>OZ010789.1:38596349-39882386 GCA_963932465.1 Maratus speciosus | reverse complement strand
GTCGAACTGCAGCCCGGCCCTTCTTCGGCTTCTTCGTATTTCGAACAGCAACCCGTGACTTCTCCTTACTTTCCACCGCAACCTTCCACTTCGTCTTACTTTCAGCGGCAAAAGCGGGCCAGGACCGAAGCGGAAAGCGATTTCGACGAGTTTTTCGTGCCCGAAGAACCGCAGCAAATGCCAGAAGCGCCACAGCAAATGCCAGAAGCGCCGCAGCAACAGATCACGTACTGGCTGATTCCCAATCCGCCGATTCTGGAAAGGCGCGTGGTCACGGCTTCTCCGGATTTCGTGAAGAATTACCAGATCTTGAACTCGAAGGTCTTGGACGATCCGAAAGCGGTGGTTTTTCGCAGCGAAGAACCGGATCCGGAACCCTTGGACTTGACGATCCGCCGGAACGCGGAATGCGTGGATCTGACGGGAGAAATGCCCGAAAACTCCGACGGTTCGAATCCAGAAACGCCCGATTCGGAAAACTCTGACGTTTCGAATCCCGAGAATTTCGCAGACTGCCCCCAGGTCGACCGATCCGATTCTCCAGAAAAAGAATTGGATCTGGATGCCATGTTGGACATGCCCTTCGATCCGAAAGAAGACGTCGCCCTGGACAGCATCATTTCCGACCTGTACAATTCTTCTCCCGCCATGAATTATGATCTGTGTCCTTCTGTGTTGTAAAAAAAACTCTTGTAAAAATATTTGTGATACTTGTAAACTTGAAAAAAAAAAAAAAAAAAAAAAAAAACGGGTCGAACGAGGCCTGTGAGGAAAGATACGTATCTTTCCTCACAGGCCTCGTTCGACCCGTTTTTTTGCGTTAAATATACAACCAATATTGAAAAATTCTTCAGAATAAAACTTGTGCGTTTCGAAACAAAGTGTTATGGTGACGTATTTGATGATACTGTGCCGCGTGACACTTGGCTTTTTCTCTAGTCTAACAAATAACTTTACTTTTTCCGTTATCCGACTGTTTTCGTATACACCAGTTTCTCCGTTATTTTTTCACAAGTTTTCCTGCTTACATAAAACTCTATGATGTAAAAAAAAAAAAAAAAAAAAAAAAAAAAAAAAAAAAAAAAAAAAAAAAAAAATTTTTTTTTTTTTTTTTTTTTTTTCATGCATGGTTTCTATGACTAGGAAATTTGTTCGAAAATTTTTACAAGTTCAGAACGCGAATCAAGATTGAAATATTTTACAAGTCCAGAATGCTACGATAAATTTAACTAAGATTCAAAAGCGTAAAAGATACAAACCTCCATCTTAAAAAAAAAACGAACGGAAAGAAAATATCCAAGAAAATCGATTTCCGAGAATGTTATTGACTGTCGCGTGCAAAAAACAACACGGTTTATCAAAAAGCTGAAAAAAGTTATAACTGTCGAACTGTATCTTATATAATAAAGTGCAAGAATCCAGCTCGGAAAGAAATATTTACCCTTTCGAACGGAAAGAAAATATCCAAGAAAATCGATTTCCGAGAATATTAATGACTGTCGCGTGCAAAAACAACACGGTTTATCAAAAAGCTGAAAAAACTAAAATATTTTACAAGTTCAGAACGCTAGCATAAATCTGATCAAGATTCGAAAATCTAAATTATATAAAAATCTCAATACTGAAAAAAAAAAAAAAAAAAAATTTTTTTTTTTTTTTTTTTTTTTTTTTTTTTCATAGTTGGAAAAATATCAATACTACGACTCGTGAAAAAAATTAAATATATTTTTCGATGCGGTAGTTTTCGAATCTCGGCCGAATTCGTTCTACGACTTCCTGTCGCCGTTTCGGCCGAATCGATTACGCAACTTCCCGTGACCTCGGTCGGTCGCGTTTCGTATGACCGCGGATGAAAAAAACACGCGCGGCCTCGTTTTTCTGGAATCCGGTTGCGCAACTTCCCGCGATAACAGGCCGCTTTTGTTCCGGCGTTTCCTGTCGTTCCGCGTATCGAGTTGCGCAACATCCCGCGACCGAAAGGAAATCGTGGGAAGACGAACACGTGTTTACCCTTTTTTCTCGGAACGGGTGCGGCGACCCGGAAAGATTTGTTTTCTTCTGCGAACCGGATTGCGCAACGTCCTTCCCCGGGGGCTTTTTTTATCTGCCTGGAGGAAACCTTCGGATAATTTCGGCTGGGGATTTCCTGTCGTTCTTCGAACCGGTCGGGGCCGCGGGAAACGCGCGACCTCGATGTTCCGTATAAAAAGGCGAAGATATTCTGATCGAAATCATACCCTCCTGAGTTTTCGTAGCGCGCTGTCGCTGTTGCTGTTGCTCCGCTGATTTTTCTTTGCTCGTTTGCCAGAGTCCCGTTGGATTACGTTTCATTTACTCGTTGCCAGAGTCCCGTTGGATTTTAAATTTCATTTACTCGTTGCCAGAGTGCTGTCGAAAAGGATCGATTTTCTCGGACGAGATGGCTCTGAATTTCGAAGACCTGGAAGGACTGATGGAATGGTGTGACGAACAGTGTTCCGACCGGAACGGAGTCTACGATCCGTACCGCATGGTACTGCACACCCCGCTCGTCACTTACGAAGAAGATCGTCCTTGCCCGCCGGATCCGATGCCGGTTTCGTCCGGAGAGGAAAAGTTTTCGGAGGTTTTCGCCCTGGAAGAATCCGTTTTCTTGCCGCCGCCTGCACCGATGCCCGAGCCTGAAAAATTCTCTCCCGTTTTCTTGCCTCCGGAGCCGGAAAATCTCGCCCCGGAAGAATCGAAGAAGGCTCTCGTTTTCTCGCCGCCGATAGAAAAAAAACCAGTTCCTGTGAAATCCGAGCCGCCCCGAGAAAAAAAAACTCTTCCCGCCGAAATTCCTGCGAAACCAGAGCCCGTGAACGAGAAACTGAAAAAGCCTGTTCCCGCCGAAATTCCTGTGAAACCAGAGCCCGTGAACAAGAAACTGAAAAAACCAGTTCCTGCGAAACCCGGGCCCGTGAACGAGAAACTGAAAAAGCCTGTTCCCGCCGAAATTCCTGTGAAACCAGAGCCGCCCCGAGAGAAAGAACCTGTTCCTGCCGAAATTCCAGAGAAACCAGAGCCGCCCCGAGAGAAAATCCCTGTTCCTGCCGAAGATTTTCGGAAAAGGAAATTTTTCGAAGCCGTGGAGGCCTCCAGAGCTAAAATTCGAGAGGGGTTGAAACAGTTCAAGATCCCGAAGAGAACGCCGGTTCCCGAAGAGAAATCGAAACCGATTTCTCGCGAAAAGATGGTTTCGAAAGCTGCGGAGCCGAAGCGGAAAAATCTTCGAATTCCTCGGACGAAGAAAGAGGAAAGGAAAGTGTTTCGAGCCATGGAGATTGCCCCCGCCCGGTCGAAAAAAGACGAGGTTTTCAAAATACCCTTTCAGAAAACTAGAGATCTTCGGAAACACGTTAAGAAATTCGAGCCTTCCAAGTTCACTTTCGACTCGGATTCTATCCTGATTCTCTCGCCGGATGCGGAGGATTACGGGTACATTTTTAATCTGAAAGGAAAAAGCTTCCTGAAATTCAAAGAGCAGTACGAGAAAAGCTTTGTGTGAAGGACTTTTTTCCACCTGACGTTTCGAAGAACCGTTCGAAAAAAAACTTTGTGTGATGGACATTTTTCCACTCGATGTTTCGAAGAACTGTTCGAAAAAAAAACTTTGTGTGAGAGACATTTTTTCCACTCGATGTTTCGAAGAACTGTTCGAAAAAAAACTGTGTGACAGACTTTGTTTCACCTGATGTTTTCCCCCTTTCTTTTTCGAACGGGTGAGAAAAATTGTTAGAGGTGAAAGTGAAAAAATGGGTCAGAGGCGGGTTTATACCCGCCTCTGGCCCATTTTTTTGCGACGCTTCGTTTGCCAATATTGACGAAACGTAAAAGTTTCACTCGTGTATTTTTCTTCTCGAAACGAGGAGACTTTTTCACCTGATGTTTCCCCCCGTTCGAAAAAGAAAGAATGCGAAAAATTGTTAGAGGTGAAAGTGAAAAAATGGGTCAGAGGCGGGTTTATACCCGTCTCTGGCCCATTTTTTTGCGACGCTTCGTTTGCCGATATTGACGAAACGCAAAAGTTTCGCTCGTGTATTTTTCTTCTCGAAACGAGTAATAAACGGAATTTTATCCTGTAATGTTTTGTCGTCTGTTTTTGTTTCTTTCCGCTTTGGAATGCGCGATCTGTGGATGATTCGGTGGAACTGCTTTCGATTTTTAAACTGTTTTCCTTCGGAAGTTTGATCTTTGCGATTCGATGAAATTAATGGAGGAAATTTAGAAATTTAAAATTGTTCATTGGCCTTGGAATGCGCGATCTGTGGATGATTCGGTGGAACTACTTTCGATGGTCTCGGTTTTCCTTCGGAAGTTTGATCTTTGCTATTTGATTCCGGATAGGATTCGATGAAATCGATGGAGGAAATTTAGAAATTTAAAATTGTTCATTGGCTTTGGAATGCGCGATCTGTGGATGATTCGGTGGAACTGCTTTCGATGGTCTCGGTTTTTCTTCGGAAGTTTGATCTTTGCGATTCGATGAAATTAATGGAGGAAATTTAGAAATTTAAAATTGTTCATTGGCTTTGCAATGCGCGATCTGGATGATTCGGTGGAACTGCTTTCGATTGTCTCGGTTTTTCTTCTCGAAACGGAACTGGGGAGTTTGTTGATGAGGGTGACTGGTTGGTAGAATTTATTATGGGATTCGATGAAATCGACGGAGGAAATTTAAAATTTAAAATTGTTCGTTGGCTTTGAGATGGTAGTCGTGTTGAGAGAAATGTTTTTCTTTCCCTTTTTCTGTTTCGAATGGGGAAGGGAAAACGGGCCGCCTCTGGCCCGTTTCTTCGAGACGCGTCGTGTACCGATGTCGATGAATCGAAAAACTTTTACTCTGACGCGAAAGAAACTAGATTTTTACCCGATGGTGTTTTGTTTCTCGAACCGTTCGTCGTTGGTTTTTCGTTTCCCCGTCCCCCTCTCCCCCCGCGAATTATTTTTCCCCGAACCGTGATTCGACTGTCGAGAGTTTAATTTTTACGCGTTCCCCGTGCGAACGACCTCGGACCCTTCGTCGTTGTCTTTTCCTTCCCCGTTTTCGCTTCTTTTTCGGATTCGGAAAAAACCCGCGGGGGTCAGAGTGCTCGAAGATTAAATCGTCCGACTATAATTTAAGAGTTGGCACATGATGAACGCTAACCCCATTGGCTCGCATAACGGGTTTACGTTTGAGTTCTCTTGGTTTAATGAATGTTAATGCTTGGGATTTTCCTGGTGAGAGCTGGAGATGAAGATGAGCCAACAGCTGGCAAAATGCAGGGAAAGCTCTCGCCGCCTGCAGCTCGAGATCCAGATGACGGCGCCCCGAAGAAACAAAGTTGAAATCATGCGCGAAGGTATAAAGGATGAAACCTAATTTCTCTAATTCGTTTAATAGGACATTGGCAATAAGTAGCCAGAGGATTGGGCCCAGGCACGAACCTTGAGGGCAACCCTTTTCTAATGGGTGCACTGATGTGCCTGATCCCCAGTCGATAAAGATGGTACAAAATTTTAGGTATGTTGCAATGGTTCCAGCTATGTTGCTCGGGCAGCCAATTTCACGTAGTTGTAACAAGATGTCTCGCCACTCTACATTGTCGAAAGCAGCTTTAATATCTAAGGAGACAAGGGTTGTGTAATTTCCTTAGGAGTAATATTTAAAAATTTTTAACTGTACAAATTTTACATTTTTCTGAATGTGATGGAAAGTGTTTCATAATCTATGTTTGACGCATGATTTTTTCTTTCTTGTTACTGTTGTTTCCAGCTCTAGATTAGTGAATTGCGTAATGACTCAATGGACTTCCGCAATTGGTGCGCATAGGAACTGTATAAGTACGCATACCACGCGCAGTTATGTACAGTAAAACTCGTTATGAAGGTGATTTTTTTTTTTTTTTTTTTTTAATACGACTGATATTAAAACTACCTTATTACGACACTGAACACTGAAATATTTCCAGAAGTGATAAATAAATTTAAATTTTTCCAACAAAAAGCACTGTGGATAATACAATGATGTCATATTTAAGGGAAATATATTTGATAACGTAACATATAAATAAATATATTCGTCGTTAATAATTCAATCGAAACAAACAGAGACCCTACTACATTATACGATATTTTATCCGGATATATTTGTGTCGATTTCCGAAACCATTTATTTTTTCATACTTTTATAACTATACTGTATTTTCTACGAATATAAGACACAGTCTATTTTTCTCTAGGTATATATTATTAAAACCTTCTAGAAATTCAGTGAAGTTCTTTTCCCTGTGACATATTGAATTTAACTGACGTTCCAAATAGATACAGTATTCCTTGGATTCTTTTACTTTATAAATATTTCAGTTAGATTTAAAATCAAATTTACTTTTTTTTCTGAGACTGGTATACTTTGTTATTTAAGGTAACATATTTTCTATGTTTTCGAATGTTACGCTTTTTTTTTTTTTTTTTTTTTTTTTAAATAAGGTAAGGTTAGGTTCTTGTATCTTAAATAGTAAATTAGCTTTGATTATTTTAACTTGCTGTTATTTTTACATATTTGTTACTTATTGTTACTTAATACGTTTTAGTTTTTACATATATATATTTACATAAATCTGCTATAAACTTTATTATTCAAATAAATTACAATTAGATAAAACGGCACTGAAAAAACTGGTGACAAAACTCTATTAAATAATAAATCTTAAAAATATAAAATATAAAATCACACAGGACGCATTTTAAGCAGGGAAATTTAACAGCGCATCAGTCAAAGTAAGCACGAATACATAAGGGGACAGGGTCCAAATGAACTGAAAGGTACATAGTACCGCTTACAAATAATGCGTCAGGTAGAGCTATCTCAAAGGTAGGCACCAATTACAGAGGGGAACATGCAGAAGCGGAAAGTGTTGCCAAAATGATAGAAAAAATGGAAATAAGAGAAATAAATAAATTAATATAAAATAAAAGAAATAAATTAAAAAATACAGGTGCTACAAAATGACGGACTGTTAAAATCTCCATCTTGAAACGCGTTATGTTAGATTTTATATTATTATGACGATTTATACAAAGTTATAATTGTTTGCCACTTTTTAACTTCCGGCAATCTTATAACTAATATTCACTATGTCACTTGTTGCATTTCAATATTATTATTGTATATTACTACTATAATTTCATCTGTTTCTAGTTATGCAATATCCACCTTTATAAGATTTACAACTAGACATTGTAACATCCATTGGATCATTTCGACTGCATTATGTTTTTATTTTTATATTTTATATTCATTGTTTGTTTTCCTCTTTTGTGGATATTTTTCATAAGTGGCTTGTGTTTCATCTTTCATTTCTGAATTTGTAATTTTTCGCATTGTTTATGACATATGTATATTAGGATGGAGCGCTCGCCTATGTAAGAACATTTTTTTCTTCAAATCAAAATGGGGCGGCGTGAGAAATTTTCTCTATCATATCCTTATTATGAATATAAAATATCTTTGAAAATTAGTAATATTAAATACTGACCCAAGGTCATTGAATACTGAGAAAAAACGTAAAGCGCTCGTCTATGGGAATTTTCCCCCCTCTAAATCAAAATGAGGCGGTGTTGGAAAATTACCCTATCTAATCCTCATTCTGAATATAAAATATGTTTGATAAATATTAATATTAAATACTGTCCCAAGGTCATTGAATATTGAGAAAAAACTTAAAAGTTGTGCATTTTTCCATTTTTTCCCACAAATATACAAACTATTAATACTAATTTAATTTAAAATGATTATCATTGAATTATTATTATTATTATACGCGTATAGTAAAATTATGTATTTATATCAAATTCGCTTTTATAATACAAACTCAACGACTATACTTTTTTTAAATATATGAAATTTGAGTAGTTGTAATTGTTTTATACTTTCCCTCATAGCATGCATGGTCACGGTGACGTCATTGTGACGTCACTGTAAGTCACCGTGGTCACGTCACATCTGTGACCAAAATGCCACCACTCAGTGATGTCACGTTGTGACTGAGATGTGAACTTCTTAGAAAACTTTAAAAAATTACAAAAATTCTTCAAAACATGTTATTTACTGTAAAATTATATTTTTCTATCAATTAAAAAAAAATTGAGACGTCATTGTTATGTCATTGCATGTAACGTACATCACGTCATATATGTGACAAAAAAAAAAAAAAAACGAAAAAAAAAAACCCACCATATTGTAAGTCACAGTGTGAAAAAAATATGAACTTTTAAAATCTTTGAAAATGAAGAGAAATATTTTAAACATTATTTTAAACAGTCCCGAGTTACAGCGGCATGAGGAATGAAAATATATTAGTGGATAGCAAATGGTAAATTCTGTCACGAAGGGGGGGGGGGGGACATAATATATAAAGTGCACGATACAAGCATTAAAGCAATTTGGATAACATATTTAGAATTAGGAGTATTAAATCTGTACAGTATTTAGTTTGCAGAGAGGAAACTATTTTATTTTTTTTGCCAACCAGTAGTATTCGAAACACTTCTGTGGTTTCAAACTAAAAATTTTCTATCGCAGTTAAGTCTGCAGCTTTTAATGAGCACGTAGAAAGAGTCTTCAGAGTTTAGTCGGAGTTTTTTTCTTGAGAGAGCTTTTTTTTCCTGACAACTATTTAACTATTTTAAGTAACTATTTTTGAAAAAATTCTACTTCTTTCAGACTTTTCAAATAAATTAACATTTTCCGAAAATAAATACAAAATTTATGCAAAACGCGTGATAATAATTAATTATTCGTATTTCAAATTTGTATTTTACAGATATGACTTTAAAAAAAAGTTATTTTAAAAATTGTTTCATTTTACAGAAAATTAATATGAAAAGATTGTCAGATTGACAAAGGATTCTTTTATTTTATCCTCGATAATCCTTTTTTATTTATTAAGAACATATCGCTCACCCGCAAAAAAAGTGACACATCTCACAGAAATTCATTTTGCGTTTTATTCCACTAAAAGATTTGTCATAGGCGCGTCTTGCTACACAAACAGTTTCATAAGTTTAGCTACATGAAAAATCACGTTATTATGCTATATGTCCATTTGTAACCAAAGAAGAGGGGTGGATTATGTAATGAGGTAAAATTATCCAACCCTCCAAACCACATCCTAAGTTTTCATTTTTAAGTGCTTTACGCTTTTATGCACTTTTTAATTCTTGCATGCAAAGCTAAGTGCTATAATTTCATGTTACAGTAAAATCATGCAAATTTTCTTTTGCCTCTCCTGTGAAATTTACTTTTGTCGAGATGTGTCACTTTTCATGCGGGTGAGCGATATTTTGTATTTATTACGTGTGAAACAAATTTTACTTTAAGAAAAGGGGGGTGGGGGTTCATTATTACCATTAAATTGATATTTACTCATTTTAAAAATTTAAACAAAGTTTTATCTAATAAACTCTAATTATTATTATTATTATTATCATTATTATTATTATTATTATCATTATTATTATTATTATTATTATTATTATCATTATTATTATTATTATTTACAAAAAAGAACCTTTACAATCCATTGTAACTTAAATTGTTTGGAACCGATAAAAAGAAAAGATAAAATACATTGGAAAATTCTGCAAAAAGAAAATTTTAATTAAAGACAGTCTCATAAAATTATTGCGCATCTGAGTTCGAAATCTTTTGTATTCAAAAACAAATAACGATAAAAAAGCACATCTGCTGAAAATCAAAATCGTCTGCGCACAGAAGAGAAGATGCCGGAAGTTTACTCTGCTTAGAACATCACAAAGTCTACAACACTTTTTTATAAAATAAGAGAAAGAAGCCCGCCATTTTAAAATATTACAAATACACGGATATTATAAATGGGACGTAAATGTAAGTCTTATTTAATTTAAATGTTTTATCCCTGTTTTGTATATTATGATGACTTAAATAGTTTTATGTTATATTAGTAAGGGACTGTTCTGCAATTGGTTTCAGAAACATTTTCCTATTCGATGCTGCGTTGAAAAATATCTTAATCTGCGATCACTTAAAATGAAAGAAAAAAAAACAGCTGCGCAGAGACTGATTCATAACTGCATTCAGAGTGGAATTAATTTAAAGATTAATTTGCTGTTACTTGAGATTGAAAATATGTTGAGACAATGATTTGGAATTTTTTTCGGCTTCTTACTGTTTTGTGTTTCCTGATTACTAACACTTACAGTAGTTATAGACATTATTATTTTGGAGTTAAATATGATTTTCGATTGTTATGATATTACGAAACTATTTCAGATTAAAAATTAGCATTATTTTGGGAAAATGTATTTTTACGTATTACACTAGTGAAACTTTTCAAAGATTTTTCTTTTAGTGCTAATAATATTTTAAATTATTATTTAAAATCATAAATATTCATACCAATGGTTTTCAGATTTAGCATTTGCCAAAATTATAAAATAATAGAAATTTCTTATAACATATGCAAATATTTTTGAGATATTGTTAAATCTAATAATACATTTAATTCATCTATTGTAATTTATTGTTGTTTAATAGTACAATTATAAATACTAATTATTATTTTTAGTGTTTTTCAAATTGGTTATATTTATTTTTTTTAATTGTATATAAGCATTTTTTTTTGTTTGTGATTTTATTCTAACATTTAATTATGGACATTCTGAAGCGGTTATTAAATTTTCGTCTATTATAAAATTATTTTCTAAGTTTATGATATACGTAATTATTGGCACTAAAAGTAAAATATGATATTTAAACATTGAAATAAAAAGTTTTTCGTGTCTAATAGGAAGTTTATAAATTAAACTACTTTAGTATATATATATATATTTAAGTTCATATTTATTTACATAATGTAGGAGTGAATATTTTTTTAAACAGATTAACAGTGTTTAACTTCGGTTTGCCTGTCCGTTTTTCTGTATGGCTGTCTGTCCGCGCTCTAACTCTCGTAACTAAACTCGGATTTCCCTGAAACATTTAGATATTGACGTTTACCATAACACGTTCCTTATTTCTAATGAAGTTTGTAGCATGTTTAGTTCATTTACAGGGACAGTCAAAAGTATTCCGTTACATTACGGCCTATGGAAAAAAATCGTTTCAAAGGATTTTTAATGATTTTACACGCTTTCAAACAGAATAAAATTGATATGCATTTATGAAGCGCATTTAAATATGCATTCTGCTGAATATGCGATGCATAGAATAGTTATTGTTCATTTACAGGGCTAAAAAAGGAATTCCAATACATAATGATATAGGGGTGGAGGGAATTGTTTATGGCGTACTTTAATTATGTTAATCTATTTCATATATAATGAAATTTATATACGTCGCTGAAGTTTACATACTATAAATTATTTCATGTATAATACGAAGTGCATATAGCATTTACAGGGACATACAAAATATTTCAATACTATATTGTATCCGAAATACTGTTCATTAGCGATGATTGCTGGGAATGCATTTTTAATTATGACATGCGCTTTTATGATTCACTATATTTATGCACAGTATATGGTGTATATAAATGCTACAATTCGTATACAGGGCTACACAAAAGTACTCGTAAGGGTTACTGCGTATGGGCGCAAATTGTTTAAAGGTGGTTTTTAAATGAGTTGTTCTTTTTTACGCTGAAATGCATTTAATTTGCTAAGAAATGTTTGTAGAATATAGATAAAATGATATACAGGGTCACGTAAAGAATTGGATACATGGCCGTCTGTAAATCATAATTTCTGGAAATGTGATTTCAGCAGTTTTAAAAGGGCCTTAGTTTGAATTAAATTTTAACTAAATAGTGGCGTGTAATAAAGGTTCTAGGTAAACTACAGGATTGTACAAAAGTATTTAAGTATCTTTCCATTTATTAGTATAAATTGCTGAAAGAAAATTTCAACCTGTTATGTTTCAATTGCTAAACTAAATTTCCCCATTATATAGTATATATATCAACCTACAGATCAAATACAGGACTGTTCAAAAAAATTAGAAAACATATTTGGCTATGGACGGTAACTGCTGAAATCAGTTTTTCAAATGTTTTATGCGTTTTCTAAAATGTTTACTTAGTTATCTTATTTACGTTATTTCCCTAAATTACGATGTCTTGTTAAAGCATTCAGGAAGCGTTGGAAAGTGTTTTATAATCTATGCTTAACGCATGATTTTTCTTACTTGTTTTTTTCTTTTTCGCAGATCAGTCTTTTCCTATAAAACATACAAAATCTATTTAGGTCATATTCACAAAATACAATATACACGGGAATAAAAAATTTAAATAAATATGGCTTATAATGTCGTATTTAATAAAGCAATGACTAATCATAACACATTAAAATCTTACACATTCTTAATATCGAGCTTGTACTCAAGATCAAGCTTGGGATTTAATAAAAAAAAGATGTCAGTTGATAAGCATTGTTTTTTAAGTGGAAAAATTTAAAATATTTTAGAAGAATAGGACTCCAAATTAGCGATATTTTGCTAAAAAGTATGGTAAAAATATAAGATTTTACATTTCAAACAAAACTTTATTTCAAAATTGTGCATTTTAAAATACATCACAGTGTTTATGACAAGAACCATCACAGTATTAAAACTTGGAAATTTTTCCAGAGAGAAACATTCGGCTTGCATACGATATTTCAAATGAAAATCAAATTTTAAATTAATTGCTTAAAAGGTGCAAAGGCTAACATAGTGAAAAAGATTCCATGCCGGGACTCGAACCCGGGCCATCAGTATAGTGCACTGACATTCTCCCGACTAAACCAGATGGAACGATACCAAGCCTGGAAAATTTCTCACTATTACATGTTGGCAAGGCTACAAAAGCAGCACGAGAAGGGATATTTATCGTGAGCCACCGACATGTGGCAAACACGAAACTTAATTAAATCCAGATTCGATTGAAACTACATTAGTACTTGGAAATTTTTCCAAAGAGAAACCTTTGCCTTGAATGCAATATTTAAAATGAAAATCAAATTTCAAATTAAAACTGCCTTTTAAGCATGTAATTTGAAATTTGATTTTCATTTGAAATATTGTATGCTAGGCGAATGGTTCTCTCTGGAAAAATTTCCAAATATTAATATAGTTTCAATCGATGCTGGATTTAATTAAGTTTCGTGTTTGCTCCATGTCGGTGGCTCACGATAAATATCCCATTTTGTGCTGCTTTTGTAGCCTTGCCAACATATAATAGTGAGAAATTTTCCAGGCTGGGTATCGTTCCATGTGGTTTAGTCGGGAGAATGTCAGTGCGCTATACTGATGGCCCGGGTTCGAGTCCCAGCATGGAATCTTTTTTACTATGTTGGCCTTTGCGTCTTTTAAGCAATTAATTTGAAATTTGATTTTCATTTGAAATTATCACAGTGTTTATGACAAATTCGTCACAAATGACACATATTTCACAAATTGGTCACAATGTGACTTCAAAACATTGTCACATTCGTCACAGGTTCGTCACAAAGTTAATGCCAAATTAGTCACAAATGACACACTTTTCACAAATTAGTCACACCGTGACTTCACAGAGTGGTCACAATGTGACGTCACAAACGACCTCTAAAACGGCCATAACGACCTCGCATTCTAGTCACTATGACGTCACATCGACGTCACGTGACGTCACATCGACGGTCACAAAATCACAGTGTGACTTCACAACGACGTCGCCGTGACGTCACCATGCCTTACGGGTTTTTACTTAACCTATGTAATAAAATAGAATTGAAAATTATTCTTAAAGAACAATAGCAATAAGGTAAAAATAATTTATTATTACAATTTACAAGCAATGAAGTTACCATTTTATAGTAGTCCATACAATTTTTTGGTTTCAAAAAATGGTATTTTTTTTCTTCAGAGACTCCAGACATGATTTAATGAACCCATCGCGTCTTAAGGTTCAATCAGACAGAGGAGATTCGGGAATCTTTAAGCTCAACACGCAGCATTTCAAGATGCAAAGGGGGAGGGATCAGTCATGAAGGGTTGCGAAAAAGCTGCGTAGAAAGTTTTGCTTAACTTAGTAAGCGGGTACTACAAAAATTTGTTTATCGCTCACTTGGCATAGTGAAGGTGCTGTCTGTCTTCTGCCATAATTTCCTTTAGTATTTATTTAGCCACATACTACATGTATATATATGTAATCTACATGTATATATATGTATACTAAATTCTGAACTTTTTATGAGTGAGAGTAAAATAAAAAGTTGTATATTGCAGTTATTAAAATAACCGCGGCAATAATTGGAAAACCAATAAATAAATAAATAAAATAAAATAAAAATACTATGTTACTATACTTTAATGCAAGAATTGGAACTTGACATATTATACGTTTTCACTAAACTGTATTTGGATTTTGCTAAAACACCAAAACTGTTGCTGTCAGTTTTTAGCACATTTTCTATATCTTAATGTTGTATTTCTTATTTAAAATCCCATGCAAAAATTCGTTTAAAAAAAAAAAAAAAAAAAAAAAAAAAAAAAAAAAAAAAAAACCCTTAAAAACGCGAGAAACTTGTGTAATGTATGATAAAATGTGAATTTCAATTAGTTTTTCAAAAATGTTATATATATGCTCATTTTTAAGTCAATCAAACATGTATAATTTTTGAGTGGCTTTCTTTAAGAGGCTACTTTACTGTTCACTCACGCGAAAAGACCCGCTTGCTAATGTTAATCATGTGAAAGAATCTTTTAAGTATCACGTTTGCATTTCAATATTTTTAAATGATTCTTTTATTTGGGCAGCTGAGATCGATCTCTACAAAAGCCGTTTTTTACTTTTTCGATTTCGTTTGAATGATTTTTTTTTTCTTTTTTTATGCTTTCACTTTCAAAGCCAGTTCCGAAAGTGAATGAAAAAAAAAAATTATTGAAATGCAAACGTGATATTTTAAGAAATTTCTTCCGTAGCATTAACGTTGGCAAGCAGACCTTTTCGCGTGGCTGAAGAAGCCCTTAAATGTAATAAATGTTGGATAGCTTTTCTGTAAATATACAACATAAATAATAATCTTCAATGTTTAGTGATATTTCTTTCCTTTTTTCTCATCAAAATTTTCCATTTCCTTTTCATTACACAAAGTTTAACTCTTATGTTTTAAAAAGGTTTCTGCTTTATTTGGTACTTATTATCTATCAATAATTAAGTAATCATAATCTTTCTCAACACACAATCAGACTTGTATATAACCAAAAACTTTCTGCGCACATAAATATTGTGTCAAAAACTTTCTGCAAATTAATATAATGTTTAATAAAATAACGTGTTATATTACTTTGATGGTATGAATTGAAAACAGTAGTTTTAAAATAATTACCATTTAAATTAAAAATTAATATTAATTACAGAATAATTATGTTGGCTAAAAATATAATAAAGCTAAAAATCCATGATAAGAAGGGATGAATTCTTATCAGTTATTTTGTCAATGCATTTAGAAACAGCCCAATCCTTAATATTGTGACCTCTTCCCACAAAATGCCAGTTACTCTGTTCACAGAAAAAAATGGACATTGCTTCTGAAACAATTGAATCATATTTTGTAAGGAGAGGTCCATTCATAGATATCATCATTAAAGAAACCGACAAGTTTTTATTGCGGCCCTTTGACAAAATTCTCGTTTTTTCCGCGATCATTTGGCGAAATTTACGTTTTGCCGCGATTTTTGATGAAATTCACGCTTTTTTCGCAATCCTTTGAAAAAATGCGCTTTTTCTCTCCTATCCTTTGCCGAAATTAATTTTTTCCACGGTTCTTTGACGAAATTTGCATTTTTTCGCGATCTTTTGACAAAATTCGTGCTTTTCGCTATGCTTTTATGAAACCCGTTTAGTTCTTGCCCTTTTTGGACGAAATTTGCTTTTTCCCACGATTCTTTGACGAATTTCGTTTTTTTTCGCAATCCTTACGAAATTCGCGTTTTTTTCTGTGGTCTTTTGAAAAATTCATGTTTTTTTTTTCCGATCATTTGACGAAATGCGCGCTTTTTTCGCGGCCCATTTACGAAATTCATGTTCTTTTGGGATCCTTTGACGAAATTAATTTTCTTCCACGATTCTTTTATGAAATTTGCATTTTTTTTTTTTTTTTTTTTTTTTTTTTTTTTGCGATCCTTTGACAAAATTTGCGCTTTTTTCGCTATGCTTTCACGAAATTAGTTTGTTTCCTGCACTTTTATAACGTAATTTGCGTTTTTCCTGCGATTCTTTGACAAAATTATTTTTTTCCCACGATTCTTTAAAGAAATTCACGTTTTTCCGCGGTCCTTTGACGGAATTCGCGTTTTTTCCGCGATGCTCTGACAAAATTGGTTATTTTTTCTGCGAACGATTGACGGAATTGGTTTATTTTCGGCAACCATTTGTTGAAATCCGCAATATACTTCGGTGATATTTTTTTTTGTCTGAATTTTCGGACTGATGGCCAATTTTTTTTAATTTTATGAACCAAATGCCATACATTTTGGGAAAATTCGGAACAGAATCACCCCTGGCAAACAATAAATAAATCGTACATAAAATTGGGGAAAATTTTTAATTTTTCGGTATTAAAAAAAAAAAAAATTACAAGCACAAAAATTTCTTTTTTTCCCCCTAAGAAATTTTCCGCGTCGTTCGCGCGTGGCTCTATATTACACAATATTTAAAATAATAATAATAAAATATATTTAATAAAATTTCTTTTTCATTATATTTTCTTGTAATAATGAATAATTATCCTCTCTCCCAAAATTTCTCTGTTAATTTTCCCAGCACACAAAAAATATGCAACTTTAATTTCTTAAGAAGTTTCTAGCAGATTTTTGAATTTATAATGAGTATTCAGTCATCTAAACTCCTGTTCCCAGAAAATGAAGGAATTTCTAGAAATTGAGGGAGAGCAATTTCTTTCTTATCTTTTTTAGCAACTTGTTTTGTTCTCAACTCTCATATATAAAATTTTCTGCACTGTGAAAGAAAAAAAAGTTGTTTCTTAATCATTTAAACTATAACCATGAATGAAAATATAAAACATCCGCTTTTTAGTTACCCATGATTTTGGAAAGCATTCTTTATCTTTATTAACATCAGAAATTAATATTTTCTGAGAATTAAACATTAAAAAAAAAAGTTTCTTTTGATGTCATCTATTTTAGGAAACATTTTCGAGTATTTTTTTATAATGTAATGATGAGATTCTTCAAACTGACATATTTTAAAGAGGCTATCAATTCCCAATAAAACATTTTTAGCTGTGTTATTGAATTTATTTTGAAAATAACATTATTTTTAATGTAATTTAATGCTGTTAATTTAGCATGTTTGTCTGTAAAACACGTTTGTTGAACGTGGAAATGTTTAATTAATAATGAATGGCATTTAAAAACCCTATATTTACCTATTCCTATATGAAACCTACATTTATTTATATTTACACCGTGGTTTACGAAAGGTATTTTTCGCCTTTTTAACTACAAAGTTTCTGTCATTAAGTAAGGAAAATTATTTTATACTAAACAAGTAATAACTTAGTGGTTGTCAGATCAAAGGTTGTGCACCTTTAATAATATAAATAAATAAATAATTTATAAACCTTGAAATAGTTTCAAGTAGTATGCAATGCATATTAAACACATTATATGTATTAGCGTTTATAGGCATTTAATATCAATAATGTAAGCAAATTTTTATAAATTTTAAAAGTATTTTTATTATTACTCTTCCATTTTTTTAACTCTAAAATTAATTGCAATATTAAGAGGTTTTGGATAACGTTTTACTTCTTATGAGCTTTAATAGTTTTTGTCTACATTTCGACATTTTCTGATTTAAAAATATCTTCTAACATAGAAATAAATTTTAATGTTAAATACTTTTTCACAATCACATTTAGAAATTTTCATGTCCCTGAAAATATGTTTAAAATAGTAAATTTGTTATTTGTACCCAACCACTGGCAGAAATATACAAAACTTATAATTTTTATTCTTTTAAAATATCATTGCACAACTAGGCAGAAAGACACCAATACTACATTCCATTAATTTTAAAAAAGGACTAACATAAAACGAGGATAGACAAGGGATATCCCACGGCTTCTTCGTGCTACTAACACTGACCGTGTAAAGATCCCAGCATTAGATGTAAATGAAAATTATATGATTCACCTTTCATTCTATCAAAAATAGTTAAATTGCCTTTCAAACTGATTTTAACGAATTGTTGATAGACTAATATAATAGTAACGAAAACTGGAATATACTAACTGTAATTTGAAAACTAATTTTTAAAGAAATTGTGCAAGGGTAAAAAATATCTCTGGATAATTTTTAGGAATTATTCGCTATTATTATTTAAACATTTAAGGTGTTTTACATTTTTTTTTAATACTCTGAATTCCGGCTCATGAGCTATTTAAAACTATACTATTTAAAACTATATTTTTTTTTCTGTTTTTAGGCATAGTCGCCGTATTACGCAGAATGAAATATGAAGCATGAAAATACCATAAAGGGCGTACGCCACTCTATCCCACACATACTTGAGGGGGGGGGGGGAATCTTTTATGGATAATTTAGAATAACTGAAAATTTCTAGAATTTCAGAATTACTACATTAATAAAACTGATTGGTAAAGAGAATTGTTGCTTAAATGATTGGCGAGCTTTTAATAATTTTTAAAATATAGAATTTGTTAAATTAAATTTATTCATAGGTGAATTTGATTAAATTTGAATTTCCATGCACATTCATAAGGCTATACTCAAAAATCTTTCGAATTTAATATCAAAATTTCACAATAATCCAAAGGAAAGACATTTTGTATAATAAAGAAATGAAGTTAACGTTTACATTAATAATTATTAATTGTAAAATTTCAAAATAATTTCAGGGACAGATTTAAGCAGTATCGGATAAACATTTTCCCGTTACTTTATTCCTATGTAAAAAATACAATCAGTCAACTAATTTAACAGGATATAAAGATAATATTGCAAAACTTTTAAAAATTAGACACGGCAAAAATTGAGCAATCGAATATATTATATGATATAATATACCACAGACAGAAACATTCATCTAATATTTTTTTTTTTTGTAATAATGCATTCAAAATGACAGAAAATGCTCGTGTTTATTTACATTGGCGTATTAGGCGACAAGAAAACAAAACAGTACCAAAGCTCATAAAAAGAAAAAAAGATATCAAAAATCTATTAACACTGCAAATAATCTTATCGTTAAACAAAATATAAGAATGATAATTAAAAATACTTTAATTTTATAAAAATTTACTTGCAGTCATCGAAAGACGAAAGTTAATAGAGCTAGATACTATTAGAACTGCCGCAGGACCTTTGTCTTTTATTGTCATACCATGGATCTCATTAGAATATTTCTTTACTATAAATTTCTTCTGGCGTATGAAAAATAATTTTTTGCGACTATATCTTAAATATTTAATTTGTTTACAATACAGACGAACATGCATATGCTTGTAAACACTAACGGCAGCCATCTGGATCTCGATCGCTATTTTGGGAGTGACGCAGGCAATCTGCTATTACGCTATTGGTCAGATTAAGCGCAGCACGCAGCAAAAGCCAGTTCAGTGGAAGTTGCTGCAGATAATGCTTCACGTAGGAAATTCCAATCACACGGCGTTTTTGGAGCAACAGCTGCAGATAAAGATGCGTGTTGAGCTTAAAGTTTCGCTTAAATAGTGTGTCTGATTGCAGCTTTAAATGACCACACACAGCAGAAGAAGCCTACGTAATAAGTTTCACACATATCTCAGTAGCTTGTTGTGACAAAGGAATAGTTTAACCCATATTCGACCGCTGTCCTATAAATAGGACAGCTAATAAAATTGGTAAGGATTTTTTGGATGCAGTTTGTTATGACGTTTTTAAAATACATAAAAGTACAACACATAAACAAAAAAAAGTAACCAATTAAAATTTAATTGAAAAAATTCTATTTAATAATTCTTTAAGAATTGTGATCTTATAATCTATAAATCTGCTTTTATTATTATTTTTTTATTGCATAAATCATAGAGTATTTTTGTACAGCATAAACACTATTTATAAAGAAAAATAAAATATTTGCTAATAAAATTAGCTTATGTATGCATTTTATATTTTCTTACTATGTGTCCTACTAATATGTTCTGTTTATAGAACAACTAGTCACTTAAAAAATTTAATAAAAAAAAATTTCCAAATTTTGCTAGTATCTACTTAATTACACCATATTAATGATTTGAAGTTTCAAAAATTTTCAAAAATATTTGATCGGTGTAGTCCAGTATGGGTTAATCTTAGGTAAGATATCTTCATCCATTGCCTTTGGATTTCTGATACACTTTGTAAGAATGTTATGATCTAAGAACTTAGTTAATGATGATTCTGTCACGGTCACTTCAGCCCAATTTATAAAATAGATATAATCTTTGGCTTCAAAATCGATCTCATGTAACTTGATCGTACGTAAAGAATTCACTGACTTTCGAGATTTTATTATTCTGCGTAGCACCATTTGTTCGAGCATCTTGACGGTTCAACAAATGGACCTCAAAGTTTTCCGGATCTATTGTCAAATCTCAAAAAGATTGTGAACTTCCTTCTCTTGTACTTTATAAGGGAATAAGCTATGCTTGACCAGAAATTACCAATAAAAATGATTTAAGCACAGATCAATTCTATTTGCTTGAAATATGTGAAGCAATTTTTTCGGAAAGTGTCCCAAAAAATTGTATAAAATAAATCCTGGTAAGATTGTGCATTCTAGATGGCTTACAGTGGCAAATAGAATTCCTATGCTATACGTTTCTTCAAGTGAACCATCTGGAAATGTGTTGATTCTGAAAAATTTTATACTAAGAGTTTGTGCAACTATATGGTCTCAAATTAAATCTAAGCCTTCATGCATTTACGGATCTAAGCATTTGCATCAGACAGTTGTGTTATCAAGATATTTACAAAAAAATTAGAAGCAATAATAGATCCCGTAATTCAACGAAATGGTTATTTTTGTCATCCGAAAAATATTTTGATTGCCATGTTGGCTGACAATAGTTACTATGTGAGAGTGTTGGCACTACGCAGAATAATAAAATCTGGAAAGTCAAGAAATTCTTTACGTACGTTCAAGTTATCTGAGATTAATTTTGAAGCCAAAGACTATATGGATTTTATAAATTGGGCTGAAGTAGCCGTGAGAGAACCACCATTAACCAAGTTCTTAGATCATAACATTCTTACAAAGTGTATCCTTAATCCAAAGGCAATAGATGCAGACATCTTACCTAACATTAAACTATTCCCTTGTCACAATCAAGCCACTGAAAGATGTGTGGAACTTGTTACGGAGGCTTCTTCTTTTGTTTGTGGTCCTTTGACACGCGATATGTTCATTAAAACTTGTCTGGAGTCTCGGAAAAATATGCCAGTTGTGAAACCAAAAAATAGTATGGACTACTATAAAACGGTAACATAATTGCATGTAAATTGTAATAGTAAATTATTTGTACCTTAATACTATAGTTCTTTAAGACTAATTTAAAATTATATTTTTTTTTACAAAAGTTAAGTAAACAATATAAAACAATTACAATTATCCAAATTTCATATATTTAAAAAAATGTATAGTCGTAGAGTTAGTACAATAAAAGCGAATTTGATACAAATATTACATAATTTTACTATAAATATATAATAATAATAATAATAATAATAATTCGATGATCATCCTTTTAAAGTAAATTAATATTAATAGTTTGCATATTTGAGGAAAAAAATGGAAAAATGCACAAATTTTACGTTTCTTCTCGATATTCAATGACCTTGGGACAGTATTTAATATTAATATTTTTCAAAGATATCTTATATTCAGAATGAGGATGTGATAGAGCAACTTTCCACACCGCCCCATTTTGATTTTGAAAAAAAAAAATCCCATAGGCGAGCGTCTTTACGCTTTTTCTCAATACTCAATGACCTTGGAGCAGTATTTAATATTAATATTTTTCAAAGATATTTTAAATTCAGAATTAGGATAATTTTGATTTGAATAAAAAAAAATTCGCTCCACCCTAATGAATATATTAAGTTTATAGTAGTACTTTTCTTTTTCATAGACATTTTAGTAAATTAAATTAATTCATATACTCGAAAAATATACATTATTGTTAAATATATTGCTGCATACCCAAAATTTTCCTCTATTGCTCAAACAGCTTAGGATCAAGATAGTCGCATCGCCCAAATAACAAAATCTGATATGCCAGTAGACAGCTTTTCATCGGTAAACGTTGGATCGTCCAGGACTTATTATTTTTAATTGATTATGAAAGGTTAATTTGTACATAAGATTATTAAAAATATTCTCCACACATTGCTTCAATAAGCGGAATTTTGACAATGAAGTTTGACTCGAATCATCATCCATTTATTCGTGAATCTTGTCGATATATCATGAAAATTCTTTTTCTCGGATTTTCATTGCCAAATGTGATAGCTTTAATGGGATTTTATTGGGTTTATGCATTAGATAGCGTTTTTAAGAAACAGTGGCCATCACTATACACGCATGGTGCGTTTTATACGAGATGAATGGATGAGATGGAATTTATAAAGAAGTAGAAGTGGAAATGGGTTATTTTCTAATGATATCTGATAGAAAACTCTCAGCATGGCTAAACGCAACCATTGTCGCGCAGAAACTGCCGCGCGAAATGCTTCTTTTATATCATTGTAAATATTTTCGTCTGATACATATTTCAAGAGAAACTTATAACAATGAATATATAATATAGTCCTTCTTGCGAACGAATTATTATTCTCTCAGCTCTCTCTTGTATCAGTCAGCAAAAAGAAAATAACCTGAAATAATAAACGTCCCCCGTGTTTTTCTGCGTATTACGATGTTATGATATCATACTTAAATTAACACATTGAAGTGAATTATTTAAATTAAATTTAAAAAATCAAAATCCCGACTGCTTAAAAAGCCTACTAATTGGTTATTTCTCATCAATGTGAAAATATTTTTTTATATTGCTTACCTATTTATTTATTTATTTGTATTGTTGACTTTAAGTTGTGTTTAATTATAGCTAGAGATCCTACCTACACAACTTCCAGGTTGTGTAATATTTAAACGGAGCGTCTGACTGTAAAATAGTCAATGAAACATCGTCTTCATTTTGAAAGACATATCCAATGATATGCCACTCAATACGGTGCGTAAAAATTTGTTTTCGTCTCTACCGCCATTTTTTATTTTACGGCCGCAATTTTGAATTTATAAAAACAAAACCTAGTCTATAATTATCGGACGGTTAAGACAAATCGATAACCTCATTCATTAAGATTCATCCAGTTGTTGGGATGTTTAGAGGGTATAAAGAAATCCACTTACCCAGATACATGAAACATATGACCCTTCTTGGCAGTCGGGTAAAAAGACCGCCAGAAAAGGCCGAAGATCGAGAAACCAAGGCGCTCAAACCAGGGATCTGATCCGATGACCGGAAGCGTATATGCATGATGGGCATAGCATTCTCATAGGATAAAACATGCTTTATTTTACTAAACCTTGATTACCATTGATAAATACCTCTGAGTTAACGTGAATGCGAAACCTGAGAAACCGCAGATGAATAATGAAACATCACTGATGTAAAGAGCGCCGAATGTCATGCGTCGAATGATCGTAAGCAAAGAACTAACAACGCCACCAATGAGCTATCGTGATGAACCGGAACCCTATCAGCTTAGAACTAACAATGATGCCGAACAGTTGTCTTCGCCCACGAATCCTATCATTAGGCGGACTAGTTTTAAGAAGCCGCAAATTTTAGAACAGCACCAGACCCTTTTTTTCTTTTAAAAAAGTGAACTATTAAAACGAGACTTTGTGCGCAGATCGAACAATTTGTGAAGAACATCAAAAAGTGTACACTTTTTTTAGCCACTGGTGGTAAGGTAAAAAACTCATGCATTTCTCATTAAACCTTATGATAGCTATGATAGCCCTTAGAATGTCTGCAGGAGGGTGAGAAACTTTTAATTATTCTGATATTTTTATTTAAAATGGCTATTTTATTCAAAATCTTATTAATGTGCTTATTCTATTTCATTCAAAATATTATTTATGTTCATATTCTATCGTATTCAAAATGTATTAATGTACTTATCAATTTTACCCAAAATTTATTAATATGCTTATCCAATTTTATTTAAAATTATTAATGTATCAAAATCCAATTTGGCTTATTAGCCCTTTGAGTTAATTTTAATGTGAGTTTTCTGTATATTGGTACTTTATTTTTACAATTAATGATGTACATTTTGAATATGAGAATTAACAAGGTATGAAATCTATATAAAGGAAATTAATAATGATAATAATAATAATAATGTTGATAATGAATTGTGTACAAAACGAAATATTTTCCATTGAGTAATAAGAGATGAAATAATTGATAAAATCTCAATATAAAAATTAAATATATTAAATGAAAATAAGAAAGTTATTTGCACGACATTGGCGAAAAAAGAAAATAAATGAGTTATTATTGTGAATAATTTATGTGTCCTCTTTCTCCTCTTATCCTGTCTCATTTCTTTCTTTTCAGTAAAAGCAAGAAAACAAACTATCTAGTAAATAATAATTAAAAAAAAAAATTACTTAACCGACATTTTAGGCAAATGCATAGATATTAAACGATTCGGACTTGGTATTTTTGCTTAAAATTTACCTCTACTTAATTATTCTCTTTTTAGTTTTATCCAAATAGGCTGTCCCACAACGTGCAGCTGATTTTTAATAATATTATTATTAAAATTGATATTTAATAATTTTACTGTACTACCTTCATATGTGCACGTCTGGAATTTTTGGGTTCTTTTTCGTCCCAACAACTAACGTTTCACAGTAAAATTGCTATATAGGGAAAAAGGTAGAGAGAAAAAATTTCGGTGCAATACATTCAAATACCGATTTCCTAGGGAGAATGAAAGAAATTATGCGCAAACATACTAATAAAACCAGTGTTTACTGTTTAAAAGATACATAAAAGCAATTTTTATACCCTATAGTAATATTATAATTGATTTTCATCACAAAACATATTTATGTAGCATAACGACACACACACATTGGATATTTGATTTTTTTGCAGTATATGCTAATAGAATGTGTTGTAAAATCATAATTGAAATATATCATTTTTTCTATTGTATTATTGTATTGGAAGTTCTTGCTAGTTTTAAAATATTAAATTTCAAGGATAACAAATTAACCTTTCACTGAATGGTTTTTTCCTTTTTTTATGAAAAAAAAAATATTTGAAATCTATATATCGGTCTAATAATGGAAAAAATAGTAAAAAAGAAAATAAATTTAAAATTTTTAGCTAAAATTCGATATTTTATGGCATGTACCCGGTATACACAATTAGGGTTTTAAAATATTGTATTACTATATTTTACAACTAAATGAGCTTAAATTAATAAATTGATCCGCTTAACACTCTGCAACTTTTTTTCATATTAATATTTTTAAGTATTCAATAAAAATATTGAAAGTAAATTTTACCTTAATAGCTTGATCGATTTTTTTTTTTTTTTTTTTTTTTTTTTTTTTTTTTTTTTTGTTGTTGTTGTTTCCGAAGAACAAATTCTAATTTTTTGTCAAATGCAGCCATCTGACATGGACAAAATAAGTGTTATGCCATTCTTTGGACTGTTCTTGATCAGAGACAGAGATCACATTGGCCAAATTCATGGCACATAATAAAAATTATAGTGTTTTTAGGTATGTGCCAGATGTGGCACGTGATGCAGTGAAGGGTTAATAATAAAAATAATAAATATTTTTGGATAATTTATGGATACATAAAAAAGAAATTAAAATATAAAATCGATCAGTTTTCAATTGCAAACACTCTAAATTAAAATGTCTCAAATTCAGACACTTAAGTGTCTGAAACGGTGTGTTCAATTTTCAGACATTTTAAAATGTCTGAATTTTTTCAGACATTTTTTGTGTCTGAATTTCAGACACTTCAAACGTCTTAATAGCATCCATTTTATTTTCAAGCATCATACGTAGCCATGTTTGACCACGTTGAATCCTGGAAAAATATTTGGCTGGGGTCCTACCCCCTCCCCCCCCTCCCCTACAGCCTGATTTTTTTGGTGCTCTCAGTTTTGGTATGCAATTTTTGTTAAGCTGATAATTTAAATCTTTTACGAGATTTTACTGATTATAATCAGTATTTTGAACTCAGGAGTAGAACAAGATTAAAACAAAAAATATTTATCTAAATATTAGATTTTTTAAATTTGTTTTATTTTTAATCTTATTTTACTTTAAAAGTTCAAAATATTGATTATAATCAGTACAATTTCGAAACAGATTTAAAACATAAGCTTTACAAATATTGCACATCAAATTTGTGGGCACTAAAATCGTAGGAGGGCGGGCGGGGCACGGCCCAGTATGCCCATTCTTTAATTAAGAAGTTCTTTTGAAAAAAATGCAACCCTGCATTATTGTTATATAAATTGAGATGTCCGGTACTCGGGAGTATCAGTTGTGGAGGTTAATGGACATTCCCGAATAGCTGAAGCATCTATTTAGCGAATACTTTTTTAATCCGCATGGCATACATATTTGCATATTTTTACCTCACAAAAGCAGACATCTCCGATTATCGGACAAATTCAACGGCAAGGGCTATTGATGGCTTTTAAAGTACATGGATAAATATATATATTTCTTATAATCTTGTCCTACTCTACTTCATATAATTTAAAAATAGATTTTTTTTTAAATTTATATTGCCACATAGACAATTTTACATATATATCAGATGATAATCACAACTATGATTAAATAAATAAATATTCTACTTTATCCCTTTGCACTCGAGGGCTCCGGAGCGGAGACATTTAAAATTTGTCTTCAAACTCGGGGGCTCCTCTACGGAGACGATGCAAATAATTTTGTGATACCTGTCTAGAAAAGCCAAGATTACATGGTATCACAAAATTATTTGCATTGTCTCCGTAGCGGAGACCTCGAGATTGAAGACAAATTTTAAATGGCTCCGCTCCGGAGCCCTCGAGTGCAAAGGGTTAATATTGAGAAAAAAATTACTTCGGTATTTTGTTTATTTATATTTTGTGTTTTTAATCTGGTCCTACTCTAAAAGTTCAAAACTTTAATTATAATCAGTGCAAGATTTAAGGTATCAGCTTTACGAAAATTTCATACAAAATCCCCCCCCCCTCCCTCCCCGAAAAAAAATGAAAATCCTTATCATTTAAAAATTAGATTTTTTAAAAATTTATATTGCCACATTGGCTTATTGTTATCATTCCTATTAAACACTTTTCATTAGATATCTTTAAAGCAAAATAAAGCCGCCAAAAAAGAAGTTACCACATAATCACTATGATACACATTTGCGATGCTTATCAGTAAAGTCTAATTAGAAAATGACCTTCGAAGTGAAATATATTTTCTACACGCAGCAAAATCAAAATAAACAAATGATTTCCTTTTTCCTGACTATGTTACCTCTCTGATCATCTATGGGTTACATCTATGTTTCCAAATCAAAAGTTTTGCACATTTAATCTACTCGGTAAAATATTTAATAGCTTTAGAAATATATCTAAGAAATATTTGAGATAAATAATCTTTTTCAATTATATATAAATTTCATAAAAATCAATTGATTTTTTTTTCTCCAAAAGCGAAAGTCTATAAATATATTTTTTAGTTTCAGCTAAATATTGTTCAATTGAAAAAAAAAAAAAAAAAAAAAAAAAAGGCAATCTCGAAAATCGGGATTAAAATTGAAGCGGGATACCGGAATATCAATCCCTAGCTAGGAAGTAAGAAAGCTTTAGATCTTTCAAAGTTTTTTTTTCTATTTCCTTGTGGTCGTTTAGTATGAGATAAGCATTAGTCATTGAAAATAAGAACTGCCATATTGAAAACAAAACAAAACAAGGGAATGAACTTAACTTTTAAATATGTCTGTTTTTTAGTGATGTTATTACTTTAAATTTGAGAAAAAAGATGAGAATAAATAATACATAATTTGTAATAAAAGACAACGTCATAAATTAAAAAATATAGACTTCTAGAATTATTATTATTTTTTTTTTTTTTGCAAAAAGATTCAAAACTAATTAAATTTCATGTAAGATTTTGTTTAATACAATAAATAAAATCATAAAAGACACTAATTTTAGTACTATAAAGAAATTATAACACTTACTTAAATCGCTGTTTGCAAGAGGTAAGAAAAATTCCTCGATTTGAAATTTTAAAAACTACCACAACCACAGTGAGGGAGAAAGACTTGCACCAGTTTAAAAGGTAATCCCATAATACATCCGACTAGCCATATTTAAAGAATGAGATGTTTCATCCTCAAAACAGGACCTGCCAGACAAAAGTTTCTTTTTTTTGCCAGCTTCGACAGGACGAAGATGAATAACACAATATTATTGATATAAATTAATACGAGTTAACACTAAGCCCATTGCACACGCTTTGTAGAATTTCCGGGTGTAATCTTCAACCGTCGTCTACTTCTGTTCTGTGTCTATCCCGCCCTTATATCGACGACAGCTTCTAAGGGACATTTGATGTCGAGCACACACGTCAGATGTATGTATTCAATAAATAAATAATCCAAGTTAATACGAACACAGTAAATCACAGTACTTCATATTTTGCAAAAAACGAATTAAAATACACGCGTACATAAAAACTATCCTCGTTTGAATTACAACGTATACCACTTCGGAGGAAGACATCTAAAGCGCAAGCGCAACTGGGAGTGTGAGTGCCCCCTGGTGGTTATTGCGTCGGAAGAATCAGTGTCTTAAAATAAGACGTTTGCGGATATTTTAGAAATTATTCTCAGTTCATTTGTACCATGGTCATAGTAAGACACTTATGTATCTTAAATTAAGACATCTATAATGTCTGAATTTTCAGATTAAGACACTTAAGTGTCTAAAATTCTTTTTCAGTCACATATGTGTCTAAATTTAAGACGCTTCTATTTGCAGTGAATTCTGCGCAATCTAATGAATTTTTACGCAATGTGGTATAAAGAATGCCTTACATAAGTTTAGGTGATATTGAATATTTTTTAAGACAAAAGAAAGAAAGAAAGAAACTAAAATCAAAAGAATTGTATGAGTGCTCACAAATCCAGACGTTGATATGAAATATTAAATGTCACCCTGAATGTTTTATTTTCCAGTGCAATCAGAATTTGAGTGCAACTAAAAACAAGTATATTTGATCATGCATTTACAAATGAAACTACTTTATGTATATTTTTTAAAGTAAGATGGTAATGGTATTTAACTACACAATACAATTTTTTGCAGCTCTACATGAAAAAAAGATTTTTAACTAAATTGTATGACCTATTGCTTCATTTGCTCTTGTATAAACATATTTATAAATATCAAGAAGTTTTATATTGTAAAACAAAAATTAATTTAAGGCAACGAAACTGAAAGCAGCAATTAGTAAAGATTCTAAGGCTCAGTATTAGAACAGTTTAATTTACTTTTAAAATAATTTAATGACCGTTGACTAATTTTTAAATACGTTTTACTTATTAATAATCAAAATTTAATCGTCAATAAGTCATATGCCGATAGATCTTAAAGTAAACCAAAAGAGGAAAAATGCTATAACTTAATAAGTATAGGCAGTAGCATAAAGAGATTTTTGCAGAACATTATAAAAAAGAATGGAAGTTAAAATCAGAAAATTTACTTCTATAATTATTAATTTTCCTACTAAAAAAGGGTGATCCAGCTGTGCCAATAATTCTTACCGTAGCACAGCAAAATACACAGTATTAAAAATATTTAGTGTAAATGTTCTTAATATGGAGAATGGCCAAGAGGCGCAGCATGACAATTTACACATCACATAAGAAGATTTGATCACAGGCATAGTAGACCAAATCCATTTTTTTTAAGAGACAGTCTGTTTGAAGGTACATTAAAACTATTTTATCCACTCACACAGTAAACCAAGTCTGTAAACAGGTGACGTATATGAGCAAGTATTTGAAAAAAGACTCGGTTCACTGTGGGAGAAGACAAAACAGATATAATGCACCTTCTTAATGGACTATCTCATTTTTTTTTAAATTGACTTGGTATACTATGGTTGTGGGAACCCCATTTCATCTGAAATTACTATCACGTGGTGGTTCTGTTATTGATATGTGGCAGATCAAGTTGTGAAAACAGACTCGGTTCACTGTGGGAGAAGACAAAACAGATTTTATGCACCTTCTTAATGGACTATCTCATTTTTTTTTTAAATTGACTTGGTATACTATGGTTGTGGGAACCCCATTTCATCTGGAATTACTATCACGTGGTGGTTTTATTATTGATATGTGGCAGATCAAGTTGTGAAAACAGACTCGGTTCACTGTGGGAGAAGACAAAACCGATTTCATGCACCTTCTTAATGGACTATCTCATTTTTTTAAATTGACTTGGTATACTATGGTTGTGGGAACCCCATTTCATCTGAAATTACTATCACGTGGTGGTTTTATTATTGATATGTGGCAGACCGAGTTGTGAAAACAGACTCGGTTCACTGTGGGAGAAGACAAAACAGATTTTACGCACCTTCTTAATGGACTATCTCATTTTTTTTTAAATTGACTCGGTATGCTATGGTTGTGGGAACCCCGTTTCATCTGAAATTACTATCACGTGGTGGTTTTATTATTGATATGTTGCAGATCAAGTTGTGAAAACAGACTCGGTTCACTGTAGGAGAAGACAAAACAGATTTTATGCACCTTCTTAATGGACTATCTCATTTTTTTAAAACTGACTTGGTATACTATGGTTGTGGGAACCCATTTCATCTGAAATTACTATCACGTGGTGGTTTTATTATTGATATGTGGCAGATCGAGTTGTGAAAACAGACTCGGTTCACTGTGGGAGAAGACAAAACAGATTTTATGCACCTTCTTAATGGACTATCTCATTTTTTTTTAAATTGACTCGGTATACTATGGTTGTGGGAACCCCGTTTCATCTGAAATTACTATCACGTGGTGGTTTTATTATTGATATGTGGCAGATCAAGTTGTGAAAACAGACTCGGTTCACTGTAGGAGAAGACAAAACAGATTTTATGCACCTTCTTAATGGACTCTCTCATTTTTTTAAAACTGACTTGGTATACTATGGTTGTGGGAACCCATTTCATCTGAAATTACTATCACGTGGTGGTTATATTATTGATATGTGGCAGATCGAGTTGTGAAAACAGACTCGGTTCACTGTGGGAGAAGACAAAACAGATTTTATGCACCTTCTTAATGGACTATCTCATTTTTTTAAAATTGACTTGGTATACTATGGTTGTGGGAACCCCATTTCATCTGAAATTACTATCACGTGGTGGTTCTATTATTGATATGTGGCAGATCAAGTTGTGAAAACAGACTCGGTTCACTGTGGGAGAAGACAAAACAGATATTTTATGCACCTTCTTAATGGACTATCTCATTTTTTTTTAATTGACTTGGTATACTATGGTTGTGGGAACCCCATTTCATCTGAAATTACTATCACGTGGTGGTTTTATTATTGATATGTGGCAGATCAAGTCGTGAAAACAGACTCGGTTCACTGTGGGAGAAGACAAAACAGATGTTATGCACTTTCTTAATGGACTATCTCATTTTTTTAATTGACTTGGTATACTATGGTTATGGGAACCCCATTTCATCTGAAATTACTATCACGTGGTGGTTTTATTATTGATATGTGGCAGATCGAGTTGTGAAAACAGACTCGGTTCACTGTGGGAGAAGACAAAACAGATTTTATGCAACTTCTTAATGGACTATCTCATTCTTTTTTAAATTGACTTGGTATACTATGGTTGTGGGAACCCCATTTCATCTGGAATTACTATCACGTGGTGGTTTTATTATTGATATGTGGCAGATCAAGTTGTGAAAACAGACTCGGTTCACTGTGGGAGAAGACAAAACCGATTTCATGCACATTCTTAATGGACTATCTCATTTTTTTTAAATTGACTTGGTATACTATGGTTGTGGGAACCCCATTTCATCTTAAATTACTATCACGTGGTGGTTTTATTATTGATATGTGGCAGATCAAGTTGTGAAAACAGACTCGGTTCACTGTGGGAGAGGACAAAACAGATTTCATGCACATTCTTAATGGACTATCTCATTTTTTTTAAATTGACATGGTATACTATGGTTGTGGGAGCCCCATTTCATCTGAAATTACTATCACGTGGTGGTTTTATTATTGATATGTGGCAGATCAAGTTGTGAAAACAGACTCGGTTCACTGTGGGAGAAGACAAAACCGATTTCATGCACATTCTTAATTGACTATCTCATTTTTTTTAAATTGACTTGGTATACTATGGTTGTGGGAACCCCATTTCATCTGAAATTACTATCACGTGGTGGTTTTATTATTGATATGTGGCAGATCGAGTTGTGAAAACAGACTCGGTTCACTGTGGGAGAAGACAAAACCGATTTCATGCACCTTCTTAATCGACTCTCTCATTTTTTTAAAACTGACTTGGTATACTATGGTTGTGGGAACCCATTTCATCTGAAATTACTATCACGTGGTGGTTTTATTATTGATATGTGGCAGATCGAGTTGTGAAAACAAACTCGGTTCACTGTTGGAGAAGACAAAACAGATTTTATGCACCTTCTTAATGGACTATCTCATTTTTTTTAAATTGACTTGGTATACTATGGTTGTGGGAACCCCATTTCATCTGAAATTACTATCACGTGGTGGTTCTATTATTGATATGTGGCAGATCAAGTTGTGAAAACAGACTCGGTTCACTGTGGGAGAAGACAAAACAGATTTTATGCACCTTCTTAATGGACTATCTCATTTTTTTTAAATTGACTTGGTATACTATGGTTGTGGGAACCCCATTTCATCTGAAATTACTATCACGTGGTGGTTTTATTATTGATATGTGGCAGATCGAGTTGTGAAAACAGACTCGGTTCACTGTGGGAGAAGACAAAACAGATTTCATGCACATTCTTAATGGACTATCTCATTTTTTTTAAATTGACATGGTATACTATGGTTGTGGGAACCCCATTTCATCTGAAATTACTATCACGTGGTGGTTTTATTATTGATATGTGGCAGATCAAGTTGTGAAAACAGACTCGGTTCACTGTGGGAGAAGATAAAACCGATTTCATGCACATTCTTAATGGACTATCTCATTTTTTTTAAATTGACTTGGTATACTATGGTTGTGGGAACCCCATTTCATCTGAAATTACTATCACGTGGTGGTTTTATTATTGATATGTGGCAGATCGAGTTGTGAAAACAGACTCGGTTCACTGTGGGAGAAGACAAAACCGATTTCATGCACATTCTTAATGGACTATCACATTTTTTTTAAATTGACTTGGTATACTATGGTTGTGGGAACCCCATTTCATCTGAAATTACTATCACGTGGTGGTTTTATTATTGATATGTGGCAGATCAAGTTGTGAAAACAGACTCGGTTCACTGTAGGAGAAGACAAAACAGATTTTATGCACCTTCTTAATGGACTATCTCATTTTTTTAAAACTGACTTGGTATACCATGGTTGTGGGAACCCATTTCATCTGAAATTACTATCACGTGGTGGTTTTATTATTGATATGTGGCAGATCGAGTTGTGAAAACAGACTCGGTTCACTGTGGGAGAAGACAAAACAGATTTTATGCACCTTCTTAATGGACTATCTCATTTTTTTAAAACTGACTTGGTATACTATGGTTGTGGGAACCCATTTCATCTGAAATTACTATCACGTGGTGGTTTTATTATTGATATGTGGCAGATTAAGTTGTGAAAACAGACTCGGTTCACTGTGGGATAAGACAAAACAGATTTTATGCACCTTCTTAATGGACTATCCCATTTTTTTTTAATTGACTCGGTATACTATGGTTGTGGGAACCCCGTTTCATCTGAAATTACTATCACGTGGTGGTTTTATTAGTGGTATGTGGCAGATGAAGTTGTGAAAACCGACTCGGTTCCCTGTAGGAGAAGACAAAACAGATTTTATGCACCTTCTTAATGGACTATCTCATTTTTTTAAAACTGACTTGGTATACTATGGTTGTGGGAACCCATTTCATCTGAAATTACTATCACGTGGTGGTTTTATTATTGATATGTGGCAGATCGAGTTGTGAAAACAGACTCTGTTCACTGTGGGATAAGACAAAACAGATTTTATGCACCTTCTTAATGGACTATCTCATTTTTTTTTTTTAAATTGACTCGGTATACTATGGTTGTGGGAACCCCGTTTCATCTGAAATTACTATCACGTGGTGGTTTTATTATTGATATGTGGCAGATTAAGTTGTGAAAACAGACTCGGTTCACTGTGGGATAAGACAAAACAGATTTTATGCACCTTCTTAATGGACTATCTCATTTTTTTTTTTTAAATTGACTCGGTATACTATGGTTGTGGGAACCCCGTTTCATCTGAAATTACTATCACGTGGTGGTTTTATTATTGATATGTGGCAGATCAAGTTGTGAAAACAGACTCGGTTCACTGTGGGAGAAGACAAAACCGATTTCATGCACATTCTTAATGGACTATCTCATTTTTACTTTCTTCTATCTTTACAAGAAGAAAGTATTGGATTCATGAAAATTTTCGAATTCCGGTTTTCGACGGATTTACACGTTTTAGGGGTCAGAGATTCCAAAAAACATGTTTTTACAAAATGTCTGTCTGTGACTCTGTGAGTCTGTCTGTCTGTCTGTCTGTCTGTCTGTGTGTATGTGACACAAATTTTGTGGGCGCTCTATCTCAAGAACTAATGCACGGAATTTAACAAAGATTCATATTCAGTTAGTCCCTGATGCAAATTGATGCTGATTAGATTTTGGTGCAAATTGCTCAACAGGTGGCGCTGCTATGCTGCCTTTTTTACGATTTCCGCAATGACTCTATCTCAAGAACTAATGCACGAATTTTCATGAAACTTCAGATTCAGTTAGTCCTTGACATGAATAGACAATTTAGAGAGTTTGGTGCAAATCGCTCAACAGGTGGCGCTGCTATGCTGCCTTTTTTACGATTTCCGAAATGGCTCTATCTCAAGAACTAATGCACGGATTTTCATGAAACTTCAGAGTCAGTTAGTCCTTGATATGTCTTGATGCTCATTACGTGTTGGTGTAAATCGCTCAACAGGTGGCGCTGCTATGCTGGATTTTTTACGATTTCCGCAATGGCTCTATCTCAAGAACTAATGCACGGATTTTCATGAAACTTCAGATTCAGTTAGTCCTTGACATGAATAGACATTTTATATATTTTGGTGTAAATCGCTCAACAGGTGGCGCTGCTATGCTGCCTTTTTTACGATTTCCGAAATGGCTCTATCTCAAGAACTAATGCACGGATTTTCATGAAACTTCAGAGTCAGTTAGTCCTTGATATGACTTGATGCTGATTACGTGTTGGTGTAAATCGCTCAACAGGTGGCGCTGCTATGCTGGATTTTTTACGATTTCCGCAATGGCTCTATCTCAAGAACTAATGCACGGATTTTCATGAAACTTCAGATTCAGTTAGTCCTTGACATGAATAGACATTTTATATATTTTGGTGTAAATCGCTCAACAGGTGGCGCTGCTATTGGGCATTTTTTGCAATTTCCGCAATAGCTCTATCTCAAGAACTAATGCTTGGATTTTCAACAAACTTCAGATTCAGGTATACCATGATATGAATTAGTGCTGTTTATGTTTTGGTGTAAATCGCGCAACAGGTGGCGCTTCTATGCTGCATTTTTCAGAATTTCCGCCACAGCTGTATCTCAATAACTAATGCATGAATTTTCATCAAACTTCAGATTCAGGTATACCTTGATATCAATTAGTGCTGTTTATGTTTTGGTGTAAATCGCTCAACAGGTGGCGCTGCTATACTACATTTTTCAGAATTTCCGCTATAGCTCTATACAAGAACTAATGCACGAATTTTCACCAAACTTCAAATTCAGATATATTGTGATATGAATTGGTACTATTTAAACAATTTAATTGACGTGACTTATATAGAAGAAAGTTTTGTGATGGCCACAACATACTAGTTTTAAAACTGACTTGGTATACTATGGTCGTGGGAACCCATTTCATCTGAAATTAGTATCACGTGGTGGTTTTATTATTGATATGTGGCAGATCGAGTTGTGAAAACAGACTCGGTTCACTGTGGGATAAGACAAAACATATTTTATGCACCTTCTTAATGGACTATCTCATTTTTTTTTTTAAATTGACTCGGTATACTATGGTTGTGGGAACCCCATTTCATCTGAAATTACTATCACGTGGTGGTTTTATTATTGATATGTGGCAGATCGAGTTGTGAAAACAGACTCTGTTCACTGTGGGAGAAGACAAAACAGATTTTATGCACCTTCTTAATGGACTATCTCATTTTTTTTATTGACTTGGTATACTATGGTTGTGGGAACCCATTTCATCTAAAATTACTATCACGTGGTGGTTTTATTATTGATATGTGGCAGATCGAGTTGTGAAAACAGACTCGGTTCACTGTGGGAGAAGACAAAACAGATTTTATGCACCTTCTTAATGGACTATCTCATTTTTTTTTAAATTGACTTGGTATACTATGGTTGTGGGAACCCCATTTCATCTGAAATTACTATCACGTGGTGGTTTTATTATTGATATGTGGCAGATCGAGTTGTGAAAACAGACTCGGTTCACTGTGGAAGAAGACAAAACAGATTTTATGCACCTTCTTAATGGACTATCTCATTTTTTTTATTGACTTGGTATACTATGGTTGTGGGAACCCCATTTCATCTGAAATTACTATCACGTGGTGGTTTTATTATTGATATGTGGCAGATCGAGTTGTGAAAACAGACTCTGTTCACTGTGGGAGAAGACAAAACAGATTTTATGCACCTTCTTAATGGACTATCTCATTTTTTTTATTGACTTGGTATACTATGGTTGTGGGAACCCCATTTCATCTGAAATTACTATCACGTGGTGGTTTTATTATTGATATGTGGCAGATTAAGTTGTGAAAACAGACTCGGTTCACCGTGGGATAAGACAAAACAGATTTTATGCACCTTCTTAATGGACTATCTCATTTTTTTTTAAATTGACTTGGTATACTATGGTTGTGGGAACCCCATTTCATCTGAAATTACTATCACGTGGTGGTTTTATTATTGATATGTGGCAGATCGAGTTGTGAAAACAGACTCTGTTCACTGTGGGAGAAGACAAAACAGATTTTATGCACCTTCTTAATAGACTATCTCATTTTTTTTATTGACTTGGTATACTATGGTTGTGGGAACCCCATTTCATCTGAAATTACTATCACGTGGTGGTTTTATTATTGATATGTGGCAGATCGAGTTGTGAAAACAGACTCTGTTCACTGTGGGAGAAGACAAAACAGATTTTATGCACCTTCTTAATGGACTATCTCATTTTTTTTATTGACTTGGTATACTATGGTTGTGGGAACCCCATTTCATCTGAAATTACTATCACGTGGTGGTTTTATTATTGATATGTGGCAGATTAAGTTGTGAAAACAGACTCGGTTCACCGTGGGATAAGACAAAACAGATTTTATGCACCTTCTTAATGGACTATCTCATTTTTTTTTAAATTGACTTGGTATACTATGGTTGTGGGAACCCCATTTCATCTGAAATTACTATCACGTGGTGGTTTTATTATTGATATGTGGCAGATCGAGTTGTGAAAACAGACTCTGTTCACTGTGGGAGAAGACAAAACAGATTTTATGCACCTTCTTAATGGACTATCTCATTTTTTTTATTGACTTGGTATACTATGGTTGTGGGAACCCCATTTCATCTGAAATTACTATCACGTGGTGGTTTTATTATTGATATGTGGCAGATTAAGTTGTGAAAACAGACTCTGTTCACCGTGGGATAAGACAAAACAGATTTTATGCACCTTCTTAATGGACTATCTCATTTTTTTTTAAATTGACTTGGTATACTATGGTTGTGGGAACCCCATTTCATCTGAAATTACTATCACGTGGTGGTTTTATTATTGATATGTGGCAGATCGAGTTGTGAAAACAGACTCTGTTCACTGTGGGAGAAGACAAAACAGATTTTATGCACCTTCTTAATGGACTATCTCATTTTTTTTTAAATTGACTCGGTATACTATGGTTGTGGGAACCCCATTTCATCTGAAATTACTATCACGTGGTGGTTTTATTATTGATATGTGGCAGATCGAGTTGTGAAAACAGACTCTGTTCACTGTGGGAGAAGACAAAACAGATTTTATGCACCTTCTTAATGGACTATCTCATTTTTTTTATTGACTTGGTATACTATGGTTGTGGGAACCCCATTTCATCTGAAATTACTATCACGTGGTGGTTTTATTATTGATATGTGGCAGATCGAGTTGTGAAAACAGACTCGGTTCACTGTGGGAGAAGACAAAACAGATTTTATGCACCTTCTTAATGGACTATCTCATTTTTTTAAAACTGACTTGGTATACTATGGTTGTGGGAACCCATTTCATCTGAAATTACTATCACGTGGTGGTTTTATTATTGATATGTGGCAGATCGAGTTGTGAAAACAGACTCTGTTCACTGTGGGAGAAGACAAAACAGATTTTATGCACCTTCTTAATGGACTATCTCATTTTTTTTTATTGACTTGGTATACTATGGTTGTGGGAACCCCATTTCATCTGAAATTACTATCACGTGGTGGTTTTATTATTGATATGTGGCAGATTAAATTGTGAAAACAGACTCGGTTCACTGTGGGATAAGACAAAACAGATTTTATGCACCTTCTTAATGGACTATCTCATTTTTTTAAAATTGACTTGGTATACTATGGTTGTGGGAACCCCATTTCATCTGAAATTACTATCACGTGGTGGTTTTATTATTGATATGTGACAGATCGAGTTGTGAAAACAGACTCGGTTCACTGTGGGAGAAGACAAAACAGATTTTATGCACCTTCTTAATGGACTATCTCATTTTTTTAAAACTGACTTGGTATACTATGGTTGTGGGAACCCATTTCATCTGAAATTACTATCACGTGGTGGTTTTATTATTGATATGTGGCAGATCGAGTTGTGAAAACAGACTCGGTTCACTGTGAGAGAAGACAAAACAGATTTTATGCACCTTCTTAATGGACTATCTCATTTTTTTTTTTAATTGACTTGGTATACTATGGTTGTGGGAACCCCATTTCATCTGAAATTACTATCACGTGGTGGTTTTATTATTGATATGTGGCAGATTAAGTTGTGAAAACAGACTCGGTTCACTGTGGGATAAGACAAAACTGATTTTATGCACCTTCTTAATGGACTATCTCATTTTTTTTTAAATTGACTTGGTATACTATGGTTGTGGGAACCCCATTTCATCTGAAATTACTATCACCTGGTGGTTTTATTATTGATATGTGGCAGATTAAGTTGTGAAAACAGACTCGGTTCACTGTGGGATAAGACAAAACAGATTTTATGCACCTTCTTAATGGACTATCTCATTTTTTTTTTTTAAATTGACTCGGTATACTATGGTTGTGGGAACCCCGTTTCATCTGAAATTACTATCACGTGGTGGTTTTATTATTGATATGTGGCAGATCAAGTTGTGAAAACAGACTCGGTTCACTGTAGGAGAAGACAAAACAGATTTTATGCACCTTCTTAATGGACTATCTCATTTTTACTTTCTTCTATCTTTACAAGAAGAAAGTATTGGATTCATGAAAATTTTCGAATTCCGGTTTTCGACGGATTTACACGTTTTAGGGGTCAGAGATTCCAAAAAAACATGTTTTTACAAAATGTCTGTCTGTGACTCTGTGAGTCTGTCTGTCTGTCTGTGTGTATGTGACACAAATTTTGTGGGCGCTCTATCTCAAGAACTAATGCACGGAATTTAACAAAAATTCATATTCAGTTAGTCCCTGATGCAAATTGATGCTGATTAGTTTTTGGTGCAAATTGCTCAACAGGTGGCGCTGCTATGCTGCCTTTTTTACGATTTCCTCAATGGCTCTATCTCAAGAACTAATGCACGAATTTTCATGAAACTTCAGATTCAGTTAGTCCTTGACATGAATAGACAATTTAGAGAGTTTGGTGCAAATCGCTCAACAGGTGGCGCTGCTATGCTGCCTTTTTTACGATTTCCGAAATGGCTCTATCTCAAGAACTAATGCACGGATTTTCATGAAACTTCAGAGTCAGTTAGTCCTTGATATGTCTTGATGCTCATTACGTGTTGGTGTAAATCGCTCAACAGGTGGCGCTGCTATGCTGGATTTTTTACGATTTCCGCAATGGCTCTATCTCAAGAACTAATGCACGGATTTTCATGAAACTTCAGATTCAGTTAGTCCTTGACATGAATAGACATTTTATATATTTTGGTGTAAATCGCTCAACAGGTGGCGCTGCTATGCTGCCTTTTTTACGATTTCCGAAATGGCTCTATCTCAAGAACTAATGCACGGATTTTCATGAAACTTCAGAGTCAGTTAGTCCTTGATATGACTTGATGCTGATTACGTGTTGGTGTAAATCGCTCAACAGGTGGCGCTGCTATGCTGGATTTTTTACGATTTCCGCAATGGCTCTATCTCAAGAACTAATGCACGGATTTTCATGAAACTTCAGATTCAGTTAGTCCTTGACATGAATAGACATTTTATATATTTTGGTGTAAATCGCTCAACAGGTGGCGCTGCTATTGGGCATTTTTTGCAATTTCCGCAATAGCTCTATCTCAAGAACTAATGCTTGGATTTTCAACAAACTTCAGACTCTGGTATACCATGATATGAATTAGTGCTGTTTATGTTTTGGTGTAAATCGCGCAACAGGTGGCGCTTCTATGCTGCATTTTTCAGAATTTCCGCCACAGCTGTATCTCAATAACTAATGCATGAATTTTCATCAAACTTCAGATTCAGGTATACCTTGATATCAATTAGTGCTGTTTATGTTTTGGTGTAAATCGCTCAACAGGTGGCGCTGCTATACTACATTTTTCAGAATTTCCGCTATAGCTCTATACAAGAACTAATGCACGAATTTTCACCAAACTTCAAATTCAGATATATTGTGATATGAATTGGTACTATTTAAACAATTTAATTGACGTGACTTATATAGAAGAAAGTTTTGTGATGGCCACAACATACTAGTTTTAAAACTGACTTGGTATACTATGGTTGTGGGAACCCATTTCATCTGAAATTAGTATCACGTGGTGGTTTTATTATTGATATGTGGCAGATCGAGTTGTGAAAACAGACTCGGTTCACTGTGGGATAAGACAAAACATATTTTATGCACCTTCTTAATGGACTATCTCATTTTTTTTAAAAAATTGACTCGGTATACTATGGTTGTGGGAACCCCATTTCATCTGAAATTACTATCACGTGGTGGTTTTATTATTGATATGTGGTAGATCGAGTTGTGAAAACAGACTCTGTTCACTGTGGGAGAAGACAAAACAGATTTTATGCACCTTCTTAATGGACTATCTCATTTTTCTTATTGACTTGGTATACTATGGTTGTGGGAACCCATTTCATCTAAAATTACTATCACGTGGTGGTTTTATTATTGATATGTGGCAGATCGAGTTGTGAAAACAGACTCGGTTCACTGTGGGAGAAGACAAAACAGATTTTATGCACCTTCTTAATGGACTATCTCATTTTTTTTTAAATTGACTTGGTATACTATGGTTGTGGGAACCCCATTTCATCTGAAATTACTATCACGTGGTGGTTTTATTATTGATATGTGGCAGATCGAGTTGTGAAAACAGACTCAGTTCACTGTGGGAGAAGACAAAACAGATTTTATGCACCTTCTTAATGGACTATCTCATTTTTTTTATTGACTTGGTATACTATGGTTGTGGGAACCCCATTTCATCTGAAATTACTATCACGTGGTGGTTTTATTATTGATATGTGGCAGATCGAGTTGTGAAAACAGACTCTGTTCACTGTGGGAGAAGACAAAACAGATTTTATGGACCTTCTTAATGGACTATCTCATTTTTTTTATTGACTTGGTATACTATGGTTGTGGGAACCCCATTTCATCTGAAATTACTATCACGTGGTGGTTTTATTATTGATATGTGGCAGATTAAGTTGTGAAAACAGACTCGGTTCACCGTGGGATAAGACAAAACAGATTTTATGCACCTTCTTAATGGACTATCTCATTTTTTTTTTAAATTGACTTGGTATACTATGGTTGTGGGAACCCCATTTCATCTGAAATTACTATCACGTGGTGGTTTTATTATTGATATGTGGCAGATCGAGTTGTGAAAACAGACTCTGTTCACTGTGGGAGAAGACAAAACAGATTTTATGCACCTTCTTAATGGACTATCTCATTTTTTTATTGACTTGGTATACTATGGTTGTGGGAACCCCATTTCATCTGAAATTACTATCACGTGGTGGTTTTATTATTGATATGTGGCAGATCGAGTTGTGAAAACAGACGCTGTTCACTGTGGGAGAAGACAAAACAGATTTTATGCACCTTCTTAATGGACTATCTCATTTTTTTTATTGACTTGGTATACTATGGTTGTGGGAACCCCATTTCATCTGAAATTACTATCACGTGGTGGTTTTATTATTGATATGTGGCAGATTAAGTTGTGAAAACAGACTCGGTTCACCGTGGGATAAGACAAAACAGATTTTATGCACCTTCTTAATGGACTATCTCATTTTTTTTTAAATTGACTTGGTATACTATGGTTGTGGGAACCCCATTTCATCTGAAATTACTATCACGTGGTGGTTTTATTATTGATATGTGGCAGATCGAGTTGTGAAAACAGACTCTGTTCACTGTGGGAGAAGACAAAACAGATTTTATGCACCTTCTTAATGGACTATCTCATTTTTTTTATTGACTTGGTATACTATGGTTGTGGGAACCCCATTTCATCTGAAATTACTATCACGTGGTGGTTTTATTATTGATATGTGGCAGATTAAGTTGTGAAAACAGACTCTGTTCACCGTGGGATAAGACAAAACAGATTTTATGCACCTTCTTAATGGACTATCTCATTTTTTTTTAAATTGACTTGGTATACTATGGTTGTGGGAACCCCATTTCATCTGAAATTACTATCACGTGGTGGTTTTATTATTGATATGTGGCAGATCGAGTTGTGAAAACAGACTCTGTTCACTGTGGGAGAAGACAAAACAGATTTTATGCACCTTCTTAATGGACTATCTCATTTTTTTTTAAATTGACTCGGTATACTATGGTTGTGGGAACCCCATTTCATCTGAAATTACTATCACGAGGTGGTTTTATTATTGATATGTGGCAGATCGAGTTGTGAAAACAGACTCTGTTCACTGTGGGAGAAGACAAAACAGATTTTATGCACCTTCTTAATGGACTATCTCATTTTTTTTATTGACTTGGTATACTATGGTTGTGGGAACCCCATTTCATCTGAAATTACTATCACGTGGTGGTTTTATTATTGATATGTGGCAGATTAAGTTGTGAAAACAGACTCGGTTCACCGTGGGATAAGACAAAACAGATTTTATGCACCTTCTTAATGGACTATCTCATTTTTTTTTAAATTGACTTAGTATACTATGGTTGTGGGAACCCCATTTCATCTGAAATTACTATCACGTGGTGGTTTTATTATTGATATGTGGCAGATCGAGTTGTGAAAACAGACTCGGTTCACTGTGGGAGAAGACAAAACAGATTTTATGCACCTTCTTAATGGACTATCTCATTTTTTTTAAAACTGACTTGGTATACTATGGTTGTGGGAACCCATTTCATCTGAAATTACTATCACGTGGTGGTTTTATTATTGATATGTGGCAGATCGAGTTGTGAAAACAGACTCTGTTCACTGTGGGAGAAGACAAAACAGATTTTATGCACCTTCTTAATGGACTATCTCATTTTTTTTTATTGACTTGGTATACTATGGTTGTGGGAACCCCATTTTATCTGAAATTACTATCACGTGGTGGTTTTATTATTGATATGTGGCAGATTAAATTGTGAAAACAGACTCGGTTCACTGTGGGATAAGACAAAACAGATTTTATGCACCTTCTTAATGGACTATCTCATTTTTTTAAAATTGACTTGGTATACTATGGTTGTGGGAACCCCATTTCATCTGAAATTACTATCACGTGGTGGTTTTATTATTGATATGTGACAGATCGAGTTGTGAAAACAGACTCGGTTCACTGTGGGAGAAGACAAAACAGATTTTATGCACCTTCTTAATGGACTATCTCATTTTTTTAAAACTGACTTGGTATACTATGGTTGTGGGAACCCATTTCATCTGAAATTACTATCACGTGGTGGTTTTATTATTGATATGTGGCAGATCGAGTTGTGAAAACAGACTCGGTTCACTGTGAGAGAAGACAAAACAGATTTTATGCACCTTCTTAATGGACTATCTCATTTTTTTTTAAATTGACTTGGTATACTATGGTTGTGGGAACCCCATTTCATCTGAAATTACTATCACGTGGTGGTTTTATTATTGATATGTGGCAGATTAAGTTGTGAAAACAGACTCGGTTCACTGTGGGATAAGACAAAACTGATTTTATGCACCTTCTTAATGGACTATCTCATTTTTTTTTAAATTGACTTGGTATACTATGGTTGTGGGAACCCCATTTCATCTGAAATTACTATCACGTGGTGGTTTTATTATTGATATGTGGCAGATCGAGTTGTGAAAACAGACTCTGTTCACTGTGGGAGAAGACAAAACAGATTTTATGCACCTTCTTAATGGACTATCTCATTTTTTTTATTGACTTGGTATACTATGGTTGTGGGAACCCCATTTCATCTGAAATTACTATCACGTGCTGGTTTTATTATTGATATGTGGCAGATCGAGTTGTGAAAACAGACTCTGTTCACTGTGGGAGAAGACAAAACAGATTTTATGCACCTTCTTAATGGACTATCTCATTTTTTTTATTGACTTGGTATACTATGGTTGTGGGAACCCCATTTCATCTGAAATTACTATCACGTGGTGGTTTTATTATTGATATGTGGCAGATTAAGTTGTGAAAACAGACTCGGTTCACCGTGGGATAAGACAAAACAGATTTTATGCACCTTCTTAATGGACTATCTCATTTTTTTTTTAAATTGACTTGGTATACTATGGTTGTGGGAACCCCATTTCATCTGAAATTACTATCACGTGGTGGTTTTATTATTGATATGTGGCAGATCGAGTTGTGAAAACAGACTCTGTTCACTGTGGGAGAAGACAAAACAGATTTTATGCACCTTCTTAATGGACTATCTCATTTTTTTTATTGACTTGGTATACTATGGTTGTGGGAACCCCATTTCATCTGAAATTACTATCACGTGGTGGTTTTATTATTGATATGTGGCAGATTAAGTTGTGAAAACAGACTCTGTTCACCGTGGGATAAGACAAAACAGATTTTATGCACCTTCTTAATGGACTATCTCATTTTTTTTTAAATTGACTTGGTATACTATGGTTGTGGGAACCCCATTTCATCTGAAATTACTATCACGTGGTGGTTTTATTATTGATATGTGGCAGATCGAGTTGTGAAAACAGACTCTGTTCACTGTGGGAGAAGACAAAACAGATTTTATGCACCTTCTTAATGGACTATCTCATTTTTTTTTAAATTGACTCGGTATACTATGGTTGTGGGAACCCCATTTCATCTGAAATTACTATCACGAGGTGGTTTTATTATTGATATGTGGCAGATCGAGTTGTGAAAACAGACTCTGTTCACTGTGGGAGAAGACAAAACAGATTTTATGCACCTTCTTAATGGACTATCTCATTTTTTTTATTGACTTGGTATACTATGGTTGTGGGAACCCCATTTCATCTGAAATTACTATCACGTGGTGGTTTTATTATTGATATGTGGCAGATTAAGTTGTGAAAACAGACTCGGTTCACCGTGGGATAAGACAAAACAGATTTTATGCACCTTCTTAATGGACTATCTCATTTTTTTTTAAATTGACTTAGTATACTATGGTTGTGGGAACCCCATTTCATCTGAAATTACTATCACGTGGTGGTTTTATTATTGATATGTGGCAGATCGAGTTGTGAAAACAGACTCGGTTCACTGTGGGAGAAGACAAAACAGATTTTATGCACCTTCTTAATGGACTATCTCATTTTTTTAAAACTGACTTGGTATACTATGGTTGTGGGAACCCATTTCATCTGAAATTACTATCACGTGGTGGTTTTATTATTGATATGTGGCAGATCGAGTTGTGAAAACAGACTCTGTTCACTGTGGGAGAAGACAAAACAGATTTTATGCACCTTCTTAATGGACTATCTCATTTTTTTTTATTGACTTGGTATACTATGGTTGTGGGAACCCCATTTCATCTGAAATTACTATCACGTGGTGGTTTTATTATTGATATGTGGCAGATTAAATTGTGAAAACAGACTCGGTTCACTGTGGGATAAGACAAAACAGATTTTATGCACCTTCTTAATGGACTATCTCATTTTTTTAAAATTGACTTGGTATACTATGGTTGTGGGAACCCCATTTCATCTGAAATTACTATCACGTGGTGGTTTTATTATTGATATGTGACAGATCGAGTTGTGAAAACAGACTCGGTTCACTGTGGGAGAAGACAAAACAGATTTTATGCACCTTCTTAATGGACTATCTCATTTTTTTAAAACTCACTTGGTATACTATGGTTGTGGGAACCCATTTCATCTGAAATTACTATCACGTGGTGGTTTTATTATTGATATGTGGCAGATCGAGTTGTGAAAACAGACTCGGTTCACTGTGAGAGAAGACAAAACAGATTTTATGCACCTTCTTAATGGACTATCTCATTTTTTTTTAAATTGACTTGGTATACTATGGTTGTGGGAACCCCATTTCATCTGAAATTACTATCACGTGGTGGTTTTATTATTGATATGTGGCAGATTAAGTTGTGAAAACAGACTCGGTTCACTGTGGGATAAGACAAAACTGATTTTATGCACCTTCTTAATGGACTATCTCATTTTTTTTTAAATTGACTTGGTATACTATGGTTGTGGGAACCCCATTTCATCTGAAATTACTATCACCTGGTGGTTTTATTATTGATATGTGGCAGATTAAGTTGTGAAAACAGATTCGGTTCACTGTGGGATAAGACAAAACAGATTTTATGCACCTTCTTAATGGACTATCTCATTTTTCTTTTTAAATTGACTCGGTATACTATGGTTGTGGGAACCCCGTTTCATCTGAAATTACTATCACGTGGTGGTTTTATTATTGATATGTGGCAGATCAAGTTGTGAAAACAGACTCGGTTCACTGTAGGAGAAGACAAAACAGATTTTATGCACCTTCTTAATGGACTATCTCATTTTTACTTTCTTCTATCTTTACAAGAAGAAAGTATTGGATTCATGAAAATTTTCGAATTCCGGTTTTCGACGGATTTACACGTTTTAGGGGTCAGAGATTCCAAAAAAACATGTTTTTACAAAATGTCTGTCTGTGACTCTGTGAGTCTGTCTGTCTGTCTGTGTGTATGTGACACAAATTTTGTGGGCGCTCTATCTCAAGAACTAATGCACGGAATTTAACAAAAATTCATATTCAGTTAGTCCCTGATGCAAATTGATGCTGATTAGTTTTTGGTGCAAATTGCTCAACAGGTGGCGCTGCTATGCTGCCTTTTTTACGATTTCCGCAATGGCTCTATCTCAAGAACTAATGCACGAATTTTCATGAAACTTCAGATTCCGTTAGTCCTTGACATGAATAGACAATTTAGAGAGTTTGGTGCAAATCGCTCAACAGGTGGCGCTGCTATGCTGCCTTTTTTACGATTTCCGAAATGGCTCTATCTCAAGAACTAATGCACGGATTTTCATGAAACTTCAGAGTCAGTTAGTCCTTGATATGTCTTGATGCTCATTACGTGTTGGTGTAAATCGCTCAACAGGTGGCGCTGCTATGCTGGATTTTTTACGATTTCCGCAATGGCTCTATCTCAAGAACTAATGCACGGATTTTCATGAAACTTCAGATTCAGTTAGTCCTTGACATGAATAGACATTTTATATATTTTGGTGTAAATCGCTCAACAGGTGGCGCTGCTATGCTGCCTTTTTTACGATTTCCGAAATGGCTCTATCTCAAGAACTAATGCACGGATTTTCATGAAACTTCAGAGTCAGTTAGTCCTTGATATGACTTGATGCTGATTACGTGTTGGTGTAAATCGCTCAACAGGTGGCGCTGCTATGCTGGATTTTTTACGATTTCCGCAATGGCTCTATCTCAAGAACTAATGCACGGATTTTCATGAAACTTCAGATTCAATTAGTCCTTGACATGAATAGACATTTTATATATTTTGGTGTAAATCGCTCAACAGGTGGCGCTGCTATTGGGCATTTTTTGCAATTTCCGCAATAGCTCTATCTCAAGAACTAATGCTTGGATTTTCAACAAACTTCAGATTCAGGTATACCATGATATGAATTAGTGCTGTTTATGTTTTGGTGTAAATCGCGCAACAGGTGGCGCTTCTATGCTGCATTTTTCAGAATTTCCGCCACAGCTGTATCTCAATAACTAATGCATGAATTTTCATCAAACTTCAGATTCAGGTATACCTTGATATCAATTAGTGCTGTTTATGTTTTGGTGTAAATCGCTCAACAGGTGGCGCTGCTATACTACATTTTTCAGAATTTCCGCTATAGCTCTATACAAGAACTAATGCACGAATTTTCACCAAACTTCAAATTCAGATATATTGTGATATGAATTGGTACTATTTAAACAATTTAATTGACGTGACTTATATAGAAGAAAGTTTTGTGATGGCCACAACATACTAGTTTTAAAACTGACTTGGTATACTATGGTTGTGGGAACCCATTTCATCTGAAATTAGTATCACGTGGTGGTTTTATTATTGATATGTGGCAGATCGAGTTGTGAAAACAGACTCGGTTCACTGTGGGATAAGACAAAACATATTTTATGCACCTTCTTAATGGACTATCTCATTTTTTTTTAAAAATTGACTCGGTATACTATGGTTGTGGGAACCCCATTTCATCTGAAATTACTATCACGTGGTGGTTTTATTATTGATATGTGGCAGATCGAGTTGTGAAAACAGACTCTGTTCACTGTGGGAGAAGACAAAACAGATTTTATGCACCTTCTTAATGGACTATCTCATTTTTTTTATTGACTTGGTATACTATGGTTGTGGGAACCCATTTCATCTAAAATTACTATCACGTGGTGGTTTTATTATTGATATGTGGCAGATCGAGTTGTGAAAACAGACTCGGTTCACTGTGGGAGAAGACAAAACAGATTTTATGCACCTTCTTAATGGACTATCTCATTTTTTTTAAATTGACTTGGTATATTATGGTTGTGGGAACCCCATTTCATCTGAAATTACTATCACGTGGTGGTTTTATTATTGATATGTGGCAGATCGAGTTGTGAAAACAGACTCTGTTCACCGTGGGAGAAGACAAAACAGATTTTATGCACCTTCTTAATGGACTATCTCATTTTTTTTATTGACTTGGTATACTATGGTTGTGGGAACCCCATTTCATCTGAAATTACTATCACGTGGTGGTTTTATTATTGATATGTGGCAGATTAAGTTGTGAAAACAGACTCGGTTCACCGTGGGATAAGACAAAACAGATTTTATGCACCTTCTTAATGGACTATCTCATTTTTTTTTAAATTGACTCGGTATACTATGGTTGTGGGAACCCCATTTCATCTGAAATTACTATCACGTGGTGGTTTTATTATTGATATGTGGCAGATCGAGTTGTGAAAACAGACTCGGTTCACTGTGGGAGAAGACAAAACAGATTTTATGCACCTTCTTAATGGACTATCTCATTTTTTTTAAATTGACTCGGTATACTATGGTTGTGGGAACCCCATTTCATCTGAAATTACTATCACGTGGTGGTTTTATTATTGATATGTGGCAGATCGAGTTGTGAAAACAGACTCGGTTCACTGTGGGAGAAGACAAAACAGATTTTATGCACCTTCTTAATGGACTATCTCATTTTTTTTAAATTGACTCGGTATACTATGGTTGTGGGAACCCCATTTCATCTGAAATTACTATCACGTGGTGGTTTTATTATTGATATGTGGCAGATCGAGTTGTGAAAACAGACTCTGTTCACTGTGGGAGAAGACAAAACAGATTTTATGCACCTTCTTAATGGACTATCTCATTTTTTTTATTGACTTGGTATACTATGGTTGTGGGAACCCAATTTCATCTGAAATTACTATCACGTGGTGGTTTTATTATTGATATGTGGCAGATCGAGTTGTGAAAACAGACTCTGTTCACTGTGGGAGAAGACAAAACAGATTTTATGCACCTTCTTAATGGACTATCTCATTTTTTTTAAATTGACTCGGTATACTATGGTTGTGGGAACCCATTTCATCTAAAATTACTATCACGTGGTGGTTTTATTATTGATATGTGGCAGATCGAGTTGTGAAAACAGACTCGGTTCACTGTGGGAGAAGACAAAACAGATTTTATGCACCTTCTTAATGGACTATCTCATTTTTTTTAAATTGACTTGGTATACTATGGTTGTGGGAACCCCATTTCATCTGAAATTACTATCACGTGGTGGTTTTATTATTGATATGTGGCAGATCGAGTTGTGAAAACAGACTCTGTTCACTGTGGGAGAAGACAAAACAGATTTTATGCACCTTCTTAATGGACTATCTCATTTTTTTTATTGACTTGGTATACTATGGTTGTGGGAACCCCATTTCATCTGAAATTACTATCACGTGGTGGTTTTATTCTTGATATGTGGCAGATTAAATTGTGAAAACAGACTCGGTTCACTGTGGGATAAGACAAAACAGATTTTATGCACCTTCTTAATGGACTATCTCATTTTTTTAAAATTGACTTGGTATACTATGGTTGTGGGAACCCCATTTCATCTGAAATTACTATCACGTGGTGGTTTTATTATTGATATGTGACAGATCGAGTTGTGAAAACAGACTCGGTTCACTGTGGGAGAAGACAAAACAGATTTTATGCACCTTCTTAATGGACTATCTCATTTTTTTAAAACTGACTTGGTATACTATGGTTGTGGGAACCCATTTCATCTGAAATTACTATCACGTGGTGGTTTTATTATTGATATGTGGCAGATTAAGTTGTGAAAACAGACTCGGTTCACCGTGGGATAAGACAAAACAGATTTTATGCACCTTCTTAATGGACTATCTCATTTTTTTTTAAATTGACTTGGTATACTATGGTTGTGGGAACCCCATTTCATCTGAAATTACTATCACGTGGTGGTTTTATTATTGATATGTGGCAGATCGAGTTGTGAAAACAGACTCTGTTCACTGTGGGAGAAGACAAAACAGATTTTATGCACCTTCTTAATGGACTATCTCATTTTTTTTTAAATTGACTCGGTATACTATGGTTGTGGGAACCCCATTTCATCTGAAATTACTATCACGTGGTGGTTTTATTATTGATATGTGGCAGATCGAGTTGTGAAAACAGACTCGGTTCACTGTGGGAGAAGACAAAACAGATTTTATGCACCTTCTTAATGGACTATCTCATTTTTTTTAAATTGACTCGGTATACTATGGTTGTGGGAACCCCATTTCATCTGAAATTACTATCACGTGGTGGTTTTATTATTGATATGTGGCAGATCGAGTTGTGAAAACAGACTCGGTTCACTGTGGGAGAAGACAAAACAGATTTTATGCACCTTCTTAATGGACTATCTCATTTTTTTTAAATTGACTCGGTATACTATGGTTGTGGGAACCCCATTTCATCTGAAATTACTATCACGTGGTGGTTTTATTATTGATATGTGGCAGATCGAGTTGTGAAAACAGACTCTGTTCACTGTGGGAGAAGACAAAACAGATTTTATGCACCTTCTTAATGGACTATCTCATTTTTTTTATTGACTTGGTATACTATGGTTGTGGGAACCCAATTTCATCTGAAATTACTATCACGTGGTGGTTTTATTATTGATATGTGGCAGATCGAGTTGTGAAAACAGACTCTGTTCACTGTGGGAGAAGACAAAACAGATTTTATGCACCTTCTTAATGGACTATCTCATTTTTTTTAAATTGACTCGGTATACTATGGTTGTGGGAACCCATTTCATCTAAAATTACTATCACGTGGTGGTTTTATTATTGATATGTGGCAGATCGAGTTGTGAAAACAGACTCGGTTCACTGTGGGAGAAGACAAAACAGATTTTATGCACCTTCTTAATGGACTATCTCATTTTTTTTAAATTGACTTGGTATACTATGGTTGTGGGAACCCCATTTCATCTGAAATTACTATCACGTGGTGGTTTTATTATTGATATGTGGCAGATCGAGTTGTGAAAACAGACTCTGTTCACTGTGGGAGAAGACAAAACAGATTTTATGCACCTTCTTAATGGACTATCTCATTTTTTTTATTGACTTGGTATACTATGGTTGTGGGAACCCCATTTCATCTGAAATTACTATCACGTGGTGGTTTTATTCTTGATATGTGGCAGATTAAATTGTGAAAACAGACTCGGTTCACTGTGGGATAAGACAAAACAGATTTTATGCACCTTCTTAATGGACTATCTCATTTTTTTAAAATTGACTTGGTATACTATGGTTGTGGGAACCCAATTTCATCTGAAATTACTATCACGTGGTGGTTTTATTATTGATATGTGACAGATCGAGTTGTGAAAACAGACTCGGTTCACTGTGGGAGAAGACAAAACAGATTTTATGCACCTTCTTAATGGACTATCTCATTTTTTTAAAACTGACTTGGTATACTATGGTTGTGGGAACCCATTTCATCTGAAATTACTATCACGTGGTGGTTTTATTATTGATATGTGGCAGATCGAGTTGTGAAAACAGACTCGGTTCACTGTGAGAGAAGACAAAACAGATTTTATGCACCTTCTTAATGGACTATCTCATTTTTTTTTAATTGACTTGGTATACTATGGTTGTGGGAACCCCATTTCATCTGAAATTACTATCACGTGGTGGTTTTATTATTGATATGTGGCAGATTAAGTTGTGAAAACAGACTCGGTTCACTGTGGGATAAGACAAAACTGATTTTATGCACCTTCTTAATGGACTATCTCATTTTTTTTTAAATTGACTTGGTATACTATGGTTGTGGGAACCCCATTTCATCTGAAATTACTATCACCTGGTGGTTTTATTATTGATATGTGGCAGATTAAGTTGTGAAAACAGACTCGGTTCACTGTGGGATAAGACAAAACAGATTTTGTGCACCTTCTTAATGGACTATCTCATTTTTTTTTTTTTAAATTGACTCGGTATACTATGGTTGTGGGAACCCCGTTTCATCTGAAATTACTATCACGTGGTGGTTTTATTATTGATATGTGGCAGATCAAGTTGTGAAAACAGACTCGGTTCACTGTAGGAGAAGACAAAACAGATTTTATGCACCTTCTTAATGGACTATCTCATTTTTACTTTCTTCTATCTTTACAAGAAGAAAGTATTGGATTCATGAAAATTTTCGAATTCCGGTTTTCGACGGATTTACACGTTTTAGGGGTCAGAGATTCCAAAAAACATGTTTTTACAAAATGTCTGTCTGTGACTCTGTGAGTCTGTCTGTCTGTCTGTCTGTCTGTCTGTGTGTATGTGACACAAATTTTGTGGGCGCTCTATCTCAAGAACTAATGCACGGAATTTAACAAAAATTCATATTCAGTTAGTCCCTGATGCAAATTGATGCTGATTAGTTTTTGGTGCAAATTGCTCAACAGGTGGCGCTGCTATGCTGCCTTTTTTACGATTTCCGCAATGGCTCTATCTCAAGAACTAATGCACGAATTTTCATGAAACTTCAGATTCAGTTAGTCCTTGACATGAATAGACAATTTAGAGAGTTTGGTGCAAATCGCTCAACAGGTGGCGCTGCTATGCTGCCTATTTTACGATTTCCGAAATGGCTCTATCTCAAGAACTAATGCACGGATTTTCATGAAACTTCAGAGTCAGTTAGTCCTTGATATGTCTTGATGCTCATTACGTGTTGGTGTAAATCGCTCAACAGGTGGCGCTGCTATGCTGGATTTTTTACGATTTCCGCAATGGCTCTATCTCAAGAACTAATGCACGGATTTTCATGAAACTTCAGATTCAGTTAGTCCTTGACATGAATAGACATTTTATATATTTTGGTGTAAATCGCTCAACAGGTGGCGCTGCTATGCTGCCTTTTTTACGATTTCCGAAATGGCTCTATCTCAAGAACTAATGCACGGATTTTCATGAAACTTCAGAGTCAGTTAGTCCTTGATATGACTTGATGCTGATTACGTGTTGGTGTAAATCGCTCAACAGGTGGCGCTGCTATGCTGGATTTTTTACGATTTCCGCAATGGCTCTATCTCAAGAACTAATGCACGGATTTTCATGAAACTTCAGATTCAGTTAGTCCTTGACATGAATAGACATTTTATATATTTTGGTGTAAATCGCTCAACAGGTGGCGCTGCTATTGGGCATTTTTTGCAATTTCCGCAATAGCTCTATCTCAAGAACTAATGCTTGGATTTTCAACAAACTTCAGATTCAGGTATACCATGATATGAATTAGTGCTGTTTATGTTTTGGTGTAAATCGCTCAACAGGTGGCGCTGCTATACTACATTTTTCAGAATTTCCGCTATAGCTCTATACAAGAACTAATGCACGAATTTTCACCAAACTTCAAATTCAGATATATTGTGATATGAATTGGTACTATTTAAACAATTTAATTGACGAGACTTATATAGAAGAAAGTTTTGTGATGGCCACAACATACTAGTTTTAAAACTGACTTGGTATACTATGGTTGTGGGAACCCATTTCATCTGAAATTAGTATCACGTGGTGGTTTTATTATTGATATGTGGCAGATCGAGTTGTGAAAACAGACTCGGTTCACTGTGGGATAAGACAAAACATATTTTATGCACCTTCTTAATGGACTATCTCATTTTTTTTTAAAAATTGACTCGGTATACTATGGTTGTGGGAACCCCATTTCATCTGAAATTACTATCACGTGGTGGTTTTATTATTGATATGTGGCAGATCGAGTTGTGAAAACAGACTCTGTTCACTGTGGGAGAAGACAAAACAGATTTTATGCACCTTCTTAATGGACTATCTCATTTTTTTTATTGACTTGGTATACTATGGTTGTGGGAACCCATTTCATCTAAAATTACTATCACGTGGTGGTTTTATTATTGATATGTGGCAGATCGAGTTGTGAAAACAGACTCGGTTCACTGTGGGAGAAGACAAAACAGATTTTATGCACCTTCTTAATGGACTATCTCATTTTTTTTTAAATTGACTTGGTATACTATGGTTGTGGGAACCCCATTTCATCTGAAATTACTATCACGTGGTGGTTTTATTATTGATATGTGGCAGATCGAGTTGTGAAAACAGACTCTGTTCACTGTGGGAGAAGACAAAACAGATTTTATGCACCTTCTTAATGGACTATCTCATTTTTTTTATTGACTTGGTATACTATGGTTGTGGGAACCCCATTTCATCTGAAATTACTATCACGTGGTGGTTTTATTATTGATATGTGGCAGATTAAGTTGTGAAAACAGACTCGGTTCACCGTGGGATAAGACAAAACAGATTTTATGCACCTTCTTAATGGACTATCTCATTTTTTTTAAATTGACTTGGTATACTATGGTTGTGGGAACCCCATTTCATCTGAAATTACTATCACGTGGTGGTTTTATTATTGATATGTGGCAGATCGAGTTGTGAAAACAGACTCTGTTCACTGTGGGAGAAGACAAAACAGATTTTATGCACCTTCTTAATGGACTATCTCATTTTTTTTTAAATTGACTCGGTATACTATGGTTGTGGGAACCCCATTTCATCTGAAATTACTATCACGTGGTGGTTTTATTATTGATATGTGGCAGATCGAGTTGTGAAAACAGACTCGGTTCACTGTGGGCGAAGACAAAACAGATTTTATGCACCTTCTTAATGGACTATCTCATTTTTTTTAAATTGACTCGGTATACTATGGTTGTGGGAACCCCATTTCATCTGAAATTACTATCACGTGGTGGTTTTATTATTGATATGTGGAAGATCGAGTTGTGAAAACAGACTCTGTTCACTGTGGGAGAAGACAAAACAGATTTTATGCACCTTCTTAATGGACTATCTCATTTTTTTTATTGACTTGGTATACTATGGTTGTGGGAACCCCATTTCATCTGAAATTACTATCACGTGGTGGTTTTATTATTGATATGTGGCAGATCGAGTTGTGAAAACAGACTCTGTTCACTGTGGGAGAAGACAAAACAGATTTTATGCACCTTCTTAATGGACTATCTCATTTTTTTTAAATTGACTCGGTATACTATGGTTGTGGGAACCCATTTCATCTAAAATTACTATCACGTGGTGGTTTTATTATTGTTATGTGGCAGATCGAGTTGTGAAAACAGACTCGGTTCACTGTGGGAGAAGACAAAACAGATTTTATGCACCTTCTTAATGGACTATCTCATTTTTTTTAAATTGACTTGGTATACTATGGTTGTGGGAACCCCATTTCATCTGAAATTACTATCACGTGGTGGTTTTATTATTGATATGTGGCAGATCGAGTTGTGAAAACAGACTCTGTTCACTGTGGGAGAAGACAAAACAGATTTTATGCACCTTCTTAATGGACTATCTCATTTATTTTATTGACTTGGTATACAATGGTTGTGGGAACCCCATTTCATCTGAAATTACTATCACGTGGTGGTTTTATTATTGATATGTGGCAGATTAAGTTGTGAAAACAGACTCGGTTCACCGTGGGATAAGACAAAACAGATTTTATGCACCTTCTTAATGGACTATCTCATTTTTTTTAAAATTGACTTGGTAAACTATGGTTGTGGGAACCCCATTTCATCTGAAATTACTATCACGTGGTGGTTTTATTTTTGATATGTGGCAGATCGAGTTGTGAAAACAGACTCTGTTCACTGTGGGAGAAGACAAAACAGATTTTATGCACCTTCTTAATGGACTATCTCATTTTTTTTTAAATTGACTCGGTATACTATGGTTGTGGGAACCCCATTTCATCTGAAATTACTATCACGTGGTGGTTTTATTATTGATATGTGGCAGATCGAGTTGTGAAAACAGACTCGGTTCACTGTGGGAGAAGACAAAACAGATTTTATGCACCTTCTTAATGGACTATCTCATTTTTTTTAAATTGACTCGGTATACTATGGTTGTGGGAACCCCATTTCATCTGAAATTACTATCACGTGGTGGTTTTATTATTGATATGTGGCAGATCGAGTTGTGAAAACAGACTCGGTTCACTGTGGGAGACGACAAAACAGATTTTATGCACCTTCTTAATGGACTATCTCATTTTTTTTAAATTGACTCGGTATACTATGGTTGTGGGAACCCCATTTCATCTGAAATTACTATCACGTGGTGGTTTTATTATTGATATGTGGCAGATCGAGTTGTGAAAACAGACTCTGTTCACTGTGGGAGAAGACAAAACAGATTTTATGCACCTTCTTAATGGACTATCTCATTTTTTTTATTGACTTGGTATACTATGGTTGTGGGAACCCCATTTCATCTGAAATTACTATCACGTGGTGGTTTTATTATTGATATGTGGCAGATCGAGTTGTGAAAACAGACTCTGTTCACTGTGGGAGAAGACAAAACAGATTTTATGCACCTTCTTAATGGACTATCTCATTTTTTTTAAATTGACTCGGTATACTATGGTTGTGGGAACCCATTTCATCTAAAATTACTATCACGTGGTGGTTTTATTATTGATATGTGGCAGATCGAGTTGTGAAAACAGACTCGGTTCACTGTGGGAGAAGACAAAACAGATTTTATGCACCTTCTTAATGGACTATCTCATTTTTTTTTAAATTGACTCGGTATACTATGGTTGTGGGAACCCCATTTCATCTGAAATTACTATCACGTGGTGGTTTTATTATTGATATGTGGCAGATCGTGTTGTGAAAACAGACTCTGTTCACTGTGGGAGAAGACAAAACAGATTTTATGCACCTTCTTAATGGACTATCTCATTTTTTTTATTGACTTGGTATACTATGGTTGTGGGAACCCCATTTCATCTGAAATTACTATCACGTGGTGGTTTTATTATTGATATGTGGCAGATCGAGTTGTGAAAACAGACTCTGTTCACTGTGGGAGAAGACAAAACAGATTTTATGCACCTTCTTAATGGACTATCTCATTTTTTTTATTGACTTGGTATACTATGGTTGTGGGAACCCCATTTCATCTGAAATTACTATCACGTGGTGGTTTTATTATTGATATGTGGCAGATTAAGTTGTGAAAACAGACTCGGTTCACCGTGGGATAAGACAAAACAGATTTTATGCACCTTCTTAATGGACTATCTCATTTTTTTTTAAATTGACTTGGTATACTATGGTTGTGGGAACCCCATTTCATCTGAAATTACTATCACGTGGTGGTTTTATTATTGATATGTGGCAGATCGAGTTGTGAAAACAGACTCTGTTCACTGTGGGAGAAGACAAAACAGATTTTATGCACCTTCTTAATGGACTATCTCATTTTTTTTATTGACTTGGTATACTATGGTTGTGGGAACCCCATTTCATCTGAAATTACTATCACGTGGTGGTTTTATTATTGATATGTGGCAGATCGAGTTGTGAAAACAGACTCTGTTCACTGTGGGAGAAGACAAAACAGATTTTATGCACCTTCTTAATGGACTATCTCATTTTTTTTTAAATGACTCGGTATACTATGGTTGTGGGAACCCCATTTCATCTGAAATTACTATCACGTGGTGGTTTTATTATTGATATGTGGCAGATTAAATTGTGAAAACAGACTCGGTTCACTGTGGGATAAGACAAAACAGATTTTATGCACCTTCTTAATGGACTATCTCATTTTTTTAAAATTGACTTGGTATACTATGGTTGTGGGAACCCCATTTCATCTGAAATTACTATCACGTGGTGGTTTTATTATTGATATGTGACAGATCGAGTTGTGAAAACAGACTCGGTTCACTGTGGGAGAAGACAAAACAGATTTTATGCACCTTCTTAATGGACTATCTCATTTTTTTAAAACTGACTTGGTATACTATGGTTGTGGGAACCCATTTCATCTGAAATTACTATCACGTGGTGGTTTTATTATTGATATGTGGCAGATCGAGTTGTGAAAACAGACTCGGTTCACTGTGAGAGAAGACAAAACAGATTTTATGCACCTTCTTAATGGACTATCTCATTTTTTTTTAAATTGACTTGGTATACTATGGTTGTGGGAACCCCATTTCATCTGAAATTACTATCACGTGGTGGTTTTATTATTGATATGTGGCAGATTAAGTTGTGAAAACAGACTCGGTTCACTGTGGGATAAGACAAAACTGATTTTATGCACCTTCTTAATGGACTATCTCATTTTTTTTTAAATTGACTTGGTATACTATGGTTGTGGGAACCCCATTTCATCTGAAATTACTATCACCTGGTGGTTTTATTATTGATATGTGGCAGATCGAGTTGTGAAAACAGACTCGGTTCACTGTGGGAGAAGACAAAACAGATTTTATGCACCTTCTTAATGGACTATCTTATTTTTTTAAATAAACTTGGTATACTATGGTTGTGAGAACCCCATTTCATCTGAAATTACAATCACGTGGTGGTTTTAATATTGATATGTTGCAGATCGAGTAGTGGAAGATCATGAACCGACAGTGACAAAAGCATATATATATATATATATTTTTTTTTTTTACAAAATTGAAGGTTATATTACATAGCTTTCGTAATTTCTAGCTTCCTGTTTATTTTTTTCCAAATGAAAATAAAATTTTAAATTAAATGCTTAAAAGGCGAAAAGGCCAACCTACTGAAAAATATTCAATGCCAGGCCATCAGTATAGCGCACAGACGTTCTACCGACTAAACCGCATGGAGCGATACTTAGCCTGGAAACTTCTCACTATTACAGGTTGGCAAGGCTACAAACGCAACACAAGATGGAATATTTATCGTGAGCCACCGATAATTATCCCATCTTCTGCCTTGCCAACCTGTGACAGTGAGAAGTTTCCAGGCTGGGTATAGTTCCATGTGGGTTAGTCTGTAGAACATCAGTGCAATATACTGATGGCCCGGGTTCGAGACCCGGTATGGGATCTTTTTCACTAGGTTAGCCTTTGCGCCTTTTAAGCATTTAATTTGAAATTTGATTTTCATTTGAAATATTGTATGCAAGGTAATTGTTTTTCTCTGGAAAAATTTCCAACTATTAATATTCGTGCTTCTTGGTTTTTTTTTTTTTTTTTTTTTTTTTTTTTTTTTTTTTTTTTAATTCAAATAATGATAATAATATATATTTCGAAGTTTTTATTTAGGATAACATAATTAGAAATAACTCGAAATATAGAATTGTTTTTCTAACTTCAAGTTTTCATTTATTCTGGTTATAAGCCATTAGAGTTGTAGTACATGATAAGCCAAGTAATTGTTGCATACTAGACCTGCATTGAAATCCATTTATACAGCCAAACATATAAGGACTTTTACATCCAACCGTTATTGTTTATAAGTTTAGATGTAAGATATAAAGAAAAATATAACAGGAAAGAAAATAGTACAATGCATTTTAAAAAGACGTACAGGATTTCTTGTGGAAAGATGACATTAGAAGACGTGAGGTAAACGATGACTGATGATGTATGTATTTATTGCACAATCATTGCACAATCATTGCACAATATTTTCATTTGAAATATTGTATGCAAGGGGATTGTTTTTCTCTGGAAAAATTTCCAACTATTAATATTCGTGTTTCTTGTTGTTTTTTTTAATTCAAATAATGATAATAATATACATTTCGAAGTTTTTATTTAGGATAACATAATTATTAATAACTCGAAATATAGAATTGTTTTTCTAACTTCAAGTTTTCATTTATTTTGGTTATAAGCCATCAGAGTTGTAGTACATGATAAGCCAAGTAATTGTTGCATACTTAACCTGCATTGAAATCCATTTATACAGCTAAACATATAAGGACTTTTACATACAACCGTTATTCTTTATAAGTTTAGATGTAAGATAGAAAGAAAAATATAACAGGAAAGAAAATAGTACAATGCATTTTAAAAAGACGTACAGGATTTCTTGTGGAAAGATGACATTAGAAGACGTGAGGTAAACGATGACTGATGATGTATGTATTTATTGCACAATCTCGAAATATTGAAAATGAAACCGAGTATAAATGGTACATTAAAAATACGCACCGAATTCATTTCAAATACAAACTCTGAGGTTAACTTATTTTGGATGAGCAAGTTAAAGATGTAAAATTCGATAGAATAATTTCATTGTTATTATGTTATGAAGGAAAATCCATGGTGGAACTGGAATGAATATCTTTGAAATATAACTGAAATATCCCTGAAATATAACTGAAAAAAAGGAGTAGATCACCCCCCCCCCCAAAAAAAATTAAAATATAAATTGTGTATTTTTTATTCCATAGATCCTTATTTTAGTCGTATAAATAATCGTAGTTGAGCTAACAATACTTTATCAGAAAACATGTTTACGTGTTCACCTATTTTACACCATTAATTTTCTCACTCTAATAGAAATTTATACAGATAAGGCATGATCTTAACGAAAGAAACACGCCCATTTTTTATTTTCTTCAGCGTATATTTATTATTAAAACTTTTCGTAAAGTCAAGTAAATGACTTTTCTGTGGCCAGATATTTATAGTTTTATGGCTAAAAAAACAGTTTTTCTTCCGAGTTTCTTTATTTTATAAATATTTTCGGCTCGAGAAAATCAAAAGTTATTTTGAGAAATTGTTGTTGTTGTTGCAACTAAAAACATTTTCCTTACGACAGTTTAAAACATTTTTTATATAGGAATTAACTACTTGCTCTTATACATTTTGTATAAAATAGTAACAGCAGTTTATACCTACTCGGTATTTATGCAAAAATGTATTCAAATTTCTTTATTTATGATTCTATTTCTATTTTTACTGTTTTACATTTAGTAATTACGAATTAGTTACATTTTTTGCTATCTTCCTGGGAGACTTTGCGCCCGGGGTTGTCCTAGCAAATAATAATAATAATAATAATAATAATAATAATAATAATAATAAATAAATAAATAAATAAATAAAATAAATAATAATAATAATTACGTCACAATTAAAAAATTTATTTTGTCAATAATGTATCTAATATGCTTCATGCTGTAAACCTATTTTGCTTTACAATAGCACACGAAAAATAATTAGCATAAATCTTCAGTTTTTCTCTCAAAATTGAAAATTTGGGAAGATATTCAATATATACCAAGCAACAATTTAGAAAATTTAGAAATATGATTTCATACACACGAACACAGAAAATAAATATTCCCTATTTTAGAAAATTCGGAAATTGCACCAAGTAATGATTTCATTCATTACAAAAAGAGCCATTTTGTCACTCAAATTACTCTTTAATTCTTATTCGAAATCTTGATTGCCCTAAGTTTTTCAGCAAATTAGATATTATCACATAAATATTAAAGCAGTTATTGTCCTTCATTAGAATATTATATGAAGATCTTCTTTCAAAAAATCACATTTTTGCTCCATTTTCCGTTTCGTATTATATTATGTTGTAGCGAAAGTTTTCCGCAAAATCCCCTTTACAAAATTCTGATTATAATATTTATAATTAACTGTAATTTTATATATAACAAACATTGCGCCAAACCTTCACACTGTCATATGATACATCACTAGTATCTAAAGTTGTGCACTTTATTCGGTTACATTCTGTAGCTAACGTTTTGCAACAGAACTGGAAGTAAATGATCATTTGAATCTGGTAGCGTTATAGTTCCATTTCAGATACCTTGTACTTAATGATAATGACATTTTTTTTTACAAATTTCGAAACACAGTATTATAATACAAGTCTATTTCTTTCAAACTCCAAAAATCTTTTGACAAAATATGAGCAAACGGGTCAATGCGAACCCTTTGCGCAGACCATATTAGCTATGGCGGGAAACTTTCGTTATAACCTGATATTTGTAAACATTTAACTAAATGTAATTATTTGAATACAGAAAGTTATCTGTCTTTTTGAATGGGGGATAAAAATTGAATATTTTACGAAATTTTTCTATATGAGTGTTACATAGGCTTTTTTTCTTAGATTTAAATAAAAAAAGTATCATATGACATCTTAAAATTGGATTCTGTATTCAGAAATTACGTAACCATAAACCGCATGTTGCGTTTCTCATAAAAATAACAGAACTGTTTTCGAAAATCATCTTATTGAACTTTAATATTTCACATAAACATATAGATTTCTGGTAAACTAACTTTTATTACACGTTAAATGTATAGTTGAATGCCTCGTTGATAAAATCGTTTAAATTGTAGGAACAATGCTAATGGGAAGTTTTTTATCATCAGAATTGCCACTCTCTTAAACGGTTCTTCGTATCTCAACTTAACTACATGATTTGTTTAATATGAAAACGTGTTTGTGAAATTTCCTATCTTTAAGAATACAGTCTCTCCCCTTCAAGATCAGCGGGAGTAATCGTGAAATATTCATTACAATCACTCACTCATTGGCGAGATGAATAGCAACATATGTACTAAATTTGCGATGAATATTGGTGGTGTGGACAAAGGAATCAGAAGCATCCCGAAGTATTACATAGAATTCAAAGTTACGCCATGGCGCGGCTATATGGTTACACGTCTCTTAACATTCCTGCGGTAAGGAAAAGTGGTTAAAGAAATAGGAACACGTGATTTTTATATGCACGTTACAGATCTAACTACAGCTGCAAATTAGTCAGCAATGGGCATATGGTTTGTATCTGACAGAGTACAAGGGTGAGAATTGAATACTAATGCAAGCCCAGAGGCTGGGAAAATATGGATTAGATAACGTCGGCTGCAAAGCGAAAAGACATTCATTTGTATTTTATTCTTCTACTTTATTTCAATGGAAAATAATTGCGGTTAAGATCTTTCTCTATCGTGTGAATTTGAAAGACAGAAAAAGGAACCGAGATAAATGATGTCTGCATTTGAAAAGAACTTTAAAAAGTAAAAGCGAAACTTACAGTAGTGAGAGGGGGGGGGAGAGAATGAATAAAGACATATGAAATTAACTCTAAAATGTCAAATTTAAACTAAATATTTTATTTGAAGGGGGGGGGGGGAGAATAATGACAATTTATAATAAACCAGTAAAGTTAAAAGTTGATTTTTTGGGGGGAAAGGAGGAATAATGAATATATAACGGTAAAGCCGTTATAAATATAATTACAAATTTAAAATTAAAAGACGATAATAAAGGCATTAAAATGATTCAGCGCATTAAAAAAAATAATAAATTAAAGGAACAGTAGTTTTCAATTCCAAACATATTATTAAAATATTTCAGGGAAGGATACTGTTAGAGTACCATTAATGAAAACCCATTTTAATCATTTATAAGTTTCATTAAACATTTATTTTGAAGTTTTCTATAAAATACTGTTTCTATAAAAAACTATTTTCGAAAAATATGCTATTGAACTATAACATTTCATGTAAAATATAGATTACTGGTTTACAAACGTATACTATATGTTAAATATAATGCTGAATGCCTCGTGCGTAAAATCGTTTAAATTGTAGGAACGATGCTAAAGAGAAGTTCTCTATCCTCTGAATTGCCTCTTTCTTTTAAATGGTTCTTTGTGTCTCAACTTAACTACGTCATTTGTTTAATATGAAAACGTGTTTGCGATATTTCCTATCGTTAGGAATAAATGTTAAAAGTAATTACCTAAAGACTGTGTTGAATTCCATATGAGCATATATTATCGTACTTCAAACATGCATGTGTCTAGAATGAAATTAAAAGAGGGAACTTAATTAAAAAATAGCTAAAATGTATATTATTTTACTTGAACAGTATAATCAATTAAGATAAAGATGTTTTCTATGCAGAATATACCCTTAAGTATTTTTCATTAGTAGAAACCTGCAAGAATATAATTACAAATTTAAAACTGAAAGTCGATGATAAATGCATTAACACGTCGAATGCCACGTCAGTCATCGGTGACTGACAATTATAGATTCTGTAATGGGAGTCTTATTTCGTGGCCTAAACGAAAAGACAGACAAAATAGACTTGGCATTCAACGTTTTAAAATGATTCAACGCCTTAATTAAAAATTCCATTAAAGGAAAACTAGGGTTTTATTTCAAAAATAGTGAAGACATATTGGTAAATTATTATAGGAAAGAATGTAATTAGAGTACCATTAGTGAAACCCATTTCTATAATTTATAAGTTCCATTAAAAATTTATTTAGAAGTTTACTATGAAATACTGTTTCTATAAAAAACTATTTTCGAAAAACATCCTACTGAACTGTAACACTGCATGTAAAATATAGATTTCTGGTGAGCAAACGTTTATTGCATGTTAAATGTAAATTTGAGTGCCTCATTGATAAAATCGTTAAATTGTAGGAACAATGCTAATGGGAAATCCTCTGTCAACAGAATTGTCTTTTCTTTTAAATGGGTCTTCGTGTACCAACTAAACTACATCATTTGCTTGATATGAAAACATGTTTATGAAACTTACTATCGTTACGAATAAACGTTAAATGAAATTATCTAAAGATTGTGTCGAATTTCATATGAACATATATTATCGTACTTCACATCACCATGTATATGTCTAGAATGAAATTAAAAGAGGAAACTTAGTTAAAAAATATTTAAAATGTACATTACTTTACTTGAACACTAATTTACTATCTTATCAATTAAGTAAAGAGATCTTTTAAAAAGAATATAGTTTTAAAATTTTTTCATAAGTAGAAAACTGCTAGAATATAATTGGAAATTTAAAATTTAAAGACGATGATACATGCGTTAAAATGATTCAACTCATTAATTAAAAATCCAATTAAAGGAAACCTAGGATTTGATTTCAGAAACAGTGAAGACAAATTAGTAAATTATTATAAAAAATAATGAGGTTAGAGTACCATTAGTGAAACCCATTTCTAGCATTTATAAGTTTCATTAAACATATATTTGAAAGTTTTCTATAAAATACTGTTTCTATAATAAACTATTTTCCAAAACCATCCTATTGTAGTGTAACATTTCATTTAAAATATAGATTTGTGGTTAACAAACGTTTATTGCATGTTAAATGTATAGTTGAATGCCTCGTTGATAAAATCGTTTAAACTGTAGGAACAATGCTAATGGGAAGTTTTATATCATCAGAATTGACACTCTCTTAAACGGTTCTTCGTATCTCAACTTAACTACATGATTTGTTTAATATGAAAACGTATTTGTGAAATTTCCTATCTTTAAGAATACATGTTAAAATGAATTACCTAAGTACTGTGTCGAATTTCATATGAACTTACATAATGAACTTCAACATCTGCATGTATTGAAGGAAATTAAAGGAGTAAACGTCATGAAAAAATTAAAATGCAAAATTTTATCTATTTGAACAGTATTCAATTACGATAAAGCAAGTTTTTAAAGAGAATATACTTTTAACTATTTTTTAGAAGTAGAAAACTGCAATAATATAATTAGAAATTTAAAAATAAAAGACAATAATAAAGGCATTAAAATGATTCAGCGCATTAAATAAAATAATAAATTAAAGGAACAGTAGTTTTCAATTCCAAACATATTATTAAAATATTTCAGGGAAGGATACTGTTAGAGTACCATTAATGAAAAACCATTTTAATCATTTATAAGTTTCATTAAACATTTATTTTGAAGTTTTCTATAAAATACTGTTTCTATAACAAACTATTTTCAAAAAATATCCTATTTAACTATAACATTTCATGTAAAATATAGATTACTGGTTTACAAACGTATACTATATGTTAAATATAATGCTGAATGCTTCGTTCGTAAAATCGTGTAAATTGTAGGAACGATGCTAAAGGGAAGTTCTCTATCCTCTGAATTGCCTCTTTCTTTTTAAATGGTTCTTTGTGTCTCAACTTAACTACGTCATTTGTTTAATATGAAAACGTGTTTGCGAAATTTCCTATCGTTAGGAATAAATGTTAAAAGTAATTACCTAAAGACTGTGTCGAATTCCATATGAGCATATATTATCGTACTTCAAACATGCATGTGTCTAGAATGAAATTAAAAGAGGGAACTTAATTAAAAAATATATTATGTATATTATTTTACTTGAACAGTAATCAATTAAGATAAAGATGTTTTCTAACCAGAATATAGCCTTAAGTATTTTTCATAAGTAGAAACCTGCAAGAATATAATTACAAATTTAAAACTGAAAGGCGATGATAAATGCATTAACACGTTGAATACCACGTCAGTCATCGGTGACTGACAATTATAGATTCTGTAATGGGAGTCTTATTTCGTGGCCTAAACGAAAAGACAGACAGAATAGACTTGGCATTCAACATGTTAAAATGATTAAACGCCTTAATTAAAAATTCCATTGAAGGAAACCTGGGGTTTTGTTTCAGAAATAGTGAAGACATATTGGTAAATTATTATAGGAAAGAATGTAATTAGAGTACCATTAGTGAAACCCATTTCTATCATTTATAAGTTTCATTAAACATTTATTTGGAAGTTTACTATGAAATACTGTTTCTATAGAAAAACTATTTTCGAAAAATATCCTACTGAACTGTAACACTGCATGTAAAATATAGATTTCTGGTGAGCAAACGTTTATTGCGTGTTAAATGTAAATTTGAGTGCCTCATTGATAAAATCGTTAAATCGTAGGAACAATGCTAATGGGAAATCCTCTGTCAACAGAATTGCCTTTTCTTTTAAATGGGTCTTCGTGCACCAACTAAACTACATCATTTGCTTGATATGAAAACATGTTTATGAAATTTACTATCGTTACGAATAAACGTTAAATGAAATTATCAAAAGACTGTGTCGAATTTCATATGAACATATATTATCGTACTTCACATCACCACGTATGTGTCTAGAATGAAATTAAAAGAGGAAACTTAGTTAAAAAATATTTAAAATGTATATTACTTTACTTGAACACTAATTTACTATCTTATCAATTAAGTAAAGAGATCTTTTGAAAAGAATATAGTTTTAAAATTTTTTCATAAGTAGAAAACTGCTAGAATATAATTGGAAATTTAAAATTTAAAGACGATGATACATGCGTTAAAATGATTCAACTCATTAATTAAAAATCCAATTAAAGGAAACCTAGGATTTGATTTCAGAAACAGTGAAGACAAATTAGTAAATTATTATAAAAAATAATGAGGTTAGAGTACCATTAGTGAAACCCATTTCTAGCATTTATAAGTTTCATTAAACATATATTTGAAAGTTTTCTATAAAATACTGTTTCTATAATAAACTATTTTCCAAAACCATCCTATTGTACTGTAACATTTCATGTAAAATATAGATTTGTGGTTAACAAACGTTTATTGCATGTTAAATGTATAGTTGAATGCCTCGTTGATAAAATCGTTTAAATTGTAGGAACAATGCTAATGGGAAGTTTTATATCATCAGAATTGCCACTCTCTTAAACGGTTCTTCGTATCTCAACTTAACTACATGATTTGTTTAATATGAAAACGTATTTGTGAAATTTCCTATCTTTAAGAATACATGTTAAAATGAATTACCTATGTACTGTGTCGAATTTCATATGAACTTACATAATGAACTTCAACATCTGCATGTATTGAAGGAAATTAAAGGAGTAAACGTCATGAAAAAATTAAAATGCAAAATTTTATCTATTTGAACAGTATTCAATTACGATAAAGCAAGTTTTTAAAGAGAATATACTTTTAACTACTTTTTGGAAGTAGAAAACTGCAATAATATAATTAGAAATTTAAAATAAAAAGACGATAATAAAGGCATTAAAATGATTCAGCGCATTAAATAAAATAATAAATTAAAGGAACAGTAGTTTTCAATTCCAAACATATTATTAAAATATTTCAGGGAAGGATACTGTTAGAGTACCATTAATGAAAAACCATTTTAATCATTTATAAGTTTCATTAAACATTTATTTTGAAGTTTTCTATAAAATACTGTTTCTATAACAAAGTATTTTCAAAAAATATCCTATTTAACTATAACATTTCATGTAAAATATAGATTACTGGTTTACAAACGTATACTATATGTTAAATATAATGCTGAATGCCTCGTTCGTAAAATCGTGTAAATTGTAGGAACGATGCTAAAGGGAAGTTCTCTATCCTCTGAATTGCCTCTTTCTTTTAAATGGTTCTTTGTGTCTCAACTTAACTACGTCATTTGTTTAATATGAAAACGTGTTTGCGAAATTTCCTATCGTTAGGAATAAATGTTAAAAGTAATTACCTAAAGACTGTGTCGAATTCCATATGAGCATATATTATCGTACTTCAAACATGCATGTGTCTAGAATGAAATTAAAAGAGGGAACTTAATTAAAAAATATATTATGTATATTATTTTACTTGAACAGTAATCAATTAAGATAAAGATGTTTTCTAACCAGAATATAGCCTTAAGTATTTTTCATAAGTAGAAACCTGCAAGAATATAATTACAAATTTAAAACTGAAAGGCGATGATAAATGCATTAACACGTTGAATACCACGTCAGTCATCGGTGACTGACAATTATAGATTCTGTAATGGGAGTCTTATTTCGTGGCCTAAACGAAAAGACATACAAAATAGACTTGGCATTCAACATGTTAAAATGATTAAACGCCTTAATTAAAAATTCCATTAAAGGAAAACTGGGGTTTTGTTTCAGAAATAGTGAAGACATATTGGTAAATTATTATAGGAAAGAATGTAATTAGAGTACCATTAGTGAAACCCATTTCTATCATTTATAAGTTTCATTAAACATTTATTTGGAAGTTTACTATGAAATACTGTTTCTATAGAAAAACTATTTTCGAAAAATATCCTACTGAACTGTAACACTGCATGTAAAATATAGATTTCTGGTGAGCAAACGTTTATTGCATGTTAAATGTAAATTTGAGTGCCTCATTGATAAAATCGTTAAATCGTAGGAACAATGCTAATGGGAAATCCTCTGTCAACAGAATTGCCTTTTCTTTTAAATGGGTCTTCGTGCACCAACTAAACTACATCATTTGCTTGATATGAAAACATGTTTATGAAATTTACTATCGTTACGAATAAACGTTAAATGAAATTATCAAAAGACTGTGTCGAATTTCATATGAACATATATTATCGTACTTCACATCACCACGTATGTGTCTAGAATGAAATTAAAAGAGGAAACTTAGTTAAAAAATATTTAAAATGTATATTACTTTACTTGAACACTAATTTACTATCTTATGAATTAAGTAAAGAGATCTTTTAAAAAGAATATAGTTTAAAAAAATTTTCATCAGTAGAAAACTGCTAGAATATAATTGGAAATTTAAAATTTAAAGACGATGATACATGCGTTAAAATGATTCAACTCATTAAACACTAGAAAGACGGGAGCGGTCATTTTGACCAAAAATGAATTTCAAACGCTTGTATTTTTCTTAAATATTCTTCGATTTCTACATTGTTTATTGAATTTTCCTAATTATTCATAAGGATTATGTAGCGCAAAAATTTTAATTTTTTTACACAATATTATGAGCCCTATAAATATGTATACCTAGAAAGACGGGTTGCGGTCATTTTGACCGCTGAAGAAATAAAATCTAACATTACATTTACTTTCAATTTTTGCTGTCTACGAACGATTATTCTTCCTTTTAGAGATAAATTTAATAACATTTCATGGAAAGAAGCATACGTGAGGTAGGGAGGGATGATAAAAACATCTGCTTGTCACGTGATTATTTTCTTTGGGGCTGTAATAGATTGCTGTCATTTGGAGAATAAGCGGGATTGAAAAACACCTGCTGGTCACGTGAAATTCCTTTTATGTTCGAAAGAATCTGTTTTTTTAGTAACAGATATTTATTTCTTTTGAATTCTTGACCTGATCGGATGTACATTTTTTTACGCTATGTCGCGAAGAACTGTTGGTAAAAGCAATCTGTCAGAAGAAGAGTTTCTAAAAATACTGCGGACTGTATCTGAAACCGATTCTGGTACAGATGAAAATTCAAATTTATCTGACGATGAATATAACCCTGGAAATGTAAGTGAATCCTCTTCCGTGGACGAATGCCGTTTTTTTACTGAAACTGCACAAACAGATTTTTCGTCTGAATCTGAAAATGTAGAACTTTTTTTTATAAATATCGATTCAAGTCATGCGAGTATCACACGTGGTAGAAAACGAAAAAAAAAAAAAAAACAGAAAACGCCAAAAGAAAAGTAAACTACTACGTAAAAGTGAAGAACAAAGAGTATGCTCCCAAAATGGAACAGTGGAAACAGAAAAAAAGATGGAACAATATGGGCAGTTCCTTCTAGTAATATTTCTTCAGGAAAACGGCAGCAGCACAATGCGTTGAGAGAAGTTCCTGGACCAAATTCATTTGCCACTAGGAATGTAATGTTAGGGAATTTCACAAGTGCATAGAGACTATTCATAAATGAAAAGATTCTTCGTTTCATAAAAATGTGCACAGAAGCGGAAGCCCATCGATGTTTGCAGGATCCGCATTGGAATATATCTTTAGACGAATTACATGCTTTTATTTCCCTTCTGTATGCTCGTGAAGCTTTTATTTCTAAAGGTATTTCAATAAACAACTTATGGTCCACGACATGGGGAATAAACTTTTTTCACCAAACAATGACTCGGGACAGGTTCAAAGAAATAACGAGATATTTGCGGTTTGATCTGAAGGCAACAAGATCTGAAAGACTTCGATCTGATCAATTTGCACTAGTGTCAGATATCTGGAACTCGTTTATTGAAAATTGTTTACTTTGGTATAAACCGAGAGAAAATATAACAGTAGACGAACAACTCTTCCCAAGTAAGACACGTTGCCCATTTACACAGTATATACCGCAAAAACCCGACAAATTCGGGATTAAATTTTGGCTAGCAGCTGACGTTCCATCAAAATATTTATTGAATGGCTTTCAATATTTAGGTAAAAATGAAAATAGACCTATAGATGAAACTATTGGAGAACATGTTGTTTGTCGGTTGGCAGAGCCATTTCATAATACAGGAAGGAACATAACAACGGATAATTTTTTCACAGCGTTGAAATTAGCCAAAACTCTAAGAAATAAAGGACTTAGCATCGTTGGAACTGTGAAACGTGGAAAGAAAGAAGTGCCCGAATCCTTCAAGCTCACAAACGGGGAACTGTATTCAAACAAAATTCTCAAGCACGATAATATATCACTGACCTCGTATCAAGGAAGGAAAAACAAAAATGGTTTGTTGTTAAGCACTTTACATCCTACACTTGAAGTCAATGGCAATGAAAAAAAAGACGGCTGAGATTGTTCAGTTTTACAACTCAACAAAATACGGTGTGGATGTACTTGACCAGATGGCAAGAAAATATTCCACAAAATCAACTTCTTGACGATGGCCTGTGCAAGTTTTTTTTAATATTCTGGACTTAGCTGCTATAAATGCTTGTGTGATTTATAAAGACACTACCGGTGTAAATATAAAGCGTCGTGATTTTATTTTGAATTTAGCTGACGAACTGCGTACAAAATATGTCACCTCTAAGACATCTCCACTGTCAGACTTAACTCCAAATACAGGTACACCCACAATCTCGGGTACAAAACGCAAACAATGCCAAATCAATCGATGCCGGAATAAAACTATGACCATTTGTAGTGATTGCAAAAAGTCAGTTTGTGGCTCCTGCACTTACAAAGTTATAAAGCTGAGTGTTTGCAGAGAATGTAAAAAGGAATAATGTAAGTTATTTTTGTAATATTTATATATTTAAATATATACACTCAAAAAAGCAATTATGTTACATAAATTTAGTGAGCAAATCCAAAAAATTCTTTTAAATTGTGTACTTTTTTTATATTTGTAATTTTTGTTGAGAATTGATTATATATATTGTATTTCCTTTAACTAATATTAATATTATATATAAAATGGTAAATAAATAAAATAATATTCTATTATTCTATTAATAAATGTACTTTAAAAAACTTGTTTGAACAAAAAAAAAATATATATATATTTTTTAAAATGCTTTATTTTTGGTCATTCAAATCGAGCGGTCAAAATGACCGCTCTCCGTCTTTCTAGGTATACAAAAACCGCCGCCTTTCTAGTGTTAATTAAAAATCCAATTAAAGGAAACCTAGGGTTTGATTTCAGAAACAGTGAAGACAAATTGGTAAGCTATTATAGAAAATAATGAGGTTAGAGTACCATTAGTGAAACCCATTTCTAGCATTTATAAGTTTCATTAAACATATATTTGGAAGTTTTCTATAAAATACTGTTTCTATAAAAAAAAACTATTTTCCAAAAACATCCTATTGTACTGTAACATTTCATGTAAAATATAGATTTGTGGTTAACAAACGTTTATTGCATGTTAAATGTAAAGTCGAGTGCCTCATCGATAAAATCGTTTAAATTGTAGGAACAATGCTAATGGGGAGTCCTCTATCAACAGAATTGCCATTTTCTTTTAAATGGGTCTTCGTGTACCAATTAAACTACATCATTTGTTTAATATGAAAACATGTTTGTCAAATTTACTACTGTTAGCAATAAAAGTTAGAAGGAATTACGTAAATGCAATATCGAATCTCATATTAACATACTCGTATATTATTTTATTTCAACATGTACGTTTCTAGAATGAAATTAAAAAGGAAAATTTAATTAAAAAAAATTAAAATGCATATAATTCTACTTGAACAATATTCACTTAACATAAAACGAGTTTTTAAAGTTAATATTTTTAAACTATTTTTTATAAGCAAAAAACTGCAAGAATATTATTACAAATTTAAGCGTTAATGGCGATGATAAATGCTTTAATTCATTCATACACTGTAAATGAAAATGTCTGAAATTCAAACACTTAAGTGTCTGAAACGGAGTGTTCAATTTTCAGACATTTTAAAATGTCTGAATTTTTTCAGACACTTTTTGCGTCCGAATTTCAGACACTTCATACGTCTGAATCGCAGTCATTTTTTTTTTGTAGGCCTTAAACGTAGCCATGTTTGACCACGTTGAATGCTGTAAAAAAATATGGTCATGGTCCTCCCCCCCCCCTGAACACACACAGCCTGGTTTTAGGGGCACCAAAATTTTGTATGCAATTTTTATAAAGCTGATAATTGAAATCTTTTTGGACCTTGTACTGATTATAATCAATATTTCGAATTTCTATAATAGAATAAGATTAAAAACAAAAAAATATTTTGTCTTGATACGCAGTAAAATCTTTCAATAGCGGGCACCTCGGAATCGTGGAATTTCTCCGCCATTCGGAGGTGTCTGATTTTCTGAGGTAAAAGTATATAAAAAAAATGCATGTTGTGAATAAAAAAAATACGTTTCTTAAATAGTGGTGTCCTCGATTTAGGAGTGTCCGTTATGGAAATTTTACTACAAAATCTTCAGGCGGACAACTTTGTTTTCTGAACACTTTCCTATTCAACATATATATATATAATTACCTCAGAAAAGTGAACACCTTCGAATAGCAGACAAATTCAGGATTTCCGAGGTGCCCGCGATTGAGAAATTTTACTGTATTTAGATTATTTTTTAGTTCGTTTTTAATGTTGTTCTACTTTAAAAGATCCAAATATTGGTTATAATCATACAATGTCAAAACAGATTTAAAGTAAAATCCTTACAACAATTGCTTACGTAATTTGGGGCCCACAAAATCATAGGGGAAGGTAGGGGACACTTACCAATTTGCCCATGCTTTAATAAATTTCTTCTGCAAAGTACTTAAACCTGCATTCTGGTTCGCTAAATAGAGGTGTCCGGTATTCGGGAATGTTAGTTATGGGGGGACTTTTCTTAATGCAGAACGCACGCACTTGGTAAAAAAAATTGTTGGAAAATAAGTAATGTACGCAAAAGTTGTATAAGTTAAATTGTGTTTATCTGTGAATTTCAGTCGTTAAATTCACTAAGAGAAAATAGCATTCTTTGTAAAGGAAAAAAAGTAACTGATAAACATTTGAACGTAACTTTTCTTTTGATTAGGCAGGCATTTTCTGCTCTGATCCAAGTAGGTCAAAGGACATGTGTTATCAAATCATTAGTCATTTATCTTGATCACTTGCAATTCATCTGTTTAGAAATAAAGAATCGTAAAAGAAATGTATAAATCGCTCATATTGTATTATATTTAATCCGGTTACTGCCTACATATTTGTTTATTTTTTATGAAAAATATATAAATAAAGTTATACAAACATCAATTTTAAGGGCAAAATCTAGTTATGAAGTAATATTATAAAATTCTAATTTTTTACTGATATCCATTTTTAGGTGCGTTCGTAATTATATAAATGCGTATCACCTATAGTCGTCGTTCGGTCCGTCCGTCCGCATATAGCAGAGTAAAAACTACGCAACCGAATGGTCTGAAATTTTAAATATATAATTGTGGCAAAATTTTGTCGAGTCATTTAAAATTTTATGAAAATCGGATGTGTAGTTTAATTACAGGGACAGTCAAAAGTTTTCCGTTACATTACGGCAATGGAAAAAAATTATTTCAAGCACATTTTAATTATGTTGCAGCCTTTCGAACAGAAAGAAATTGATATTCACTTATGAAGTGCACTAAAATATACATTCAGTACAATATGCGGTGCAAAAAATATCTATAAAACTAGTTATAGAACGAACGCACCTCATTTGCCACGTTTGGCGTGCAATTTCCAACTTGTTATTTTCAAATAACTTTTCTACTAAAATTAACCAAAAATCAATATTATAATTGACTTCAAATTAAATATATATGAATCTAAAATAGAACATTTAAACAAAAACTTACTTGAAATGCTTCGCAGATGGTAAGAAACATTTCTGGATTTGAAATTTTAAAAACTCACAGAGGGCGAGAACAACTTGCATCTTTTAAAAATGAAATCCTTTCATACATCCGGCTAGCTATACAAAGATAATATTTTCCATCCTCAAAGTATAACCCGCCAGACAAAAGTTTTTTTAACCAGATTTACAAGACGAAGACGAATAAAACAGAATTATTGATATAAACTAATACAAATAGCACTAAATCCGTAGCATGGTGTGTTTGTGGAGTTCCCGGATGTAATCTTCAAGCGTTGTTACTTCCTTGTGTCTATCCCGCCTTCATATCGACGACGGCTTATTAGCGACATTTGGTGTGAAGCACATAAGTCCATGTATGTAATAAATACATAAACTATGTAGATGCGTATTGTAATCACAGAAGTTTAGTACATTCCATAAAAAATGAAACAAGTCAAAATAAATAAATAAATTAAAATCTACGCGTACATAAAAACAAACAACCGTTTGAATTACAAACGACTATCACTGTAGAAAGAAACAAATGTAAAACGCATGCGCAACTGAGGTGCCCCCTGGTGCCTAATAAGATGCCTGCAGATATTTTAACCACGTACTTTAGTTCGTTTATACCGTGATCGTAGTAAGACACTTATATGTTTTAAATTAAGACATCTATCCTGTCTTAATTTTCTGATTAAGTCACTTAAGTGTCTGAAATTCTTTTTCAGTCACATATGTGTCTAAATTTAAGACGCCTCTATTTGCAGTGTAGCTTTTATTAAGAAAATAAATTAAAGGAAAGGTAGATTCCGATTTCACAACATATTAAGACGTATTTATATGTTATTATAGGAAAGAATGCAATCAGAGTACCATTAATGAAACTTATTTTTTGTATTTATAGGTTTCACTAAATATTTATTTTGAAGTTTTCCATAAAATACTGTTTCAATGAAAAAAAAAAAAAAAAAAAAAAAAAAAAAAAACTATTTTTGAAAAACATCTTATAGAATTGTAACATTTCGTATAAAATATAGATTATGCTCGTTTATTACATGTTAAATTTGTAGCAGAATGCCTCATTAATAAAATCGTTTATATTGTAAGAACAATGATAAACGGAATTTATCTATCATCAGAATTGCCTCTTTTTATTTAAATGGGTCTTCCTGTCTCGACTTTACTACATCATTTGTTTAATATGAAAACGTGATTGTGAAATTTCTTATCGTTATAATAAATGTTAGGAGGAATTACCTAAATACTGTGAGGAATTCCCTATGAAAATATACTTTTGTACTTCAACATGATCATGTCTAGAATGAAATTAAAAGAGACATTTTGCTAGTAAAAATGAGATATAATGCATATTAATCTACTTAAAGCGTATTCGATAAAGGGAAACCAAGTCCCTTTTTAAGGGAACGGTGGTCATTCACATTTTTTAGGGTTTCGTACTTAAAAAGTAAAAACGGAACCATTATAAGATCACTCCTGTGTATGTTCGTCCGTCTGTCTGTCACAGCCATTTTACTCGTAAACTATGGAACGTGGAAAGTTCAAATTCGGGGAAGTAATAAAGACCATTGACCCACATATTTTCAGATTAATAAACATTCATAAATATATTTAGTAAAAATGTAGAGGAGCTAATTATGCTACATGAAAAAAAAAAATCTTTTTTTTTTGTATATCATGTGGGGTATCCTGTGAAGGCTTTCGTAACGCTGAACTCAAAAATATATTCCTTTTAATTTTAGGTATTATATTTTCAAAGATATTGTCGAAAATGTAGCGCAAAAATATGTCCCCCCCCCCCCTATTTAATTTCGAATCTACTGAAACTAAAATTATGAAAATCTTAGAGGTAGTAGACGTTAATATAAACCTTGCCAGAAAATTATAGCGATTAACCTAAGTCACATAGTTTTTGAAAAATTAGCATTTTTTTGTTATACACAAATTTCGATTTACGGGCATTCAGAAAAATTGTTGAGCATTGGTGGATATACCTATCGTTGCAGAGGTATAAAAGCATTGTTGTTAATGATTTACGAAAAAAATCATGGGTAATTAACCGAGATATTAGCCTTTAAAGATACGGCCTGTTTGAACATACAAAATGCCAGGGGCGGTTTACTATATGCCTAGTTAAAAACTTTTAATGATATATGTGTGTAATGTAATGTCCAGTAACAGTATAAAAGCAATAAACGTCAAATTGCTAAAAAAATACTAATTTAAGGGGTCTCGGGAACCTAAAAATGGAATAAATGAAAAAAAGACCATTTTCAACATTTAATGTCTTAAAATGTATATGATTTTAAAACACAATTTTAATTGGGATGAAAGATATAAGTATGTTCTTTCATTTCATGTATTTAAAAAATTGCAAGATACAGAATTAGTATTTATAGGGGGCTCGAAACTGTTAGACATTTGTCGAACAAAAAATTGGCATAACAATTTGCGCACAGGATTACAAAATAAATATTGCAACTAGAATGAAAATGTTGGTGCTTACTTATACTTCAGATTGTAACAATTTCCCTGAACTTAAATAAATTTCTATTTAAAATATTTTTATATTTTAAATGCGATGTTGCATTTAGCTAATACAAAATTTTGAAAATTCCAACAGTAAAATCATCTAAAAATATTTTTCTTGAACAATAAAAATGAAATTTTAGGTTCCGTTTATACAGACTAACATGAAATATATGTTTTGAAAATTTCATGAAAAAATATTCAGAAGTTTTTGAGGTATCCTGCGCGTTATGCCCAAAAAACGCCATTTGGAGAAAAATGACTTCAAAGTTTCGGAAACGCCCCTTCAGTTATTGAGCGGGTATAATTCTAAAAGCCATAACTTTTGTTCTAACGGGAGTTTCAAGGAAACAATTATAACAAAATATTCATAAAATATAGGAGTTTAACATCTAAAAAAATTAAAATTACTTAAATTTTGCAGATTTAAAGAGTCCTACGACCACTTAATCCTTTTTGGCGCGAAGTAATTCTATTTATAAATTTATGGAATAATGAATTGACACCAGAATTTATTGCCGAATTTATTAGAAAATGCGAACTTGCTTATTTTTACGTACATGATAAAAGGAAAATTTTAATTAAATATTCTTGGGGCCGTTTGTCTCTTTTGGAATTAAAATTAGGTGTCCTTTTTTTAAGCGCACTGCCCTCGGAAGGTTTAGTTACAATGAATCGCATAAATACTGTGGGATTCGCGATAGTTTGCATTGAGTGTATCTCTCAATACGCCTCGAGTGACTTTAAAAGTTAATTAAAAACCTATCTGGAAAAACGCGGCACTGACCAAGGCGGCGTTGCAACTTTGAGACCTCCTTTCGAAGCGCGCTTTCGATTGCGCTTAGCACAATGCCAAATTTAAACTTTGAACAAAGGTTTTGTTTCAGCTACACTGTAGAAGTAAAGGCTATTACTACGCTGAATTTAGTTTTATGAAATGCCAAATGAAGTTTAACTATGCGCTGCTTTTATTGTCAATACCGAATTAAGTTCATCATAAAAAGATTAGGATAATATTAAAAAAGAGTATTATTTAGGTTCCATATCTCTTTGAACTTTCATGGTATACCCATTTACACTTTTCTAATATATACAGTTATACGAAACCCTACGTTGTATAGTTTTTTTTACAAAGTCTTAGTATTCTTTTGGCAACGTTTTTTTTTTTTTTTTTTTTTTAATACAATTACAAATTTATATATTTATTCTACGGAATCCTCTGTACGCAAGTAATACTCGCACTTGACCGTTTATTTTCTTTTAATTTTCATCATAGAGATATGAAATTTTGTGGAAATATACATTTTACCATAAGTACATAGAACACTTTAAAAGAAATTCTCAATTTTAATATAATTTTAACATTAAAAAAAATAAATAAAACGAAACTTAAAATGCTCCATGCGTCCTAACTTTTGAGATATTTCTTCGTTTTCACATTTTAATAACTTAAACCTCTATTACAAAAAAATGTGTGTATCGATTTTTTAATCCATTGAATAGTTAATGTTTTAAAGATTTTTTACTGAATTCCATACCGATATTCATCAAAATTTTATCTTGTAATAAGTTAAAAATCAAATTTATTTATCTTAATCTTTATCTGATGTCACGCGGTCTCACGGACCCTGCGACTTCCAGCTATACGCACTTTCACCCCTTAAAAGTGCAAATATTACTTGTCCATACCAGTACCTTCTTCTACACTGTAAAAAAAAAAAAAAAAAATCTGTAAAGTTACTAAAGTTTTTCTAGGAAACTGGGATTCCAAAAACTTTTTATGTAACGGCAACAACAAAAGTTCATGTAGCAGACACACTTTTGTGCCGAAAATCAAGAAATCTGTAAGGTTACTAAGATTTTTTTCGAAAACTGGGATGCCTAGAACTTTTCATGTAACTGCAACCAGGGTTACAGATAAAATTTTAGTAAGATTACTGTAATTTTAGCAAATTGATTTGAAAAGTTACAGATGTTTGTAGCTTTACAAAAACTAGTTTTGTAGATTTGCAGCTTTTTTGTACAGCTACAGATGAAAGTTTAGTAACCATGTAACTTTACATCTGTAGAACTACAGATTTTTTTTTTTTTTTTTTTTTTTTTACAGTGTAGTAGTTTGCCAAGGTCACACACAAAGCGAGAATTCTGTGAGCTGATTTTAAATGTGCTATTCGTTACGCTGCGGTCTGTCAGACCGCATCACATCAGTCGTGTGATTATTTGAAACTGTAGTACAATACTCATCATCAGTTTTCTTTTATTATTATTTCTTTAAAGAAATTGTTTTTGTAATATGATGTCGTCGAAACCTCGAAAACGTTCTTTTTTCCTCAGTCAAAAGGAAATAGAAGATATTATGAATAACTGGTCAGGTCAAGAATATTCCGATATTGAAAGTTCTGACGATGTATAATTTACTGACGAAAGAGATTAAGATACAAGTTCTGAACTTTCCGATGGTGAAAATGTAAATATTTCTGATGGAGTTCAACACAATTTTTATTACGGAACGAATAGTTTAGAGAAAAACATCTTATAAGTGCCTTTCGTGCCAAAAGCCAGTATACATTGCATGTACTCTAAAAATATGTATTGACTGCAGTAATGATGTACTTTGACTCTTGCATATTCGTAGGGTAAATATTATTTTTTTAAAACAAACACAGTATTTAAATTTTCATAATTTGTTGCAACGATAATTTGTAAAAATGTTTTTACACGATTAATTTTTATATTTAATTTGCAAAATTAACAATCTACCGTTTATTTTATTTTTCTAAATTAATTTTTCTGTACTGAAGTTAAATAATATTAATAAAATACTTTTCTCATGCAATTTAATTCACATGCTCTTAAGAGAATTGAAAAGATCTTGTTAGGACAGAATATAAGTAAATTGAACCACTTAAGTCATTTTTTTAATTAATTTTATTCGCGGGGTCTGTGAGACCTCATCACATCAGTTATGTGACAAATTTTAGTCGCATCAGTTAAAGGTCAATGAAGCCGAATTTTAAAATGCATACAGAAAATCTTTGTAAGCACTATCAGGATTCTTCCTTATCTGTATCATGAATTTTGATTTAAAAAAATGAGACGCATGAAACATTTAAAAAATCTAAAAACGTTGAAAAATCCGTTTTGAGAAAAACAAATTTAAAGATATTAAATGACCGAAATATTGTTTGTGTACAAAATTTAAACGCTTGGAACTTCTAAGGAATCGCATATGCATACGGTTTTTCACAAATGGCTCAGAACAAACTCTGCACAAAGATAATTTTCGATTTTGGTGTCGATTTTTCTCAAATAAAGTCCACGGTCCACTTAAGAAAATTTGCTTACAAAAAAAAAAAAAAAAAAAAAAAAAAAAAACAAGACTGTAATTACAAATTTTAAATTATACACAATTTGTAGAAAATTCGGATGCTTATGTTTAGTAATTTAAAATTTTAATTTTTGAAATTTTATCAGACATTGCTAAGATTTGTAAAAACAGCAAAGTGAAAAAGTATCCAAGCCTGGATTCCAACAGCGGTCATCACCTTACGCTGAATACACTTTAAAATCAAAAGTTAAAACTAACAAGTTCCCTGGACAAAACTTGACAAAAATCTCCAGTGATATGCATATTCAGTTTCATTGAGGTTGGATTATTTTTCGTTTCGATTAGCCCCAGACTTTGTGGCTCATGGTTATATTCCATCGTACGCCTTGAAAAGAGATGTGCTTGTGAGATGCGCTAAGCTAGATAACGACCTTGGATCTCAGAGGTAGAAAATGAGCACATAATCTAAATGACCCTGTTTCAAATCCAGGCTTGGAATTTTTTTTTTTCATGCTGTTGGTTTTTCGCATCTCAGCCACGTTGAATAAACAATCAGTAATTAAAATTTCAAATTAACCCTTTTTGCGACCATGATGCATATCTGCAACATATTTAATTTAAAAATTGTTTAAAAAATCTCAACAGACGGCGGTACTAAGCGAATTGTTCATGCCAAAGTTTGATTTATCATTCCACATCGTTATTTATAAAATAATGAACTTTATGAACTAATGAACTTTTTCTTTAATGATCTTTTCGAATGAATTGAATGAACTTTTTGACAAATTAAAATGGTTGTAGAACTCGAAACATGATTTCGTATAATTTACAATTTTGTATTAGAAAATTGTCAATATTTACGAGGAGTATGTAATTTCGTGTTTATTGCAGATGTAAAAAGGGTCAATAACTTTATGGTCAATAATCTTTTCTTTTTATGTTATAAATGTTTCGTATTTATTTACATTTATTTTTACATGCTTCAAACGATGTATTCTTACATCTTAGTAATTATTTTTCAAATTGTAGTTGTTCAGTCTTAAAGGGTTATTTATTGTATAAACATTTTTTATAAATAAAGAAAATCTGCTCATTAATTTCACAAATGATCTAGAAATATCTGCTAAATATTAAAGGAAAGACATGAATTAAGCTTTGATTAGCGAAACCCATTTTTGTTTGAAAACTTTTAGTAATTAGGTAATTGCATTATATGCAGTATGTAATAAAAAAGCTTCATATTAAATTGAAATATGTAAAAAAAAAAAAAAAAAAAAAAAAAAAAAAATTAGGTGATAATATTTATTGAGTTGTTCTAACAAAGCTTACGCCCCACCAGTGGCAGAGAGGTTCCGCTCTCGAAGCTGGTAGACGGGAGTTGCTGGGTTCGATCCCCAATCGCGCCCGTCGGTCTAATCGTTCGGAGTTTTCGTGGTTTTCTTCTAACCTTGGATTTCCAAGCATAAATACGGGTTAGGTTCGATTAGAAAGACCCCCACGAAGGACCTTCCCATGGGCCTATATCCCTTGTGTAGATAATCGGCCGTCAAAAATCAACTCAACTCAATCCAACTAACAAAGCTTAATGCTAGTTCTTTTTTTATCGGAATCTAACCTCTTTCTAACCTCTAATCTCTTATTAAGTATAACATATACTTAATACCAGCACGTTTTTGAAATTTTCTGAAATTTATGGGTAATAGATCTCAGGAAGCATCTAAATATAGTATGAAATAATTCTCAAACTGAACTTTGTAAACTGTAAATTTGGTTTCGTATATTTGCAGCTACAACAAAAAAGGTCTCTCTTAGAAATTGTATAGATTACGATCATATTTGTTTTAAAAATTTATTTGAAAAATATAACATAATTTGAAATAGATTTTTAATTAAAACATACATTGGAATGAATGAAAATTTTTAGCAGAAGTTAATTTGTACAGCCTTCAATTATGTAAATCCAAAATTAAAACTGTGGCTGAGAGGTTCTGCTCTCGAAGCTGGTAGACGGGAGGTGCTGGGTTCGAACCCAATCGCGCCCGTCGGCCTAACCGTTTCGGAGTTTTCGTGGTTTTCTTTGAAGCCTTGGATTTTCCATGCGTAAATACGGGTTAGGTTCCCTTAGAAAGACCCCCACGGAGGGCACTCCCCCTAGGGCCTATATCCCTCGAGTAGATAATCGGCCGTCAACAATCAACCCAACCCAACCCAAAATTAAAACTCGTTCTACCAAGTAATTTTCGGGTTTTATTTAGAAAACTACCATTTCAAAATGCTTCACAACCATGAAAAATGATTTTAATATTCGTAGTTCCAAACTTTAAACGAGTAAAATTTTTAAAGAATGTACCTGAGATATTTCTTGCTTACTATCCTAGAGTAAAATTTTCAGAAACAGACAAATATTATGTCAATAAGGAATTATTTAATTTTAGTGTGATCTCGAAATAAACACTGTAAACACTGTAATCTGTAATTTTGGATTCGCGTATTTGCAGCTTATAAAAATCGATTTCTGTTACGGTATCTGACTACGTTGAAAACGCAATTTCTAACCAAAATTGTCAAATTTATTTTATTTTATTTTATTAAAGACCAACTCTTTACCTTTCCAAAACTGTATTTGTTTTTATTGTACGATAAATATATCCGTAGTTATAGCGGTTTTAAAACTACTCAACAGCTGTCACTCAAAGCGAAAGTGCTGTTTAAAGGGCTTTAAAATTTAAAATTTTTAAAATTTTAAATTGCTTTTAAAGGGTCGTATGTTTCGAGAAACTTCGCGATTTTGGATGCATTTGTTTAATAATAAGAAATGTAAATAATGTGCTCCATAAAATTTAGATGTATATTACTGTAAATTCTTGTAGTAAAACATACATCTAAACTTTAAATGCATTTTTTGGAAAATGTAATTTTCGGTGAAAATTCCATACGCAAAACATGATTTCTCAAAAAGTTATTAGAATATCACTATGAAATTTAAAATATATGTTATTTACACTATTGTGAAGGCAATGAACTAAAGATTTAAATTTAGAATAAATATTATTTTTGTTTTATGGATGTTTTTGAGGAATGACATTGATGAATTTTATGAAAATTAACATGTGAACAGGTGCGATATGCTATAAGTTTTGAAATACTTGAAGAATCTCTTATATTTTAGTTCATTGCCTTCACCAATGTCATAAATATGAAGTGTAAAAAGGAAATTAAGATACATACAGTGGAATTTTTTTTAGAGCGTTTTGCGTTTCGGGCCAAATTTCACTAAATTTTACTATAAATTCCTCCATTTACCAAAATTTTTTCAATAAATGAAATATTTTTTTTACTTTTTTTCACATCTTCTAGTCCTAATCTTAGTAAAAATAAGTTTAAAAAATAATTAAATAGCTTTTTTGGAAAAAATTGCTCCGTACGTAGGCAGGCACCTTAAAAAAAGAGCATAGGTTATGAGTCATATTATTTCGAAAATCGATTCCTGTTTTTTAAAAAATGGAATGTTTAAGATTAGTATTTGTTACGAAAATTTATTTCTAAAATATATAAATATTTCGAAATTATTTTTTAAACATAAATATCTAATGTAATCTACATTTTTTTCTTTTTCTTTTATTTTCTTTTATCTTTTTTACCAAAAATCAATTTATAAAATATTTTATATGATTATTCAAATTTACAACTCATCCCACGAATTAGTTTTACAGTTATGATTGTACTATCATTTTAATGTTTTGCAAACATTAAAATTTGGAGCTCCGCGCATCCAAACTGCATTATTCCAAAACCATTTGACTATATTTCTTCACGCGTAGTATCTTAAGTTAAAGTTTTCCGAAAACGAGAAGTATGATGTCAATATTAGGTGTTTAGGAATTTTCATTATTTTGCAGAATTTCATTATGACGAAAACCCGTTACACTTTTTTTTTGGCATACATATACAGAAGATATAATTTCCAGTCAATAAATACTGTAATTTGTTTCAAGGACTATTAAAATATATGGGGTATTTTCTTTTGTTTTTAACTGCACTTTCTTAGAATATGTTAAAAAAAAAAAGTAATTAAAATTTTATTTCGCTTTTGATGCTATTGTATTTTTTAATGCAAATTCAAGTACTGTAACAAAAAGAATAAAATAGTAAAATTAAAATTACAATTATAAACAAAAAAAAAATCAACAAAAAAAGGAATCATGAAAATTTGAGAATAAATGTATATTTTTAAAAAAGTATGCGAATAAGCTATTTCTAAAGCGGTCTTTAATTTGAAAATATTTAAGGGATCTTAGTATAATTAGATACTTGTAAATATTATTAATTAAATTTCTTTGTCTAACTTCTTAGCTAACATTAAATTGTAATATTTCATATTTACCTTAAGTGGTAATATTGCTAAATTCCTTGTAATGATGAAAATTAAGAATAAAGTTTTTTCCAAAACCTCCATAAATGCAATAAAAATTCAAGTAAAATTCATTTTAGTTTCTCTGCTTCGTTACCTGCTGTGAAGTTTTAAGGGTTTAAATTTTCCTTCAAGACTAAATTAACTCTTGATTGAATAACTAATGATGTAGTTTGGAATCATTTAGCGTAACTCCGGGAGAGTCACAGCATACGGGATAGATGCCTCATCCCTTGTATTTCTTGTAATTATCGATAGATGGTCGTCAAACGCACAATATAAGTGCGCAATGAGATTATTTTAACCAGTGTATAGCGTGAATCCCATTTCGATCTTTACTTGTAGAAGTACAATCCTTAATTTGACGTAAGTGCATGATTTTACTGTCTAAACTTTTAAACATGTTATGTTTAAATACTTTTTATACACTAATTACTAAATGCATGCATGGTTTCGTAGTCAAAACTAAGTGCAGCGTTTGTATAGAGTACTGTGTGTATGTTTATGCCATTCCCCTTAGCGATGGCAGGTAACTGTGATGGCCGACGTCTGCACTACGCAAAATGGGATACATGCCGCACTGCTATTCCGGTATACATGCCGCAGTTTCTTTTGTACGGGATGATTGAGTTTATTAACTTTTCTTTTATTTTTTGCACAGACTAACCATGTTAGTCATGTTATCACGTTTACTAAAACAAAAGGAGGAAAAGGGGGAAATAAAAAGTAAGAAGGACAAGAAAGATGCAAGTGAAGATGATAATAATGAAAAATTGGATTACACGTAGCGCAGACGTTCTTTGCAAACTACTTCAAAATAGAGGAAGTGTAATTGGCTTCGTTGCATCATATATTTAAATGTAGTTACATAAAGACTGTTTTTTTCGACATTTTTCTGTAGATTGTAGTCGAGACCATAGGTGCAATCTACTAATACGTTTCATTGTAGTCATTCACACTGTAAAAATAAAAAAATCTGTAGTTCTACAGATGTGAAGTTACATGATTACTAAACTTTCATCTGTAAATGTACAAAAAAAAAAAAAAAAAAAAAAAAAAAAATCTGCAAATCTACAAAACTAGTTTTTGTAAAGCTACAGAAATCTGTATCTTTACAAATGAATCTGCTAAAATTACAGAAAACTTACTAAAATTTTGTCTGTAAATCTGGTTGCAGTTACAGGAAAAGTTCTAGGCATCCCAGTTTCCAAAAAAATTCTTAGTAGCCTTACAGTTTTTTTTTATTTTTGACACAAAAGTGTGTCTGTTACATGAATTTTTGTTGTTGCCGTTACATAAAATGTTCTAGGAATCCCAGTTTCCCAGAAAAACTTTAGTAACTTTACAGATTTTTTTTTTTTTTTTTTTTTTTTTTTCTTTTTTTACAGTGCAGTATCATTTTGTTATTACATCCTGAATTATAGTCCAGATATGAATATTTTTTTAATATTTTTATTTATATCTTCATTCTGTTCTTATTACAAGCGCGGCATAACTACCGCACAAGTGCGACGTCTCAGCCTGAATGTACGGGTGATTCGCCGCAGTGTAATGTTTTAGAAAAAATTGTTAAAAAATATTAATAATTGGTTTTTTTTTTTTTTTCTCGCAGTACATGCGTTGTATAGTTAACATTAAATAGCACAGCATAATTTTTTTTTTAATTTTATGTCCACCATGGGACTTTATACACAAATTTAAAAAAAAAAATGTGCGGCATAAATCCCTAAATTACCCTACTATGATGCAATATTCTGATCGAAAATTAATTGTCTGTAAGTTAGAACCGTTAAGCAGTGTTTAATGACAAATTACCGATTACATTAGGTAATGAAATTTATCTAATATCTAAACTGATAAAAAAAAATTACTTAAGAAAAGTGTCACACAAAAATCATATATAAACAAATAAACAACTATGCATATTGCATACTCCGGTTTCATTAGAGATAAAAACCATTATCATAAAAAGTCATCTTCGATCAAGTTGAATGACACCGGACAGTTACATATATACAGTATACAAAACAGATACCCTCACCTTAAAGTCAACCATGAAAATAAATATAGAAAAAAAAAAAAAAAACAATTTAACAAATTACAACAACCATTTGGAAAATAATGTTTTCAAAGACTAAAATTTAAGACATAAAAAATCGCACGGAGTTGATCATACATTGCGTACGCCATGGATTAAACATTAACATTCCTGTACCCATCATGAACAAATTTTAAAAGATATTTCAGTTTTACAATTTTCGGTACTGTAAATTTTTAAACTTCTACGGAGCTTATCATACATTACGTACGCCATGGATTAAACATTAATATTACTGGACCAATTTTAAATGAAATTTCATTTTTAAACTTCTAAACATCCCACAATAGTACTTTTTACACCGTCGTACAGAGAAAAAAATGTACTTTTAAATTCAATTTGTTTGAAAGCTGTATCTCAATTCGCTTCTGAGTTATTAATTTTTTTGTAGTTTGTATTACTTTTTTGTCATAGTGGCAACAGAAGTATCCATCTCTGTTGAACGTAAAGGGAAAATACATATTACTGTATAGACCAATCAGAACACAGATAAAATGCGGGATTCAACTAATAAAACGCTTCAGATATGTTTTTGATTTCCCACCCTGACCGAGGACAATAACCATTTTTCCAAATGGTTAAGAAGTATTTAAAATTGATTACTTAGGTGGCTTACCTTCAAGTTTGCTTTAAAATATTTATTTAGTAATTCCACCAATAAAGTTAGAATAACAAAGGAAATGTTGTAATAAATGTAATAAGCTTAAAATAATATATAAAACATATTAATATACTTGCTCCGTATTTAAATAACATAAAGCAAGTTTCGTTTTCAGAGAATTTGCTCAGAAAAGTCAGAAAATGTAAGATTATAATTTCAAATTTGATATTATAAGGTAGACCCGGGCACGTTTACGCGGTTTTTTTCAATGAATTTTCTAATTTTTATATTTTAACTTAGGAAATTTTATACATTGTGGTTTTATGAAGCAGTTAATAAGGTCAAAATCTGCGTATTCAGTTGTTGCCCTATTTCTGTTTTTAACCGTAATTTTTTTTTTTTTTTTTTTTTTTTTTTTTTTTTTTTGGTGCAAGTCTTTTGCCTCATAAATGGGACAAGTTTACGCATCAAGTGGGGCACGTTTACGCATATTATAAGTGGTACCAAGGAGTAAGTGAAATAAATATTTAACGTAATTGAAATGTTTTATTTATAGTTTAGAAAAATAAAGAGAATTGATTAAAAAACATTTTATATGCTAAACTGAAAACATAGGGCTTATTGCTAATTAAATACGGAAACTATTTATTGATCTTCATCATCACTGTTACAGTTTTTACGAACAAAAATAAAAGTATTTTCTTTTGCACACTTATCTTCGGACCACCTTTTGCATCTAAGACATTGAACCCAGTCTTGTCCTTTTATGGATTGGTTGTATGATTTTAAACAATAAACACACACACAGTTTTCATCTTCGTCATCAAATCCATTTACCATTTTCTTATATCCAGAGTGTACCAACTTGTTCCCTTTTGCATTTTTTGGTTTAACACTTTTTCCTTTGTTGTCTTCTTATTCTACTTCCATAGAAGCTAGTAAATGTTTACGCAATTTCTTTTTTTTTTGTTTTATTGTCATTTTTTTCTTTTTCGCTTCTAACTGCTCTTGTCCGAGGGCTTCTTTAACCGGAATATCAGTTAGGATTGCAGTCGTGGTTCACGTTTACGCAGTAAGAACGTGAGTAAATGTCCCCCTATGTCAATGGGTGAACGTGCCCCGTCGCCATGTTTGGTTTTATTTTTAACGTGCAAAGAAAATTAATAACATTTCTGTTCATACACATACAGTTCCCCCAAAAATTATAATATTCAGCTAACGTTCATATATTTGTTTATCTTTAACTAAGTATTATTAGTTCACAATAAGGTTCAATAAGTTCAACACAAAATTTACTCACCTTGACAGAAAACAGGTTATCCTTTCTGCATGCTAGACCGAAGGTCAACTGACTCTCAAAAACATTTGAGAATACCCGCTAGGGGGCAGCAATCTGTCGTGACTGGTGGTGCGCCAGTTATAACCCGTTTCGGAAAACGTGCTGCTTAAACATGCCCCATGCGTAAACGTACCCAGGTCTACCCTATATAATTTGTAGAAAATTTCGAATGCTTATCTTTAGTAATTTGAGAATTGTATTTCTAAAGCTTTATTCGACATTGCTAAGAGGTTTAAAGAGTGAGAGGTTGTAAAAAAAAGTAGTAATTTAGTAATTCCAACTTTATGGTTAGAATGACTGAATTGCTACTATTATTACAACTTTTCCTTTGTTATTCCAACTTTATGATTGGAATGACTAAATACATATTTTAAAGAAAACTTGAATAGGTGGAGCCACGTACTTAAAAAGTCTTAAACGCATTATCTACCTATATTATAAAGGACAAACATATCTGTGCGTAACGCATACGTCATTCTGCGAATGGCATCACTCTGAAATTTGAAATGAAATTTCGGTTTTGCAATTTTTAAACTTCTAAATATCGCATAGTTTAAATTTTTGCGCCGTAATACAGGGGGAAAATGTACTTTTAAATACAATTTGTTTGAAAGCTCTATCTCAATTTATTTTTGAAATACTAATATTTTTATAGTTTTTAGTATCAATTTTGTAATTGTGGCAACTGAAGTACACTTTATTTTTATTGATTATATCTTTATTGATGCCATTTTCACATTACAAATAAAAGTAACTTTTTTTTTATAATTTTTGAACCGAAAATGACGTTAGCCATTAAAACAAAACATGCATTCTTCTTCATAAATCAGTTACATTACAGTATTTTTACAGTACGCTTATACTGAGTTTGAGACGCTAGGCAAAATGATTCAGTGAGAAAAAATGATCTCATATTTAAAACAAAACGATCGTTTTCTTTGATAAAACTAAATATTTGACCAATACTAAATGGCCAATACTATGCCAACTAAAGGCAAATTTCTGAACTTTTTATTCGCGGGTACTGAGATTAGAACTTAAAGTTTCTGAGAATGTTCACATGCAAAGTTGTATCGGTTGGTTGGGTGTATTTATGACGGCCAATTATCTGCACGAGGGATATAGGCCCAGGGGGGGGAGTGCCCTTCGTGGGGGTCTTTCTAAGGGAACCTAACCCGTATTAACGCTTGGAAATCCAAGGTTCGAAGAAAACCACGAAAACTCCGAACGATTAGGCCGACGGGCGCAATTGGGATCGAGCCCAGCACTTTCCGTCTACCAGCTTCGAGAGCAGAACCTCTCGGCCACTGGTGGGGCAAAAGTTGTATCGGACAAACGTGACTTTAAGTTTGGAAATACATTCCTTAATAATCTATTGCGCGTTAAAATACTTTTAGATTGTGTATTTGAGTGATGCGTATATAAATTCTGAGAATGTGAAAATAACGTACAGTTTAGATTTTATGTAGGGGAATTTTATGATGTAACAAAGCAAAATCCTTTTTACTGCTTTTTCATCCCGTAAAAACAAACGCAAGAGCCTCAATCGATAACTTCGTCATAATTACTCATCTTGATTATGTATTCTAATACAGTTTAATTTTTCAATAATTTAAGCAGTTGAAGTTTCTGGAAATAACATTTTGTTAATTTTAGGTTAAAAATATTATTTGTTTTAAAAATTACAACCAAAGTAAGATGAATATTTTATTGTAATTATTTTTGTAGGTTTATCATAAATTTGATCTAACAGTTTGTTTCTAAACATTTTAGTTCGTCGAATTTCGACGGGTTCCAACTCATATATTTAAAAGACAAGGCTGGTTTTTTAGTCATCTGGTCTGAGGTGTCAAAGGAACCGAATTTGGTATTTATTTTTTTAAAGGAAAGTAATTTATTCGCAGAAGAGCTCGCACTGCGCATATTTTGAAATAATCCCATTTTTATATTTGAACTAGGGGCTCTGCCCCCTGGAAGCTAAGCTCGCCAACCCCCCGTTGAGATACCGCAGAATCTAAAAGCACGCTAATTTGATCGGTATTAAAATGATTAAAGAAGATTGTATTATAATGAAAAAACCTATTGCGATCTCCCTGTAAACGGGTTTCCATTCAATTCCCTTTCGTTGCGATAATTTAAGGCTGAATCTGTTGCTCTTAAGACATCCAATGGTTGTTTTCGTGTTTGATTAAAGAAGGCCAGTTAAACATTTGAAAGGAAGCTAAAATAAAATGAATTAAGTAAACAGAGTCTTTGCATCCCGGTATTTTTTAACAGCGTTATAAAACGATTGACATAATACAATTTACTGCTTTAACCCCTTCAAGGGCGGTGGTTCATTTTTGGAGCACTTAATTTTAATTCTTAAAGGCCACATTGGCACCAGAATATTGGAATGAAAATTTTCCTTTTATTAAGTAAGTGAACAAAAGCATTTTCGTATTTCGAAATTTGTTTGTAAATTCTGGTGCCATTCACTGAGTTCAACATTTTACGAACAGAAGTACCTTGCCTCTGAAAGGGTTAAACACATATTAGTGTATTTATAATTTTAAAGTTTCCTTTCTTTTTTTAATATTCACGTGTAAATACGATTTTCAAGACATAATTTTCAATATTTTCCTGCTCTTAACACGTACTCATTTAATAGTAATTTTATTTTTTTTTTTTCTGTTTTTAATAGTCACGTGTAAATAAATTTTTAATCGTTAGGAAATATTATTCTTTGCGCTGTTTTTAGAATTGAAAACAATCTCTATAATGATAGCCTAAGTCATGTGACTATTATCAACATTTCCGGCGGATCCCTTCGCTTTTTATATTCCAGGCGGCCATTTTGGTACTTTAATGTTAGCCAGCCACAGGTGTGATAAGTCGCCAAATATTATTCTATTGCCAGTATTTCACTTATATTATAATAGTCCAAGTCATGTAACTGCCATAAATAATTATGGGCTGATCACTTCGCTTTTCATGAGAAAGTTTTCCATTTTGATTAAAGAATCAAAATTATTTTTTCGAATAAAATTACATAAAAGTTGCCATGATCGCAAAGCATTCTTGGTACTTTTATGTTATCCGAGTATAAATCTCGCCAATAGCCTTTTTTTACTCGCCAGTTAGCATTTTTTCATTTTTCGAGTTGTAAATTAAAACGGTACTACTTGGTTATCCCGTCGGCCAAAAATCTATCGCCAGACTATAAGATTAAATGCCAATAATGGTTGATTATAATAATATATTATATATAATTAATATAATATATAAATAAAACATTTTTGATGCGATACACGAATTTTCAACATTGGTAAATAAAAATGTGCCCCTTTTTAGGAAATGGTATAATATTTAACAACAATTGTTTTAAATTCCAAACTAAGATTGAGTTAAAGCAAGAGAGCTTTTTTAAAATCAAATTTTATTTTATCTTAAAACGTGTTTCCCATGTTTATCAAAAGTGAGCTAGGATTTATGAAAACGTAAAATTTCAATACACTGGGTCTGAACACGAGCATGGCACTGTGTATAGGATGTATTATGCCATGTATCTGACTGATGCAACGTGTGCAATCTATATAATAAAAGCCGAAGTCACGTGATGACATCAATAGTTCCGAGCTGATCGCTTCACTTTTTATATACCAAGCGACCATTTTGCTACTTTTAAATGAGCTGGACGCAGATGATTAAATCACCAAATAGGGTTCCTTCGCCATCATTTCATTTAAAATGCATAAATCTCATTTAAAATACACATGTTTCATTTACCTCATTTAAAATACAATAAATAAAAAATAATAAATAGATATTTTTCCAGTATAGGTTCTTGGCGAGAAAAAAAAAATGGCATCGAATTTTCCGGCAATCAATATCCTACTTCATATACATAAGCAATTTTTTCCATATGTGTACTATTGATTTAATCTAAAGAAGCCAATAATCTATTTTTATATAGAAACAGAAGTAATTTATATGTAAACAAATATTGTATATATATGTGTAAATAAAATGCTTATATGCAAATAAATACATATAGATAAAAATAGAAATTAATAAATTGACTTAATAAAATAGTCCAATCTTGAACGCCAGATTCACCTTTGTTTATTATATAAAAACATGGAAACATTCAAATGCTTCATTTAAAACACATTACTAAATAGGTGTGATAAAATATATACAAATGTTTTTTAAAATTAAAAACACTAGATGTTAAAATAATAAAAAGCTACTCCGAGCGCTTTCGGCTAACCTTAAGCCATTGTCAAGGAGAAGAGGATTGACTGATTAAAACACTCGACGCTCGATGTTTACTGCTACAGATTGACCGGAAACTCACTTCAGGAAGCCCGCAGGTGGTCGTATCCATTAAACTGAAGGAGGGGGAAGGTAGAGAAAGCTCAATCCTCCGAGAGACCGAACTTTCCAGTAATATTAAGTAAATTAAACCAGATACGCGGAATTTGGTATGATAATACGTCATTACAACAATTTTCTGCTTGGGTTAAAATTTCCAAAGACTCTAAAATAGCACAACTATTAAAATCAGAAGCCTGGATAATGACTTTTGCTCGATTGAAAAGGATGTCAATATCTTTAGTTTGAAACAACCTTGAGAGGGCGGTAGCCGGTCTATTTTTATTAATATCCTGCATATTCTCTTTAACTCTTGTTTGGAATTTTCTTGTGGTCATACCAATGTAATTGAATATCTTATTTGTTTCTTTACTTCTGTATGGGATGATATAAACTCCTGACTTACTTTCCATACTAATAGGATCAACTCTTTTTTGCACAAGATTAATTAATTTGGTGTTATCTCTAGCTATTAACGTTATACTATATTTCCTTAGGATGTATTTTAATTTTTCATATAAACGAGGAATGTAATCAACTGCCATAAATTTAACTTCCTTTTTACTAATACACTCTATTTTAGCTGGTTCTGCGTGCTTAAACTTATAAATCAACTTATCAATAAATTTAGTGGAAAAACCATTACTATTAGCAATTGACTTAATTTTATCCAGTTCTTCTTGCAGGTGAGTATCAGAGCAAACTTCAAATGCACGTCTAATATAAAACCGGTAAGCTGAGGCTTTATAATGAAATGGAGAGTGGCTATTATAAGGAATTGTATTGTTTGAGCGACAAGATTTTCTGTAAACTGTCCTATCAATGCAATGAGTTAGTTCATTCCTAGTGAGGGAAACATCCAAAAACGGTAACGTTCTATTTATTTCTAATTCCAAAGTGAATTTTATCTTATTGTCACTATTGTTGGCATGTTCAAGAAAATTCATAAGCGCTGGAAGGCCATGATCCCATATAATTAATATGTCGTCCACAAATCTGACCCATAAACTTGGTTTAAAAACGGAATTTGAAATAATCTTGGTCTCCAAAGGTCTAAGTTTTAACTCGGCCAACAAACCAGAAATTGGTGACCCCATGGGGGCAACCTCTGTTTGTTTGTAATAAATATTGTTAAACACAAACACATTATTATTGGTAATCAGGTTTAAACCAGATATAACGGTATTTTTCATATTGTCACTAAATCTCTGATTGTTATTGATCGAATTTATAATATAGTCCTGCACTTCTTGTACATCTATAGAAGGATAAAGTGATATTATGTCAAGGCTGGCTAAGATGCTATTGTCATTAAGCTTTATATCTTTAATTATTTGAATAAGTTCAAATGTAGACTTAATAACATATTCTGAAGGGGGGAGGATAGAAGTTAAAAATGGTACATATGCAATCAGGCCAATAGTTTCGAAATGCACCGCTCCAACTTATTTTCTAGAGAAAGCATATGTACCTTTTTTAACTTCTATCCTCCCCCCTTCAGAATATGTTATTAAGTCTACATTTGAACTTATTCAAATAATTAAAGATATAAAGCTTAATGACAATAGCATCTTAGCCAGCCTTGACATAATATTACTTTATCCTTCTATAGATGTACAAGAAGTGCAGGACTATATTATAAATTCGATCAATAACAATCAGAGATTTAGTGACAATATGAAAAATACCGTTATATCTGGTTTAAACCTGATTACCAATAATAATGTGTTTGTGTTTAACAATATTTATTACAAACAAACAGAGGGGGCCCCCATGGGGTCACCAATTTCTGGTTTGTTGGCCGAGTTAAAACTTAGACCTTTGGAGACCAAGATTATTTCAAATTCCGTTTTTAAACCAAGTTTATGGGTCAGATTTGTGGACGACATATTAATTATATGGGATCATGGCCTTCCAGCGCTTATGAATTTTCTTGAACATGCCAACAATAGTGACAATAAGATAAAATTCACTTTGGAATTAGAAATAAATAGAACGTTACCGTTTTTGGATGTTTCCCTCACTAGGAATGAACTAACTCATTGCATTGATAGGACAGTTTACAGAAAATCTTGTCGCTCAAACAATACAATTCCTTATAATAGCCACTCTCCATTTCATTATAAAGCTTCAGCTTACCGGTTTTATATTAGACGTGCATTTGAAGTTTGCTCTGATACTCACCTGCAAGAAGAACTGGATAAAATTAAGTCAATTGCTAATAGTAATGGTTTTTCCACTAAATTTATTGATAAGTTGATTTATAAGTTTAAGCACGCAGAACCAGCTAAAATAGAGTGTATTAGTAAAAAGGAAGTTAAATTTATGGCAGTTGATTACATTCCTCGTTTATATGAAAAATTAAAATACATCCTAAGGAAATATAGTATAACGTTAATAGCTAGAGATAACACCAAATTAATTAATCTTGTGCAAAAAAGAGTTGATCCTATTAGTATGGAAAGTAAGTCAGGAGTTTATATCATCCCATACAGAAGTAAAGAAACAAATAAGATATTCAATTACATTGGTATGACCACAAGAAAATTCCAAACAAGAGTTAAAGAGCATATGCAGGATATTAATAAAAATAGACCGGCTACCGCCCTCTCAAGGTTGTTTCAAACTAAAGATATTGACATCCTTTTCAATCGAGCAAAAGTCATTATCCAGGCTTCTGATTTTAATAGTTGTGCTATTTTAGAGTCTTTGGAAATTTTAACCCAAGCAGAAAATTGTTGTAATGACGTATTATCATACCAAATTCCGCGTATCTGGTTTAATTTACTTAATATTACTGGAAAGTTCGGTCTCTCGGAGGATTGAGCTTTCTCTACCTTCCCCCTCCTTCAGTTTAATGGATACGACCACCTGCGGGCTTCCTGAAGTGAGTTTCCGGTCAATCTGTAGCAGTAAACATCGAGCGTCGAGTGTTTTTATCAGTCAATCCTCTTCTCCTTGACAATGGCTTAAGGTTAGCCGAAAGCGCTCGGAGTAGCTTTTTATCATTTTAACATCTAGTGTTTTTAATTTTAAAAAACATTTGTATATATTTTATCACACCTATTTAGTAATGTGTTTTAAATGAAGCATTTGAATGTTTCCATGTTTTTATATAAAAATAGAAGTTCACCAGGTTTGTTTTCATAGCTATTTATATATTTTATCAACGTATTTCACGTTCTGAAGCCCGAATTGCGCCAAGCTTAAAGAAAAATGCCAAGGCCCCTGTAATGGAAAAGTACCTAAATAAACAATTAATGAATCGTAATAATAATAACATAAGGTAAAATATTTCATTTCAACATCAAAGTATTGTTTCTACTTTACCTTCAAATAAATATATATTCCAAGATCTGATTTCAATTGAAATTAAGTTGACAGCTTTCTATTTCACTTCATAGAGTAAACAAACACAAGAGATCCATTCATCATATAAACGGTAGAAAATATTAGACCGTGGAGGTAATCATTCGCAAAGCAGTTTCTTCAACAATGAATGGACAATATTCTTATGACGTCATAGTAGGCAAATTGGCGACGCTAACGTTTGTTAACGGCTTGCATTCACGAGGGTTTTATTTTTCTTTTTCTCTTAGTTACGTTAGTAGTATAGTTATATTTATGAACTCAGAAATCAAATCTATAAAAATAAAAGTATATATATTCATTATTTAGTTATTAAGTAATGAAAAAAAAATATAAATGCATGATTTGCAAAATTTAAATAAATTTATTAATATTAAAAAGTAACATTGAAGTAACAGCATGTTTAAGTAGAATAAGTTTGATTTAGATAATTTATGAAAAAATCTCAGTTTAAACACTTGAAGTTTCACTCACTTTTACAGCTACGGAAATTATGAGGTATTTGTCAAAAAAGTAGAAATACGCATAACAACAAAAATGTATGAAATGTTATCAAGTTCGCAAAGAATTCTTGATTTCTCTATCAGAATCTTTGGACTCGGGGAAGGATTGAGCAAGCCAATTAGTTTCAGAAGGAAAGTAACATGATGCAATTATTAGCATACATTTAAGGGAGACCAAACTGGTCACCAGAGGCGACTAGTAACGTAAGATTTTTGAGGCTAAAAAATCGAGTGGTAATACGTTATTTCCATAATTATACATATCATTTGTTTACTTATACTTATACCCTTGCACGTAAACTCACTTTTTGCATATTTACACCAAACTTGTGTACCGGGTTATTGAAAATGAATGGGACAGCGTTGAACAGTTTCAATAGACAACATTTACAAGAAACGAAAGCACTAGTGACGAACAGAAATAACCTGAGTTTTAAATGAAACATAATGAATCTTTTAGGATTCTGTAAAATTCAATATCTTTTAATTTTTTATTTCAGATTAATGGCTATTGATAAATCTATTAGGATGCTGTGAAATTCAATATCTTTTAATTTTTTATTTGATTAACGATAAATGACGATAACGATAAATTGATAAAAGACCCAATAACAGATATTTCTACAAAATACGCTAAACGAATTTTTTTTTTTTTTTTTTTTTTTTTTTTTAATATATATATATATATATAAACGGAATATGTTTACGAAAAATAGCACGTCAAACATAGCATTATTTTGATAGTTGAAAACAATAAGAAACTCTTGTTCTAAAGAGTTTAACGGTGTATTTCCTTTTCACTATTTATCTTCTTAATATATATAGACGATTCTGAAATTACTTGTTGAAGAACGAGAAATCTTTGGCATATTTTAAAAAAAATCTATTCTGATAAACCTTTGTTTCTTCGCTTCACTAACCTTTGAATTTATAAGATTTAACATTTTCAAAAAATATTTTTTTAACAAGAAAAATATTAAACCCTAATTAATTACAAGGTGACTGTTGAATAACATTTTCTTAAAAGATGCTTTTACACGAATGAAAGGTATATTTAACTACTTCAGCTAATAGACTTCAGAGTTTGATTTTCATTTTGTTAACTGGAAAGAAATTTTCGATAATTACTACATAAGATGCAAAAAATCTTTCATATACTAAAATGAAAAAAAAAACAAAAAAAACATTAAAGTCAGATACATTTACCCCCCATTGCTACATTAGCAGACAAATTTAAAGCTTAAAAGTTTAAAAAATAATTTTCTTTAACCTGAAAAATATTAATCAATAGTTAATTACACGGTGGTTGATGTAACCCGTAAAACATTTTCTTTAAACCGATATTCTGCAAGTTTTAGTTTTCTGCTTACGATCAAATAGTAGTGTTCTAGTTGAAATGTATCAATTATTATTCTAACATACTTTTCAAGGAATTTTTTTCGAGCGCATGTATAAAGCATAATTTAAAGCTGTGAGGTATTTTTTTTTTTTTTCGACTGTGAACTTTTATGAGACTAAAATTCAATACAGGTTTTAAAATAATATATTTTTTTGAATAATAAAAGTTGCATGTTAACATTGTATAAGTTATTTCAATTTTAGTATGACCATGTTAGAAAGTTAAACATCCTAAACGTTGCATTGGTTTATTACGGAATTTATTTATTGGTACGGAACATATTATCGCATGATTTTTCCCCCAAAATGTGAAATGGTCAAGTGTCAACGCAGCAACAGCTTCATCTTGAACATTGTATGGGAAATATAACTATTTTTTTAGCCATTTTAAACATCCTAAATACTTCTATAAATTGAGTAAGGAAAATTTAACCCTTAACCGGAAACATGCCGTCTGTGAAACGGTTGCGTCTACATATCTACCCTTTACACAAAAATGAACGCGTCCCCAATCTTATCACACAATCTAATCCTTACGCTACTGGTCCTCTGCCTCCCCCACCCATTTTTAGTTATTGAAAGAAAACTTATTTTATTTTCAACGCAGTATGTGAGACAGCATGTTTCCGTTTATGTAATTTTTTGCTCTGGGGTATTGATATGGAGCAGCCGTCAAAGTGGGTACGCTACAGTGATAAAAAAGACTGAAGAAACTGCTTTGAGGTTGTTTCATGAAGTAGTAAGTGACATAAGCGATATTGAAAGTTTTTCGTATGATGAATATATAAATTCTGAACACGAAAGTGACTCAACATTGTCAAAAATGCATAAAAAATGCAGATATTTAGAACATGCTGCAGTATTTACTATTAAATGTTTTGTTAATTTTACTGCGTAATATTTTTTCTAATTCATATCGTATCGAAATATATAAAAATACTAGCATTTATTTAATTATTATGACGAAAATGTTATATTTTAACGTGTAATAATAATAACGTTTAATAATAACGTGTAATTTCAAAAAGTTTCTGTCTCCGACATTCAAAACTTATTTTTATGCTGTCATATTAAAAAACTGGTTCTGTTAAAGCATTGCCATTAAATATTAAGTGTTTAAGTTCACTATTTGGTAAATTATTAAGAGTTATTTTCCTTTTAAAATTTTAAAGCAATTTTTTTTAATTTAGCAGTCTCACAGATGGCACGTTTCCGTTTGTGCACGGGATTTTAATGTTTCCGGTTAAGGGTTAAGATCTGAGATGAAATATACAGAATTAGCCTAAATGATTCATCGTGTATCAAAACGCCGTTTATGTACAAGTACATGATGTACAAACACGGTGTAAAAAGGTGATACATGAAAGATACGTACACGTACAAAGTTTCTGGTACACAGACCTGGCGATCTGGGGGTGTAGGCATGGCTTATGAGGAACATCACTCGGACCAGCGCGCCCAATCCAGTGATGTGGCAATTCTATGTTGAGTGCCTCCTAAGACCTGTCATCTAGCGTTCACGCGAACCAAGAGGCGCGCTTTTAAACTTAAAGAGTATAGGTGAATGTGAATGATAATGATCCTGTGCATAAATTTAGAACAGAAACAGTAATCTATGAGCTAATCCTGTCTTTTATTGATCTTTCGATCAAACGATCTTTAAGACCGCTCACATTACCTATTTAACAATTTCTGACTGAACAGTTAACGGATTAATCTATCAAGCAGAAGTTTTAAAAAAGGCAGATCATTGTATAATGCATAAGTGACTTTTAATATTCGTCATATCGTAAAGACATATCGTTCAAGACATATCGTTCCACTCCCATGTTTCTCAAAGGCAAATTTCTAAATTAAATGAACCTATAAAGTATTTTACTTGTACTTCAGTTGTTGTAAATGTGGATTTATTATCTTTAATATTTTTCAAAACTTTGAAATACGCATAAAAAATAATTTTTCTGAGATATGGAACTACCGGTACCATATTTACTATATATCAAGGGGTTAAAGCGCAAGACAATCATTATACTGACCATACTTCATTCAAACGTTGCAATTGCAAGTAACGAAAAGAAAACACCAGAAACTTTAACATTCTAGAATTAAACAAAATATTGTGTGGATATTTTAAATCAGATGGCTAAAAAATATTCTGTAAAATTCGGATCAAGGAGAATGCCTGTACATACATTTTACAAGATTTTAGACATTGCAGTTATAAATGCTTGACTTATGTAAAATTGTATGTCAGGTCATTACATTATAGAAGATTGTTATATTCAATAGTTAGCAAATGAATTTCATTCAAACTATGTAAAGGATAAAAAATGTGCCACTAATCAAAATTATATAACGCAATTAAACCAAAACATTTTTCTTAAACGCAGAAAATGTGAAACTAAAATGCGTAAAGGTAATGCGGCAGACAAAAAAATGCTTTTCTTCCATGAAGATACTATTTTTAAAACGCACTGTAAAACTTGTAAATATGGCATGTATCTGATGTAAAATACTTTACATAATGTCAACTTAAGCTTAAATATTATAATGTGAAGAAAATTAACACAATTATTTAACTTTATTTGAAAAATATCTTTGTATACTTTTCATTAAGAGTGAAATTTAATATGATTTAATGTATTTTTCTATAAAATAAATCATTATTATTTTGTGAAATGTAACAATATAAGCTTAATTAAAGTACAATGACAAGTATCAATACAGTGTTAAAATAGAACTTGTAACATCTATTTTGACTAATTTAATTAGTTGTGTCGAAATGACACAAGCGACTGTTTTAGGATGTCAAAATTCTCGGACATTCTAGTGTTCTTACTATAAATGGGTTACTTTTCCTTTGAAACCGATCTGTACGCATAGTTGTGAACTAGGCAGTAAAACTCGTTATGTAGGGGAATTTATTTTTTTTTTTAAATACGATTGATAATAAAACTACTTTATTACGAAACTGAACATTTAAATATTTCGAAAAGTGATACATATTTTTTTTTCAGACAAACATCATTAAGGGTAATACAATGATTCATATTTTAAGAATAAATATATTTGAAAACATAAGATATAAATAAATATTATCGTCGTTAATAATTCAATCGAAACAACGGAGACTCTAATACATTATACGATATTTTATCCGGATATATTTGTGCGTATTTCCGAAACCATTTATTTTTTCATTCTTTTATAACTATGCTACATTTTCTTCGAATGTAAGAAAGAGTCTATTTTTCTCTGGATATATATTATTAAAACTTACTGGAAATTCAGTAAAGTTCTTTTCCTTGTGACATATTGAATTTAACTGATGTTCCAAATAGATACAGTATTCCGGGGATTGTTTTACTTTATAAATATTTAAGTTAGATTTAAAATAATATTTTCTTTTTCTGAGGTTAGTATATTTTGTTATTTCAGGAAAGAGATTTTTTCAGTTTCCGGATGTTCCTGTGCGTCTTTAGATAATAAAATAATATTATTTTTTTTCTATCTTAACCCCTTGACATTCAGGACGTACGATGCTTACATCCTGAATTTATCCTAGACGTCTACCAGATGTACAGCGCGTACGTCCATGTGGAATATGAAAATCTCTGTTATCGCATCTGGCGGATGTTATATTTAGAAATTTTAGAATTCACGACAGAAAATTTTGAATAACAATTTTATTTCCTTTTATTTATGGAATTGTCTCCAAACTTCCTAGCTAAATTCTAGCGCAATTACCCGACTACGAGGTATCCGACCTTACTATAATAGAAAGCGCACTAAATATTCGATTTTGTTTAGTGATGGAGACTGAGATTTTTTCATCCTTCAACTATACTTAAGCTTTCTTGTTTGTTCTGTCCTTATCTTGTTTAAAAACCTAAAGAAAATATTGATAATCTGTTAAATTTATAGCCATTTTAATTGTTTAAATTAAAATGTATGGTCTATGAAAGAGGTATTTTTTTTTTTTTAGATTGGGTAACATGGGGTCCATACTTCGCCATCCAATGATTCTTGAATCTTGTCGTAATATGATGAAAATTACTTTCCACGGATTTTTATTTCAAAATGTGATAGTTTTGATAGGATTTTGTGCTGAATTTTTATTTTCATAAGCGTTTCAAAGAATCCGTGGCAATCGCTATGCACTACGCATACGGTGCGTTTTCACAAGATGATTCGATGTGAGGGTACATATAAAGTTGGCGGAGAAATGTTTTCTTTAGTACACTGTTAAAAATTTTGCAGCATTCTGGAAGGTCATTCGACCGTTTTTTTTTTTTTTTTTTTTTTTGAAAACCGCTTTCATAACTATAATTTAACTATATTCTGACCATAAAATGGTCAATAATATGATCAGAATAGTGTTAAAATTACGGTTGTGTAACCGTTTTCGGGAAAAAAAAAACAGTCAAAGGACCTGCCAGAATGCTGCAAATTTTTAACAGCGTAATGATATCTGATAAAAGCTCGAAACATAGCGAAACGTAACAGTATTCGACTAAGTCACGAGCTGATGTTTGCCAGTGCAAAGGTTATTGAAAAAAAGTTACAGTGAAAAAAGTTTCTGCGCAAAAACGAATGTAATACGGAGAACGAAATTATTTTTTAATAAAGATTACGTATATAAGAGGTGTTTACAGTTTAAAATAAACAGAAAAACAATTTTTATAGTAATATTATTATTATTTTTTTAATCACAAGACGTTTTTATGTGAAATACGACACTCACGAATTCAATAAGTATGTGTAATATGTGTGATAGTTAAGATATAAAAATTATTATAAATTTGTTAGAGGTATATGTGAATAAATTAAGTGATAAAATCACAATTGAAATATTATATTTCTCTACCGCTTTCAAAAATCTTATTCAAATGTTTTATTAGTTTTAAAATTTAAATAATAAATTTCAAACATAATGAATGAATAATGCGACTAACAGATAGTTTTTGGATAAATTATATACAAATATAGAAAAATGATGAAATATAAAGATAACAGTTTTCAATTACGAATTCGATAGTATTTGATGGATTTCTATACAATATGGTATAAAGAATTTCATATAAGTTTAGTTTGTATTACGTAAGTTAAGGTCATATTCAAATTTTTAAGGTAAGAAAAGAAAACTAAAATAAAAAGAATTGAATAAATGCTCATAATGCCACACACTGATTTAAAATATTTGTTGTCACTCGATATGTTTGATTTCTGAGTGCAATCAAAAATTGAGTGTCGTTAAAAATAGATTGATCAATGATTTTCAACTGAAACTACTTTATATATATATATATTTAAAAGAAAGATGGTCAGTATACAGGATGTCCGAAATGTATCTTTACACTTCAAAAAAATAATTAAAAATAAACAAACAGTTAATGCCGTTTCTTATGTTCCAGGCAGAATATATATTTTTGTTTTCTTTTAAATGAAGTGTAAACTAAATTGGAAGAGGAGATCCTAAAAATATGTCCACCTAGATCTCCAAACAAAAAACATTTGGACTAGTGTTTATGGCGTACATGAAAACTTTGTTTACCAGTCTTCTATTCGAGACACAGATGAACTGAAAAGTACAATTGCATCGGTCACCCAGACTGTTGATCCTGCAATGCTTCATAGAACATGGTTAGAAATCTCGTATACACTCGATGTGTTGCACACGACTAATGGTGCGCGCATTGAACTTGTGGAATAAGTCACTGCAAAAAAAATTGATATTTTCTTTATATATATATATATATATATATATATATATATATATTGTTATTTAATTCATAATAGTATTACGGTTTTTGATGGTGGTAGGTTATGTTTAATTAATGGTTATATATATATATATATATATATATATATATAAAGAAGAAGAAGAAGTAAGTGCACATTATTTTTAGCATGTTTTTAATTATTTATTAAAAGTTTAACGATACAGTTTAGACACTCTTTATTTAGCTATTTAATACAATTTTGCCAGCTGTACGTAAACAGTAGATGTTTAAGTAAAGTCAATGAATAAATAATTTGCTCATATCTAAAACTATTTACAAATGTTACCTTGTTTTATAATGTAAAACAAGAAAAATCTTTTAAGGCAATGTTACGGAACTGAAAGTAGCAAAAAGCAAGAATTGATTTCATATGTTTAAACTCGCCAACAGCGGTGCTTATCTTTTGGATTAAAATATTGGTACATGTAAACGAGACAGTCCGCCGTCAGTAGTCTTCAAATTAGCACATTTCTTAATTTTTAAAATAATAAAATGTTTCGTACATTTAATAATTTAATCAAAATTTTACATGCGTACATAATAGTAGGCGAAAAACCAATTCTTCTCTTTAATTTATTTGTTGTATTTTAACAAATACTAGGGGAAAACTAAGAAACCAACGTTTAAAAACATAATGAAGATCCATGAAAAGGAACATATGTAGGTATCGTGAGTAACTTTTACTCACATCATCAGTTTCACTAAAAATAAAAATGACAAATCCCCAAAGACGGAAAACTGAAAGCCGAAAACACGTATGACAGTAAACACACACCGAAAGAACCAACCAATGATATTAATCCGATAGTAGTCGCATCTTTTTGTATCATTGGAATCTGTGCAATGATTAAAAGAAAAAAATAAAGTAATAGTGAAATTAACCCTTTAAGCGTTCTGCTGAACTTTTCATGTATGTTCAATGATTCATAAGATAACAGTAATTTAAAGTATTTGTATGAGAATTTGTTTATGATTACTATACATATCTACATATCTTATGCGCTGCAAGAAAAAAAAAAGAAACATGAATACAAATTTTGTGTCAAATCAGCGATTGAATTCAAAAATTACGTGTAGGAAAAACAAGGTTAGGTCGCTTAAAGGGTTAAGTTTCAGGTGCTGCCAGTCTGAATATGACGGCAGCGTTACCCATGAACGTGTTTCTGCTTTATAATAGAGATTAAAAAAGATAAATCAAACATTTTTCTAAAACTAAAGAAAATACAAGTAATGTTATTTAAGAAAGGAACTTTCCTATTACAAATTGTTTAATTATCTGAAATAAAATGCTTTGACTATTAAAATGATAAATTACATATTCAATAACATCTTTAAAGGAAAAATATGAATTTGAATTCAGCAGAAATGAATGGAGCACAAAATTGCATGAACTGATTTCAAGTATTGATTGTCACCTAACAACCTTGATTTCCGTTTGGATTCAGAAATTGAATATAGTAGCTAAAAATAGTCATACTTATTGAACGCTTCTGAAATGTAACTAATTTATTTCATTTTAAAAGAGCAAAAGGACAGACATATATATTTAACAATATAATATAAAATTTTAGGGCGATAAATACTTAAAGAGTAATAATTAGAATGAATCGCTTATCAATTCTTTAATCATGGATTTAAAATCTAAAAAAAGAGTGTTAATATTTTCTAAAAAAAAAAAAAAAACGAAAAAAAAAACTGAAATAGGATATTTTAGTTATATAAATATAATAGTGAGCATATTTAATTCAATGTATATTAAAGCATCACAACGAAACAGAAATCAGCAAGAGTGTTTAAAAAAATTATTAAAATAACAGATTTCGAATATTGTTTCGCACCTAATAGCAACTGACTTCCTTTTCCGTTCAGATGCTAAGTACAGAGAAAAATTGATATACATAATTTCCCAAAAGGTCTTAAACGCGATTTAATTTTTTATCGGCTAGAAATATTTAGGCAATACAAATTGCAAAAGCGTTAATAAAATGTTTATAAACCAATCCTGAGATTAACTTTCAACAAGTTACCTTTTTGAACTTTTCATATGATCCTTGGATCCTTGATCGTTATCCACTTCAACGTTTCCCCGAAGATAAGCCAGGTGTAAAAGCTCCGTTTCCCTATACCAAATGACGGTAAAGTGGTTAACAAAAAACTTATATTCGCTCCTGGGAAATAAAACAGTGAAAATTTCCTTCTTCTGCGACTAAATCTCACCGAGTAATGATACTTTGAGCTTTGTGAAATTTTGGCGCTTTAAATAAAAAAAAATCTGCTGCTCGTTTTTAGTGACAAAAAGCTTTAAAATTTCATGAAATTAAAAGGACTATAACTTGGTGAAATTTTTTTGAAGATAAATTAATGTTTTACCCCTTCACTTGTAAGAGAATGAATAAAAGTTTATTAAATATAAATTATAAAATGCTTTGAACGTATCAAAATTTAAAAAGTTTAACTTTTTGAAAATATTTGGCAGAAGTATTTCATCAGAAATATCTTAAGTCCTACGTCATTTTGAACACTTTTGTAATTTACATTTCCCTCAAGTGTACATCATGTAAAAATTTAAAGCTCGTTGCTATCTGTTTGGGATACCTTGTATTTAGTAAGTGCTTTTGAAATGTTTTTTTTTTTTTTTTTTTTTTTTTTTTTTTTTTTTTTTTTTAACTGTAAGGTGCTGAATAAAATAAATTTGCAATCAAAAAGAAATATTTGAAGAGATAAATAAATCATTTTTAAATATAACTAATAATTTATAACTTAAAATTTTAATAACAAAACTGAAATCAGTAAAATTTCACAAATACGTAGATATTCATTAAGAGATTTCAAACATTCATCGTACCAAACAGCCTAGATTTACATTTCAGATCCTATGCTAATACAGCGAACACACTCGCAAGCTAATATTAAACTAACGACAATGTTTATTTCAAATTGCTCTTATGTATTATGGGTACCGATAAATTCTGTTGCATAATGCTCTTTCACGCTCTTTTGTGTGAAAGAACATTATGCGACAGGATTTTCTGGTACCTCTAATGTTTCCTTATTTAATGAATGTTTCCTTTTTTAATTACATAGGATATCTGATGTGAATGTCTAACTGAGTATTTTCGTTTATTCTTACTTTTGGGTACCCCCTTTTTTTTAAGAAAATTTCAGTTTAAGATCTATTTCAAAATTAATAGTGTACATAAAAAAGAAAAAAAAAACACTCGACCAAAATTGAAAAAGTCCTAAGACATCTTGTTAGATATTGAATTCTATTTAAAAAAATCATTTCAAATTATTGGAAAACAAGCTAGAAATTTTAAAATAACGCACCTATTCATTTAATCATTTCAATGAATTAATGGGGCCTTTGCATGTGGTTGTGAAATATACAAGTTGAATGCATCCAAAAATAGATATATACAGGTAGTCAACTTAAAATATAACTGTATACTTTTCAATAAATTATATTTTATATAATTATAAAACAGCATGATTGCGCACTCGAAAAACGACATTTTCAAAACTGAGTAAAAAATAGTCAAAGCTGAGTATGTCGCATAGTCAAAATGGCTCCGAAACAAAATTACTCAAGTTTGAAACATGTATATACTCATTTCTGAAAACATGGACATACTCAAATATGAGCACATAACGACATTCATGATGTTTATTCACGATTATACAAGATGTTTGCATTTATATATTGTTGATGGTTGTCAAATCCTTCCTGCGAAGTTTTTCCTTTACGAATTCATCCATTTTTCGATTTCAAAGTTTGACGAATAAGATTTACGTTTTCACGATTATATTACAACGGCTTTTAAGTATTCTTCCGCGAACACGATAAAAATGTAGTTCGCCACATTTCATGTTATAAATTATTACTGCGTTTCGTTCGAAATCATTACAAATGATATAATATGAATAAATTCAACTACTCTGGTAAAATTTACTAAGATTAACGAATGAAAAGTAATTTCATATGAAACTGAGTATTTCTGGTATTTCAGAATTGAAAGCATTGGGTCGTCATATTTGAAACAAAAAGTTTCATAACAAAATGAAAACATAGATTTACTCAGATTTGAAAGTGTCATTTTTCTCAGTGTGCGTTAGGATATTTAACAATCAGGTAGAATTTTTAAAACTTACAAAAAAGGGGAATTTCAACTTATTCACTCCAGATCTTTTAAAATATTACATTAAATATGTAATATGGAGAAAAATAAAACTAATAGATGTTCTTGATTAAAATGTATGTTTTAACGAAAGGTGGAGGTCGATGGGACATGTTTTACATTTCATGCTGTAGAAAGTGTAATTTCGTTAAATTCCCCGATTTTTGTTTATAGTCAGTTACTATAAAAAAAAATCCATTAAAATGTCAGTCATAGCTTAATTCTTAAATGAGAAATAGCCTAACTTATGAAATAAAATTTTGCCCCATCTGATACTAACTCAAAGATCTAATGATGACACATTAATTAAACATAAATATGTTGCAAGTAAATGATTTAATAATTATATCCGAAATATTATAAATTTCAGTGATCAAAATCTTACGTTAAACATTATATTTCCTTTCGAATTTTGCAAAACTTATTAAAAGAAAATGGATTGAAGTCTTTATTACTTTGTCATGATTTTAATGAAAGTTTATTTGGTAAAATGGTGTTAAAGAATAAGATAAATTAAGTATTTTGCAAACATATTGTATCATTTAACATGAACTTTAAATGCAATAATATGACAACATTTAGGGCAAGTCAGATTAGTTCCCTTCTTTAAGTCGGTAATTTTTATTTTTTATAGTAAAGATTTTTGTAGTGTACATTTAAGTTATATAATCCAAATTTTATGTAGAATTTCATAAAAAAATATTACTGCAAAATAAATGTAAGAAAAAATGGTATCGTTATCAAAAAACGAAATGACTTTAACTATTTATCTCGGAAATCTGTGTTAGACACACCACTTGATAATCCATTCGTAAAATGATAGAAAGCATTGCTAATTAAGATTTATAATTAAAAAACTAGATTTTCATTTGACTTAATATCCTATTTACTATCTCAAATTTAGGATATTTTGTTGAAAACAAATTGTATTAAAAGCTATTTAATAAAAACATTTCATTTTTTACTTATACTTTTCTGCTTTTTCTTTTTTCCCAGAATTGTTGCAAAGTGTATTATGGATTCTGCAGGTCTCATGTAGCAATATCAAACAGTCAATACGTTGCATTTCCCAAATAAGCCGGTATACAAATCTTAAAACCAATAGTATAATTCGAAAGAAGGCTAAACTGCTGTGACACAAACTGTCACATAACTACTGTGAGCTTCCGGCGATACCGCTGCATCAAAATTCGAATATTTTGTACCGACTGTTTTGTGAAAGACTATTATAACTAAATTTCACCTTTTCAAGTGTCTCCGACGTAGTGCTAAGCTCCAAACAAAACAAATTTGCATCACTATCTGTAGTTAAACTGAAAATTACAAACAACACTGAAAATGGAAAACAAAACTGCTGTTTGTGATACGGCTAACAGGAATTAGGTGTGAGTATAAATTATAAAGATAAACCCCCAACCTTCTTATATTCGATGTGCAAAATTTAAAATATAATTCGGAAAACTAATATAAAATTATCAAATTAGATTTTTATGTTACATATGAATAACTTCGAAATATTTTTTTCATTCTACAGAAGGTTAATCTTATGTAATTTAAATTTAGGGGGATGGGGGAAAGAAAATTGTCAACGGTACAAGAAATATTTAAATACATAGGTTGCCCTATATTAATCTTTACAAATTTTGCTGTGAGAGTGATATACTTAAGAAATTTAAGATTTCTATTTTGCATTTCCATGTAGCTCTTCTGAATGTATTCTGATATATAGAGAGGGAACGTTCGGAATGTATGAATTACAATTTTCTTAACACAGCTGTAAAGCCAGACACTTATTTTTTTTCACTTAAAAATGTAAAGGAATCGCAACTTTCTGAAATGAAATAAATTGCTTAAATATAGAATTCATTCCTAGTAATAACTTCCCCTGACTGTTATAGAATTATGCCCTGGAAGATTCGCAATCCTAAAAAACGCAATCCTATTCGCAATCCTAAAAAATTCAAAAAATATTGTCACGCATCAAAGTTATACGAGAGCTAAATATAGGACGTATTATCTTGAGTCATAAACGAGGCATGCATCCAGGATTAAAGCTTGGGAAAGTATTTTTTTAATACGGGATAAATGCTGCAAACAGTAACTCTGGAAGTAGGTACAAATGTAACTGCAGGCTATACTGACATGCAATATTACCAAAACATTTGATGGAAATCTTTAGTACATACATTATATACATTGTCTCTATCTCATAAGAGCATGCAACAAAAGCCAAACTTACTGTTCTCTGATGATAACTCTCTCAAATCCGCACACTTAGGGACCAAAGGTTGTGCAGATTTTAGAATTTTGCTGATTTCTGGTCATTGCTTTGTTACGTTTCTTAAACAGTAATTTGAATATAATAATGCTATCAAAAATTATAATTTATGCTTGAAATATAGTAAAATATTATATCATATTATTGTTATTATATTAAAATTAAATTAAAATTAAATATTAAAATATATTATAACTAAAATTATTATATTAAATTAAAATGTAAGATAATTTAATAAATAGTTATATTATTAAATGTAAAGATCAAGTAAATAATTAATAATGTAAAATTAAATACGTAAAATAAAAGTGAGATACGTTTCCCTTGAATTATTCAATGAAATTTTCCACTTAAAGGTACCCTATTCACATTCAAATCGTAAAATAAGGAAGTTTTTATTTCAGGTTTAACCAGTCATAATATCCAGAAATACTTGATTAAAACATAAAAAGCTTGTGATTGGCAGTTATATCTGTAATATCTTGATTTTTTCAGAAATAAATTTATACTTACTTCACACAAGTTCAGCCATATAATCGAGAATTGCATATTAAAATATATATGGATTGTTATAAAACTAAAAAATTCTGTAATCTTGCTGCTGCACCTGAACTGAAAGTTTCATTGTTTACATCTCCGATGATGTGCTGATTTCGGGCGCTTGCGGATTTTAGGGTTGCGGATTCCAAAGAGTCTTCTGTATAAATTTTATTTGAAGAAATAAATCTCTATAACTTCCCCTACTACGCGTTTGTATAATAATTGAGAGTAGTAGAAAGTTAAAAACTCCGCTGCATGTCGAAAATCAGAAATTCAGTGGATAGCGCAACAAACACGGTTGGTTATCTTACCTAGATTACCTATGTTGTATTCACCCTATATATAGTCACTTTAGGGGCGAACCAACATATTATATTATTTCTCATACTTATTTGAAGTATTTTAGGGTTATTGTTAAATAACTATTTATCACAAACACCAAAGGAATAGCAGATGATTAAACTATCACTTGTAATACTGTTACAAACAGAGTTAATACTATAACAAAACACGTTTTCATTAAACATAAAGCAAAATACCTCACAGTTAGACTTAGAAATGTTTTGCTTCGTACTTTCCATCCACCGAATATAGAAATAAAATGCTTAAATTCGCAAAATTATGTGCAGTTCTGGTATTGTCAACTATTGATAACTATTGACAAAAGCGTAAACATTTAACATATTTATTTTACAAGAAAATCTATTTTTTGTTATCGTGTACCATCAGACGCTCGTCTCCACTCTACCTGTAACGGAAGAAGTCCAATAGAATGTAGACAAAAAAAATGATAATGCAATAAAAAATTATAAAAAAATATTAAAACAATAAAAAATAGATAAAATCATATAAAGGGCATTTTTCGAGAAAGCATACGAAATACAAATCAGCAAAAATTAATAAGTGTAGAGAATTGCCTGAAATTATTTCAAATATTGATTGTCATTTCATATTCTTGATTACTTTCAGAAGTTGAGGACACTTAAAAAAATGTATATTTATTCACTCACATTGAACCTCAAAAATATCGTTTTCATTAAATATCTACCTTGTTGATTTTTAAACAGTGACATTCTGCGTTTATTATTTTAGAGTCTAATGTAATATGTTACATTCTATAAAATATGGGAATTTTTGTCAGACTAAATGAAATAAAAAAAATAAAATAAAATGTCTTCAGACGTACAATCAAAGAAATCTCAAATGATTTTTCAAATATTATTTTGTTTAAAACATACGTTAAATCTCTACAATGGAATCCAACAAGACAGTAAAAATGATGAAAAATCACTTTCTAAGACATTTTTCAGCACAAGATACGAAACGGAAATCAGCAGAAGTGAATGGGTGCACAGAATTGCATGAACTGATTTCAAATATTGATTATCACCCAATACCCTTCATTCCCGTTTGCATTGAGAAGTTGAGTACATCTAAAAATAGATATAGTTTGTCAGCGATTTTGAAATGTAAAAACTTTATTCCTTTTTAAATGAGTAAGATAGAGAAATAACGTATTTTTTAATAAAATAGAGAAACTATATAGCGATGCATAATAATAGAAATCTACGACATATTAATGAATTCGACTGATTTAAAAAATAAATAATTAAAATATGTCGAGCTATTTTCTAATAAAAAAATCTATTTTATGTGTTTAGTTTTAAAAAGACGAATTTACAAGAGTTAATCTTAGTCGAAATTTGTTATTTCAGTCATTGAGTTTTGTTGATACAATTAAATATACATTTTTATGAATAATATATATTATATTTTTATATTTTTTTTCTAAAGGCCAGTGAAACAGTAAGAAAAATCAGCAATTATATTCTTCCTTTTTTTGCATAAAGAGTTGTGGGAATAATAAGGTTTTACTTTTTTCACCTTGAAAAGAATGACACAGTCCATATTTCACATAAATTCCAAATAAACCCATACAGAAAGTTCGAATTGCCAAACTGCACAAAAGAAATAAAAATATTGCACCCATCTCTTTGCATCTAGAAATTACTTCCCCTTTAATACGACGGCGGGGATGGAAAAAAACCTGAATAAATGTCTCAGGGGGGAATTTAGATGATTGATTATAAACTTTTCGTTATCACAAAGTAAAAACAAAATCAGAATATTTTAAATTATTAAAATTTTAAAGATTTTTTTTTTTTTTTTTTTTTTTTTTTGTGAAAGAAGTTGTAACAGGAATTTTGAGGTAGGAGTGTTAATTTAGACGATTTTTTACTTATTGTAACAATAAAGATTAAGTACAGCGTCTAAAAGATATAGTGTGGAAATCGACTATTCCCCTAATGCTTTAAAAATTACTGGAAAATTGTATTCCCAAAATGCTGAAGATTGCTGAAGGAGAAATATCGATCGGAGCGACATCTGCTATTTCTTCACTGGCCGAAACGCTTTCGCAAATGAATCCTTATACAATGTTTACGTTTGAACTACCAGATGTCGCTGCACTCGCCATTTATCGTTCTGCATCGTTCAACATTTATGGGACAAATTTTTTTAGCACTTTTTCGTTGCCGATTTGCTCACTATATCATCTAGACACTGTAGTTTAAGTAACATAGCAATGCACACGCGAGTGTCCAATGTACAGTTCCCTCTTTCTAGATTATGAAATTTATTTAACTAAAATTTCTTTCTCTCCTAAAATTAAAAAAAGACTCCCTGGAAATGAATTTACGTACAAATTTATTCATCTGAAATAATTCAAAATGACTGCATACTAGATTACAATGAAATAAGTATTTTTCGCCACGGTCTATCTGGTCCCTGACTCCCTTCGGAAGAGAGAACACTTTCAGTTTTGTTTAGTACATTCATGATTTAAACATTATCAGAAAGTAAACGTCATGGGGTCCTCCACCTCTAGGAGAATGATAATAAAATATTTTCTTTCAATTTAAGAATCTATTAAGAATGCATTAAGAATGTTTCCAGCATGCTTGGAAAAAGTTTGAAGATTTGACACCTATATAGAAAATATAATAGGGTACATGAGTAACATCTAAAGAGTAATGGAACATGGTTGCACATGGAATACAAATGTATTGGGTTAATTATAGTTACATATTTTAAGGTCATGCAGATTGGTTACAGGTACTGCTACCCAATAAAAAAAACATGTCTGTTTACGTAACTAATAAATACACTCATGTCCAAAATTATATTTACATGCATAAAATCACGGATTTCACAAACTTTGAACTATAATTTTATTATTTTGTGTGGAATAATAAATAACATCATAAAACACAAATACAAAGTTAAAAATTATGATTACTGCATATTATATAAAGCTGTCGCATGGAACATTAAAAAAGTGCATTATTATGTGACAAGCAGTGTTTAGGAAAAAAGAATAACTGTGAAGATAAATTTTGACATGAGTGTATAAAAAATATTTGTGTGCACTATACATTAATCTCGGGCACGACGGAATCTGTTGCGCACCTGTCTATTTTTAGTATCTCTTAATTGGTACACTGCAAACATTTACCGTAAAATAACAGTATTTAAACCACAATTTTCTGCGGCAAACTGTAAAGCGACTGAACAATATGTATGGCACAGTTGACTAAACATTATTATGAAGTGATAATTCTTTTGGACTGGTGAAGGAATTTTTTGAATATTTATGGGCTTTCTACCATTCATCTTGAATATGATAAAATCTTAATTTATTTACTTTTTTTTTTTTTTTTTTTTTTTTTTTTTTTTTTTTTTTTTAATCCAGTTGAAATTTTTTGTTCATTAATCGTGTAAAGTTACAGTAGTGTTATTTATAGGCTGGTCAATGATAATGCTTTATAATCTGGCTCAGTAACGGTTGTGACTAAAGGATTTACTTAAAAAACATGCATTTAAATTAGACTGGGAGGCGGGAAACACTGACAATCACCTCACTGAGTTCAAGGCTGAAATTAGTTAAAACTCGATTCGCATATTAAACTACAATCGGTCTGCCAAGTCATATCTTGGTGGAAAATATTTGAAAACCCGATTTTAGCGGTTGAGTCGTAGGTTTACCATTGTGTTTTCCTGCTCCCACTCCTCCCTGTTTTCTTACCTTTGGGTGCAGGAAAACACAATGATTATCATACGGGTAAACGGCTAAAATGAAGCCCAGTAGTGTAAGTGGTCAGCACGCCTGTTTGTCACGCTACAGTTTGGGAATTCGGCTTCCGGCTGGGCAAAGTTCACTCAACTTTTCATAAATTCGGGGTCGATAAAATGAATACCAAGCTTGCTTGTGAACTAAACACCGGGGGTCTCGTGTTGGGCTGAACCCCCGACCGATGTTTACGCTGCGTAACATCTCGTGGCCCAGGGTCAAGTAATCAGAGTTGGACACTGTAGGCCCTGATCCTTCTTGCATTGTACAGCCACAGGTTTAGTTTTTTTAGACCGCCAAATTCTGGTTTTCAGGAGTTATCCACCAAGATAGTATTTGACAGACCGATTGAGTTCTAATATGAGAATTAAGTTTCAACTAATTCTGGAATTTCAGCCGTGAATTCAATTAGATTTGTTTCAGGTTTAGATTTGACTCATTGTCAATGCAAGCGTTCGATTTTAGTTTTTACACAAGCAGCAATTTTTTTGTATGCATTTTTCTCGTCTTTCCCATTTGCATGCCATTATAGTTAATAAGCCCATCTATTTCCATTAAATTTTACAATTTAATATTTTATTCATTACGACATCTTCTAAAGGTTATTCCAAATCAAAAAATTGTTTTGTCTATGGATATATCCGAATAGGGTTCTAATTTCTTAAATCTTATTGTGTATAAGCCCCAGAACAGGCGTGTTTACTATATAATTGACGCAAGATGTTGAGTACATTTAAAAACACATATTTCGATATTTCAAGTTCAAATTCTTTTTCATCGAAAAAAAAAATTAGAAGTTTACATTATATTTGATATTTATATTCATAAAAAAATAATATACGAAATAAGAAGGAAAAGAAAAAAAATATGATTGTCTAATCACATAATTAATGTCACGAACCGAATTCTTAATGTTATGACATACAATAGTCGGTATAAAAAGTTATCCTACTCCTATGTTTTCAACATAAAGCAATAAAAATACATTAATTTACACTAATATTTATTGAGAAATTTATAAGTTTTCAGAAATGCATTAAAATGTGAATTCATAATAGTTACTTCATTTTTTTTAAATAAATTCTATAAACTAATATTCTGTGCTTTTCTTAAAGTTAGAATAATGTACAAAATAATGAAAAAGAACAATCTACTCTCCTGTGTTCATTCTTTTATTCCCGGATTTCATTTTGTGTTCGACAACTTTTCTTTCCAGGAAAACGATTTCCCTGTACAATCAAGAAAAAGAAAATATTACTGTTTCTTAGTTTTTGAAAGTCTTCTTTATCTTTGACATTTCTTCTGATTTTCTTACTAAAAGATATTTAAGAGTTTTTTTTTCTTTCAATTTCTTTTACTTCTATAATTTCGAAAACATATCTTACATTTCTCATAGACTTTCTCTACAAAAATGTAGTATAGCAATATTAAAAATAAGAACAATTTATTAATAAAGCTTTTTATAAAATAAATTTCTAATCAAAATATATTAAAAAAAACAATACAAACATTTCACAAAGAGTAAAAATGTAAATCCATTTCATATATGATAATTATTCAGATAACGTTTTATCTAAGGGCTGAAAATCTATGATATTTAACATTTTTACTTGTGAAATAAAATTATTAATCTTAGTGCGCAAAAAATACATGAAAATACCTTTTAACTTGTACAATACATAACATTTCTTACTATACACGACATATATATATATATATATATATATACAGTGGCGGTCAAAAGTTTCCGGCCAGTTAGTTTCTTTGATTTTTTGCCAGAACGTTTCAGCGAAGAAGAAGCACAATTGGTCCAAAAGTTAGGATTAAGCAAATAACCCCAGACCACGTAATCATTTTGATTGGATACTGAAGTTACTTGATGCAAAGGGGAAGAATTCAAAATCCATGTGTGCAAAAGTTTCGGCCATTCGTCATTCGTTAGTTTTAAATATCGGTAAAGTGTTTTTTTTTTACCGTTTTTGTTAATTAATCAATGCGAATAACGTATTTGAAATTCAAAAAATAAAAGTTTAACAATTATTGTTCGTAAACAAGTGTTTTGTTGGTCGCTAAAGGGCCAATCCTCTCGTGAGATTGTAGCGATGTTATCGATTATAAAATATACTGTGAACGATATATTTTTTAAATATAAAGGTGGCCATGGCCTTCAGGACTTCCCATTGTCCTGGGGATCTCGGAAAACGATTATTCGTGTGTACAGGTTTATCAGGATAAAAGCAGTTGATATCCCACATAAAAATACCGCTGCAATTCCCCTTGATATACAGTGTTAAAATATTCTTGAAATAGGTCGGTCTACCGTGTTAAGACGCGTACGTGACGTAGGACTTTATGGAAGAATCGGTGTTAAAAAAATCTTTCATAAGTAAAAAGAATCAGAGGGCCCGACTGGCGTTTGCCAAGGAACAAAAATACTGGTGAAACGTAAACTGAAAAAAAGTACTCTTTTCCGATGAATCGAAGTTCAACCTTTTCGGGAATGATGGCAGACACTACGTCCGACGACCTAAAAACAAAAGATATGTTACGGGATATGTTATTTATACAATGAAGAATGGCGGATGACACGTTATGCTGTGGGGAGTATTTTCTGAAAAATGTGTCGGTTCGTTAGTTGAAATTCGCTGCAAGATAAATGGTGCAATGTATAAATATATAATTGAAGATCATTTGCTGCTTTATTGGAGGAAAAATTATAGTCGCAACTATTTGTTTCAGCATGATAACAACTCAAATCATACATGCAAGCTCGTCAAGCAGTGGCTTTAGCACGAAAAAAAAATCCGTTTTTAAAATGGACAGCCCAATCACTCGACCAGAAAACAATAGAAAATCTTTGTAACTAACTTGAAAACGTGTGCGGTTTTTAATTATTCCAATTCAGCAGAATTTTCCCCAAAATTGCAAAAACCGTGGAAAAAACTTGCCATAGGCGATTTTCAACCGTTCTTTGAATCAATGTCACGTCGCTGCGCCGCAGCACATATTTTTAAATGTAAGAAGACAAAATACTGATTGTAAATGTTGTTGATCACTGTCAGCTTCTCTTATAACACCATTTTTTTCCAAACTTGCCTAGATGGCCGGAAACTTTTGAGAACACGCGTTTTCTTTTGCAATTGATTTTGACAATTAAATGTATTGATATTTATTTTTTATTCCATAAATATGTTCCTAACTATTATGTCAATAAAGTGCATAAGTATCACTTTGGGATTCCTCTTCATATTGGTATACTTACAAATTATCCAAAAATTTTATGCTGGTCGGAAACTTTCGACCGCCACTGTATATATATGTATATATATATATATATAGCACATTATGTATTAAATTTATTTTTAACCTTTTTTGAGCTTATATATATATACATATATATATATATATATATATTTATTTATTTATTTATTTATTTATTTAAATTTAAATCACAATGCGTTTCAAAAGATTCTACCTATATTCTTAAACACAAAGAAAATCATGGCCGTCACAATAGCAGAATAGAGATTGTATATGAAAAAAGAAGAAGCTGTAACACGATATCATTAAAATAAATAGCTTAAATGCTCTTTCTCAATCAGTCATAAAATTTAAAGTAACACCTTGGGATTTAAATAAAATGTACTTACTTAATTTTTCTTCCTTGATTAAGTGTTTTGAGCCTGAAGAAGGTAGATACATTCGATTGAAATGGATTGCGTTTCCATAATTGTTTTATGGATTATTTAAAACATATTTACTGGGTATTATAAAATATAATATGAAATTTTACTTTTACGTTGGAATTCGTAATTGCCTTATTTTAAAATAATTTTTTTATATGCGATTGTGTTCAGAGAATTACAGGGCAATATTCTGTATTTGTTGGAAAGTTCAATAAAACATATTTTTACCATTAATTTCTATAAATATGGTTTTCTTCAAATACATTCAGTTGATCTTTTCATAATAACTACAACATTTAAATCAATTTGAACTTGAGGAATATGCCTTATTTTGTCTAAAAAGCATGTTCTGTTACATTAAGTTATATGGAATTATTTTAAACTTAACTAAATTCAATTAATTTTTATCCTCTTATTATAAGCTGAATTAATACATTTTCTTAGTTTATCTTAGAACCATTATATTTACTTTAATACATTTTTAATAAAACATTACCTGGTATGCTTTGAAGTTCATTTTGAACATTCTTTCAAAATAAAGTTTAAAAACAGGGAAACATGAAAAATAGGGAGAAAAAAAAATAACATCAATTTAATTTAATGATATCATTTATCAAGTGAGCAACACCTTTTTGTCATGAAAACCCCTTTTTATCTGCACAAGTGCGAAGTTTATAGTTGTAATTTTTTCTACATTTTCTTTCTCAGATGTGCAAAATTTTAGATACGTTTAGGATTTTTAGTCATTAGGTCTCAAAATTATTTACAAAATGTAACAACTATTCATATATATATATATTTTTTAACGACAATATTTTATTCTATAAATTTGGTTTCTTTTTTCAGAATTACTTACACTTTATACTAAATTAAAAATATTATTAAGAAATTTGAAATATTTTAGATTTTTTTTTTTAGTTTTCCTTCATGATTTTGTATTTGAAATATTCGTTAAATATATTTCTTTGAAAAATATATATTTTTTAATTTTACGTCGTAGTTTGCTTATGAATACGCTTCTTATATAAAGAATCAATGTGTCTGCAAAAATTACATTTTACAGTCCATGGGATTTCTTTACGAATTTTTATTACGAATTTCTACAAGTTTGTATTACTAATTTTTTACACAATTAAGACGTGTTAAATAATTATATTTTAGACGTTACTTGTTTGGTAAATGGTTCTTTTTAAGTAGGTTTCAAAATTATGCTTTGATAATAAAAAATGTTTAAGAAATTTAGTTACATAAAATTATTATTATGGTTTTTAGTTATATAAAATTATTAAAAATTGCTTTTAATGTAAACTAATTATATAAAATCTAAGATAAACTTTGTTGTTATCAATTATAATTTACTAGCATTCCAGTAGCCGGAATTAAAAATTATAACACTGTTGTTTACGATAGCAGCTAAAAATATTTCAAACAGTCTAACGTAGTATCTAGGTCCATTACGAAAATTACAATTATTAAAAATACTAAAAATTTTTGAAAAACTTTTGAATACATTGGTATAAAGCCTATTCTGTTTAAAAATGTCTTTACTTTTGTTGTAAAACTGTAATAAAATATTGTTCTCTGCGACGTTAGAAGTAGCTCAATCCGCTATAACATAAAAGTACATTCTTAAAAATAATTTTCCATGCAATTCTTTTCTTTAGAAACATTAAGGTACCACAAAAATTCATGGCGAACATTTTTCTGATAAATATAAATTACGATTGCTTTTAATCTATGCTAACCATAAAAATTCTACGATAAATATTGTTTTTATCTATTATGATTAACTGGAATTCATGATGCCGCCACTAATAATTCTATCATTGTTTTTATATCTGTTGTAGCTGTTTCTTAAGCTGCTAACAATGATAATAAGTACATAGTTAAAAAAAAAGTTATTCATATATAAATGAACAAAATATATATTATTTGTTTTATAATTAATTATTTTAAGGGGACAGTGGACGTTATTATTTTTTTTTTCATTATAGAGATAAAAAATATTGTGGAAATACACATTTCACCGTAATAGAACACCTTAAAAGAAATTTCCAATCTTATTATAATTTTAAGATTATTTTTAAATTACAATTTTAAAACTAAATTTTAAAATGCTCCGCGTATCTTAATTTTCGAGATATTTTCTAGATTTTACATTTTAATCACTTAAATCTCTATTACAAACAAATCTGTGTATCGATTTTTTTAATCCCATGAATAGTTAATTTTTTAGAGATACTTTTCTGAATTTCATATCGATTTTCATAAACATTTTGCCTTTTAATAAGTTAAAAATCAAATTTAATTATCTTAAGGGGACAAGGGACCTTCAAATCCTTAAAAATAATTTTTTTCTATTTTTTGTAAATTTCACCTAATTATAATTCAAGGGTACATTATATGCATTTATCACAAAAAAAAAAAAAATGTATTTTTATGAAAGAAATGGAATTTTACGCTGTCTTAGAAATCTTCGAAATGCCCCCTGCGTTCTCCATATCAACGAAAATCCTCAATATTTTTTATATAAGTTTGGTTTATATATATAAATGAAATAGAGCATCAAATTTTATATATTTGAATTTAAAGGTTTTAAAAAAATAAATAAAAATTTTTTTCGAAAAAATATCAAAAATTTCAATTTTTTTTAAACCTTTAAATTCAATTTAAATAAAAAATTTGGGGGATTTTCATTGATATGGAGAACGCAGGGTGCATTTCGAAGATTTCTAGAACGACGCGTAAAATTCCATTTTTTTTCTCAATAATCATTTTTTTTTTACTTTTTTTTGTGATAAATGCATGTCATAATGCATATAATGTACACTTGAATAATATTTAAGGTGTACAAAAAATAAAAAATAAATATTTTGAGGTCCCTTGTCCCCTTAATGAAATCGAATTTAAAAATACATACACAGTTTCTTTATAAGCAATATCAGGATACTTCCTTATCAATTCCATGAACTTTGATAAAAAAATAATACGCATGGAGCATTTTAAAAATCTAAAAACTTTGAAAAATCAGTTGTGAGAAAAACAGATTTAAAGTATATAAAAGATTCAAAATATTGTTTGAGTACAAAATTAAAACGGTTGCAACTTGAGGAAAATTCACCGCATCTGAATGCGGGTTTTCAGAAATTACTCAGTACAAATTGGAGAACACACTTAACCCTTTCGGGGCGGTGTCCTTAAAAAAAAAACACCTAATTTTAATTCCAAAACTGACAAACTGCACCTCGAAAATTTAATTAAAACTTTCTTTTTATAATGTACGTGAAAAAAAAATCAATTGCTTTTCTGCTTTTTTTTAGCATTCTATTAATTATATTAATGTATGGTAATTATATTATGTATTTTTAATGTATATTAATGTATGTAATTATATTAATGTCCTTTTTGGGGGAGGGCACCCCCCCCCCGTAGCTTTTTCACCTTTCCTTTCTTTTCTTTTTTGGAACTAATGGAATTATTTCTTTTAAAAAAATTATCTCTTCTTTTTTGTTTTTCTTTTTTACATCATGTTATACTAGTACTTATTTACTTTTAATTTTTAGTTTTTGCTAATCTTTCTTATTCTTATAAGTAATTTTTAATTTTGTGGGCACCAGCCACGTCTAAACATTATTTTTTAAGGCTCCCTAATGCCCTTGCAACACAATCACCTTTCCACTGGATGTAAAGTTCCTACGCAACTAGGTAGTCCATTCAGCTGATCACATTGTTCCATTGTTCCAAGCAAGTTCATATTCTCTAATAAATTCGTTTTAAATTCCGGTGTCAGCCCATTATTTCGTCCGTTTATAAACAGAACTACTCTGCGCCGGAATGGGTTAAACAGAAATTTCGATTTTGGGGTCAATTCTTTCTCAAAAAATGGTCCACGGTATCCTCAACACGATCATAATAAATGGTAAAACAAAATCATGCTATTTGTTATTTTTTTCAACGAAGTGAAATGAGACGATGCCGTGTAGTGAATTCAGAACATTGGCTTGATCTGACTGCCGTATACCAACTATGATATCCTGTGTAAATTCGGCGGACATATTTCATTTTGAAAACTTTTTGGAAATGTCATTTTGCCTTTTATCTCAAACACCTCAGCATAATTAACCGCAGGTATAAGAAAACTCCAACAAACTTTCAATACGTAATTACAATTCATTATTTTAACACAATTAAGGTGTCAACTTGAAGTTCTTTAAGTTGTAACTTTTCCGTCTGATTAAAAAATATATACCAGTACGGGATCTAAAACCAGGACTATGGCTTAAGTTGTCAGCATAATATCACCAACTAAGCTATAGTGGACAAATCATGAAGACACAAATTACGCAGAATTTTTCTATGGCAAATTTAAATAAATTAATTGTCATTTTTAATACAGGAATGAGTAAAAATTCAAAAAAGTGATTTATATCAAATATTTTAGAAACATGTAAATTATTGGAGAAAGGTTTGATTCGTTTTTAAAACATTAAAATTTTTAATTACCATCTTCGCCATCTTCTTAAAAAAATCTTCGTGTTGATAACTTGACAATTACTAAAATTTATTACCGAACTAATTAATCAGTAGTTTAACACCTGGATAATAAGCCAATGTAGAATGTTTTTTTTCTAAAAAAGAACTCCTGAAGAGAAGAGTTTTGCTGCGCATAAGTAAGTCTTAATTTTGCTAAACTAAAAATAACTGATTAAACAGCGAATTTCTTAATTCATAATTGTAACTCATGTGAAAATGTAACATGTAAAACAGTGTTGAAATTTATTAAAGATTATCGTGGAAAATCTAATATATATTTTAAAATCGCTTATGTGGATTTAGGAGCGCTGTAAAATATTGAAACAAAATTAACCTTCAACAGAACAACTCCATTTAGTTAGATGTTCACATTATTACAAATCATTTAGATGTAGATAAAAATAGTTTTGAATGCTGCGGTTATGTGTTTTATTTAAGAAGAAAGACTATTAATGACCGAAAATTTCTAATTTGTTTTTATTCATTTCGGATTACTATTATTTTCTTGTATTTGTTTCGTTAATTTGTCTCTTACAAGTTTCTTAAGAAACGATCAAAGATTCTTGTCAAGTTTATTTGCAACACAAAAATGTGCAGAACAAGAATGGAATTTCAATATTTTAACAAGTTAAACATTTTTTTTTTCAAAAATTAATCTCCACCTGATTCATTAAGAAATATATATATACATATATAAAACATTCTTCTAAGTTAAAATCTAATGGCATTAACCTAATTTGAAAGTTACAAGAATATAAATAGATATCTTAAGAATTTAATCAATAGTTAATTACACGGTCATTAAGCACATATGTAATGGAGGTTTCTGAGACAAAATTGTTTCTTAGTGTTCTACTTTTAGTTGTGCATGAGTAAATCTTAGTTCTACTAAACAGAAAATTATTGATTATTAAACATTTTTTTTTTTAATCTTGATGTTAAGGATACTCGTACCCTTTGATTTTATATTTTGTTTATTTATTTTACGACGTAAAGTCAGTAAGTAGGTCACAAACTGATATGAGAGGTCTGAAATTAGTATTAAATTATTTCCAAATATGCCAATAAGTGGCAGCATAATCCAACTATAAGATGTTAATATCGAATTTGTGAGACAGTAGTTTGACAGTATTTTTTGGCGAAGAGCGAAGTGGTCGTCCAGTTGAGATTGCGACAGAAGCATCAGTGCGGAAGGTTGAGGAAATGGTTGCTGTACTGTATATTGTTGTTCCTATGTCAGCACTAACCGTTTTCTCAACCTTCCCCACTGATTCTTCTGTCGCAATCTGAACTGGACGACCACCTCGCTCTTCGTCAAAAAATTTGGAACGATTCTGCTCATCTTGTACAACTACTGTCTCATAAATTCGATATTAACATCTTATAGTTGGATTATGCTGCTACTTATTGGCATATTTGGAAAGAATTTAATACTGTTTTCAGAGCTCTCATATCAGTTTGTGACCTACTTATTGACTTCTCCTCGTACAATAGACTTTTGACAAAGTATTGTGCGGTAAGAAACCTTTTATTTTTGAAAAGTTACGAAAATATTTTAAGTTGATTCTTTAAAGGCTATTTATCCCAACAATTCAAAACATCAATGGACACAAATGCGAGTGATATACTTGAGTGTTATGTCCCGAAATGATCAATGCGCATATCATTTCGTATCAATAAATGTGACCAAGGTCTTGTACTTAAAATAAAATAAAAAAAATAAAAAATTCGTATAAAAATGCTACAAAATTTAATATTCGCATTTTAGAAATTAAAGATTCGCATTAAATGATGCTGCATATTAAGGGTTTTCAATTTTGAGGATTTTCCCTTGCAACATAGATAGGTAACAGCATGCATAGATATCAAACTCCGACAACAATAGATTTTTGAATTTTAATGTCAAATAACTCCATCCACGTTTCAGGATTGAAGGTATCTCTCATTTACCGGAAATGAAAGTTAAAAAAGACAATACTTTTAGAGGCACAGTTGTTCAAAAATTTTCATCACATTTTGGTGTCTAAGTTTTTTCCATAGACTAAGATGTACTATATTAAGTTTATTTTGTATCAATATATTCAAATCATATTTAATGCAGATGTATTTCAGGCAGATTTTCTGAATAATAGAACATTTTAGAATTAATATATTTAGGAATATCCATATAGTTCGTCAACGTATTGAATACAATACTGGTATATGCCCTAAACTTGTTGATATTGACTTTTATATTTTTCCGGTGGGGCCTTCAGTTAGCTAAAACATAAACTATTTTATACACATAAGAAAAAGGAGACTTCGACTAATAATAAATAGCATAATTTAGTTTTTTTTTAAAATTTATTTTCTTAAGATAAAACAAAAATTAAATTAAAAGACGTAATTTCATCTTTATAGATATATGAAGTTAATTTTGTTTACTGTTTTAACAGAGCATTTCTTGAGGAAAATATTATCTTCTGAAAGACTTAAAAAGTTTGACAAAATTTTAAAATTCTTAACGTTTATCTTCAATCAGAAATCCGCGTACTCGGATTCAATATTTTCAACTACACTACAGGAAGGTTAATTTGAGTTTGAAACTATTAGCATCCAAAAATCCGTGATGGAACTTGGGAATTTAGCAGATTCTTTTAAAACTATAATCTTGAAACCGCCCAAAATCTTTCTGAACTAGTTAAATGCTACGAGTAAAAAAAAAAAAAGTAATGATTCCAACCAAACAATTCTGAAATAGAAACAGATTTTAAGTTTCAGAAAATAGATTTTTTAAACGTTTTACTTCTTATACTATATCACTGAATAATAGATTATATACTGAAATATAAATAAAACTAAATTTTAAAAATATTTAAAAGTTCTAGAAGTAAAGACACTTATATATTTTCTTGATATTACTTTCTTAATTTTTAAAAGATAGTAAGTTGATTCAGATTTATATTTTTAGTGCAGTGACAATTTCAGTATTATTTTTTTTACTATGAAAAATACTTGAAGCCAATTCTCACAAATGATTTATTGTTTTCCATGAAATAGCTTAGATTTTATGCAATAAAATAAAGAAACAATACAGCAGTATATAAATTAGTCAAATTACATTGCTAAAAATAATGAAATGTGTCCCAGTTTTCACAATCTTACTCACCAGTGTTGTGTAAAATTTAATTACCATGTAATTTTTGTACTTTTTTAACATGTACTTATTAAAATTAAATGGCGTAATATCATCCTTATAGATATGAAGTTAATTTTGTTTAATGTTTTAGTAGAGCATTTCTCGAGGGAAATATCATCTTCTGAAATATCTAGCTGAAATATTTAGACCAATGTCTGAACTTGTGATTCGCCGGTAGTTGTCAATAGATTTTCCAAGAGGAAATATCCTTACGTAAAATATCATCAAGAGTAAAGCCAAAATGCTTTATTTTTAAGAAATAAAAAACTGATGAAAGTTTGTGAAAAAATAAAATATAATATTTGAGTTAATCAATGTTAGAAAGATTGGAATTATTTATTCTGAAATATTTAGACCAATGTCAGAACTTCATGATTCAATAACATCAATAAATTCAGATATAGTTTTGGTCAAAACATCTCAACAGTTCTCTAAAATTGTTCATCAGAAAAACACGTAGGTGAATGAATTCTAAATATGTGTTAAATACTTAATTATATTTCTTTATTTTAACACTATCGTACTGATTGATAAAGAAAAGGTATCAGTTAAAAATTTTCAAACTAATTATAGAACGTTTTAGCAGTCAGTATTATTGTGTTAAAATAATTAAATGCAATTATTTATCCAGTGTTTTTTTTTTTATTCTTTTACTTGCGGATTTTTCTATTGAATTGTTTCAGATAACATACCAGATGTCTTTGCAAACAGGTTGCTGATATATCTCCGCTGAATTTGTTCAGGATCAGTTATGTGGCAGTGGATGGCAAAGTAAGAAAATCTCCCGCATTCGTACAATAAATATGGTTGTATTAAAATAATTAAGTATAATTGCATATCTAACGTTTATTGAAGTTCCTATACCTGTGGTTTATTCTGTCGAACTGTTTCAGGTAACAGCGCAGAGATGTTTTTGCCAAAACGATTTGTGCGAGAAATGTAATCACCAGATTCTTCCAGAAGTAAACTGTTTGAAAGACCGCTGGCAGTTAAACCAAGATCATGTATTTGAATCCCGACTTGAACACCTTTCCAATCCTTTAGAATAATAAGATGTACTACAACTGGGAAAAGACTTATTACATAAGCAAATGGCAAGCGTATTTTGTTTGATCTCTAGAGTGTAATTTCTAGACAATGAAACACATTACTAACTACTTGAAATATTTATAGAATGTCACTCTCAGGCAATAATACGGCCAAAAATCAATTTCTAAGAATATGAGGACGCTTTAACAAAACGGAAAATGACACTTTTCTGCAAAGAGAACTTTTTAAGCTCCTGGAAAAAAACATGTCGACAGAAAATGTAAGAAATCATTTTCGTCAGTATATTTTATACGCATGTAAACTTGCAATTCGTATCAGCGCAGCAGTGGTTGACCATAAACTGTAAAAAAAAGGGACTAAAATACGGAAATACTTACTGGGAATCTAAGCGCCAAGTACTATTTCCGTATTTTAACGGAACTTTTTCCCGGTAAATTATATAAAGTTTTCCGTTTTTTTTTTTTTTTTTTTAATTTAACGGAAATTTTTCTGTAATTTACCGGGAAAAAGTTCCATTAAAATATGGAAATAGTACTGCCGTCTAGATTGCCAGTAGTATTTCCGTAATTTAGTCCGGTTTTTTTTTTTTTTTTTTTTTTTTTTTTTTTTTTTTTTTTTTTTTTTTACAGTGTACGGATAGAAAGTAGCATGGCAGTTGATCCCCAAATTTTTGCACGATAGGTGACAAAATCGTGGTAATGAACAGGTAAAGTACGAGTCTGAAAATAGTTCAGAATAGCAATTTGATAGGTATAAGCTAAGGGGACGATATTAATGGATATTCTTTTTTTACTGCATGCAGAACCCATTGACAACATATCCAATTTAATAAAAGATAATATGCAATGTCGTAGAGCTTTCTTTCTTTAATTATAATCTTTCAAGCAGAGGATTCGGAAAAAAAATCTTAACCGCTGAGAATTTAATACATTGACCATTCTTGTTAGAACAAAGACTTATCTCGTACTTTCTATGTTATAGGTTAACCTTGTAGATGAATGTGAAATATTGCTTCAGAGTTTTCTTAATTCAGAGGACAGTTGACCTTAAAAACCAAATCCCTCTATTTTGAATGGATTCTTGTGGAAATTGCCATACTTGTTATTGGCAAGCTGAAATAGTTACATTCAAAATTTCGAAATAAAACAATCAAAAGTTTTTTAATTATTCAATTTTTATATTTTTTAAGTAACAAAAAATCACCATATTTTAAAACGTACCATGCGCATTTCTTTTGCATAAAATACGGCAATATTTACTCATGAGATTCGTTTGATATATTATAGTGGAATTTGGCGTGAATTGTAACAGTTCGCTGAATATATAAGTAGAAAAAAAAAATATTTTGATAATTATATTTCGTTCTTTCAAAAAAGTAGCTATCTGTTTTCATATTCACATAAATTTCAACATTAAAATATTCCTGAGATGCAACTTTTTATGCTAACATTTATTCATTATTGTACAGTGGATACAAAGTATGAATTTTAAAAGCATCGGATAATTAGAAATGCGCATAGAACGTTCCAAAGGTGAAAAATGTGTGAGAATTTCGATGTTGAGAAAACAACATTTTAAGTAAAACAAACTGCATACATATATACAGTTTTTACAAATACAAAAGTTTATACCTCTACGAATAAGTCTTATAATTGAAAAATTCTTTTTGTGTCAGATATATTTGAGCATCAACTTTCATAATTTTCTAAAAGATTAAAAAAAAAAAAAAAAAAAAAAAAAAAAAAAAATTAGAAGTTAATTGAAACATTGGTGAGTAGTAGTCGGTGCTGATGCATCTTATTTCACCGAAAAAGTAATAGCAGAAGCAGTCTGTTTAATTTTACATTAAATTTTGAACTTTTTGAAATACAACAATTTTTTGAAAAGGTCGTTCTATCTAATTGAATCAAATACATTTGTAAGCCGAATTTTCTACTTGTCTTATCTTTTTAGGATTGACTTTTTAAACACGCATATTAGATTTTTTTAAGAGATTGGAATGTACATATGTATTTATGAGGAATAAAAAAATTAGTGAACATTTAATTTTGGGTACAATAAAAAGTTAATCATGTATAGCCAATCTTTTTACATTGTGTCATGATAAAACTAACTCACCATAATAATTAATCCCTTTTTATTAAAGGATCTTTAACCAGACAATATTTTATACGACTTAATTGTGTTATTTTATAACACTTTAATTTTAATATTTTTAGTCTACAATAGCTTTGCGGAATTAAATTTTTAAAAAATCTCTTTTTCAAAATATTAATATCCCTATCAGAATTCATATGATATACAAAACTATATGATAATTTTATTTATCGATTAAAAGCATATTTCTTTGAAAAAAAGTTAATTAAGTTTTTAAAAAATTTTAAAGTATTTGTAAAACATATATATTTATTAAATTAATGAATATTTGAAAAAAATATAAAACTATGATTTAAAATTATTTTATACAACGTAAAAAAAATATAAATAATATATTGTTTGAAAATTAAAAAATGTATATACATTTAAATTCTGAATGAGCTTATTATAACTGGACTTCAAATACGACAGAATCGTATAACAGAACGGATTTCGAATATGGATTGTCACCCAACAATCTCAATTTTCAAATGAATTGTGATGTTGTGTGTTTCCAAATATAGAGTTATTTAGTTAGCGGTATTGAAGAGAAAGTATATTGTAGATTTAAAAAAAATCGTTAAATATCAGGATTTCAACAAACATAGTACTTTTCAGAAAAAAATAAATGAATATTAAAACCTAAAACAATCGTTTAATTAGGTATTCATAGAATTATTCAGAAATCAAACTAAAATCTGCCAAAAGTCATCCAAATATGTCAAATGATTACTTTTTAAGAAAGACTTTACTAAATTTATCATAATCTGTATTCAAACATAAAATCACCCGTACAAATTAATCATAATAAAGGGATCTTCAAGGATGTTATTCAAGGATTTTCTATTATGCTTTTGAAGTTATTTTTTCTACAATGTGATTTTCCCTCGGGGTATGAAAAATAATACTTTACTTTCATTTTGATTTAGTCACTCTAAATTATTTTGTTTTTATAATAATTATTATTTAGGAAGTTAGGTAGTTAAACGACACACTTTTTCTTCATAGTTTTCTTGAATTCAGCTTTATTTTATTTGTTTAGAAAAACTTTGAAATAATTTGCTAAGATATGAAATTCGGTGAACAGCCTTCTCACACGAATAATTATTATTGTAGTAAACATGCCATGTTATCAAGTTTGTCACCAAAGTAAAGGAATGTTTCATTAAACAAACTTAAAAATGCTTTTAAATTAAAAGGCGATATCATATTTACCAGCTTAAAGTTAATAACGTTGAAATTGAAAAATATTGAGATAAAGATTAAGATATTTTGCCGTTTCAAGAACTGTAACAATACTTAATTATTTAAGTTCCACCCAAAACACCTATCGTCATGTTTTTATTGCATGGCTTAATATATATTACGTAAAAAATATATATTCTATGTGGTATTTATTATTACAACATCTGCTTTGATAGATAGAATACTCTAAGTTGAGTGATTTCCAAATATAGAGTTATTTAGGCGGCGATACTGAACCAAGTTTCAAGAATCAATATATCATGTTTTTAACAAATATAATCTGTTTCTTGTGATAAATAAACCAATATGAAAAGCTAAAACAGTCGCTGAATTATGTATTCATAGATTGCTTGAGTAATCATAGAAAAATTTGCACATCAAACAACGATGAAAAATATTACTTTTTAAGAAAATACTTTATTAGATTTATCAATATCTGTCCTTGAGCATTTTTTTAAATCCCTCATAGAAATTTATCATAATAAAGGGATTGCTGTTATTCAAGGATTTCCCTTTATGTTTTTGAAGTTCATATTTCTAAAAAGTGATTTGGCCCTGGTGTCCGGGTGAGTTGGGTTGATTTTTGACGACTGATTATCTACTCTAGAGATATAGGCCCAAGGATTTTGCCTCTAGGATCACGAAAAACAAAATATTATTTTCATTTTGATTTAACGACTCTAAATTTTCTTTTTTATAATATAATTACTATTAGTATAGTTGAACAAAACACTTTATCTTAATAGTTTTCTTGAATTTAGCTTTATCTTTTTATTTGGAAAAAAAATTAAATAAGTTGCTGACATGAGAAATTCAGCAAAGATAATTATTTGATAATTACGTGTTACTTGTTGTGTTATCAAGTTTGTCACCAAAGGAAATTAATATTGCCTTAAAAATGCTTTTAAATCAGAAAGAGAGATTATATTTGTTAGCTTCAAGTTAAAAACATTGAAAAAAGAAAAATATTGCGATAAAGTGTAAATTATATAGCTGTTTTAAGCACAATTATACTAATTAATAAATTATGTAAATTAAATAATTAATTATTTATGACCCTATGAACAATTAATTAATTATGGGCCGAAAAACCTATTTTCATGTTTTTATTTTGTGGCTGAATACACATTTCGTAAAAAAATATATTCTATGTGTTATTTATCATTCAAATATGTCTTTCATAGATAACGTAGTATATAAGTGCTGTGAAAAATAAATATTATAAGCTAAAAATATAATTTAATAATGTATTGAGATATTTTTCAATTAATCAAAAAAATTACATCAAACGAGGATGAAAACTTCTTAATTTATAAGGAAAAATTGTTTTAAATTTATAACAATTGGTCCCTGAGCTTTTCAAAAATAATTCATATTAAAAGTATTAATTTTACTCAAGGATTTCACTTTATGTTCGAAAGCTCTTTTTTATGAAAAGTGCTTTGCCACAAAGTCAGGAAAAACAAAACATAACTTCCATTTCTCTTACACATTGTCAAAGTTCTTCATAATAAAATGTTTTCGTATTAAAGAGGTGTAATCTCAGTAATTTTCATTTATATATTTGAAATTAATCATTCAGATACAATGTATCGTTATTTGTAAGAATCAAATAAATAACATTAAAGCTAAAAATTATTGTGACAAATTTAGGTTACATTGTGGATTAAAGAACTATAACAGTAATCAACTATTATGTTCCGCCCGAAAATGAAATGTAATTATTTTAGTAATTACATTTCACTGTACAGATTTAGAAATGCTCTTGGCAATTTTTAATAACCAATTAAAGTTTTGAACATATTCAGATAAAAAGAGTATGAAAACCGTTACACAGACGTAACTCATGGATGAAATTACATTGCTGTTCTTAATGTAAACATTTAATTGATCCCTTTTTTAATAAGATTGATTTGCATAGTAGGAATCTTAATTAACTTTATTATTCCTCTAATTTTATATAAAGAAATAAAGGATGAAGCTTATTTATTAGTTAACATATATATATGTATATATATATATATATATCTAAGTAAATCTTTCTCTAAACATTTCTCAGATATTTATTTTGACCTCATTATGTCTAGGGTTAATCTTTTAAATATTAATTTACAAAAAAAAACATATAATTCAAAACATGAATACTCAAATGTTAATTACTTTTTCAAATTACATATTTAATAAAATTAATATCAGTTCTATAATTAATGATAAAAATTGTTTTTTCCTATTAATAATCTTCATATCTCAAAAACCTTTAAATATCCTAATACAATTGGTAGAAAGATTTTTAACTACAATACATTTTCAAAAAATACATCTGCTGCAAGTAATTTTCCGTGTAAATGCAGTGACCCCACTCTAAAAAAATACATAAACAATGATCATGGACATATAATCACTGGAAATCTTGATATTGTTAATGATTTTAAATTGAAACAACTAATGGGTTATGGTACTAAATATAGACTTCCATCTAAATTTAATGTTAAATCTATTATCAAACAGTTTACACATGATATTGATATTTTTATTTATAAAATTTCTATCTCTTATAATAAGCCTATTGAATATTTTAATCAGTGGAAAATATTAGTAATTGAAAAATTAACAGTGGCTTTAAAAAATAATATGGCTGATTTGGTTTCTATTAATACACAGCATATTTTCCAACAAATTACTAAATTACAAAAAAACTACGTTATTACATATGTAGACAAATCTCCTAATAATTATGCTATTATTTGTAAATCTTATTATCACCAACTTCTTACAAATTGTATTTCTTCTAATAAGTCATTTCAAAAAACTAATGAAAATGTAATTGTAAATAATCGTAAAATTCGAAGTTATTATAAACTATTAAATATTTTATCTACTAACTTTAATTATCCATATTTAGTTCTTATTCCCAAATTTCATAAAACTCTAATTAAATTTAGGACTGTAACTATTGGTTGCAATACATATAATAATAAAGCCAATAAACTTCTCTTAAAAATTCTTAATCAATTATATGTACTTACTACAAACAATGATAATACACATTGTATAAAAAATAGCTATCAACTTGTCAATATTTTAAAACATCTTCATTGTGTATATAATATAACGGCATATGACTTCAAAGATCTTTTTAATAATATAGACCTATTAGATTTACATAAAATTATAAATGCATTATTTAAAAAGTATTATAAAAAACTGGAATTACCATCTAATATTGATATTGCATATTTTAAATCTTTAACTAACTTCATTATCTATAATAATTATATCTTGCAAAATAACACTTTATATTTACAGCATGTCGGTATACCACAAGGCGGTTGTACATCCAGTTTACTCTCAGACTTATACTTATATCATTATGAACGTAATTTTACTAATAATAATCTACATTTATATCGTTATATTGATGACATAATTTTAATTGATACTGATCATTCTGAAATTACTCAATTTCCAGTAGATTATCCCACTAATTTGGAATTAACGGAAAACCTTTTATCTAACAATACAATTAACTTCTTAGATCTTAAAATTACAATAAAAGACAACAAAACAATCACAGATTTATATGACAAACGTAAAGAATTTAAATTCAAAGTTAATACATTTACAAATTTTAAATCTTGTCTACATCATTCTGTATTTCGAAATATAATACTTAATCATTTATATAGAATAAAATGTTTATGTTCTACTCCTCTAATTAACAATAATATTAAAAAACTAATTTATGATGCATTAAATCATGGTTTTCCAAAAAAAATTCATATATTCATTAATATGCAATTAGTATTTTTCTTACATGATCTTTTAAAACAAATTAACACATGCGTAAACAAAATTACAAAAAAATTATAAAATAAAAAAATCTCTATAAAAAAATAAAAATTGTAAAATAACATAAAAAAATTATTATAGGTTGGATGGGTGGGTAGATGTTAGAGTACGGAGGAGGGTGGTGTTGTCTGGATAATACGCAATGGTTAATTTATAAAAAAAAATGGTGGCTTTTGTATTATTACTATATTTTTGATACGTATTTTATAAGGATGTTGATTTGATATTTTATATGTAATTGGTGAATTTCATTAATTATTAGCTTAAGTATTGTTTAATCTTATTTACAATCATTTGTTATAATTTTTAATTTAATAAGGACAATATCATATTAATTACTAATAGTATGCCATTTTTATAGTGATTAATATACATATAAGTATATTTAATATAAATAAAGTTATGCTGTATGTATTAAAATTGGGTAATTATTTTTATTATTATTCCTCTATTCTTATTAATATTATAATATTTATTTATTTTCACTTAGTGTTATAAAATTTATTATCGGTTTAATGTTTTTGAATGTCCCACATTCATACTTTTAGGATTTTTATGGATGTATAAAATAATCCACACACTATATTTGTGCTTTTTAGGTAATCGGAATTTAAGTATCTGTTCACCTTCTTTATACTACCATATGTTTTTTTATTTACTGTTCATTTTATAATTATCTTATATATAATAATTTTTATTAAAGATTTTTATATTTTTAATAATTATTTATATTAATTATTAATGAATTTATTTTGTTTTATAGCATATAGCTATATGCTATATATTATCGATGTTCTAGAATTATTTAAATTCTTAGTGTAGTTTAAATAAGTTAGCTAATAGAATATTTTGTATGCTTTTTAAATTTTATTAACAATAGTTTTTTAAAAATACATTGTGTGGTTTATATTCTGTTTATAATTATCTATATATAAGGAGCTGTTTGGTTTTGCTGTTAATAAAACAATTGTTACATTCAATTGCTTGCAACTGTTTGTCTTTTGACAATTAAATCATAAAAGTAATACTAGATGGCAGCACCACAATTTGTGTTTTTTTTTTCGATAAGTTCTATATCTACTTTTTCCAGCTACATTTCAGTTATATTTTACTACACCAGGGGGAATTTTTAGCTAAATTTTGACGATATTGTTTAACGGTTTTTAATTAATTTAATAGTGCATTTTAATTATGTAATTACTTTCTATTTATATTATTTTATATTATATTAAAAGTTATTTAACATTTATATCAATATGTATTAACTGCATCCTATGGTATCAATTACTGTGATTTCTTAACTGTTTTATTCACCTTAATCTTTACGATATTATGGGTGCCATGTGCGCGTGGATTTATTCTAAAATATTAAACGGTATGGTGTTTATTATTTCATTTTATATCCTATAAATATTTAAATAGGTTTTATTGGTTTTTTTCATTTCATATTATTTGTCTCTATTCTGTTTTCAATTTTAATCAATTCACTTGATTTTAATGGTTGTTTGGGCACAGGGGAAAATAACTTTTAGCTTTAGCTTATTTTTCCCACAGAAAACAACCATTTTGCTTATATCATTGAATTCTGTGCCCTTGAAAACGTAATTCAATATATAAGCATTTCCATTATTTGTCGGTGTCCATGTTCTTATTTTTCTTCCATAATAATTCTTATAATTAATTTAATCTTTATATACTTACAGCTTTAATTCATAATATTACGGTTTTTGATGGTGGTAGGTTATGTTTAATTATTGGTTATATATATATATATATATATATATAATTTTTAATTTTTTTAAACTGATTTGAAAACAAAATCAGTTTGTTTTCAATAGTGTTACTGTACAGAAAGTTTATATATATATGTGTATATATATATTACATAACACATAAATGGGTTAAGTCGAACAATCACGTCGTGCGTTTTACGACATATTGCTGGATTAGTACTATATTTTAATCAGCCATTGGTAAGATTGTATAGCGGTCGTACCACTTAGTGCAAACATCGCTATTGGAGGTGTCAACAATGTGGACATTTAGAAGCTGTGGACAAATGGGATACTTCAGTTGACTTATTTAACCAACTCTATCGATTGTTGAGAGTGATGAGACTGGTAAAATCCAATCAAACAACCATTTATTCATTATATACAGTCAAGGCAAATTAGGTCGCATGATTGGTGAAAAAAGGATGATGAAGACGTCCAGGGTTTTCCCAATTAAAACATAGACTGAAGTCATTGGAAACTGCTTATTTCATCACAGCATATCGACGTAAACAATTCCCACAGGGTGAGAATTATCAGAGCCATCATGTTTGAGCACGAACTAATTATCCATGCGAAAAAGATGTTCAAGAACGATTTTAGTGTTCTACGTGACTTTGGACACCATGTAACAGATTAGGTAAACAATCAATCAGCACAAAAATCTTCTTCTGAGCTCTGCTCGAGCGTTTTATTAGAGTACGCGGAGGAATCTCGGTTGAAATGCAAACTTGAGGCTAACCAAACAAATTCATAAGCGTGACGCGAAAGAAACTGCGATCCGTCACTCAATTAATGGAGAGCGATCGAGAAACGTCATAGAAATGAATCTCGGTGATGCTGACACAAGGATTCCGATGAGATTAGGCTGATGCTCGCCAGGCTGGCGGAAAATTGAAATGGAATAAAATAAAAATGTAAAAAAGGCTTCTATAAACATTCGAAAAATAAAGTAACTGCGCTCAGAATTTTACAGTTTGGTAGCTGATAAAAATTAATGATGAGATTGAAAGTTTAGATTAAGTTTTTGAATACGGCTATTATTAAAATACGCGTTTTAATTTTATAGGAATTTAACTGGAAATAGATAATAGAGAGTATAAAGAAATAGGGAAATAATGAATACGCCGGCAATTTAGAATAGTTTAAATGAATATTTAATAAATATATATATATATATGTGTGTGTGTGCGTGTGTGATGTAACGACAGTAGATGTTGGCGACACTCATATTTTCATGGGGTTCAGTTTAATTCTCACAAGCGTGTTGGCCGATTCTTTAATAATAATGGAAATAGATGAAAATAAATAATGGAGAACATTCAACTGAGCTAAATTCCTCTTTTACCTGGCATATTAGAGAACAGTTTTCGTAGGGAAATGCTTTTTTCACTCGATTCTTTTTTCACATATGATTTTTCTCCAACTAGTAATTAAAATATGTGAAGAAAAGGGAACCTCACGTCCACTTCCAAACTCTTACGAAACATTCCATCTGAACTCTGACCTCCTACATTTATTCTCTTTACACTACATCTTTTATATACGTCGATACCCGTACACTGTTCTGTCCACAATCTGCACGCCGCATATCGTAATGCCCGCTGTTGTGCATGGTACACGTATCTGCATTTTCTCGCTGCACTTCCCCGTATTTTCCCAAGTTCTCAGCCTATCGGCATTTCATTACTTTCCTCCACGCCTTATCTGGCTGCCATAATCAATATTATACTTTATCGGCGCAAAGTTACAATGAAATCAGCCGATGCCTCTCCTCCAATCATATTTACTTTTTGGATAGTTTATTTATACTTCCGGTTGGATTAATTTTGAGGTAAACCAGTTTTCTGTCGTCAAAGGTTGTTCCAGAATATTCTAAAGCCGGAGAACCAGACGCACAAGGTATAAACAAAAATTAGTCTCTGCCGTAGAGACTACCTCTGAAATTAACTTTTTTCGCCGCCAGATGATAAAAAAGAAAAATGAATTTGTTTCTGCGGAAGTTTTAAAGCATTGAACTATTTTAGAAGGCACTTGGATATTTTTAATAGAAGAATAAAAATAAATAAATAGGTTGTTTAGACGGGATAAATTATGAGTTATAATATTTTAGCAACTAAATAAAGAATTTAGGGAGTTTTATATGCCGGGTTTTAATAACGAATTTTAATAGAGATTTAAATAATAAAAGGTTTTGTGAAAGAAATACAGTAGACATCCTTAAATCCGCAACCCTAAAATCTACAAACACCTAAAATCCGCACATCGTTGCAGATGTAAACAATGAAATTTTCAGTTCAGATTTAGGGACAAAATTACAGATTTTTTGAAGTTTTATATCATTCCATATGTCTTTTAATATGTAATTCTCGATAATATGACTGAACTTGTCGTTTTTCATGAAGGAAGCATAAATTGATTTCTGAAAAAATCAAGCTATTGCTCATATATCTGGTAATCACAATGTTTTTACCAAATATTAATCAAGATTTTTGGGTTATTAAGACTGGCTAAATCTAAAATAAAACTTCCTTACTTTATGCTTTTGATGTGAAATAATTAATACGGTACATTTATGAGGAAAGTTTCATTAATTAAAGGAAATTGTATCGCATCTTTATTTTGTACAGGGGTTGGACAAAAATATGGAAACACCTCGTGAAATGCATGCTTGAACGTGAATGTTGATTCTAACCAATCCTGTGGTTGGCTCTGTTGTATTTTCCCACTAACGCCGCCACCTGTACACCGTCCTCAATACGTTGTAAGTGTCAGTCGTTATCACAACAGTGTCTTGCGTATTTTTGAGCGCATTGAGTCTGAGCTCGGACTGGATTCGAACTTGAACAAATTGTTGGAGCTCGTATGGTGGGTGCTTCCGTTACTAAGGTAGCCGAAGTTTTTCATGTTTCGATAGGCACCGTATCGAAGATTTATACCGCATACAGAAAAAGCGAAAAACATCATCGGTTAAGTCACAATGTGGAGAAAAGTGTGTGTTGGATGATCGTGTCAGACGGTCATTAAAGTTGATTGTGACGAAAAGAAAGAAGACGACAGCTGCAAAAGTCACTACTGAACTAAATGTCGAGCTCATAAAGCCTATCAGAACCAAAACTATAAGAAGGCAGTTCCGTAATAAGGGATTTTCAGGGCATGATTATAGGTTATTTTTAGGTGATTCCGTATTTTTGTCCAACCCCTGTATAATATTTATATTAATTATTTACTTGATTTTTACTTTTAATAATTTAATATATTTTTTAATTATCTTACTTTTTATCATTTAACTTTATTACTTTACTTAATTGTTTTAATATTTTATTATATTGAAAGCATTCTTTGTAATTTTGATTGCATTATTACATTCAAATTACTGTTTAAAAAATGTAAACAAAGAAATGACCAGAATTCCGCAAAATTATAAAATCCGCACAACCTCTGATCCCAAGCGTGCGCATTTGAGAGAGTCTACTGTATGAATAGTTAGTCATTTTTAGATTTACGCATTTTGGAATAAATATAATTAGATGGATTAAGATTTTATAAAGATTAATAGACTGGGGTTTTAACAAAATAAGCCGGTATACTATATGGTATATTACGGAAAACGGAAATATATATAGAATAATTGTAACCTTTGCGAATTAATTTTAATTTTTATAAGCGCTCAGCATAATAATCACCAACAAAAAAACAAATTAGAGATTTTAATGAAATTTCTCAAGAAATTTATACTGATTCCATGACATTAGAGAAAACAAATGATAATGGTTTGACGGCTGATTATCTTTATTTAAAAATAATTTTAATAGGTAACAAATAATAGTTTACTAGGTAACAATTTTAATAGGCCCGGCCCGGGCCGAATTTCATTCACGGCACTCGGGCCGGGTCTTACTTTTTTTCTGAAGGCTCGGGACGGGCCGGGCTTAACTTAATTTTTCTGTACAGAGCCGGGCATGGTTTCATTCCTAGTCTTCACCGCCCAAACTTTTCAGTCCTAGTTTTGAGCCAGCCCGTATGAAAATCATTGTCTCAGCGTGGCCTGGCCCATTTAAAGGTCAGTTAAATTAAGCCTGGCCCAAAAGTTTTTGCAAAATATGCATACATTTTTGAATCGCCATTATTCTACACTTAAACATTAAAATTTATTATTTTTAATGAATAGTAGATTTCTACGCATATTAAAATATAACTAAATTAAAATACAGTAAAATGTGTGAAAAGGAACCTGCCTATGACGGAACCCTGGTTTAAACAGAAAAACGTGTTGATCCATGCAAAATTAATATACTAATAAGTAAGAAAGAATATATTTACACTTACTAAGAAGGGAACTTGTCTATAACGCATTTTTTTTTCTTTTCTATGCAATTCCATCTTAGAAGATTTTACTGTATAGCATTTTTCCGATTTTTAACACTTCTATACATGGAATATGGATTAACAATATTAATGATAACTGAAACATTTACACACAAGAAATAGAGATTCATTAAAAAAATAAATATCGCAGCTTGCTGTACTTCTATATAAATAAAGATTATAAACATGAAAAAAAAGTTAAGATAAATATTTTTGGTCAGAACTCCTCGTACGAGACAAATTTTTAACCAGTTCGACGTAAAAATCAATGTTCTGTAGAAGTTCACTCGGGACGGGCCGGGCCCGGGCCGAGATTTTAACTTTTTTCCGGGCCGGGATCGGGCCGAACTTTTAATTTTTTATCGGGCCGGGCCGGGCCGGGCCAATATTATTTTTTCTACGGGCCGGGACGATTTTTTCTCTATGAGTCGGGCCGTGCCCGGGCCTGGAAATGTCGGCCCGTGCAGACCTCTAAGAGAGACTACTGTGAGATCACCATTGTGCTCTTTTGGGAAAAGTCTCCATGTGATTATAGTATGATATTATTTGGTGACTTATCATAATGCAACGTTCATGATGACTATGAAATTGAGTCTCAAAATGACAGTCACATAAGAGTCACAATTTAACTAGATTGTAAAGTCACCTGGTGACTCGTCACAAAGCAGCAGTCGCATTGACTTCTCAGTAGAGTCACATATAGTGATCATTTGAGACTCATAATAAGATGTATGGAATTTCCTATTTTTTTGCTTCACCGTAGTGACTGTGACACTTGTGACCATGTGTGACATGAATGAGATGTTATATGGGCTAGCTGTGTTGTAGAGATAGTAATTACTCGAATTATATTATTTCCTTTTGAGTGTTCGCGTATTTGAAAATTAGCTTTTTGTGACTTTTCCTTAATTTTTGATAACCAGTGTATATTAGAAAAACAATATTCCTCTAAATTTTATAAAAAAATATACAGATTTTGCAGATATTCTTCGTTATTGAACGTTTGCTTTTCGACGTCAGTGAATGACTCTTATTGCCTAAAGCCTGTTTAAGGACGTTTTTATGATGATGTGCTGTGTGGATTGGCAACAGACCTAGATCGAATTTGGATTGGTGGTTTAGAAGATGGGTTTTGCCTTGTTTAGTTTGTTTTATGTTATATATTTTTTAAGTGGCATTGTGGCTGTAAATTTTATAAAAAAATATACAGATTTTGCAGATATTCTTTGTGAATTGAATTCTTCGTGACATATATTTTTAATATAATCGTATATATTTTTTAAGTGGCAATGTGGCTGATTTGGTGGAGTGTCGTTTTTTTCAACGAACATAATTTTGCATTTTTTTACTATATTCCAGGTGAGGCATTCATTTAATAATGTGGCGTACGGACCGGTGGGGGAACATGTAATATGTAGACTTGGAATATTTAACATTTAATTTTGCTACTCACTGTTCTGGCCGAAACCCACTGCCACTAATGCATATTTTATATATATTTTTTCAAATGCTCGGCTTCTTTTGAAAAATAACCCACTGCCCAGGAGGCCGCAGCCTGTTTTTCCTAGTTTTTTTCTGTATTTTCTTGTTGGAATTTTCACTTTTTAAAAACAGTTATATTTTTTTCTTCTTATGTGAGCGGTTTGCACTAGTTCAGGCTAAATATAACCTTTTACTAGTTTATATATACCGGGTGTCCTAAAAAGGACTGACTGATTTTAAAATTCAATAACTTGTAAACGGTGACAGATATTTAAAAAATTCTTGCTGGAGGGTTGTGCATAAGGTCAAAAGTTTTTTAACAGTGATTTTCAATTTTAGTTCGAATTACAAACAATAGATGGCGCTGCGATCAATAGACGCTAAATTCAGGCTCGATTTTTGGTACTTCGTGGCCCGGATAATACGTTTCCATCTTCTTTTTCCGCATGAAACAAGCAAAAAGGACCAAAAATCGAGCCTGTATTCAGCAACTATTGCTTACAGCGCCATCTACTGTTTGTAATTCGAACTAAAATCAAAAATCACTGTAATAAAACTTTTGACCTTATGCATAAACCTCCTGTAAGAAATTTTTAAATATCTGTCACCGTTTGCAAGTTATTGAATTGTAAAATCAGTCAGTCCTTTTTGAGACACTCGGTATATATATATATATATATATATATATATATATATATATAGATAGATAGATAGATAGATAGATAGATAGATACCCGGTGTCCCAAAAATGACTGATGGATTTTAAAATTCAATAACTTCCAAACAGTGAAAGTTATTTAAAAAAATCTTGCAGGAGGGTTATATATGATGTCCGGAGATTTTCTACTGTGATTCTTGATTTTAGTTAGGATTTCAAACAATAGATAGCGCTGAGAGCAATAAGCGTCCAGACCCGATTTTTGGTACTTCGGGATCCATTCAAAACATTTTAATCTCCTTTTTTTTGCCTGGAAGAAGAGAGAGGCCAAAAAATCTAGCCTGGATTTAGCGATTATTGTTAGCAGCGCCATCTATCGATGCTATTTGCACCTCAAACTGAGAATCGCATCATAAAAACTCCTTGTGTCTTACAAAACACTCCTACAATAATTTCTTTAATATCTGTCACCGTTTGCAAGTTATGGAATTTTAAAATCCATCAGTCATTTTTGTGATAGCCGGTATGTATTAAAGTTGAAATAAAACGTCAATACTAACATTTTATTAATCTTCAGTGGTATTTATAAGAAAAAGACAATATAGAAATTTTCTTTTTATTTTCTTTCACGAAGTACTTTTCTAAAACTCCAGAGTTCACTTACAAATAACACATAATAAAAGTTACCCCTATACTTTCTTCTAAGTAAGGGATTTGTATTTATGTTTTACAAGTCCCTACATTTGGAAAATAACTTTCCGTCAGAAGCATGGAAAAGAAAGCATCTCTTTAATTTCGATTTAGATAGAAATGTTATATGTTTGTTTTTCGTTGCTATAGTTAATAGAAAGACACATGAACAATTTTTTTTTAACCACAGCAAAAGTAGTTACAGTTCGGAGCAAAGGAGGCAATTTTTTGTTTAGCTGTATTTTGTTCTTTCTTAAAATAACATTATTATTTTGACTTCAGCAAATAAAAATTAATTATCTCAACAAAATAAGATGAGAAACAATGAAATAAAAAACCATAAGTACAAAAAAAAAAAAAAATACTGAGATCTTCAATCTATATTGCTTTTCGATGTACTGTTGTGAAAATTCCAAACTCTCAAACAAACAAAATATTTTAAAGATTACTCGATATTTTTCTGTTACTCCTGGATTTCTCTTTATGTTTTACAAGTTCTTATTTTTTAAGAGTGATTTTCTCAAAAAGACTATAAAAAACAAAACATTTATTTCAATATTTATTTGGAGAATCTCCTTTGTTATTTTTGTATATATATTTACAACGATATATAAGCAGTATCATTTTTTTCTTTACATTTTTTTAGAATCCCAATGTATTTATTTTACTTTATTTGTAAAAAAAGAATACAAATGAAATTACGAATATAGTAAATTTTAAATTCCATGTACAGCTCATATTCAAAATATTAGACTAATTGCGAAAAGGTAATAAGAAAAAAAATATTTTTCATTTATTTATTTTTTATACTAAGTAAATGCAATTAAATTTCTTATAATTAAATCTGAAATGTTTAGATAAGATTTTAACATTTACAGAATATAAAATTCAGTACAATAAATTAGGTATACCTCTTTCTGAAACACACCAAAATATTAAAATAAAATTTAGAGTGGTACAAAATATTAGAATATTTTATTTTATGCAAACATATTACCTTATGTATATGAAGTAAATGGTAGTTAATATTTTGTACCATGCCCTTTAGCTTTAACCGTTTATTTACGGCATTATGATCTATTGCAAATTTTCATGTAATATTTTTTTTCAGTTACTACAATGAAATTAAAGGATAAACATAAAAAAAATACTCAACCGCGAGAAATTTAATTATTTAGAGGTAATTAACTAAAGTGGTACTTTGAAGAACCGTCAGTACAGTATGACTAAATTATCGTAACAGAAAACCCACAAGTTATTTCAACTGGCACCAGAAAATATTTTCGGTTTAATAAGTATGTGAAATATAGGCTTTTTCTTCTTTACAAATAAATCATTCGGCAAATTCCGGTGCCAGTCATTTATTTCAACACTTTAGAATTGAAAATGCTTTGCTCCTGAAAGGGTTAAAAAAAAAACTTTTTTTTTTGGGGGGGGGGGTGATCTTGTTAGCAGTTCTTTAGTTTTGCGACGTCAATATTCCAGGGGCAACATGTTCTCTTGCATCTCCACATATGCAATATATGAATTTACATATGCCATTTCTAGCATAGCAAAAACGAACCGGTGCCACAACTTTTTCTATTTCTTATAAAAAATAACAATGAAACAGAAAAGAAATACCAGGGAAATTATTACTGCACTACATTTTAGTAATTACATTTTAAAGCCGGTGAAAACGATGGATAACTACACAGACGAAAGCAAACAAGAAGTTTTTTCCAACACCCAGTGTACTGACGGTACTTATAAGTACCACCGAGTAATTCAACTGTTAAATCAAATACATACACCGTTCACCTAAAATATCTAGTCATATTGTATTCTAAGACCATAATGACCACATAAAAAAAAATCCAACACTTATCTTATATCCTTTACTGTGTTTGCAGCAATGAACAAAACGAGCGTGGCAATCTATACAAAAAGTCGGCTCAAAACACATCGACTGCTTTAAAGATAGCCTCATTCCTCTCTAAAGTAACAAACCTAGAACTACAGCTGCCATGTATTGGGATAAAGTGGAGTTAAAAGAGCGTTTTTTGCAAAGTAACATTATAATATTAGTAATATTCACTATGGTATAAAAGTTTAAAGTGAGTGGTACTTATAAGTACCGTCAGTAGATAAAGGGTTAAGAGCATACAATCGATCTTGCATACTATATACAACCTGTTTGCAAACATTTCTATTAATATTAGCCCAAATAGACTTTATACGTGCCAGTAACTCAGTTTTACTCGAAGGAGGATTTTCTTGGAGATTTTTCTTCATTATACAGCATAAGTTCTCGATGTATCTGAGAGTTAACCTTTTCGCAGACGATTCATGATTTTCCAGGTCCTTCTGCACTCATGCAATCCCAAACTATGACACTAGCAGCAAATTTTACGGAACGTTTAAGAAATTCTTTATCAAATGCTTCTTGCTTCATACTCCAAACTCGAGTACCTTGATTACCATATGAAACAAAAAACATACTTTCATCACTAAATAATATATTTTTCCAATCTTCTTCTCTCCATAAACGTCTTGATTTACACCAATTCAATGTTATGCGCTTTTGTTTTGCAATCATGAGAGGTTTTGTTTGCTGTACATGAGATTCAAACTTAAATTTATATAGACGACTTAATGCTGTCGATGTAGAAACTTCAACTTCTTCTTCTTTGCTTTTTCGGTGCAAGGATTGCACACTTTTAAAATGGTTTTTCTTAACTATACGTTTCAGTTTTCTGTCATCTCTAGCAGATGTTTTTGGTTTTCGGCCGCCATTTCGGCGATTATTTTGAAATTTTCCATTATTTTAATATTGTGTTAGTATTTTACTAACGCTTGATTGCGATCAATGTAAATAAATCGCTATATAACATTGATTTTTACCGTGCCGATACAAATCAACCATACGAAGTTTAATAGATTCAGGAATATCACTCACACGACCCATTTTAAGACGAATAAGCAAATAATCTGCAAAAAGAATATTCATTTTAAATAAAATCAATCGAATTTAATAAATGATGTCACCAGTTATGAATTGGTGATAATTAAAGGAGAATTAATGTGAAATATTCTAATATTTTGAACCACTTGAATAAATATTCTAATATTTTGACTTTTGAAATTTTTTTTCAATTAATCTTATCAAAAATTATATTAATTTTAAGATAATAAATAAGTTTAATCAACAATCAATTCTTTATAAAAATATCGTTTTCATATTTGCATTAAAATACATTAAATTACCAAACGATATTTTCAATTTGTAGAAAAAAGAATAATTATTCTAATATTTTGAATATGAGCTGTACTCTAAGATATTCTTTATTAACATTAAATATTTATATGTTGTTAAATTACTTTTAAAAATGCTTCATTCAAATTAAGAAATGGTTATTTATAGTGTTTTCAACTTTTATAATTTGGATTAATTAGAGAATTACTTTTTAACTAAGCTTTTTAAAAATCATAATTACCCAATACAGATGGGTCTGTTTAATTTCTTAACTTATAATTATTGACATAACATTCTTAAAATGTAAAATATATAATGTGAACTTTAAAAAGTCCACAGTTTTACTTAAAAGGCGACTAAAGTAATAAAAAAGATGTTACAATTTTAAAATATACATTTTATTTAAAACGTATTAGTGCTTTCAAGCTTCCCAAGCTCATCATCAGAGAATATTTTAATAACTAATTGTTGTTTATTTATACAAATACGCCACTTTGTTTTGAAAATGAGAGAGCCAATATTTACTAGAGTTGAAAGTAGATGTAGCAGTAGCAGTTTCTTGGATTGAATTTGATTAGAGGAAATATATATTATTATCAATTGCAGTTTCATCCATTTTTATGACATCACTTTGTTATCATACGTTACTTTCCACGGGTAGAAGAAAATATTTATGTGTAACTGCCGTACTTTAAATTTTAATACGTCACTTTGCTCAAGTCGTATTAAAATTTAAAATACAACACTTAAATATAAATATTTTCTTCTACCCATGGAAAGTGACATATGAAAACAGAGTGATGTCATTAAGATAAACGGAACTGCAATTAATAATAATATATGTTTCCTCTAATTAAATTCAATCCAAAAAAACTGCTACTGCTACTTCTATTTCCAACTCTAGTAATTATTGGCTCTCTCATTTTCAAAACAAAGTGACGTATTTGTATAACTAAACAACAAATAGTTATTAAAATATTCTCTGATGATGAACTTGGGAAGCTTGAAAGTACTAAGACGGTTTAAATAAAATGTATATTTTAAACTTGTAACATCTTTTTCATTACATTAGTCGCCTTTTAAATAAAACTGTGGACTTTTTAAAGTTCACATTATATATTTTATGTTGAATCAAGGCGAAAAATTTCGTTTCGTCTAATGATTGTTTTTATAACATTCTTAATTTATAACTTAAACTAATCGCATCTATTTTGTATAACGTGAAAATATAGCTTCGGATTAGCTAAAATAATAAATTTTGTACTCGTTCCCGGATTGGAGAGAGCATAACCATCTGAAATTACTTTTACTTCACTACCTTAATTGGTAATATAACTTGCAAAGAGAAGATATAACGTTATCGTCCTGTGTTCTATTCCTGTTGTTGCATCATATGTTAAATTATCTTGAGTTTAAAATTTAGGAAGACTCACTAAACATCTGTCCTCGTATAGCATATTCTTTATTATAATTTCACTAGATGATCCAACTCGGTTAACCGCATTAGAACTATACAGAATATACCGGCTGTTTCGAAGTTCGGTGCTAACATAAACCAAGAGAAAAAGATCTATTGGTTAGAGAGAGATGCGGATTCCAAATAAATATTCAGCGTGCTACGGGATTTTGCATGACACCAACAAAATTTAGTTCAAAATTTAGACAATAGAAGGCGCTACCGCAGATAATTAAAAGGAATAATTCCATATTACTCACAAACGCATTATTTGGATGCAAAAACACTACAGAATATTTTATGTAAACTTTTTTGTATCCAAATCTTGCGTGAGCAATACGGAAATTATTCCGGGGAATTATCTGCAATAATGCCCTCTATTGTCCAGAATTTGAACTAATGTTTTGTTGATGTAACACAAGATCCCGTACCCCGCTGAATATTTATCTAGAAACCGCATGTCTCTCCGATTCATAGTTTTTTTTTTATCGAGTTATACTTTCGCACCGAATTTTTGAAACACCCGGTATATGAAAGCCATATTTTCTTAAATAAAGAACTTTAATAGCTTTTTATCATTAATATATAGAGGAAAAGGTCCAAATACCGGCTACTAGGTGTTCAGAGAACTGAGCGCAGCGCAGCCTGGCGGTGATAGGAAGAATTTGTAACTTTAATTGAGAGAAGAAAGCTACGAGAAGTACGTCGCTAAAGTCTGTCTCATTTACAAACAGCAAATGCAAAAGTATCGCGATGACGTAATCTGGAACATGAAATTTTTTCATGTATGTGTTTCTCATTTTTTTAAATATACTGATCGTATACTGGATTGAATTGATGAGTAAGTTATTTTCTAGACATACTTAGCTCTCATTTGCCGCGAGCACGCTATTGGTATTTTATTATATGAATGAGTAATACCGGTTTAAACTTTAACATAGCAGTGGTCCGGATACCGGCTACCTAGAGTAGTCTAAATACCGGCTAGCTGGAATTTGGACCTCTCTCGGTTTCTCTGCTTGAAGGAGAGGAAAAAGATAATTTAAATATTTCCATAGTTAATAAATTAATTTAACACGTTCACGCCGGCGCGGGGGGGGGGGGGCACATTCAACTGTCTCAGAGTTGTCAAGCCTCCGGTTACTATTTACACCACTATTATTTTAGAGAAAATGTTGTTCCTTTAAATCGGCCCCACCATTGGCCGAGAGGTTCTGCTCTCGAAGCTGGTAGACGGGAGGTGCTGGGTTTGATCCCAATCGCACCCGTCGGCCTAATCGTTCGGAGTTTTCTTCGAACCTTGGTTCTCCAAGCGTTAATACGGGTTAGGTTCCCTTAGAAAGACCTCCACGGAAGGCACCCCCCCCCTTAGGGCCCATATCCCACGTGCAGATAATTGGCCGACATAAATACAACCAACCAACCAACCTTTAAATCGCCCAACTTTTCTAATTAAATAAAACAACATTTTCTGTATTAAAATACTGCTATCCAAAAAGCCGGGGGCTTTGCAGATCTGAGACAGTTGAGTGTGACCCACAGCGCCGGAGTGAACATGTTAAATGATTCAAAAATAATTCCAGTCCCATTTCGCAATATGAAAAAAAGCAACCGTGGCCGTAATTCTTCAGGAGCGATATTGGTTACCAGATCACTTCACAAAAAAGCGCTGTTCACACTCCAAAATTCCCTGCAATAAATGTGAAGGGAAAGAAGAAAAATAAGGGAGGAAAACAGGTGAAAGGGGCAGAAATTGGATTTTTTAAAAGTGAAAGAGGAAGACATACAACAAAGGAAGATGATGCAATTTGTGTCTTCCGCATGAATGCTTTCTCTGTGGACAAGAGTGGGGGAGGGGATTCTGGGTACAAAGTTAAGAATGCGATGTGTGGGCGTATAGCTACTGGATCGACGCAGAGAGTGATATTATGTTTGTGATTTTTTCAGATAAAATAATTCTCATTTCAAACAGCAAGCTCTTTTTACGCGTTAAAAACAAAATTAGAAACATAATGGAAAGAAGACTGTGAGAGATAGTCGTTAAGAATTTTATAAATTTGACAAAAATGCTTGTTTGTTAATAATTACGCATTTTTTCTTTGCACAAGAAATGTTATTAATCAATAAAATTTATTAAAATAGTATTCTAATTTATTAATACATGTCATTAGATCTATTTGTGTAATCTTTTGGAAAAAACCCCGGGTAGCCGGTATTTAGACCCCATTTTCAAAATTGAAGATTTGAAGACTTTTGGAATTTTGCTTTTTATAAACAGAAAAAGCTTTTTAAACCGATTTCTCCGCTCTAAATAAGTGAAAGACATGTCAAGGTACCCTGCTGTCACTTTTTATTTTACTAATTTTGAAAATTATATGATCTAAACTGAAAACAAAAGTGCTAGCCGGTGTTTGGACCTTTTCCTCTGTATTTTAGATTACCCACTAACAATACCAAAAATAATTTTTATATGAAAAACATCAAGTATATATTAAATGAAGTTTTGAGATTTATGAAACACAATCTCGTGCCAAGAATTAAAAGCCGAATCGCTCTTATTTTAATTCTGATAATTTCTGTAGTTTAAGCGCACAGTTCAATTACATGTTTTAATTTTCTGTTTTTATATATTTTATGTATTTACTTATTTATTTATTGATGCAGTTTTAATTTCCCCAAGGAATAAAGCAGGACATAATTTTTGAATTATGATCAGTTTAAGAAAAAACGTAATTATGTTTCATAATCGTCTGCAGACGATGGATATAGATTTTAAAAAAATCATATATGAAAATTATTTTTAAACAGATAAAAATGAGTAAATTACAATAAAGTTTTCAAACAGATTGCATTTGAAAGTACAGTAGAACCTCGATTATCCGAAATAATTGGTAGTGACTATTTTTCGAATAATCGAGAATGTTTCAATTTTAAGATTAAGGAGAAATATGTGCATTGCTTCTTATTATGGTAACAAGCGTTTGATAAAAATAAAGCAATAGCAAAATTGAAACAAAAGTAAATTATCAGAATGTTAATTTTGAAATTAAGTACCTTTTACACATATCACAAGGGTTTGAAATAATGTTTTGTTTGTCGTGGTTTCAATTGCCTTTACTTTGAAGCTCTTTCACGGAGTTTTTTAATATAATTAGTTCACTAGTAACACAGACTTTCTGCTGTCATGCCAAACGTTTTGAAAAAACGTTCAAAGGCTTCAGAATTGCTAATTTGTTCGTTTTTCTTCGTTCCACTCTGCAGCTTACGGGAGCTCAAGTTAAATTCAATGGATTCAAAGAAAGGCGATAGAAAATATTTATATGTACTCGAAAAGAGTGAGTCGGAAAGGAGCACTGTATACAAGGAATATGATAGTTAAAAATAAAAAAAGAAAAAGAAAGAAAGAAAAAGCTTTAAAAATGGATTTTTGCACACAAGGAATGATGTGATAGTAAGAAAAAAAAAGGTTTAAAAATGGATTTCGGTTAAAAGAGTTTCGGATAAAAGAGTCTCTACTGTGATATTTGCCCTATTCTACATTGAAAAATTTGAAAACGTTTAATGGATAGAACTTTCAAAAATTGCAGTAAAATAGAAATGTAATTGCCTGGTGTGTTGTCCACGACTTATTTATGGCCGGTTAAGAAGGATATGTTTGTCCTTTATAATATAGTTTTCAAGTATCCACAAGACATTTTGAACGCTTATTGTCACTGCAAGCGATTTATTTACACTCTCAAAAATATTCATCAAAAAACTTAAAAGTGCAGGCAACATGTCACTAACACCCCTGTTAGTGATAGAAAATTTTCAGATAATTGAAGAAATTTCCGTCTTTTGATTGAAGAATTTCAAGAAATTGTGAGTTTATATTCGAGAATTTTTCGCGTTGTAATCGGAAAAAGACATAAGTAAAAATTTGGTTATTAGTACGAAGAATACTGTGAAAAATAAATAAATCTGTATACTTACTAAAATTTTATCCACACTACAAAAAACTTACGCCTACAAAAATTTGTAGCTTTACAAAAGAATCTAATAAAATTTCAGAAATCTTACTAAAATTTTATCTGTAACCTAGGTTGCAGTTACATAAAAAGTTCTAGGAATTTCAGTTTCCTAAAAAATTCTTAGTAATCTTACAGATTTTTTTTTATTTACGGCGCAAAAGTATATTTGTTACATGAATTTTTGTTGGTACTGTTACGTAAAAAGTTCCAGGAATACGAGTTTCTTAGAAAAAAATTAGTAACTTTACAGATATTTTTTTTACAGTGAAGTAGCAGACACCACAGTTCCAGTAACATCCCCTGATTATATGAAGATGCAGCTTCATAATGGAGGATATTGTATTTACTTCTTATGTCATATTTGCGAAATTGTTTTTATTTTAGACGAAAATAGACAGATCAAAGCGGAAATGTTTGTCGTTTAAAGAAATATAATCAATTGAAATATTCGTGTAGTTCACATATATTTTTCCGAATGTAAATACAATTTCCGTTTAGCAACGCCACGTTTTTGTACATAATATAGTAATCGGTGTATTTACCTTATATAATGAAAGTCCTATTTTATTATTACGTCATGGTATGTATTTTCTGACATTTTTTTTTCTTAAGTAAGAAAAATATTTCTGTAATAAAAACATGCTTAATTCAAATAAGTGCACTTTTCTTCGGAAAACCCCGAGGTCACACTAAAACAATATATTACATCTCCAGTTTCAAAAATAATATCAATATAATTTTTTAATATTGCATCAAACTTTAACACATAAAAGTTTTCTATGCTCTAAAAATAACTTATTATTTACGATCAACCTCTAATCACGAATTTAATTACGTTCGTTAAAACTCAAGGAATGCTTTTGACAATTTATAATAACCCATTAAAGTTCTTGACATTCAGCTAACAAAAATTTGAAAACCGTTAATTAAATAATATTACTTTTTTTTAAAACTAACTTTTAAGTAAATCTTATTTTTTTTTAACCAAGAATATTTTACAGACTTCGATCTTTAATTAACTTCATTACTCACTTATATCATGAGATTTAGGATGCAATTTAGTTGTTAAGTATATATATTTAAAACTGAAAAAAAGATAAATATATTGCAGCTGTTTTTCTCAATCTTCACGAGTAATAATTTACAGTCATCTATTATTTTGCATTTTTTAATATTCGTAAAAAGAAATCCTTTGAAAACTAATTTAATTTTAATTAGATAGTTATCTTTAAAGATGTTACTTAAAAAATTCTAAAATGTAAATTACATTTTATAGAAATTTAATATTTTGGTTTTGTAATTTTCTGCATAAAATAACATATTTCCTTTCAAAAGCAATTTACTTTTAAATTCAAAAAGAAATTTTGTTTATCACTGATACACCTTTAAGTAGGAGCACATTAAATCAAAATTATCTTTAAGTTTTACCTAAGGTTTACCTAAAGGTAAGCATGGACTACAGAATACATTACATAAAATATGTTTAGTATACATACTTCAGCGCACCTTTTACATTAATTTCGATTACTAGTTTTCCTGTGTGTGTGTGTGTTTGCTAAAGAACTTTTGGCAATCCGTTTATTATTGAAGAAATTCAATGTAACTCTTTTAATTTCATAAAAAAGTAAACTGTAAAAAAACCACAGGAATAATAAGCGTATAATTTTACGAGCTATTCTAGCATTATTATATGAAGATTTTCGCAAAATCCCAGTGATAATAAATATATCTTTCTTAAAATGTGTAGCAATGTATTATATCCTATACCATTTCATTTATAAATATGTAAATCTTTTAAATTTTTAAAGTAATCATATTCTTTCTTATCATTAATCTCAAAACATATTTACTTTTTCAAAAAAGTAATATATTATAATTTTCGATAACAATTTTTAAATATTTCACTCTACAGTCAACTGTAAAATGGATGAAATTATATGATACTCACACCAGAGAAAAAAATTAGAAGAAGTGAAATTGTTAAAACAATTTTTTTATTGACTAACATTTTGCAGGAATAACACATCAAATACAATATCGCATTGATTGATTGAGCCTGTGATTGATGCTTACATAGATTTTAAGCACATCTGTCAACGGTGGTTCCCAGAGATCTTTAATATTTTTACTATATTTATTATTAGGCTTTAGAGGATAAAAGCAATGTAATATATGTTTATCAAGCATTATCGTGTATCGTTGCTGATTTAATATTTTCCTAACTTCGACCAGGGGAATCAATTCATAGTAATTGAAACATTTCCATAACCCTCACAAACACACCTTGGACTTGTATCCACATAACCACATGTAAAAGTCCACATGCATCCCTCCGGGATTGTACTTGTGATCAAAATAATAACATTTTCCGAATTTTGAAAAATTATACATGAATGATTTCTGATAAAACATGGAGCTATTACTGTTTTTTTCTGGGTTTCTATATTATTCCCGATAATGACGTCATATGCATATGTTTAAGACTGTATTTTAACAGTGGAATGCTTTAGCGATGCAAATGACGTGAATTGATTAAAAAAAAAGCGGGTATTTAATCCTTAAAACAGAAATATATTTTATAGAAGTGCGTCATTTTCACCTTAGCTGCTTTGAAATTTTTCACTTTTGAAAATAATTTAATCCAAATAACACACTGATAAAATGCAATGCTTCACAAAAATTTAGATTGTCTTTAGAAAAGGGCAGTGACATACAGTTTACATACTCATATCGGAAGTCTTTGTCCAAAAAATAGCAATTTATGTTACAAAACTGGTGATTTTCTCCTGGAGAAATTCGCTTCGTGAAGTTAGATAATCAAATAAAGAAGATTGTGAATAATTCGAGGTTTAAAATAATATCAAGTTCCGAAAGTTTTTGTCCAAAATACTTCCCACTAATAAAATTTTATTGCTATTCTTTAAGACATTCTACTATAATTTTATCAAAATAAAATAATTTGCTTAATTTAATTTTTCATAATTTTATATAATCTATATATATTTAAAACACAAGGCTGTTTTTGAATCATCAGCCCTGAGATTTCTGTTGAACCAATTTTACTAATAATTTGTATTTAACTGAAAGCTATTCATTTGTAGATGTACCTGCATTAGCTGTTAAAAATAAATAAATAAATAAATAAATAAATAAATAAAAAGGTTTTTATATTTTAATTTTAATAGTATTTTATGAATTTTTTTTCAAAATACTTGTAATTAGATAGCTTTCATTATTTTAGAGAAAATGGCATGAATAAAGATTTATTCATCTTTATTCATGCCATTTTCTGATAAAAATTCAAAATTGTTTATAAAAATTGCTGTATAGAGTTTAGTGGCACAAAACGGAAAATGATGTACTGTTGAAAACACGCATATTTCTTCATAAAGTTTCAGACACTAGGCGAAATGCTTAAGTAAGTGAAAATAACGTCATATTTAAAAGGAAACGATCATTTTCTTATATAAAGCTAAACATTTTAACACAATGCGCCTAAAAACATAAATCAGGCAATTTCTGCTCTCCGGTACTGATATTAGAATATCAAGTTAAGAGTGCAGCTGTTCACATGCAAAAGATGTTGCTGACAATCGTGACTTCAAATTTTGAGTTAAAATAATTTTAAAATGATCAACTTAAAATACCATTTTTTTAGAAATGGGAAAACGAACATGAGATGTGCGTATGTAAATTTTGAGAAGGTGAAAATGATGTCAGGATAAGATTTCAAGGTGAAAAATTTCTATGATCGTGTCGAAGAGGAATAAATTTTGTTGTTTTTCATTCTGGAATGCCAAGGATAAGAGCCTCAGTTGATAACTTCGTCATAATAACTGATATTTTATTTTACGTATCTGTCTATATTATAAAGGAGAAACGTATCTTTGTGTAACGTTGACGTCAATTTGAGAATGACAAACTTCATGATCAAATTTCGGTTTTGAAATTTTCGCTACTGCAATTTTTTTTAATTTGGCCCATCTCATACCCCTCCACCATTCAACTTTTCTCCAGATCCATCAGCACCCCCTTTCACGACCCAAGAAGTATCAGAGGCAGTATTTTCATTTGACAAGAATTAAGCTCCAGGAATTGATGAAGTGGATCACTACATATTACGCAATATATTCAAATCACAAAACAACATTTTATTAGATATGTATAATGCTCTCTTAAAAATTAACTACTTTCCAGATCCGTGGAAAATTGGTGAAATTGTATATTTTCAGAAAGTTGGAAAACCACCCACAGAGAGCAGTTCATACCGACCCATATCACTCTTATCGGTATTTTGGGAAAGTATTTGAAAAATTAATTCTTAGAAGAATTAACTACTTACTTCACATCAACAAAGACAACTTTCCATCTCAACATGGCTTCACTGAAGGAAGATCCACAGAGACAGCCCTACAAGAGCTCTTCTCAGAATTAGACCTTCTGAAACAAGAAAATGTATATATTTCATTAATTTCAATAGACTTTCAAAATGCATTCGATTGCCTACCATGGACGGTGACCCTACAGGCCCTTGAAGACTTGGACATAGAAAAACATTACATAAATACACTAAAATTATTCCTCTCTAACCGAGGTGCCTATACAAATTGGATGGCCGATGCGTTCCACTGGTTTTCAAAAGGTTGTCCACAGGGTTCCTGCTTAGGCCCATTCCTTTGGCGCGTTGCCATACAGGGTTTACTAAATGCACTCAGAGCAAGAGGTATTAAAGTAATAGGTTTTGCAGATGACCTACTCCTAATATTATTTGGATCGACAAGACTTAAATTAGAAAACATGGGATCGATAGCCTTGGACATAGTGATTGGACTCGGCAGAATTCAATGAGGATTTCGCATGAAAAATGTAAAGTCTTAAACTTGAGTAGACCACGCTTTCTCAAAAGATCCCCATATTCAAACTGGATAATATAAATTTAAAATCTGATTCAACAATGCCTTACTTGGGCCTGCTTCTTGATCGGACATTATCTTTCCTACCACATCTCAGAATGAAAAAAAACAATAGTCACTCAAATAACACAAAACCTCTTAAAATTTGCTTCTTACTCAGGAGGAGTATCAAAAACAATCCTCAAAATCTGGTACAGTACAATCTTAGAAAAAAAAGATTACATATGGAGCGGCAATTTGGCTAAACAAACTTCATAAGTCACACGGATTACGTTTAATGTCTTCAATCCAAGCTCAGTGCCTCCTCTTGGTCACGGGTGCATACAGGAAATCTCCAACAGTGGCTCTTTGTGTGCTCTCAGGTATACCACCACTTGCCAATCGTCTGCAACAAATTTCAACAACTGGAAAAGTCCTACGCCTGGGCATTGCATCAGAAGATTACTTACCAGCCCTATTCCAACCCAAGTCCTTAAAATCAGCTTCTTCCCCCTACTAGTATTACTTCGCTTGGGCAGAAGAATAAAAAATTTAATCCGACATAGATCTATTTACTGATGGATCAAAAACAGAGTACGGGACAGGACTCGCCTTCTGTGCCTACTCAGAAAACCAAATGATTTTCTGCTTACAACAGCAACTCAATATAGAAAACTCAGTATTTCAAGCTGATCTAGAAGCAATTAAAGAAGCAATATACTGGTCAAACAATAGCAAATTCCGTAGCTTCACAATCCACTCCGACAGCTTCTCTGGGCTCAAGACTCTAGAAAACAACTCAACAACAGATTTCCAGGTGCAGTCTATCATTCGGGAACTTCAGATGTCATCCAAAATTTTCATCTTCAATTGGGTTCGAGGAAACATTGGGATACACGGTAACGAAACCGCTGACAAATTGGCCAGAGCGGCAACATTTCCATCCGACACGATACCAAAGAAATTTGTTCCTTTTCCATCTTCATTTCTAGAAAGAAAATTGAAATTGCAGCTCCTTTCCAACTGGCAAACCGCATGGAACACAGGCACCACGGAGAGATTCTCTTACGCACTTTGTCCAAAGGTCACAGAAGATTTCTTACTTCATCACAGGAATCTATACATTTTTGCAACCGTACATGGTCCGTTTCCTTCCTATCTTTCCAAATTTGGAAAGTCAGCCTCATCGCGCTGCACATGCGGGCAGAGGGGCACGTCATTACACTATATAACAGATTGTACCTTAACATCAGCCTTTCATATAAATAATGAACCCTGCATTAATCTAGCACCATGGTTTAAAATTATTCTTAAACAACCACGTTTACTTAAAAAATAATAGATTGTATATCCCTATTAGAAAAAAATCAACTCTTATAACAACTTCCTCCTTTGGACGGACTCTCTGACGAAGAAAACTAATAAATGTTGCCACTTCAGTAGACTATATTCAGTAGTATTTCACTTTTTGAACTTGCTGGTAGCAGTGTATTCTATTTTTTCATAATGCAGCTCATTTGACAGTGCAATTAGTTTCAATCCTGCTCAACAGCCTAAAACATTTGTTAGGCATCATTTACCTACCTCTGTATCATTGTGTATTCTAATTCTATCTCATTTTATTATTCTACTAAATATTCGCATTGCTTATTGTTATTGGTATCTCTATCGTGTATTATTATTATTATTTACATCGTGTTTGTCTTATTCGACATTCTTATTGTTGGCATCACTACAGTACTCAGTAGCGCCAAATTTAATCTGCATAGTGTTAATGTCTTCTCTTGCACCGTATTTCACTTGTAAATAATAGTATATTGCATCAATTTTAATTTGTAAAATATTAACTTAATATTATTATTTTTTTTCTTTTTATTAGCATTTGCATATAATTCTTGGTTCAATTCTTACTTGCATATGGGTTCTGGCATCAAAATAAGAATTAAAACTCACTTCAAAAAGAGCTCTATCATTGAAAACGAAGTATTGCTTTGAACATTGTTATTTGTTTTCTAGCATCGTGCTTTTCTGTAATTAGTCTCCTATGTCAGTTCTTATATATTGTTTTACTTTTTTTATGTGTAACAGTGTAATCCAGCATTGTATCCTATATGAAAAAATGTGAAAAACTTCTTTTAACTCCCTTTGTTTTTGTTGTATCTGTAAGTCCTATTAAGTGGATTTACCACATTTGGTTCACATCTGGAATTCTTTTGTTTAGCGTATTTTTATTGTTTTTTACTTGTCCACCAATGTATAATACATACAACCGCCGCGGCGAGCGGCCCATCTTCGTCCGCAACCCTTTATTCTTCTACTCTACTCCGACTCTTTTGCGGAAGCAAGATTCCCAGGAGCCCAGCCACGTCCCGAATGAAAGACTCTCTAGCGAAAGCCAGATTGAAAAAAAAAAAAAAATCAAAAATTGAAACCGGACAAATTTAAAAGGGAAATTACACAAATTAAAGACACCGAAAAGCGGGAAGGGAGGGCTCGGGGCGATGAAGCTACCGAAAGACTCCTGCTGCTTCTAGCTTATTATTAGTCTCGGCGGCGGTTGGGGGTGGGCGGGGGGGTCAACCGCCGCGGCGAGCGGCCCATCTTCGTCCGCAACCCTTTATTCTTCTACTCTACTCCGACTCTTTTGCGGAAGCAAGATTCCCAGGAGCCCAGCCACGTCCCGAATGAAAGACTCTCTAGCGAAAGCCAGATTGAAAAAAAAAAAAAAATCAAAAATTGAAACCGGACAAATTTAAAAGGGAAATTACACAAATTAAAGACACCGAAAAGCGGGAAGGGAGGGCTCGGGGCGAGGATGGCCGCCCAGGGAAACCCAGCAAATGCTTTTGAGTTTTAGTGCAGTCCCTGGGGGAAGACACTTGAACCAGCATTGTATCTTATATGAAAAAATGGGAAAAACTTCTTTTAACTCCCATTGTTTTTGTTGTATCTGTAAGTCCTATTAAGTGGATTTTCCACATTTGGTTCATATCTGGACTTGATTTTTACTTGTCCACCAATGTATAATACTGCATTATGAGGTTTTTTTCTTTTTTTTCCCCCCTTCAAAATCTGTAATGTACATAAGATTGTATAATGATAAGTCCAGCACGCCTGGGATATAACTGGGCTGCCACTTGTAACATTATTTCTGTATAATTTTGTAAGTATTAATATATAGGGGTCTTATTCAACGAAGGTATTTCCGGGCCCTGGCTCCGGCAGCGGCCCGTTATGATTGTAGTTATTCTGCTGGGCGGGGCTTGTTGAGCTAAAACCATATTGGTAGGCCTCCCCGCCTGGCCTGAAACTGAAACTGAACTGAAACTGAAATTTTTTAATCTTCTGATAATCGTACATTTTCAATTTTTAGAACGTCGTTTAGGGAAAAAATCTATTTTCAAATGCATTTTGTTTAAAAACTGCATCTTAATTGACTGATTTATTATGTTTTTAAAAAATATTTTCAAGCATGTTTTTTTTTTCTAATTTATCTTATCACGTGCCGGCTTCAATACATAATACTAATAAACATTTTGCACATAAAGTAACAAAAATTATTCAGCATTTATTTTTGACTAATTTTCCAATACGAAATTAATACTTCCTTTGTAAATAATTGAAAGACTAATATAAAAAGACCCAACAAATTTAACGTATTTGTAATCGAACAATTTAAATTTTTCGACAACAAAATAGGAAAAAAACCTTTCAAGTGGAATTTGTTTGCAAAGTGAATTTCTGTTTACTGATTGTCTATTGTTTTTAAAAAATATTTTCAAGCATGAGATATTTTTAAATTTATTCCTCTCTCTTGGAGTTCGATTACGAAAGATTAATCTGTTTTTAATCTGTTTATCCTTAAAACAACATAAAGAGTAAATATTTTTCTTAAGGCTAATATTCCATACAAAAAACTTCCTCTATGAATAATTAAATAAAATACTAGAAAAAAAACACAAATTTAACAGACATGCAATTGACGTACGCGCTTAAAGCTCTGAAATTATCAGAATTCAAAAGGTTGCTGTAAGTAGCAAAATCTTGAGTTATTAACTCTTAGCAACTAATATGTAAATATCACTTTCAATAAATTTCAAAACTTTATTCGATTATTGGATTCATATTTTTCATATGAGAAATGCTTTTTTATTGTTAATGGGAAATCTAAAAAATATATTGCATGTAAAAAATATCAGTTTTCAATAAAAAAAATTGTTTTCAACTATGTTCTGTAACCCGGGAAGCTCAGGTACAGAAGCCAGAACCAGGTATCCCCTAGTTTATATCAGATCCAAGTTTCTATGAGTCCCTCACAATTCCGGTAGGACAGCCTCATTGAAAAGAGTAATTGTTGAAAAATACTAATACAGGTTTACCACAGTAGCGCCAGATGTTTTGCCAACTTGGCGAAATATCGCCAAATTCGGCGACAAAAATAAGTTGTCATAGATGTAGCCAACTTAATTTGGCGAAATTCCTATTTAAAACCATTAATCTTTCATAAAAGAAGTCACCGCAATTTAATTTAAACTCCGCTCTTTTAAGTATTTTTTTTTTCAAAATCTGTGGGTGAGAATTTTAAGTGTAATATACGAAAATGTACATCTTTACATCTTCCTCCCGATCCTACTAATAAAATAATCTACAATAGAATTCGATGTACTGTCTGAGTTTCTAACTGCGCGATTTTAATGTGTTTTGGGTACTTTTCCAGTATAGGTGCCTTGGCGAAGAAGGAAAATTGACAACATATTTTCAGGGAACTTATCCACTGACACGCATTTGTTTTCGACATTTATACGATTTATTTAACATAAAAAAGCCATTTATATAATTTTATACAGAAACAGAAGTAATTTGTACATAAAAAACATCAATAATATACATACAAAACACATATATAAGCAAACAAGAAAGCTCATCCAGTTTGTTTTCATAGCTGTTTATATGACTTGAACACAAATCTCACTTTCTGATGCCCGAATTACATAAATCATAAAAAAACGCCAAAGCCCCTATAATGGAAAAGTACCAAATTGTCTACTATTTTTCGCTATCTGAGCTATAGTTTGTACTATATGCAAGGTACGGGGAGCGAAAACGTCAAATATTAAATATTAAAGTTTCTATAAGGCAGTATAAGACTAAAAAATTAAGAATAAAAAAAATGCAAAATAAGACTAAAAAAGAAAGTAAAATCATGCGTTAAGCATAGAATATGAAACATTTTCCAGCACTTCCTGAATGCTTTAACAAAACTTTGTTATTTACGGAAATAAGGTAAATACGATATGTAAGTAATTATTTTAGAAAACGCATCAAAAAAAAAAAAAAAAAAAAAAAAAAAAAAAAAAAAAAAATAGTAGTTACCGTCTATAGCCAATAGTACATTATCACACGCCACTATTTAGATAAAATTTAATTTAAACTAAAACACTCTTAAAACTACTGAAATCACATTTCCAGATATTATCAGTCATAGACGGTTATGTATCCAATTCTTTGCATGACCCTGTATAGCATTTTATCTATATTCTACAAACATTTCTTAGTAAACTAAATACAGTTCAGCCTAAAAATGCATAATTCCTTTAAAAACCACCTTTAAGCAATTTACTCTCATACTCAGTAACTCTTACGAATTATTTTGTGTAGCCCTGTATATGAACTATAGCCTTTATACACACAGTATAGTATGCATAAATGTAGTGAAACATAAAAGCGCATATCATAATAAAAAATGCATTTCCACCAATCATCGCTCATGTACAGTACTTCGGAGAAAAGTTTCTTGGCGAGAAAGAAGTTTGGTAACATATTTTCTGACAACCTATTTACTCTTTCATACTCGCAAGCAATTTTTTCCATATGTATACAATTCATTTAATATAAAAAAAGCTATTTATCCATTTTTATAAAGAAAAGATGTAATTTTTTTTCAGATGCCATATACGCATCCGGTTTGGCGTGATTTTTTTCAGACGCGAATTTTGCAAAAATCTCGTTTTCGAATACCAGTTACATATATATTTTAAAATTATTTGCTATTATTTTGAAAACGAAATAACAATAAATAAGTAAAATTTTATTTAATAACTATAGAACAAAACAGTTTATATAATTAAAAAAAGTAAATAAACAATTTATCAATAAATAAAAAACAATATCCGGGTTACCATATCAGGCAAAATAACACCATTTTGGTTACAGTTAGGTATCCCGGTGCATATATGGCATCTGTGTATTTGTATATAAAAAAATTATATATTTTTAGAAAGAATTTGTTATGTATATAAATACACATATAAACAAAAATAAAAGTTCATTAGATTTGTTTTCATATTTTGGCGTTTATATATTTTGGCAACATATCTCACTTTCTGATGCCCGAATTGCGCCAAGCTTTTAAAAAAAAATATGCACAGCGCCTTATAGTGGAAAACTACTTAAATATAAATTATAAATTTTAAATACATGTATAAACAAAAATAAAAATTCATCAGGTTTATTTTCATAGCTGTTTATTTATTTTAGCAACATATCTCACTTTCTGAAGCCCGAATTGCGTCAATCTTTAAAAAAAAATGAGTTATAAAGGAAAAGTACCTAAGGCACAGATGTCGTATACGCACCATATTGGCATGATTGTATTTCTGACGCCGATTTAGTGAAAATATCAACAGCAAAATCAACAATGTCCGAGTTACCATATCAGGCAAAATATCGACACTTTGGCGGCAGTTAAGTCCCGTTGCGTATATGACATTGGCGTCAGAAAAAAATCGCGCCAATATGGTGCGTATATGACATCTGTGCCATAACCAATTACATAAACTAAAACATTTTATTTCGTGATCAAAGCATTGTTTTTAATTTCGAATAAAAAGTACATATATCCTAGGATAACTTAAGTTGAAATTAGGTTGACAGCGTAAAATCTCATTCCATAAACCTAAACAATCACAAGTGATTCATTCATCGTGAACCGTAAAAAATATTAAACCATTGCGGTAATCATTCACAAAGTAAGTTCTCCAAGAATCAATGTAGAATATTCTTATGGCGTCATAATAGGTAAAACGGTGGCGGGATCGTTTGTTTATGTTTTGAATTCACAGAGATTTTATTTTGCAAAGTTTATTAGTTATATTACTTTGTCATGTGTATGAGCTCAGAACAAAAGTATATTTTTTCATTATTTAGTTATTAAAAAATGAACACAATTATAAATGCATGATTTGAAAAATTTAAATAATTTTCTTTCTTAATACTAAAAAAATAAAATTGAAGTAACAGCGGATTTAAGTTAAATAAGTTTGTTTACTTCTGTTGTAATATTCAAAATAACTGTATTTATTAGATTTCAGTACACAACATCAGGGACAGATTAAACTTTGAAGTTAGATTAATTACAATGTCATTTCAGGACCTTTCTTTTGGAAAAGCTTTTCTAAATTCCACATAAAAATGGAAACTCGCCAGTGTTACAAATATTATTCCTAGGACAGACATAACAACAGAACGGCCGGTAATTTTACTGAAGTTCTTAAAAAGTACTTTATATCAGAAATTGTATTAAAAACTGGCTACTTCTTTCTTATAGCGGCCCACACAATTATGATTATGACAAGTTGCAGCCAATTTCGCAAGCGTCGTAACCAATATCGTGAAGCACACACGTATAATACCATTTCATTAAATCGTATACGATAGTTTAATAGTTTTTACCTTACTTCAAAAGTGTAATTTATTTATTTTTAAGAATTAAAAATCTAAATTGTCCAATATATGAATAAAAAAAAAACAAAAGAAGATTGAATTGACATGACTGCAAAAAGCCTCAAATCTGCACGACACTTGGAACCAAATTGTGCAGATTAGTGGTCTTCTACTGTACACAGATTTTCATAAATGTGTTTCGTTCTTAAAATGTGTTATTTTCATCTATCACTGCGGAACAAGCGAGAAAAACTCATATTCTTGCACATGAGTTGTATATATCTTTATATCTAATTTTCTGTCATTTTTGACGGGCTACATTTCTAGTTATTATATAAAATATAGTCTACCCTGCATTTGTAGATTCAATAATAAAGTGACTAATATTCTACTGAAAAATGGAAATTTTTCATCAATGAGATTTATATTACTAATATATAGCTATCGTTTCTAAACTTAATTTAGTTAGTTCCGCCGAGTTGTAAAAATCTTTGATACTCGTTATCTTTGATTCAATGTATGTCATTCTAATCAAACTGGAATCCGAAACTCCTTCTTTACAATCAAGGACCATTTACAGAATAGATGATCAAGTTTTCCTTTATTACATATATGCAACCTAATTAGAGTATCTAGCCTATCATATCGAAAAGATTTCGAAAATAGAAGGCATAATTTTGAATATATTGTGAATGGATTAAATATTATATGAATGATAGATTATTATAGATATATTAGTATGTCATGGAATATTTTAAATATTTTTAAACAACTAAATGTTTCTATTTCTATCATATTGCGTAGATTAAAGCTAAAGTTTCAGTTGTAATTATATTTTATGATAATTAAATAAGAAGTAATTACATGTAAATGTTCCATTTTGATTAACGGTTTAAATAATGGAATCCTCTCGTAAAAATTCCTCTATTACAGCCTTCATTAAATAAAATTTATGTTAAAAAAACCGTTTAATGTTAGGAGTATTCAAAACTGAAAATACACTTATTCCGAAAATATTGAACTCTGCAGAACAGTACAACGGCATTGAAGGCCTTCCTAGTTGAGATTAACTTAGCACTCAGTTTATTGGTTGATCGTCTTGTTTTATCGTGAGCCATTGGAATAGAAAATGTTTGGTATAAAACTACTTAAGAATTAAATAACAAAAGGAAAATATACATTAAATGAATCTGCTTTACTTCATTGTACTTGAATGTAGTCATAGTCTTACAAGAAGATGAGGCAGTTTTGTCCTGAACCTGACTTTATTTTCTGTAATATTGCATGATCTCACATGAAGTCAGGCCCAGTGACTTGGAACCTGGTAGGAGCAAAAGCTATCTAATGCCTGCGTGATATTAAACAGAGGATCACATCATAATCTGCCTGTCTTTTATCCTGCACTCTGTTTTTCATAAGCTAGTTTTTACTTTTTCCAGCAGAGAGCAGAAGTTACAAAGTGGGAAGGTTATTCTTTCTTACGGTGGAAGTTGGTTCCAAAGTGGGAGATTTATATCTTTTTTACAACTGTTTTTTTTTATGGAGACAAGAGTCTGGACTTATATGATTGCACCACCAAGAGCTAATTCTAATTTTAATGTCAAATATTATCTATGAGGTAAACGTAGTATGACCTGTCAATCAGACAAATGTTAATTATGATTTATCTCTTATAATGTATCGTCAATATTTTAATTTGACACCAATTTCAGTTTGTACACTAAGCATTTTTACTTTGATTTATTATAATCATTTGTTGTTTCGATTTTTATATTACCTAGCATAGCCTGAAAACACAATTTTTTTATGCTACAACTGTAATGATACTCCATTTCCTTGCTCATGAGAGATTTATTACTTTTAAGAATATTAAGATAATCTAATATGTTTTAAGATGACTGTCTTATGTCAACAAAGGGTAATTTCTTTTCCAAATATTTTCATAAATAGCAATTAGTGTTAAAGATTTTTATGATGAGTAAACTGTGTTTAATTATTTGATTTACGATTCTCTAAAAAATGAGATGGGTATCCTGATTTAAAAAGGTAATTTAAATTTAAAATTTAAAAAAGTGTTCACCTGTTAAAAAGGGATTTATTTTTATTTATTTATTTTTATCCTTTCATACATATACAGGGTGCAATATGTTATCTATCACCGACCTTTAATTTCTCAACTAATACAATCACGAAACAAATAATTAACAACAATTACGAAATCTAACTTTTTATCCGGTCCCCCAGTCCCTATAGTTATATTTAGTAAAGGTTTACACATATCGTAATAGATGTAACACAAAACGTTTGACGTACTACAAAAATTGACAGATTTATTAAATTTCAAAGTTTGAGATTTTTGCACATGATATTGTCTTTCATTGAGGGATCAGTTAAAAAATGAATTAAAGTAATTTGAGATCAAAATCAGGGACCAATGTCCTTTTTACGGTGAAACCACGTTAAACCGGTATTGCAAAATCGCGGAATCACCAGTGAGGGTTATTTCATCTAAAAATTTGAGCTGACTTTTAGGGATTGTATACAAAGCGAAGAACGAAATAGTGAAATTAAACAGAAAAATAAATATCAATTTATTATAATATCAAAAAACGGTCTACTATAAAAAAAATGAATACACCAAACGCCGAAATCTACAAGAGATACTGCTAAAAGTGTTCTCCATTGGTGGCAATTCACAATCGAATGCGTTACAGTATTGAATCCTGGACACGTTAGAGCATGGTAGGTGTGCAAAATGTGCGACAACCAAGGATGATGCGCTGCTTCTGATAAACCATAGAAGTGGTCTCAGTCACATACACCTATGTCTTGATGTAACCCCAGAGGTAGACGTCCATGGGAATCAAGACCGGAGAACGCGATGACCACTCTAAAGGACCTCCATATCCAAGGGTCTGTTGACCGAATTCGGTGGCCAGAGACGTCCGGACGTTTGATGTATTAATGCGGAGAGGGCCCCATCATGTTTAAACCACACCCGACATGGATGTCGGAGAGGCAGCTCTTCATACCAGTCACGTACCGTGTTTTGTAGCAGATGCAGGTAACAATCGCCCGTTACGGTCACCATCGTAGAAGATGGGTCCAACAATCTGGGTTCCCCATATACCGCACCTCACGTGTCGTACTGTGCAGGCGATGTGGAGGTTTTCTAGAGACCAGTAATGCACATTGTGCAGTGTAAACTTTGACTCATCTATCCACAGAATGTTACAGAACGAACAATGTCCACAGAATGTCACACAAAGGAAAAACGGATTTTCCGCTAAGGTGTTGTGCATGAAATTACAATAATCAAATCGTCGTGCGTGGTCACCCAGCATCAATGCTTGCACCAGTGTCGGATGGTATGGATTCACATCATATGCATGTAACAAATGCCAGACATGCTGACCACATGCCCCGCTTTTTTTCGCTGTGCTCAGTTTTGGAGTTAAAAGGGCGAATGCGAGCACCTCCAGCGGTGTCGCTCAGACATTACACATTGCCCGTCTATTTGTTCGAGGCCGTGGTGAAACGGAGCCGGTCTCTCTAAGATGGTGCAATGCATCAGTTTTAGTTTCATGCGTTGGATGTAGATCCTTAGGGAAACGTTCTGAATAAACACTCGCAGCCTGCCTGCCATACCTTTGACATTAGACCATAAATAAGTATCATTTCGGCATATTGCATGTATGGGTAGGTTGCCACAACGATCTCAGCACTGACTAGCATGTCCTCCGCTAGATGGCTCGTAATTTATTCCGAACGTGTGGCTCTGCGGTACTATTGCATAATCCCAATTTTCATGCTCGTTATACCTCGGCTGGTCATTTGCAATCCGTTGCCTTTTATCTAGTACTTAGTGAGTATGTTTTATTTTCCGGTTGTCGATTCTACCTACTTTGACGTTTGAATGTTCTTCGACCCATAAAAGTTAGCTCAAATTTTTAGATGTAATAATCCTAACTGGTGATTCCCCGATTTGACAATACCATCTAAAGGTGGTTTCACCGTAAAAAGAACATAGCACCTTGATTTTGATCTTAAATTACTTTAATTCATATTTTAACTGATCCCTCAATGAATGACAAAATCGTGTGAAAAAATCTCCCACTTTGAAATTTAATAACTCTGTCAATTTTTGTAGTACAGATGTCAACCTTTTTGTGTTACATCTGTTATGATACGGGTAAAATTTTACTAAATATAACTATAAGGACTGGGTACCGTATAAAAAGTTATATTTCGCAATTTTTACAAAATTAATTTTTTACTTTAAATAATGCCACAACATGAATATTTACCTCATTTGAAATGTTTTTTGTAATTGGAACTATATATCTACGACCAACGGTTGAGAAATTAAAGGTCAGCGATAGATAACATATTACACCCTGTATAAAGAATTATAAAATGTTAACAAAATTTAAAAGATTAAGAAAGAAAATCTAAAGTTAAAAAACTTAAATCAAGGTAATATTAGTACATAAAATATTAAAACATAAAAAGATAAATTAATTCCCGTGCGTCTGCAGTTACGAAAGCTATTAAATTCAAAATTAGCATTCTGAAGAGATTCAATACTTTGGTCCATTAATGTACTAAAATAATGCTTAATGTTACAGGTTATATCTACTATAACTAATGTGAATCAATATATATATATATATATATGTATATATAGCTATTACTACTTGAATGAAACTTTATTATTATATTATCAAATATATTATGCAACCTAATGTACATTCTACATTGATCTAATGTATCATCAGCAAGTTTTGAAAGTTGAAGAAAATTCTACAGTAATAAAGATTATTTTACTAATGCTCAGAAATTGTTCACAAACTTAATTTATTTGCTTCCACCATGTTACAAATCTCTTATATACTCGTTATATTCCCTTCAATATATCTCTTTCTTAATCAAAGCAGAACCCTAAACATTTTTTTTTTTAAATATAAGGAACTCATTATCGAAAAGATGTTTAAATTTGCCTTTCTTCCAAATATGCAACCCAATTACAACAGCAAGATGAGTAAATCGCAAATACATTTTGAGATCAGTATGATCATTTACAAAATAGAGAATGTTCAAATGTTATATCAATGTGCATATATTAATACATTTTTTAGAAGAACAAAAACTACTGAAATATTAAAATAATGTCATTTAGAATAAACTATATTCGAATATAAAGTCTATAATTATAGAATTTCAGAACACCGAAAAATGAATGCATTATATTATAAGTAAATATAACTGTAAAACTAGTGTGTTGTGGCCATCACAAAACTTTCTTCTATATAAATCACGTCAATTAAATCATTTACAAGGCTCAAGAAATTGCATCAATATAGCACCAATTCATATCAAATTGTATCTGAATTTGAATTTGCATGGAAATTCATGCATTAGTTCTTGTGATAGAACTATAGCGGAAATTCTGAAAAATGTAGCATAGCAGCACAATCTTTTGAGAGATTACCAAAACTTAAACAGCACTAACTAGCATCAAGGTATACTTGAATCTGAAGTTTGATGAAAACCCAAGCATTAGTTCTTGAGATAGAGCTATTGCGGAAATCACAAAAAATGCAGCATAGCAGCGCCATCTGTTGAGCTATTTTCACCAAAATGTATAAAACGTCAATTCATGTCAATGACAAGGACTAACTGAATCTCATTAGTTCTGGAGATTGAGCTACTGTGGATATCGTGAAAAATGCTGCATATCAGTGCCACCTCTTGAGCGATTCACACCAAAGACTAATAAGCATCAATTTATATCAGGGACTAACTGAATATAAATTTTTATTAAGTTCCTTGCATTAGTTCTTAAGATAGAACGCCCACAAAATTTGTGTCACATAATACATACAGACAGACAGAGTCACAGACTCAGAGACTCACTGACAGACATTTTCTAAAAACATGGGTTTTTCTTGGAATCTCTGACCCCTAAAACGTGTAAATCCGTCAAAAACCGAATTTGAAAATGTTCATGAATCCAATACTTTCTTCTTGTAAAGATAGAAGAAAGTAAAAATGTTAAACAAATCAATGCAGAAACGTTTTATAAGGGAATAAGAACTATTTAAAATGACGAAACAATTATCTTAATTTCAATTATTGTTTTTATAATGTTAGAGCCTTTAAGAATATCCTACAGATAATCGGATGGATAAGTTACAAAACTTAAAACCTTAGGGACTACAAAATCATTTGCTGGAATCGAAGATGTCACACATTTTAACTCTCAAATACAGTTTTTCAGCAGTATTACCCCGATAACCCTAAACAAGAAAACGGATTTAAATGTTTCTTTTTCTTAAATAAAAGAAAATAACTTCTTTATAAAACATACCTAAAAAGTAAGCAGAATTTGTTTTGTCGTGTTATATTAATAAATGGATGAATTTTATGGATTCAACTATTTTTAATCGTTTATGCCAATAAGAAGTACAAAGTATAATAAATTCATTTCAATGTGTTTGTGCTGTACGTCAAAGCGCAGGCTCCACATTTCTTGTATGTCGTGAAAGACATCTGCAGGAATATGTGCTTATTTGTGATGCTGCATCAGTTACATGGAGTTTTATTTTTACAATTTTGTGGATCTTCTCTGATTACATCTTCGACTTTATTCAACTCATACACAAGAATGTCTAGGGGTGTAAAATCAGGGGAGCGCAGCGCCCACAGCTTGCGTGAACAGCAACCTATCCACCTCGAGTAATGGTTTACCGAGGAATTTCTTGACTTTTTTGTGTCGGGAGTTCAAGAGATCGAAGATGTTCGCAGCCAAGATACACACAATTAAAAAACTAAACCAAAAAATAACTGCTACAGGAGCACAAATAACACCACATAGTCTAGCACACGTCTTTCGTACCACCCTAGAATGGTGGAGCAGATGCGTAGACTTACAGGGTAACCACATCGAAATGATTTTATTATACATTGTACTTCTTATTTATACAAACAAATTCTTTAGTAAAAGCAGTTTTCTTGAAAATGTCAAGAGACTTTTGAAACACCCTGTATTAGACGAAACTTTAATTTTGTATTAATTTTTATTAATGAATTTTTAAAAAATTCTAATTCAAAATATTACATTCTCTAAATTATTCACTTCAAAGACTCACTTCAAATCATCAAAGACTATTTAAGGAATAAAAAATGGAACATTCTTTATTAATAAGATTTTTTTTGGTAAAATGAAATAATCGTTTTTTCACTGAATTTACTTATTTCTGGTAAGTTACTAACCTCGTAGATATTCCTTTTCCCACCTTGAAATTATCTGTTTCCTAATCATTGTAAAATACAAAATTCCTTCTTTATAACGAATAATTCATTATTGAGAAAAAAGTAAAACTCCGCCTATCCGAATCCCGGTTATCCGAAAATCGGCTTAAGCGAAAGACCTTCAAATTCCTTCAAGTCATTTTTAAATGTGAAAATTTTATTGTCAACACTACTTTTACTGATGTCAAATAACACCTTTCAAGATATTGTTATTTATCATTACTGTTTTATTTGTAAGTTTTAGATCAAAACATTTCTGAAATCATTCTTAATACATTGAAGAGTTGTTTTAATTTAAATGACATCAGTTTCTGTAGACTCCTGTGTTTCAAAGACTAGTGATTCAAATTTAGGCCATAACTTACGCCAAGATTTCACTAATGTTTTGTTTTGAATTTCATCCCATGAAGAAGCTTCACAGTAGCAAACTCTCTTCTAAGCTATGCGTTTCAAATGTTGAACAACTTGTGCTCCATCAGCCAGTCCTTCAATCAAAAATCGTATCAGGCTTTTTCTGTAATATCTCTTAATGTTCTCAATAATTCCTTGATCCATTTGTTGAATCAGAGAAGTCACATTCGGAGGCAAAAAAAAAAAAAAAAAAATAGCTCTAATCCCATCCTTTACATACTCAATTTCTGATGGGTGCGATGGTGCATTATCCAACAAAAGAACAGCCTTCTGAGAAAGTTTCTTTTTTTTTCAATTTATTTTTTTTATCTCTGGAATAAATTCGTTGAGAAACCATTCACTGAAAATGTCACACGTGATCCACGATTTTCAATGATCGGTATTTTATTGGAAAAGATCTAATGTTGAAATTCTTGAACGCTCAGGGCTTGGGCGATTTTCCAACTAACACAAGGGAGAATTCATGAGACCTTGGTGCATTACTGCAAACCAAAAGTGTTATTCTTTGTTTAGCAGTCTAAAAAACCTGGAGCCGTTTTCTCCGAAAAAGAAGCCAACGTGCGGTTTGGCAACATATTATAATTCTATCCTGTTTCATCGCAATTGTAGATTTGTTCATTACTTAAGCCTTATTTTGCAATAATTTCTGAAACCTTTATCTGGAAATACCTTACTTGTGAAGAATATGCTGACAAATTTTCACTGCAAATACCGATCTGACGAATGTAGTACCGTCACTTCCATCGGTCTAACCATCTCAAACAAACTGAAAATTGAGGATCTCCGCCCATTTCCTTGTTTAAACCTTTTGCATTTTCATGAAAAATAGGCCACTTAATGCCGACCCTTTTCCGCGCGATTGAGTAAACTATAAAAAATGATCTTCTTCAAGTTTCAAATTTTCACACTGCTTCATCGTACTTTTGCTAGTTAAGCTTGCATTTGTTGTGATCTTCTTACACCATTGTTCAATTTTGTCATTCAGGGTGCTTTGAATACAGAACCACAACATTTTTATTACAACGATGTTCTAAATTACGAACACAGATTTTCATGAAACAAGTTTTCACCATAAGCCTCCCGGTTATTCGAAAATTTCCATGGAACCCCGGTTATCCGAAAATTCCTATGAAACCCTGGTTAACCGAAAATGCTTTCGTCCCATTCTTTTCGGGTAACCGGGGTTTTACTGTAATTACGTTTTCCAAGTTTAGTTGCTAGCGAAATAAGTCTTTTAAATTCAATGTTTAAATTTATTATAAATAATGTAAATCGATTGAAACACGTATATCGTAAAGTATTATATTTTGATTATGAAAAGTAAAATTTCACAATGAAAATGTGTTCGTATAATGAATCAGCTTTTGTTGATGAAAAAAAAAAAAGTAGAAATATCTGTATTAATACGGTTATTTTGCAAATATATAGTGTCGTTCCAAAAAGTAATTTGGTTAGTTACGTCGAGTTATAAAACACTTGGATACTCGTTATCTTCCCTCCAAAGCATCTCTTTCTTATTCAAAGTAGAACCCGAAATTATCTCTTAAGGATAAGAAACTCATTACCGTGTAGATGATTAGGTTTCCTTTCTTCCAGATTTGCAAACTTGTTACAGGATATAAAAGATTCCAAAAATTGCAGCAATCATTTACAATATACGGAATGTTTTTACACGTTCACGCTGGCACGGTGGGTCATACTCGATTGTCTCAGAGTTGTAAAGTCTCCGGCTTTTTGCACACCACTGTTATTTTAGAGAAAATGTTGTTCCTTTAAATCGGCCAATTGTTTTAATTTAATAAAACAACATTTTCTGTATTAAAATACTAGTATCCAAAAGGCCGGAGACTAGCCAGCTCTGAGACAGTCGAGTGTAACCCACCGCGCCGGCCTGAGCGCGTTAAATATCTGATAAATATTATGTACGTATATTTGCATGATATGTAATATTTTCCATAGAATGTAAAATACAATATAACATATAAGTTCTATATTCAATAACGTAGTGAATAATACACTGTTAATAAATAGATATTCTACATCAATGGGATTTATTTTGCTAATATATAGTTATAATTCTTAAACTTAATTTAGTTAGTTCCGCCGAGTGTTTAAACTCTTTGATACTCGTTATCTTTCCTTTAAAGTATCTCTTTCTTAATCAAAGTAGAACACCAAACTCCATTTTTTCGTTGAGGAAGTCGTTATCGTGTAAATGATTATTAGATTATCCTTTCTTCCAGATATGCAACATAACTACAACAGCAAGATAACCGTATTGAAAAGTTTCGAAAATAGAAAGAATAATTCAGAATAAAGAGAATACTTTAAAAAACATAAAAATATTATGTACCGTGTAAACCAAAAGCTCATTAAAAATTTAAAAACTCATAAAAAAGGAAGAAATTATGATAAAGGAGTGTGGTTTAAAAATAAGGATAAAGGAGTTGCAAGAAAAGGCTCACAAGGTAGTAGGATGTTTTTTTAGCATCTAAAAAAAATTAGTTAAAAAATCACATGTAGAGGGCGCTGACGACCCGAAACACAATTAATAGAACGTTCCTACGCTCCTTTAATTTGTTCTTCTAATAACAAATATTCAACATCACTTCCAGAACATTCTTCGACACAACCGTTGTTCTGTTCATTGTTTTTCGGGTCTTCAGCGCTCTCTATATGTGATTTTTTAGTTTTTTTTTCTGCTAAAAATTCCGACTACCTTGTGAGCTCTTTCTTGCAAACCGCACTCCTTTATCATAATTTATTCCTTTTTTTATGAGTTTTTAAAGTTTTATCGAACTTTTCGCTCATCCGGTACATATATTTTTATATTATTCAATATTTTTAATCAACAAATTACAACTAAGTCTATGGGAATTCATGAATTAGTTGTAAAGTTTCCGTTTTAACTAATTTTTATCAATGTTAAAAAAAAACGAATTTAATTAATTAATATTACAAGGAGTCAAATCCGGGCTCATGGGTAGAACATGACTGAAAATTATATTATATCTATTATTTTTTATGCCAGCATCCTTTTTCTCTGCTCATACCAAAGGCACAGCGATGTAGGTTCTGCAAGCGGCAGTTGACGTAGTATACTAGTATACATTCATATTGTTAAAAAACGTTGTTTAAAAAATACAGTTAATCAAAAATGAAGAGAAAATGTATCAAAAAATTATCTCAAAGACTGCTGTGAGAAATCTTCGTACTGGTCTACGGTTTTTTGTGAAAAATACTTATCTATATGAAAAGTAGAAAAATTGCGAAAAAAGCATGTTTTAAAACTTATTAAAATGGGTAATTTCGTATTCCAACTCTCGTTAATGGTAGACGAAATCGCCAAAGATCACAACTTACCTAATAAGTCTTTTGAATTCCATTCATAACGTTGGTTTAACAGCGTGGTTCAATTAGATATGTTAAATTTGTGTTTTATTTACATTTTATTTTTTATTTATTTAGATGAATATTTTATTTTCGTTTGAAATACAAACAAGTGTTAAAAGTTCCCGTACTCTAACTTAAATAACTCATTCTCCGCGATATTTTTAATATTAAATTTTATCCTCTACTTATCACTGCACCAATTTTTGAGTTTCTTATCGTTTCGTTCTTTTCTCACTTAAGTGATGCCAGAGTAAAATTCTATGTTATTTTGTTCTTCATAGTGAAATAAATTTATCACACATTTAAAGAATTGTGCTACTCGAAACTTATTTTGAATGTAAATCGTTCGAATGGTACAAAGATGTTCGGCGAAATAAATATCCAAATGATGGAATACCGAGTAAAGATACGTTATACCGTCTCGTTCGATGATTTTGTAATACAGGATCGGTGAAAGACAAGCACGGGAGTGGAACGCCGAAACTTGTTACACCAATCTTTTACATTCTCAAAAAAATGGCGTAGGGCGTGATGTATCACTCAAAAGGACAGTTGGCCTCTGTTTTTCGAATCAACTGTTCATAGTTTATTATACAGGGAACTTATCCAGCAATTCGTTGTATTGTTAGATGTGAATGAACGAAATTCTGTGTTCCAACAACATGGCGCAACAATCCATACAAGTGATGAAACCGTGGACATGCTTGAAAAATTTTTCGCGATCGGCTCATTTCAAAAAATCTTTTCCCAGCTCGTCCCCAGAAAAAAGTATATGCAAATAATCCTAAAACAGTAGATGATCTGAAAAATGCCATTACTCCAAGGATACAAGAAGTCACTTCCAGCATGGCAAAACGCGTTTCTACAAACATGCTGAAAAATGTTCGGCTTTGCCCCATAGAAAGCATTGGATAGTTCGAACATTTATTATAAATATAAGTTCAGTATTTTTTCATACCTCATGTTAAAAGTGCTTTTTATCATTTGTATAAAATTAATAGTTTTAATGTTTCTTTTTTTGTGAATAATAAATACATATGCCGTCAGTACGGGAATTTTTAGGACATTCTGTATAAGCTGGAAACAAATGCTGAGATATTTATATTACTTTAAGTTCAAACACATTTATCTCTTCCAATCTTCTTCAGACGATAGAGGGAGATCAAATTAAATTATTTTAGTACATTGCAGAAATTTTAATAAATTGCGATACAGTTTTCAAACAAATTACATTTGAAAATTGATTTTTTACACTATTCGATGCTGTAAAAATTCAAATGTGTGTTATTTTGAAGTTTATAAAAATGAAGTAAAAACGAAATTAGATCATCTGCTGTTGCCACCATCAAAGTGACGTCAGCTTTAAGAACGCATGCATTTGTCCTTTATAATATAGATGTTAATGTTCTTTGAATTTAAATTTTTTTCCCTGTGTACCTGACAATTTTGATTAACGGTTTGAATGATGGATTTATCTCATAAGAATTATTCTACTGTAGTTATGACTACATAATATTTATGTAAACAAAAAACAACATCGTGTGAAACATCGTGTAATCTTAAGAGCATTTGATTTTGAAAAATGCATATTTTGCGAAAAGCTTCAGTACTTTGGACGATTAGTGTAAATAAAACAATGATTAATATTACATGTAGCAGTTTTATTATATCTTAATGTATATTAGCTAAAAATATAACTAATAATAACAAAACGGAAATTCTAAATTTATATCATGCATCATCATTTGCTGCTGAAAGAGAAAAAAAGTGGATAAATCTGATCGAAGATGCCATAGAGGGATTTATTTAAACTTCCTTTCAAAATACTTTATCATTTAATTAATAAATTGAAATAGTTTACTTATGTAATTATTAAATCATTAGCGTTTATTTTTCAAAACGTATATAGATGGCAACACCATTAAATTTAATTTTATAACTCTTACAATTTGGATATATTTTTTAAATCACATTAAAATTATTCATGAATTGCTTCTCAAATACTTTTAACAGCATATGTTTGAATATCTGAAAAGAATGTTTAATTAAATAATTTAATCTTAGCTAAAATATAAAAAGGAGACACACTGTTAAAAATTTGCAGCATTCTGGCAGGTCATTTGACTGTTTTTTCCGAAATCGGTTACACAATCGTTAATTTAACACTATTCTGACCATATTATTGGCCATTTTATGGTCAGAATATAGTTAAATTATGGTTATGAAACCGTTTTTTCAAAAAAACGGTCGAATGACCTGCCAGGATGCTGCAAAATGTTTAACAGTGCACCCTTAAAAGGAGTTTGAAATTGCGCAAAGACAGAATTTAAAAAACAAAAAATATATAATTTATAAATATTTTACAAAAATTTTTAGTTTTAACACTTAAAATAAAGTCTATAAAATTTTATCTACGAGATAATGAAATGTATTCGGGGAAAAGTTTTCAGATTGCGACGCCGAGCTTTGAACAAGGACCTATTATCAGATGACATTAAATAAATTCATTTAATTAAATTGTACAAGACTTCTGTAAAATTTTATGACTTGTCGTGTGAAGTATCCATCTGTAAGTATGGAAAATTTGAAGGCTCTACCTTATACAAATTCTGAGAAGGAACTCTGTGACGAAAAGACAGAGAGAGGAATGTGACGAATAGGATTCGTCAGATTACCAAAACCGTAAAAATACAAATAATATTCTGTATTTATAAGGTATATTTTACACTATGTAGCACTATGTAGCACTATGTAGGGGTCGTCCCTAAACTTAATTTGGTTACTTCGATCGAGTTTTTTTTTAAATCTATGATACTCTTTATCTTTTCTTGAAAGCATATCTTTCTTAATCAAAACAGCATCCGAAACTCTTTCTTTAACCTTTAACGCATGTTACCGGTCTCACAGACCATTGCTAATTTCATTTTTACTTTATCTCTTTATCATTTTTACTCTTACTCATCTTTACAAGAAAAAAAATATTGGATTAATGAAAATATTCGAATTCCGGTTTTCGACGGATTTACACGTTTTAGGTGTCAGAGAACCCGGAAAACAGGATTTTACAAAATGTCTGTCTGTGAGTCTGTCTGTCTGTCTGTCTGTCTGTGTGTCTGTGTGTGATACAGATTTTGTGGGCGCTCTATCTCAAGAACTAATGCACGGAATTTAATAAAAAAATTATATCCAGTTAGTCCCTGATACAAATTGATGCTGATTAGTTTTTGGTGCAAATCGCTCAACAGGTGGCGCTGGCGCTGCTATGATGCTTTTTTTACGATTTCCGCAATGGCTATATCTCAGGAACTAATGCACGGATTTTCATGAAACTTCAGATTAAGTTAGTCCTTGATATGACTTGATGGTGATTACGTGTTGGTGTAAATCGCTCAACAGGTGGCGCTGCTATGCTGTATTTTTTTACCATTTCCACAATGGCTCTATTTCAAGAACTAATGCACAAATTTTCATGAAACTTCAGATTCAGTTAGTCCTTGATATGACTCGATGCTGATTCCGTGTTAGTGCAAATCGCTCAACAGATGGCGCTGCTATACTGCATTTTTTATAATTTCCGCAATGACTCTATCTCAAGATCTAATGCACGGATTTTCATGAAACTTCAGATTCAGTTAGTCCTGTATATGACTTGATGCTGATTACGTGTTTGTGTAAATCGTTCAACAGGTGGTGTTGCTGTTCTGCATTTTGCGCGATTCCCGCAATAGCACTACCTCAAAACCTAATGTACGAATTTTCATCTAACTTCGGATTTAGTTAGATGTTAACACAAGTTGTTGCTCATTAGGTTTTGGTGTTAATCGTCCAATAGATGGCGCTGCTACGCTGGAATTTTCATGATTTTTGCAATAACTCTATCTCATAAACTAATGCACGGATTTTTCACAAACTTCAGATTCAGTTAGACTTTGACATAAGTGGTTGCTTGGTGGGTTTTTTGTAACATAGGTTTTGGTGTAAAGATCCCAATAGGTGGCGCTGCTAGGCTGAATTTTGCTGGATTTACACGATTTCAGAGATAGCAATATCTCAAGAACTAATGCACGGAATTTCATATCTTTAGAATCCTCATGATGGGCATAGACTGCCGTTTAATTTCGGCAGTGTGATAGCGAATTTTCAAGTATTAATATGTATGAGATAGAAGAAAGTTTTTGGATTGGTACATCGGACTAGTTTATACATTATCTTCTAACTTTCAGTTTAACTACAGACACTACAGGAATTTTGTTTCACGTGGAACTTTAGTACTATCACCTAACACATTTGAATACGTGAATTTTAATTATAACTGCCCTGTACAAAAAGTTTTGCAAAAAATACCATCCTACGAGTTAATCCCGTCTTTTATTCATCTTTCGATGGAGCGGTCACACGACCGCTCCTCAGTAGGAGAGACCGGGGCTATTTGGCTACAGGGGTAAGTAGGCCCAGTCCTCATAAATCGCTTGCTTGTGGATAGATTGCGTAACCAGTCACAGAGTACCTTTCTTCTTACTTTTTACAATCCTCATTGTAGTTTTGCAGCGTTACCTACGTGCAGTGACTATTTATTACGATTTTTCTGTTTTTTGCACTCATAAGCAATTTTTTGTTGCTTCATTCTTTCTCTAATTTCTAATACTTATCTTAATAATTACGATTTAAATTGTGCAGCTCTTCTTAGTGTATGATTCACTGTACCTACCCCATATGTGATTTGCTTAGATTATTTATGCTTAGATGGATAAGTATCCCTTTTGTGAATAAATTCTTCATGGGGCTAGTAGGCACATTATACACGGGGCAAGTTGACGCGATATTTGGTGTGTGCTGGTAGCTTGAAAAACAGCAAACACCGAAAAAAGTGGTTACAATGCAAGATTTTGGGCACACAAGGCTTGCCCAAACGAAGACACTCGATTTTTTATTTGTGACAACTGTAACTCTGATGATGATATCGAGTAGGATAGAAGTTACTCAATGTTAATGTTTTATTCATTATATTTATGTCTGTATAATTTAGAGTTTACATTGTACGGCGATAACGCCTTTATTTAAACTTACTGGTATTAATGAAATTGATTTCTCTTAACAGCGTGTTTTATTTGAGTTTCATATAATTTTTTATAAAGCGTGTGCTTACCCCATAGGTATAGGCAACTTGGCCCGTGACGGGGTAGGTTGGCGCACAATTTTCCTTTTAAGTTAGGCTTCCGCTAAAAATAAACTACTAAAGTTACAAACTCAAAACTCCGCGTATTTATAGCCCAATGCCTGTTCTTTAAAAGTACAGTTAAAGTTTCAGAAAAAAAGTAAACAAAAAGTTAATAAAAATGAATAACTAAAAACTGCGCCTACTAGCCCGGTCTCCACTAGTTGTTTGATAATTTATGTGGCATCAGTTAAAGGAAACTAGTTACACAGAATATAACAGGGTTTTTCTTCTTTCGGATAAAAACCTGATTACATCAGCAATATGAGTACATCGAAGGATTCTTATTTAAAATAAATCATTTAGAGTTTAGAGAATGTTTCTAATACCATATTAATTTATGTTAATAAATATAAATATTATACATTTGAATATGAAAAATGTGTATAAATGCATTTAAATAGATACATTTGAATAAATAAATGTGAGTATTAATTGAGATAATCATATATATTTATATAAAATATAATATATTTTACTTTTCAGAAGAGCAGATTTAATAAATAATAAATATTGAAAGTACTGTTTTAATTTAAACCTTCTGTTACTGCAAATGACCTGTAAAAGAGACAGCGTCTCAGTTGAAATTATTAATTAGCACAAAACATACATAGGATATATTTTAGTTTTTTTACCTTTTTCATTTAGTTATTTTTATTGTACAGGATACTACTTGGTGCATTGGCAAAAAATTAAATGCATTTTTTTTTTTTTTTTTATTTACAAACACGAAAATTCTTAAACAATTATACTTGCGGATAATCGTAAAAAAAGTCATAATTTACTTTTCACACGTTATAAACTCAAAAACAACATTGGAGCCTCGAGATACCATAAGGAAGAATAAGTTTGGAAAGTTTTAAGAACATTGTGTTTATCTGAAATGTTTTTTAGGTATCATAACCTCAATTATTCAAGTAAAGCAATATCTGTAATTCTACAGATAGAAAGTTACAAAAATCTGTAAGCTTACTAAAATTTTATCTGTACACCGTACTAAAAGATCTAAATCTACCAAACTAGTTTTCGTAAAGCTACAGAAATCTGTAGACTTACAAAAGAATCTACTTAAATTACGGTAATCTTACTAAAATTTTAATTGTAATCCGGGTGGCAGTTACATAAAAATACCTAGACCATGTTTCCTAAAAAAGTTTTAGTAACCTTACAGATTTTTTAATTTTCAGTGCAAAACTGTATCTTTTACATGATTTTTTGTTGTTGCCGTTACATAAAATTTCTAGGAATCCCAGTTTCTTAGAAAAAGTTTAGTAACTCCACAGATTTTTTTACAGTGTAGATGAGACAGACGGATCGTACAACATACGGCCTATATTGCTCTTCATGATGTAACATTTATTGAATATTTGTCATACTATAAAAAAAAAAAAAAAAAAAAAAAATCCGATTTCCATATTGAAAAACACAAAGTAAGAAACTTTCTTGACAACAACTGAAGGTTTCTCAATATTAAGAAAAAAAAAAAAAAGGTTGATTAGTTACTGGTTAAACAAACGTGTTTCTTATTGTGCATGTAAATGATGGTGAGTTTGCTTTAGCCCTTTGATAGACTTTCTTTTTATGCATTTCAACCATAAAAACAAAACTTCTCATAAATGAAGACAAGTAATTAGAAATCATTTCTTTCGCTCAAATAATAATTTCATAAATGAAGACAATTAATTAGATATAATTCATTTTGCTCAAATCGCTACAAAAAAAAAAAAAAAAAAAAAACCACAACTAGTTGTCATTTATCAAAAAATTAACAATGAACAAATGAATTGAATTTTAGTACTTTTCGAATATTTTAATATAATCGAAAATGCAAAAGACAAATTTGTTGAAATGTTACAGCAGATTATGGACAATGATTGGACTGTAACTAGACTTTTCGTTTTCGCATCTCTTAAAGAATAGCACTTTCTATCATTAAATTTGGTATTTAATACAACTTTCTATTTCCCATTGCACTCTCGTACACGTGTTACCTAATTTTCTGTTAAATTTTTGAAATGCGTCAGGCTGTTTTCAGATCAGTCTTTGAAATTTTCTTCGTCTTCAAACAAATAGAATAAAATATAAATTAAAAATGTTCTTGAATCTTAACCCATTTGTGCCTGGCGAACTAATTTTGGGACGCTTTCTTAAAAAAAATCCCATTACAAATGGGATTATAATATCCTTTCAAACTTTTTAAAAATAAATCCTTCGTATTTGTTTTCAATATTTATTCATAAATGGAAGTGCATTTTTAAGAATAAAAAGGTGAAATAAATGTTTGTTGTAGCACAAAGTCGGATTTTCTTGAAATAAACTGGCGGGTAAGAAAAAGTAAGATATTTCTTTTATTTTTTATCCATAATTTTATAAGTGGTATTATTTATAAGACAAAACATTATTTTAGAATACGTGTTTTTGCATTTTTTCAGATTTCAATTTTTTTGTTTGAATTTGAACCTTTATATACCGTCCCAATTTTGGGGCGCCAGACACGAAAAGGTAGGGGTTTTCTCCGGTTCTGTCTATGTATTAAACGTATGTTTTATGCCATTTATTTTGTTACGAAAGGGTTAGATATCATTCGGATTATTATTTGGCTATAAAATTATTATTAGAATTATTATTTGGCTATTCTCTGTTTTACTATAGGGGGGGGGGGGGGTTAGGGGCTGGGCTCGGCTCAAGAACAAGTCCCACCCCTCCCCACACTTAGCTATTGATTTAGTAAAAATTTATATCATACCATTATGTTTTGTATTAGTTTAGTATTTGACATCCTGAGGTTACTAATATATATACAGTATAACCTCGATTATCCGACGTAATTTGGTCCGAACCTTCATCGGATAATCGAGAATTTATCAATAATCATCTAGTTTAACAGTAACATCTTCATCAAACTGCTATTAGGACTATTTAGACTGCTTAATAAACATCTAAATTCAAATTATACATGACAATAATTTTAATAATTTTATTTGTTTAGAACAGGGACGTGTACACAGGGGGGTGGGGGGAGAGTACAATTATACCGGGATCGGATCTTGCGGGAGGTCAAGCTAATTTCCATGGAATTCGAAGAAAGGGGGACCAAAATACTTACCTGTACTCGTGGTTTTGAACGGAACGCTTGCATACACAAGGAATGTAAAAAAAAAAAAAAAAAAAAAAAAAAAAAAAAAAAAAAAGTTCGAAAATATTCAGTATATTGACATCGGTTTGCGGAGAGTTCCGGTTAAACGAGGGTCGGATATTGAACGTTCCACTGTACCATATATACTAGTGTATAAAACAAAGAATTTATGACAATTTTCTGCAAGTAAATTGGGGGGTAGACTTATACGCATGTCAATTATAAAAGCCAAAAAAAAAAAAAAAAAACTGCGTATACTGCAAAAGTCTGATTTTTTTATGCGTATAAATAATAAAATAATATATAAAATATACAAATAATAATAATTTATTAGTAAAAACAATTCAATGATTTGTTTTTGTTTACTTACTAATTTTTCGGTGTAGTAAGTGAAATCTTTGGCTTGATTTTGTGCAAAATTGAAATAAAAAGTTAAGGGGTCGACTTATATGCAAGGTTTCGATTTTTTGCAGAATTTGCATTCAAAAATTAGGTGTGTCGGCGTATATGCAAATATATATGGTATATATACTCTATTAGTAATTATTGATTATTATAAATGTTTGCTATGCCAATAGCTAAGGATGGGAGGAAGGGGGTCTTATTCTTGAGCCGAACCCAGCCCCTCCTCCCCCATATAGTAATAATGAAGAAATTTATATTTTCGAATAATAACCTGAATGATATCTAACCTTTTTTTAACAAAATAAATGGCATCAAACATAGATCTAATGCTTAGACAGTAACGGAGAAAACCCCTACCCTTCCGTGCCTAGTGTCCCAAAATTGGGACGTTTAGATTTTTATATGTTAAATAAACATTTTTTCAAAGAGAATTTTTTTATTATATTTTACGTTCATTTTACACCATTTTCTATAATTAAGCACAATATTGAGTTGAAAAAAAAATTCAGGCACTAATGGGTTAAAAGAATAAATTAGCGATCTCACTAGTTCGATTATCGTGCTTATAGTAAAAAGAAAATGTAGCAATATTTGAATAAATTAAAAAATTCACTTACGTATGATTAAATAAACATCTCGAAATAATAAACTATAATTTTACCATGGATTCATTGTTTTTACCCACATATTATAAGGGTACCCCAGACGATAGAGTTGTTTTTTGTAAATTGTTTTTGTAAGTGGATAATAAATTAAGATTATTATATGTGGACTTAATATAATAAGATACTCAACTTGTTCCTCAAAAAAAAAAAAAATGAATAGCATTAATTAGAAATAGATAGAAATAATAAATAATGTAACAGTTTTTAAAAGTTAAGGATCTTTGTAGATTCATTTTTATGGTAAAGTCCTTAAGATACATACCTGAGACAAATATCCATTTTCTGCCCATAAGGTATTGAAGGTAATTCGAAAAATAAACGAAAATCACAATATTTTTATAAGAAAATCAACATAGGTGCTTCCATTTACTGGAGCCCACAATTTGAAAAGGGTGGTGAAAATAAAATAGTTTTTTTTTTTTTTTTTTTTTTTTTTTTTTTTTTTTTTTTTTTACTAAAAGAACTTGTGGTCCATATAACTGCGTCTCATAACTGAAGTTTAATACGTGGTTAGCTTTAATTCTTCAAAAATATTTCATAGATTCAAAACAAGAAAAAGACTATTTAGTAATGTAAAATAAATAAATGAATAAATAAATAAATAACATAACATAACATAACATAACATAACAACATACCAGCAATACTGAATCCGATAAAAATTGAATTCGAATTTATTTTGAATTTATTGAATCCGAAACTTATATACCTCTATACTAATGTGCACTAAACTTACAGATTAACATACTTTCATCATAAGCAAGTTCGTTTTAAAAATAATAATTATTTCGGTTAACGGAATTTTATACTGTATTTGTATAATTAATAGGGACTGTAATAACAATTTTTTTTAATTTATATTTTTGAGAAATTAGAAACAAGTAATATCGTTTACGCGATGATTGTGTCAAACGTATATTTCATCTACACTGAAGTGCCACTGAATTAAGGATAGGCAAGGCTATGCAAATTTTGTATCACTACAACTCATTTTTTGCGTACGTGTGGGCGCTGTAGTAACTGCATATATAGCCAGTAATGTAGTAGTTTTGTATTAATCGATTCAACTTCCTGTATTGTTAAAACTCATGATTTAGACGCCTTCGTAGAGTACAAATAATACGCGCTTGACACATGGACCATTCAGTCAGTCGGGCAAACTGCAAATGATAGTTAGCTTTGAACGAGAGTGGTGGGGCACGGTTGAGTCGTATTGTACATAGCAAACGAAGAACATTAGCTCAAATTATCATCCACCTGAATCAGAGCACCAGTCATACAGTCAGTAAACGGGTCATGTAACACACGCTTCATCGTATGGGTTCGGGAGCCGTAGACCCACGAGTTAATACACGCCATCGGACTTTGCATCTTACCTGGGCAAGGAAACACAGATAATGCAATCTAGAGGACTATAAATCAGTAGCACATAGTGATGAGTCTCCATTCCGACTACTTCAGACCCATGGAAGTGTTAGAATATGGGGCCAGGCTCATGAATCCATGGATCCTGCATGCCAGGTTGCAACTGTACAAGGTCATGGTGGCTCAGTGATGGTCTGGAGTATTTTCTCTTGAAAGTATTTGTGATCTGCGGCAGCATCCTCCCTCAATGCAGTTCGGTACGTAGAGTTGATGTGTGATAACCTCTATCAATTTATGTCTCCAGTCATGCACATGGAATTGGACTATTTCAGCAAAACAAATTATCCACTCATAGGTCCCTGTTAACTAAAGCCTAGTTGGATAAGCATTCCTCTGACTTATCTATCTTGAATTTACCACCCAGAATCCTAGGCATAATTTCTATTGAGCACATTTGGATTGCTTTGGAGAAAGGTGTGAAAGCACGTCACACAACACCAAGTATTCTAACTGAATTATGGTCAGTTCTAGCAGATGTTTAGCAAGCCATGTTTGTGTAAAAACTCCCCAAAATTTGTTGTAACTATGCCTCGTCGTGTTACTCTCGTTGTCAAGCACAAAGGATAACCAACTCAGTAATTTGCTATTCGTAATTTAATGACTTCAGTGTAATAACTTCAGTGTATTAAAACTGGCTATTTTGTCTATCCTAAAAGAAAAGAGCTTTACTGAAAGAAAAAAGATTGAATTTATGATTAAAATTTAGCTTTATTTCCAGAAATGTTAAGTTATACGTGTAACAAGAAATCACACCACGTTGAGCCTGCATATGTCTTAGCATTAAATATTGCATCCTTATTCTTCTTCCTTTTCTCAAAGTTAAAAATTGATTAGTTTCTACACCGCCACTTTTTATAAATTAAATTCCATAATATGAATTGTGATATTGCTCTGATAAATGTACGGTTACTTTTAAGTATAGTAATAACGCGTTGTCAAAATAAACTTAACCTTCCAGCGGGCGCACCTACCATACCAACATTAATGGTTGCGCGTATTTCCTAGATACGCTATTGTAAAATGTATATTTTCAGGAGTGTAATTATAAAAATTATATGGTAATTAGCGTAGGGTTAATAATTGCAATTAATTCCAATATTTGTTTACTTAAAAAGAAACAAACAATATAAACAAAAAAATATATATAAATTTACCAAAGATTTATCTAAATGATTTAAAATAAAATAAATGAAATTGTCGATATTCCGACTGAACAGCTTACATTTGTAATATAAAAGTGCAAAAAATAATATGGAAGCAGAAAATTAATTCAAATTTAAAATAAATGAAGAAATCAGTTTCATAGTTATCTCATTGTAGTGTTGCAATCTGGGTAAATGTGTTTAGAGTGCTCCAAACATATAAATGTCTGGCGAATCTCACAGCTGAACCTCGTGATTCTAGTACGTTTGTCATTTTAGCAGGGTTTGGTTTTTTTTTACCCTGAAATCACTTCTTCCACTTCTTCAACACGTAGTTCTGCTTTTCTCTTTAGCACTTTTAGTTACAACTTACTTTTTGGAGAAGTGGGTGCTCTTCTCTCAATGCTTTCTTTCGTGGCATTTGCTAGCTGTCTCAGATATTTTCTTCTGCATAACTTTTCTTTTTGGTTGGTTGTATGAATAATGTAGCGATTTACTGCAGCTACATTCAACATAGAGAAAAAAAACACACAAGAGGCCTACGTCTTTTTTTCCTGGAAACATCATAGGAAGCACAGAGTTTTTCCACTGTGTCCACACATCCCTTGGTAAGGTTGTAAAACGTAGTAATCTCGGGTTTTTTTTTTTTTTTGGTCCCCTGTGTCTTCATCGATTGCTGCGTCGTCATGTAGGCTTGAAATCAATATAACATATTTGTTACGTTTAGGTATATAGGAAAGAAGAATCATATCTTTTCTAAAACCGAAGAGACTCGTATTGGGATCCCGTTTATTTATCAGCTTGAGCTGATCAGGAATTTGAGCTTTATTTTTTTTTAAGTACCAACAAATGATAGTTTTTTCAGCCAGATATTGCACTAAATCAAAACTTAAAACCATTTGTCTGTGGTCACGTTTCTTCCAGTATTGTAAATGGGTATTGTTAATCTTTTTAAAACATCTAGTGGCTTGTTTCTTATTGAAAAAGTACCATACGGTTGCGTTCCAGCATATATTTCCATATTGTAGGTGTAAAACATTCGAGCATCCTCCATGACGTAAATTTGTATGCCATATTTATTCTTTTTTTGTTTTCTTTTTTTTAATGTATTGAATGAAAGCACATCTTCCGCGAAATCCTTCTAATTTCTCTTCGATTGTAACATTTTCTCCGAGAGAATAACACTTCTGGCAATTACCAACAAACTTCTCAAAAACGTTTCTTATTGAAGACAAGCGATCTACTTTTCTCCATTCTGATCATGTACTTATATCATCAAAACGTAAAGCTCTCAATAAGAATAAAAATCTTTTAAAGCTCATTACTACTTTGCAATCATCCATTCTGAACAATTCTCCAAGGTTAACTCTATTGTCATGATAAACACCAGTCAAATACAGCAGTCCTAAAAGACCTTTTATTTCTGCTTCATCTGTATCTCTGGCGTCCCTTGAATGACAGTAATTAGGCTTGACAGAACAAATGTATTTATTAGTGTCTTGAACTAGTGTCTTGAACTTTTGATTATGAGAACAGTAATAAGACATTTCCAATATATCAAAAAAATATCTGTTAGATTTTTAGCAGTCCCGATTACTGCAGGAATATGAATACATATGTTGCGTTTAGTTTCTTGAATGGTTTATTACGCCATATCCATGAGTCGATAATTTTTCTGTTTTTCTTTGGTAGGCCATAGCCTTAGGCCATAGGCCCCTTTAGAACTGCTGTCATTATGGCCATTTTTGGAATCACTTGCTGCACTCAACTCTGATTCCGAACCCGCCTCTCTTATTGAAACATGCTTCTCTTCATCGGTATCACTTTCTTCTAAAACTATATCCTCATCATCATCACTGTCATTAAAAGCAAGTTTCGTATAGTCTCGAGGTCATTAGGGTAATTCATGTTACGCACTTTTTTCTTCCCGCCATAACTTAAAAAAAAAAAAAGAAAGAAAAAGAAAAAAAGACGGAAATAAATATAATATCACAAACAGTCGCGCGTGTGTGACAGATACAGTGCCTCTATTCTAACACCAAAAGCAACTGAATGCAAAATTTACATCATATCATGATGCCTAAATCTAAAATAACAAAGATTTTTTTAAAAATAACATAAAAAATCAGATATAGTAAAAACTTACCAAAACGGTCGCGTGTATCTCTAAAATACAAATACGAGATAAGTAGAACCCTATTCAGGTCTCAAACGTCACACGACGACTGAAAGTAAGTCAAACGGAGGCAGAGGGATAACCAACGTCAGGCTTTCGCAGCGCCCTTAGGACTAAATATATAAAACGAAATTCATCTGTAGTGTGTCTCTCACATACGCGCGCCCGCTGGAAGGTTAATGGAAAGATCCGAATTGTGTATTACTCAGGAAATTCTGCATACAATTCAAATCTCGGCTGCTATACTTCAAGTAACATGAACGCCACCATTTTTAACGAAATTAATAATCAATTATAATGGATCACAATTTTACTACGGATTCTTAACCACTTCACTGGTTTCCCCGAGATAACTCGGGGGGTGAAAGCACTGTTTCCCCATACCTGTCGCCGGTGAAGTGGTTAAATATTGAATATCTAATAACAGAAAATTGTTACTTGTTACCATGGAAAAAATTTAGCAGATTACTTTAAATGTGCTGTCACACTGGGTTGTAACAAAAACTAACAACGAAGTTTAAATTTTAAAGATTGTGTTTATGATAAATTAAATGTTGTGATATATTACATGTTACATAGTTTTAATTTCACAGTTTGGATGAAAAAAAATCATTATTATAAACATTTTTTTTTTTTTATGAATTGCGAATATTTTAAATTACAGCACTCGAAATCACCCTTTCGGAATTTTCTGTTTTCCTTTGAACAGAAAGTCTTCATTGTTCGAAATATCACCGAGATATCTGAATGGAGAGAATATCCACTGCAGTGACTATTTATCAAACGAAAGAAGCCAATTTCCATTTAATTACCCAAACTGCTGATTCTCGTTCATACAGTATTCTAATCAACGAAATCTGAAATTGCAACATCGCTTAAATTTTTCAAGCAATGTGTTGTTTAAGGCATCAGCAAAGAAACTAAAATATTAACAATACTATATATTTAACTGTAATGTTTTGAGAATATTGAAAACTCTGTCGTATTTACTTTATTTATAGTTTGTCTTTATAGAATTTCTTTTATATATATATATATATATATATATATATATATATATATATATATATATATATATATATAGGGTGTCTCAAAAGGTCGTTTACAAACTTAACATGCTGGTCTGTCATATCATGATAAACAAGATTTACATAGGAACTTGTGTTCGAAAATGCAAACTGCGACCGTTAGAGGGCGATGGGCTCAGGCTTACGGGAGAGTGGGAAGCGTAATAATTTCAGGCGAGGACGTTGCAGGAGAAGGATGAATTGGTTTAGTAACGCAGAATTGACCGGTATGCAACATATGAAGTCCATGGTGTACGAGACGCCTGTAACATCGGACATGGATCTCGTGGGCAGGATCGTGGAAGCGACAGCACGTGTCCGTGATACACATGCCCATTTTGAACGGGTCCGAGAATCCATGCGTCTACGTTGTGAAGCATTTTTGCGGCGAATTCTGAACACCTTCTGTAAATTAAACCATGTTCTTTAATAAAAGTCATATTAATACCTCTTTCGATATCCTTTCTTTCTTCCTCTCCACACATGCGCTCATCGTCCTCTAGCGGTCGCAGTTTGCATTTTCGCACACAAGTTCCTATGCAAATCTTGTTCCTCATGATATGACAGACCAGCATGTTAAGTTTGTAAACGACCTTTTGAGACACCCTGTATATATATTTATTTAACGCCTTCTGGCACAGAAAATGTCTTTTTGTAAAAGAATGAAGTGATCGACTGACATTGAAGTTTACAAACGACTGTTTTAGAAATTAAAAACCTGTTACTTTTAACTTTCACCGATAAAAGCAAAATTTTATTAAAATATTTTTGGTGCCGTATGTTAATTTAGAATTAAAATTAGGTGGTCCTGACGTGGGAACACTGCGTCGTAAAGGGTTAAACACGTGTGTAAAATATTTTTGTGTTCATATTTAAATGTTTAATGTCTCATTAATGATTTTATTGTTTCACGTTTAATTAAAATGGCAGAAAAAACTTCAATATTTTTATTAAATCATGTGAAAACTTAACAGATGGAATCTATGCATTTGCATATTAAATCAATATTTTAAAATTAAAAAATAAATAAATTGTTACAGAATAATATATATATATATATATACAGGGTGCATAGGAAAGTCCCTTTAACTTGAAAATACTTGCGAACGGAGAGAGCTACAGCTATGCAGGTTAGGTAACGGTATAGTAAAGCGACTAAGCCCGATTTAAAGCAAACTACAGCAGCGCCTCTAGTGGCGAAATTTGGAAGATAGCCATTGCAAATCGAAAACGAAAACAGATAAAGCAAAAATTCCAATTAGAAAGTTTTACAGCATCAATTAATTAGTACGAATCGATATTTTATTTACATGGATAAGTTAAATCTTCGCCTGTATACCCAAAAATGTCCGAAATCAATGCACTCCATTTTGTGTTTGAATGGAATAGCTTTAAATACGAAGAAATACGCACAATTTATTGTATAAATAAGGACGTATTTCAATACATTTTGATAACATCACACAAAAAAACAAAAAAGGCAAACTGTCTCACAGTGATAAAAAATTCATTTTTATTATGTTCAAAAAGTTCCCATTGCTCAAGATACACGTTTGTATTCGTGAGAGTAATTCTGTATTCACATTTCTCAGAATGGAACATCTATTGCAAGCCTCTTCAATACGACGACATAGATTTAAATTCTTCCAAGGGCAGTGGCTAGACGGTCTAGCCACCTAATTTTAATTCCAAAACTGACATTTGGAGCCAAGAATATTTTAATAAAATTTTACTTTTGTAATTAAAGTGCAAATTAGCGGGTTTTTACTTTCTAAGTAATTCATTTGAATATTCTGGTGTCAGTCAATTATTTCATCATTTTGTGAACAGAAGTCTTCTGCCCCTGAAAGGGTTAAACTAAAATTTTAAATGAATGGAAATTAAATTTTTACAGACATTACAGTACAACGTCAATATTTGCAATTGCGCACTGCTACATTTCCGAAATGTGAATATGCAAAGTAGAATCGTCACTCATCTATTTCGGACATTTTTGTGTATACAGGTTACAATTTAACTTATCCTTGTGAACCAAATATCGTTTCGTACTAAATAAATGATTCTCTAAAACTTTCTAATTGGAAATTTTGCTCTATCTCTCTTCGTTTTCGATTTGCAATGGCTATCTTACAAATTTCGCCACTAGGGGCGCTGCTGTCGTTTGCATTAGGTCGGGCGTAGTCATTTTACTATACCGTTACCTCACTTGCATAGCTATAGCTCTCTCCGTTCGCAAGTATTTTCAGGTTAAAGGGAATTTCCTATGCACCCTGTATATATATATATATATATATTTGCATTTTGCATTTTGCATTTTGAAGATTTGTATAGTCTTTAATTTTTAACTTTCAGATGTATAGTGTCGTTGGTCATTATTTAAATGTTTTGAATTTCCTTAATAATTTCCATAATTAAAATTATAATTTTTAATGAAAGTAATACCTCTCGAATTTCTGTCTATTCAATAAACCTAGTTAAATAAAATTCAATCAGGGGACTTTTTAAGGAAGATGTAAATTAAAAATTTGACATGGCGTTTTCACACTTTAAATTTTTCTAAGACGATTTTAGAGAATGTATATAAACTGTTTTTATCCAGAGCCGAGTAGATCGAAGGATTGTAATTTTGGAACCTAAAGCTGTTATTATCTTGTAAATAATAGAGAATTCGTATTCCAAGCCTTCCATTCGCATTTACAAAGTTGACATCATTCTTGTCTCACATCTCTCTGCGACAAATTTAATAAAAATTCTGTAATAAAATAACATTGCGTTGGGCTTTTCTTTATGCAAACAGCTATATGTTTAGATATAAAGTGTGTCAAATCCAAGGCTTAAAAACGCACATTTGATGCGCATTTCCAAAGAGTTTCTGCCATGTTTTGTCAGATATGAAGTATTACATGAGAATTAAAGGGAAATGTGCTATTGTTGTCTTATTTTTGTATTATTTTTCTCTGAGACAAATTTGTTATTAAATAACATTGTGTGGTGCGTGTTCTTTTTCTGAACAGTAAATCTATTTAGATGTAATATGTGTACAAATCCAATGCTTCAAATATGGAGTATTAAAAGAGTAATAAATAAAAAAGTGCTATTGTTCAACTTATATTTGAGAAATGTTTTTACTTTATGTCCATGTTTTACTTTTTTTATATTAAATAGAAATTTGACTTTTGTTGAACTTGTTTCAATTATTTTAGATAAAATATTCCGTAACATCTATTTTCATATGATATATAATGTAAGCAGAATTTATTGTAAATTATGTCCGTATATTAAACCATAAAAAAATGCTCTCTTTATATGAAATTTCAAGAAGAATTTAAGCTATTCCAGAGAGACTTAAGAAATGCAATAGTGCTCTTGAAAATTCAGAACAGAATTCAAAAGTAATTTATATAACATATGTGGACATAAAAATTTTATCAATATAGAAAAAAATAGGTTTTTGTCTTTTTCGAGAAGGATTTTAGAAATTATATGTTTTCTTCTACTATAACCTCCTGAGACCCCGCGTCCATTCTATTGGAGATTTTTATTTTTTATGTAAAATACTTAATTTCAGTTGGAACTTGTAAATACTTGCTGTTCATTATACTAGATAGTCCAGTGCCGCTATTTACACGCTGAAATAGTAAAAAATATGCAACTCAATATGTATTTTAATCATTTGAAAGTGGCAGGCAACAAGAGAACACTGTTGAAGGTAAGCATACAGTTTTAACGCTATTTTTTTATATTTTTAAAAAGTATTTTGATACTAATGCTACGTACAGTCGTGGAAAAAAAAAAGTAAACACCCCCTACTAACTCTTCAACAAACTATCGTAGACGGAAGTTACTGCTACCGAACGATTGGAAATAAAGTCTACTTTTAAATGATGTATATAAAATTTGCTTAAGGGGTCATCTACATATTAAAACGAACCCAAACCTCATTTTTTTCAATGGCAATACCCAATTTTAACGAGATATTTCAAAACTTCGGTTCAAACTATGCCGAGATACCAAATTTCAAGTCATTTGAATGAAAAGTTTTTGAATTATAAGCATTCAAAATTTAGTACTTCTAATGTTAAATTACATTTTCATATTTTTATATATATCTCCTGAAATTATGCTTCTAATGTGCAAATTTTTTGGGTAGAAATAAAACTAATGTGCCCAAACATAAATAGGCTGAATTTGTAATTTTTATAATTTTATGATATGAATTATGAATTATGAAATTAATATTCGGAAAAATTATGAATTGCAACATACATTTTTTTTATGGATTTAGATTTATTAAGTTCTGCTTTATGGAAATCCCAAATTTCACATTTTTCTTAGTAAGTAGTTTTCAAATTATGCTTAAAAAACGGCAAAATGATGGTTTAAGTTGGTCTGTGATAGAAGTGAGTAGATATTTTGAAATTTCTTCTGCTACTTTGTTATCTAACAGGCTTCATTGATTGCTTAAGGTGCCTTGATCAAGAAGAGGGCTCTCTCGGCTAGCAATCGAGTACCCGACTTCAATTTGGATACAGCCCTTAAAATACGCTCGTTTTAAAATAATTAATTTCTCAGAAACTTATGGTACGAATTGCATAAAAATTTGTTTTTAGGCTAATTGAAGGGTGTAGAGTTCATTTATGCTGTCAGAATTGGGTATTGCCATTGAAAAAAATGAAGTTATGGTTCGTTTTAATATTTGGATGGCCCCCTAAGCATATTTTATATACATCATTTAAAAGTAGACTTTACTTCCAATCGTTCGGTACGAGTAACTTTCTTCTACAATAATTTGTTGCGGAGTTAGTAGGGGGTGTTTACTTTCTTTTTCCACGACTGTACATCTAATGTTAAGTGTTGTATCAATAAAATGACATCGCAGTTTAAATAATCTAATGTATGTTTTAGAGAATAAACAACTTTTTTAATGTCCATTCTATTGGACGTTGGGTCTTCATCAGTTGTTTTTTATACATATTAGACTCTTTTTGTATATTGGAGAGAGACATTAGTTTTTACTTAAAAATCAACACAATATTGAAACAAATAATAGATACAGAAGTAGATAATATACATTCTTGAATAAATAAATAAAATTATTTAAATATTATCCTAAAAATGTGTAATTTTACTGATAAAATGCTTGTTCTAATTCAGTACATTGTTAAATTTTGGATTTCATTTTTTTTTGTGCAGCATTTGGTAAATATAGATAATTAAGCCTTTATTCTGTTTTATTCTTATTCATAACTATTTTAGGTATTATTTTTCTGTTAGTATACTATTTATAATTGAATTAATAAATTGAATCATATTTAATTAGCAAAAAAACTTTAAGAAAATATAATTAAAGATAACGGTGTAAGATTCTAAATAAACTAATTTTTATTTCTTTTAAATTTCTTCTTGGCATTTACTTGACAATTGTGCAAGCTGTGCCACTATTTACTATCATTATTCTAACAAACAAATTACTGGGGTTGAGAATAGTTAAAAAACCAAACAAAATGTTATTAATCTTTTATTATTATTACTAAATTAATCAACACGTTTCTTAGTTAAAATACACTTTTTCTGTTTGATGACTCAAAAATTCAATTTATGCGATATTTGGAAGTAACGTATAAACGATAGAAACAACTTCTGATGTCAGAAAAGTTTGTAGTGAAAGAAATAAGAACTTGACGCTAAAAATCTGGTTTTTGAAACCTATGTAGCTGTTTTATCTTACTTGATAAATGTAAAATAAAATAAGTAAGCATGAAATGCAACATGTATTTGTATATTAGTTTAACTATTAAAAATAAATGCAAGCTTTTTATATTATTTTACTATTCGTAAGATGTTTATAATTAAATTAGTTAATTTAATCTAATTTAAACAGAAATAAATATTTAAAGACAATATAACTGAAGATAATAATTTAAGATTATAAATAAACTGCATTTTATTTCTTTTTAATTTCCTTTGGCATCCAAATGTCAATTGTGATAACCGTGCCACTAACTTTATAATTTCCTTTGTCACTATATTGATTTATACTTTTCAAATAAACTTCATCCAAAAATATTTTTTCTCTTTGATAATGAAAAAAATAAAATTGTGCAAAATTTACAGGTGATGTATGAACGATAAAAGCATATTTAACATGAAAGAAAATATACCTGAAGATAATAATTTAAGATTATAAATAAACTGCATTTTATTTTATTTAATTTCCTTTTGGCATTAAAATGTCAATCGTGATAACCTTTCCACTAACTATTTATAATTTTATTTAGAAAAAATCTTTTATTGATGTGATAGATTTTTTTTTAATTCCTTTTAAAAGAACTATTTAAAAATCACTAAATTGATTTATACTTTTCAAATAAATCTCATCCAAAAATACATTTTTCTCTTTGATAATGAAAATAAACTATAATTGTGCAATATTTAAAGTTGATGTATGAACGATAAAAGCACATTTATAATGAAAGAAATTTTGCAATGAAGAATTTTTCTTTAAGAATCAGGTAATTCAATAATATGGTTTTTTCAGGACTAAGACCCAGTGTCCATTATATTGGACACGCCAAAACTCTATATATTTTTTAGTTTTAAAAATAAATGAATATATATAAAGTTTTCTAGCCCCATAATGAACCTTAAACCTAAAAATGGTAAAATTTGTCCGAAAAATGGGAGCTTGGGTCTCAAGAGGATAAGCGAATATTTGTTGAAATGAAAAAAAAAATATTTAAATGTAATTAAAATATAAATTTTCAAGTGAACGTTTACGAAATATTCTTGGAAAGCACCATACACTTAAATGCAAATAGTAAAAATAATCAACAAAATATTTATGATGCTTATATATATTCCTAAAGTATAAAAATTATATGTTATTGTGGATAACATATGATGTACTTGATAAACTATGCCTCGTCGTGTTATAGTCGTTCTCAAAGCCTAAGGAGGCCCAACTCTTTAGTAATTTGCTATTCGCAGTTAAATGGCACTTCAGTGTATTAAAACTTGTTATTTTGTCTATCAGAAAAGAAAAGAGCTTTAATGAAAGAAATAATATTGAATTTATTATTAAAATGTAGCTTTATTTCCAGAAATGTTAAGTTCTAAATATAAAAAGAAATGAACCGCGTTCATCCTGTATAGTTCTTAGCATTACATATTGTATCTTTATTCTTCTCTCTTTTCTCAAAATTAGAAATTGTTTATTTTCTACACCGCCCATTTTCATAATGTATACCCTTAATATTAATGGTAATATTTTTCTGATAAATATGCGGTTATTTTTAAAGTATACTTATAAAACATTGACAAAAGAAACTTAATGGGAAGATCCGATTGGTCTATTACTCAAATAATTCTGCATAAAATTAAAATATAGGCTCGGCTATTAATAATTCAAGTAACGCGGTCGCCACCATTTTCAACGAAATTAATAAGCAATTGTAATGGAACACAATTTTACTGCGGCTTCTTAAAAATGGAATATATAATAACAGAAAATTGTCATTTATGACCATGGTAAACATTTAGCCGATTACTTTAAATGTGTTGTCACACTGGGTTGTAATAAAAACTAACAATGAAATTTAAAGTTTAAAGATTTTGTGGACGATGATATATTCCATGTTGCATAGTTTTAATTTTAAAGTTTGGACGGAAAAAAAGCATTATAACAAAACTTTTTTCTTCTTAATGAAGTATGAGTATTTTAAATTACAGCATTCGAAAACACCCTTTCGGAATTATCTGTTTTATTTTGAGCACATGGTCTTCATTGTTTGAAATATAACTCAGATCTCCGAATGGGGAAAATATCCACTGCAGTGACTATTCATCAAAATAAAGAAGTCCATTTCCATTTAATTACCCAGCCTGCTGACTCTCGTTCCTACAAATTTCTAATCAACGAAAGCTGATATTGCAACATCATCCTTTTATCTTTCATTCTGACTGATTTAAGTCCCGTGAATGAGAAAATTTTATGCTTAAATTTTCAAGCATTGTGTTGTTTAAGGCAACAGCAAAACAGCTAGATTATTCAAAATACTATATATTTAACTGTAATGTTTTGAGAATATTCAAAAATTCTGTCGTATTTACTTTATTTTTAGTTTGTATTTTTAGATTTGCATATATACTGGTATATTTTCTAGTTAAAGAGGTCTGTACAAAAAATTCTATTCGTATTTTAATATTTAATGTGAGCTCATTAAAGATTTTATTGTTACACATTTAATTAAAAAGGCACAGAAAAAAAACTTCCATATTTATATTTAATCCTGAGGCTCCTTATCAGATGGAATATATGCATTTGTATATTAAAGCAATATTTTAAATTTAAAGAAAGGGAATTCGTACAGAATACTAGATTTTTTGTGTAGTAATTTTTTTTTTTTGCTCTGTGAAGATTTAAGAAGTCTTTAATATTTAACTTACAAACTTATAGTATCGTTGGTCATTATGTAATGTTTTTGAATACGAATTCATTAGTAATTTCCATAATTAAAATTATAATTTTTAATTAAAGGGATACCTCTTATATTTCTGTCCAATCAATGTACCTAGTTAAATAAAATTCAATTAGGTGACTTTTTGAGAAAGATATAGATTTAAAATTCTGACCTGGCGTTCTCAAATATTCAATTCCTTATGACGATTTAAGAAAAGATATATAAACTGTTTTTATCTAGAGCCCAGTTGATCCAAGGATTTTAATTATGGAACCAAACGCTGTTATTATCTTGTAAATAATAGAGAATTCTTATTCCAAGCCTTTCATTCACATTTTACAAAGTTGACCCCATTCTTATGTCACATCTCTCTGTGACAAATTTGTAATAAAATAATGTTGCAATTTTTTAAATAATTTTTCAACTGCTTTTCAGCAGTGAAATTGCGCTTGAAATTATTGAATATTAAAGACGTGAATTATCACATTGCAAACAAAGCGTAAACCAACTTAGTGAAAAATGTCCAAGCCGGGAATCGAACCCGGGCCCCTGGAAAAGATCTCCAGTGCTCTACCACTAAGCCACAAGTACGATGCCCAGCTTGGCATCTCTCACTTATATAAGTCGGTAAGGCTGCTACAGCAGCACTAGATGGAAAAGTCTTCATGATCATACAATCTAGTGGCGTAACATGAGACGCAAATGAACCCAGCATCAGTGAATATACAATTTTTTTATTATATTCACCGAAGCAGGGTTCATTTGCTTCTCATGTTACGCCAGTAGATTGTGTGCTTATGAAGACTTTTCCATCTAGTGCTGCGGTAGCAGCCTTACCGACTTATATAAGTCAGAGATGCCAAGCTGGTCATCGTACTTGTGGCTTAGTGGTGGAGCAATGGAGATCTATTCCAGGGGCTCGGGTTCGATTCCCGGCTTGGATATTTTTCACTAAGTTGGTTTACGCTTTGTTAGCAGTGTGATAATTCACGTCTTTAATATTCAAAATAACATTGCGTCGTGCTTTTCATTTTGTGAGTAATCCATATGTTTAGGTATAAAATTTGTACAAATCCATCTTTTAAAAACACACTTTTGATGCACATTTCCATCACAGTTTTTGTGAAGCTTTTCTCAGATATGGAGTATTATATGAGAATGAAAGGAAAATGTGCTATTGTTGTCTTATTTTTGTATTGTTTTTCTCTGAGACAAATTTTTAATTAAATAACGTTGTGTGATGCGTGTACTTTCTATGGACAGTAAATCTATTTAGATTTAATATGTGTACAAATCGAGTGCTTAAAAACGCACTTTAATACATATTGTCAAAGCGTATCTCTGAAGATTTGTCAGATATGAAGTATTACATGAGAATTAAAGGGAAATGTGCTATTGTTGTCTTATTTTTGTATTATTTTTCTCTGAGAAAAATTTGTAATTAAATAAAATTGAATGATGCGTGTTCTTTTTCTGGACAGTAAATCTAATTTAGATATAATAAATGTACAAATCCAATGCTTAAAAACGCACTTTTAATGTACTTCTCCAAAGCACTTCTGTGAAGCTTTTGTGAGATATTAAGTATTATATGAGAATTAAGGGAAAATATGCTATTGTTGTCTTATTTTTGTATTATTTTTATCTGAGACAAATTTGTAATTAAATAACATTGTGTGATGCGTGTTCTTTTTCTGTCCTGTAAATCTATTTAGATATAATATGTGTACAAATCCAGTGCTTAAAAACACACTTTTAATGGACATTTCCAATGCGTTTCTATGAAGATTTTTCAAGTATGAAGTATTATATGAATAATAAAGGTAATTGTCTTATTGTTCAACTTATATTTAAAAAATATCATTACTTATGTCAATATTTGATGTATTTTTTATTAAATAAAAAGTCGATTTTTGTTGAACTTGATTCAAATGTTTCACATAAAATATTCCGTAGCATCTGCTTTTCATATGGTATAAAATGTAAGCAGAATCTATTAGAAATTATGTCCGTATACTAAACAATATAAAAATGTTATCTTTATACGAAATTTCAAGAGGAATTTCAGATATTCTAGAGAGACGTAAGAAATTCAATATTCTTGTAAAATTCAGATCAGGTTTCAAAAGCAATTTATATAAAATATGTGGACATAAAAATGTTATATACATAGAAAAAAAAATGGGTACTAGTAAAAAAATTTTTACTAAGTTATGTGCCTATAAATTGTTTATAGTTATATCATATTTATGTATATGAAAATTATATTTCTTAAAAATATTCTGAAAGTGTTGAAAAATGTGTTTCATTTTTCGTTTTCGTTACAGTTGCAAATATCTGGAGAATCACATGTTGAATGTGATTTTCTTTTTCCTGATTATCAATGTTTCAGTTATACAACACTACCATTTCACATGGTGTTTAGAGGAACTTTGAATTTATATCACTCAGTTGTTTAGTGAATTCTTATTTGTTAGTTTTTTGAAGAAAAGATGGAGCATTGTGCATGGTTGAGTCAGTTTTAGTTTTTTTTTTTTTTTTTTTTTTTTTTTTTTGTCATAATTTCTAGAGCAAAGGGTGGTTGTTGTATTGAAATTGCTTTTCATTATCATTTTCTCCCTAGAGTTTCCTGGGAATACTATTTCTTTTTTTTAATTTATATAATATGAAATTCTTTTGCAAGAAGATCCTTTTACTTAAGTGCATTGACATTCTAGAATACCTGGTTTAGAACAGAGCTTAGATCACTTTTTTGGTGAAATTTATGTTTTGGGATTGTGAAGATTTATATCGTGAATAAGAAAATAAGCAAGAAAAAAAATACAGATCTGATTTTTCCTTAAATTCTATACACGTGGATTGTACGAGTATAATAAATGCTGGTATATCATTACCGAAAAAAATGGAATATTGATCTGCTTTTCATTTTCATAAGGCTTCGTACCAGCAAACAGCTTGAAGATTTTGTTATTGAAACTTTTCTATTGTGGAAAAGTACATTTTGAAAATGAGAATTTATTTCTACAAATACAAATGATAGAGATTTTTTTTTTACTTAATAGTCAATTTCTGAAATAAATCAGCTATCAATACAGGCTCTGACACTAATCTTTAGAATCAAAAATGTAAAATATGTGAAAATTATATCGTGTTCACACATTCTTAGCAAGTTTTCTCTTTAGTTTTATTAATGTAAAAATATATTTCAAGCTAAGCATAACGTCCCAATTTAAATTTTTCAAACAAACTTTATATACATACTTTAATACTGAACCACAGTATATTCAAATAAAATTATATTTTCTATTTTATTGTAAGGGTAAAAACTAATGAAGTCAAAATGCATAAAGATAAATTATACCCAATATAGATATACAATATTCTAGTGATGTCGCAATGAATATGAATTTTTATCCGCTTATCACCACACTTATTTGAATAGTAGTGTACAGATAAACGATGATTTGTCCTAGACTTCACAGTATCTTTCTCTTTGGAAATGTTTAACCCTTAAATGCTTGATTTTTCAAAAATCATTGTAATAATGATTTACGGCTTTCATTTTTTAAATAAATTATGGGAAAAATACTTTAAAAAATTATATTTTGTTTTAAGTATGGTTTACGGCTAAAAAACAGTTTGTTACTAATCGGCAATACTGGTCTTTAATTGAAAAAAATAATTTTCCATGATAAAATTTTATAATATTAAACACACAAGAATTTTAGGAACTATAATAAGAAATAAATTTTACTTGCTCGCTGCAGAACAAAATAGGGTATTTCGCAAGCTTCTAAACAAAACAAAAAGAGCAAGTAGCAACAATTGAAAAAATAAATCTATCTTTATTCTTAAGCAGCACAAGTGTTGCGATCTACATGTTGAAAATCGATTTAATAATATTTTCAGAATGTGTTTTATTGACAACATTAGACATTATAGCTTCAATATTTTTCTAATAGTATTTCAGAGCCTAAATTGGGTATGCTGCCGAAAAGCAACAACCGGCATTTAAGGGTTAAATTTATCCTTTAAATTCAAGATTTTGATTCATCAAATTTAATATACAGGGTAGTTATAATAAAAGATTCTCTTTCAAAAGGCTGCAAAAAGAACCACTGGTCACAATGGCATGATATTTTACATAAGTATACGTGAAGGAATGGGAATTTGTTTTGCGAAAGTAAAAATAAATGTACAAAAGTTGACAGATAGATGGCACTGTACTCTTCATAAGATGCTGACAAAAAGATATGACAAGCACACTGTACATTACACTTGTGATAAAAAGTCAAGGAACATCCAATTCCTATTATTCTGCCGCTGAGAAGGTAGTTATGAATCTATGAATCTATCATTGAAGGATCGGGCTCTGCTTGTGAAACATTTTGTATAGGACGGTGACTGTGCAGCAATTGATTTGTAGAAATTCATAACATTAAAGGGTTTAAAAAGCGGCTATGACCCGATGACTGCATTCGATCTCAAGAGGTTGATTGATAAATTCGAAAAGACGGGTTCATTTTTGTTTTTTCTATTTCCATGGTTTCTGGCCTAGGGACAATTAGAAACCGCTTTTTTCCTATTGTTTGTGGCACCACCTTGTTGCTGTTAGTAAAAAGTCTCACAAGAGTATGTTACGCCTTTTAATTAGCATCTTATGACGAGTACAGCCCCATTTATCGGTCAGCTTTTGTAATTTGTTTCTTTCGCAGAACAAACTCTCATTTCTTCACGTATACTCACATGAAATATCAGGTTATTCTGATCAGTGGTTTTTTTACAGCTTTTTGAAAGTGAAACTTTAATTATAGTGAACGTTTTTTTTTTTTTTTTTTTTTTTTTTTTAGTCGAAAATGTAGTTTTTTACCAACATTCAAGTCGCTGAACAAATAAAATTTTTTATCTTCCTACAACAGCAGAAGAAATCTGAGAAATTTAACCATAAAATATCTATATCTATATATATATTTTATAAAATAACAATAATAAAATATCACACAATAAGTTTTCAACATCTCACAATATTCAAATGTTTTTATGTGCTAGGAAAATAATTCAACTTACCTAAAGTTTCGTCAGTGTATTATGAAAGTGAGATCTATATCTATATGTGTATGTGCTGTGTATAACAGCTAAACAGCTAATAGTGCTTAACAACTAAATAGAAATGAAATTTATATTTAAGCTCCTGTACTTGTTAAAACTACTATTTATCTTTATAATTTTTTTTTCCTTTATGAGGAAAATGTATTTCTTTTTTTCTTTTTTTCTTTACAGTTATACGTGAAAATATAGTGAAAGAAATATTCAATATAGTCTAAATATGATTTTAAACGATTTTTGCTAAAACTTTCACAATGATAAAACAGAAAAGGCTTTGAAAATACAATTTTTATCTATGAAAATCAGGGCACGTATAGGTAATTTAATTTTACCTAAACTGAAATATATTTTTGAGAAAACAAATGGAAAGTTTCTTTTTGCTTTTGGCATTTATTTTGTTTATTGCTGTATAAAAAAGTCTGAATTTCAAAGGAGTTTTAATAATAGATTTCTGGAATCAATCTTCGTTTTTCTTCTAATAAGAGTAAATAAAATGTATATGGAATTTAAAAAATCAATGTATTTAAATTAAAAATGTATGATGCAAGTTATAAAAAGCGAATTTATTAAATATTGTTCATGAAATTGAAATCCGAAATATGTATAAACAACATCTTTTTTACCTAAAGGCAGCATATTTCATTATTTAAAGACTAATATAAGATTAAACAATTTAAAAAATAGTTTTTAATTAACAGTTGTTGATTTAAAAAAAGTAGCTTTGTGAAAACTTCATGAAAAATTTATAAGAATACTTTTCAAAATCTATTGAATTCCATTTAAAGGAAAATATTTTTAATTAGTTACCAGTGTTTAATTGTTTGGCATATTAAATTTTCAGAATTTCTAATTGTGTCTTAATCATACAGGAAATTTCAAATATTCTACATGCAAATGCACATAATAGGTACTCCATATAAGATTTGTTTAAAAATTACTCATTTCATTAAAGTGTAAGAAAAAAATAACTAAAAATTAACTAGTCAAAATAAAATAGTCTTTTAATGTATCTCACTCAATGCTGAATGGATTTTTATATTTTTTATTTTGAAGTCAACAAAATAATATTTATACCTGGATGGAAAATTGCGTTCTAAATTGACAAAATAAATGAAAACATATAAAGGAACCATTTTATAAATTTATATAAATAAAGATTTAAAAAATCTTTAAAACATTTTTGAGCTTTGTTGTTTTAAAAATCAATGAACAAATTATAAGTTTTGTTTCACAATTGTTTATTTCATTAAATTCGAATAAAAATAACTTGAAATTTAATAGTCTAAATAACTTAATAAGACTTATTTAAACTGTGTTATTTCACTGTGCGGTATCTGGATTTTATTCAGTTTATTTTGAAGTTATTAGAACAATGTTTATACCTGAATGAAAAATTATAAAATTAATGGCGTCTGTCCAATTTCTGACATGTTTTATATTGGAAACAATGCGACACTATCATAATACTAGTACTGTCATTTAACTGTCTAGAACATTTTCAATTCTTCTTGCAGAACTAGGCAACACAGATTGTAACAAAAGAAAATTGGATTTATTTTGACATATTTCAGACTTACACTTTCATGTTTTCAAATACTATCTGTCTATCTTTTGATGATAAATCTATTCACATTATATAATAAAATTCTCTGGTGTGCGTTCTCCCTAAATGAAATAAATAAAATAGAATAAAACCTGTAAGAGAATTTTTTCATATTTTTTACAAATAAAGATTTTAAAAATCGTTTTTTTTTAAATGTTGATCTTTATATTATTAAACATTAAAGAACAAATTAAAAATGAATATAATTTAGAAATATCTGTTGAAAAATGAAAATTGAAGAAAGTGCTATATATATATATATATATGCTATATATGTATATTTATGCTTAACTCTGAATACTAAAGTAAACACTATATTTTAATAAATTAAATATGTGCTTGGCTGGTTTATATTCAGTTGCATGTGGTTATTCAAGGTGAACCTAAAAAGCGCTTGTGTAAATTTAAATAATTCTCATGCAAGTAGAAAAGCAGTGAGAGACTTTGAAAACCGCCAGTTTCAACACTACAATATGTTATGTTAACGGACAAATCGGCGTAGAAAACGGAGTTAAGAACACCTAGAAACGTGAATGCGTATATATTTGTATAGGATGTCTTCGGTGAAGAGTAATGTTGAATTATGAAATTTCTTTTCCAGCAAGAAATCAATTAAATAGTGATAAGTATGTGTTATGAAAAAAGTATGCTGAACACTGTCTCAATGTTTAACAAAATAATGCACCAATTTCGTTATAATACTGCAGTAAAAGAATCCAGCCTTCGTTAACATCACTAAGAAAGCATATTTGAGTCAAGATTTAGCAGAAAAGTAATGCTGAGATCTAGTCTACTTTTGAACAAGTAAATACACACAGTAAAACCTTCATTATCCGAAGGAATTGGGACCGACCATCTTCCGGAAAATAGAAATTTTCATATAATCGAGAATGCTTCAATTTTATGATTAAGGAGAAATATATGCGCTATTTTTTATTATATTCACCATTGCTTGATAAAAATAAAACAATAGCAAAATCGAAACAAGAATAAATTACAAGAATTTTATTATGAAATTAAGTATCCTTTTACGTATTTCACAAGGGTTTGAAACAACGTTTTGTTTCTCGCAGTTTCGGTTGTCATTGCTTGGAAGTTCTATCATGAAATTCTTAAATATTATTAGTGCAGAAGTATCACACTCTTTCTGCTGCCCCAGCCAGGCCAAACCTTTTTCAAATCATTCAAAAGCTTCAGAATTGCTCATTTTTCGTTTTCATCACTCGTTTTCTTCCGCAGCTTACGGGAGCTTAAGTTAAATAAAAAAGGAATTCTAAGAAAGGGGGTCACAAATATATATATGTATATATATATGTACTAGCGGTTCGGAAAGGATCGCTTGCACACAAGGAATGTTATAGTTAAAAAAAAAGAAAAAGCTTTCGAAATGGATTTTGCATACAAGGATTATGATATTAAAAAAGGAAAAAGCTTTAAATGGATTTCAGTTAACCAAGAGAAAGTTCGATTAAAAGAGTTTCGGATAAAGGAGGCTCTTCTGTATTTGGAATTATTTGATAATTTTCCTAAATTGTACTTTATTTTGGAATATTTTGTTGCACATTTAAATAGCAACAAAAGTATTGTTATAAAATACTATTATATGAAATAATCCTGTTACAGAAGTAATAAACGGATTTTTTAGCAATTATTGTTCATTGGATTATATTATTAAATAAACATGCTTTTCTAAGCTTATTGCCTCCAGGAGGGAATCTTGTAGTGATGTTTTGATCCCGTCAGCTTTTACGATCATGTATCAGCTAGGGGAAAAATGGTTCGTATCCCATTCATAAAATATATTCACGAATGTTTACCTGAGAGTGAACATTTTCATTACACTTTTGAACCATTCAACGAAAAATAAAGGTTTATTTTTTAAGCCATTTTGTTTTAAGAGGTTTCAATTAAACAATAACTGACAAAGATCAGAAATCTTGCTGCAAACAACAAAAATGAAATCATTTGAGCGTTGAATTCATTAAACATACAAAGTCTACTAGAGCTAATACTTACATCTCGTAAATACTCTGAATGGACAACAGCATCTCAACGCATTCATTTTTTTCTGCTTCCTTGACGATTTGCACTTTAGGGTCTAACACGTTGAAAAACAACTTTGGCGTATCCACCGATTTATTCTGAACGGTTTTTCTTCATTGTCGAGTTTAAATGTCTTAATACTTCTTTGAGGCAGTCAACACTGTTTCTGTGGGTTGCAATGTTTCATAGTACGCTGTGGAAAACAAAATGCTACGAAAACATAATATAATCAAGAATAAAACTGTTCAAAAACATTTTCAGATATACACATGATTGAAAAACCATTCTTTACCTTAGAAATTACTGACAAGGAAGGTCTCCTTACTCGGCATACTTAAAATATTTTGAGCAAATACCAATTAAACTACTTATGTATGTAAAAAAGAATCAGTGAAATTTAGCGGTGAAATTAAAGTAGAAATACTCTTTAAAAAAATATATATATACTTTCGAGTATTTCGCGCGAAAAGACGAAAACGTCATGCAATTTGGCGAGCAGCACTTATCCTAGCCAAAAGCAAACGATTTTAATGCATCTGAAAATTGCTTGTTAATTGATTTTGAGAATGCGTGTAAATAATATTTAATGAGTTTAAACTTAAACAATGAGAGAGTTTAATGCATATGTTTTTCGTTATTATATATTTATGTTGCTTGTTGTGAAAATAGTTTCATATATAAAAAATATTTTCATATTGGAAACGATATTTTCATTTTTTTTGGCGTATTCCAAAATAAATTCCCAATGTGAATACTGCCGTTTTCCATTTCAATATCGAAGAAGTTTTTGTTTCCATAGGAACAAAATTGATTGGACAGTGCTGAATTGGATCTAGTTTTGAGATTGAAACAATTTTAATTAATTTAAATTTTGTCTTAATTCATAAAATTGCATAGTTAACTTTCATTATATATATATATATATATATATATATATATATATATATATATATATATATACATGTGACAAAATTAGAGTTCAAACAAACTAAAACTGACAAAATTAATTTATTTAAATTTAAATTAAATTATTACATTGTCAACCTGTGATAAATCGCCAAATGGCAAAATTTTCATTCTTTTTTTAAGGACACTCTATCGAGCTTTTTATAAATATATGTATGCTCATGAGAAGAATATTCTATATATTTTTTCATATATTTCGGAGTATGCCTGTATCGAGACCTTCCTTGTGAGACCAATATATTTTTGAGATTTAAAGATAGCAGTTATATATTAAAAAAATATATCTTTTGCTGTCACTGATTTTACAAAACTTACAAGATTTATTAATAATTTCGAAAATTAATGTAAACTATTATGATTTCTCAATTATAAAAAGAGAGACATAAATACCTTTAAATGACTTTTACTAGGTGACTAATCTGTTTCTGGCTGAGTATATTTGTTTCATTTGACTGCATTTCTTCAAATATTTTTTTTTTAACCGTAGAGCATTTTTTACGCCTCATACATTAATAATAGCCTTATAAACTATTGCACATTAAAATAAGTATATTTTTAAATATTCTATAATGAATACTAAAAAAAAGTATATATTATATTTCCTTTTTTGCTACATTTAGTATAAAAAACGATACACTAATCGAAGAACCCCCAACGATTTGCGAATTACTGTAGAATATAACAACAGTTCAAGAGCATTTCTTAAATTATTATTTTCTGTTAATAAGCCTAGGGAAGTTATAGTCACACTCTGGAATTGCATACTATTATAACCATTAATGGCATTAATTGTAATTAACAATATCTATTACTTTGCTTTGTATCAAGATACTAAGCTATTATGAATTGTACATAACAAAAGATTTTTATTACAATAATTCAAGCGTAAGCAAGAATAAAAAAAAATTAAATTTAAATTTCTCAAAAAAATGAAAAAAAAATATAAGAATTAAGAATGATTTAAAAAATTACAAGTCCTTCATATCATATTTTTATATTCGTACATTTTCGAGGAATTTATTTTATGTTAAAACAAAATTCAAAATATTACTTGTCTATTTTACCTGTTTTCCGTTTTTTTTTAAATAAACCTTTATGCACATGAATAAACGTCATTATGTTCCAAAATATATTTGTACAATAAATACGAAAGTTTTCATATAAATCATCAAAACGTTTCGTATGCAGTATTATAATTGTCATACACGGATATTTCTTTCAATGCTGTGGGCGGATTTAAATTTTAAATCCAAATTCTGTAAATTAAATTGAATGTTGTCATTTGAAATTTTTACGTTTTGTGTGATTAGTAGTTTTCGTTTAGTCAATATTTAAGTAAATAATATATAAATTTTTTTAAATAGCTAATACTGTAAAGCAAGTTATGATTGAAAGAAACAGTGTAGGTGTTCTCCGGCATTTCTCTGTTATCATTTTCATACGCAGATATTTTTATGAAAGCATTTTAATTCAAATTAAAAATGAATAAATTAAACTGAATGCAGACTTTTGTAAATTTAATTTCGTAATGTAAATAATACGAAACTTTTCATATAAAAAACAAAAGACAGAGCATCGAAATTCCATGTTATGAAAATTGCATAACCATATTCAATTTATATGAAATTAAATCCAGAAGCTGCAAAAAAGCTAATAATGTAAAACATGTTTTGTTAAAAAAGTAGTGTAAGTGTATTCTGGCGTTTCTATGTCATAAATGGCATACCCAGATATTTTTATGAATGGATTTAAATTTTAAACCAAAAATCTGTAAATTAAACTGAATGTAGACGTTTGCAATTTTTACATTACGTGTGAGTTAGTTTAATTAATTAAATATCTATGCACATAATGCAAATTATTTTATATACAGATCGATATATTATTGGAATTCTAAGGTATGACAAACGAATACGTTACAATAATACTGCTGAAAAAAATACTACATTTTAACACGTTCAATTTATTTTAGAACCTTTTTTTAAAATGAATCCAAAAGCGAGAACAAAGATAATGCGGTAAAGTAAGGTTTGTTTCAATGAAAGAGTGTAGGTGTGCTCGGCGTTTCTGATTTGCTCTCCGAGCACATTTATGACACCAGAATTATTTTTATCAAAAAAAATATATTTAGTAAATAATCAAAGGAAGAGCCCAATGAAGATGCATAAAAAGCTTAATGGTTAAGTAAGTTTATCCACCTTTCAACATTAACACACTATCACTTAGAATAAAAAAACACGTCAAAAATTGTACGCCAAACGTGGCAAATGCGGTGTGTTCGTACAATAACTAGTTTTATAAATATTCTGATCTTGGTGAAATGGTGATGTTATGGTGAAATGGTGATGTTATACTCTTATGCAACAATATATGAATACGAAAACGATTGTATGTAAGAAAATAACATGATTCATCTTAAGTAGGACGTAATCACTATGACAACCTAGAATCATTAGCTATCATGAGATATCATTGAATTAATTACATATGAAAAGTTTTAATAGAAAAAAAAGAACACTTTTATTAATAAATTTCTAAGTTTTGATTCGATTCCGCAGTGTTAGTTCCTCGATTGTTGCGGGGATCATTAGCGTCATGGATATCAGCACGGAAACATGTGCAAAAATGACTGCGCTGAGAGGACGCACTTCTAAGACGTTCGAGGAAACAGATAAAATATGTGGGTGAGTACAGCAAGTGTCTGGAGGATTTGGAAGCAGTTTCAGGAAACAGGAAATGGTGGAACCAACCGTTCTGGAAGATGCGGCCGAAAAAGATCAACTTCGTCTCGTGACGACAAAACTTAACATCGAATAAGTGTTATTATTCATCAATTAACCAGTTTTGACCTGTCCAGGTCCATAGCGGCAGCAGGTGTTGATAATGCAACTTCCACAGCGCGATACACACTGTAAAATATAGTGGGAACGTTTACTATTCTAACAGGAACATTTCTGATAGTATCCGATATGTGACAGCTATTTCTATTTTCCGAAACAACCGGGAAAGTTCCTGGTTGTTACAGTTTACTTTTCATGGAACAACGAAAGCGCCTGTACGCATGCGCTCCAAGTATTTCACACTATTTCTCCTTACGCTGAAACCGGAAGCAATCGCCTAAAGTGAAAGTCAACTCATGTTGTTTGAGATGGCGGCGTAGGGAAATTTACCCTGTACCACGTGTATTTGAATTCGTTTATATTTTGAAAAAAAAAACAAACAATATTATAACATTTTTGTTATATTTTGTGGGTATTTTTTATTGCGTTTTAAAATTATGCAAGAAATGTACCTTGGATATTACTAATGGACTTTTTTAGAGCTTTGGAAATTTAGCATTATTGTACACGGAACGATCGTAATTCTGGGTAAGTGTTTTTTTTTTTTTTAATCATCTACAGTATTACTTTTACTTACTATTATTTATTATTACTTACTTCTTTATTAGTTTTCTTTGTCGCAATACACGAAAAGAAATTAATAACCTATTTATTTTTTAATATATCAGACTTTGTTTTATCTGTTTCTTTATTGTAATAGTATATATAAATGTGTGCATGAAAATAAGATAATTTAGTTAAACTTGATGTTCATACTGATTGCGGCATCGTATTCTCCTTTTCACAGCGTGTTCTTAACAAATTATTAAATGCGTTATAACTTAAAAGGAAATTTACGTATTATATTTTAATCAAACAAGCTGAAGGTTCATTGTCATTTTACTTCTTTATTATTGATTGCTTTTATGCAAAAAATACAGTATTGTGAGTAAAAATAAACAGTAAACTATTCTTACAATTATAGGATTTATTTTTATAAATCATTATAGTAAGTAAAATTGATTCATTTATTTTGCTGTTTACTGAAAAGCTTTCAAAAATTCATTTTTTATATTCACCTATTTTCTCCTCAAATTTTGATAGAAAAATAAAAAGAATCGTTTTAGATCATTAACTTGTTTAGTACTCAGGTTCAGATATGTAAATTCCCCCCCTCCCCCACCACCACACACACAAACACACTTTCTTTTTCTTTTTTTTTTTTAATGCTTCGAAAAAATTAACCATTGCATATTTTTTGCGATTTGAATTTTACTTGTTCATCTAAATATTCTTGCTTGAAAAGAAAAATGTTTTCTTCTGATTTTGCAAGGCTGAATTGTGGAAAAAAAAAGAAAAAAAAAAGATTCTATTGTTGTTATTTAACTTATGCACTTTACAGCAAACAAAATTGAAAATTTCTAAATTATTAACCATCAGCTTATTTTATGAAAATATAGTACACACAATATCTTGCTTTAAGTTATAAGGCATTTTAATTTATTAATATTATGCTGTGAAAAACATAATATGATATTGAATCAACGATAACATAAATTGCAATCATATCTTATTTACATGCACTAATAATAATAAAATGTTATGTATTAAAATATCTGTGCAACAAAGAAACGCTAATAAAGAACTAAAATAATAAGTAAAAATGATGCTATAAATGATTAAAAAAATAAATAAAATGCTTTTCGAAAGAATTTATCATTCCATTTTCAATAATAATACAGTCCATGAACTTTAATGTTACTTGTTAATCCGCATGGTTAAAAAAATATCACTGCGAGATGTTAAAACACAATAAATTTTATCTAAATTACGAAAAAGGTATAATAATATTGATTTTTGTTTCAGAATAAATCGAAGCAGATACATATATAATAAAAAACCTCAGAAAAAGATCATTCAGAAATGAACTTCCATATAAGACTCTGTCATAAAAATTAATTTAATAAAACTGGCTTCTTCACAAAACCATTTAACTAAACTAAGCCCCTTTCACAAAATAATCTTCAATAATTGAATGTTTAAATACTAGTGCTAAATTCAACTTAAGTAAATAATTAAAATTCATATAAAAAAGCTCAAATAAATGTACTAAAACTTCTTGCAGGTGCATTGCACATAATATAAAATTATTTAAAATATATTAGAAATATCTTAAAAATACATTAAACTTTTTAGTGTATTTTTGAGATTTTCTAATGTATTTTAAATGATTTTATATTATATGTATGCACCTGCAAGTAATTTTAGTACAGTTATTTGTGCTTTTTTATGTAAATTTTAAAATAATCCTCGTCTTCAGAAAGGTTCCATATATATTCAGAAAACTTTCCGATTCGTAATAAAAGGTTTCCTATACATTCAGAAACATTTCTTAGTGTTCAGAAAGATTTTGTGTGTATTCAGAAACCTTTCCGATCCGTAATGAAAGGTTTCCGATATATTAAGAAACCTTCCATTTCGAATCGGAAATGTTCCGTATTATAACCGAAACAGTTTTCTGCTCGAATCTGAAACCTTTCCGTTAGTATCGTGCAGCACAGGTCTCCGTTACTTTCGGAAACGTTTCTGAAATTTTTTTACAGTGCAGGATGTTAGAACGTGGGTGGAGCACGTTGACCGTACAAGAAGCAGCTTCTCACACCTGGCATGGCGAATAAATAGGTTGGAATGGGAACAAAAATACAAAGCACTGAGAAAGAGAGACTGAGAAAGGCTGGGAGAAGGTTCTCTTTTCTGAAGAAAACGCTTTTTGTGGTTCAGGGATTTAGATCCAAGTTCATGATAAGGATCAAAGAACAAGCTCTCAGTCAGCTTCACATCAATCAAGCAAACCAGCGTCCGCGCAAAAGAATGTTTTGCTGTTGTTTCAGCGTTTTGGGAACAGAATCCTTTGTTTCCGTAGAAGGATTGATGAACAGTGCCAGTTACGAAGTCATATTGATTCTAAATGTGCTTCCAACCATGTCTAAACTGTGGCCGAACGGAAATTGTGTTTTACAACAGGACGGCGAGCGATGTCGCACTTCGAAGCGAATCCAAAATTTCTGCACAAAAAATAAACTTACTCTATTGGATTGGCCCGGTAATTCATCGGACTCGAATCCGACAGAAAATTTGTTGGCTATTGTCAAAAACGACTCACAAATTTGACTGTACGACGATGGACAAGCTAATTTCGCCGTTAATGCCACATGGTTCAGAGACGTTGAAATTAAATCTATATGAGTCAGTCTAGTATATTTCATGCCGAAACGTGTGTGTGATGTTATAAAGTCTCAGAAAGGTCATATCAAACTTTTATATAAAATTTGAATAAAATTGGATTTCTCGATTAGTTGCCACAATATTGTAATTTTGTTAAAAATAACCGGTTTATTCACGTGATATAAGTAAAGTTAGATGTAACTACTACGTCGTGGAATTTTTTTCTGACCAAAAAATTAATTTAAAAAAGGGAAATATTTATATTTTATGAAGAAGCTTGATCTAAATTTGTGTAATTTTTTTCGGAAAACTGATAGGTTAAACTAAAACAATATATTGCGATTTTTAGTTTAAAACATAATATCATAAATCTTCAAACTTATTGCATCAAATTTTCAGCACATAGACGTTTTCAACTGAGCATAACTTATCATTTATGTGCAAACTTCAATCATACATCTACTTACGTTTGTTAAAAATAATCGGTTTCTTCACCTGATATAAATAAATTTGGATACAACTATTGCGTCGCGGAATCTTTTTTTCGGACCAAAAAATTAATTTTAAACAGAAGAAAAACGTTTCTATATTGAGTAGAGGCGTTATCTTACTTTGTGTATTTATTTGCGGAAAACTACTAGGTCACACTAAAATAATACATTACGTTTTTCAGTTTCAAAAATAATATCAGTAAGTCTTCAAACTTACTGTATCAAACTTTCAGCACATAGATGTTTTCAACTGAATATAACTTGATATTTAGGTGCATCCTTCAATCACGAATCTACTTACGTTTGTTAAAAATAATTGGTTTCTTCATGTGATATAATTAAATTTGGATATAACTATTACGTCGTGGTATCTTGTTTCTGACCAAAAAATCAATTTAAAAAAAGAAAACATTTATATATTAAGTAGAGGCGTAATCTTATTTTGCATATTTTTTGCAGCAAACTACTAAGTCAGACTAAAATAGTACATTACGTTTTCCAGTTTCAAAAATAATATCAATAAATCTTCAAAATTATTGTACAAACTTACAGCACATAGACGTTTTCAACTGAACATAATTTATTTATGTGCAACCAAAAATCACGATTCTAATTATGCTCGTTAAAAATCTGGAAATGCTTCTGACAATTTATAAGAACCCATTAACGCTCTTGACATTTCGCTAACAAAAAATTAAAAACCGTTAATTAAATAATAATTGTTTTTTTTTAATTCTCTATCCTTTAAGTAAACTGGTTTCTTTTAAACCAAAATGATTTTACAGATTGTGATCTTTAATTAATGTCATTACTCTCGTATATCATGAAATTCAGGATCCAGTTTAGTTATTAAATATATAAGTTAAATACTGAAATATATATATATATATATAATTTCAGATATTTTTCTCAATCCTTAAGTGTACTAACTTAAATAGGCGTTTATTATTTTGCCTTTTATAACATTCCTCAAAGAAATCATTTTAATACATTTTTTATTATATATCTAAATGTAAAGAATTTATTTAAAAAAATTAAGAGGATTATTTATTTTAAAATTTAATATTGATTGTAATTTTCTACACAAATAAGAGAATATTTTCCTTCCAAAATATTTTACTTCAATTTTCCAAAATTACATATTTTTCCTAAGTCATACACCTTTAAGTGGAAGAAAATTTAGTGGAATTTCCATTGCGCATACAACTAAATCTTCTTATTTGTGTCAGGTATATTTAACGGATAAGCATGGCCTTCAGACTAAATTATTTAAAATAGGTTCAATAAATGACTCCGATGTTGACTATTCTCGTAATTTTGTTTAAAAGTTTTCCAATGCATGTATGCGTAAACGCATTTTTTTCTTCCAATATATTAATTGTAAAATTTAGTGTAACTACTTTAATTTCTTCAAACGGTCATGAAAAATAACTACAGAAATACTATGAAATACATAATAATGTTAATTGTTCTAGCTTTAACGTCCTCTAAAGATGTTCTCAAAATTCACATGATATTAAATTTATCTTTTAAAAATATATATAGAGAGATTTTATAATCTGTTTCATTTAACAAATAACCGCAAAAATCATTTTAAGTTTCAAAACCATCACTTTGTTTTTTATCATAAATCTCGAAATATATTTCCATAATGATATAATCTATATATATATATATTACGCTGTCATACGTTGCACAGAAATCGAGATTATTTGTTACTTGTTTAATGGCAACGCTCGAATGAAACGCATCTCATTGTTTATTGAACATCATTTAATGCATCTACAAACCTATAAGGGGTTACCATAGAGGGGACCCTGTTTTCTCGGCAAATGGTGCCAAGTTTACAGCCAACTTGACGATAAATCATTAAATAAGGCGACCAAAATTATTTGCCAGAAGGGGCGCCAACTTGGCTATGTCTCTTATAATTCGCCAATTTCCCATACACTTCCACTGTAAACCAATAAGGTCTACTTGCTTACAGAAAATTAACAAACTGAGATATTTTAATGCTTCAAAAACTAATATTAGCTTAAGGGATTATATTAATTATATTTAAGGGAGCCCAAGTAAATTAAATTTTGAATAAATATAACATGATACAATCCTTAGCATACTTTCCCAAGCTCCAATTTCAAGGGAGACCAAACTGGTCGCCTAGGGCGGCTAGTATATATATTTTTTGTTAACACTTTATGTATATTTTCATCTACAGGATAGCCTTAAGCCCGTATAATCATATCATATACTCACCAGGCGGAAAATTGGACTCGTGTAATTAGTAAAAACAAATTCATTATTGCAACACCTTTTACACGAACAAAACTTCAAATACGACTTGGAATTCTATGAAAGAGCATCTTGTTATCAGTGGTACTCGGAAGATATCCAAGATTTCAATGATTCTTATCTTTATGATTTATTTACGTTCGTAGATAGTCCCATAGATTTTCAATTTGATTCAAATCTAAAGACTTTTCTGGCCTGGGAATATGGCAGAGCTACATACAATACGCGTCAAGCCAATCACAAGGGAACTACTACTTAGGGAATTTTTTTTTTAATCTTTCACCTAGCAGAGAGACTTCGTACCTATAAGTCAAAGTTAGAAAACCGTTAAAAAATGTCTACGAAAATCGTATTTTTTTGTATACATTAATTTTAAATTAATTAATTTTTAACTACTAATTTCACGCCAATAGCGAGCTATGTTTTCTAGTACGGGGCATCGAATATTAACCACTGCTCACACACAATAGAGGATTATGAGATTTGACGAGATTTGCCTGGAAATAACCTACGGTGACGAATAATGCCAATTTTGCGCAACGTCAAAACTCCAATTATAACACTGCATTTTTTCATAGGTTCTTGAAGGAATTTTTGAAGCTTTTCTCTGTATTTTATTCTATTCATTAACTAATTTTGTAAAAAAATTTTAACAAAATCGACGTTAATTGTCCGATAAGTGGTTTGAAAAGAAATTTTCAGAAAGTAATGAAGCAGTAAAATGAATAAATACGATTTCTGCAATAAAATTTTATCAGTTCTCTAAATTTGTCTTATGATATTATAGCATGCGCTTTGAATGCTAAGTGTGAGCTTAAACAAAATTTGTACCTTTGTAAATAACAGTTTTAACTCGGTGAACAAGGCAGTTATTATTCTAGAACAGCGATTTCTCCATAAATGGATTCTCAAAAAGATTGCAATACAAAAGTAATATCTGTTGAATGCAGCTTACTTGATATAATATCTTATTCGGCGGATGCCAAATTCAGAGTAATTTAAACATTCCCTAAACCACACGTCCTCACATACCCACCTTGTGCATGTATTATACATTGAACAAAGCCCACATGAAAAATACCACTCCTCCGGCGATGCGCTCTATATCTAGAAGCATTACTGAAGGGGCAAAAACAAGACTTGTCAAATCATATTTCTCATATTTCTAATATTTTAGTCCTCTACATTTCGGGTTTTATTAAATTTAACGGATTGCGGACGTGCCTTGTTGTGTGTTGTGTGCACATGCTAGCATGGGTAAAATCCATGAGGCTTTGTTACATGCTTTTATAATATAAATTTCACTCTGCCATATTTGTTCAGAAATTGCGATGTTTTGCCGTTGATGTATTTGAACAATTACCGTGTAGTTTTGAATCCAATTGCCAGCACTTGAATTGACAACCTTCAACTATCTCGATCAGAGCGTATTTTCTATCGACCGCAGATCGCCCGCTGATTCGGTGTCGACTTTCTTCCGTCCCACAGAATAAAAATACATTTTCCTTGAATTATATGATACATCGATAAATTCAAATTCACAGCACTGTTACATTACGAACGTACTAAAGCAAAAACTCCCTTGTGCAAGTTGATTTTCATATTTACTTCGATCTATCTTATAATATGCAAATGCAACAATCATTAACCATATCAACTATCACACATCATTAACGATATGCCCATCTCGATCCACATATAAATATCTCTGGGTATCCCATATCTCTGGGTATCCCCTATCATTTAACAATGATGATTCGAATTATTTGTTCTGTGTGTGTACCTTTATTATATGAATATTTTACAGCTTTCACAAAAATGTTTACAGTTAAAAACCTACGATATTATTCAAAACGAACTATGCATTAAAAAATATTTTTATTTGTAATATAAAACAACAATATAAACAAATGTTCTATTATAGTGTTTGAATCAAGGAAAATAGAATATTCCTGAGAATCTCTGTGCCATTCTTACATCTTACCACATGCTCTTTACAGGGAACGCTTAACCACTGAATGCAGAGGAAACACGGTACCATTTAGGTTGTCCCCTTTCATTTGGCAATATTTTTTTTTAACTGTACATACATGAAAAACTCATCAAAACGACTAACGTTGTTTCCTGGGGCCAATGCCGAGTTCACATTTTTTCATTGAACAGTTTTTTCCCTGTATATACTACATATATTTTTATTACATCTAGTTGTTGTATGCACATTTACCCAGGTGGTTTCTAACCAGCAATTCTGATCAGGGAATATAAAGCCAGAACATAAAGCATCCATGGCCTGGGGTATCCTGATTGTGCAATCATTAATAATATTAATATGATTCGTTAATATGATACTGACCACGTTGATATTTCCCTGTTAAATAAGTTTCCTGAACTAGTATGTGAACTTTCACTCGCATTGGGCAAACTTTCCGTTGAAAGATAAAAATATATATATATTCGATAAAATATATATATATGTGTAAAAAAATTGAAATGCGAATTAGAGGACCCATTACACAGCCAATTTCGGGGCCATTTTAAATTTTAGATGGAAGCTTGTGCTTCACTTGCCTTTTGGATAATTAGTCCATGGCTCTTTACATAAGTAAGATTAGATTAAAAAGGTTGACAAAGGCTTTTTGAAGAACACAAATCTTTTTTGGTATGTTTTCTTAATGTTTTACATATATCAAAATGTTCAACATAAATAAACACACAAATAAGTGTGTTTGTGTTTTACTGATGGTCAAGTTTTCACGTTTTTTGGCTAATTAAATAAAAAATGAAAAAGTGAATTTTCATTTTAACTACTTAACAATTTATCTCTTAAAACATAATAAAAATAATAACAACATAAGTAAAATACCATTGTATTCAAAACAAAGGAAGTTTACAAGTTTTTAAAGCGATACAATGCATTACGATTTTTTATAAATGCAAATATTTTATTGGTTGAAAAATCTGGCACTATCTGTTAATTTGAAATTAAAATTATTATCTTATAAATTCATGTTTATTCTTCTTTCAAAATAGTGCATGTAAACAAGCTGTGTATTGCACGGTACGTTTATCCATCTTGTGGGAAGAAATATTCTTATCCCGTAATTAAAACAATTTGTGAAATACACAGTATTAAAACTTCTAAATGAAAAATAAACAACCTTATTAATCGGAAACGGAACTCATACAATCGGTTTTTCTACATGAAAAAAACCTCAACAATAATACCCTAAAACTGTATGTGCTGTTTAATAAACGTATTAATCGATTTTAATGTTTTTAAATTCATCTGTAACAACAATTAACATAATATTAAACCAAGATTTACAGCTTGGAGAAGAACCCCCCCCCCCCCCCACCCAAAAAAAAAAAAAACCAAACGAACAACAATAAACAAATAAATCCCCCACAATTTACACCGTCTTTTGCAACAAATTTCGTAGAGTGCTTTTCGGAAATCAGTTAACAGGAGATAAGTTGAAATACATTGTTACCTATGGTTAAGCATGATATAAATAAATACAGTGGAACCTCTTTTATCCGAAACTCTTTAACCGAAACTCTTTTAATCGAAACTCTCGGTTAACCGAAATCTATTTTTAAAGCTTTTTTTTTACGATCACATTCCTTATGTACAAAATCCATTCTGAAACCTTTTTCTTAACTATGATATTCCTTCTGTGCAAGCGGTTATTTTCAAACTACGATTACATATAAATATTTTCGATCCCTTTTCTTAGAATTCCTTCGAATTTAACTGGAACTCCTGTAAGCTGCGGAGTGGAACGAAGAAAACGAACAAAGTAGTAATTCTGAAGCTTTTGAATGTTTTGCAAAAGGTTTGACGTCTGGAGCATAAGGAAAACTGTGATACTGGTGAACTAGTAGTATTTAAAATTGCGTGATAGAGCTTCAAAGCAAAAGGCAATCGAAATTCCGACAAACAAAACATTTTTTCAAACCGTTGTAAAAGGTACTTCATTTCAAAATTTAAATTCAGGTAATTTATTCTTGTTTCTATTTTGCTATTGGTTTATTTTAATTAATCACTTGTTACCATAATAAGAAATATTGCATATATTTCTCCTTAATAATCTTAAAATGAACCATTCTCGATTATCCGAAAATTTCAATTTCCGAAAGAGGGTCGCCCCCAATTACTTCTGATAATCGAGGTTCTACTGTATCTATAAACAGAACTATTTACAACTGAAAATATGCAGAAAATAATGTCAAAACCTGCTTTCAATAATGTCAATGATAGCTTATGGATTTATGTTTGTCCAAGTTTTTTTAGTGCTGTAGTACCTGAAGCAATAATGTGTTAAAATCTCGTTGTAACATTAAGAGCTATGTTTCAACCGGAGCTACAGATGCTAGAACGGAATTTCACCATCTTGCGGATGAGCCTACTAAAGCAGAATCACATAATTTGTGACAAATTTTAACAGCGTACAATTTATTTAACATACTGGGGACATGTGTATAATTTTAGATATAAACATATATAATTTGTCTAATTCGTATAATCAAATGGATTTTTTAGAGTATATTGATAAATAAGCAAAAAATTTCTTTAGTTTTGTTTCCTTAGCTGTATAGAATACAATGTGGTTCAGAACTATATGACAAAATGTAAATGCAGGTAGAAAGGACCAGATTATGCAGATTTCGTTTAGGAATTTGGGTTCGGAAATGCAGCGTTGAATCGGTAAAGGGCGCTTTTGAGTTAGGCGGAGGAATGCAAATCGCTGGCTCGTCATTCTCGTCTAGGGTATTTTAGCAACATTCGTCGTTACACCAATGCGGAGCTTTCCGACATGCATGGGGCTGCGCAAGGAAATAGAGCTCTTGCTCAAAGGATATACATGGAACGATTTCAGTTTAGGAATCTGCAGGATCTCCAAACCGTCTTCATCGGGAGGTGTGCGCGAGTGGGCTATTTTACGCTTCGAAGCGTGATATGGGCACTTAAAATATCGCAGAATTCATGCAGTAGAGCATGCAGTATTACGCACATTAGAGGATAGTCCTTCGATAAGCTTGAGAGCTTTTGGGTGTGAGCCAATTCCTTGTGCATCCCCATAGATAAAATGCATGTCAGCAATGTACGTGTTAGTGTAACGGTGCATGTTGCTTAAAATATGTGCGGGAAATGACGATTCAAGTCAGGGAAGCGCTTTCATCCAGTTTTCAAACAGTGCCCTCTATTGCCTCAAAGCTACATTTCCGCACCCGCATTCCTATACGAAATCTGCTTATGTAGGCCTCCCCCTACCTGTCTTTACATTTTTAGATATATTTCTGAACCACACTGTATATGAAAACAAATTGAGACAAGCTAATTTAAAGAAGCATCAACGACTCTATAAAAAGGAGTTTTAAATTTACAACTTAGTATCACCCAACAAGATTTTTTTTTTAATAGATTTTTGTGATAACGCTTATTTTCCGTTAAAAGAAAGGTACTCGAAGCATATGAAACTGGTGGTGACTTTTTTTAATAATAGAATATCGTTAGTTTCTGTAAAAGGGAAAATTTATTTTTAAAATAATTTTTTTATCCCTTAAAAATCAGAGATTTTTATTTAGTTTAGTCCATTCTACTAACTAAAATTTATAACCAAGAAATTCTGTCAATATTTGATTTTAAATGGACATCTATATCAATGAATATTCTCCAGAGAGAAAAAAATATGCATATGTTTTCCTAGATATCTATTATTAAAACACTTCTTTAAAATTCAGTCGCATAATACAGCATTCTGAATAAAATTGATGTTCATAGCAAAAACGTTAAACTTCTGATAAAAATGGTAAGTAACATTTCACATTGATTGAAAGTCTAGTTTTAAAGAAGACTTTAGTTTAGATAAAGGTATTGTTCAATCTAAACGATATGCTATCAATTATATAGACCTACATGGATCACTTTTTAAAATAAATGTATTTTACATTGTTATAAGCAAACACGCAAATGCAGTATTAAATTGTATACGAGTTTCCATTTTTTAAATCTATAATAATTTTAATGTTTGTGGAATTTACTTACAAAAAATGTTTTATAATCTATTAATTAAAGCAATGTAAAAATTTTAGCTTAAATTTTAAATATTTTATTATATAAAGTAATTGAAGAAATATTGCATAGTTCTTCTTAATTTTTCAATAACTTCTTCATGGTTCAACATCGAAATTTAGGTAAGTTTAAAAAAATGGAGACAATCTACAGACAATTCAGAACCAAAAACTAAAAATTCTCGCAATATATTTAATTGAAAACGAATGTAATCGAGTGTTTTTTTTTTTTTTTTGGTATTTTATTTGAATTTTGGCTACAAATCAAGAGGTATCAGGATCGATTCGTCATTCATATTTTAATTTTATAATGTATCGTATTCCCCTTTGAACACAAGTTTCAATATTATTAACAGTTATTTGCAAGACATAACATTAGCACATTTAAGTTTTAACAATTTACATTATTTCATTAGCTAGCTGTTAAAAATTTTGCGAATTCTCTGTCCAATATGTTATCAGCGCATGGTTTAGCATTTTTCAACTTCTTAGCTAGATATTTTATTAGCTCATGCTCCCGTATTTTACCAAATTCAGAAAAAATCAAATTTCATGCTTTCCCTTATTCAAAATCAATTACCTGTTATATCATAGGTTTTAGTTTTTTTTTTTTCGTTAAATATTAACCCTCTAAAAATCTCTCATAGGACCTTTTCAATTACAACTTCGATTAAATAATCTTTATATTGACATAAAGAAAAACTTTAACAACAGGCGTTATTGGGAGCATTAAATAGATAAATATATCCTTTTTTCTGAATAATATTAGAATTATTACAACCAATGTTCGAAAAAAAAAAAAACTTTAATTTTCATGTTCAAAAATTTTTCATTAATGGAATTTTTCAAAATGTTTCTTATAGTATTTTTGTGTCAAGTTTTGAAGATATAATGAATGATTTCGATATTTAAAGCTGCTGATATACATTTAAATCTATAGAAACTTAAATATCATTATAGCGTTTAATTTTGGAAAGTTTTCTATGTGCTACGCTTGCGTTTAGAAATACAGACACAAAGATCAGGTTAATTTGTTTCTTCCTTAAAAAGATTATGGAAGATTAAATTATAATTAAAAAACCAGGCGCGATCTCCCTGTCAAGATGGGTTTCCATTCATATCCCTTTGATTGAGAAATTTTAACGACGATCAGCTGTTGTTAAGACATCTGATTGCTATTTTCGTCTTTTATTAAAAAAGATCAGTTAAACATTTGGAGATAAATTAATATAAAATCAATTAAGGAAACAGAGTATTTGCCTCAGGGATTTTTTCTTAAAACGCATTTTTTTTTTTAACTAAGACATTTTAAATGTAGCCTTTGAAATCTGACGGAATTCTCACCAAAATTTTCTTTGTCTTGTTAATATTTACGTGAACCAGTTATATAGTACAAGGTGGTCATAAAAAAACTTCCCCGATATATGATCCCCTAGTGGCCTAACAGCACAACCAATTGAAAGGAAATTTTAGACATACTTATTTGAAGGTATACGCTCTCAAGAACGCGATTATTTTAAACAATAGAGATCTCACGGTTACGGTTACAGTGAAAAGATTTCGAAATTTTCTAATAGCAACACCAGTTTTCTCATGCGCAAATTCATCAACGCATTGAAAAACCATAAATGGCGTTGGAATGATACGCGTACGATGAAAATTGCTGGCATAAAACACTTGCAAAAAAGACCAATGTGAGGACCAACACCCATTTTCTCATGCGCAAATTCATTTACGCATTGAAAAACCTTAAATGGCGTTGGAATGATACGCGTACGATGAAAATTGCTGGCATAAATCACTTGCAAAAAAGACCAATGTGAGGAACGAAGGAATGTCTACAAGACATGTTTTTCAGCAGCCGATTTTTTTTTTTTTTTACTTGTGAACTGAGTAATGTTGTACGATTTGTTTCAAAATGCGTTTTTGAGTTGTATTTGTGTACACATAGTGAAAAGAAAAATGTAATCATTTGTTTTAGAGTGCTGAATATTACATTGCAAAGGAAATGATTAGGATTGAGTGCCACGATATTACACGGATAATTTTAGTCATACATGTAACGTTCTAATGCCATTTATGGGTTTTCAATGCGTTGACGAATTTGCGCAGGAAGAAAAGTGTGTTACCATTCAAAAATTTAGATTTTTTTTTTACTGTAACCGCATCCTTGAGAGCTCTATTGTTTAAAATCCTCACGACCTCGAGCGTATAGATTCAAATGACTAAATCTGAAATTTCCTTTTGCACTGTAAAAAAAGCCACTGTAAATTTGCCAGCACGAACTCGATCACAGTGAATGCGCTGTATCTTTCTTTGGTTTTCTGATTATATAAACATGAAAAATACAGTAGTTGCGTAAAATTAGCACCACAATGTGCTGGCAATTTTACGCAACTACTGTATTTTTCATGTTTATATAATCAGGAAGCCAAAAAAAGATACAGCACATTCACTGTGATCGAGTTTGTGCGCGAGATGAACAGTACTCTGTACTGTAAAAATGTCGTTTTTTTTTTACAATGTGATTGGTTGAGCGGTTAGGTTGCTAGGGATACATATATCGAGGAAGTTTTTTCATGAATGCCCTGTATTTGCGCTGTCTTTCAATTGGCAATAATAGTTAAAAATATAAAGTTAATGTCTCTTGTAAATATATTCTTAAATTTAAACTGTGTGTGAACATTATTACTTAGCCATTTTAAATATCACGTAGTCTCCCGCATTTTGTTATTAACGAATATTAATGAATTTATTATTTAAAAGTTTTTTTAATCTTTTATTATTCACGTGTTCATACAATTTTTAAAACGCAATTTTCAATATTTTATTGCTTTTAAAATGTAATAATTTAATCCTAATTTTAAAGTTTTTTTTTATGTTTTTAACATTCACGTATATATAAATTTTAATTGAGAGGAAATATTATTTTTTGAGTTCTTTTTATAAATAGAAACAGCTTAAAATAGTAACATTTTTTAAAATATGATGAAAAAGTATCTTGAAATGATGAAAATTTGAAAAAAAAAACCTCCCAAAAATTAGTGAAATTGAAAATTTAAATGCATTCTACACACCGCAAATTTGTAATGTATATCCCCAGAAAAAATTATTAAATTCTTATGTATAGTTTTTGTTCCTATAAATATTTTTAAAAGAAAGGATTGTGTCCGATTTTAACATTAAATAGCTCTTAAGCTCTTTAATAATTCTTCGATTTAAAAAAATCTCTGCTTTAGTGTATTTATTAAACATTTGCCTATAAAACTACCAATTTTTATATTTTGTATGCAGTAGTTTTCTTAATATTAACGAAGAAAGACCTCCGGTCACGAAAAATGTATTTACGGCGTCGGTGACAGTGTTAGTTACTTTTTTAGAATAGAGAGAAATAGCACTTAAAATAATTTTTGGATTTAAAAACTGTCTGATTCAGCGTGTTTAACAAACATTCCTCTATAACACTACCAATTTTAATATTTTTTATGCAGTAGTTTTCTTACAATTAGCGAAAAAAAGACCTTCGGTCACAAATTAATCATTTATGGTGGTGGTGACAGCGTTAGTTCCTTTTTTCATAATAAAGAGAGATTTTAAAATTTAGCATGTAAAATACAGTACAACATGTAAATTCTGTATTCAATAACAAAACGAATACTGTACAAGCGGAAGACGAAATGCAATATTCTACTTTAATTCAATCACAAAATACGCAATATGAAGTTCAAAAAGCTCACTGTTTTGCTTAAAAAGCAACAAAATTAATAATAATATTGATATTAGAAGTTAACATATAAATATTTTATTTAAAATTTCTTAGTAAAGGCATCTTAAAGCAGGCGAAAAGTACTAAGAATTATTAAATAAATGTATATTTGTTAACTTGTAACATCAATATTATTATTATTTTTGTTGCTTTTTAAGTTTAACAGTGAGCTTTTGAAAGCTCATATTGTCTATTTTGTGAATAATATACTTTTAAAAAATTGACATTTTACATCAATGGGGTTTATTTTGCTAATATAAAGTTATCATTCCTAAACATAATTGAGTTAGTTCAGCCGAGTCTTAAAACTCTTTGATACTCGTTATCTTCCCTTTAAAGTATCTTTTTCTTAATCAAAGTAGAGCCCCAATCTTCATCTTTACGATCAGGAATTCGTTATTGTGTACATGATTAGGTTTCCCTTTCTCCCAGATATGCAACCTAATTACAGTTGTAAGATGATTGTATCGAACAGATTCCGAAAATAGAACCAATCATTAGCAATATAAGGAACGTTTTAAGTATCTTATATATATTATGTACATATATTTGTATGATATGTAATATTTTTCATATACTTAATGAGCTACATTTTGCTAAATCTAAAGAAATGCAATAATAAATGCTAAAGTTTATTTTATAAATAAGTTTTAATTATCAGCTTAAAATCCGCTTAGTAATTAATATCATAGTATATTTTGGTATATATTTTGGCAATTCTTTTAAATTCTAGTTTTTTGTCCGTTCCTTACAAGTTTGATTAACCCTTTTAATAATGGAATTCTCTCATCAGAATTACACTTTTACAGTTTTTAATAAATAAAATTTATGTTCACAAAACTTTAATATTCGTATCTTTGTATGCAGTAGTTTTCTTAATATTAGCGTAGAAAAATCTCCAGTCACAAAAAATTTCAATTAAAGTGATAGTTACTTTTTTTAGAATATACATATATTTTAAAATTTAGTACGTAAAATACGAGATCGCATATAAATTCTGTATTGAAAAACAAAATGAATATTATACTTTTGAAAAATTGACATTTTACATCAAAGGGGGTTTATTTTGCTAATATATAGTTATGATTCCTAAACTTAATTTAGTTAGTTTCGCCGAGTTATAAAACTCTTTGATACTCGTTATCTCCCCTTTAAAGTATCTTTTTCTTAATCAAAGTAGAACCCAATCTTCCTCGTTACTGTGTAGATGATTAGGTTTCCCTTTCTCCCAGATATGCAACCTAATTAAAGCAGCAAGATGATTGTATCGAAGAGATTCCGAAAATAGAACCAATCATTTGCAATATAGGGAACGTTTTAAATATTTTATACATATATTATGTACATATATTTGTATGATATGTAATATTTTTTCCATATTTAATGAGCTACATTTTGCTAAGTCTAAAGGAATGCTTAAATTAATGCTAAAGTTTCAGTTTTAAATAAGTTTTAATTATCATCTTAAAATCCGGTATTTCATTAATTAATAACATGGTATATTTTGGTAATATTTTAGTATATATTTTGGCAATTCTTTTAAATCCCCGTTTTTTGTCCGTTCCTTACAAGTTTGGTTAACTCTTTTAATAATGGAATTCTCTCATAAGTTTTACCCTAGTACAGTTTTGAATAAATAAAATTTATGTTCACAAAACTTTAATAATCGTATATTTGTATGCAGTAGTTTTCTTTTTATTAGCGTAGAAAGACCTTGGTCACAAACAAATTCATTTCCAGCGGCAAAGACAGCGTTGATTACTATTTTTTTTTTTAGAATAGAGAGATATTTTAAAATTTATTATGTGAAATATAATATAACATATAATTCCTGCATTGAATAACAACATGAGTAATACACTTTTAAAAAAAATACATTTTACATCAATGGGGTTTATTTTGCTAATATAAAGTTATCATTCCAACTTTAATACGTAGAATTCGTTACCGAAATGATGATGAGGAGTTGCATCTACATATGCTACCTAATTGCCGAAGCCTTATGAATATATCGAATGATTATTATATAAAATAAATCAGAATTTATGGAATGAATGTTAATGTATGCTAATGTATATATCGTAAAGTACTTATGTAAGCACCCTTTTTGCAAGCAGGAAATTCTAATGATTTTTAGAGGGGGTCTAAAATTGCAATTTATGTTAAAAGGATAGGTTAAATTGGGAGGATGAGGTGGGAAGTATTTGGAATTCTTGAAATTTCACAGGATTTATAAATTTGCAAAATAAAATCACATCAAATTAATGTTTTTTTTTTCGTTTTAAAATTCCCTTCAACAGAAGCTAAGTAGTTTCCAACAATAAAAATAATAAACTCACATAAACAAATGCGCATAAAACAATTCATTTATTTATGAAATAAATATGAAAAAAAATAAAACTTGAACTCAATACAAATATCTATTAAATATCAGTTCATAAAAATTATGGAAGACATTAAAAGTACAATTCAAACGAAATAAAATATACAATTACTTAAATAATAAACACCGTTAATCTTCTGTAGAAGAAAAATCACCAAAGTCATCTTCTTTATTTTCTTCATCAAAAAATAGATCCATTATTTCTTGCTCTAACTGTTCGATGGATGGTTTTACATTAAGGCAAAAATTGTCCTGGAACTCTCCACTCTCGAATACAACAAAAGCTAAAGAGATAGCACAGCGTTTGAAAGACACTCTGATGAACTCCTCTGATACATTCTCCCAAGCGTTAGACATCCAGAGCCAAACCGGTTATCTTGATGGTTTCTTTAGATTGCTCTTGTGTGTCTTTTCTGCTTTCCATCTTGTCATTTCTCTCTCATTCGATCATTAAATGGTTTTTTCCACGACAAGTCTCCAGGTGGTAGTAATCGGGTACATCCAGGTGCTATTGATACCAAATTCGTGTCAACCGAATCCAGCACTTGTTTTGTTTTAGCTGATATGTGGCACGCGGTCCAGAATAAGTTGACAACGGACACCATTGGTGTTGGCTCCCCATACTCTGGAATTATATTATTCAAACTTATCAAACCCTTGTTTGTTGCGGTAACTTTTATATTTGGCAGAATTAGTCCAAACATTAGGCGGAATACGTCCAAAATGCTCCTTCAAAATGCAAAAGCCGACATTTTGTACCCACTTGCACGGTCTGCTAAGGAGTACGTAAAACCTCTTTTACTACAGCCTGCATTTGAAATTCGTATCGTTGTATTCCCTTTCACATTATTTGTTCGACTGCATCAACTGTCAAACCTGACCATTGTTTGATCCATGTTCGCTATATTGTATAACGGTATATATTTTCGGTGGTCACGTGACAGTTTCAGATTTCTTTTAAACACACAGAATATCGGCGATAGTAGAACACTGAAAGTTATTCCAAAACATTTTAGATCTGTCTAAAGCCTATTCGATGATCACAAACAACAATTATGAAACAAACTCAAAGATTTTTTTTTCACTTTTAACAGCACACTTTCGCCGTGAGAACTTTGAAGCTTCAAGCATACCCCACAAATAATTATTCCATAAGGATGGCACTAATTACTTGATTTAATACCAAAAAGAAGGCACACATTAGGACCGAAGTGGTTCTTTTTTCCTTTAAAATATTCTTGAAATGATGACTTCACAGAATTACGAATCTAGCTGATTCTTTTTAATTCACTTGATTGTCAGGGCGACAATAAACTTTAACAAATGCACTGTTCTTAAAATTATCTTTCACAGAAACTTTTCAAATTTAAGAATCGTGGTGATTCTTTTGCTCCATTTACTTATCGTCAGGATGACGATTTCGTTTTCGTTTAAAGAACATTTTTTACGTTGGGCGCCATTTTGTGTCGATGTTGGTACATGATAAACACTTCGACAGCTTAAACAAACACATTTTTAATAAGCATAATACACAAACTATATACAGATTCGCGAAAAGCGCAAAATAACTTTGAAACATACATATTTCCATAAAAACATCTCTAGATGAGATACATTTCGAACACTCGCCAAAACTCTACTTAAACCCGAACAATCATAATTACATACATTCACTTCACTTCATGTTTGGCAAAATATCTCAGGATATTTTGTCGACTGTGGCAACAGCGCCATCTATATGCTATAAAAATAAGGGAAGGCAGTCATTTTGTTACCGGTCGAAAATTTAAGGGGATTTTCTTAAGCTACCTGTTGACGGTAGACTATTCTGGTACATGAATACTGGTTTTTGACTTAATGATTGAGGATTTCCTTAATATTACCAGATATCACCAATTTGAGTGGTCTGTAAGATCCAATTTGAGGGTATTTCGTGGAGTGTTGTAAAGATTGAATTTGCAAGAAAAGAATTTACAATGTGCATTATGTGGTGTATACATACTTATTTATATATATATATTTATAATAAATTTAAAATCACAAATATATGAAGAAATTGAAAAAGTTCTCAAGATGATTTGGAAATGAACATATGAAACCAGTATGTAAAATAAGAAACTATGAATGACTCACAGAATCATCAGTGGAGCTTGGGAATTCGTTCATAGAAAATGCGTTATTTCATTCAATTTTGTCGGCATTAAGCCTAAAATGACAAAATTTATATATATATATAACAATTATATGTATATCTGTGTTTCTATACACTGTAAAAAAAAATAATAATAAATTTCGGTTTCAGCATTGGCACTGGGATTTAAGCTTATTTTGAGCTGTAATTTGCATTTTTCAAGTGAACTTCATTTTTGTAAAGGTATATACCGGGTGTCCTAAAAAGGACTGACTGATTTTAAAATTCAATAACTTGTAAACGGTGACAGATATTTAAAAAAATTCTTGCAGAAGTGTGATGCATAAGGTCAAAAGTTTTTTTTACAGTGATTTTCAATTTTAGTTCGAATTACAAACAATAGATGGCGCTGCGATCAATAGACGCTCTCAGGCTCGATTTTTGGTACTTCGTGGCCCGGATAATACATTTCCATCTCCTTTTTCCGCATGAAACAAGAGAAAGGACCAAAAATCGATCCTGTATTTAGCGACTATTGCTTACAGCGTCATCTATTGTTTGTAATTCGAACTAAAATCGAAAATCACTGTAATAAAACTTTTGACCTTATGCATAAACCTCCTGCGAGAAATTTTTAAATACCTGTCACCGTTTGCAAGTTATAGAATTTTAAAATCAGTCAGTCATTTTTAGGACACCCGGTATAAATATTATACAGACATACACACAATAAATACAATAAACCCAACTGGAGTGAAAAATTAGCCAGAGCCAGCAATCGAACCCGGGACTACAGTATACAAGACTGCTGTTCTATCCACTGAGCTACTCCGGCTGATGCCTGAGTTTGCAATTTTTCACTAATAAACCATGTTGGGGAAGTCACCAGCCATCTATACGACAGCCTTGGGTGACCGGACAACAATAAATAGATTTTACTATTACATTGATCTACGATAAATATAATAAAACACACATACTACAATATATGTTAAAAGACACATACACACATAAATAACGCCTGCATTCAACAGTTATAGCAGCAGTCTTGTATACTGTGGTGTCTGGTTCGATCCCTGTCTCTGGATAATTTTTCACTCCAGTTGGGTTTATTGTATTTATTGTGTGTATGTCTGTATAATATTTATATATATCTTTAACTGTTGAATGCACGGGTTATTTATGTGTGTATGTGTCTTTTAATATATATTGTAGTATGTGTGTTTTATTTCATTTTTGTTGTTTTACGTGGTGTGATTAAATTTTGTTCACCATATTCCAATTTTAATACAACACTAGCCATGGACAACAATTAATAAAAAAGAATTTTTACTACATTATGTGTCTGCAATATGTTTATACATATATCATTCCAATTTATAAGAAAACGATATTTCTTAAGAATATTTCGAAAGTGTTGAAAAGTGGGTTACATTTTTCGATTTCAGTTACAGATGCAAATATCTGGAAAATCACAGCTTGTATAGGATTTTCGTTTTCCTTATGATCAGTTTTTTAGTCGTAGAATGCAAGCATATCACGCAATTTTCAAGCAACTTTAAATTTATGTTAATTAGTTGTTTAGTTATTTGTTATTTTTCAGTATTTTGAATAACCGATAGCTTCGCTGCGCATATTTTTAACCTAATTTAGGTCTGAGATAATTAAGTCAATTTTAGTTTGGTTTATCACAATTTTTAGGGCATAAAGGTTTGCTCCTTTTTTATATTACTTCTCTTTATTATATTCCCCCTATTTTTAGTTGGAGATAATATGATATTCTTTAATTCTTACACTATTAAAATCTTTTGAAAGAATATTGCTTTAGTTAAATGCGTCGATATTAAAAAAATCTATTTGCGAAACATAGCTTTGGTTAGTTCTTTTTTTGTTTTTTGACTATCAAGTTTCATGTTTCGTGATTTTCAAGATTTATGTTGTGAATTTTGAAATAAATAAGATTTGGATTATGTTTTTTTTTTTTATTCTATAAATGCGAGTTTTACGAGTTTAACATCTATGTGACCGTATAGTTATGTGATAAAGAAGGATTTATTGGCAGATATTCTTTATGACGACCTGCTACGCCAATGTACGCATTTTACAATGTTTCTTCGTTCTATAATGATAATCACACTTCTTGCTAGGAGTTGGTAAATTAATATATATATATATTTTTATACGCACGGCTTTTGGCAAACGCCGCTGCGATATTTTACTTTATTTCTTAACGCGGCACGTTGCTATGTTTTTGTCACTTTATTTTATATTACTTTTTATGTCACTAAAAGAGGTTAAAATTTATAAAATTAAATTTGATATCTGTTTTTGTTTATTAGTTAAAACGAATTTCTAGTTTTTATGTTGTTGTTTTTTTAATGTTTGCGGTTGTGAAAAATTTTTAGAAGAATTTCGTCAATTTCCCTGCATTAGAATGTCGAAAATTAATATAGAAACATATATTAGAATCATCTTTTTTGGTAAAAGAGTATGGTGATTACACTTCAAGGTAAAATACATCTATATTTTTGCAAGTGTGTACAAAATTGTCAATGTCAAGATCTGTTCAAATGTCGCATTTCTATTATTTGAAAGTATGTAAATAAATTTTATACTCATCAAATCAGGTTTCAATAATTAAATATTTCTAACCCATCATTGAGTTTGATAGAACGGAAACACTTATATTATGAGAATATACAAGACGCAACCATTACCTGGAGTCTTCAGAATATCTTTGTCTTTAGAACTGCGTAAATTCATCCTTTAAATTCAACATTTTATTTCAGCCACTTTAATTTATGTTTGTCAAAAGTGTAGTTTTGACAGTAACAATAACGCCGTTCTACAAAATACATTTTTGTCTTCCTTCGACCGTAATATTTTACGAAATTCTAGAAAATAGCCATTAAAAATATTATTTTTTATAAAATAAAAAAATATAATTAAAAAATTAGTTTTCAAAATTTTATAGTTTTCTGATTTTTGTATGTACATACCAAATGATTCAATTTCCCTTTCCTAAAGTTTCAGTACTGCATTATAAATGTATAATTTGTAGCTGTTTGATATATGTATGTGTTGTGTATAAAAAAGTACTAAATAAAAGGAAATATATACTTCTCTACTTATTAAAACTGATGTATTTCGATTATTAATATATATCTTTTTTCGCTTTTTTCTTAATTTATGAGAAAAATGTATTTCCAATTTTATAATTTTACATAAAAATACTGAGTAATAAATATTCAAAATAGTTTAAAATATAATTTTTGACGCTTTTTGTAAGAACATTCGCAATGATATAGCAAAACACTCTATGAAAATTCTAGTTTTATCCATGAAAAATAAGACACGTGTATGTAATTTAATTTTAGCTAACCTGAAATATCTTTTTGAGAAAACAAAAGTAAATTTTCTTTTTGTGTTTGGCTTTTGTTTTTTTTTATAGATTTATACAAACAATTCAAGTCTAAATTTTAAAGGAGTTTTAATAATAGATTTCTCGAAAAAAAAATTCTGTCTTCTTTATAATGAGATCAAATAACATATAGAGTAAAAACTTCCTAAAGCAGCCACGTTCCGTTCCAATAAAAATTGGTCGCTCCGAGAGGTGGTCCCTTAATGGAGGTCAAGTTTAAATCTAGACTTTAATTGTTGAAAAAAGGTAATAATTAATGTTACTAGAATTTATGTTTCACATTAAGAGAAAATATAAAAATTTAACTACGAAAACAAAAATTAGCTACATAAATTATTTACTGCAGAGTTTAAAAAAATGAATAGATCGACATTTGCTTTGATTTTACGGTTTTATCTTTCATAACTTTTATTTCCAAATCCTTTCTCAATAAATGTAATTTGTTTTTGGACGGGAACAAATAATGACGATTTCGTTAATTTATCTATTTGTTTGAGACATTCCTGACAGAATAGGCAGGGGAGTTTATTAAACGCCATCTTTAATTTGTCATCAGCATTAAATCCAATGTTTAAAAAGGAACAAAGGAGTTTAAACACTTAAAAGTTACCGGAATAAATAAAAATTCTAAACCTAGTTTAAAAGTTTGATAAATAATGCGTTCTCCGGAATTATTATTCTAATAAAACCTTCTTGTAACGACCAGGAAAAAATGGTTCATTTTCTTCAAAGAAATGGGTCGTTTTTGGAGGGAGTTCAACTGGGGTGGTCTCTGAATAGAGGTAAAATTAGTATTGGGCTTATGGGAATAAATTCCGTTTCATGAAAAAATGGTCGTTCAGGGAGGTGGTCGCTTAATGGAGGTGGTTGCACAGAGAGGTTTCACTGTATATAGATAAAAAAGAAAAAGAAATATATATATATAAGTGGAAAATGTATGAAGGGTTTCAAAACTATTGTTTATGAAATTTAACTCGAATCCGATTAGCGATATGGCGAACAACATTTCAATGAAAATTAGGAATATTTGTAAAGAGTCTTTACTATAAAATTTACGGACATCCTGATAAAGACATTACTTTTTACTTTCTTCTATCTTAAATAGAAGAAAGTATTGTAATCGAAATTTTTTCAACTTCCGGTTTTCGACGGATTTACACGTTTTAGGGGTCAGAGATTCTAAAATTTTTTTTTATAAAAAATTTCCGTATGTCCGTGTGTCCGAGTGTCGCCATTCTACCATCAAAAAGTATATGAAGTTATGCATAGAATTGAACCATTTTTTTTTTTTTTAGTTTTTGGCTATGGCAAGCAGGTCCTCCATTAATTTTGAAAATTGCGCCAGTAGGGGGCGCTTCAATAGCGATTTTTGTGCATTTTGAATATTGTACCATCGAAACGTATATTAAGTTATATATAGAATTGAACCAAATTTTCTGTGTATGTTTTTGCCTATGGCAAGAAGGTCCTCCCTGAAGACAAAATTTCTTAAATGATTTCTTATATGTTCAAAGAAATCTGGGAAATAATTTGCTACAACCCTTTTCATAGTAACTTCATTAATAGTTTTATTTTTATTTTTAGATACTCCGATTAATACAGATGACCTCTCGGCAGGGTTCGTGCTGGATTTTGTCCAACATTCGCGATTTGGCGATTAAGAAATAGAAAACAGTAGCAAAAAAAAAAAAAAAAAAAAAAAAATGTTAGCAAAAGGATTCGTCGTGAAACCCTGAAAAATCTATCTTAACACTCTTATTGTAGGTATCTCTTTTTTTCAATATGTGCTAAAACAACCTAATTTTCCGTAATTGCTCATAAAATAGAATTTCGACTATCCGCTACAGAAACTATTAAAAATCATTACATTCTAAATGTCTCCTAAATGTGTAAATGTTTCAGATATTCTTTTAGCAGTCTAAATAAACATTCAAAACAGCGACGTTCTTTGATTTACCGTTATGAAAATATACACTAAAAATTGCTATGCTATTTCGACTTTAACACATAGAAAAGATTGACCCGCCAATGATAGTTTGCATACTTCTAATAAATAGTACGGCAAACGGATAATTTCAAAGCCGCATTCTAGAAAAACTTTTCTCTATTTAGCGCTTGATGTCGCTTAATTTTGTTTGTATCATGGCATAGATAGTGATCAGCTAACAATAAGGAAATACCTATCGCATAATCCTTTATGTAACCTTGACTGTCACTAGACTGAATTTGTGTTGACTGAGTATCTCTATAAGTAGAATAATGTAAATGGCATGGTGCGATTGAACATGAAAAGTGACATCAATCGTTCAGTAACGCAGATAAAAATCTGGACTCTACTGGCACACACTTAAAAAGAACAGAAATTGAGCACTCGCAATTTGGTGAATCTGATTGTTCATTTACTCCCCAAATGAAGCATTTTGTCGCAATTTGGTGCAATGACGAGCGGCAGCGAGAACCCTGCCTCTCAGGATTTTATATGATTCCATTTATTAGGGAGGGAGGAATCAAAAATCATTATATAGGTATAACCCAACGAAAATTCAATATCAGATGTATCAGATCTATTGTACATTCTGACGACGACTCAGAAAATGAGTTGAAACAAGTAAATAAAGAGTTTTTAATTTACTTTTAATGCGTTTTTATAACGTCTTTTAAGCAAATAAATATTTTAATATTATGATATGCATAAGTTTTATTTCACAATTGCTATTTCTTTAAATTAGAAATAAATTAATTCGCAATTATATTGTTTAAATAACAAAAATAGGCTTTTTAAATGTCTTTTACTTTGCGCTATCTGTATTTTATTTATTTTACATTCAAGTTAGTAGAAAAATGTTTATACTTGCATAAAATATTATAAAAATAATCATAGTTTCTGTCCAATTCTGAGATGTTTTATATGGAAAACAACGGGACAGTATCGTAATATTAGTAGTGTCATTAAGATGTCTAGAACATTTCCTTTTCTTTTTTTTCCAGAACCAGATAACACTAGTTGTAACAAAGAAAATTGAATCGATTTTTACAGATTTCAGACTTATATTTTCGTGTTTTCAAATAATGGAATCGGTGTTTTGGTGAAACATTTTGTATATTTAGCGTATTTTGTGAGTGTTTTCAATTACGCAAATAGATAAAATAACATGTAAGAGAATATTATCATATATGTTTATAAATAATGATATAAATAATTGTTAAACATTTTTTTTAGATTTATTAATAAAAACTGATGAAAAAATTAAAAATGAACAGTATATAAGTTTGGTTTCAAAATTGCTTATTTTATTCCATTGGAATAAAAATAAATTACTATATTTCACTTTGCGCTGTCTGTATTTTATATATTTTATTTTCAAGTTACTAGAACAACGTTTCCACGTAAATGAAAAAAATTAAAATGAACATTAAAAAGACCAGAAATTTTACTCCAGGTTTATAAAATATTTTACACCGGAATTTTTATTTAAATCTGTTTAACATAAATATTTAACATTTTTTATCTTTTTGACTTTTTAAATTATTTTACATAGAAATTTATGGTTATAATATATTCATATGGTAGACATAATCATACGGTAGGGGTTAAAATGACCCCTCACGGTCTTTTTAGTGATAATCATGGTATATGTCCAATTTCTGACGCGTTAGATTGGTAACATCGTGACAATATTGTAATACTAGTAGTGACATTTAACTGTCTAGAATATTTTCATTCTTACTGAACCAGGCAACACTGATTGTAACAGAGAAAATTCTATCCATTTTGACAGTTTTCATTCGTAAAATTCCATCTTTTCATATAATAGTGTTCGTATTTAATGATATATGCACTTTATATAATACACTTATCTACTAGATGTTCATAATTAAACAAATAAATTAAGTATATATATATATATATATATATATATATATAATGAAATAAATCAGGGAGGAGCTGTCGTATATTTTTAAAAATAATTATTTAATAAATCTTTAAAAGTATTTTGGAGCTTTATTGTATTAAAATTTAATAACCATATTAAAAAATTAACACTATTTAAATACTGTTTTACATTTTTTTTATTTCTTTAAATTGCAATTAAATTAATTTGGGATGAAGTTGTCTAAATAACATAAAGCGACTTATTTAATGTAATGTTATTTAATTCCACAGTGCGCAAATTTTATTTATTTTATTTCCCAGTTAACAGAACAGTGTTTATACTTCAATGAAATGTTATAAAAATAATCGAGATATCTGTCCGAATTCTGAGATATTTTATATTCGAAACAACGTGACACTATTGTGATACTAGTAGTGTCATTTAACTGTCTGTAATATTTCCATTCATCGTCCAGATCATCGTCCTGTATGTTCTGAATCAAGCAAATAAATAAATAATTGAATATTATACAAAAAAACCGCTAGAGAACGTTGTCATATATTTTTTACAAATCAAGATTTAATAAATCGTAACAAAATTTTGAGCTTTCTTATTTTAAAAATTAATGAACAAATTAAAAATGACTACTACATAAATTCCTTTTTCCATGTTCTTTATTTCATTAAATTCTAATAAAAAATATTTTGCTATTTTTTAGTCTAAATAACATAAAATGAATTATTTAATGAATTCCAATGTACACTATATGGATATTATTTATTTTATTTTCAAGTTAATATAACAATGTTTACACCTGAAAGAAAAATTATAAAAATAATCATGGTATCTGTTCAATTACTGACATGTTTGATATTAGACACAATGTTACACCATCGTAATAGTAGTGCTGTCACTTAACTTTCTAGAACATTTTCATTCTTCTCCTAGAACCAGACAATACTGATTGCAACAAAATAAAAGTGAATTCATTTTGAGAGATTTCAGGCTTAGAATTCCATATTTTCAAATACTATATTTTCCTGCGTTTTTGACAAATCAATTCAACTTATATAGTAAACTTGTCAGCTGTTTGTTGTCAGCTAACCAGATACAGAAGATACGTAATAATATAAAATAAAATCGGTAATAGAACTTTGTCACTTGTATTTTTTTTAAATAGAGAAGAATGAAACCCTTTAAAAAGTGATAGGAATGTGTCGTGATAAGTGATCAGAACAGTATGATTTATCAGAATAAAAAAATTACGAAATTATATAGCGATATTGTTATGATAAATATGTAACAAGATATTCTGATCTGATTCTTCGAGAACATGATTAAGCATTAGGGTGGTCACAAACTATATGGGAAAAATTTATTTTTATATTTTCTTATGGGGGACCCCTCTAAAAGTTCTCAATGAGTTAGAAAATGAGATTGGCAAAGTTGCATCTCAATTGAATAATAATAAGCAGTGCCTCATCGAGGTTGAAATCATGAAAAATCGTGATTTTTTGTGAAAAAATTTAGTTTTTCTTTCCTTAAGGGAAAGAAATCAGATTTCTAAAACAATTTGTTTTAGAAATCTGATTCTTGTTTTATTTCATAGAAAAATTTTTTCCCTTGAACATTCACTTTCATCAAAACTTATATTTAATGACATTTAGTATTTTTCAGGTCAGCTCGTGAAACATACTCTCAAGCTCTTCATTTTTGAAACAGAATTGAAAAATGGCAAATGAATAATTTTGATTACTTTTGATAATATTTTTTGTATTATTTGAAATAAAAGGCAAAAGAAATTGAACACTTTTTGTAACTTTAAAAGTATTTCATGAATTTTAGTTAATTATTAATTAATTAGTTCTGTTCCTGGAAAGAAATATCTCCTCAATTTGTATTGCAGTTGAAGCGTATTTAAACGGAACATCTGAATTTCTCTTCTTATTACAAGGCTGTTTTTGTTACCTACTAGCGTTATCTATTTTCATTCATTCCGGCAGCTCCCCTTTCGGTATGACGGCAGAAATGCAAGATTTTTTTTTTTTAATTGGCCACATGTCTCATCAAATCACCAACAGTAAGTTACCAACTAGCTGTAAAGTTTTAAATGTTTTATTTTATAATATTCGCCAAGTGAAACTGAACATCAGTGATGAAGCAGCTAGAATTGCAGTATACCCACCGGTTAACCACAGACTTTAATTTTAAGGGGAATTGTAATACGACTCCGCAAGCAATTATTTCGATAACAAAGAAATGAGCTCCTCAAAAACAGATTTATAAATTCCGATTTAGAGAGAGCTGTTGTTCACAGGGGTGATTGAAAAATATTTCCTCAATTTTTGAATAACGAATATGTAGAGAGGATAGCAGTTTTAATTAGTGTTGGAGATGAAGAGCAGTTAATAGAATTTCTTCAGTTTGAAAATGTATATAAAAAACTCAGGTTAAAGCTGTACTTTCGGCAGTTAAAGAATGGGAGGAAGTTGGTAAAATCCAGGCAATGTGTTTTGATATCACTGCAATAAACAGACGAACCTGCATTTTGCTATAGCAATTATTAAAGAAAATATATTCTTATTTTCCCTTGTCGCCACCATAATTTAGAAATTATCCTAAAAGCTCTTTTTTATTGTGAAGTGGGCACAATTACTGCCCCTCAGCTTGATATTTAAAAATTATTTCAGATTGTGTGGTCTAAGTTAGTTCGGACTAAGTATAAAAATGCTATTGAAAAGGAAATATTGGATATAAAATACTTAATTCAAAAGAATTTTCCAGTTTTTTTTTTCAGAACATTTAAAACATGAACTGAGCAGGGATGATTATAAAGAAATTATCCAATTTTGTATAATTTTTATAAGATGTTTTCCTCCAAAAGACATTCTTTCAGAGAATCTGGTTCTATTCATCATGCCAGATGGATGGCACAGACCATTTAGAAAAAGAAGGTATAGAGCTTATTTTGCTTATTTATAATCAATATTTATTGTTAAAGCAAGGTACAATGCTCCCACTCCCACTTTGTCCCAATCAAGTCTTGAAATTAATAAAATGACTTGTTGACTACAGAAAAATTGATAAGTAGATTACAGACAATGCACTCACTATATAATGATAAACCGATTGTGTATCTTAACTAGGATCAAGTTGCATTTTCATTTTTAGATGATACTTTGGGGGAAAAAAGGCCAAAATAAGCACAGCTGTAAAGTGAATGTTATTAATGTTACTAATTAATTTCATTTGAAGAAGATAATTATGATGATGGTTTTAATGTTAGAACAACAAAAGGTTTCAACGAAGTGGATTGTTTATTGGACAAAGAAGTTGATGTTTTTGTTTAATCTCAAACTGTAAATTTTAAGAGATTTTACTTTAATATGAAATTTTTAAATACCGATCCCAATTTATGTTGTGAAAATAAACATTATTTAAAAGCAAAAAAAAAAAAAAAAAAAAAAAAAAAAAAAGTGAATGTTTTTAAGGATGTCAATGATACAGCTGAAAGGGTAATAAAATTAATCTGAGATTTCAATTCTTGTTTAACAAAAGACGAAGAATAGAAACAGTTTCTGCTAAAAGTTGTATCTGAATGTAGAAAATCTTTTCAAGACTCTTCAAAAGCTACAGTATCTAAGCCATCACCGTCTTGCTGTGACAATTGTAAAGGACAACAATTTCTTTTCTTTATAATGCTTCCTTTCTTGTAACGCAACATTAATAATAAAATGCTTTTGAACATTATTTATTCTCATTTTTGTACTTTCTTTGCACTTTTTTTCTTTTAATTCTTTAAGTTTTGATTTAGATTTTTTTTATTTACGTTGGAATTTTTTTTAATTAAACACCTTTATTATGTACAAAATGAAAACAAAAAGGTAAAATGCAGATGAAATGTAATGTTACAATGGTTTTTTAGCATTTTCATAAAAAGTCAATTTTTAGTCTTCATATCGAGTCTGGTCCTGGAAAATGCGCATATATTCAAATCTTAAAAGTTATGTATTTAAAATAAAATACACTATTTGGTAAAAGGTACACACATTAAAAATATACATTAAAACACCAGCGTTTCGTTTCGCTTCTGCGAACGTCTTCAATCGATACACAAGTCTACATATCACACACAAGTCTAAAATTTTTCAAGAATGGAGGCAAACATCTTAGAGTCCCCGACGACTTTGTCCAGAGGGCGCACCATTTTCACAAAGTTTTCAAGGCAACGAAAAGGAGGGGGGGATAAATGGAACTGACTCCAAAAACAGTTTATAACATATTGTGCCAAATTTTATGTATGCTGTATGATAAATTATTGTTACAGGTGTGCTGTCCAAGCTTAATAATCCTAATGGATTCTAAAATTTTGTTTACGTATGGATTCTTGCACGGAGTTATGATTCTTGCTTCATCAAAGATAACTCTACTCCCATCATTAGCAAAACAAAATCTTACGAGAGCTGTATTTTGTTTCGATTGTGAAATGTCCCGCTTGTGCTCTTTCAACCTTTCTGAAAATTTTCTTTTAGTTTCGCCGATATACATTAATCTTTCTTTATTTGGGAGGGTAATCGGAATTTCATACACACCAGCTTTTTGATGATTCAAGATTTTATCTATATTATTACTAACAATTTGAATCAAGTATGGGGGGGTAGAGCTACTAATTTTATATTGAATGATTGAAGGATCTGCTTTAATTTTTCATATAAAATGAGGACATAATGCATACTCCTATACTTGATAGGTAAAGCATTAACAAACCGCTGTCCTGACTGAGGGAGGGGGGTATTAAACTGCGAAATAATCCGGTTAATCTGGAAGCTTTTATAACCATGATCTAATGTAACTTTTTTAATGAAATCAATTTCAGTCCCAAGCGGACTATCTGAACAAATCTTATAAGCTCTTCTGATAAAGGACTGAAACGCAGCAATCTTATATTTAAAAGGCAAATTCGTACAAAAAGATAATACTCTGGGTGACGTGGTTTACCCTTGAAACCGAACAGGATGAGAGTTTACCTTTTCTTGGCGTTCAGATTAGCCGGAGCAATATGCATTTTACCTTTCCAGTTTACAGAAAACCGTTACAGTTATACCTTTTTGTATTAATTTGCCTTTTAAATATAAGATTGCTGCGTTTCAGTCCTTTATCAGAAGAGCTTATAAGATTTGTTCAGATAGTCAGCTTGGGACTGAAATTGATTTCATTAAAAAATTTGCATTAGATCATGGTTATAAAAGCTTCCAGATTGACCAGATTATTTCGCAGTTTAATATCCCCCCCCCCCAGTCAGGCCAGCGGTTTGTTAATACTTTACCTAAGAAGTACAGGAACATGCATTATGTCCCTACTTTATAAGAAAAATTAAAGCAGATCCTTCAATCATTCAATATAAAATTAGTAGATCACCCCTCCCCCCCATACCTGATTCAAATTGTCAGTAATAATATAGATAAAATCTTGAATCATCAAAAAGCTGGTGTGTATGAAATTCCGATTACCCTCCCAAATAAAGAAAGATTAGTGTATATCGGCAAAACTAAAAGAAAATTTTCAGAAAGTTTGAAAGACAACAAGCTTGACATTTCACAATCGAAACAAAATACTCGCAAGATTTTGTTTTCCTAAAGATGGGAGCAGAGTTATCTTTGATGAAGCAACAATCATAATTCCGTGCAAGAATCCATACCTAAACAAAATTTTAGAATCCATTAGGATTATTAAGCTTGGACAGCACACCTGTAACGATAATCTATCCTACAGCATACATAAAATTTGGCACGATATGTTATGAACTGTTTTTGGAGACAGTTCCATCCCCCCCCCCCTTCTTCAACAGATGGATTGGTTTCCTCTTTTTCGTTGCCTTGGCAACTTTGTGACGTTTGGTGCGCCCCCTGGACAAGGTTGTCGGGGACTCTGAGATGTAGACTTGTGTGTCATCCTGAAGACGTTCGCAGATGCGAAACGAAAAGTTGATGTTTTATTGTATATTTTTAATGTGTGTACCTTTTAGCAAATAGTGTATTTTATTTTAAATACATAATTTTTAATATATTTCATGGTGCAATCATCCAATTTTTAAAATTGATATTTAAATCTACAAATTTTTACAAAAAAAAAAAAAAAATGATGCGTGGTTCTTTAAGACAAAAACATTTTTTTTTATAAAATGAGACAAGTATTATGTTTCTAGGTTTAATTGTATGCATTTTATAAAGTAAGAACAGCATTTTTTGGCGAAAAATCACTTTGTTTTTCAAACTTTGACCCCAATGAGGCACGGGTTAACATTATCCAATGAGCTGAAACTTTGCAAATATCATTTTCTAGTTAATTGGCTTTTTTTTTTCGGGGGGGGGGGGGTGCCTCGAAAAAAATCAAAAATTGATTTCTTGTGACCACCCTGTTAAGCATACAGATTTTGTCTGGAATTTGCTGGTTAGCAACATGGCAACACTATCTTTTTTAGGTTTGAACAAATAAATACATGTTTGGATTTTTTGGGGGGGAAATTTCTCTTGATATTGAGATATTTTGTTCCATATTCATTTACTGACCAAAATATTGTTATAAAATAATGCTATATGAATAATCGCGTTTACATGGAGTAATTATTTTTGCGGGAGTATTCATTGGATATACTACTAAACCGCTAAAATTCTTCCAAATTACGCATTTTCACGAGCTACTGCTTTTCATGTAGCTATCCTTCAAACAAAAAAAAATAAATAAATAAGATAAGCATCGTAAACAATTAGCTTTATATATTGTAAAAAAGAAATCATGTCCATGCGTAACGTTGACGTCATTTTAATAGTGGCAACATTTAGCATTTACTTTAATTTTTAAACTTCTAAACATCCCACATTTTCATTTTTTACACCGTCGAATTGCAAAAAAAAAAAATTACTTTCAAAATGCAAAATTGTCTGGAAACTGTATCACAGTTTGTTTTAAAAGTGCATCCTAGTTTACTTATATCTAATACATTTTAAAATAAAATACACACACACAAGAAATACATTTTAGACGTGAATTTTTTAAAAAGCTATCTCGATCGCCTGCAGACGAAAAATTAGACAAAATTAATCCATTTACTTTTAAACTTCTAAAAATAGCTCTCAGCATTTGTTTCCCGTTTAAATTCGGTAACGAAATTAAAACTTCATAAACAATTAAATAAAATAATAAAGCACAAATAAAATATAAATTTAAGGTATGCGATCGAACTTCTTTGGTAAACTCCTGACAGGAGGCCAATACGAAAGTATTGTTTTTACAAAAATTCAAAACTTTATTTGAATACATATTTATTATTTTTTATATGAAAATGAGTTTTGGTATTGTTAGTGAGAATTCTTAAAAATATATTTTATATAAAAGAAAATCAGAGTTTTAAATATAAAAAAAATAATGGTTTTCACCTATATTCTGTACCCCTGGAAGCCCAGGTTTAACCCCTTATTTTAATAAAGGAAGCTTATGAACTTAAATGTTTTGTTTAGTTGAAAACTTTTTGACATCTTGAAAAATGTTCAGTAGAGTTGCTCTCGTTATTAAATAGTTTGTCGCTTTTCTGAAATACTAACTGAACAGTAGAATAATTTCGCTTCATCTGAAATATTACATTTGACACACACACAAAAAATGACTCTTTAGTTTTTTGTATTAATACTTTTTTTCTATTTTTACAAGGAGAAATTGGTTCGTGAAATTTTTCGACTTTCAGTTTTCGAATGATTTACACGCTTTAGGGCTCAGAGATCCCGAAAAACGTGTTTTTACGAAATGTCTGTGAGTCTGTGACTCTGTCTGCCTGTCTGTATGTGACACAAATATTGTGGTTGCTTTATCCCAAGAACTATTTTGGATATTTTGGTGTAAATCATGCAACAGGTGGCACTACTAGTTTCATTCATTCGATTTCCGCAATAGCTCGTTATCTAAAGAACTAATTTACGAATTTTCATCAAACTTCACATTCAGGTCTATCTAGATAAATATTGGTGCTGATTATGTTTTGGTGTAAATCGCTCAAAACGTGCCGCTGCTATGAAGCATTTTTTTACGATTTCCTCAATAGCTCTAGCTATAATTCTCAAGCACTAATGCACAAATTTTCACCTAACTTCAGATTTAGCCTGGAAAAAATTGTTGCTGATAACATTTTTGTGATAATCACCCTATAGGTAGGGATGCTATGCTGAATTTTTTCACGATAGTTCTACGCAAAAACTAATGCCCGTATTTTCATCAGACTTCAGATTCAGTTAGACGTTGACATAACCTGTTGCTGATTAGGTTTTTGTGCAAATCATTCAACAGGTGTGGTTGTTATGCAGCATTTTGCAGGATTTACACGATTTTAGCAATAGTCATATCTCAAGAACTAAAGCACGGACTTTATTATATTTAGAATACTCTTGATGGAAATAGATTGCCATTTATTTTTGGCACTGAGTTATTTTGTGTGTGCTAATTTGTATGTATTAAAATTACGAGATAGAAGAAAGGTTTGAGATTGGCACATCGGATAAGTTTTGTTTTGGATTTAATGGAATGCATGTTCTATTAATTATATTTTATTAGCTAATTTAAATCAAACAAAAAATATAAAGCAATACTAACCGTTTTAAATATAAAAACAAATTTAAAAATAAAACCACTTTGTCTTTAATATACATTACATGAAGATGTATTCAAAATCTAAGAAGTATAAAAAGTAATAAAATCTGTGAATACTGTTTTTTTTTTTTTTTTTTTTTTTTTTTTTTTTTTTTTTTTTTTTTGCTGACAATATTCTATTCTTAGAAAATGATTTTCTACACAATCACAAAAAAATGTATTACTTTCATTTGTTGAGTATCTTTTAATATTTCCTTTCTATATTATTTTTCATAGCAAAAGTACTTGAAGTTTTCTTGTTTATTGCTTTATTCTTTATATTTTAATCTTACCTTTTCTTTTAAAAAAAGGTAAAATATCGACTGGTAATTTATAACGAAAGATTTCGTTCTAATTTTAGTGCTTTCAAAATATTTATTATAAAAGAAATTAAACTTGTAAATAAGCAATCATAAGGAGCGTGATATTTTTTTAATGAATCTACTACTGTTATTTATATGCAATAGTTTACTTTCAAATTATTAAAAATATTTTTGAGTATAAGTATGGATGTGATCAACGTCAGTTTTTAAAAACAATTTACCATATATAATTATTTCAATTATTTACGTGTTATAACTTTTGGCACATATATTAAACTGTTTTTGACGCAAACAAAATCATTTTTATCTTTTTGTAGAAGTTTTGCGAGGACCAAAAAAAAAACTAAGAGACGGAAGATGCATGTCTCAAATGTCTCATGTCATAAGATATCGCAGACGCAAAATTCAGTTTATTTCAGGTAGAAATTTCACTTTAAGAGCAAGGAATTACAAATAAGTATAAATGTACAAATTTTTTTTTGTAACCACTATTTTATAAGCACGCAATGGTCATCCTAATAATCGCGCTTAAATTCGCAATTGCAATTCATGTTGTTCCAAGAAAACAAAATCTATATATTGACGTTGGTCTAGATCAGCATTTCCCAACCTTTTTTGGTTGACGACACACTAAAAAATCTGGAATTATTTGCCACACACCTGAATATAAAAAAAATTAAAAGTTGCATGATACAAAAAATATATGTATTTAGAAGATTTATTCAATAAGAGGGCTGAGTCTGTTTTCTTGAACAAACTAATTCAAAACGGGATTCCAGAGTCACCTGAAAAGTTCGAATTTCATCGTCAAATTTTAAATGTTGTTCTCGGTTTTTGGACTTGATTTCTGTGAATGCTGAAAATCCATTTGACATTTGACATTTGAAGTCCACCGAAGTGGAGAGTGTTTTGGGGCCTATAGCTGCAATGGCTTTCGCCTCGAATGATCCTTATTATACATATAAACAACAACAACAAGTCACAGCAATTTTTATTTTCCATTACATATATTATACAATTACAATGGGACATTCACAAGTACATCCATGTCTTACCCAGGGACTCGAACCCGGGCCCTCGGGGTGACAGCAGCCTCCGCTTACTGACCACGCCAGCGGGCGACACTGAAAATCCAAATTCACAGAACCATGGAGATGCAAAAGGCAAAGTATTTCAAGCTGGTTAAGGAGTGCAAATTTTTGGCAGAAAGCCGAAATTCATCCAAATTTTTCTCATAGAATGTTGAACGGTAAAACTTATCAATGCAAAAACCCTTGACGGGTTAAAAGTTTCTGACGCAGCACTTTATCTTATGCTCTAAGAATTTTAAATATGGAACTTAAAAATACTGATATCAAATTTTGAGTGACGTTATGCTATTTCTTAAAAAATATATTTGTATTTATTTCACCATTTTATTTTTGTTTTATTTATAATGGCATGTGCAAAAGTTATGTTCAACATGAAAAGCTGCATAAAATTTTATTCGCTGTTGCTTTATCATTTACATCTCTCATAAATTCAAAATATGTGTTTTAAAAGATATGATATAAAATTTAAGTGACGCCTTGATGTGACTTTAAAAGGTTTGTTTTTTAAAATTCAATTTAAATTATTTTTGACTTGGTTAAAATATTTTTTTTTACATCTACACAATACTTTTAATTTTCCAATTCACTGTTAAATATATCACTTTCATTGAATCTATACTAAGCATTGAAATGTATTTATTTCAATAAATTGATTTATCTCTTGTGTCACGCTATTCAAAATTGTGAGTAAGATTTATGTAAATGGTTTGTTTGCGTCAAAATATCCTTTTTCATACATTTTATGTAGTTTGGACACAATGACGCAAATAAACCATTTACGTAAATCTTACTCACAATTTTGAATAGCGTGACACAAAAGATAAATCAATTTATTGAAATAAATACATTTCAATGCATAGTATAGATTCAATGAAAGTGATATATTTAACAGTGAATTGGAAAATTAAAAGTATTGTGTAGATGTAAAAAAAAATATTTTAACCAAGTCAAAAATAATTTAAATTGAATTTTAAAAAACAAACCTTTTAAAGTCACATCAAGGCGTCACTTAAATTTTATATCATATCTTTTAAAACACATATTTTGAATTTATGAGAGATGTAAATGATAAAGCAACAGCGAATAAAATTTTATGCAGCTTTTCATGTTGAACATAACTTTTGCACATGCGATTATAAATAAAACAAAAATAAAATGGTGAAATAAATACAAATATATTTTTTAAGAAATAGCATAACGTCACTCAAAATTTGATATCAGTATTTTTAAGTTCCATATTTAAAATTCTTAGAGCATAAGATAAAGTGCTGCGTCAGAAACTTTTAACCCGTCAAGGGTTTTTGCATTGATATCATTACTTTTTTGAGGTTAGTGATAAAATGATTAAAAAAAAGATACTTATGGAATTTAATGCAGATTTAATTTTCACTATTTTATTACAATTTTCCTTATAGCAGTTTGTATATAAAAACAACTGGGTAAGTATAATCGCAGATCGCACAGAGGGTTTCATTTGATATTCCTTTAAAAACACTTTATCCTTAAATTAATAAATCCAAAATGTTAATTTATAATTATTAAATCCTTACATAGATGTAGCACCAATAGTTCCAATTTTCATGGGGCAGGGAACGCACTCTTTTAAACAAACCACCTTCCAATTGAAGTCATCAAAAACCAAGTTGAATAAGCCAGAGCCCGTTGTGTTGTTTGACAAACAGCAATCTCATGTCCCCTCCTTCCTCCCTTTTTCAAAATTTTTCAGACCAGTACCTAAGAATGGAACCGAAATAATTTCTTCTCTTCAGAAATTACGATAAAAAAATAGTATGCAGTACTCATAAATTTACTTTAATGCTATATAGGGTGATTATTAAGTTAATTATAACGTTTGGAATCTGTTGCATTGATGTCCGAAAGGTAGTTTCTGAGTTATGGAAGCTGGACCCATAAGGCGCCATAGAGGGGCGAAGCCCGCTAGTGTCTATCATAATTATATCTGCCATGTAGACTAATTGCGATATTTAATCAAAATACCCCCCCCCCTCCTCATCCCCGGAAATATAACAAATACAAAATGTGTCTTTATAAACCTATCGTCAAATAGGTTTTTATTTCTTTTTCCCTAAAAAAAACATGATTTTTATATCCGTAACGTAAATAGCGGACGAAGCCCGCTAGTTCCTATCATAATATATATTTTTAATAATTTTATATAGTCTATAATAAAAATCAGACTTAAAATAGTCTAGTTCCATGAGTACTTGTAGTGTCAGTTACATGCTACGATTTTTGGATACCAGTATTTTAGAACGGGGAAATGTGACATTTTATCCGAGATATCTCATTAATTGAATAAGGTGAAGCAAACTTTTTGAAAAAAAGATGGCCAACAAGCATGGCAGTTATCAGCTATGTGACTTTGTCCTAAAGTCCATTAATTTGATCTGCTTTAAAAAGATTACGGAAGATTGAATTATAGTAGAACATGGATTAACCGAGCTTCGATTAATCGAGGTTTCTGTTAACTGAGCCGATAACAAAGTCTGATTTTTTTTCCTTTTGAATGAGCCTTAAAAATAACCACACTCTTTAGCTCACTGTCCGTGCTATACTGGCCCTTCTGCCCCCAAAAGCCCTCAACTCCAAAGAAACATTGGACCCTGAGAAGTCCATAGCGAACAATGCTTTGTTTCCAGTGGCTGTGTGAACTTTCGTAAATTTTTCAATTTGCATTTTAAAATTTACTACTGGTAGTTGATTTTCTTTTTAAATTTGTTAAGCTGTGAAACAGAACTTTACATATATTTACTTTTATTATTTAAAAAACGTTCTATATATATTTTTTAAAGAGATGTTAAATTCGCAAGCACGGCGAGTTTTTACACACAGTTTCTATTAACCGAGATTTCCGATTCCGATTTACTAACAGTCCCAATTAGCTCGGATAATCGAGGCTGCTCTGTATAATTAAAAAATCAATGGCGATCTTACTGTAAACGGGTTTCCCTTTTACTGAGGGATTTCAAAACCAAATCAGCTGATGTTAGTTGCTGTTTCCCTGCTTGATTAAATAAGATTAGTTAAAAATTTTAAAATTACCAAATATAAATAGAACTAAGTCAACAGAGTCTTTGCTTTATGGTATTTTTTAACAACGCTATAACAAAATGATTTTAAATAAGAGATTTTAAATGTAACGTTTTAAATCTGACATAATTTTCACCAAACTTTCCTTTCTCTTTGTAACATTCAACTGAAAATATTTTTATTATTAGAAAGATAATATTATTATTTGCGTTACCTTAAAATTAGCAACTATAGTTAAAAATATCATCTCGAAATTTGAAATAAATCTCTCATATAAATATATTTTTTAATTTACACTGTTTTGCAATATGTTTTGCAATATGTTTTGTAAACTGTTTTGGCCACTTTGGCCAATATGACGTAATTTCCACCATTTACGACTTTTAACACATATCAATGAATTTATTATTTAAAAATTTTCTTTTTCTTTTAATATTCACGTGTAAATATAATTTTTATGACGGAATTTTCAATGTTTTCCTTCTTTTAATGCGTAATCATTTAATTCTAATTTGAAAATAATTGATTCTTTTATAATTTTCTTTCATTTTAAGTAAGCATGTGTAAAAACAATTTTTATGACGTAATGTTTAATATTTTCCTGCTTTTAACACGTTATCATTTAATTCTAATTTAAAAGGATTTTTTTCTGTTTATAATAGTCACGTGTGAATAAATTTTTAATTTAAAGGATATATTATTCTTTGCGCTGTTTTAACATTTGGCAACAATTTAAAATAACCTTTTCTAAAATATGTAAAAAATATCTCTGGAAATTCTGAAAATTTTAATTTAAAATTGAAATAAACCGTCAAAAAATTAGGCAAGTTAAAAATAATAAATGCACTCTGCAAACTTCGAGTTTCTATTGAATGATTAAATTGAATGAAAATGATTAAATTCCCATGTATATTTTTTTTTTCCTATGAGACTTTTTTAATGAGACAATTTTATCCAGATTTAACATTAAATATCTCTTTAAATAATTCTTCGATTTAAAAACTGTCTACTTCAACGTTTTTATCAAACATTTCTCTATAATACTACGCAATTGCGTCAAAAGATGGCGACACCAGAATTCTGATATGCTTATTATGTAAACTGTAAATATTGCAAAGTTAAATAAAAAGAATTGTCTCGGGGTTATCAAACTTCATTGATATTTATAAATAAAACATTTCAACTAAATTATTTATTATAAAAGAATTATTACATCACAATAGCTTTTATGCAAGGAAAATAATAATTATAATAATAATAATATTATGGATGTCAGTGATTATATATTGATTGACCGTCATAATAATAAAAAATGATCTTATAAAAAGAAGAGCTGAAATGAATTATTTTTTTACGTTTCTGATCGTGTGATTTATATTCAAATAATAATTATTAATGTATATTTTTTGTAAAGTGATTGAAATTAAATATATTTATAAAATTTATGGTAATATTTTTATTGTTGAAAAATTGCCAAGAAATAATCATCATCAAATTGGCGTCATTATAATTGTAATTTTATTTAACTTAATAGCAATTAAAAAATTACAAAGGAACTGAGAATAATGGTCAACTAGCAGACTTAAAAAAAAAAAAAAAAAAAAAAAAAAAAAAACATTCACATGTGAAAACACGTATCAGGAGGTATCGAACTGCCTATCTTAAGGTCAGTAAACGATGGCCCTTAGCCACTCAGCCAGTGGGAAGACAAAATTTTTCTCTCCAAAAGTGGTTAAAAAGAAAGCATGTGTATGAATACAGTGTCATGCATTTTCGGTGAAATTTCCATAGAATGGCGAAGAAATATAGTCCGATTTTTCATGCGCATTATAAAACGAACAAGAGTCTTGCTGGAAACAAGTAAATTGTTATTTGGTTCATCTGAAACATATTTATTTGATTTTTAAAAAATCGCCCGTGTCATTTTCGAGAGAAAAAAAAATCGAATTATTTAACGAACGAGAGTTTTCCCAGAAAAAAGAAAAGTGTTATTCACCTCGCCTTAATCACATTTATATTATGTATCAATTTAAAAATAATCGTTAGAACCGTTTTCGAGATTTTCAAATTAGGAACTTCCTCGATATTATACCAACGTTTTCACTTTAAAAATGGCTATTTAGATCTCAAAATATACTGCACGTAGAAATGCAAAAAATTCAGTATACGATTAGACTGCAGATATAAGACTGTTCTAGAAAATTCAGAACAATAAGAAATATATCTGCTGAGTTATTAAAAGGCGGCTTTTCGCGTTTTCTTTCATGTCGAGTTAGCTGTATATATGAGTTCCGCCATCTACGAATTCTATGATACGATACGATTTTAACGATACAATACGATACGATTTTAGGCTTAAGGCTGCGTCACTCGAAATACTACCGTCTTCCATGATAATTTCTCAAATCAATGAGCTGTTCTTTTTCTCTTGTTGTCAAATTACAAATGGGTTCATTAACCATTCATATTCGTCAACTGAAAGCGAAGGAAAGTAAGTTTTAATTTCGTCAATGTTGCTTATAATTTTGTCTGCAGTTTTCTTTTTAGACTGAGATTCATTTACACTTGGAAAGCTCCCATAGTGTTAATTTTTCTTTAAATGACTTCCGTCTTGATGCTTATGTGACGATATTCTCGGATGGACTTCGAAGACAAGGGAGGAGTTTTGCGCTGGATATGCTAATTTCAGTAAAGGAGTGAACAAGGAAGGTAGTAAATAGAAAATCTCGTATCGGTGATACGGCACTATGCAGTTTCAATTATTTGTCAAACCCCTTGCGGCACATTTGATAATCTCTCATGGCGCACTAATGTGACACAGTTCAAAGGTTGAGAAAGACTGGTCTAGACTATGGAAAATACATGGAAATGATTTATACTTGGTAGAAAACATGACTAGCAAATTTATTTAAAAAATATATAAGATTTTCTCTGTTTCTTTTTTAAAGTATTGTAACAATATAGAAACAAAAACATTCTTTAAAGTATTGCGCCAGGAATTCTAAATTTTTTCATCCACGCATAATTATGTTTTAATTAATATTAAACTATTAATTGATTAAAGAACATTATTTGCATGATAATTATTTGAGGCTAATTAAGATCCCTTATTTTGAAATTCAGACAAAATAGTGATATTTTGATAGTTGTATTTTTTGATTGGCTTGATTTTTTTCATGTTAAAGTAGGTGATAGTTAATGAATATTGCGCAATTCTGAAGTCCTAAAAAATTCCCCTTCCCTGTACAAAATTTCAAAGTTCAAGCTTGTGAATACCATTTTCATAAAATATGAAATGCGAGTATGTTCGGAGTGAATCTTTCGGAGAGGATCTTTTGAAAGTAACAATACCCAAAAATTTTGTTTTCATTAACGCAAACACAATTAGTATAACACTGCTTGCTTAATAAACTTTACTTGTTTCCATGGTTCCTTTCCATTGTTACTATGTTGCCACAAAATGAAAGCAAAATTATGTTTTTGACTGTTTTCTGCGCTTATTATCTTGTTTAGGCAACAAAACTGAAAATTATTTCTTATTGAACATGAAAGATTACTATTTGGGGAAGATAAATGATAAAGAAAGGAATTAGGATAGTGATGCTATTGGCAGATATAATTTGTTAAATATTCAAAAGTTGCAAAAATGCAACTTTATAATTAGGCCTATCTCAAAAAAGCATCAGAGCAGAACAAAAACTATATATATATATATAAATATATCATGTAAAAGGTGAATATATTAACTAGTATATATAAAAGAAAAATATATTGGGTCTCGTGCCATTTTGAGATAAAAAATAAAAGGACAAAAAATATAAATTTTCTAAAAATGTGTTTTCTTAAATTGATACATGGAAAAACTGTTGTTAAACTTTACATTTAAAAACTAAGTAATATTAATAATAAAAAACGAACTCGAACCAGCCATCGCAGTGTTACGAGACGTGTACGCTAGAGTTGGACATAAGTGACACGATTTGAAGTAAATATGTTTGCTTAAAATGGGCAAAGTTTGATTAATTTATTTAAAAAGCTTTGAATTTTTAAGTTAATGTTGGGAAGATTTCGTCTTGAATGAGATTGGGGTTTTAATACTTTAGTATTAAAATAGGATAAAAATCGGAATTATAAATATTTTTAACTACATTGCTAAATGTAAAATATATTATACTTTTATCCGTTAAGATTTTTTCCCATTTAGTATTTAAATTAAGTGTGTTTATTTAAAATATTTTAAATGGAATATTTTTTTATAAGTAACTTTATAAATTATTTTATTTCACCTTATTCGACTTTTAAAAAATAAATAGTGAATACTTTTGAATACATGAGAAAATTAATTGTTATTTATTTTTAAATTTGAAAACATTTTCTATTTATTAAATAAATTATAAATCTTAGTTTACATAGTTTTTGTTTTCCCCTCATAAATACCCTCGGATTTTAGTATTAACAGAGCGCAAGGAACGGAATTTCTCCATCTTTTCCTCACTGTAAAAAAAATAATGCTAGTTTTCCGGTAGGAATCGGAAAAATAGTTGCCCTTATCGTACCAGAATACTTTCCAATCCAGCTCGGAATAAAATCCGTAAAATTGGAATAAAATCCGTAAAATACCGTTTTACTGACTATTTCCTTATTTTTAGGATTTAATTCCGAGCTGTGTCGGAAATTATTCCGGTACGACAAGGGCTACTATATTTCCGATTCCTACCGGAAAAATGGCAGTATGTTTTTACAATGCAGACTTTTTGAAAGTATTCACGGATAAAACATGTTTCCTAGGAGTACGGAGACCATTTATTAAAAAATTAGGAATAAATTAGAGTTTTTTTGACAAGATTTTCTGACAGCGTGCATAAACAGCAACATAAATTAACTGTTTAGGGGAAAAAAATTACCTGCAAATAAACTTGTGTTACTATTCATGATACCGCAAACCGCAAACCCCAAATCTCTAGAATTCATCGTTTCCGTAGAATTAACATTTTTAGTCATATTTCATGTAGACACCATGTATTTTCTGTTATTAGTGGGTATACGTTTAAAAAAAAATAAAGTTTAAAAGGAAAATGAAATTGAATTTTTTAAAAATAAAATTAAAAATGTTTCATTTAAATTCTTTAATCTATTTAATTTTTCGTAATAACAATATATTGACATATAATTATAAAAATAAATTGATAATGTCTCGATGTGTTAAACAAAAATATAGAACATAAGAGAAAAATTATTAAAGTAAGAAAAAAATAATCTATTTTACTAGAACATTGTAAAACCAAAATTCTTTTACAAGTGTTTGAGGTATTTTTTTTTACATAAACGTGGAATTTTAATGAGATATTAATTCTGGTCACGTTCTATAAGCATATGTTTACGAAGTTTACGTAATAAGGTAAAATGTTAATCTAAGTTTAAAACAATAAAAGATTAGATATTTTATTGATTTTAAGAAAACAAAAAAGGTGTAATTAAAATGTTAGTCAGAAGTTTTACTGTATTATAAATGTAGCTATTTTAAGCTCAATTTTATTAAATGAAAGTTGATTAATTTTAAAAAGGAAAAAGATTTATCGATAAGGAACTTCGGCCACAATAGTTGAAATATTTTTGATAACATTAGGTTTTTGTTGTTTAAAAATAAATAGAGAGATTGATTGATAGATATAAATTGTGGGTATAAGATGTGCCTTGGATTATACGACAAATATGCGCTGTAGATTGTTTATAGACACTATGAAATTAGCGATATAATTTCTAATTAGCTAATAATTTCGTTTTGTATTAACACAACCTAAATTCTCTTAAAATATTCAATAAAATGTCTATAAAAATATCTTAGTAATATAATAATCGATTTTTATCTAACATATTTCATTGACAAAAAATATTTTGAGGATTCGGGAGTGGTGATCTTTTTTTTTTTTTTTTTTTTTAACGAAATTCGATAAATAAAGGCTGTTTTTTTTTCTTTTTGTGGACGTATTCGAATCATATGTTGATTTTGAATAAAACACCCATTTTACTTCTTATATGCAATTGACGTTATTATCGAAAAGATTTTCAGACTTTATATTGATGAAATTATATTACATTTAATCAAGTAAATGAGATAAAATCTGCCAGGATTGTGGAAATGAGAGCCGCACTTTATTTTGTATTCATACGACTATGCACTTTATATAATAGCAAAATATTGTCATTTAATTATAAAAATAAATTGATGATGGTTCGATACGTTCAACAAAATTAAAGAACATAGGAGAAAAATTCTTAAATTAAGAAACAAAATTCCATTGTACTGGAACATTGTAAAGCTAAAATTATTTTAAAAGTATATGATACTGAATTACTAATATATTTTAATTATTAATATATTTCTTTAATTTTTAAATAATGCTAAGAATTTAAATCGATGCAAACATTTTAATTTTATTCAATATAAATATTAAAAGTATTAAATCTAAATATTATAAATAACATACGAAAATTAAATAATTACTGTTATTTTAACAACACATAATGGACAATTGCACCATAAAATATAATAAATAAAGACACAATCTTGCTTAATGGTATACAAAATTTATCAATTGACTAATTATCTCTTGCACAGGAAGCTTTCGTCTCTGATCATCGAGCCGTTTTGCCATCATATAATCCTGAAGACGGTTGTAGAAACAGCTCGAAACGTAGAAGTTAACTTTTAGCTTATTAAAGTTCATGTTTTGAGTACCATTAAAAATGACGGTATTTTTATTTATTACAGTTATTTTATTTGCTATATAAATTTAAAGTGAATAGTCAAAATCAGTAAGCTTTTATAGTAATATTATTAATTTCTATAGACTTCGTGCTAATAGCAACATCCATAATAATTTCAAAATTTTCTTTTAATGAAATATATTTTTCTTTATTTTCAAATTACTATATTCTATCTCACATAAATATGTAGCACTTGCTGAGATGTAGCTATTTAGTACTGCTGAAAACAAATAAAGCAGCGCAACCCATAAGATACATACTAAAATTTAATGAACAACGGTTATTGCAAATCTAGTTTTGAAATATCATTAAATTTAAAATATCTGATATTGAGTTAAAATGCCGACAAACAGTGTGTCACACATATCTCTCACCCGCAGGAAAAGTGACACATCTCGCAAAATGAATTTTGCGTTTTATTCCATTAACAGCTCTATCATAGTGGCGTCTTGCTACACAAACATTTTCATAAGTGTGTGTGACGTTTGGACGATAGAAGATGAAGAATAATATCGTAAAGTTATTTTGAAACACTGAAATACTATTAATAATCCAAGAATTATTTCTCGTGGTCAATATGTAGAGTATAGTATTTGGTACATTGAATTGTGGCCACAAAAGACCACATTGACATGACAATCATTTAAAAAATGATTCGTTAAAATAAATATACAGATATAAAAGAAAAATAAAAACAAAAAATGTCACCTGAAGTGATCTGAAAAACAAAAATGATGGAAGCATTAGTGAAAGGAAATGCACTGACAAAAATCATAATCGAAAAATCTTTATTTATAAAGAATTTCTTTTTGAAAAAAAAAAAAAAAACATTCAAAAATGGATAACTTTTTACTAGATCCATTTTTTTTGAGGAAGTATAGAATACGATCCTTTTTATATACGTATGACATAAGATAATAATGAACGTTTTCTCTCGGGGAATGTGGAGGCACTGTTCATGAAAAATCAAATCATTTAAATTGATTTAGCATCAACTGAATACATAAAAAAAGAGCAGCGGTCGAATTGAAAAACAAATAACACTTGTAATACAGCATCGTCAGGTTCTACCCACTTATCATAACTACCGAAACGTCGTTGCATCTAGTGGAATTGTTACCATTCATACCGCAAACAAAAGAAATAATGCATCCGATCAAAACCATTTTAATTTAAAAAAAAACATTCTTTCACTTTTACTATTTTCGCTGCATGCACAAGATTCTTTTATTTTGCAGGACGGCAAGACCGCAACCATTTCTGCGCTTGTTGTCAGAACTATAATAATGGCGCGTACACTCAGCGCTGCTAGGGGAAAAGTGGTTGCTGTAATAATTGAAACTAGCCAATAGGCAGGGTTGGCATTCTTGTAATGCAAAATGATTTGAAAAACCGCTCTCATTAGATTAAACTTTTATAGATAAGATGCCTTAAGATAGGATGCCAAATAATAGTAAAGTGTTACAACTTTTAAAATTACGTATTAGACTGATTTGAATTTTATTGGCTAAGGAGAGGGGCTACAAGAGGAAATGACCTAACATTTAGAAGCATGTCGAATGCTCCAGAGAATTCTTTTCCCGGAAGTACAGATTTCAAAACTATGTTTATAATTTTAAAATGAAACGAAATGTTACGTAAGAAAGAAAAGCTTGCAGGGAAGTTTTAAAAAGGAAGGAAATAAAATGATTTTAGAATGCGATATTAAATGAATAAAGATTAATAAAATATTTTTTAAATTAAATTAAATAAAAATATGGCAGTGCTTCTAAGTAAACACAACATATTACTCCGGCCTCTCGAAGAGAAAATATTGGTGAGATGGAGAAATTTAATAATTTTGACATCGAGTCAATATTTTTTAATCTACATGCAATATAGATATAACATGAAATAATGAGAAACAAAATATACTCTTAATGACAAAGAAAACAACCACAAAAGATAAATGAACTAATAAGGCTCACATGAATATCAATAATAATTGTCCTATTTGACATTCAATAATAATAAAAAATAATAATATATCGCCATACATACAGTTCTCATGATATATTATGACAGGCTAGAAGTATTCAAATAATAAACAAAATAAAAAGAATGATAAGTTTACATTTTTCTGGTAAAAAGTAAACAAAGTCTTTCAAAATATAGTTGCTAATGGTCCATTCACTGATATGTGAAATAGCAAATACAACACTATAAAATAAGTTCAATATATATTAAAAGATTGAGAGAAAAAAAAACGTTGTAATAATGCACACATAAACAAATAGTATTATATAATACAAATTGGGAATCATATTAGTAATAATGACTTTGCATCATTGAATATAGTATAATATTAGTAATAAACCATTTCTATTTTTGAAAATAAGTAGCAATACTTTCACAACTGTATTTCTAGTCACAGTCGATGGACAACATTTCATTTTTTTTTGCATTAACTTTTTTATTTGAATAATTCTTATATAAATTCATAACATACTCATTTGAGAATTTTCCCATAACAAAATTCAAAAAGTAAGCAAATGGTAAAGACAGAATATTTAGACTCTTATTTAAAAAAATATATATATATAATCAACTTTTCTTTGTTGAATAACTAATATCGTGTTATTCTACAACTACAATAATAATACTTTCAAAGTAAATATTGGCAATAAGAGGATATTTAAGCTTTCAGGAAAAATACATAAATAAATGTATCCTTCAACTACATAACTTTAACAATATTGGTCTTACAAAAATTATCACACAAAATATCTATAATAAATATCCTGAATGCTTATTGAATTATGTTTAATTCAAACTTTCAAACCTTTGTAAATATAAGCATGTTTTTTTTTTTTACATGTAAAATACATAAGCATTTTTTTGTTTAATGTTAAGACTTAAAACAATCTTTGGATCCAAAGTATATAATTATCCTATGCACAAACATTTTTTTTTTTCATTTTGTGAATTTTCAAACACTTAAAAAAAGCTTAATGTATTTTCAACCATTATACATAATACACCAATAATAACAGTAGAAGTATTAGCATGCATAACTTTTATTACTTTTTTTTTAGACATTAGAACATGCATGAATTATAATTAAGCATAAAGTAATATTTGAATTATTCTAAAAGTCACAATATGGAATGTGATGACATGTGTACTCATATTATACTTCATATCAATAACAATTTGCTTTTTAAGATAAATACCTCATCAAAATAATTCAATCAATGACACTTCATCTCCAACTAAAATATTGAGTTATAAATTAAAAAATTAATTTGATTTTTTTTTTATCTTTCTTAGTATTTAAATCAAATACTGAATTTAAAAATTTTGAGTTATCAGCAAATTTTTACATTAAATATAAATTCTAAAAAAGATTATGGTTTTGAAGAAAATATTTCAGTGAGCAATATAGTGAACAGGAAAAAAAAAATAATATTTACATATTTTTGCAGGATGACAATTCCACAGTGACAATGCGAAGACGACTATTAAAAAATAAACATAAAAATTACACAAATGCTGCCTGCAGCTTTGGTAGAAGTAAAAAGTAAAATAATCAGTCAGTCCTCGTATTTGACAATTCAATCTAGCTAGCATAGATAAAATATTTTACAATAGCAAAGGCATCCTAAAAAATGAAGATTAGTTTATATTTTATACTGTTTAGTATTGTGAGGGCGAAGATCATAATGTTTTTTACTTTGAGTAGATTTATTTAGAACTGTAGTGTAAGTTTTACTACCAGATGCTTGTGAATGCACTGAACTATGTGAATGCGAAAATGTTTGTTGGGAATTTGAAGAGGTGTGAATTTGAGGAGAATCACAATTAGTAATATGAGTTGAATATGTTGTTTCACAGGAGAAGAAGATGCACTATCAACAGCTGTTTGATCATGTGTTGCACTTCTAGATGAATCAGAAGGATGAAGCAATGCTTCATTTCTTTTCTGTAGTTTCAAGTTTCTGTTAGTATGAATTAACATAGGTGATGCTTATTATTATTGCAATCTTGAATTTGAATAACTACAGGTGAAATTATTTTCTTTACCATATAAGGTCCTTGTACTTTTTTGTTAAATACACTGGGAAATTTTACATAAACAATATCATCAACTTTGATATTAACAAATTTTATTTTTTCCCTTGATTTCTGATACACTTTTTTGTGTCTAGAAGTCTAGTTATTTTTGAAAACTTGATAGTATACTTTTTCAATCACATCCATTAATTTGTGGATTTCATATGCAGTGAGAAGAATTTTCTAGGAAGAATGGGTTCACCTCCCTTCCAAAATGAATATGATTTGCATTGAATTTTGTAGCTGGATGAGGTGTAGCGTTATATATGGACTGATGGATTTTTAAAGCAGTTGGAACATGAAATCCTTGGGAAGCCATTGTAATCACAGATGACTTTATTTGAGTGTTACATCTCTCACTCAATCCATACTGTGTTCTAGTTTTATGCCAAGATTTTTGTTGAAATAAAGAAAAAAAACATATCACTAGTGAACTGGGAAGAGTTAACTCAGGTTTTCCATGAGTCGAAATGTAATTCAACAGAGCTTTAGCGACCGACTCAGAATGAATGCTATTCAAGGCATATAATTCAAGATGACGAGAAAAATGGTCGATTAAAGTCATAACAAACTGGTGATTTCTCAAAAGGCAAAGCAAATCCATCGAAGCCTTTTCATTGGGAGGTGTAGGAATTGGTGCTAGCAGATATGGAGCAGTGTATTTCTTATGGTTTTTATTTACTAAACACATTTCGCAAAAGTTGACATAATTGACTGCATCAGAAATTAGAGTTTTCCAAGTGAAACATTATTTTTTAATCCACAATGGTTTTATGAATACCATTATGAGTAACATTAGCAATTTTTAAAGCTTTAGATCTAAGTGAAGATGGTAAAATAGCTCTATGAAGATAAATGTCTTCTGAAGAAAAGTGCCCATTATAACAAAGCAACTCATTACTTGGATCAATGTATTAACCATTTAAACTTTTAGATTTTTTATTAGTTTTACTATCTTCATAAATTTTCTTAATTTGAGGATCTTTTAATTGTTCAGAAAGAATGGTTTGATCAAAAATTTCTAACAATGGATCTTCATTACTAGCATTATTTGTAGATGGAGAGTCAATTTGGAGATGGCAATTATGATGGGTTTTGACAATTAATCTGCATGGATACTCAGCAATTTCATTATCTCATTCATTATGTCTCATTCATTAATTTCATCATTTTGATCATCAAAAATAGGCAGTACTTCTTGTTCAAAAATTAGATCTGGATTAGTATGGAGATCTTCAGTAGGAATATGCCGTGTCCTACTTAGAAAATCTGTGCTCTTTGCCTGGAACATGCTGGAATGTGTAAGAGTATTCAGATAGTTCTAACATCCATCGTGTAGTGTTGTCAGCAGGAGATGTTGATTTCTTGTAGATATTGAGAGGTTTAACACTAGACAAAAGAATGGGTGGTCTGCCAAAAATGTAATATTTAAAAGCTGTTATACATTTACAAATGGCATAAACTTCCAGTTAAATAGCTGGGTACTGCTTTCCAGACAGAGATAGAGTTTTAGAGTAATAAGAAATGGGGCGAAGTTCACCTTGAATTTTTTGCATAAGAACAGCTGAGATTGCTGTCTTTGAAGGTTCTGTATTAACATAAAACGGCTCATTCGAATTTGGAAGATTGAGCATGGGTTTATGGAAGAAAATTTCTTGCAATTTATTAAATGCATTTTCTTGTTCAGATTTCCAATAGGATTTATTCTTAAGTTTGGTGATTTCAATAAGAGGAGTAATTAATCTAGCAAAATGAGGTATAATTGACCTGTAAAATGAACATAAGCCAATAAAACTCTTTGACTGTCTCTTAGTTTTTGGTTTTGGAAAGGAAGTAAGTTTTAAAATATTGCTTGTAATTGGAAGGATTTTATGATCTGTGAGTTGGAAGTCTAAAAAGTTAATGCTAGATTTGCATAAAAGAACACTTTTCAGGAGAAAGAGTAATAATGCTGGCAATAAGAGTAGCCAAGAGTTTTGTGAATTTTGCAATCATTTCTTCAAACGAATTAGCGCAACAAATATGTCGTCCTGGTACGCGTAGCAAGAATCAATTTCTGATAATCGAATAACTGAATCAATTAACTGTTGAAAAGTACTCGCAGCTGTCGTCAAGCCAAAAACAAGACGAGAGCAGATAAACATTCCCCATGGAGTGGAAAAACTGAGCTTATCTTGCATCTCTTTAGCGACTGCAATCTGCCAGTACACAGAGGGAAATTCCAGTGTACTGTAGTATTTAACTTTTGACAATTGTACTAATAGATTTTGAATGCGTGGTAGAGGTCATTTAGATGGAATAATAATAGAATTTAATAATCGTAAATCTAATGCCAAACGATATTTTTGATTTTTTGACATGCCAGTTCTTTTCTTTTTAACTAAAAGCATTGGTCAAGCCCAAGATGAATTTGATCTTTATATAATGCCGGCATTTAGCATTTGATTGATCTGTTCAAGAGCTTCTTGTTCTAGTACCTGTGGCACAAGAAAAAGTAAGGTTTTCACCGGATGACAATTCATGATTGAAAACTGAGGATTAACTAGGTCTGTATGACCCAAATTGTCTAAGGATTTAGAAAATGCTTGAGCTTTTTTGCAGAATAATTTTTTTAAAGAGTCACTTTCATGTGGGGGCAAGTGTTTTAAATAAAAATTATTTGGTGACAGCTCTTGTATCCGTTATTTGTGTCCACAGAAGAGGAGAGGATTGTGTGGGGAGGTAAAATTGCCTAACCCTCCAAACCTCATAATACATCTTCATTCTTAAGGGTTTTATGCTTTTATGAGCACTTTTACTCCTGTCTCAGATAACTAAGTGCTATAATTTTATGTTTCAGTAAAATTATGCACATTTTCTTTTGCCTCTCATGTGACATTTACTTTTGTCGAGATTTGTCAATTTTCTTGCTGGTGAGCGACACATTTCTAGTCCAGAGGTTTTCAAATCATTTTCTGAACATTTGAAAACAAATATATCCATAAAAAAAGCTGAAGTGAAAGTTTCCCTATAAATTCATCTTTATAATAATCCGCTTGCTTGTCCAATGATAGAGGATTGGCTACTGGACAAGAGGTGTCGGGATAAAATCCTAGTTAAGGAATGGATAATTGTAGTTGTTCGGATTCAACTTTAAGCAGAGGTTGATATAGACCTTGTATGCAAAAGATTACTGTAGATCAACTCTCATTAAACCGTTTATGAATTAAGTAAACCGTAACAATAAAAGCATTAGTGTGTTGCTTTTTGTGATCGATTGTATAAACTCTTAATTTTATAAACATGAAGCTACAAATGTCATCTAAAAACCTTCCGATACATGCCAACCGCATATTATGTGCATATTTAAGATACTTTTAATTAGTTTTAACTCTTTATTAGGCAACATGTGATTTAAATGATTTGAAGAATTTATTCCTTTACAAGCTGATGAAGAAAACGAAAAATGCAGCTAGAAGAAAATAATATTCTCATCGAAGAAGTTAAAATATCTAATCATAAAACAGCGAATAATTGTTGAGTAAAGTTTTCGGTTTATATTATTTACTTATTCAGATAAAAATGATTCTAGTTACAAAAATTTATTTTTTTGTGATTATTAGCAAAAGAACAATAGGCAGCGTTTTATACAAATATAAATAAATGAATTATCGTTCTAAACAAGACGCCGAGAGATTGTGACGTTGTATTTAAATTTTTCTTAAAGATCGATTGGTACGCATTTTCTTTAGAATGATAATTAATTTATGTAAATTTTGAGAAAATACTGTAAATTGCTCTTTTGATAATATTCAGAAATTATACAGGCTGTCCGGTCTCAACGGTGTCCAGTGGCTAATTCCTAAACCGTTAGTCATAGACATATAGTTCCAATTACAAAAATGTTTTAAATCAGGTAAAGAAATATTTTAAAAGCGATTTGGGTCAATAAAAACATTTCTTAAAAAATTACGAAATTTAAATTAATATACGGTCCCCCGGTCCTATAAGTTATATTTAGTGAAATTTTCCTTTTACACTGACAAGTAATACGCAAAAAGTCCCGTTATTCTACGATTAAAATTGACCGAGTAATAGCTGTTTAAAGTTGCAGCATATTTTTTGCTGCAAATTGGGGGTCATTCACAAATTTAGTCGAAATATAATTTCGTCAGATATAAAAAAAGGTTGGGAGTAAAATTAACATTGCAATATAAATTTGAAATCTTTAATCATTCTGGCATATTAATGGAAAATATACAATTTGTAATAAACATTTAAGAAGAAAGAAAAAACAGAATTTTTGTTAAATAAAATGATTCTAAATTAACAGCCTCAATTCTTTACAAAATGATACGTATTTTAAAATATTATTAGATTTCACAAGCCTGCAAAAGTTAGGTTATGTCATGTTTTTTAGCTTTTGATAATTGATTCTTATATATTCTGTACCGCTGAATCCGAAATTGACCTTCAATTTTAACTATCATATCAGGATTTTTCGCAAATTGCAAATTTCAAAGTTAAGAAGTTCAATGTTAAAATTGAATTTCCTCCCCATCTCATCGACCACTCAGCTGTTTAGCTGTAAGAATCCCAGGATAAGCAAAAATATCGAATAAATTTTTTAATAAAATAAAATAAAATAAAATAAAATAAAATAAAATAAAAAATGTTTTACATATGTTTTATAGTATGAGATTTTCGCTATATTTTAACTTACACATTTGCGATTTGCAAAAAATTCTAATGTGATGGTTAAAAATGAAGGTCATTTTCAGATTCAGTGCTAAAAAGTGCGTAAAAATCAATTATCAAAAGTTAAAAAACACAACCAACTCCTCTACTTTATAGTATTCGATTTTTGTTATTCTTTAATTTTGAAAATTTATGATTTGCGAAATATCCTGACATGATGGTTAAAAATTACGGTAATTTTCGGATTCAGTGCTAAAAAATACATAAAAGTTAAAAAACCCAACAATCGCAGTCATGTATGATCTAATCTAAAACTTTTTCTTAAACTCCTTGGCCGAAATCTATCAGAAATTTTTTGTGTTATCCTGTAAAATAAGTATAAATGGTAACCACCGAAAATCTTAATAATATTAGATTGTTATCAGATTTGCGCCAGTATGTAAAATGCAATATCGATCGGATATTCAAAAGTGGGTTAAATTTGAGTACAAATTTTGAACTGGAAAAACATACATACGACTGTTGAATTAACATAAAAACTTATAAAAAAACATAATTTTTGTTAAAAGAAATCATAAGAGAAACAGTCTCAAATCCTGACAAAATAAAACGTATGTTATTTTAACCAATTTGAGACTTAATCATAATACTTGTAGGATTTTTTTTCAAAGCGCAGATACACATGAAGTAAGATCTTCGGATACTTTAAACACTTAGTATATGATCCCTCAAAGCCAAGCCAAACTCATTTGTTTTCAGAGTAGAAAAGTGGCATAAGTCATGCATTTTTAATGTTTCATAACTCGCTCAATTTTAGCATTATATGAATGGGACTTTTTTTGTCTTACTTGTCAGTGTAATAAAAAAAAATACTAAATATGACTTATAGGACCGGGGGACCGTATAAAAATTTAAATTTCGTAATTTTTTAAGAAATGTTTTTATTGACGCAAATCGCTTTCAAAATGTTTCTTTACCTGATTTAAAACATTTTTGTAATTTGAACTATATGTCTATGACTAACGGTTTAGGAATTAGCCATTGGGCACCGTTGAGACCTGACACCCTGTATAAATTTCTTAAATTTTAAAACTGGAAAATCTATCTCAAAGCTTTAAGTATACCTAAAATCAAAAGTTAAACGGAGAGGACGATCGAAGCTCAAGTAATGTATTAAACAGAATACGATTTCTGTAGATATTGAGCTTGAGAATGATTTTCTATTAAAAAAGAAACCCTGATAGTTTTGGGGAAATTATGAAATTATTGTCAGTCATTCAAATGTTTACAGAAATTTGTATATGTTTAACTCTCTGGTTTCACTGGATATTCCAAAAATGAATTTATGAGAAAAGTATTGCATGTTCTAACCTATGCAGCGCATATTTACAGTTCTTACAAGGTAATGTGGTGTGTCTTCTATCATGGCTTGGTAATACAGTTTTGGACATAAATGACTTTATGAGAAAATTTTTGCATGTTCCATCATTTGAATCATATATTTATAGTTCTTATAATGAAATGTAGTGCGTCTTCTATCATTACATGAGAATCTAATTTGGGATGCGCTATATCCAAGAAACAAATAAAGCATCGAGAGGAGGGATTTTACCATTTTTCATAGAAGCTTTACGAATGATAAAATTATTTCAATATTAATTAATCATAAATTAATAATTACTGCTAATATTTATTATCTTAAGCTTAATAAACCTTTTTCAATTGTTATTGCAGATTAAATTTTTGAAATTTTTAATTTTGTTGTTACATTAATCCTTTATCTACTGACGGTATTTATAAGTACCATTAAAATTACTTGCTATAAAATTCCTTTAATACATTGATTAGTAGTACATCGGTTTAGAATGAGTTATAGATGCATTACGTTATGTTTTTCCAAAACCATTATGGATTACACAAAACAAAAATATTTTTAGAAGAATGATTTCTTTTGCCTTTGCATCTTTTCAGCTTTCTTGGTGTTGAGGGAGGGGATTTTTCAATTCGGAAATAGTTCTATATTTCTATTGTTAGAAAATTATATTTGTACATTTCCTAATTCTAGAAAATACTAAGAAAAATATTTAAAATAAAAGATTTGAGTAGAGTTATAAATGTTGCCTAAAACCTTTATAAATTCAAATTTAATTAATCCTTCTAAATCCTTCAATCCTTCTAAAATTTATTAAATGATTATGCATATCTCCTAATGTAGTTTAAACAATTCACGAAAAATGCTTTAGAAGATAAAATTTACATGAATTCATAATCCAGTACATAAAGGTTAATGTTTAATCACTGTTCGCATAGTATCGTCTTCCTAATTCCATATACATTGAGTCACCCTAGAGTGTATAATACATATGCTCTGAGTACGCCGGAAAACGGTGGATATCTAAGACATTTTTATTTTTTTCCTATTCGGACGTGGTACACTGGAAGGTAGCACAAAGATCGCTCATATCTACAAAAAATGTGTAACAATACAGCTGCTGAAATGATGTAATCGAGACTAACGAAAAAGAAAGGCCACCGCGGTGCTTTATGCGTATCTTTTTTTTTTTTTTTTTTTTTTTTTTTTACAGACCATCGGAGTCACGTGGTGCTCGAATGCACCAATGCAGATGTACGAAAAGAACATTACTTCACTCTAGCGATCAGTAAAGAAAAAAAGACACATGGAGTGAACAGCGATAGACTGTCTTTTTCGTTAACCAAATTCGTAACAAACCTCTTTAATAATTTTAAATTGAAACATCGTGAAAAGAACCCAGAAAAAAAAACAAGTATAGCAACAAAGTAAGTCGATGTTCTATTTAATTTTTGTAAACAGAGAGTTTTAAAGCTTAAACTGAAAAAAAAAATCATTCCTGTCTACATTTTAACGTTTGACTAAAACAATGGTATGATTCGCATTAAATTTTAAATTGTGTATTTTCTAATAAATTAATCATCATTAATTATCATATTTTTAGGTGCGTTTGTAATTATACAAATACGTAGCACCTATAGTTGTCATCCGGTCCGTGAGTCTCTCTGTCCGTCTGTCCGTACATAACAGCGCAAAAATTATCCAACTGAATGGTTTGAAATTTAACATATATAATCGTTGCAGAATTTTGTCGAAACATTTCAATTCTTTTGAAAATCGAATCAAAACTTAAAATGATATTAATGCAAGTTTTCTTCATTCTTTAAAATCCTATCATACGGGATTAATTAAGTGAAATCCTATGATAGGTAGTGATTCTAGATTGCCATGGTGATTACGTAGTATTTACGATGGATTCGTATTATTTCCGTATTACTGAATTTAATATATGTATATGTAGCATTTTGCTACCGACTTTCAGATATTTAGGCAACACCAGTACACCTCGACATAAATTGCAGTAGAGCAATCAAAACCATCCATCCGTTATATTGAAAATATCGGATTGCAGTCAGGGTAGCGAGAAAAGACAGGTTCGCAACACATTGAGATAATTTCCCTTGCGTAATGAATATAAAGAGTGATCGTCACTTTTTAAACTGGTTTTATTGAAAAAAACATAGTAAAACACTTCCAGTAGTTATTCCATCCACTCTCAAATATCGATCATCGCTTCATAAAACGATAGATGTTATAAGAATAGGATCTACGTATTAGAACGTTCATTCCAAGCGACGCACACTGGAAAAAATGTGGTAACGTTCCATGTAAAATCCAGGAACGTTTCGTCTTTTCTCAGGTTTTCAGAATAATTTAGCTCTTTCCTGTGAAATTCTGGTTTTCTTATCTGAAACGTTCCTGAACAAAAGTTGGAAACAGTAAAACGCTGCGGCCGCCATTTATTATTTTTTTGTTATAATCCGTTGCTTGGGCGCGAATGTCGAAAACGAATTCCTTAAATGAATGTAAAAAAATCAATATGGAATGCAAATAAATCAATAGACCACATAATCCTTTACGTTTCTAATGTCAAGACCATTCAGATGAAAATACAATACCTCTGTGACATCGCTAAGAGATTATCCCTCGTACTTGTCTGTGGAATGTTTAACGAGCAACCCGTGTAAAAAAAAATACACCTATTATTTTTATCTCCATTAACCAGGGGACCATCAAACATGTTTCTCGACGATTTTGATTAATTTAAAGTATGTTTTAGAGTTCTTATCTCTAATTATTCTTGTGAAAGGATTTCTTCAAATGGGTCTTAGATTTTCAGAAATTGGATGCCGAGGTTTAGCATACGTTTCAAATACCCATTAGTTTGCAGCTCTTAATGTGTCTTTCGTGGCTTGGACGCAGAAGGCTCGCACGTCACCCGTACGTCCCGAGTTCGATGCTACCTCTTGACTTTTTTTTTCTTTTTTAATTAATTTTATATTTTGACACTTTAAAATTTGATTTAAATTTGATATATATTTGACACGTTGAATTGCTGCAAATTTGATTTTTTTTTTCGGAAAAAGTATACAATTACGTTTAGGATTTATTTTTTCATGAAAACTTATATGTATTTTATCTAACTTGTAAACTAACATAATTACTGACGAAAATCCAAAATAATTTATGTCTAGATTTTTTTTTTTAAATTATTATTTATATTTATATATTTTTATATTTTAAGCAAAGTTCAGAAACAATATATCATATATATATTTACTTTATTGAATTTTAACCGAAAATTTATTTTTTCGGAAAAAGTATACAATTACGTTTAGGATTTATTTTTTCATGAAAACTTAGATGTATTTTATCTAACTTGTAAACTAGCATAATTACTGATGAAAATCCAAAATAATTTATGTCTAGATTTTTTTTTAAATTATTATTTATATTTATATATTTTTATATTTTAAGCAAAGTTCAGAAACAATATATCATATATATATTTACTTTATTGAATTTTAACCGAAAATTCATTTTTTTGTGTAAATTATAAATAATAATTTTGATGTCAATTTCAAAATATTTTTTCTGTCTAACAAATAATGATAATAAAGCGAAAATTTCCAACTGGAAATGTAAAAATCGTCTGCGGATCCCGCATGACGTATAACTTATGATATATATATTTAAAGAAATCGTTAGATAGCGTTTCTTAATAATATCAGAATAGATTTAAAAAATATATTGATATATTTTATGTTCTTTTGAATACAATTACCAGGTAAGAAGTTATGTTGTATTATAGGAATTTTTTTCGTAGAAATATTCCGTTTTGAATATCTCTACAATATATGTCACTCGATTAATTGTATATTTACTGAACTTAAATGTCAAAGTCAGTAATAGCAAACAATTTTTTATTTCGTCATTTGTCATATTTTAATATATTGAACAAACCAGATATTAAAAAGATATTTATTTTGTTTTTGTTTTTTCAAATAAAATATTGTGCATTATTTGAGACTAGTATTTAAAATATAAAAAGGTAAATAATAATAATATTATGAAAACAAACTTTCTGCGCATACTAATTTGTATTTCCGTCAACGGAAAGGTTCATTTAAAAATTACAGAAAAAATAGAAGTTTTCGTAAAAGATCAAAAACATAAATTGATTTTGAAAATATCAAAATTTCGAAGATGTAAAAATTCACAACTTTGATTAAAATTTGTAAAGTGTCAAATATATGAAATTAATATAAAAAAATAAACAGTTAGGAGGTAGCATCGAACTCGGTTCCTCTGCCTGGCGGGTGAACACTCTGAGACCACTCCACGTAATACTCGCAGAAAGTTGCAAACTAATTAGTATTTGAAACGTATGCTGAACTTCGGCCCCCAATTTCTGGGAATCTAAGACCCATTTGAAGAAATACTTTCACTAGAATAATTAGGGATAAGAGCTCTACAATATACTTTGAATTCATAAAAATTGGTGAGCATCATGTTTGGTGGTACCCTTATAAGACTACATATTAATTCTAAATCTTTAGTCTAAAAGGGATTCTATGTGAGCTTGGTTAATTTAAATGAAAAAAAGAAATTAATCAATTATATAGAACATCCTTGTTGGACATAAAAAGTTTTTTTTCTCCCATTTAAAGGATTATAAATTAAAAGAAAAAGATAATCGTAAAAGAGTAAGTTGCTATAAATATAATATTCTATCTTGTTCCGCTAATATTGTTATATGCTATATTATTTTTAGAACAAATTTGTTTTTAACAAATATGCGCCTTAATATTATTTAGGTTTTAATGGGTTTGCATTTAAGAATTATATATTTATGTCTAAGATTTAAAATTAGTTAAACCACATATACGCTATTGCTTTCTATTTTTTTTTTTCATTTTCACTCTATCTATATAACATGCAGCTGTACAGTGTTATTTATTTTAGCTTAGTGAGCTAAATCCAGAAGCAATCCAGAAATGTTATTTGAAAATAATGGGCAGTTGGGTTACCCATTACTTATACGAAGTGTTTCTGGAACAGACACCTTTTGAGCACTTCTGAAACGTTCCATAGAAAATAAGGTAAGCTTTCTGTGAAATGTCAGTAATGTTTTTCTGTCAACAGAAATATTCCTGGTATTTCGCAGGAAACTTACTGGCATCACTGGTGGAAAGTTTTTAGCATATACAGTAAAGTTCCAGTCATTTTCAAGAAATGTTTCTTGGAAATAATGGGCAACTCAGCTGCCCATTTTTTCCCAGGAACGTTGCGGATTTTTTTTTTTTTTTTTTTACAGTGCAGCTTAATTAGACAACAAGAAAAACGTAAAATCTTCTGCTCCTTCGCCGATGTAACGATATTTGTACTCGGAAAAAACAGCGCGCGGACTGTTACAGAAAGGTAAAAGACCAATGCTAGAGGAGAGGTGGGGAAGGATGGGACATAAAACAGATTGCGATTCGATAGGAAAGGATGACGTCGATAATGAACTCTTTTATACGACGTCAGATTAAAGTGCAAATAGTGCTTGCGGACGCAAGGAATTGTGGATATAGAACACCAAAGAAAAAATTATATTAAAACATTCGAAAGAAAGAGAATTTAGTTTTAGAATAAAATGAAGAAGTAATTTAATGGGTTTTATAAGATTAGGCGAATGGATTAAGGTTTTTTAGAATAATAAAAGAATACGCAACTTTAAATGCATGAAATAAAAGACAAAAGATATTAAGATATTATTAAAGATAGGTAAAAAAGGAAAAATATTAAGAATTTGGAATAGTTTTACAAAGAAAAAGAGGCGAAAATTTGTATTATTACACATATATATATATATTATTATTATACATATATATATATATATATTATTATTATACATATATATATATATATATATATATAATAGTAATAAATTTTGTATTCATTCATTTCTGTATAACAGGGCGACAGCTATTGCACCAAAATCTGAATATTTACAAAACTAGTTATCGTACGAACTCACCCAGTTTGACGTACAATTTTAGACTTGTTTAATGTAGTAAAGGTTTCTGACAACACAATTTTCTTATTATAGCTCTTATTACTGTACTTGTTAGTATGTTTTCTTACAAAGTTTATTATTTCCTTAGTAATTATTTCTGAAAAAATCTACTAATTAGGTGGACAGCGAAACTATACAATTTGGGAACAGCTGATTAGTTAACGAATTATTGTACTTGGGTTAATTAGCTCTATTTGAGTCACATGTGCATTGTAATTGCTAAATATTGTGCCAAAAGTTAACATAATATGTACTATATAGGCACTGTTCAAAACTTTTTTCAATGTACTAAATTTTTATTTTAGTTTAAATATTCAAACAAATATAACTCGTTATTTATTCTTTTCCACAGGACAGTTTCTGAAAATTCTTTATTATGTATTCACATCAATGTAATATTGTCTCTATTGAAAAATAGAAATAGAGTCACGTTATATGTCAGAGATTTTACATATTTTATTCAGTAAATAATAGGATTTTTGTACAATACTTGTCTTTTATCTCTCTAAAACATTTTCCTTTTTTTTCCAGCACAATACAACTCTGATTGTAACAAAAGAATTTGAATTAATTTTGACATATTTTAGAATAACTATTTCATGTTTTTAAATAACATTTTCTATGTTTTCACAATATAAGTTAACACAATATATATTCCAATAAAACTTTAAAACAGCCTTCACATACGATGATAAATTTTGTAGTAAATATTTTTTTCGAGAGTATTTCTAGCTATGTTCTATATATATATATATATATATATATATATATATTACGAATATTAGTTAGAAATATGAATGAAAGTCAGTCATATAAATCTCAATGTTTAACTAACAAAATTAAAATAAATTATATAGTTTTCGTAAATTAAATGTGTATTTTTTTCGCATGCATACATTTGCACATTTGTCTACTCTTATTTAAAAAATATTGTTTTAAAAGCATTTTATATGATACTGCTTCCAAGATGGTAAATATTGTTTTTCAAAGTGCGCATGCGTTGAATACTTAAGTAAGAATTATTATTTTATTTCAATTTTTAACTATCCAGATAAAAAATAAGAACAAAAAATCTAAGTATTTTTTCTCCAATGGGGTCACAATACTTCCCTGACAAAGACTATGTACATAGTTGGAAGTACTAAGGATATTAAAGTAATTTAACACCTTTTAAAAATGTTTTCATCTTTTAAGTAATTTGAACAACGTGTAAAATAAGTTTAAGTTTAAAAAAAATAGATTTCATGAAAATTACAAATTGTATTGATCTCATTTTTCGGTTATTATTAACGTTGAAATGAGACTTACATCAAAACCATATTTCGTAATATTGGCTATGACATACAGGGTAAAAAATACCGCAAAACTTTCCACATTCTACACTTATTGTAATCTGTTTGTAAAGATTAAATCAATTTCTTACTCCATCTTAATTAACCAAAGATTATTTATGTGAGGGCTACAGGCTGGTTGACGGTTTACCATACGTAGTATTGTTTCTAAGGGATCTATACCAAATTCATGCAGTGTTACACATAGTCCAGGCAATAGGAGATTTTATCTGGCAAAATTAATGGTAGTTCTAAAAATCGGCTTACTTTATGTTTTTTGGGGCGCTGAATCCGAATTTATAACTTCCCACCAAAATTTTCCCAGGCAACCAACCCAAATTTTGGTAACATCCCCCCCCCCCTAAAAAAGGGGGGGGGCTAATATTTTTATTAAAAAATCATTTTTTTTATTTTTTTAGGGAAAAAAGTATCTAGAAATTCAGAAAGTAGACGAAATTTGGAACAAATAACATATATGACATTATGACGTAGGATGTATGGGGATGGAAGAGGGTCTGCCTCGGAACATGCGCCGCGGTGCTGCATGGACTATGTTGCGCAATTTCACTTAACCACTCACAGCGTTTACATTCGCCCTCTTGTGTCCCCCCCGAGCTTTCCCTATAAGGTTTACTTTAAGTTTTTTGGGTTGCTGAATCCGAATTTTTAACTTCAAATCCAAAATTCCCCACCCCGCAATCCCCCACAAATAGTTGCTTTTATTTTTATTTTTATTTTTTTTTTTTTGGGGGGGGGGGAGTATGTAGAAATTCAGAAAGTAGACAAAATTTGCAACAAATAGGATATATGACATTATCACGTAGGATAAACGGGGAGAGGGCAGGCTGCCTCGGAACATTCCCCGCGCACTGTTCTCAAAAACCAATTTTATTCAAAAAAACATTTTTTTTTTGGGGGGGGGGTGGGGGTAGGTGTTCCACAAGAAATTTTGTTGGGAAACCACAAATTCGGAATCAGAGACCCAAAAAAGATAAAGTGAGTCGAAATCCAGAACTAGTATTAGTTTTGCCATGTAAAATCCCCTATTACTTGGACTTGCATAACTTAGTGCACATAGCGCCGCAGTGCATGTTCAGAGGCAGCCATTCCCCTCTCCGTTCATGGTACGTCATAATGTCATATATCCTATTTGTTGCAAATGTTGTCTGCTTTCTGAATTTCTACATCCTTTTCCCCTAAAACAATAAAAAAATTAATTTAAAAGCAGCTATTTTGAGGGGTTGCGGGGGGGGGATTTTGGGGGGGAAGTTAAAAATTCGGATTCAAAAACCCAAAAAACTTAAAGTAAACCTTATAGGGAAAGTTCGGAGGGGAGTCGGGAAGGCGAATGTAAATGATGTGAGTGGTTATGTGAAATTGCGCAACTTTGCCCACGCAGCACCGCGGTGCAGGTTCCGAGGCAAATCCCCCCTCCCCATTCATCCTACGTCATAATGTCATGTATCTTATTTGTTGCAAATTTTATGTACTTCCTGAATTTCTAGATATTTTTTCCCTAAAAGAATTTTTAAAAAAATGATTTTTTTAATAAAAACCTTTTTGGGGGGTCATTTTACCAAAATTTGGGGGGGGGGGGGGGTTGCCGAGGGAAATTTTCGTGGGAAGTTAAAAATTCGGATTTAGCGACCCAAAAAGATATAGTAAGCTTTTTCCAGAACTACCATGAATTTTGCTAGGTAGAGTCCCTATACGGTCTCTTTTGCCTGAACTAACATGTTCATAGATCGAGCGGTTAAACCTACGATTTAGACACGGGTTTGATTTCACCACTTCCATTCTACCAGTTTTGACAGCAGTTGATTAAAAATAAATAAATTTTACATTAAAATATTAAAATTGTACATATGCAAAATTATTAAAAATCTTGGCTGAATTATTTCCCGTTTGATATCTATTGGTGTGAATTACCGAAATATTCTAATATAATTTAAAAATTAAAGAGTTTTGAACATTTTAATTTCCACGTATATAGAGTACTTTCAAAGCAATATTAATAATTAGACATTATAAGAAATTGTTTGTAAACAATTGTACTTTATATAATAAGATGATTTGAGACAGAATTAGTTGGTCAGCTTCCTGTTTGTAGGAATAACATTGTAATATATCTCTCAATTAATATTTATTTAAAACTACTTTTGAACGTGTTTGAGTGATATTGTTATACTAGTTAGTTTGTTACCGTGATAACTGGTTTTTTTTTTTGGTATTTTTTACGTGTGTTTATTCCTTAAAGTCTATAAATCGGCTGGATGTTACCAAGGCTAATAAATTATTTGTTTACAACAATATAAGGAACAATATTTCACAATTTATAATAATATCTGTAAATCTTGATAAGAAATTTGAGCATTAACAGTAATGGTAAAGAAAGTAAGTAAATGGATACTTACAAATTATTTTTTTATGAATATCCTAATATTACTTGTGATCTTTAATTAACATTTTTACTAATGTTTGTAGTAAAGGGTTATAAATATTATTGAAATTTGCATATATGTATTTAATTAAAAACATAAACATGATTTGCATTTTCAGAACGCAAGATTTCCCTGATAAATGTCTATTTAAGATAATTATTAAATAAAACTTTAATAAAATGTTCAACAATACATAATCCTCAAATTATACAAAAATTATAGATCTACGAATCCAAAATTTAGGTGATTTGTTGAAATTCAAACATTTGTAAAACTAAATAAATTAAAATGATTTATTATATTCAGTTTATCTCAGGTAATCAACAGTGCTCGCTTTCGTAATATAAAATTTAGTTTTGTATAATAATAAAAATTCTTTATTTAAATTTCCGAAGTAAATTTAATAAATAACTATTTGCATTTAATAATTTTAATTTTTTAATTTTTCAGAAAAGTATGTAAACATTTTTGTAGAACACCCAATTTCCGTAAAAGAATATGAAAAAACTATTCTCTTTACAGCTTTTTAAAGCCATGTAAAATCGAAATTGTTTATAAAGTATTTGAAATCTAATTTTTACATAACCGAAGAATTTTAATGAGATATTAATTCTGGTCACGTTCTAACAGCACATGTCGCAAAAGTTTACGTAATATGGCGAAGAAGTAATTATAAAGTAAAGAAAGATCTTGGTTTGATTTAATGTGCAAAAAATACTAATTAAAAATGTTAGAACAAGCTTCGTTTAATGTGGCTTTAGGTTTTAAAGTCTAAATTATTTTAAATCGAAGTTACTTTAATTTACAGTACATGAATATATTTAGATAAAAATGTTATTGATTAGAATACTATTTCATATTAGTGTTTGTGGCTTGGGTGAAATTTATGAGACATTCTATTAAAAATTAAATTAAAGAATAATAAAAATACCATGTCATTGATTGCCTAAAATTATTTAAATAAAACGAAAAGGTTTAAGTATTTGTTTTTTACATTATGATTTTTTTATCTGTTTAATCTAATGAAAATATTTCAAATTTTTATAATTTAAGTTTCATTAACAGTTTTTAAATATCGATTTTCTTGCAATACTTAAATAAAACTCATTTCTCTATTTGGCCCTAAAAAAACTTTGAAATTAAATCAATATATTGACAATGGAAAACGTAATGGTCGATGTTAAATGTAAAGCAACTAAACGATAATACTTAATAAAACGAACGTGTATTCCTAAGCATTAAATTTATGTTATCACAGACACACAGTCATCGAATTTGTTTTTCACTGATAATTTTTAACAAACGAAGTGAACCAATCTGGGCATATCGGGTTACAGATTAACCATTTTTTTTTCAAATTTAGTACTCATATTTATGACTCATTCAGTTTAATAGATTTTGTATATATATATACATACATATATATATATATATATATATGGGTCAATCCATTTCAAGTGTCCCAGCACTGGTTGCTCGACCATTAAAAAAAAAAAAAAAAAAAAAAAAAAAATCTGAAATTTTTTGTACAACAACCCTAACATGATGAAAGTTCAAAATGACTATTATTTTTATTTTATTAATTTTTGTTTGCGTATGGCGGCCATCTTTGTTTCATCGTCTGCAGCAATTTTCTCACATGAAGGGTTTACGGAATTGTAAATAATTCATAGTTTATTTCTCCAATTCAAGAGCGGATTAAAGCAATTTGCACAGAATACACAGAGCTAAAAATTTGGTAATAGAGTAGTTTTCGAAACTAAATGCTTATTTGTGAAATTTAAGCATAAAATTTCAGTTTTTTTCCAAAATATGTCCGTTTAGAAGAGGAAATTTTTCTAGCAAAAAAAACTGTCAACATGACATTTTTTTTTTTTTTTTTTTTTTTTTTTTGCAAATAGGCCGAGAGTACTTGTACTCACACGCTAAGTTTCAGACTCGCGTTCTCTTCGCTAAAAAAATCCCAAATTTTTCAAAAATGTCAAAAATGCACTTTTGAGGCATTGATATCTCTGGTGGGGCACGAGATAAAAATCTGAAATTCTGGTTTCTGACAGTATTGTATGGTAGTTTTATGCCCAAGAAATTTCAGGATAGAGATTTGACTACAAGCTGAGATATGGCAAGGGAAACAAATCAAAACAATACTGCCAAACTATTTTTTTGTTGTAGTCACAGGTAAGTATTTATTTCAGAGTGTCATTTAATTTTTGTTTTGTTATCTTTAAATAATGGTAACAGAAAATAAAGCCTTTTTCAAAGCTTAGCATTTAATTTTAAAAATTGTGATGCCTAAGGCCTACATTTTGTAGGGTTTCAGTAATTTTTGTTTTAATTTTAGTAACTAAAAGAAACCTCAGCACATTTACATAAAGAAAAAAAATATTTTTATACAAGACCTGAGACAGAAACAGACTAGGGAAAGAGAAAAGCTGGTAATGTTGACATACATGTTGAGACATGATCAAACGTGTCAAAACACATTCCTGCTTGTTGGTTTAAAAACAACAATTTTAATGCTGCTTGCCAGTCCCTAAAACTCGTTCCTACCATAAGTATGCTCCTGAAAATGAAAGATTTATACGATGTTACCATACATCAGCCTCAAGTAATTTTCAGAAAGTAAAGATATCGAAAGCCCTTTCAAAGTTTATACTGCAGGAAAATGGCATTTTTGCATAAGAAGTAAGCTAGAAATTATTAATGAAGTGAGACTTGCACATAGTGATTTAAAAGTTTATTTCTATGAGCCAACAGCGCTAAGAACTTCAATCAAGTTATCAAGAGATGACAAGACTTGATTCCTATAAATAAATTTTGAGAAAGATCAAAATTCTTGATTTTTAACCAACAAGCAAGAATGTGATTTGACACGTTTGATCGTGTCTCAACAAGTATGAGAACATTAAAAGCATTTCTCTTTCTCTATTCTGTTTTTGTTTCACGTCTTGTATAAAAATATTTGCTTTTCTTTATGTAATAGTGCTGAGGTTTCATTTATTTACTAAAATTACTTACAACAAAAATTACTGAAACCATACAAAATGTATGGCCTTAGGCATAATTATTTTTTAAATTAATTGCTAAGCTTTGCAAAAGACTTTATTTTCTGTTACTATTATATAAAGATAGTAAAAAATAAAATAAATTTAAATGACACTCTGAGATAAATACTTTCCTGAATAAACCGAATCGAATAAACCAAACTTCAGATATTTTCAAAATGCAAAATATAATTTTTGTTAACGCTATATTAACAGACAACTAAATACCACTTACTTTCTTTTCGGATATCTACTCTTGTGATATCTCTAAGTACATAGTTAATAAAAAAGAAAAGTGCCTAGTTAATCAGGATGGCATTGTGCTCCCAGTCTATTAACATTAATTTTATATTATACTCTTATTTCAGAGAATTATTTCTCTCGAAAAGTAAATTAATGGGGGAATTGCGAACCGTTTCCCCTTTTTATACTTGAACAATGAACCTTCAATTCTAATGAGGGAAGCTCCTTATCAGAATAAACCGTATACCAAAATTTGAATCAAATCGGATAATTCTGCATGAAAACCCCATTTCTATAAATTAAGGGGATGGATTAGCCCCCTGTTCCCCCCTTTTACTTATCAAAGGAACCCCAAAAACTAATCAGGGAGACGCCTTATCAGAATGAACGTAGAAAAAAACTTAAGCAAATCGGATATTTCTATCAAGAGTTATCGCTTTATGTACATACATACGTGCGTACATACATACAGAACCTGCAAGCATATTAGCATGATTTAATTATCCGTGAATGAATAGAAATTACTACTAAAGAAAATACTGTTTGTGATGGCGTTTTACCCTACAGCATACCCAGAATTTGGCTCAGTTTACTTAAATAATAATAAAACAGGTAACATTCCACTTCCCTCTATATACATATTTTTATTTTCCAATAGTGTCCGGATCTAAAAAACTGACTTTCACTTTCATTCCTTCGACACAACTATGTGAAATTTGAAAATAAGATATTATTTGTGTACTCTCTGACGAAGGCTATGTTTATAGCTGAAAATACTAAGAAGTATAAAAGTAATTTAACATCTTTTTTAAATATTTTTGTAATCTTTTAAGTATTTTGCACATAGTGTACTTTTAAGTTTAACATTTGAAAAATGAATTTAGCATTCAATTTATTTGTTTGACATAAAAGTATAAAAGTTTGTATAAAAGTAATTTAACATCTTTTTTAAATATTTTTGTAATCTTTTAAGTATTTTGCACATAGTGTACTTTTAAGTTTAACATTTGAAAAATGAATTTAGCATTCAATTTATTTGTTTGCGGAAAAAATCAAAATTGCTGTAAGAAAGTTTTCTTTTACATTCCACACTTTTCTAGATGTATTGTAAAACTCTAAGCTGCATGCGGAAATAAAATTTTATATATTTTTTTCATAACAGTTTACATTTATTATCTGTAAAATGTACTTTTGTACTAGCACGACACAGTAAACAGAAGCCCCACAGAATTTTAAATATTCGACAACATTCATTATAAATACTTGACGAGACTTTAGTTATGAGTATTTAGCTATTAGTTATGAGTTTCTGAGTATATAAAAATTTAAAATGGACATTTTTCAATGGAAAAAATATTTGGTGCATGGCATAACAGAGATTTTCGCTTGGGTAAAATATTACTTTAATATGCAAATGTATTTTTAAATTTTGTGTTTTGCACATCTGTTTTTATTTATCGCTCTGTAGTACGAATGCCTCGCTAAATGATCAAAAATGTTTCATATATACATTGAAGTACCATTCCCGTTGTTTTCAAGAATAAACTGTTCAATATATTTGAAACAAATACATTATATAACAAAGAATTTTCAAACATATTTTTGATCCAAATAACAAGTAACACATTCTGTATTAAACATGAATTACCGCTTTATTCAAATACTTGTACGTACATTAATTAATTTGTGAAGTTATATATAAAAATTTAAAATTACGAGTTATAAGTTATAATATTTGTTATGATGTTATAAAATCTTCAGTTTCAAACATTTTTTTTTTTGAAGTTATTAAGTGTATATGTAAATCTTTCAGTTTTATGAAGAAACACAAGTACTAAACAAAAAAATAAAAAGCAATTTAACAAATTACAACGACAATTTGAAAAATGATTTTTTCAAAGACTAAATTTTAAGACATAAAAAATCGCACGTTTTTAAACTTCAACGGAGCTGGTCATACATTACGTACTCCATAGATTAAACATTAATCCAATTTTAAATGAAATTTCATTTTTAAACTTCTAAACATCCCACAATATTACTTTTTACACCGGCTTATAGAGAAAAAATTCATTTTTAATTGCCATTTGTTTGAAAGCTGTATCTCAATTTGTTTCTGAGTTATAAATTTTTTTTGTGGTTTTTATTACTTTTTTGTCATAGTGGCAACAGAAGTATCCATCTCTGTTGAAAGTAAAGGGAAAATACAGACTATTGTATAAACCAATGAGAAAACGAATAAAATGCGGGATTCAACTAATAAAACGCTTGAGATATGTTTTTGATTTCCTACCCTGACCGAGGACAATAACCATTTTTCCAAATGGTTAAAAAAGTTTGATGGTGTTTCATAAAATTGATTGTGTGTTTTTTCTGTGTAATTATGTATTTTAAACGGCATAGAAATTCACATAAAAATATTTTCATTTTGTTTTACCTCAGATAACGTTAATAAAATTATAATCAATCGGTGTATTTTTTTCTTTTTTCTGTTCACAGAAAATACCACAATCTTTTAATGATCATTCAAAATTTAATATGCTTTAATCTAGATATAGTATAATTAAGTGTAAAACAAAGCAGTTTAACGAATATATTTCAACAATAAGAATTATTCTGTTACAGAGGAATTTTGATTTATATTAACGGTGATTCTTTTTTCTCTTCTCATTTCATTAAAAAAAATAAAAATAAAAAAAATAAAAATAAAAAAATCACACATTTAAAAAAAAAAAGCAAATATTGTTTTCCTTATAAGAAAAAAAAGGTCATATTATATATTTAATAGTGGAAAATGGGAATTAATAATATTTTGATTACTTTTTACCTTGTTTTTCGAAAATAACTAAGTTCCGTGTTGTAATACTATGTGCCATTCTAATTCTTAATTATTTCATACTATTCTTATTTCTTTAGATGCCATAAACGCCTTCTGATTGGAAGATTATACAAAAACTGCATAAAGTATCTTTATTCTTTGACTGATTGCATAAAGACATTTTTTTCACTCTTAATTAATATGTGCTAATTTACTTTTCGAAATAGGGATTCTGATTAACTCCCTTGACTTTTAAGCAAAAAGGTCTCGCAGTAAGCTTCAAAGAATTTCAAATTTTCGATATTTATAATTTAAACGAGACTTTAGTAGGGTTTCTGACTATATAAAATACGAAAATCGATATTTTTTCACGAAGAAATATTACATGGCATAACACAGATATTAGATGAGGTAAAATATTACCTTAATATGCAAATGTATTTTTACCTTTTTATGTTTTGCACATCCATTTTTATTTACAGCTCTGTAGTAAGATCGCTTCGATAAGTGATCAAGAATGTTTCAAATACACATTGAGGTTATATAGCATTTTTGGCATGCATAACCTGTGAAATGTATTAAGCAAATACATTATATAAAAAAGAATTTTTTAATATACTTTTTGAACCAGATATCAAATAAAAGAATGTGCATAAATCATGAATTACCGTCTTCTAAAATTAATTGTACATCTATTAATTAGCGTTTAAAATTCTGTATAAAAAATTTAGAATTACAAGCTGTATTTTAAATTATAGTACTAGTTATAATATTATTAAATCTTAAGTTTCAAATAAGTTTTTAAATAAAAACGTTATGAAGCATATATGTAATGTTTTAAGTAATATGAAAAAATATTAATGCTATAGAATGTTTGATGGTGTTCTATAAAATTAATTGTATGTTTTTATGTGTTATTATGTACTTTTTATTGGCTTAAAACTTCATATATATTTTCATTTTTTTTTTTTCAACCACAGAAAATGTTAAGGAAATAATGAGTCGGTGTAATTTTCTTTATGTTTTTGTATTACTGAAAATATTCACTGAAAAAAAAAAACTATACAATACTTTAAAGGGGAAGAAAAATATATGGATTTTAATATAGGAATATTATGATTGAATAGAAATAAAAAAAAATAGTTTAAAATATATATTTCAACAGTAAGAATTATTCAATTATGGAGGATTGTTGATTTCATTAGCAGCATTTAAGTAATGGAAATCTTTTTCAACACATTTAATTAAAAAAGTTTTCCACGCATTTTCCCAATAAATAGTTTCTCTTATTTAAGTTAATTAGGCAGACATGTTATTTCATATACTTAATATTGGGAAATGAAAACTTATATTTTACCTTTTTCCTGTAAACTACAAAGTTCTGTGTGATTATACTATATGCTATCCCATTTCTTAGTATTTTGTACATTATTTTCATTCCTCTAGATGCTATAAACGGCTTCTTATTTTAAAATTTTACAAAAACTTAATAAATTATATATATATATATATATATATATATATATATATATATTTTTTTTTTTTTTTTTTTTTTTTTTTTTGACAGATTATATAAAGAAAAATTCTTGTCACTTTAAATTAATATGCGATAATTTATTTTTCAAAATTGGGATATTAATGAAATAGTAACAAATTATAAAAAAATAGATAATAAATATATGTAACAAATTAATTAATAATTAATAATTAATTCCAGAATATACCATTTTTTAAAAAGAAGTAAATTTAATGCCCAGGTGTTAACACACACGTGTGATGTTTTCAGACAGGACGTTGAAATTTGTAATTTGATTGTTAACTTGAAAATCAATTGAATTATAAAACATAATTATTATTTTATATGAAGAATATAGTAAAACCAGTTTTATTGGAAGGTTTTACTTAATTGCGTGGGCATATATGAAACTATTAATTAAGCTTCTTAGTACAACTCATGCAAATAATCAGTGATAATATTACATATTGAAATATGTGTGAAGGCGTTTACCTTCACATATTAATTTTAGGTAGATTTCGTAATACATACTACCTATTGCAGTCGTTACCATGGTGCGACTTTTGAAAAATTCCTTCATAACTTTTCATTATAGGACCCCAGGAACTCAAAACCATCCCCACCTAAAAAGTTTATATATATATATATATATGTATGTACTAAATTTTGTCCGCACGATAAAAGTCGCAATTATGCACGAATCGTCTTCAACCTCGCCAACAACTTTGAAATGGCTAATATCTCGGCGGGGATTGAAAATGGGCAAAATCGGCACAAGGGAATGGAAATGGGGAGGGTTCAAAATTTTGAATACCGTCTTAACATGATTCTGATAAAACCAGCTCTTACACAACAATGACAGGAGAAAAGAATCATTTTCCGTTATAGCAGTTGCCAAGAATAATTAAAAAAAAAAAAAAAAAACAATAAAATTCTCATCATAACAATTACTTTTCTATTGCAAGATTTTTACGTGAAACATTGAATTAAATAAATAGTTTGACGAATTGAAAACAAATTGAATATTACCTCATAAGTTTTCTAAATCAAGATTTCCGCATGAAAACTCAAAATGAAATAAATAGTTTGACGAATTAAAGACAAAAACAAAATATTGCGTCATATTGGAAATAAAATGGACATCAACATCTGAATATGTAACGTCATGGTGAGTTTGAAGAAACGTATAACAACGACATGATAAAAATCCGACTATGGAAATATTAACTTATTTTAACACTTTGAGGTTCTCTGAATTTGCTTTAGCTATTTTTTTAAAACCTAATCCATATACATGCGTATGTGTATTCGTGTATATTAGAAATTTCACAAATGTTTAGCTCCCTAAAGCTCATTCTCAGTGAAGGAAATGGGCTTATCTCTAATCTTGATTTAAGTTTTTTTAGTGAATTCAGTACTTAACTTCGAAATCTACCTCCGCCTGTACGCCCGATCCGGCAGGGACTTTTTTAATAGTTTTCCCGTTTTCTGCCTTTAAAATTATGCATTTTTTAAACTCTTAACTTTAATTATCAGTCAGTATTTGGATTTATTTTGTAACGGTTGTTTCTTTTTATAAAATTAAGCAGTCAGTTTTTTTTTATACTCTGTGATTCTTTAACCGTAGCGCAATGCATTAAAAAAATTAAAAGATATCCTTTCCGACTCAGCAACATTTTCGTATTACATTCACATGCCTAATTTAGTTGCTATACAGAATCTATCCAAGCACCTTACATCTGCGCTTTTAGCCGTTAACCCAGATGACTTTCTTTTCTGCAATGTATAAAATTATTTCATTATTGGTACTTTGAATTTAATTAATTATTTTTATTAACATTCATTTTCGGTCCGTGAATCCCATAATACTTTTGTCAACTCCCTGAAAAATTTTATCTTGTGCACAGCAAATTTGTGAATCACTTTTGCAACACTAAATGAACATGATAATTAACACTTCTAACTAAAGTAATTTTCGATTGGGTTGTGAATGTGCAGTGCGAAATAAAAATATTGTGCAATAAGTGTAGTTAAATATTACAAGAGGAGAAAATGTGTTTTCAAAACATTTGAAAACATTCATTTTTAAAATTGTGTTATAAATGTTTAATAAATAGTATGTTTTAAGTGTATGTGTGTGTTATTTTAAAGGGACCATGTAGAAAAAGTTTTAAAATTGTTTTACATGTGTTGTTTTATAGTGTTCTAAATTATGTGCTGTTTACAATGTGTTGTTAATTTAGTGACAAAGTGTTGTGCAACACAACACTAGTGTAAGAAAATGTTTTCATCCACACTATTTACAACAAGATTTCAACACAATTAACAACACTATTTTTAGAACGCATTTTTAGATAGCAACACTTTTGCAACACATTAATAACACATTTCAAATTAGCAACACTTTGCAAAATATTAAGCAAACAATTACAACACAAAAGTATTTTTATATGAAGTTTCCCAATTCAGAATACATTAAAGTGCTGTTAAATTGGTGAAAAAAGTGTTATAAAATGTGTTTTATTGGTGTTAAAAAGCCAATTTCCAATATATCAATACGCTAGCAAGAAAAGGAGTTTGAATAAAAGTTATTGCAGATTAATAATTATTGCTGAGTCCATGAAATAAATTTGAAAGTTCTACACTAAAAACTTTTTTATATAAATTGGATCTCTGTCTTTCTTCTAAACAGAGGAGCGATATGGCTTTGCGTTTTAAATATATTTATTTTTGTTTTACCAAATTAATTTGTCTACCGAAAATATCTCTTTCATGTTTGATTTTCAGAACAACGTTTCAACTTTCATTCCCGAAAAACGGCAATTTTCAAAAATTTCCCAAAACTGCCACAAAAAAAAAAGATAGGAAAAAATATCTCTTTCCCATTTGATTTTAAGAACAAATGCGTTTCAGCTTTCATTCCCGAAAAACAATTTTTAGAAAGTATAATAAAAAACAAATTCACTCTCTGTTACGGATTCCTTTTACGAAATCATTTTTTTTTGGCTATGTTTGATTTTTTTGTCATATGTTATTCCTTTTATTTTATTTTTATATCAACCGAAATATTCGATCTTTTAGAAAGCGGTAAATACTTTTACTGAGCAAGAAACTAATTTTTATAACAAGTTTATTTTTACATAAATTATTTATATTCAATTCGAAAAAATTGCATATACAATCTTTTTAAATTAAACCTAATAATCCTGTACCACTTTCGTCCCATATAATGACATATGTGGATATGAGATTCTGTATATGGAGATTCTAATGACAGGATATTCTAACTATCGGTGACTGTAACCCTTAATTAAGTTAAATGTTTTTATTTTGTAACGATTTGGGCACGTATAATATAAACGACAACAAAACACAAGCGTTTAAAAAATATTATGAAACGTTTTCCAACGCATTCAGATTATTCAAAATTCACAGTTTGGAAAACGCATAACGCATTTGAAAGCACAATTCTTCAGTTATCATCAGTAATCGGAAAAGTATCCGAATTTTTGTGCAGCCCTGTGTATAATCTGTAGATATGTATGCATGCTACATAATATGCTAAACTTTAGTTTAGTTAAACGCATAGCACAGTTTAGAGTCCCCTTTTACAAATTTCATCAATAAATGGAAATGTACTTAAGATATTTTTTCAGCGATGGAAATGGCCTACAGAACTTATACACACCAAGTAATATGCACAAAAAATATTTACATATTAAAACGCGTTCTTCAACTGAAAATGCAATTTCAGTAATTATTGTTAATAGGCAATTGTTCACAGACAAATTTCTTTGTGCGTCCGTAAAAATGGACGACAAAATCTATGTACACCATATAGTACCGTTAGCAACTTTCTCTACTCCTGAGTGATGTATATTCGAATAAGTTTACAACAGTTTGGTATCATTAAAATTCACCGCAACCGGTTTTTCCTCATAGAACTTAAAGTATGATAATTCTTTTAAGTAGCCCTGTATCTACAATCTTCTTTTTTAATACTGACCATACTATAGAAAACCCAATAACATATATCAATTTCATGCAATCTGACTATATTTACGTGAGTTAGAGTACGCACAGACGACAGGCAAACCTAATTCATTAAAACTCTAACTGTAATGGAATGATTTAAAAATGATATTTTGAGTGTTTTATATTTATGCTATTCAAATAATAAATAATATTTAGGTTATTTCACCGAAAATGAATATAATAATGTAAATGAAATATCTTTATTTCTTCAATTAGCATTTTTCTTTTACAATTAAAGTACATTTTCCCTTTTAAATAGTAATATTACGTTAGAAAAAGTACAGTGAAGTTTTGGTATTTGACCAGATTTGATAGTCTAAAATATCCTTTTATAGTGGAGATTAAATACAACCAGGTAAAATATATATATTTTTTAATATTTAATATTTATTTTAATAATTACTAAATTATATTTCAAAAATTCAAATTACGTTGAAACGGATTTCATTCCAGTTGCAACAAACCTATATTTTATAATCGAAATCTACCGATCGTTGAATTTCTTTAAAAAATTTATGAAAATTAAAATGTTTCATTTTGTTAGTGATTATAATGATGATCAGGATAAATTTTCACAAACAAATTTGAACAAATTTTCAAGAAGAAATTCAGAATGTTACGTAATTTATTCGGGCATTTAAATATTAAGTCTCTTAATATTTAAATTGTGTAAAAATAATATTTTAGAAAGAATTATTATTTTTTAATAATTTATTTTTAATAAAATTTGAAATACGGAAATCCCAGAAGAAAAAATTTCATGCCACATGATACATTACACATTATTTGTATAAACATTAATTTTTATATTACATGTTTTTTTTTTTGTAATAAAATTGAATTCTGTTAGCACAATTAAAATTTTATATTATTAATTTAAAATGTACCACAAATAAATATTATACCATTTTGGACGCAAAAAATGACTTACTTAAAACACTTCTTGAATATTTTTAGTCGAATTTTAACTTTAAGAGAACTTGCATTTCAAAACTCGCCTTATTCAAAATGTTAAAGTTTTCTCTATCAATCTATTCTAATTTTGAATCAATCTATTTTATTTTCCTACATCTATAAAACACTACAATGTGCAAGAAAAAAACTAGTTTTATTTTGTATTTCTGGCATTCTGAAATCTTTGTTTACACTGTAAATCAAAGGACTCATTCACAGGTTTTCCGTGATTTCACAAAATTTGATGTTCTGTGTAAGTTAAGTTTTGAAACACACGTCCGCATATATCGATACACTAACTGATCAAAAGGGTCCAGACACCTTAGTTTTCGGCGTTTTGTCGAAAATCTACAGAATTAATGAAATATTAATAAACGTATTGAATAGATTGTTCTTAAATGTCTGAGATTTAAAGAACCTATTTGAATTTATATTTGACCTTATAACTTGACCTTATATAGCGGAGGTTTAGCCACAGCATCAATTAGAAGAACAATAATAAATTGTATAAACAAATAATACCGGGCACTACCATGTATGTTAAAAACGCTTGAAATAGTCTGTAGTGAGAACAAATGATTATATAGACACAGTATGTCTCACACACATATGTATGCGTTTGTTCAAGAATCGCACATATTTTAATATTGATAGGAAAGTTTATTTTATAAAATTTCAAAACAAAAATTAGCATTAAAAAAACATATAAAGTTTCCCACCAAATTTTGGAACTCTTCCTGAAAAAATTTCAAAATTCTGGAGAAACATTAGACAAAACATTTTAGAAACTAAACTTATTGAACAGGGTAAGTCAGGGATAGCTGCCTGCTCCCTTTAAGTTCCCTATTTTTTCAGTTCATATATATATTATTAAGTTCATATTTTTTCTTCTTTTTATAGTAATGCTTTTTACAGTGCACGCTTAACCAAACTACTTCAATTTTTATGTGGAACTTCATAAAAACCTTATTGTAATATGAATCAGATAAAATGGAATTTTTATCAAAAATATTAATCAATAATTTTCGCCGTCTATCCCAGATATTAGGGTTAGACAACCCACTTGATCGGCCAGTAGCTCTGGAAGCAGGAATAAATATGGCTGCAACCTAGTACAGTAACACATTACCTGATACCTGTTTCAAAAACATTCACTAAATATTTCATGAAAACTTTCTAGTAACCCAAGTTCATTATATTTCACCTGCAACTATTTCTGTCTTGTGAGGACATACAACGATAATCCAACTTACCATTTTTTAAGAATATAACTTTTATTTGGCGGTAAATTGCTGTAAATTCGTCTTCGACTGGTTGTAGAAGAAGGCAAGTCACTATATAGTCCTTTCACTTGTCCAATATCTCAGATACAGTGACTGTGGCAGCTAATATGATGGCGCATCTAACGTAGAATTAACCTAATAGTTTGAAAACGAGGATTGCATGAAATGGTTTTTTATGTGAATGTGCCGACTATATCACAATATTTATTTCAAAGTTTTGTAGTCAATTGTGTAGATCGACTTGTGTAAAAACTCAGTCAAATGTCACGACGGGCGTTTTACACAATGGAATGGAATATATTCCTTACTTTATGAATACGACTGGGTGATAAGGAATATTCCACAAATTGCCACTTTTATCAGAAATCACAGGAAAATTACATTAAATTGCATAACATTTACTAATGCCATCATTTACTGATAATTGCCAGAATTTTCATGGTATTTTGAGTTATCATTTTATACAAGTCTCTATAACGCCACCTCTGTATAATTTACTACGAAGTTATGAAAGGAAAAATGTTTCATAAATCTACATGCAAAATTTAAAATTTCAAAACTTTTCATTTCACACAATTATCATATTACTTCATAGAATATTTAATATTTCATTTTATTTGTATCATATTTTATTAAACGTATAATTATTTTCAAAATTTTAGTCAAATACTTCTTCTGCCTTTTTCAGGTTTTCTAAACGTTGCACGAAATTTGAAAACGCTGAAAGATATAAACACAAATCATACGAATTGTTTTGTAATTCTTAAAACACACCTTTATATTTTTTATTAATGTAAGTGTTATTTTTATAAAAATACATACACGCGCCATAAATGGTCTGTAAATCTTTCTTACAACTACAGATAATTTCAATCAATTTATGATACAGGGCGATCGTAGATATTTTAGTGATGTTCAATTTTTTGTCGGCCCCCTATTTGCTGTCATGACAAAATCTTTATTTTCAAATAACAGGTCAAATATGTTTTCCATATTTCCGAAGTGCAAGGAAAATTCATCAGCTATTTCACCATATCGCGGACAAAACATTTCTCCTATACATTTACCCAGATAGTGTAATTAAGTTAGTACTCGTCAAAAAAAAAAAAAAAAAAAAAAAAAAAAACGAAAAAATGTGTTTTATCGAATTTATTAAATAAATTAGAAAATGAACGACTATTTCCAAAAAAAAAATCTATTGAATAATTTAAATTTCGTATTACAACATTTTATCTAAAATAACTTTGCATGGAAATAACAATTTTAAATATGTCTATTACAAGGCTCTTAAAATTGCTGCTTTCGAAACCTATAAATTATTGCATTTTCCACCTTGTAATTATGGATATAATTTTCTTAGATACAATTTCACATGTGCTTTTGACAGTTTATAATAACCCATTTACGATCAGGATATTCTTTTTTTAAAATATACTTACAAAAATTGCTAATTAGATATCACTGCTTTTTTAACTAACTCTTTAATTAAGACTTTTTTAGAAGATCATTTCACTGTCTGTAATCTTTAATTAATTACGAAAGAAATATCTTTTTGAGGAACATCAAAAATAGTTCTATTATTAATTAAACGCTTTTTTTATCATGATGTATATATAGAAAATCATTTCTATGCATGATTTTTTAAAGGTATTTTTCTATAAGCACTTTTAAACTTTGTAAGAAAATAAATCAATCCTGTGTGAAAAAGTTTTAATTATGTAATTTTAGTAGTTAGTCTTAGAAGAAAATATAATATGGCGTATCAGTTATGTGTATTTGCAATAAAACTTTTTTTGATTTTGTGAGCTTGTGTAAAAAGAACGGGTTCTGAAGGGGTATTGAAATTTCTTTTAAATAATAAGAATTGAAATTAAGGGAAAATTTTAAGGTCGATAATCATTAAACTGTTGTAAAAAACAACTGCGTTGAAATGAACTAGGTCCAAAATTACATCAAATGACTTATGAAGGTTTAGAAGATGATAACACATTACCCACTGGTGTTGCGTTGGCGCAAACAGTACAATTAAATGCTAATGCTTAAATTTAAATTTCATTCTACCACTATTTTTGAATAAAAAATTTTCCTTATTTAATAACAAAAACTTTGATCATTAAAGAAAGCGGAGATTTCCTATCAAAATGTGTGCTGGCAAACGTTTTTCTGCAAAAAAAGTTGAAGATCCCTATGCTATAGTTTCGGCAGTTAATGCGTCAAAGCAGTTCAGACGAATTCAAATAATTAAAGTTACAGTCAACGCAAGCGAATTATTTGTAAATCCACATTTTTTGATTTGAAAGCTATAGAAACTTATGTAAAAATGCAGATATGTGAAAACAGCGTGGAAATAAGAAAGAAAGCGAAATACTATACCTGTAAATAATACCATTTAAATCTGAATTCAAAACAACAAGTAAATTATGAAAGCTTTTCAGGTGATGCGTTTAACCATTGACCAAATAAATCAGTACGCGTAAACGTACTGCAAAGAAACATACTAAAGTTTGAAGGTAAGGTAAATGAATATATCTTATTCTGGATCATTTTGAATCGACCATCCACAGTAATAACTAGTAAATCTGCAGATCAGGAGCTTCAACGTCAGCACAGGAAGTCATTATTTTTAAACACACTTTTGGGTAACATTCAACTCCCTGCAAACCGCAATTTAATGTTTTCAAATTACGTAATTATTTATAAGAATAAAAAATATGAAGTTTTCAGACATTATAAGCGTTAATTTAAAAACGTTATGTAAGGATATTCTGAAATTTTCATGAGCTGCTAATTCTGGTATTTTTTTTTAGATAATAAAGTAGATTTCTTCAGGGGGGCAGAGCCCCCCTGAATCTCCCGTGATTTCATTAAATTTATATATGTAACATTTTATTCATTGTAATAGCGGTTATCGTAAATCTTAGATTGATTTTTAGCCTCATTTTTTAATACCGGTGAACAGAAGAAAATTTACATTGACGCAATTATATTAAAAGTTTAGGTTTTATGAACGAAAAAGTAATTTCCTTTAAAAATAAAATAATTTTAATTCATATTTTCTGAAATGAGGATGCATTAGGAAGTAACACTCGTCAAAAAATATTTTTTCAGGCAATCTAGTTAATGTTTGGCTTTTAAGAATGAAAATATTTATTTCCCGATACAATGACGTCATTTTCAACAGGGATAATTTTTCGGTGTATAATTTTGATATTGATTATCTATTCGCTTTTCAAAAGTTTTTTTTCTTATCGAAATTTTCAATTAAAAATTAAACATTTCTGTTAGCCGTGTGCAGACGATAAACCGTGAGATATTGATAACATTTTTTTTTTTTAATATTAAGAATTAATATCATAACACAAGGCCCTTTTATTTCAACCTCAAAGCATATTCGCTTTGCTTTTGATATATGAGGTAAAATTCACCCTCTTTTCGTATTTTCGTTTTATTTCCAACTAGCTAACTTGCCCGGGTACGTAAAAAAACAGCACGAATTGCGAAAATCACAATAAGATATCGCGAAAAAAATTTAAATCGCTGCACACATTTTGAAAAGAGAAAATATATATATATATATATTGTGTTCGAAGATTGAAAGTTGATTCAACTTCCATCAACGTCTTTCACGAATGTGGAAAAATGGTAGAAAATCGATAAACTACACTAAAAATCACATACAAAATACCCGAAAAATTCGAAAATTGTTATACGAAATCCGAATAAACTTTATTGAAATAAAGGTAAAAATTATTTTAGTGTTATAGGTCAAATTTGGAATGTCAAAAAATTGCAGCAGATCGCGAAGAAACGTTAATATCGAATTAAAAATCACCTGATGACGTAACAAACACGTGCAAAGTGTTTAATGTCAAGTAAATTTGACATTTACGATCACCCATTATTGGTATTTAATCTTACAGTTTGGCGATATTTTTTTTCTGGTCTACGGGATAATCAGGTAGAACCACAAATTATTTATGTTCGTATTTAAAAGTAGATAAATAGCTCTTCTTTATATAAATAAATAAAATAAATATTGATAAAAAATGCTTATATGTATATGAAAAGTAAATAGTTTGCCAGTAAATCTACGCAAAATTCACTTCAGTCGCCAAGGCCATTTTTTCTAACTCATCAAAGCCCATATATTAAAAATATACCAAATACTCTTCAATCTGTTGCCTGATACTAAGTATTCACAATAATGTAAATAACTATTAGGCATAGATACGTACCGGGTTGGGCGCGATTTTTTTTCACGCCAATTTGGTGAAAACATCGTTTTCAAATACCAGTTACATATATATATTTAAATTATTTTCTGTTATTTTAAAAGGATATAGCAATAAATAATAAAAAGTTTAATTAATATCTATAGAACAAAACAGTTTATATAACTGTATAAAAGAAAATAAAAGTAAATAAACAATTTATTAATAAATAAACAACAATACCCGAGTTATCATGTCAGGCAAAATAACGCCATTTTGGAGCCATTATGTACCATGAAGCGTATATGACATGTGTGTCAACAAAACTTTCAATAATATAGTAAATATGACATTTTTTGTGGCTTGATTATCGAAGATTATAAAATATGTGTTTATACGGCAAATTTTTACGCTAAAATTTAAATACTTGACTACATAGTTATAATTTTAACTCCTTTTTATATAATTTATATTTGAATATAAAGATTTACTCCAAAACGTTCTCCTATACTTAAAAAAAAATATTGCGACCTTCGCCTGGCTTGATTATCGAATATTATAAAATATGTGTGTATATGGCAAATTTTTACACTAAAATTTAAATACTTGACTACATAGTTATAATTTTAACTCCTTTTTATATAATTTACATTTGAATATAAAGATTTACTCCAAAATGTTCTCCTATACTTAAAAAAAAAAAATTATTGCGACCTTCGCCTGGCTTATTTCACACTTCTGCCTTTGTGGCTTAAAAATTGCATTGTTTGGCGACCAAGGTAATAATTAAATAGCATGTAACTCACAAATAAAGCCTTTCTCCTGTAAGACATACGATGGGAAAATTACATAAAAATGATAATTTAATTGAATAAAAAAAAGAAGGACTAAAAGACTGTTACTTAAATTTTATTTCTTCAAGTTTTTTCAGGCACATTTTTATTAACCTGGCGAAGCGAAAAATCGCCAAATAATGTATCAATTGCTTCTTCCATACTAATTTATTTTTTAAGTGTTATAAACATTCCTTTCATATTTAAATTAAATATTTTCATTTTATAAATTTTATCTCGCATTAAAAAGGTTATTTTTTTTTTAATTAAACAAATGACAGTTATTTTCTTTCAATTTGCGAGTTGTTTACATTATTTTCTAACGGACATAGCCATTTCAATTCATTTATCAACTATAATTTTCGCCAAAATGACCACTGGCAACCCTTTCGTCGAAAATATCAATAAAATACAATAATCTAAGCATTGTATCATGTTACTTTTATTCACAATTTAATTTACCTGGATTCCCTTAAATGTAATTAATATAATCTCTTAAGTTAATATTAGATTTGGTTGCATTAAAATATTTCAATTTGTTGATTTTCTGTAAGCAAGTAATCCATATTGGTTTACAATGGAAGTCTTTGAATGAACTTTTTAATTTAAAAGATATGTATTTGAACAAAATAAATAGAACATAGCCTGCCTTTACTTCTGGCGTAAAATCCATCTATATTTTCCAAAGACAAAAAAGTTTGTTTGAAAAAAAAAAAAAAAAAAAAAATCCCTTTTTTACGTTCATTTGACTTCAAACAATTACACATACTTTCACATCTGCGATATTTTTAGGCGTAGTTGCGTTGCTAGGCAACAGTTAAAAAAATTAAAACAATGAAATGTGTACATTCTAAAGAAGAAAAATTATAAAAGAAAATATTTTATGTTATTGGAACGCATATATATAATCCCTCCATAAGTTATACACCGAATTTAAAAACTCTGACAAATGCATTTCAAAAAAATTTGAAACTAATATGAACATTGTGTGATTTCAATTAGGAAATTTCATCATCCATAATTTACCATTTAAATCGTCCAATCATATGGGTCATTTCCTTTCAACAAATAAAAATGGAAAAATCGTCTGAATAGCCATAAAAAAGCATTATTGTGAAAAATAAAATATCATATATTTTCCGAACGAATGAACCAAATATAACAAAAAACTATACAGCTAATTCCGGGTACCTCACCAACATACCCACTTAATTTCAAGTTAATCGGATGCTTTTTGCGGCAGTTATCCCGGAATAGACAGACAGACTAACAGACAGACTAACATACAGACTAATGGAATCCAAAACATTTCGTGTCTCCACAGTAAGCCTTCACTGACGTTTCGGCAATTAATTTAACTAGTAAATCTGCAGATCAGGAGCCTCACCGTCATCTTTGCAAGTCATTGTTTTTTAACACTCATTGCGTAATATTCAACTTCCTAGAAATCGCTTTTTTAAGTTTTCAAATTACATAAATATTTATAAGCATACAAGATACTTCGTAAAATTCAGAAATTAGAAGTGTTAAACAAGTGGTTATACATTGATGTTCTGAAATTCTGATGAGCTACTTATTCTGGTAACTGTTTAAATCAAAAATTGCATTTCTTCAGGGGGGCTCTGCCCCCCTGAACACCCCGTAGTCTATTTAAATTTACATTCGTAATTTTTTATTGATTGTGCGGATGGTTATAGTATATCTTAGTTTTTTTTTACGCTGTGATTTATAAGGATAAGCATAAGTTTTTTTTTTTTTTTTTTTTTTTTTTTTTTTTATAAATTAATAAAATTTAAATTTAAAATAAAATATTCATGTTAACCGTACACAGACAATAAATCTTGAAGTGACGCCAAAAATGTAACCCTAAAATCCGCTACATTCGGCACAACACAGCAACGTGCTTAAAAAAAAAAAAAAAAAAAAAAAAAGATTAATATTTTTAGTAATACAGTTTTTTATTCATAATACAATGAAATGCTACTTTAGAATGCTTATTGCTTAAATATAAGCAGATCATTTTCATTTTACAGAAAAAAATGCACTTATGAAGTCAAAGAATTCGGTCCCTGTTCCACGTGCTTGTTTTGTTTGGGCCGAATGAGGGCATTTAAATCTGAGCGATAACGCACATCGTATTGCAAACTGTTTTTACGGCATACTACATCTCCATCTATCACTTTCCTCCGTGAATAATAGTTAATTTTATTTTACCCAAGATCTTTTTTTTTCCAGCATCTTTGTTTTCGATAAATGACGTCTAATTCACCTGCTATGCATACTTACTCAAAACTTTTCATCTTATTATATTAAGAAATACTCGAGAGTTTTCTTTTTATTTCCAATATGCCGCCAAATTAATTTTTCTATTCTTAATTTTATTTTTTACTTTCCTGTTTCAAGACAAAACATTTCAATTGAAAATTGTTTAAAAGAAAATATTATTCCGGGTTTTCATTTTCTTGGCAACAATTAAAGAAATATTGGTAAATGTTATGGAAAAATGTTACGTTATTCTCTATGAAAATAATGAACTTTTGTATTTTTAAGCAAAATATTTGAATAAAATAAATGAAATAAATGAAATATTGCCTATTTTTTATTTCTGGGCTAAAATCCATCTATATGCAAAGATACAAATTATCTTTATCAAAATATAAAAATTTAATTCATCCGTTTTGACGTTGGCTTTACTCAAACATTATACACCCAATTATACTAATATTATTAGGACCAAATACGTTGCTAGGCAACAGATGAAAGAAAAGGAAAAAAAATGAAATATGCATTATCTCAAATTGACAAAACAAAATCCTTTATATTATTGGAAAACATGCATAAAATCCCCCCCCCCCAATATTATAAATCTAATTAAAACAATCTCGCAAATATATTGGCAAGATTTCAAACTAATTGGAATAATTTAATAATATTATTTAAAATTTTCAGCATCAAAAATTTACCATTTAAATCCATTTTTCATATGAGCCATTTCTTTCAACAAATGAAAATCTGAAAATCGTCTGACTTGCCATAGAAAAGCATTATAGAGCAAAATAAAATGTTCCATATTTCCCGAACAAAGGAACCAAATTTAAAGAAAAACTATACAGCTAAGTACGGGTACCTCATCAACAAGCCCAGTGAATGTCAAGCCGATCGGATGCTTTTTGCGGCAGTTATCGCGGAACAGACAGACAGACTAACAGAAACCAAAACTTTTCGTGTCTCCACAGTAAGCCTTCACTGACGTTTCGGCAATAAGTAATATACACTAGTAAATCTGCAGATCAGGAGCCTCAACGTCAGCTCTACAATTCATTGTGTTTAGCACCCTTTGAGTAATATTAATCTTTCTACAAAAAACGAAATTTAAAGTTCTGAAATTACATAAACATTTATAAAACGAAAAAATATTTCGAAGGTTTCTGACATTAGAAGCGTTAAATTAAACCCCTTGTTATGTAATGGTATTCTGAAAGTCTCATGAGCTACTTATTCTGGTAATTTTTAGATAATAAAGTAGATTTCTTCAGGGGGGCAGAGCCCCCCTGAACCCCTTCGTAGTGTAATTTAATTTACATTTGTAATTATCAATTAATTGTGTTAATGTCCTTTAGTAAATTCTACCAATAGACGGAAACGTACATGAATTCTTTCTACAGTCCTGTATATTACGTGAAGATTTTTACGCGTCGTCTATAACATTTCAATTTAATGCAAACAAAAAACCCTCTTAAAACTGCTCATATCACATTTCCGGGGATTAGTATGCATAGTGTGCACCATATATCCAGTTTCTGCGGAGTCCTGTATATGGTTCTATTTAAATTCTGCAAACATTTGTTATTATACTAAATGTAATTGGGCTGGGAAATACATAACTCAAATTAAAAAAAAAAAAAACACACTGAAGCAATTCGCGCTCATTTTCATTTATACTTACGAATTCATTTGTGTATCCCTGTACATGGTCTATACAATATTTAAGCACTACTTATTAAGCACAAATTTACTTAACGTTAAAACGCACACCATAATCGAAAATGCTCTTCAGCAATCATCCCTAATAGACCAGAACTGTATCCGAAATTTTTTATGTGACCCTATAAATGAACGATAAATACGATACAAATCATATTCAAGCTTCTTGTAGTCAACCACAGTAATGTAATTTAATTTCATAATGTTTGAATTAGTGCAACACAATTAACACACTGACGACAGGCAATTTAATTAAATCTGGGTTTAAAAACAGTAGAAGCTCCTCCCTCTTCTGAAAGTGTCTCGGAAATTGGTTTCTGAGATATGTTTTTCATGTTTATGCAGCAGTAAATATCTTTCAATGTACGGATGTAATATATAATGTCTTACAATCTATAAAAAATATGGACAACACAATATAAATGTCTTTTCTGTAAGGTAGAAGTCACTCCCTTAGCCAATGATGTATTCTGAATAAAAACGAGAATTCTCGTTTCCCGTCGCTAATGTGTTAAAATAAGCTGTGAGGAGTTAGGTTTTTTCCCCCGTAGACCACTTTTGTGTGACCCTGAAAAAAACATATGCTTTGCACCCCATATACTACAAAAATGTTTCAAAAATACATATCAATTTTATTATTTTGTAACTGAGTAACATCATTAAAAAACGCCACAAAAGGATTTTCTTCAAAGATTGTAATATTATGAATACTTTTGAGTTCCCTGTACGCATGCTGTAAGTGCTACACATAACATATTTTATAGTAACCAGGTTCTAGTGCACCTTAATAAAGTATATAAATTTCATTACGTTTAAAATTGTGTAACATTATTAAAATACACCGCAGACGATTTTTCCCAAAGACTATAATGTAACGGAATAGTTTTGAGTGCCCCTGTAATTAAGCTATGAATGCTACACTCTTCATTTTTAATAACAAACATACTTTGGCAAACCTCAATAACGTATATCAATTACATGTAATCCCGACAATATTTACGCGAGTTAGAGCACGTAGAGAAACACGGCAATCGACAGATAGAAAAACTGAAGTCATAAATACTTTTCATCCATGTTGGAAAGTGTTAAAAAGGATTTACATGCCTTTAACTGTACTTTTTTTTCACTTATAGTATGGTTAAACATCAGTTTAAACATCCTAATCCATGCGATAGCAATAACATATTAAAAGCCCCCCAAAATATGCATATCTGGAGATCTATAAATCTACTGGAAAATAATTCATTATCGTGCCCACTGTTAATTGCATAAATTGCATCGATTTGGCGCGATAAAATATTTTTTGTGATAGCCTTTTAATAGTACCTGCAACAAAATTAACGTAATTTACTAACTTCATTCATATTTGACGCAATGATAGGCTACGAATAACAGTCGCTAGGCAACGAAGAAAAGGAAAAATAAAGAAATATGTATCATATAAAACAAGAAAATTAATTTAAAAATTCTTTATATTATTGGAATACATGTATAAATGTCCTCAAAACATTATACACGTAAATAAAAAAATCTGATAGATATATTGATAAAACTTCAATATAATAGGAATAATTTAAAACCCTTATTTGGAATTTTAGTATCCATAATTTGACATTTAAATCCATGAATCAAACGTGCCATTTTCTTTCAACAAATGGAAATTTGAAAATCGTCTGACTTGCCGTAGAAAATCATTATAAAGAAAAATAAAATCTTCCATATTTTCCGAACGAATGAACCAAATTTAACCAAAAACTATACAGCTACGTCCGGGTATCTCACGAATATGCCCAATTAATTTCAAGCTGATCGGGTGCTTTTTGCGGCAGTTATCGCGGAACAGACAGACAGACAGACAAACGGAAATCAAAACATTTCGTGTCTCCACAGTAAGCCTTCACTGACGTTTCGGCAATTAAATTATTTGATTTTCAATTACATTCTACACTGTAAAAAGTGACGGATGTTTCTTATTCTACACAAATGTACTATAATCAAGAACAAAAATATACAATAACATCTTCAAAGTCACCGAAGGCTCCGAAAAGCATTCCTTCACCTTTAAAAATCTCAGAAAACTATTTATTTTCGAAATTTAAATGATATATTTTTTAAATAAATTATTAGCTACCGGTCCTTTTCGGAAACATTTCTCAGTAGCATTTCAGTGCAATAATCAGTCTTCTCAAATCAGAATATCACATTTTGAGAGGCTATCAATTCTCAGGTAAATATTTTGATATCCAGAAAACATGTTTAACTGCCAAACATACAATATTAACATTAATATGAAAATTACTATTATTTTATTACAATTGCATGCACAAATTCATTTATGCAGCAGAAAATGTTTACTTGAAAATGGATAGAAAATCCGAAAAACCGATTTTTTTGGTACAGAGAACTGATTAATGCATTGTAAATACTAGTAGTAAACGTTTCCAAAATTTGCGGGCAGCTAATAAAAAATTCATTTTCTAAATTCTTCTTTAAATTTTGAATATAAATTATTTTCTGAGATTTCTAAAGATAAAGGAGCACTTTTCGGAATCTTGGGTGACTGGAATTGCGTTCATGATTATTGCACATTTTCGTAGATTAAGAAACATATCGCTCAAGATAAGTGACACATCTCGCAAAAATTCATTTTGCGTTTTATTCCACTAATAGATCTGCCATAGGTGCATTATTGGTGCATATTGTGCTTATAGGTGCATATTGTGCATATTGTGCATATTGTGCATATTGTGCATATTGTGCATATTGTGCATATTGTGCATATAGGTGCATATTGTGCTTTGTAATATACTACCATTAGAAATTTATTAACACTTTACAGAATGTGTGTATTGTTGCAATCAAAATAGCTCTTTTTATTACCCCATAAGTCATTGCGCGCATATCTTCAGAAAGTATGTATGGATTGGCATGAAATTTGGTAAATATACTAAACATATATGTGTGTTTAAAATGACATACTCTTAGGCTAAAAGTATTTCATTAACTACATAAAAAATATATTTTCGTAAAAAAAATAAATAAAAAAAAAAAAAAATAAATAAAAATTTTGCATTTTTAATGAATTAAAATATTCATAACTGAAAATATTACCATTGTAAATACTTAAAAGTAGACCATTTTAAACATACATATTTGTTTAGTATCTTTACCAAATTTCATGACAATCCATACTTACTTTCTCATGATATCATCCGCGCAATGATTTATGGGGTAAAAAAAGAGCTATTTTGATTTCAACAATACACAAATTATATAAAGGGTTAACAAATTTCTAATGTTAGTATATTGCAAAGAATAATCTGTTTAATCAATATCCAAAATTTCATGTTTATACATAAGAAGGTTTTGAAAATAGACTAATTCAAACTTTGAAGTTTTTCCTTAATTTTCGAGGCGTTTAAAAGGTAAAAGACCCCTTAAGAGTTTTACTCTTTTATGCACGTTTTCATGCCTGTATACAGAGCTAAGTGGTATAATTTCACGTTGCAGTAAAATCATGCAAATAATTCTTTTGCCTATCCTGTAAAATTTACTTTTCTCGAGATGTGTTACGTTTCTTGAGGGTGAGCGATATGTTATTTTATACAGTGTACGACCTTCAGAAAAATTGTAGTTTTCCTGTTTTTAATAGGAATGTAGAGTATATATACAGAAAAATTAAAAGGTAGGTACGTAAAAAAAAAGCAATTCATCCATAATCAGATAAGAAATATTTTCATAGTCAAACTTTTCAGAAATTTGGAGGATAATTGAGTATTTTCAAAATTTTATGATAAAATGTTCACAAAACATTCAGATCGTTTAATTTAGTGTAATAAATCTGATAAACTTAAAGGTATGATCTAAAAAAATATATGTATACGAATTTTCTGTCTGCCTGCTTAAAATAATGAGAAAAATTCACCCTCGCGTGTAACAAAGCTATTATTAGTAAACGAAAAAAAAATATGCTATTGTTAAGAACAACAATGATAATTATCGAAATGGTAAATAGAAATATTGTTATATGGTTAATTATTTACAACAGAGAAACACGAAAGAGGATTCGTTTGTATTAAATTAAGTATTTTGGGATAATCAAAACATTTAGCATCTGATCGTGAATTTGCATTTGGGCTGTGAATTAAAGGGGAGAAAATATTCTGATTAGAAGGGGTAAGTGCTGTAAATGCTTAGAAAGTAAACAACATTTATCTTCAAATTAAGTTAATACTTGCTAAAAGTGATAAAAAATGATTGGCAATATTATCTTAGATTGCAAATAAATATCTCTGCTCATTTTGAACGACATGTTTCATCGCTCAGACGACGACATTCTCAAGACGTAAGGGAGACTGGGGATGAAAGGGACAAGGGATGAAAGGGACACTCAAAATTTCAGGAATAAAATAAAATGTACAAAGTTTCAATTTTGCCTCAATCGATGACGATACTTGTTCTGTCTTAATAATCCTTATAACTAACATCAGCAATTGTAGGGTTGTAGGTGATGAAAGCAAAACCTGTTTTTGATATAAAAAAATAAATTTTGATGTTGCTTTTCTTTTTTCTTCAAAGTAATATTGTGTTTAGCATTATAATATTTATGTTATTTAGCATTGTAAAGTATGCACTTTATGTGAATATCAGTATATTTCGTTAGGTAAAATACTGTCATGCATGAACACATTTTTCATTTTGCTAGGTGAGTATGGGCTTGAAAGGGACAGAAACTCAGGGGTTGAAAGGGACATCTCCCTTTCAACCCCTCAGGTTGACTCTTAAGCTGTTTCTATCAAGCTTCCTTTAGTGAAGCTCAATAAAAAGAGTCAGATTCATATTTGCTCCAAGCATCTAATATCAACTATGGTTTGACAACTCCGCATATGAATATTCAATTGCTTTGAATTCTCCAAATACGTCTCTATGTTGCAAACAAAGAAGCAAGCTGCAATTGATTGGTTCCAAGATTTTATTCAACGAAATGAATTATTTTCTCTTAAGAAACCTATAGCCATTAGTTTAACAAGAAGTACAAGTTTCAACAAAGCTAATGTTGATAATTTTTTTAAACCTTCAGTTAGTTATAGATCGCTATAAATTTAAACAGAAAATAATATATAACTGTGATAAAACAGGCTTAATGATAGAGCACAAACCACCAAATATAGTAGCAAAACGTATTGAAAAACAATTTTCTCACGTAACATCAGCTGAACGTGGCAAACTTGTCACACTTTTGGGTTTTGTTTCTACATCAGGTAACTCTGTTCAACAGTATTCGTTTTCCCAATAAAGAATTTCAAGGATTTCATGCTCGGGGGTGCCTCATCCCAAAAACTTGGACTTGCTCATGACAGTTGGTCAATGACAGTTTTTTAAAGCAATTGTGAATTAACGAAATATCCTATTTGTTCCAAAACTGATCCTGCGCTTCTCTTATTCGATAATTATGAAAACAATATAAATATTAAGACAAAAAAATTTGCGAAAGGTAATGGAATAATTATGGTGATATTCCTGTCGCACTGTAGCCAAACTCCATAAAAACACTCGTAATGAATTCAAAGTACAATTTTTCAGAAAAAAAAACAGAATAAAACCATTTTGTATTTACTGATACTATTGACATGGATAACGTGCATATTAATGATACTGTGGTGAAGTTAATTAACCGTAACTGGTGGTGAGACAGCTAGAGCTAAATCTTTCTTAGTCAAATAGGACTAAACATGTTATTTTTCTTGTTTTTATTTTATCATATGTTGCTATATATTTTAGTTTTATTTGCGAATAATTATCTTTTATTTTTTTATAATGTAATCTCAAATAAAAAGAACTTTTTTTCATAAAAGTGTTTTATTTATGTGTGTCCCTTTCAACCCCGCCCAGTGTCCCTTTCATCCCCTACAATGGGGTTAAAAGGGACATTTTTCCCAATTTATATAAATGCCAATATATTTTAAATTACTGCACTTGAGGATAAGAGGATTTACTAGTATCAAAGCAAAGGTTTTGGACGAGAATAAGGTGAAAATTTGAAAGTGATATCTTTTAATGTCATTATTTTATAAGCCTATAAAGTCAAAATGTCCCTTTTATCCCCACTCTCCCCTGTAATGATACAAATATTTTCTCAAAAAATTTTTTAATTGAAAACTGGTAAACAAAACCATACGATCTCATGTATAATGAAATCAACTACAAGTAATAATAATACAAATGAGTAATTGAGAAGGGGAATTATTTTATACTATTGTTTCTTATTCTATAGTGTATCTCTAAATTTTCGGTAGATTCATGGAAGCTGAATCATTGCATATATTCTCACTGCGTAAAAAGATCTCAATTGATTCTCGTACAATGAATGGAAAATGAAATGTTCATAGATAAATTGTTTGACTATATTTTAAATTAATCTATAAAGTTTCTTTGTTATGTAATCTGGCCAAAGCTGTGGTTTTCGTGTTGTATTTCATGACTGCTATATGTTCTTTAATTCTTTTGTGAAAGCCATTTCATATACACCTGATAATAAATTTGGTTCTCTTGGATCTATTTTCTTACGGGCTATTTTTTTTATCGAAGGTTTGCAATAAAGCAGATATCATATTTATTAAACTTTGACTGATGTGACAAAACTTGTCTCATAATTACTGTGAATAGGTCTGACAGTCCGCTCCATTGAATAAATGGTGGATAAATGTATGAATAAAAGGCGCAAGTATCTCAGAGAATACTGGTTTGTACAGGGTTTTCATAATTAACATTTACCTATTCAAAAGTCTCTGGTGATAGTTCTAAGGTACCAAAATTAGCAAGATTTTGGTAGTCCTTTTAGTTAAACTGAAAGTTAGAAGCTAAGTGGTCTTGTACCTTTTAAACGTGTCAAAAATTAAGGAAAAACTTCAAAGTTTAAATTAGTCTTTTTATGTAGAAACTATATAATAAACCATAAAATAACCATATATAATAAACCATTCTACATAAAAAAAACCTTTTTATGTAGAAACATGAAATTTTGGATGATGATTAAACAGATTGTGCTTTGCAATATACTACCATTAGAAATTTATTAGCCTTTTATAAAATTTGTGTATTGTTGAAATCAAAATAGCTCTTTTTTTTTTTTTTTGCTCCAGAAGTCATTGCGCGCATGATATCTTGAGAAAGTATGTATGGATTGTCATGAAATTTCGTAAAGGTACTAAACAGATATGTGTGTTTAAAATGAACTATTTTTAAGTTTTTACAATGGTATTTGGTCTAGGAATTAATTCGTGCGGTTTTTAATAAAAAAATAAAGCTTTATTTCAAAAGCAAAATACATAAATACGTTAACAAAAATACTGTCCATCGCTACACACTACTTTTTCCCATCTTTCAGGGAATTTACGAATTCCGTGTCGAAAGAAGTCCTCACTTTTCGGAGCGATCCAATCAGAGATCCATTTTTCTATATTTTCTGAAGAAGTGAACCGCTGTACAATCAAATCGTTATACATGCAATCAAACAAGTAGTAGCCTGAAGCAGCAATGTCTGGTGAATACAGCGGGTGGGGTAACACTTCCCATCCAAAATTCTCCAAATATGTGTTGACCGGTTTTGCGACATGGGATCGGGCGTTATCTTTCTTTCAATTCTTATGTAACCCAATGTGATATCTTTTTGATCATTCCCATTGCTTTGAGGCGTTTGGAAACTGTTGTTTAATCAACCTCTAATGATTTTGCAAGTTCTTCCTGCGTCTGACACGAATCCTGATCGAGCAATGCTGTCAATTCTTCATCTTCAATTTTGTTGGCTGTCCGGGCCGTGCTTGGACTTCCAAGCCGTAATCACCACTTTTAAACCGTGCAAACCACTTCTGACACGTTCGTTCAGCTAGAGCATAGTCACCATAAACTTCCACCAAAATAACATGACTTTCAGTAGCACTTTTCTTCATGTTAATGTAATGAAAAAGAACCCTCCCGCAAAAACAATTTATCAGGTACACATTTTCAGTTTTATAAAAATTGTTGTTGTTTACGCTCAAACCAAATGGCATATATTAAACTGAATGCGCAATAACAGTAGTTTTAAATACATGTTTGAACAAACGAAAGTATGGGACAATACGCTAGTTACGCCATCTCTTGTAAAACCACACGAATTAATTCCTATACCAAATAATGTTTTACTTAAGACTATTTTTATTCATTAAAAATATAATTTTTTTATAAAAAAAATTATATAGTTAATGAAATAATTTTGTCATAAGAGTATTTCATTTTAAACATGCATATATATTTAGTATATTTTCCAAATTTCATGACAATCCATACATGCTCTTTCTCAAGATATGGAGTAAAAATAGAGCTATTTTGATTTCAACAATACACAAATTGTGTAAAAGATTAATAAATTTTTAATGACAGCATATTACAAACCACAATCTGTTTAATCAATATCCAAAATTTCACGTTTATACATAAAAAGGTATTTCAAATGAAAATCAAATTTTAAAGTAATTGCTTTAGAGACGCAAAAGTCAACATAGTGAAAAAGATGCCATGCCGGGACTCGAACCCAGGAGTATTATAGAAAAAGGTGTTCGATTCCGAGGGTGGGTGGTGTGTGGAGGAGGATATCGTACTATAGTAGGAGAGGGTTTGAGAGATATGTGTGTTAAGTTCTTATCAGTCGGAAAGGATATAAGATAGGATAATCTGATAAGATAATCTGATAGTGAGATAAGGGTAAAGTGAGGAAAGATCACGGTATAGTAGGGTGGTATTAGTTTAGATGAAAATTATAGAAAGAGTCTTCTGGCAACCCGCTTCTTTCTTCTTTGCTAACAACCCCCCCCCCCCTTATCGAGATTTTAAAAGTTAAAAGATAGTTGTTAGATGGGAGATACGTCATTTTTCAGAATGACTTCACGGGAGGAAGTGTTGACTGTAGTATGTCTGTATATAGCGGTGTGTATTATTTTTGCACTGATATATGTATTTACCGGAAGTGAAAAGTTTAAGATTGATTTTATACTAAATTTGAATGAAACCGGGAATTTATCTTTCTCAATATGATGCGATTGCATATTAACATATCACGTAATAAAATTTCATGCTGTAATGAAGGAGATTTATCAGAATCCAAGTCACGCGGGAAGTTTCGGTGGTGTCAATGCTTTATATTCTGCTGCCAAAGGAAAAGTTACGAAAAAGACCATACAGAAATGGTTAAGCGGGATCGACTCGTACACGCTACACAAACCTGTACGAAGAAATTTTCCGACCAATCATGTGATCGTACATTCCATCCACCAACAATGGCAAACCGATCTGGTGGACATGATCAGTCTGCAAAAATACAATCGGGGATATCGCTACATTCAAACCTGCATCGACATTCTGTCTAAATATGCGTGGGCGATACCACTCAAAACAAAACGCGGGAGGATATTGTGAAAGCCTTTCAGACTATTTTTGCAACGCGAAAGCCCGAGTCTTTACAATCGGATTCTCGAAAAGAATACAAAAACAATCACTTTCATAGATTTTTAAAGCAGGAAGGTGTGCGATTTTGTACTACTTTTAATAACACAAAAGCATCGGTGGTAGAACGTTTTAATCGTACCTTGAAGACTAAAATGTGGAAATATTTTACGCATAACCATACCTATAATTTTATCGATGTGCTAGACTCCCTGCTACGGAGTTACAACCATACCTATCATTCTAGCATTAAGAGAGCACCCGTGGAAGTAACACCTGAGAATTAAAGCGATGTATGGTTCACTTTATTCGGGGAAATGCAGAATGCAGAAACAAAGCCGTGTGCGTTTAAAGCGGGGGAAATCGTGCGCGTGTCGAAGCAAAAATTAAATTTTGAAAAAGGGTATGAAACCAACTGGACCGAGGAACTGTTTGTGATAACGGAATGTGTGTCGAGAGATCCTCCAGTGTATCGAATTAAAGATTTGGTGGACGAACCCATCCAAGGAACCTTCTATGCGCCAGAACTTCAAAGAGTTCAACCGAAAGAGGACTATACTATCGAAAATATTTTAGAGAAGCGCACGCGAAAAGGACATGTGGAATATAAAGGGAAATTTAAAGGGTATCCTGATAAGTTTAATCAGTGGATACCCTCATCTAATATGTTTTCTCTATTAAATCTATGTTATCGAGATTGTATTGTCATTTCGAATTATGTCTTTCTACGTGACGCTACTTTCAGATAGTTCGTTGAATTATTTTCCTGAGAATAAAATTTATCATTTCGTGACGAGATTGCCTTCTTCCTTGGACTTGAAAGGCGAGTGGGAAGTAGGTCTAACAGAATTCATCTATCCGCACATGTGGAACAATATACCGGAATATACGAATGGATATGAATATGTTTTAGGGGACAATATCGAATGGTCAGTCGGAAGACCCAGAAATGAAGCTGAATTTGAAGTCGGAGAATTTGAAGTGAAAAAAGTTAGAATCCCGCAAGGATATTATGAATCCCCGAACGATATCATTAAAGTAATCAATTATCAAAAATTTCATGATAAAATTTCACTTAATTATAATAAAAATTCTAAAAAAGTGAGAGTAACTTTGAAAAAAATGCCCGAATCAACTTTGTTCAGGATTAGCGGAAAGTTTAGGGTTTCAACCTGGTAATGTAGGCGAGTCTTTCGCGAGCCATTCAATGTCTTTTGATAGTCCCTTCATAGCTGATCCTCATGCTGATTTTAAATTGTTATACATTTATAGCGATTTATAGAGCCACAGATAGTGGGAGATACGGTGCTCCTACGTGTGCTCCCCGCCAAGCGGAGGTTTAAAGAAGCTGGACAGACTTTAACAGACAAAGCCGCCAAAAATGTTAAGAGCATGATAGGTTCATGTCGTAGACTTAAAAAGAGAAAGCTCCCTAAAAAACCGTAAGTCGACGCAAAGTCAAGAAAGTGACAACAAGTGATACTTTCGCTTAAAGATGTCTGTACTTATTCATAAAGACTCTGTCGCTTGCGGTAAAAATGGAATTGGATCTATTTTTAATACCTCCCACTCAAACGGCTATCGAAAAAGGGTATTTTGTAGAATACCACACCCTCGCTAATATTCGTGATGGAGTACCTGTCGAATTTAATATTTCTGGAAACGGAGAAGACTATATTGATTTATCCTCGTCATACCTGTATACGAAAGTGAAAATCACCAAGCCAGACGGATCAGCCTTAACGGAGGATGGCCACGTCGCCCCTGTGAATTTATTCTCTCAAGTCCTTTTTTCTCAAGTCGATGTAAGTCTAAACGAAAGAGTAATTTCCTCTTCCAGTAACACCTACCCCTATCGAGCTTATCTCGAAACACTACTGATTTTCGGGGAAGACGCCAAGAAAAGTTTGCTGCAATGTGAGTGTGTCTACAAAGATCAGAAATTAGCTACTACCGACTCTACATCAGATGATAACCCTGGATTGAAAAAAAGATATGAACTCGCTAAAAATAGTAACAATTTGGACATGCTATCTCCCCTGCATTGCGATATTTTTCAACAAAATAGATTGTTACTGAACATGGTCGATTTGAAAAGTAATTGATTTGGAGTAAACCCGACTTTTGTTTGATGGCGGGAAAACCTGATCCTGATTATAAAGTGATTTTAGAACATGCCTCTTTGTTTATTCGAAAAGTAAAAGTTAGTGCCGGTGTCTTAATGGGGCATGCAATGGCCCTTGAAAAAACATTTGCGAAATATCCTATTGATCGCGTGTTGTGTAAGACCTATTCCATTTCCACTGGAAGTCGTTCTTTTATGCAAGATAATGTGTTTTTGAGGTCTATGACAAAACGTATCATCATTGGATTATTGGAAGATGCCTCCATTAACGGCCAATACAATTTTAAACCCTTTTACTTTCATCATCACAAGGTCGACTTTTTAAGTGTTTATGTGAATGGGCAGCCCATACCTTCAAAAGTTTTAGAATTACATTTTTCGAATAATAACTATATAAGAGCCTATCACCGTTTGTTCGCCGGATTTCATCATGACACTGGCATTAATTTAACACGTGAAGAATTTGCAGAAGGACATACCTTGTATGCCTTCGATCTCAGCCCAGACTTGTGTGATGGACTCCACCTCAATTTACAGCAGCAAGGAAATTTACGAATTGAAATTAAATTTGCTGAAGATTTAAAAACAACCCTTTCCGTGTTGGTGTACGCGGAATTTGAAAACATTATAGAAATTAGCAGATCAAGACACGTTTTTTGTGACTTTGCAAACTAGATGGATTCTTCACAAATTGACAAGATTTTATCACGTGATTCAAGAACCCGAAAATATTTTTAGGTGTTTTTCCCAGCGATCAACTGCCTAGGAGAATCCTGCGCTATCCTACCTGTTTTGTGTGCAATCTCGATAAGTCATCGGAACCTGGAAGCCATTGGCTTGCATTCTTTACACCTTCACCTGATGAAGTGGAATTCTTCGATTTGTACAGAAACGAGCCTACATTTTTCCGAGGACCTGTTTCGAACTTTACATCTTATTTTTCTCGAGTGACGTTTAGTCCACTCACCCTGCAAAGTAATAAGACGGCCGTTTGTGGCCAATACTGTATATTTTATCTGTATTCTCGATGTCGCGGTAAAACTTTGAAATATATTTTATCACATTTTGTAACTGAAAATCTCTGTAACGATCAACGAGTCTATCGCTTTGTAGCGAAACGATTTCGTATCTTTCTGAATTTTTTTTCAATAAATCGATATTTAAACTGTTTTTATTAGTGTCTGTGTTTATTTCTGTGTTAACTTTCCTTGTGTGATGGAGTTTCCTCGCTTTCAACACCCCTGCACAATGCTTCTCGCGGGTCCTACGAGGGTAGGGAAAAGCTGGTTTCTTTGCGATTTGCTAAAGGATAGAAACCAGATGTTTAACCCTCCGCCTGACAAAGTGGTTTGGTCCTACTGCATCTACCAAAAACTGTATGACGAAATTCCTGATCTCACTTTTGTGGAGGGATTTCCCTCGGATTATACTGAATATTTGGGGACAGACACTTTAATTATCTTAGACGACCTCATGGTAGAGGCTGGATCGGATGAGCGTTTGACTTATCTCTTTAGAAAAGGGAGTCATCATTTAAATATTAGTGTGAATTTTATCACGCAAAATTTTTTCATAAAGGAAAAGAAATGAGGGGTGTTTCCCTAAACAGTCAATATTTGATCCTGTTTAAAAATCGTCGCGACATGAGTCAAATTATTTATTTGGGTCGACAATTATACCCCACAAAAAATAAATTTTTCCAAGAAGTGTTTGAAGACGCGACTCAAAAACCTTTTTCCTATTTACTCGTGGATTTAAGAAATGAAACGGTAAAGCGCTTACGACTGAGAACCCAGATTTTACCGGGTCAAACACATTTCATCTATGTTCCGAAACAAGGTTTAAAAAGAAACACATTTGGTTTTTAATTCAGTCGCCAGTATGGCATTAACGAAGAAACAGCTTCGTGATTTAGAATTGATTAAAACGTGTCCTAAAGCATTGCGCAAACAATTATTGAAAAAATTACCCTCTCGCTCTATAAAAACCATCTGTGAATGCAGTTTGAATTTGTTAAAAGGAAATATTCTCATCTCTTCACAACAGAAAAAGTCTTTAAGTAAATATAAGACTACTTTGCGGAAAATCGGAACAAAAAAGGCGCTCTTTTTCAGAAGAAAAGACTTATAATTCAACGCGGAGGATTTTTAAATATTTTAATTCCGGTTGCTCTGAGTGTGTTAACAGGTTTAATTCATGGAACACGCTAAAAAATATGCTTTGGTACCGGAAGAGAGTCTCTCCAAACAACAAATGAGTGAATTTGACACTGCCATGTCGAAAATACTAAATAGCACTATTCCTGATCATGAAAAAGTAATACACTATTTTGAATTATTTAAACGAAAAATGGGCTTGCAAGAATTCAAGCGGGTGTCGAAACCGCTTGAAGAAGCACCTCCGCCGAAAGTTGAACCTGGCCCAAACCTGGAGAAGATTCTTCTTTGATTTTAGCATCGGTTCCACCTGCTATGAAAAGACAAGCCCAAACCTTGTTGGAGTTTTTAAAAAATCATCCAAGAAAATTCGAATGGGATAACAATTTAACCGTTAATTTCGAGGGGAAGCCTATTCCGGAATCGAACCTGGCTGATTTGCTTCATCTTTTGTTTTCCGTGAATAAACGAACTCCTATTAAAGCCCAGAACGAACTGTTAAAGACTCTTCGTGAAATGCATATACCCGAAAACTTTATCAGGAATCGAAACCTGTCATTGAACAAGAAACATGAATCTTCTGCAGAATATCCCGCTAAAAAATTTAAAGCGGATACTCGTGTAATTCGATGGGAAAATTATAAATAAAATTAATTTTAATATTTTAAAAAAATTGTGTCTTTCATAATTACATTTCACAACACTACATAACAAATGAAATACTACTTATCACGTCTGCTTGCAGCGGGCGACTAGCGAGAAATGAGGAGGATACACGCAGAGGGCACTAGCGATAATCAGATTGTGACGACACTTATCTGATATATGATAAGAATTCAGTATATAAGAGCTCGACAAACCTCTCACTTGTTAGCGTTTTGTCTTGCTGTCTAGCTGTGTGCTGACACTTCTTATCTCTCGAACATTCTTTAATCACATGTCTTGCTGACTCAGCAACTTGTGCTTTGGCGATTTTAGTCTTGCTGATCACGTGTCTCAGCGACCTTAGTCCCTGCTGACTCATCATCACGTGCCCTGGTAACCTCAGCCCTGCTGATCACGTGCCTGAACGACCTTAGTCCCTGCTGACTCATCACCCCGTGTCTTGGCGACCTTAGTCCTGTTGACTCATCGACGTGTCTACGTGACGTAACCTTGAGAGATGACCGCTATCAACTTTTCTGAAAATGGCTTAAATGTCGAATACATCGAGGACTTTATACAGAAAGACGTGGCCGATCGTTTTTTCGAGGAGCTCAAAACCTTGCCATTTTATACGCCTATACTGCGAATGCAAGGGAGAGAAATTAGGCCTAAAAGACAAGTCCTAGCCTTCGGCGATCCAGGTCTGAGTTACAGTTTCAGTGGAACCACCATTCACGCTAACCCATGGACACCCCTGATTCTTCAACTGCGAGATCTTGTGGAAAAACAATGTGGCTGTACGTATAATTATGTTCTCTTAAACTCATTACCTCATGGTGTTAGTTATATTTCGCATCATAAAGACGATGAGCGCGAATTAGACAGCACTTTCCCAACTTCGGTTCTAAGCTTTGGAGATAAAAATCGAAATTAAAAACGAAGTCGCGCCGATGACTTGTATAAATTTGAATCATGGATCTCTTTACTTAATGCATGCCCCCACAAACCAATTGTTTACACATGGAATTCCTCCTGACCCCCTCATTAAACAGATGAGGACCAGTTTAACATTTCGCCACATTATCCCTAAATTTACTCCTTTTAAAAAACAAAAAATGAATTTAGATCATTTTTCAGTTTCGCCTGAACTCGACTCTAATTTAGTCATTCCGAAAAATGATTGATTAATACCCATTTCCAAAATTTGAATGCACCTGATCCGCTACTAATGGAGTTTGATTTAAACTGGCTAACATTTTTACAAGTTAGATTAGAAAAGCGGATTTACATAAGACTTCACATTAGAAATTTTAAGGAATCGAACACGCAGCAAAAATATCCCTCAAAACAAGGGATCGTTTTAAATTTGCCTACATGGCAAAAATTTAGCGAAAAACTTCATTTTTTCAATTTTTATTCAAACGACGATTCTTTCGTCTTGAATAACCAGTTATTAGTCTGTTTTCTCGATTCTTATTATTGTTATTTGCAGCAATTATTTAATCTTGATAAATCAGGATTCTACTTAAAAAATTCTGGTATTCGAATGTCAAAAGATGAAATTTGAAAATTGGTTGAATTAATTCCGCAAATTAATGAGTCATTAGTTGATGTGATATTAACACGAGTTATTCCAAGCGTGGTAATGAATAGACCCCCTGTATGCACTTCACATGTAAATCAGGATTTAGCGAAAGATAATTTTTTGACCTGTTTCGAAAAAGAAGTAGAATCATCTGTGAATAAAATCTTTAAATGCGAAGGTTGCCGTTACAACAAAACTTCAGCTTTCAGGCATGAATGCATTAACGCGCCTATGAAGGAGAAATTTGAACTTTTTAAACAATATGCTATACTGCATTTGAACTCATTCCAACTCGCTAAAACTATATGTGCGTCCTGATCCTGCTATTATACGAAAGACTTTTTTGAGAAATTAGATATTGACTTCTATAATGACTTTTTAGAGAAGCTGTTTGATTGAACTGTAACAAGAAATATTTGTTGTGTACATATTTTAACATTGAATAAACTCTTCGTTATTTTTAATTTATGTGTTATTATTTTTCTTCACACATTTTGTGTTTAATTCTTATTATTATTTCAAGAAAAACTTTGAAATGCTTTATTAAATACAGAGAGAAAGTATAATTTAACTTTTGATATTTAATTACAGAAAAGAAATTTGATATCTAATATTACAATATATTTGAAAAGCAATTTTTATATTTGAAAAAGAAATTCTGATAAAAAAAACAATTTTTATATTTCATTGTATTTGAAAATAACAATTTTTATATTGCAATATATTTGAAAAGCAATTTTTATATTTGAAAAAGAAATTTGATATCTAATATTTCACTGTATTTGAATAAAAGAAATTCTGATAAAAAGCAATTTTTATATTTCATTAGATTTGAAAATAACAATTTTTATATTACAATATATTTGAAAAGCAATTTTTATATTTGAATCTATTTAAAAAGCAATTTTTATATTTCAAAACAGAAATTTGTGGTCTAATATTTCGCTGTATTTGAAAAAAGAAATTATGATAAAAAGCAATTTTTATACTTCAGTTAGATAGATTAAAATATCTAAATTTAACACAGTGATATCGGTATCTGATATTTCCGAAAGGCAATGAAACCTAGAGTTCAAAGAGCGAATGTCGTATCCATTTAATCTAATTGCTTTAAGATAGCAGAAAGTTCGTTTAAAAATATTTCTAGAATAACCAACATCTAACCAGTGGGAAAAGTAATCAAAATATCTTATATAAGACGAAAACAATATGTTGTTTTTAAAAACAGCAGCTTAATGTGCACGTGTAAATTAAACAATGACTCAAAATCGAATGTTTGTTTTAATTCTCCATCATCTAATCCATGGCCATATATATGGTCAGAATAAACAAAAAGGTGATGTAATTATCACTGATAAGAACCGCTATAAATAAGCGGCTCATAATGCTCTGAGTTATCATTATTCAAGTGATTTTTTTTATACTGTGCGGTATTGTTCACTATAGCTCTCCGAAATTACCCCATATTCTGTGATGTCCGGGAATCCCGTAAGTTGAATTTTTTTTTCATTATGCTTGTTTAGGGAAACATCCCTCATTTCTTTTCCTTTATGACACAAATTTTGCGTGATAAAAATCACACTAATATTTAAATGATGACTCCCGTTTGTAAAGAGATAAGTCAAACGCTCGTCCGGTCCAGCTCTACCATGAGGTCGTCTAAGATAATTAAAGTTTTTGTCCCCAAATATTCAGTATAATCCGAGGGAAATCCCTTCACAAAAGTGACATCAGGAATTTCGTCATACAGTTTTTGGTAGATGCCGTAGAACCAATCCACTTTGTCAGGCGGAGGGTTAAACATCTGCTTTCTATCCTTTAGCAAATCGCGAAGAAACCAGCTTTTCCCTACCCTCGTAGGACCCGCGAGAAGCATTGTGCAGGGGTGTTGAAAGCGAGGAAACTCCATCACACATGGAAGGTTAACACAGAAATAAACACAGACACTAATAAATACTGTTTAAATATCGATTTATTGAAAAAAATTCACAAAGATACGAAATCGTTTCGCTACAAAGCGATAGACGCGTTGATCGTTACAGAGATTTTCAGTTACAAAATGCGATAAAATATATTTCAAAGTTTTACCGCAACATCGAGAATACAGATAAAATATACAATATTGGCCACAAACGGCCGTCTTATTACTTTGCACGGTGAGTGGATTAAAAGTCACTCGAGAAAAATGAGATGTAAAGTTCGAAACAGGCCCTCGGTAAAAGGTAGGCTCGTTTCCATACGAATCAAAGAATTCCACTTCATCAGGTGACGGTATAAAGAATGCAAGCCAACGGCTTCCAGGTTTCGATGACTTATCGAGATTGCACACAAAACAGGTAGGATAGCGCAGGATTCTCCTAGGCAGTTGATCACTGGGAAAAACACCTAAAAAATATTTTCGGGTTCTTGAATCACGTGATAAAATCTTGTCAATTTGTGAAGAATCCATCTAGTTTGCAAAGTCACATAAAACGTGTCTTCATTTGCTAATTTCTATAATGTTTTCAAATTCCGCGTACACCACCACGGAAAGGGTTCATTTTAAATCTTCAGCAAATTTAATTTCAATTCGTAAATTTCCTTGCTGCTGTAAATTGAGGTGGGGTCCATCACACAAGTCAGGGCTGAGATCGAAGGCATACAAGGTATTTCCGTCTGAAAATTCTTCATGTGTTAAATAAATGCCAGTGACATGATGAAATCCGGCGAACAAACGGTCATAGGCTCTTATATAGTTATTATTCGAAAAATGTAATTCTAAACCTTTTGAAGGTATGGGCTGCCCATTCACATAAACACTTAAAAAGTTGACCTTGTGATGATGAAAGTGAAAGGGATTCAAATTGTATTGGCCGTTAATGGAGGCATCTTCCAATAATCCAATGATGATACGTTTTGGCATAGATCCCCAAAACAAATTATCTTGCATAAAAGAACGACTTCCAGTGGAAATGGAATAGGTCTTACACAATACGCGATCAATAGGATATTTCGCAGATGTTTTTTCAAGGGCCATTGCATGCCCCAATAAGACACCGGCACTTACTTTTACTTTTCGAATAAACAAAGAGGCATGTTCTAAAATCACTTTATAATCAGGATCAGGTTTTCCCGCCATCAAACAAAAGTCGGGTTTACTCCGAATCAATTTAATTTTCAAATCGACCATGTTCAGTAACAATCTATTTTGTTGAAAAATATCGCAATGCAGGGGAGATAGCATGTCCAAAGTGTTACTATTTTTAGTGAGTTCATATCGTTTCATCAATCCAGGGTTACCATCTGATGTAGTGTCGGTAGTAGCTAATTTCTGATCTTTGTAGAAACACTCACATTGCAGCAAACTTTTCATGGCGTCTTCCCCGAAAATCAATAGTGTTTCGAGATAAGCTCGATAGGGGTAGGTGTTACTGGAAGAGGAAATCACTCTTTCGTTTAGACTTACATCGACTTGAGAAAACAGGGCTTGAGAGAATAAATTCACAGGGGCGACATGGTCATCCTCCGTTAAGGCTGGTCCGTCTGGCTTGGTGATTTTCACTTTCGTATACAGGTATGATGAGGATAAATCAATATAGTCTTCTCCGTTTCCAGAAATATTAAATTCGACAGGTACTCCATCACGAATATTAGCGAGGAGGTGCTATTCTACAAAATACCCTTTTTCGATAGCCGTTTGAGTGGGTGGTATTAAAAATAGATCCAATTCCGTTTTAGCGCAAGCGACAGAGTCTTTATGAATAAGTCCAGACATCTTTAAGCGAAAATATCACTTGTTGTCTCTTTCTTGACTTTGCGTCGACTGACGGTTTTTTTAGGGAGCTTTCTCTTTTTAAGTATACGACCTGAATCTATCATGCTCTTAACCTTTTTGGCGGCTTTGTCTGTTAAAGTCTGTCCAGTTTCTTTAAACCTCCGCTTGACAGCCACTTTGACATTGTCCCCACGTGACACGTCATTCAGCAAATCGACTCCCGTTGAAAACAGTTGCTTGCCTACGGCTTTAGCGCCCGAATTAAAAAGAGGCACCGCAGCTCTAAATATCGAACGAAACAATCCACCGAAACCATAGACTTTTTGTAAAGTAGTACCGTGATAATAGTTCAAACCACTACCCGATTTGTGGGCGTAATAATCTTCGAAAGATTTCGCACAGCATTGGTAAGGAACGAGCAGTATGAGAGATACTTTTGACGAAAATGAAGCTTCACGATGAACTTCCCACGCTCGAATGAAATTAATCGGCCTGTATGTGTCCTTATAACGTTTCAATTGTTTGAAAATTCTTTCGAGTGAGCGGGATGTAGTGAGGTCTGTCAAACACTTCTTGAATCAAATCAAAGTCTTGCCCTTTCACGGGGAGCACACGTAGGAGCGGCGCTACCGTATCTCCCAATATTTGTGGCTCTACGAGGTCCCTATAAATGTATAACAATTTAAAATAAGCATGAGGATCAGCTATGAATGGACTATCAAAAGACATTGAATGGCCCGCGAAAGGATCGCCTACATTACCAGGTTGAAACCATAAACTTTCCGCTAATCCTAGATCAAAGTTTATTCGGGCATTTCTTTTCAAATTTACTCTCACTTTTTTAGAATTTTTATTATAATTAAGCGAAGTTTTATCATGAAATTTTTGATAATTGATTACTTTAATGATATCGTTCGGGGATGCATAATATTCTTGCGGGATTCTAACTTTTTTTACTTCAAATTCAGCTTCATTTCTGGGTCTTCCGAATGACCATTTGATATTCTCCCCTAAAACATATTCATATCCATTCGTATATTTCGTTATATTGTTCCACATGTGCGGGTAGATGAATTCCGTTAGACCTACTTCCCACTCATCTTTCAAGTCCAAGGCAGAAGGCAATCTCGTCACAAAATGAGAAATTTATTCTCAGGAAAATAATTCAACAAACTATCTGAAGGTAGCGTCACGTAGAAAGACATGATTCGAAATGACAATACAATCTCGATAACATAGATTTAATAGAGAAAACATATTAGATGAGGGTATCCACTGATTAAACTTATCAGGATACCCTTTAAATTTCACTTTATATTCCACATGTCCTTTTCGCGTGCGCTTCTCTAAAATATTTTCGAAAGTATAGTCCTCTTTCGGTTGAACTCTTTGAAGTTCTGGCGCATAGAATGTTCCTTGGATGGGTTCGTCCATCAAATCTTTAATTCGATACACTGGAGGATCTCTCGACACACATTCCGTTATCACGAACAGTTCCTCGGTCAGTTGGTTTAATACCTTTTTTCAAAAGTTAATTTTTGCTTCGACACGCGCACGATTTCCCCCGCTTTAAACGCACACGGTTTTGCTTCTGCATTCTGCATTTCCCCGAATAAAGTGAACCATACATCGCTTTAATTCTCAGGTGTTAATTCCACGGGTGCTCTCTTAATGCTAGAATGATAGGTATGGTTGTAACTCCGTAGCAGGGAGTCTAGCACATCGATAAAATTATATATATGTTCATGCGTAAAATATTTCCACATTTTAGTCTTCAAGGTACGATTAAAACGTTCTACCACCGATGCTTTTCTGTTATTAAAAGTAGTAAAAAATCGCACACCTTCCTGCTTTAAAAATCTCTGAAAGTGATTGTTTTTGTATTCTTTTCGAGAATCCGATTGTAAAGACTTGGGCTTGCCCGTTGCAAAAATAGTCTGAAAGGCTTTCACAATATCCTTCCCGCGTTTTGTTTTGAGTGGTATCGCCCACGCATATTTAGACAGAATGTCGATGCAGGTTAGAATGTAGCGATATCCCCGATTGTATTTTTACAGACTGATCATGTCCACCAGATCGGTTTGACTTTGTTGGTCGATGGAATGTACGATCACACGATAGGTCGGAAACTTTCTTCGTACAGGTTTGTGTAGCGTGTACGAGTCGACCCCGCTTAATCATTTCTGTATGGTCTTTTTCGTAACTTTTCCTTTGGCAGCAGAATATAAAGCATGGACACCACCGAAACTTCCCGCGTGACTTGGATTCTGATAAATCTCCTTCATTACAGCATGACATTTTATTACGTGATATGTTAATATTCAATCGCATCATATTGAGAAAGATAAATTCCCGGTTTCATTCAAATTTATTATAAAATCAATCTTAAAGTTCTCACTTCCGGTAAATACATATATCAGTGAAAAAATAATACACACCGTTATATACAGACACACTACAGTCAACACTTCGTCCCGTGAAGTCATTCTGAAAAATGACGTATCTCCCATCTAACAACTCTCTTTTAACTTTTAAAATCTCGATAAGGGTGGGGGGGGGGGTAGCAGAGAAGAAAGAAGCGGGCTGCCAGAAGACTCTTTCTATAATTTTCATCTAAACTAATACCACCCTATTATACCGTGATCTTTCCACACTTTACTCTTATCTCACTATCAGATTATCTTATCTTATCTCCTTTCCGACTGATAAGAACTTAACACACATACGAGGGTCACTCTGAAATTTTTGAGATACAACTTGGTTTTTAAAGTTACTAGGGGATCGTACCCGGGCTTCCCGGGTTACAGAATATAGGTGAAAACATTTCATTTAATTAAAAATTAATAATTTTTTTATATGTAATGATTTTTTTAGATTGCCCACTTACATTAAAAAAACATTTTTCATATTAAAAATACGAATTATACAAACAAATAATTTTTTGAAATTTATCAAGAGCGATATTTTCTTATTAGCCGCATGCTAAGAGTTATTTGACCAAGATTTTGCTACTTACCGCATCCCTTTATATTCTGATAATTTCAGAGCTTAAACATGTCTGTTAAATTTGTGTTTTATTTATATTATTTTATTTATTCATTCATAGGGAAATTTTTTTAAATGGAAATTAGCAGTAAGAAAGTGATGGACTCTTTATTTTCTTTTAAGGACAAACGGATTAATCTTTCGTAATCGAGCTCTGTGCGATATAGATAAATTAAAAAATAATTCATGCTTTAAAAATGTTTTTAAAACCATAGACAATCAGAAAATTAAGATGAGCTTTTCAAAGAAATTCCATTTGAAAAAAAAAAAAAAATCCTATTTGGTGATCTAAAAATTTAAATTGTACGGTTACAAATATGTTAGATTTGTGGGTTTTTTTTAATGTTATTCTTTATTTGTTTATAAAAGAAGTATTAATTTCGTTAATTTTTTACAAATACGTTAGTTTGGTGTGTTTTTTTTTTAAATATTATTTTTTTATTTGTTTATAAAAGAAGTATTAATTTTGTTATGCAAAATAGTCAGAAACAAATGCTGAACAATATTTGTTGCTTTATCTGAAAAATGTTTAGTATTATTATGTATTGAAACCGGAATGTGATAAGATAAACTTAAAAAAATCATGCTTAAAAATTATTTCAAAAAACATAATACATCAGTCAATTAAGATACAGTTTTTACACAAATTGCATTTGAAAGTAAATTGTTTCCCTATGCGATGAAAATTTAAAATGTATGATAGTCAGAAGATTAAAAAATTGAAATAGCGAAAATTTCAAGACCGAAATTTGATCGTGAAGTATTGCCATTCGCAAAATGACGTCAGCGTTACGCACAGATACGTTTGTTCTTTATAATATAGATACGTAATCAGTAAAAAATAATAAAGATCATTTATTACAATGTGGTTATCGATTGAAGCTCTTATGCTTGGTATTCCGGAATGAAAAACGGCAATTTTTACCTTCCAAAATTTGCAACCGCACTTCTCATATTCATATTCATCATTTTTAAAAAAATTGTATTTTGTTTGATCATTTTAAAATCATTTTAACTCAAAACTTGAAGTCACCATTCTCAGATTTTATGTGAATAGACGCACTTTTTACTTGATATTCTAATATCAATTCCGGAGAGTAAAAATTTCTGTAATTTAAGTTTTTTAGACGAATTTGTGTTAAAATGTTTAGTTTTATCTAAGAAATGATCGTTTTCTTTTAAATATGATTTAATTTTCACTTAAATAAGCATTTCGCCTAGTGTCTGAAACTTAGTATCAGTACACATGCTGAAGGAAAAACAATATAGAAAATTTATGAGGAAAAATGCGTGTTTTCAAAAGCAGTATGTCATTTTCCGTTATTATTTCCCTAATATAATATTATGCTCCTAATGGGATTTTGCGCCACTAAACCCTATACAACAATTTTTATAAACAATTTTGAATTTTTATCAGAAAGTGGCATGAATAAAGATAAAAATATTTCATTATTTCTCTCTTGTCTGCAATAATGAAAGCTATTTAATTTTCAGCATTTTGAAGAAATTTCATAAATTGCTTTTAAAATTAAGATATAAAAGTGGGGATACAAATAAAAACAGATAGTGCGATCACGTCGATAAATAAGCAGCTTTCAGTTTTAAAAAAAATATTAGTAAAATTGGTTCAGCTGAAAGATCAGGGCAGATGACTAAAAAACACACTTGTGTTTTAAATATATAGATTATATAAATGTATGAAAATTTTTAAACCTCGAATTTTTGGTTTGCTTGTCTAACTCGGCGAAGCAAATCCTTCCAAGCGAGAATCATCAATTTCTGTAATACAAATCGCTATTATTTGCATGTCACCTCTCTTTCATAAAGACACTCTAAATTTTTGTAAAACGTTGCGTTTTACAGTGTGTGATTTCGATTACATTATTTTCAAAAGTGAAGCATTCGTATGTGAAGAATTTCAAAGCAGCTGGGCTGTGAAAATGAACACACATCTACAAAACATAATTCAGTTTTAGGAATTAAAATACACGCTTTTTTATAAAATGACGTCATTTTGCATCCGCTAAAGGAATCCACTTTTACAATCCTGTCTTAAACTTCGTCTATAGAAAAGTATGCATATGACGTCATTATCGCGGAATAACAGACAATATTCTTGACATAGCCTGTATTTCAATTTCAACTTTTTTTTCAGGTTTTATGAGAAAATGGCTACAAAATAATACAGTAATCTCCTATTTTTGACTATTTTCCGTTTACTTTCAGTAAAAATGGGATACTTTTGTTGCCATGATTAGAAAAATAGTATTAAAAACTACAAAAAAATTAATATCTCAAAAATAAATTGAGATACAGCTTTCGGGAAAATTGCATTTATAAGAGTATTTTTTTACTCATACAACGGTATAAAAAATTAAAATGTGCGATGTTTAGAAGTTAAAAAATTAGCAGTAGAGAAAATTGCAAAAGCGAAATTATATTTCAAATTTCAAAGTGTTGCCATTCGCAAAATGACGTATGCGTTACGCACAGATATGTTTGTCCTTTATAATATAGATACTTACAAAATTTTAGGTGTGTTCAAAGTAGTCTCCTCCAGCATCAATGCACTTTTGTGGACGAATTCTTCACAGATTAAATGCCTCAAGCCGTTCATTTCTCGGAATAGATAAAAATTCCATTTATAGCCACATCAGTCTCTTCTTCTGAATGAAAACTACGTCCACGTAAGTTCTTTTTTAGATTAAAGAATAACCAAAAGTCACACATAGCTAGATCAGGTGAATACGGTCGATATTCTATCACTTTAATTCGTTTTTGTTTAAGAAACTCAACTGTTAATCCGGCTGTATGTGAAGATGCATTGTCATGATGAAGCATTATTCCCCTAACATACCCTTCTTGTAGAATTTCTGGAAGACATTTAGTGGTATACCAGTTTGCTGTTACTGTCTTCTGTCCTTCCAACTTGATGGCTTTGACCAATCCTGTACTTCTGAAGAAAACGGCATACATCACTTTTTTCAGTGCGCGTTGTCTTTTCACCATTGTCGGCGTGGGATCATCTTCAAAGATCCATACTTTGCTTTCTTGACGTGTTGGAACGTCAAAAAACGGTATGTATGTTTCATAACCCGTTACAATTTTAGAAATGATACGGTGGCCACCAACATTTAGCAATTTAATTGTTTCTTTACTGACTCTGACGCGCTCCTCTTTTTGGTGCTCAGTTTGGTTATGGGGAACCCAATGGCAAACTACCTTTTTCATAAGCAATTCTTCATGAATAATTTTGTGTATGGCTTCGGATCCAATGTATCCGATCATCCGTTTATCGGATCATCCATTAATATGTTTCGTATGGCAGACACATTATACGGGATTACTGCCGACGGCGGCCTTCCTGTGTGTTCTTCATCCTGCAGAAAATTGCGACCTCTGCTAAATTCTTTAAACCATCTGAATACAGTAGCACGAGCTGGAGATTCATCACGAAATGCTAATCTCAACCATTGAACGTATTCTTCTTGATTTAATCCTACTTTAAAATCGTAGAAAATCATAGCGCGAAAATTTTGTCACGTCAACTCCATTTTCTCTTCTGTTTAAAATTTATTCTACGCTAAACAAGTTGAAGTAAGTCAGTAAAAAATCGCCTGCTGTTTTAAAATACTTTGTATTTTAAAATTAAACCGTTATTTTTATTTTGTAAATTCTTGTCTGTGCGTATCTCAATAATTTCAGAGTAACCCTCGTATCTCTCAAACCCTCTCGTACTATAGTACGATTTCCTTCTCCACACACCAACCACCCTCGGAATCGAACACCCTTTTCTATACTACTCCTGGGTTCGAGTCCCGGCATGGCATCTTTTTCACTATGTTGGCCTTTGCGTCTCTAAAGCAATTACTTTAAAATTTGATTTTCATTTGAAATACCTTTTTATGTATAAACACGAAATTTTGATATTGATTAAACAAATTGTGCTTTGTAATATGCTGTCATTAAAAATTTATTAATCTTTTACATAATTTGTGTATTGTTGAAATCAAAATAGCTCTATTTTTTACTCCATATCTTTAGAAAGAGTATGTATGGATTGTCATGAAATTTGGTAAATATACTAAATATATATGCGTGTTTAAAATGAACTACTCTTATGACAAAATTATTTCATTAACTATATAATTTTTTTAAATAAAAAAATTATATTTTTAATGAATAAAAATAGTCTTAACTAAAAACATTATTTGGTATAGGAATTAGTTCGTGCGGTTTTACAAGAGATGGCGTAACTAGCGTATTGCCCCATACTTTCGTTTGTTCAAACATGCATTTAAAACTACTGTTATTGCGCATCCAGTTTAATATATGCCATTTGGTTTAAGCGTAAACAACAACAATTTTTATCCAACTGAAAATGTCAAATTTTGTGCCTGATAAAGTGTTTTTGCGGGAGGGTTCTTCTTCATTACTTTAACATGAAGAAAAGTGCTACTGAAAGTCATGTTATTTTGGTGGAAGTTTATGGTGACTATGCTCTAGCTGAACGAACGTGTCAGAAGTGGTTTGCACGGTTTAAAAGTGGTGATTATGGCTTGGAAGACCAAGCACGGCCTGGACAGTCAAAAAACAATTGAAGATGAAGAATTGACAGCATTGCTCGATCAGGATTCGTGTCAGACGCAGGAAGAACTTGCAAAATCGCACTGTCGTTCTACCGACTAAACCACATGGAACGATACCCAGCCTGGAAAATTTCTCACTATTGTATGTTAGCAATGTTCACTATTATATGTTGGCAATGCTGCAAAAGCAGCACAGGATGGAATATCGTGAGCCATTAGGCAAACACGATGCTTAGTTAAATCCAGCATGATAGAAGCTATATTAATACATGGAAATTGTTCCAGGGAGAAAAATTCGCCTTGCATACAATATCTCAAATGAAAATCAAATTTCAAAGTAATTGCTTAAGATTCGCTAAGGCCAACATAGTTTAAAAGATTCCATGCCGGGACTCGAAACCGGGTCATCAGTATAACGCTCTGACGTTCTACCGACTAATAGTGAGAAATTTTCCAGGCTGGGTATCGTTCCATGTGGTTTAGTCAGTAGAACGTCAGTACGCTATACTGATGGCCCTGGTTCGAGTCCCGGCATGGAATCTTTTTCACTATGTTGGCCTTTGCGCCTCATAAGCAATTACTTTGAAATTTAATTTTCATTTGAAATATTGTATGCCAGGCGAATTTTTCACTCTGGAATAATCTCCATGTATTAACATAAAAAGGTATTGAAAACAGACTAATTCAAACTTTGAACTTTTTCGTTAAATTTCGCCGCGTTTAAAAGGTACAAGGCCCCTTAAACTGTAAAAATAAAAAAAAAGCAGCGGTCTGTGAGACCGTTAATATGAGTTTAAGGTTAAGGTTACAGTTCAATCTTTCGAAGAAACCAGGAAAATTTTCTGTGTACTAATATTTGTGTAAAAAATAGACTCCTGATCTAAAGTATAGGCAATTCTTTGATAATCTTTCGCATTTTCTTAATTCCGGAAGAAGTATTACTGTTAGTGCTCTTTGTAAAATGCTTTTTTCAAGTACCTCTACATTTGCACTTAAATGAAATGTCATATACTGGAAATGTTTTTACTACAAAACCGCCATCCCACATTATTATTTTTCGTTCTTTTACGAATTTCTATAATTTATATTAAATTTTACCAATTATCTATACATTGGCTACGTTGATTTATCTGTGTTGTGCGTGATATGAATGTTTATTTTCTTTATTTCAATATCTCTTTTATGAATCAAGCAATAACTGGTGTAATTTATTACATAGAATGATGCACAGAATTACAACATTCGAAAATATATTAGGTAAGAAATATAACAAAATTAAATTAAGCTCTAAAACAAAATTCTTGAAATCACGTAGCTCTTTCAAAATTCTGAATTCTAATTTATTTTTGAGAAGATATTCACTACAGCATTTTTGAAACACTACTGCAGAACTTCTTCTTTACAGTTAATCTGAAATTTTATAACTTCTAGCTTCTTAAAATTCCTATATTTCAAATTGTAAAAGCTTTTAAACGTGTTAAAATCAAAGGGAAGCCGAGACGATGATAAAATACAAAGAAGCCTTTGAAACCAAACTTTTATCTCGTTTCAGCAGATATTGATTTTTCAAATGACTGGAATTTAAGAGTTATTTGGAGTTATTTGTTAAAATTAAATTAAAAGTTATTAACATCATCTTCAAAAATTGATACAATCGATTGGTATCTGTATGGAAATGACTTTGAATCTTTATTTCGCGTTCGAACTTAACTGCAAAAGATAAATTAAAATAACTATATTTTAAAATAATAAAATTCAGAAAAGTTTATTTGAATTTTAAAGGTAAATATATGGAAGAAATTGATGTGCAAAACTTTAATTTATTCAAATATTCAAATAATAACAGAATGCTCAAAACATACGAACTTGCAGTTAATTTAAAAATATATTATAACTTTTCAAACATATAAGGATTAACACTTCCTCTTTTATACGAAACTCTTTTAACCGAAACTCTCGATTAACCGAAATCCTTTATTTGTTCTTATCTTCACATTCCTTGTGTGCAAAATCCATTTTGAAAGCCTTTTTTTAAGCTATCATATTTCTTGTATGCAAGCGGTCCTTTCCGAACTATTAGTACATATAAATATTTTCGATCCCCTTCATTAGAGTTCCTATGGATTTTACTTGAGCCCCAGTAAGCTGCGGAGTGGAACGAAGAAAACGAACAAATTAGCAATTTTGAAGCATTTGAATGTTTTGCAATAGGTTTGGCATGTTTGAAGCAGCAGAAAGACTGTGATACTGGTGAACTAATAATATTAAGAAATTCCGGGATAGAGCTTCAAAGCAAAGTCAACCGAAACTGCGATAAACAAGACAGTTTTTCAAACCCTTGTAAAAGGTACTTAATTTCAAAATTAAAATTCAGGTAATTTACACTTGTTTCTATTTTGCTATTGCTTTATTTTTATTAAGCAAGTGTTACCATAATACGAAATATTGCATATATTTCTCCTTAATCTTAAAATTGAAGCATTCTCGATTATTTCGATTTTCCGAAAGATGGCCGGTCCCAATTACTTCGGATAATCGAGTTCCACTGTAATATCAGTAGAACATGCTTATCTAGCGTAACAAACACAATTGTTTTATTGACAAGTTCCTTGTCAATAGATATACAGGGCATTCCAAAATTCTACCAACCAATTAAGAGGGACGATAGCAGGCATCAAAAGAATGAAAAATCACCATAGATCATGGTGTCGCAAACCATATATTGAAACAAAAATACATGTCGTTCTGCCCTAATTCAATTTGGGTTGATGGCAATAACTTTCAAAAAACTGAAGTATATGTTAATAAAACTTTTAATAATTCTCACCTTTTTTGTAAATGTGTTAATAACGAAAAAATTGGTAGAAGTTCCATTATTCACGCCAGCAGTATGCACTCTGCTGGGAGGAACTAGGCCCACTTGGGAACTTAACTTAACCCTTTACTGTCCAACCCAGCAATACAGAGTGGGGGAAGAAAAACGGGGCGAGATTTGGAGCAATTAATTTATACGAGGAAAGAGAAAGAGTCACTCTCAATGAGAAGATTAACCAAGCTCTAAAATTAATCTATAGAATACCTGGTGTTCATAGTAGTAAGTGCAAAATAAAGATTAAAATATAAAATACATGATCGTCATGACTTGGCCAATTTTTTGGAGATAATACCCTTTCCAATTATCTCAAAATAAGGTGAAAAGCCATGTTTCAACACCCCAGTTTCGTTGTGTGATTTTTCATGAAAAGACCGACGTTTAGGTCCCACACCAACGAGTGCATTATTAACCAACATGCACCGATCAAAAGACACTAAGTAAAATTGCTAAAATAGATAAAGTTCTCAACTGTTAAAGTTATATTTAATCTGAAAAGTAAGAAATAACATTAATAAAAGAGAAAATACTCATGATAAGAAAAAATAGAACTAAAATCGGCATTATTAAATATTTATTTATATTAAAACTATATACAATTTTAACCAACAAGTTACTGCCAATCTCGCAGACCTGCGAGAGATCGTTAAATTAACTTTACTTACTCTCATGATAATTCAATTCAACATAATCATATTGACACATCCTTACTTATATTAAAACTAGACATACAACCCCTACGTTATTCCAGTACACTTTCAATTTAAAACAATATGGAACTATAATAGGAAATTAAATACTTGTGAAAACGCACAGAAAACGAATAAAGCGTCATCACGGATGGCCAGAGATAGGAATACATAAAGTGCCTAATTAATCCTTTATGGCGCACATGCACAATTGGTAAAACGTACTGTTCTACTTATTAACCATCACTGAATAGAGTTATATGTCCGCCGTTTAAATACTCAAAAGTGTTGAGGCCTAGGATCAAATATATCCATTAGGTGCTTGCTCCGGATTAGAGGACGAGTCCGAGCCATATAAAATCACCGCCTTTAATACGGGACCTCAGATCTAACTACATTCATTAGTGTGATGTGCGACTTCTTCTCCACAAGTGTTAACTTCAGACTCTTTTTTGTATACTCTCTACCTCTCTCTATATTTTCTCTGCGTAAAAGAACGGGGGGGGGGGGTCTTGAACCTCGGACCCTATGTTAATTCTTCAACCACAGTGCAACCATTTTTGCTTCCTCATTATCACCGCACTGTCTGATTCGAAAAGCGCCCTACAGCTCGATATAGCCTTGGATGCTCCTCTAACGTGGGTCTCAATTCCTTCTCATAGCCCCGAGTACATTCTTGGTAAGATCTCCACCTGCTTACCATAAATTCAGTCATAAATTCCGACTGACGTAATTGTCAATCTTATTGTGTTATGTACTCCATTCAGACTGCACAACTGGAATCATAAGGATTCACAAGAATCGATAAGGCTACACGACTCTCGACTAGGTACCTGAAAACAATTACCCTCTTTCTACATACCTCTATTACAACATATATACTTATTAAATACAATTTTTTTTATCAAACCATAATAATAATTACAATAATAATAATAATACTGGCAATAATAATAAGAAGAATAATATTAAAACAATATTTGATGTATAAACCATCATTAGAAGCTGCTGTACGATTATACGACGATAAACTTACACCACACTCGACGCTCCACGTATTGGAGTGCCATTGCCAGCTCATATGATATCATCAATTGCTTGAGCACCCTGTTTTCCCAGAACTTTTCATGATGTTAAAAAATTACAGGCGAAACAAGGTAAGTAAGGTATTGCATTTTCATTGCAATGGTTTTATTTTTCTCAAAATTATTACTTTCAACGTAAGTTCAGTTAGGATGAAACACCTGTATTTGTGACTAAATACATGGTTTGCGATTCCATGTTCTATGTTAATTCTATGTTAATTTCTATTTATGACTTATCCTATCACCCTTCTTAATTTTCGGTCAAACACCCTGTATATGGATCATACTCATGAATGATGGAAATATAAGGTACTGACTTCTTTCTGATTTTCAAAGTTTAAAATCATCGTTACTATTATTCGTGAATTTTGCTTTGATACCTCATTCATATAAATCGCAGACAGTAATAAATACTGGAGAGATAGCAATTTTAATCATATATGTCATAAGTGAAAAAAAAAACTATGCTACTTAAATTCAAATCCTACACATATTTGTATTTAAATTAACGATGGAACCAAAAATATTTTGTTAAAAGAAAACACACATTTAATTATGTGGTTTAATTATTTGATTTTTATTACTTGATGTTTTTTCAGCTGCAAGATAAATTTTACGTAGTACATGTCCAGAATACAAATTCTACACTAAAACTAGTTGGATGTGCCAATCTCTACACTGTAAAAAAAAAAAAAAAAAAAAAAAAAAAAAAAAAAAACGACATTTTTACAGTACAAAGTACTGTTCATCTCGCGCGCACAAACTCGGTCACAGGGGATGTGCTGTATCTTTCTTTGGTTTCCTGATTATATTAACAAGGAAAATACAGTAGTTGCGTAAAATGAACAGAACAATGTGCTGGCAATTTGGACGCCAGCAGTTTGTGCTGTCCTGATTTTGCGTCCAAATTGTCAGCACATTGTGCTGTTAATTTTACGCAACTACTGTATTTTCCATGTTAATATAGCCTGAAAACCAAAGAAAGATACAGTACATTCACTGTGATCGAGTTTGTTCTGGCAAATCTACAGTGGTTTTTTTACACTGTAAACTTTATCTCATATATTTTTATATTTCAAAATGTTGTTACAAATGTCAATATTTCATTTTTATTAGTTTTATTATTATTTTTATTTTTATTATGCATAACTTCATACACTTTCCGATGGTACACTATAGAAAATTGCACAAAAAATCTCTATTACAGCGCCCCTTTCTGGCGGAATTTTTCCGAATTCAGGGAGGACCTTCCTGCTAAGGTGAAAAATATACTAAAAATATTTGGTTTAATTCTATGCATAACTTGATACACTTTTTGATGTTACAATATTCAAAATGGTAAAAAAATTTCTATATTAGCGCCCCCTTCCAATGTATTTCCTCCAAATTAAGGAAGGACCTGCTTGCCATATCCAAAAACTTTTTTTAAAAGTTCAATTCTATGCATAACTTCATACACTTTAATGGTACAGTGGCGACACACGGACATTTTCTATAAACATGTTTTTTTTTTTGGGGGGGGGGTCTCTGACCTCTACAACGTGTAAATCCGTCAAAAACCGGAAGTCGAAAAAAATTTGGTTTCAATACTTTCTTCTATTCAAGATAAAAGAAAATAACAAAGGACAAATATTTTATAATATACGAAAATATAATATAACCACGAAAGAAATTATACAACAACCTTTTCAGAATTGCCAGGGTTCCGAAAGATGTTCTTTATCATTAGAAAATTTAGAGACGAACGTTTTTTCGAGATTTAAAAAAACATTTATTTTTTTTTTCTTTTACTGCTCCTAATTTTCGAAAACGCTTTCGAATCGTTTACAGAATGTTTTTAGGATGCGATTTTTTTCCAATGAAACATTTTCAGATGCATAATTGAATTTAGACATGCAAAAGTAACAAAACATATTCATTTTAAAAGTTAATATTAAGACTTTTTACCAACTGACTGACAAGACAGTGAAAACACGTTCGTTGAACTGCAGTTTTCCCTGCAGTGCATTCGTTATTTAAATTTATACACATTTTTATAAATCTTGCTGTCTTTTCAATTGTTTACTCAAGGTTAATACTCCCAAGCATTATATAACAATTCTTCATTACATTTTTAATATCATGTTGAAATAATTGTCTTGTTTTAGGATTAACAAACTTATACAGTGAGGACAACTAGAACATTGGATTTTTTTCTGGACAATGTATCATCTTTGTCTGTAAAACACATTTGTTGAACAATAAAATGTTTTCTTGGGAATTGTTGGCATTCTATAAAGTATATTTTGGTTTGTGGAAATGGATCAATACGGGATTAAAAACGACTCTGAAAAGTTTCCAAAAATATATGACAGAAAAAGAAACTTAGTTTTTTATAATGTTTCCTTAAATCTCGTAGAAAATATTATTTTTGAAATTCCTAAAGATAGAAAACGCTTTGCTGAATCGTTGATACTTCAGCAGAGGCTAGTATACATTTTCGATTTAGAGGTTATTTAAAATTTTTCCTAGATTAAGGTTCATTTGTTTTTTTTTGTAACAGTGTACTGGATGTGGGTAGTAATGTTTTACTAACATTTGAGTTATAAATTAATACAGAAACACGTAGTAATTTATATATATATACATTTAATTTCATAAAAGTATATGTTATTTATCACAAACAATTCCCTTTTTATTTTACAGATTATGGCAATTTATATGAAATGATTCTCCACCAAACGCAGAAAAAGATATTTGTTTGTAAAGAAAAATCTTATTTAGGCTATTTTAATATTCAAATAATTAATTATAGTTTGGAATAAAAATAAAAGAGAAATACTGAATATAAATATTAAATTTAAATTTACAATACACAAGGAAATCGTTTAATTTCAGTAAATATCTAATACTATAAATGTCAACGATTCTCGTGATTTTTTTTAACAATTCATACACATAGATTAAATACATTTAAACATTGTAGATTACATATATACAGGGTGGCCCAGGATTATTGGGACAAACTTTAAGGGGAGGTAGGGGACATCACAAGGATTCTGACTTGCACATCAACCCATGGTAGGAAACGCTTTCCTGGCGAGTTAGTGATGAGATAAAACACAAATAAGAGTAGAAAACTTGGTTATTACACTTGGTATAGCAAAAAACTAATATAAATGAACATTAAAGAGACAACGATCGTCATCAAAGTCGAAATTGTGAGCCCTGGCAGTGATACATGGAAGCGCATCACCAGCGCATGGAAGATGATCTCGAAAATACCGTCCCGGACTTCCCAAGCAGCTGCCACAATGCGTACAACAAGATTCTCAGCACTTTCCAGCATTGTACCGGCATTTTTGCAGCACTAAGAATAATAAACTTGTTTTCTCTCCCTGTTCTTGTCCTTTCTTTCTTGTCTTTTGTGTCGTCAGTACCGCGCCAGGAATATGTTTCCAACCATGTGTTGCTATGCAAATCTGAATCCTTGTGATGTCCCGTAACTTCCTTTAAAGTTTGACCAAATGATACTGGGATAACCTGTATATATATTTATTAATTTAAATAAATTAATAAATCCTCGTAAATATTATTTAACTATATGCATGAAAAGGCTTTGAAATACCATACTTTTATATTACAGTAATTTCTCTTTTTCCTCAACCTCCTAAATAAAATGTTATTTTTGCTTAAAACGCACATTTCTTTAAAGAAAAAAAAGAAAAAGAAAAGAAAAGAAAAAAAAATCGAGGATTTAAAATGTCCAATTTTCAAAATTTGTGGAGTTCATCATTTTTATGAAAAGTCTTGCGGTATGTTTTTATGAGAAAAGAAATATGGATGTGTGCTAGGAGCTGGTATATTGTACTGTGTTATACTAGTATGAAAAATGAAAAGCATTTTAAATCACTTTCGAAAAAATAATTTTAAGATTTCATCCAGTCGAAAACTTTAAAATGTATTTGCATTTATTTTGTAAAATGTATTAATTTGTGCATTAACTATACTCCATAATACATATAAAACTCATCCCCTTTCATTAATAGTCATTTAATATGTTATTGATGTTTTCATGTTTTCGATTTTTTTTATTTAAGAAGTCGAGAGTTCTGAGGGATCAAGCATACTTCAACAGGCAGTTTACATGTTAAATCACCACTAATATGAATTGCAAAAATACCGCATCTATTTAATTGTTGGATAACAAATTTTTAATACATATTAAAAAGCCTCATAGTAATCGTTTTTTACGACACCTAAATAAGTATAAAGTTTGTTATCTAATTAGTATTCTCTTAGTTAAATATTGTTATGCACAATTATTTTCTTAAGGATAATTAGTATTTTATTTTTTAAGGATAAAGTGGAGCTATATTCATTCCACAAAAATGTTTTTTAATCAATTAAAATATAACATAATGAATCACGGAAATATACAATAGTAACATCCTAGTTACACACCATTCTCAAAAGCGTTCTTTATATTTTAAACCTCAGAAATCAATAGATATTCGATATTTAAAGTAGCAAAAACAAAACAATGTATCTTTCTTTTCCTCTGGGTTTCGAAATTTTGGTATAGTTTTCACAGTATATCAATCGGTTTTCTCAAAATGAACATATTTTAGAATGCTAGCAATTCATACATAGAACCAATTACTATGGGCTTTTATATACAGAAGAATGCGTTAAATTGTTTTTCTGAGATATTATCTATTTTCTACTATCCTTCGATATAATTCATTTTTGTTCATTTCTTAACATAAATCATGATTACCATGAAGTATGGTAACAACAGACACAAAAATGTTAGTTACAGAAAGTAAATAATATCTGAAAATAATAAACAAATAAATATTTGTAGTGCAAAATACAGAGTGTCAATAATTAAACAAACTTATTTTAAATTAGCCTGTAGACGAAAATATTGTTCAGAATGTTGTGAAATTTTATGGAGGAGGTAATGAAGAAATGTAAACTCAGACCCGATGTATCCTACAGGATACGAAACTTTACATTTTTTTTCCACGGAATAATATAATGTTATATAAAAAAAGAAATTGGTGTAAATTGAGCCTAACAGGTAGCAGAATTAAACAAATTAGCAATTTGTTTCTTACAGAGCTTTTGTTTAGCGAGATACGTGTTATATCAAAATGGATTGCGTGATAAGTATTCGAAAGGTACAAAAACGAAAGCGTAAATATTTTTTATGTACGTTAAGATACCATTTTTAAGGTCCATTTGTAATAAAAAAAATATTAAATGTATAAATATTTCATGTTTTACGTTTTTTTTTTTTTTTTTTTTTTTTTTGCATTGCATTGCAAAAAGTAAAATAAAAACTCCTAACAAATTGTCAAAAAATGTACTTATTGAGTCACTATGCATAATCAAATTTTATGTACAAAAAATATTTTTATTTTTATTTTTATTAATATTATTTTTGCTGTTCAATCTTTTTTAGTTATCATTTTTTAAATATAAATTCATAAATGAAGTAATATATATATATATATAATCCGTGGTGTCTGAAGAGGTTTAGCTGAAAAAATAGTTTGAGATTTAGGTGCCAGAGGGAGTTTTTTAATAAAATATACATTTAGCATACATTTACGATACTTTACAAATTTTGTTTATTAAATTTGCATTTCACGACACTAATAATGAATTACACATTTAGCACTACAAATTGTATTTATTAACTTTGTATTTCATGATAGGTCTTAGGATTTCCAAGAACACGCTGGAGTCAACTGAGGAACATGCTATCTTACGGTTGCAGTTGGTACCTGAAAATGATGGCCGTCATGTGGTGCCTTTTTCATTGTAATAAAATGTGTAAACAATCTATATGTTTGCTAAATGTGTAACATATTAAAACCGCCTTCTGATGGCGAAATTTTGAACTTTTTTTTACTGAAACAAATTTCCGTACTTTCATTAAATCATTCACAAAATTTCACAACTTTTGACCAACAGTTTCGTCTGTTGATAACTTCAAAATAAGTTTGTTTAATTATTGACACATTGTATCATAATTTCTATTTAGAATTTTGCATACTTATTTTTCATAGACTAGGGGGATCGCCCCCATACGAGCTACGCTGGCCAACCCCCGTTCAGACACCGCAGTCTCTAAAAGTACGCTAATTTGATCGGCTTTAAAAGGATTTTGGAAGATTGAATTATAATTTTAAAAACAGTGGCGATCTCCTTATAAACGGGTTTCAATTCATTTTTCTTTCATTGGGGAATTTTAACGAAAACTCAGCGGCTGTTAAATGATACAGTGGCTGTTTTCGTCTTTGATTAAATAAAATCAGTTAAACATTTCAAAATAAGTTAATATATAAAATATATATGCTTCAAAATAAGCAAATCATCAAAATGCAAATATCTTTTACAAATAACAGTGCCTTCTTTTGACGGAAATGACACAGAAGGTTAACGAATCTTAACTAAACCATTTAAGCAATTTCTTTATTTTCTGCTTCACAGATTTGTCTCTTTCAAATCATATCTTTGTTGATGACACTTCATTTTCAGCTTGTAATCTGTTTTTCATTTTTATTAATTTACAAAATAGTCGCTCGAAAGCAGTCTAATCGCGCAATTTTTAAATTTAATCTATTTTGAAATATTACTTTTTTTTTCATTTTACGTAATAAGTGTAATGTGGCGTAAATGTGACGTAATTTCTCCTATTTAAGAATTCTAACGCATGTTAAAATTCACGTGTAAATATAGTTTTTATTAAGTAATTTTCAATAAGTTCCTGCTTTTCATACGTAATTATTTAATTCTAATTTGAAAGGTTTTTTTTTCTGTTAATAATAGTCACGTGTAAATAAATTTTTAATTTGAAGCAAACAGTATTGTTTGCGCTTTTTATACAGTTGACAACAGTTTAAATTAATACCATTTTCTAAAATAAATAAAAAATATCTCTCGAAATGCTGAAAATTTCAATTTAAAATAGAAATAAACCTCCAAAAATGCGTCAAATTAATAAAGTAAAGGCAGTCTGCACATCGAGAAACTCTAACGTATAAAATGATCTAAAAATGAATTAATTCCCTTGTATAGTATTCGCTCCTTTTTTAATGGATCGATTTTGTCCAACTTTAGCATTAAATATCTCTTAAAATAATTATTCGATTTGAAAACTGTCTACATCAGCGTGTTTATCAAACATTTCTCTATACTACCGCCGATTTGCATATTTTTGTATGCAATATATTTTTTTTATATTAACGAAGAAAGACCTCCGGTCACAAAAAATCAAAACCGGCAGCGGTGACAGCGTAAGTTACTTTTTTTTTAGAATAGAGAGATATTTGTTTGCATGGCTATAAAATCCTATACATAAATTTAACTGAAGAAAAGTACAAAAAACGTAAATAAATGTTAAGTATGGATGATATATCAAGCCTTTTAATTAAATTTTTCATACATAACTTAATTTCAAGAGATATTCGGTTTATTAAACAACAATCAATGTGTATTAATTCCTTTTTAACACTTTAAACATAGCTGAAAAGCATGTATGACTTCGGATTGTCTGTTAGTCACCTACCGTCTGTCTGTGATCTAACTCGCGTAAATGTAGTACATAAATAATAGAATATATAGTAGAGAATATAAAATCCAATGAATTTTATAGATGTTATTGGGTATCGCTATGGAATGTTCGCTATTGAAAGCTTTTATGGTTGATTTATAGGGGCGCTGAAAATAATTCAATTTTATTACGCTCTATGGGGGAAATAGTTTACGGTGTATTTTAACTATATTACACTATTTTAAACAAACTGAAATTTGGAAAAAAGAATTTGGCTGCAGAAGATGTTGAACAGTAAATGAACGATTGGACATTATTGCTGTAAGTGCTAATAATGCGCGTAGCTTTTATGGTTTATTTATAGGGGCGCTAAAAAGAGTTCAGTTTTATTACGCTCTATTGGGAAAATCGTTTACGGTGTATTTTAACTATATTACACTATTTTAAACATACTGAAATTTGGAAAAAAGAATTTGGCTGCAGAAGATATTGAACAGTAAATGAACGATGAACATTATTAATGAAAGTGCTATTAATGCGCATAGCTTTTATAGTTGATTTATAGGGGCGCTGAAAAGAATTCAGTTTCATTACGCTCTATTGGGAAAATCATTTACGGTGTATTTTAACTATATTACACTATTTTAAACATACTGAAATTTGGAAAAAAGAATTTGACTGCAGAAGATATTGAACAGTAAATGAACGATGAACATTATTGCTGTAAGTGCTAATAATGCGCGTAGCTTTTATGGTTGATTTATAGGGGCGCTGAAAAGAATTCAGGTTCATTACGCTGTATGGGGAAAATCGTTTACGGTGTGTTCTAACTATATTACACTATTTTAAATATACTGAAATTTGGAGAAAAAAAATTTGGCTGCAGATGATATTGAACAGTAAATGAACGATGAACACTATTTCTGTAAGTGCTAATAATGCGCGTAGCTTTTATGGTTGATTTATAGGGGCGCTGAAAAGAGTTCAGTTTCATTACGCTCTATGGGGAAAAATCGTTTACGGTGTATTTTAACTATATCACACTATTTTAAACATACTGAAATTTGGAAAAAAGAATTTCGCTACAAGAGGTATTAAACAGTAATGGAACGATTGAACATTTGACTGTAAGTGCGTTTTCAATTGCGGTACAAGTTTTTGAAATTTTTTTTAACAATTTCATGGGACATATAAATGTTATAGTTCACATACAGGGCTACACAAAAGTTCTCAAGTACATTTCTGTTTCTTCATGGAAATTAATGAATGAAAATTTTCAACTGTGCTATTTGTTTAACTGAATTAACTTTTAACATACTATGTCGTATACATACAAATCTTTAGATCATATAAACGGCCGCACAAAAACATATCTGATATTTTCCCTACTATTATTGGTAATAGCAAAGACTTTGTGCTCAAATACCGTGTGCATTTTCCAAATTGCTTGCTTAGATATCATTTTTCGCTTTAATAAACTGTAAAGTATTGTTACAGTATTCTGAATGTGATGGAAATAATTTCATAATATATGATGGACACATTATTTTTCTTTCTTGTTTAGATTGATGTATACTTCTTTTTTGTTATCCTAAATCTCTCCATTGTTAATATTTGTGACACAAATCAATATATGCATTTCAGAAAAAAAAAAGCATTAGGCACTTTAAGAGATGAACTACTTTTTAAAGGATATATACATATATATAGAAAAAAGTGTATATTTAAATTTTGTTTTTAAGAAAATTTTTGCAGAAACCCAATGCATAAATTCGATTTTAAAATAAAATTATGGCCAAAACATGTTAGCTCTTCTTATGTGATCCATGAGTAAATTATTTTTAAAGTTCAACCACTTTTCAAAAAATGATGGTTCTGGAATGGCGCGAATGATTTGTAAGAAATGCCTGCAAAGGATTTTACTGAATTCTAGCGGAATGTATGAACATTATAGATGTACAATTAAAACTACCGCTGTGTTCATTAATTAATGTACTTACAAATTATAATTATTTAAAAGGAATTTCAAATTTTTATTTAAATTTTTATTTTTTCACTGTTTAACCATTATGTGTTTTCCAGTGCAGATAATTTTGGTACTTACGTATTGTGCGGATGATGCCAGATAAATTTGCACCAACTATACTAATATCAATAAGGTATATATTTATTATTAAGTTATACTTAAGGTATATATAAGTATATAGAGTAGCATACTCAACAACAACTGTGAGATAAAAATAATAATAATGCATAAAACAGTGTTTCTGTTTCTTAGAGTTTATAGTTTATTGCTTTTATTATAGATTATAGTTGTTTGCTATTTAAATTTTATAGTTCATGTATGATATTTTATTTATTAATTATTTTACTAATTAGAATTTTTAACAATGCTATGTCCATAATTAAACGACCCTACTTAAATTCTCTACAGACAAAACTATTGTTCAGAAAGTTGTGAAATTTTGTAAAACGCGTAATAAAGTGATAGAAATTTGTTTAAGGGGACAAGGGTCCTTAAAATCCTTAAAACTATTTTTTTTTGTAAATTTCACCTAAATATTATTAAAGTGTACATTGTATGCATTATGGAATGCATTTATAAAAAAAAAATATTTTTGAGAGAAATGGAATTTTACCCGTCGTGTTAGAAGTCCTCGAAATGCCCCCTGCGCGTTCCATATCAATGAAAATCCCCAATATTTTTTTTATATAAAAGTTTGGTTTATATATACATATAAATAAAATAGAGCATCGAATTTTATATATTTGAATTTAAAGGTTGAAAAAAAAAATAAGAAGAATTTCGAAATTTTTTCGAAAAAATTTCAAAATTTTTAGTTTTTTTTTAACCTTTAAATTCAAATTTATAAAATTCGATGCTCTATTTTATTTATATATATAAAACAAACTGTTATAAAAATATTTGGGATTTTCTTTGATAGAGAACGCGCAGGAGGCATTTTAAGATTTCTAAGACGACGCGTAAAATTCCATTTTTTTCTCTTTTTTTGTGATAAATGCATGCCATAATGCCTATAATGTATCCTTGAATAATATTTAAGATAAAATTTACAAAAATAGAAATAAAAATTAAAAAATTTTGAATTTAATTTTTTTTTGGAAAATTTTCAATTTTTTTCATTTTTTTTACCTTTAAATTTAAATATATAAAATTCGATGATCTATTTTATTTATATATATAAACAAAACTTTTATAAAAATTATTGGCGATTTTCATTGATATGGAATGCGCAGGTGTCATTTCGAATATTTCTAAGACAACGCGTAAAATTCCATTTTTTTTTTCTGAAACATATTTTTCTTTATGATAAATACATGCCATAAGGCATATAATGTACCCTTGAATAATATTTAAGGTAAAATTTACAAAAAATAAAAATAAAAAATGAAAAATAATAATGATTTTAAGGTCCCTGTCCCCTTAAGTGAAAAAAAAAACAGTTCTAACTTCAATAAGTAGAGGTCATTTTTAATAAATTATACATTTATCATAAATTTACAATAGTTTAAAAATTTTATTTATTAACTTTACCTGATCTTAAAAGCAGCCTTTCACGACATGTTCTTAGAATTTCCCAGAACACACTGCATTAAACAGCGGAACAGCCTTTCTTACGATTCCATATGGTAACTGATAACGATGATCGGCATGTGGAAGATATTTTATTGTAATAAAATCCATAAACTATCGTAAATGTATGCTAAATGTGTAATTCGTTAAAAAACGCCATCCGGCGGAGAAACTTTAAACTATTCGCCTGCAGACAACTTTAAAATACGGTTGTTTAATTGTTGGCACCTGTATTTAAAATGGTAGGTTGCTGCTATCAACGTAATTGTCGACGATAATCAAGATAGGCAATTAACAACTATTTTAGGCGATATATTGCCTGGTCCGGATTATACGTAATTATTAAAACTAGAAACACGTGTCAAACCTTTAAACAATAAAACAAGTTGGAAATTGCTCGTCAAACGTGGCAAATGAGGTGCGTTCGTACTATAACTAGTTTTATAATTATTTTTTGCACCCCATATTATACTGAATGTATATTTTTTTGTGCTTCATAAGTGCATAGTCTGTAACATCATTAAAATACACTTACAATAATTTTTTCCCCATTCCCCGTAATGTAACGGAAAACTTTTGACTGTCCCTGTTATTAAACTATACATTCGATTTTCATAAAATTGGAAATGGCTCGACAAAATTTTGCAGCAATTATATATTTAAAATTTCAGACCATTCGGAAGGCTGTAAAATCATTAAAATGCATTTGCAATAATTTTTTCCCATTGGCCATAATGTAACGGAAAACTTTTGTGTGTCCCTGTAATTAAACTATACATCCGATTTTCATAAAATTGGAAATGGCTCAACAAAATTTTGCAGCAATTATATATTAAAAATTTCAGACCATTCGGAAGGCTGTAAAATCATTAAAATGCATTTGCTATATTTTTTTCCCATTGGCCGTAATGTAACGGAAAACTTTTGGGTGTCCCTGTAATTAAACTATACATCCGAGTTTCATAAAATTGGAAATGGCTCAACAAAATTTTGCAGCAATTATATATTAAAAATTTCAGACCATTCGGAAGTCTGTAACATCATTAAAATTCACTTGCAATAATTTTTCCCATTGGCCGTAATGTAAAGAAAAACTTTTGACTGTCCCTGTAATTAAACTATACATCCGATTTTCATAAAATTGGAAATGGCTCGACAAAATTTCGCAGCAATTATATATTAAAAATTTCAGATCATTCGGTCGGGTAGTTTTTGCTCTGTTATATGCGGACGGACAGACAGACGGACGGATAGACGGACAGACAGACAGACGGACGGATAGACGGACAGACAGACGGACTGAACGACGACTATAGGTGCTACGTATTTATATAATTACGAACGCACCTAAAAACGGCTCACTGCGACAATGCAATCATGGAAATTCCTGCGTACAAGGCATATAAGGAAAATATCTTTACTTAAAAAAAATATATAAATAAATAAATAAATTCCAAATTAAATTAAATCATTTAATATCCATCAAAACAAATTTTCTGACCATTAAGTAATAGAATATATTTTTTAATGTGTGTTAAAATAGTTATATCCAAAAATTAAATAGATGTGATATTATTACAATTCATATTAGTGATACTTTTGCAATTTGTCAATTTAAATATACACTGCTCGAAACAATTAGGGGAACACATATTTTTAACAAAATTACGCAAATATTTACACCGATAAGTAATGTAAAATAAAACAGCCATAACTTAAAGCGTAGTATAAAACACATGAAGAAAACTTCACATGCAAATCAAAGTTTATGATGTCAAAAACTGCAAAAAGCAGATAAGTCCAGAAATTGGTATTTTGCAGAAACGTCTGTTTCAGTTTCTCAGTTGTAAAATTCATTTGCCCAGCTTGTATTTTGAGAAAAGGTGACCTGAAAATGTCACAACAATGTTATTTACCGGAATCGATGGCTTGGCGTGTGATCGGAACAGGGGGGAAACACAACTGAGTGTAGCAGACGCTGTTGGAGTTGCAAGAACTGTCAATGTAAGGCTGTGGAATCGATTCCAAGACAAATGGAGTGGTAGACATCTTCAAGGGCAAGGCGGGCCATGTGCTACCACAGTAACTGATGACCGATATTTCCTGTTAACAGCTCGTTGAGACGGAACGGGGAATGCTATTCAGCTGCAGACACAGTTGTTCTTGGCCACAAGACGAATGGTGTCTAGCCAAATAGTCCGAAATTGGCTTCATCAGGGTAGTCACTCTGCACGCAAGCCAATGTTCTGTATTCCGTTGGCCCCAAGCAATTGTGTGTCCCAAAGAAGGTGAGCAACTCAATATTGAGTTTGAAGGCAACGTTGTTGCCTCAAACAAGAGTGAAATTCGAGTTGTTTGAGTCAGATTTGTTGTTGGAGTTAGATTCTGTCTACAGATGAGCCCATTTCAGTCTGGATGTTACATCCAATGTGTTTAGGCATGGAGAGAAACAGGCATTTCAAATAATCCCACATTTATTCGTGAAAGATCACATCACAGACGAGGTGGGTAGATGCTCTGGGCTGGAATCAGCATATGTGCACGTACGGGCCTGCATATAATTCGGAATGGCACTTTGACGGCCCGAACATATACAGACGAGATACTGAGACCCCATGTGGTATTTTAAGTTGCAGCAATTGGTGATTCCTTTTTTTCCATGCATGATAATGCCAGACCCCATACAGCTGGTCTTATGCAGAACATGCTTAAAGTTGAAATAAATATGGAATAACCAACATGCTCTCCTGACCTGGATCCGATCGAGCATCTTTTGGAGAAACTCGTACGACGCATTGCAGCGAGACTGAGGCCTCCTTTTATTGTCTGAGGCTTGGAGAGTGCAATTATTGCGGAGTAGAACAGTACTTCCCAAAAACTTATCGATAATGTTATTGAATCCAAGGAAAACAGTTATGCGACAGTTTTATCTATTCGAAGGGACCACGTGCCCTATTAAGTACCTAGTAACCAAATTGTTGCCCTAAACCAACTTTTCACGTTCTATCCATCGCTTCAAAGAATTAAAGCTCTCTGGCAATTTTTTGCGTTTTTTTTTCTGTATTGTGCATTGATACACACGTTACTCTCAGTTTTATACCCATGCATAGCTGTCTCGCACTGTTTTCTTTACTTTTTTACTTGCTCCTCTAATTTTCTTGAGCAGTGTACTTCATCCCTCAGAACTCTCGATTTATTGAATGGAAATTAACTGAAAACCTAAAAAATTCAATTTTATACTGATTACACTAGTCAACAAATTTTTACTTTTTTCTGCATCTGGCTCGTAAAGGGGGGCATTTAATTAATTTTAAGGTGCTAAATTCAGTAGAATAATTCTCTTCCTAAACTTTGTGGAATAATTCATGGAATTCTCTCAATCACGTGACATTTATTAAATACAGAGCAGTTATACGTAAAAACAAAATTGTAATATTTGACAAAAATTTACCGTTTGAAGTACATACAAAACATAATACTTATCAGTAAAAACTGTTTCTTTATTATTTAACATAAATTATGAACTAATATGAGCATAAACTATTTAAAAAAAGCCCATAAGGTTAAGATTAGCAATGTTCTTTTTCAAAACAGGATGATGTCTTTCCTGGGGAAAAAATATTTAGTTTTAAAAAGAATATTTTAAAGTTATGCCAGGATATTCTTTATTTATTGCGGCGGTCGTTCTTGAAGGTACATAATATACACTTTCCATTTTAGGAAAGGTTGCGTGATCAGTTGTTCTGGTGAAATATATAATCCAGTAGTTGTAAATAATGTTTTCTTCGTTACCAAGTTCATACAAACCGAGATTCCCGACTAAAGATAGAAAGAATTTCCCTACTACCGGTACTGGAGAGGAGACGATCTACATTTAGTCTTTACAGATTCAAGATCAGGAGCAGAGTAATCTCATTACAATTATGAGAGAGCTGGGTTATTAGCGAGGAGCAATTTACAAGAACATCAAACCAGTAGTTATCTGTCGAGAATGAAATTGAGATGAGATACGTGTTAATTCCCGTTAATGGAATCTCAATGAGGAGAACGAAATGTCAAAGTATGAATTTTAAAGCCAAGACGATAATCGGAAAAATATAGACTGCCGAAAAGAACAGGCCACATTTTACAAGGGGGTTTGCCAAACCATGAGAATTATGTGCTCCGAGCCATTTCAAAGTATATGTAATTAAAAATAAAAGATATTGCAGACAAAATTTATGGAAGAATTCATGCGTTGGGGTAAAATATGATGTAACTGTAGAAACACAGTCAATAAATAAAGAATGAAGGCATGAGAAAGATCCCGCGTAGCAACCAAGTTAAGCGGGATAATGTACCGGGTAAATTGTTTCTATGCGAGATAAAAATAGTATGCCTCTTTTAATCAAATACTGTCTGCCGCGGTTTTGAGAATTATAGGGTTAAACAAACATGTATTTATGAAGGGAATGAGCGATAGAAAATGCATTTAATTTATGATCTAATCCAGATTTAAAATATAAGAATTTAGTAAAATAACCGTATTTTAAAAAGGTGGGCGAAAAGGGAAAAAACTATTAAAAAGTGTATGCGAAGGAAATATCCTTCAGAATGACGGTATTGAATGTTTTGATAGTTATTAATTACGGCAGAATGCATCAAAATAAAGGTTTTAACCTACATAGTCATTCATTTCCTTGATAATTAACGAGAAAATGTAAATTATTATTAACATTTCATTACGCAGTTTACCATGTTTAAAAATAAATTAAATAATTCTAAAATTTTGTAAAACCTTGGCATGATAGAAAATTTCTGAGAGCAGACTCGGATTTTATATGCAAAAATATATAAAAGAAATGTTTATTACGAACGAAATAAAAATTGGCTGTTGACAAATGTTATTAATGAAAGGTAATCAGTTTTATGTGCATATAGTTCATGTACAAATTAACAGAATTTACAAAATAAATTCAAATACATTTTAAAAGACATAGTTTTCGGCTGAATGATATCGCAAAATCTTTCTTTCAAAAATAATTTAAACTGCTCTTCACTTTTCGTATTATAACACAATACAATATACGAGCTCAAAGCACAGATCCATATTTCTTTTCTCATAAAAACAGACCGCAAGGCTTTTCATAAAAAATGATGAGCTCCACAACTTTTGAAAATTGAACATTTTAAATCCTCAAGATTTTTTGAAAGAAATATGCGTTTTAAGCAAAAATAACATTTTACTTCTCAGATTGAAGAAAAAGACAAATTACTATATTATAAAAGTATGGTATTTCAAACAAATTTCAGGCATACACGAGTTAAACAATTTTTTTGCAGATTTATTGATTTATTTAAATTAATTAAAAAAATGTAATTAAAAAATATATATGTATACAAAGTTAAATAAGATGCGATATTATTGTAATATCGAATTGTTTATATCGAAAGGACATGAGTTTTATATGTATTACTAGCTGTCATGCCTAATAATATGCTTATATAAACCTGGAATCTGTATCATAGGTCAATACAGAGGGGCGAAGGGTGTAGAGACGGTGCAAATTACCAGGGCCTGACTCTTGTTCAGTTGGAAAGTGGTGTAAAATCAGTGGTTAAGGTTTTGAATTTTTATTTGTCTCACACTTTAAACTCTTTTATTGAAAATTAATTGATGAATTCAATTAAAATTTAATTATGTTTTCAATATTTTAAATTTTTATTTAAAATCTTTGGATTAAAAAGTAATTACAAATGCATCATAAACTGTAATACTCAAAAAGAAATAATAAAATTGCATGCAAATACTACTATATAGATTATTTTTTACATATACTATCCAGCAATTTTTTTTCTAATAGAGTAAAGCCTGTTTATAACAGAATCGTGCAATAAACTAAAAAAAAAAAAAAAAAAAAAAAAAAAAAAAAAGGTTTCACCCCCCCCCCAACACCCCCCCAACACCCCCCAAAAAAAAAGCAATTATGCTCTGTTCAATTTAAAGATCCAGCATAAAACGTTCCAGCATAAAGGTCGTTGCGTTTCCGTCTAAGCAGATTTTATTGCATCTTACGTCTGGTGGGGGATTTGTATTGGAATTATTACCGGAACGAACAGACCCTTTTTACGGCCAAGTTTGTATCATTTTATATGTTAGACAGTTTTTAGCGCCATCTAGCGAAGGTTTTTATAAGTGATTTTTTTATTGTTATAGATAAGAAAAAAATGATAATAATTAAATCGATTGGATAATGCAAAATGCAGTTTTATTATTATTATTATTATTATTATTATTATTATTATTCGAGTCATTTATGTGTCATTTAAAAAAATTCAATTGATTTAAAATTAATTATAATTAGAAACATTTAAAATATTAAAAAATAATTAATTAATTAATTAATTGAAAAAATAAAAAAAAATCTTTTAATTAAATAACTTGAACAATGAGATTTATAAAATGTCGTAACTTTTTTATAATTCGATTCATATATGTGTAGTTATTTTTCTATTATTTTAATCATTCAACTGTTTTAAAATTAACAATATTTACTGTAAGTATTTATTTACTTTCTGCCATATTGATTTACAAATGCGGAACTAAAATCGCTTTACGAACTTAAAATAAAGTAAAACGATAGATTTACCACAGTTAGTTAAAATACTAAAATGAGATTCTATTTTAGAAATGTGAGAAAACTGCAGTAGGAAGCAAAAAACAATAAAAAAAAATCGCCTAGGAAATTAAATTTCTATATCAAAAAATCCAAAAACTAGCTCTTTATAAGTTAGAATCCACCTTCAACTATTCGGAGTCTGATTTGCACACCTGTACGTGCGATAGATTTCCCTAGCCATCATATAGACAGATACCCTCCTCCACAACCAGGCACACATAAAGAGAAAAACGCTTCCTTTTTTTCAATGTAGATACATTGAATGCACATAAACGTTTTTCCATTTTTGTTTTTACCTGAAAGGAAGGCAAAAAGAAACATACGTACTTTTTTTTAACGTAAATTTGTTTAATTTTGATTTTTGTAGTTAAAAACGCTTTATTATTTAATTGAACACATTGAAATTCCAGATTTAGAGGTACGTTTATAAACATTTATTTCAAAAATATATAAATAATAAATGAATAATAATGAATAAATAATAATAAATGAATAAAATGTAATGTAATGAGAATATATATTGTTTTAGAATATTTAAAATTCAGATTTATTCACAATTAAATGGAATTTGCAGGGAAAGTGAAGCACCCGCATTGCTATTCATCAAACGGAAGCAGTCAATTTCTATTTAATTAGAAACGTGCTAACTCTCTTTCCTCCAAATTTCTAATCAGGAGATCCCGAAATTACAAGTTTCTAAAGATTTTTTATTAAAAAAAAAAAAAAAAAAAAAATCCTTCTATTGTATTTTCATTCGACTGAAATCATTTTTCATTTCAAATTTTGTGCATTTTTAGGGTTCATAATAAACATATTATTATACAGTAGAGCATCGATTATCCGAACAAGTCGGGACCTACCCTAGTTCGGTTCTAACTATACTAAAACCTTCACACGTTATCTGAGCTTAGGACTGGCAGTACTAGTTAGTGCTGAGATGTTTAATTTTTGTTTCTCCTTTTTAATTTTTTTTCTGTTATCTGGTTAATCTTTATCATTAAAAAAAAATCTCTTTTTCTCATTTTCCGAACTCTAGAGAATACAATTTAAACAAAAAAAGCTTTTGATTGTTGCTTCCTTCAACGAAGACATTTTTTCAATGCTACCATATCTCTAATTCTTCTAAAATACGTTAGTTGAATAAGATCGTAGTTCTTCTACCGTTCGAGCCGTTTCCACACATTCAGTGGCTTCGTTATGTGATGGATCTGGGTTAGTTTCATAGCATTGGTTTTCATTGTTTCAATTTCTTTTTCATCATGAATTTCATACACAATCTCGTCATGTCATTTAAAATCTGACATTCAGGGTTGTGTACTTCAACATTTAACTATTCGTTAAGTTCATTTTCTTCATAGCTTAAGATTCTCCCTATCTCCTTTATTGTTTTATATTCCACATTTTCTAATCCACTATAAGTTTTTTTCTTTATTTAAAATTCTATTCCAAGTCAATGGATAATTGGTAGTTCGGTTAAATATTTTTGGGGAAGAAATAGGCTGTTCGGATAATTGGTAGTTCGGTTAATTGGGGTTCCGATAATCAACGTAATGAATTATTATTCGACTTCTATGTATGATTTGTGTTCTCAATTATTAACACTATTTGTGATTTATTGAATTTATTGTTCAGAACGATTGTTATCACTTATACGTTGTAGTGGAAAACCAGTAGTAAAATAGTTTTCTGCAGAATTAGACAAGGGAAAACACGCTTAATGCAATTAAAAAATATATATATATGCTAATGTGATTACAGTAAACACAAGGTCTTAATAAACTTTTTAATAATCAGTCCTAGAAGTTTCGTACACGCAAACAGTGACATTTTCTGTATCAGTAATGGTAAAATAAGCTATTTTCGAAATTTTATGTACACATTCATAAAACGCCAAGTACTCATTACTAAATTGTAAATTTTTATCAAATATGTATTTATTTTTTTTTTAAGTTTATTTTATCAATACTAAATTTGAGGATGTTACCGTTTTTGTTTACGAAACTTGTAGTGTTTATAAAAAGCGTTTTTGAGCATTTATGTATACTATTAGCGCTTTTAGAATGCATATTTATATTTTAATAATAATTTTCTGTCAATCGCATATTTTCTCTTTTGAAGTTTAAATTAACATTTTAAAAACTATATATTATAAATCAATTCAAATTTCAATATTCCTTAAGAGTAAATAATTACTTATTGTGAACATTGAAATATTAATTTTCTATTGCTAAAATGACTTTTGGAATAGTTATTATGTACAGTATACAAAAGGCAAGTACTCTATTTTATAGGAAAAGTAAATTTAGAATGTTGATGAATGCTTTTGAATTTTCTGATTTTTTAAAATTATATGTAGAATATATTTTTTTATTGTTTTGAACTTATGTAACATTATGCAATAGCTTCCCAGATCGGGACGTATATCTATATGACGGTTTGAATATCTGACTAATAAATCTCGTTTTTAATATTTTTTTTTGACACCTAATCATCGCATAAAATCAATTTTTACACTGTCAAATAGGAAAAAAATGTTCTTGCAAACACAAATTGTTTAAGAACTGTATCTGAATGTTTTATTTTTTATGGTTTTTAAAGTAATTTTAAAGCATATTTTTAAGAAAATATATAGCTATTCTCTGCAGCCACATTTGAAATATTTGCGAGTTCGTACTTAAGAAAACATAAATAGCTCATCATTTTTTTCCGGCTAATATCTCAGAACAAAATTTTACCTTCATTAATAAATCAATAAAACAATAAATTAGTATAAATAAAACGCACATTGAGCAGACATGTAATAGGATAAAGCGTTTAAAACACTGAAGTTATTAAAATCAAAATACCTGCGGTAAGTAACGTAATTTTTGGCGATTTCTTCAGTTATTAACTCTTGACATTCTTATATTACCATAGTATCGCTTTTGAAAGATTTAAACTTTTATTTTGAAACATTATTGATGTTTTCATATTTATAAAAACGTTTGGTGTTGTTAATTGGCCGCATACAAAAATTAAATAAATGTAAAAAATCTTCTTTTTTAATGGTCTAGCCTGTGTTCTGTAATACGGGAAACCCGGATGAATAAATTCCATTTTTTCGTTAAGTAGGTTATATAATCAAATAACACATGATATTTAAGGTAGTGATGTCCACAGCAAAGATCTTTTTGTAAATTCAGTGCAACGCAAAAAGCGTTACAATAAGCGGCTGATAATATTTTATCTATTTATTAGAAGTTATTCTATCAAATTTTACAATTTTATAACCCTTTTATTTTGCTTTATCGTGTAAACTGAGATTATTTACTGTTAGGAATTTTCGCAATTATCAAAATATAGTTGTATATTTTGCACAGATAATCCTTGTAAATTATTGTCACGTTTAAAATAACAGTCTTGTATGTGTTTCTGATAATAGATACCATTTTTTATATTAGTAAAAACTGAATCCGTTTTGACAGATATGAGTCTTAAATTTTATAAAAATTATTTTGCTGGTTACGATGACATATACAGCAAAAACCTATACAAACGCATACGTATCAAACTTGTCGTTGAGGGCCACAGTAACACATACCCATTATGTATATGCATAATGTAAAATATGAAAATAAAACATGTCTAAACTATTTATAAAATGTATTGCAATTCCAAAATAAAATTTAAACGTATATTTAAATATTTTTAATACATAGTAATGCTCCATTATTGAATTGTGGGTAATACTTGATTGTCCCGTCGACCCATTTCGTCAACTTATATAAATCGCCAAACGACTCACAAAATTATACAAATTGGCATAATTTTTATTTTAAATAACGAAAATACTAATAAATTAGTAAAAGATTAGTAAAAATACAAATAAAACGTTGAATTAAAAATTACTTGATGAGGCAACAAACAGGTGCAAGGTGTTTAATGTCAAGTGAAAGTGACATTTACGATAAGCCATTATTGACATTTAATCTTATAGTTTGGTAACAGTTTTTTTAGTCGACGGGTTAATTGAATAGTACCGAATTGAGTAAAAGAAACAACCTTATAATTCCAAAATAATAATCATATTAACTAACAGTTTACTGTGTCTGATTAAGCATCTTATTTCCAATTAAAATACATCTTTGAATTGAAATTTGAAATGGTCATGAAAAATCGAAGACAGTGAAAAATATGATTACAAATATCTCGTCAACTCATTATCTGATAGACTTCATTCTTTATGCAAAATTTTACCGAATTGAGTAAAAGAAACAACCTTATAATTCCAAAATAATAATCATATTAACTAACAGTTTACTGTGTCTGATTAAGCATCTTATTTCCAATTAAAATACATCTTTGAATTGAAATTTGAAATGGTCATGAAAAATCGAAGAGAGTGAAAAATATGATTAAAAATATCTCGTCAACTCATTATCTGATAGACTTCATTCTTTATGCAAAATTTTACCGAATTGGGTAAAAGAAACAACCTTATAATTCCAAAATAATAATCATATTAACTAACAGTTTACTGTGTCTGATTAAGCATTTTATTTCCAATTAAAATACATCTTTGAATTGAAATTTGAAATGGTCATGAAAAATCGAAGACAGTGAAAAATATGATTACAAATATCTCGTCAACTCATTATCTGATCGACTTCATTCTTTATGCAAAAGTTATGGTTTTTTATTGTGTTTTATATTCACTCCTTAAAATAGACAATTTCGAAAAATTTTATATACCTTTTATCAGAACGAATAATTCGAGACTCTATAAAAAAATCAGTTTTGAATAATCGAAGTTAGTGATATTCAGTAGACCTCTTCCCACTATTACATACTAAGTACACAGCACATTCCAAGTCTCTATCTCAGTTTGGTCGGGAGATAGAGCATTCACAGACACACACAGACAGACGGACAGCAAATATTTTAATCTAAATGTATGTTTTTCGTAATCTCCAGTGTCTGAAACGTATAAATCCGTGCAAAAAAAATTACGATTTTAAAACTATTACAAGACGTACCCTATACTACGTATGATAGGTAAGTAAAATGGAAAGATAAAAAAGCCCTTGATCCAGCAACAAAATATTATGCAGTTTAATCTGCTAAGTAATAAATCCTTTCATCCGTTTCATTGCTATTCTAATTTCGCATATTTTACTGTACAATATATATATATATATATATATAACTTAATTGGATTCTAAAATATCGCTTGATAATTTTGAAATAAAATGAATTTATTATAATACATTTAATAATTTTTGAAAGTGCATATATGAAAACAATTTTCGTTAATGTAATAGCTGAACATTGAATTATGATTAATTAATACCGTTTCAGTAAATATTTTACGGTATTAAATATGTTTACCTCGGAATGTATTTTTGTAAAGTAGAAAGCTTTTTAAATATCATTTTACCACTTATAGCATTCTTAAGAAAGGAAATAAATGTAATATTCTTATTCGGTTCCATACTATTTGAATTGGTTTTGAAAATAGTATGAAATATATAAGCAAATTTTAATATAATTCATAGCATAAAAGTAGTATAAAATCGATGCCATTGAAAATAACAAAATATAAGATTTTATAAAATTAACTTACACAATGTATTTTATTGTAAAAAATTTGTATTTAAAACAAATACACAATGCTAAAAGGTACACACATTAAAAATACAATAAAACATCAATGTTTCATTTCGCTCTAGTCAAGATCGTCAAGGGCTCAGAGATGTTTGCCTCCATTCTTAAAATTTTAGACTTGTGTGTTTCATAACATCCTGAAGACGTTCGCAGATGCGAAATGATACGTTGATATTTTATTGTATTTTTAATGCGTGTACCTTTTAGCATAGTGTATTTGTTTTACATAATTTTTAATATGTTTCATGGTGCAATCGTCTTTTATTTTATTTTGACAAGTCAGTAAAATATATATGTGCATAAAGAATTGTAACCTCAATAATGGTATTCTCAAAATATTAGATATGTCTAATATTATATGTATATGTCTAATTTTGAACAAAATAATTGCAAAACGATACTTATAATGTCTGGTACTATCTTGAAGGTTTCTTTTTTCTTTTGAAAGCAGACAAAAATGCTTTTTAAAAAAAAACAGAATTCCTTTTGACATATTCAAGACTTAATATTATATATAAGTCTTAAGTATTATTTTCCTTGTTTCAATGAAATATTTCATAAAATTATATAATAAAACGGTATATTAAACAAGATTTTATTTTAAAAGCTTATATATGAAACAAGATAATTTAATTTAATCAACCAATATCAAGATTAAAAGAAAAAAATTTCCTGTTACTGTTTCTGAAGGTTTAAATTTATTTTTGTAAAAATAACCAATGCATTTTTTTTTTGTATTTCCTTAATACTTAGAGAAATCATTAAACATAAAAAAATATCTACATAACTTTTATCCTCTACTTAAAAAAAATGTCTTCCGAACATGGAACTTCTTGAGAATTTATTCATGTTAAATGTGAATATATGTTGCGTAAAAAAACTGACAAACAAAAATAGTAAATATGTTTATTTTTAATTAAATTTATATAATTATTTATATAAATTTGTATAAATTTATATAAATTTATATTTATTAATTATTTTTTAATTAATTTTATTTTTTAATTAACTAAATCCAAAAAACTAAAGGACAAACTTGCGAAAATTTACACAAAGACCTCTCTCAAAAAATATACACATAACATTTTTAAATATATCAGCTATGTAGACGAAATTCACTTTTAACTTACCAATATAAATATTATTTATTATTCCTAAACGCATATCATAATTCTACTTACTTTTTAAAAAATACGAAAGTTTTTGACTTTTTATACTAACCCATTAACGATCTTGACATTTTGCTAACAAAAAATACCGAACACCGTTACTGAAATGTCATTGCATTTTCAACTTAACCATTAATTAAGACTTTTTACTAGCCTTATAAATTTACTGGCTGTTATCTTTAATTAATTTTATTACTCAAGTAATAAAATGTGAATGGTATCACAAGCACTTTAATTAATCAGAAACATACTTCATGTTACCTATCATTTGATCTATAATCTCATATTGATACACATTCTTAAGCGTTCCACCTGGTTTTTGACGTTATCGAAATAATATTCTTTAAAAATTGTATGCTTTATGTTATAAAATCATATTGTATTCACAAAGGATTTTTATGAGTTTTAAATTATTCTTATTAGACATTTCTGTTCCAAATTTTATTTCTTAAACTAAAGAAAAAATTTCATTTGAAAAGTATTTTAAACTACATGGATTTTATTCATCCTATTTATAATCAAACTTATTCCGGATATTTGTATATTCAGGTTATTTTTGTGTGAAAAAAAATCTAAATGAAACCACTGTTGATTAATTTTTTAGTAAAAGGTTTAATTTTTAGGTATTTTATTATACTTCAGCATTTTTGATGAAAATCTCCATAAAATAAAGTTATCGAATTACATTTTAAATAATTAAATTATTAGATGATTGAATTAAAAACCATATTCTGTATAACGTTGTCCATGCAAAATAGCTACATTGACTAAAGTCTGCATAAAAAGCAATCATAGTATTTTAAAAAATATTTGATATAAAGCTTCATAAAAAATTACCGAAAAACAATATTTATATAAGAAAAGTTTAGATTAATATATTCAATGTAATTTTCTATATAACGCTTCTCATATAAAATTGCAACGCTGGTGAAATCTTCCATAGAATAAATTATCAGAAGTAATTTTTAAATACCACAGTATTTAGAACTACTAATTTAATATCATTTTCTCTTTAACAATTCTGATGCAAACAATCACACTGACGAAAGTCTGCATGCAATAAAGTTTCCAAAATAATAATAAAAGATCGTTATTTCAATTAATTTAAAATCATTTCCTATATAAATTTTCCAATGCGAAATAGTTTCATTGACGAAAGTCTGCATAAAATAATGTTTCCAAAGTAATTTTTAAATAACATAATCTTTAGATTAACTAATATAATTTTTTATTTACCATTTTTGAAACAGTTACTTTAATCTAAATTAAAAAGTAAATCTAAAAATCTAAAATCAAAATTAAAATGGGTTGTAACATATGTAATAAAAATTCAAATAGATCTCTTTTAAAAGTCCTTAATCTGATCTGTATTAAACCATTTAAATGATAATTCAGCAATTAAAAATAATTTCGAATTTGAAAATAAAATTATGAAATATTGCATTAAAACCTTTGTATTTAAAGATATTTTTAATAATATTTTCTTATTTCATTTATTTAAAACCGTTACTAATTTGTTGTGTAAAATGAGAACGAAATAAATATTGGGAAAAACATTTATGTTAACTATTTAATTTTACTAACAAATTTTGGAAAATTTTGAAACATAAAAATTAAAAGTGAGATTAAGAAACTAAATCTAGAATAATGCTTTTTACAAATCTTCTTATCAGATGTAATATAATTTTGAAAACTGAACTGCTGTATTTAGAAAACAATGAAGAAACAATTAATATTTAATAGTTCATCAGAGGATTTTAAGTACTTCATACATTTGAAAATTTAAAATAATTAAAATAATTAAAACGTCATGAAGTGAAAGAGAGATCGAGAAAATGATAAAAGACAAAGAAATATTTGCAACCATATTTCCATCCCTTTATCAGATATTGATTTTATGAATTACTATGATTTTAGAGGTAATTGATAATGGAGTTACTCAATTCAGCTTCAAAAGTCACTTTGAACATGCTAGTATTTATATTATCTCTGAAGTACCGAGTTATCACTAAAGATAAAATCAAAAGTATGATTTATCTTATCATAATTGTGCAGTAATTGATTGCGTTTATAAAGTAAATAATCAGATTTTCAAATTAAGATCTTTTTATAAAATAAAAATGGATATTTGATTTATTTTGATAAAGAAATCATTATTTAATGGAAGATGTTATGCATATACGGTTTTTAGATGGTTCTTTTTTATGTTAAAATTTCAGTAGCATTTTCATGAAATGTATTATATGTTAAATTTCTCGAAAACAATTTATTTATTTTTTTAATTATTGTGGACATTTATGTGTTTTTTTCCAAAATGTAAGTGCATATTTTGTGGACGATATGTATTATTGAACTATTTTATAACTCGATTGTATAGGATATATATATATATATATATATATATATATATATATAACAGGCAAATTATCTGATTTTACCAAAATATAAATTTGTTATAAGTTGTTATTTTTGGATGATTATTTTTGCTTTATCTCTAATGTGCTTTATCGTTAGGTATATATGCAGGGTGTCCCAAGATTGAAAAGAGCTTTATTTTTTTCCTGTTACAGGAAATTACAGACTGTTGCAGATATAAATATTCCTGTTACAGATAGATAGGTAATGCAAAATGCAAAAAAAATTCACTCATTAATTTTTTATGTGGTCAGTGGGTTCTATAAGTTATATATATATAAATGTTTTACATCCCTCCAACAGATACAACAGTTAAACATCCATCTTTTAAAACTAAGTTTTCTTACGTTTAATTTGGAATGATTATGTGATAGTAAATAATTTAAATTTAGTAACTTTTTATTTATTTTTATTTAATATGAGTATACTATTTAAAAATGCCTTTCACAATTATTTATGCGAAGAATTGTAGCGGCCAAGTATATAGAAAGTTCCATTTTGTGAAAGTTCCATAATAAGACATCCGCAAAACCATTCCTAATAAAATAAACTTATGCAGCGTTCAACGCGGAAAGAACATTTAATTTCAATGAATATTTTAAAATAATTCCTCCTATTCAATTATTGAATTATTTATTTTTTGTAGGAAACAAGCTGTAATTAATATAAGTAATATTTTTGTTTTCTAGAATTAATAAATTGATATTTATTCTGAAATATACAGTAGTTCTACAGAACTTTCACACTATAGTGTGTTCGATGAATTTTTTAGAGATTTGTGAATTCACACTTTAATCAATTATTAATATCAACAGTTATTTTGAAAAATTTTCCCTCTAATATACCGCATCCTGTATATCACGATTAAATTATTTACGTTATACATTTTCAACGAGAGCTGTAGAAATATTTGTCATTCTTTCCCGAGTCTTCGAAATAACAAAGTGCATTATATTTCTACAGTAGTTTTAAAATAAAATGCGCAACAAAACGTTAAAATGATATTTCCTTTCTTCCTATAATATGCACAGTAAGTTTTTATCATAACAACATTAGAAGAATCAAGAATTTTATTTGTAACTATTCAGCAGAAATGTTTCAGCAGTGCAAAAGCGTTCCGTATAATATTTTATCGTACAAATAGTTGAAAAAGCATGTTTATTTTAACTTCCAGAGACGAATTCTAAATGACTAGACAAAACAGACAGACATGATTTAGCTTTTGTGAAATTTTGATCTGTGGTTTGCGTAGGCTTTTAACGTGAAAAAATAATTTGGGCATTCTTTAAAAAAAAACCAAACCGGAACCGCAAGACTCAAAAAGCCAACCCGAACCAATCCGAAACAATGAAAGGCAACCCGACCAGAACCCGAGCCCCAACAAAAAATTTAAAGTCAACCCGACCAGAACCTGAACCACAATGAGAAAATATAACTCCAACACGACCCGATCCGAAACGCGGTTCGGTTCGGGTCGTGTTGGAGTTATATTTTCTCCTTGTGGTTCGGGTTCTGGTCGGGTTGACTTTAACTTTTTTGTTGCGGCTCGGGTTCAGGTCGGGTTGGCTTAATAAATATTAATAATCCCGTAATTAATAAAGCGGAAATTTTTATTCTTCGTTTATCTTTTTTGCCTTAACCACTTCACTGGCGACAACTATGGGGAACAGTGCTCTTACCTCCGACTTATCTCGAGGTAAACGGTGAAGTGGTGAACAGAATTAATGCCGAAAAGTGAAAATTTCGCTTTATTTTTCTTGCGTGCGCCCATGACAGGCAACACTAATATATTAGCCAGTCCGGAGTCGGATTCGCAATCGTTAAAATTTCCGGAGCCCTTTTCCCCACCGACTCCGCTGCCCTGCATGTCTCCTCCCCCTCAAATCGGAGCCACGGGGCAGCTAACCCGCATGCCCCTGGATAGACCATGTTCAGTGCGTGTCTTGCAATTAATGGAAAATACATATTTTTCACGATTTTTAAAACTTTTCGAGCTGAAAAGATTTCATAGAAATTTCAACATTTTAGATAATGTAACATAATAATTTCTGTAACACAATAGTAGCTTCAAACGTATATAGTTTTGTTTTGTATTACTATTGTGAAGCACTTCAATTGATCTTATATGGATTAAATATTAGTTATGTATTTCTTGGTGTACCTAATGTAAGCGAAAATAATTTTAACGAACGAGAATGAAAATCGACGCTGCGGCTCTTCATCGTCGGGTTCAATTTATATGTATATAGAAAATTCATCTTTTAGGGAGCCGTACTTAAAAAGTAAAAACGGAACCATTATAAGATCACTTCTGTGTCTGTCCGTCTGTCACAGCCATTTTACTCATAAACTATGAAACGTGGAAAGTTCAAATTCGGGGAAGTAATAAAGACCATTGACCCACATATTTTCAGATTAATAAACATTTATAAATATATTTAGGGGGGGGGGGGGCAAATTATGCTATTTGAAAAAAAAAACCTTTTCTTTGTATATCATTTGGGTATCCTGTGAAAGCTTTCGTAACGCTGAACTCAAAACTACATTCATTTTAATTTTAGGTATTATATTTTTAAAAATATTGTCGAAAATGTAACACAAAAATATGCCCCCCCCCCCCTCTAATTCCGAAGCTACGGAAACTATTGCTGGATATACCTATCGTTGCAGAAGTATAAAAGCATTGTTGATAATGATTTTCGAAAAAAATCATCAGTAATTAGCTGAGATATTAAGCCTTAAAGATAGGTCAGTTTGGACATACATAAGTACAGGGGCGGCGTACTCTATGCATGGTTAACAACTTTTAATGATATATATGTGTAATGTAATGTCCAGTAACAGTATAAAAGCAATAAACGTCAAATTGTTAAAAACGTACTAAGTCTCAGTCAGGGGTCTCAGGACTCTAAAAAATGGAAAAAATGGAAAAAAGACCCTTTTCAACATTTGATGTCTTAAAATGTATATAACACAATTTTAATTGGAATAAAAGATATAAGTATGTTCTTTCATTTCATGTATTTAAAAAATTGCAAAATACAGAATTAGTATTTATAGGGGGCTCGAAACTGTTAGACTTTTGTCGAACGAACAATTGGGATAACAGTTTACGTGCCGGATGACAAAATAAATATTGCAACTAGAATGAAAATTTTGGTGCTTACTTATACTTCAGATTGTAATAATTTCCCTGAATTTAAATAAATTTGTATTTAAAGCATTTTTTATATTTTTAATACAATGTTGCATTTATCTAATACAAAATTTTGAAAATATCAACAGTAAAATCACATAAAAAAATATTTCTTTGAACAATAAAAAGAAAATTTTAGGTTTGGTTTATACAGACTAACGTGAAATACATGTTTTGACAATTTCATGAAAAAATATTCAGAAGTTTTTGAGGTATCCTGCGCGTTATGCCCCAAAAACACCATTTGGAGAAAAATGACTTTAAAGTTTCGGAATCACCGCGTCAGTTATGGAGCAGGTATAATTCTAAAAGCCATAACTTCTGTTCTAACGGGAATTTTAAGGAAACAATTATATCAGAATATTCAGAAAAGATAGGAGTTTAACATCTAAAAAAATTAAAATTTCTTAAATTTTGAAGTTTTAAGACTCCTGCGACCACTTAACCGTTTTTGGCGCGGAGTAATTCTATTTAAAACTTATGAAATAACGAACTGACACCAGAATTTATAAACGAATTTATTGGAAAATGGGAACTTGTTTATTGTCACGTACATGATAAAAGGAAAATTTTAATTAAATATTCTTGGTGCCGATTGTCTCTTTTGGAATTAAAATTAGGTGTCCTTTTTTTAAGGGCACCGCCCTCGAAAGGTTTAATTAGAATGAATCGCATAAATACTGTGGGATTCGCGATAATTTACATTCAGTGTATCTCTCAATACGCCTCGAGTGACTTTAAAAGTTAATTAAACACCTCTCTGGAAAAAACGCGGCGCTGACCAAGGCGGCGTTACAACTTTGAGACCTCCTTTCGAAGCGTGCTTAGCACAATGCCAAATTTAAACTTTGAGCATAGGTTTTGTTTTAGCTACACAGTAGAAATAATGGTTATTACTGCGCTGAATTTAGTTTTATGAAATGCCAAATGAAGTTTAAATATGCACTGCTTTTATTGTCAGTACCGAATTAAGTTCATCATAAACAGATTAGGATAATATTAAAAAAGGAGTTATAAGAATAACTATATTTGATATTATTTAGGTTCCATATATCTTTGAATTTTCATGGTATACCCATTTACACTTTTCTAATATATATAGTTATACCCAACCCTACGTTGTATAGTTTTTTACAAAATCTTAGTGTTCTTTTAGCAACGGGTTTTTTATAATACCATTACAAATTCATATATTTATTCCGCGGAACCCTCTGTGCGCGAGAAATACTCGCACTTGACCGTTTATATTAATTAAAGGTATGGCCTTGCTCTATTCCTTTACCGCTTTTTCTGCCCAAGCTTGGCGAGTGTAAACTTTGAACTAGTGCTAACTTTTATTTCTTTTTTACATTTTTATTCTTTCTTATAGTAGTTCTTGCAACTACATCTATACCTATATTTAATATAACTTTAACTTCCTTTTCAAGTTCTTAAACTTAACTTTAACTTTTTTATTAAGTAAAGTTTTATATTAAAACATTGTCTAGTAAGTAATATTTAAAAAGGTGTTATATATTTTAGCACTAATGTAAAAAATAAAAAGTATAAGCAACAATTAAGTACCGCAGGGGAAAATTTTGAGATTTTTAATAGTCATACTGTGCCGAATCACGCAATATTTTAAGATGATTTGTAAGTAAACTATGAATATTTTGTTATATAAATAATTCAAAACATGAAGACGTTTACATTAATACGAAAAAAATAAACATATTAAGATAGACAGATTAGAGAAGAAGCACTAAATACATTTCAAAATAGTATCATCTATTGTGTGTACACGTGGTTTCATTGTTTTATTGCCAATCTGAATGTTTTATTTTTGTTTTGTCTAGACATTTAGACATTACAACATTCTGGCACTGTTATCAGTAATTCTTCTTCAAAAGATAATTTGTTATCTTCCCAATCATGAATGAATTATCCTTAAGGAAATCATCAATCATTCCGATGACGGAGTCTTCTTTTTTAAGAGAGAAATTGTCTTACTGAAATCTGTATTTAGAATTATGGTTTTAAAAAAGCATAGGGGTATGATATACGTTGAACTGACACAAAATTTAAGCAGGATAATACTTATCAAGGGAGAAACATATTTACTTATGAATTTGATGTAAATAAAAACACTACGTCTGAACATATTTAGAATATAAAATACCATTGAGAGTACAGATAATTACAATATTATAGAATGTTAAAAACGCTAGAAAATATTTAAAAAGGTTGTTTCGGATTCATAGAATATCCAGGATTCGTACGCATCAAGAGATACAGGGAAGCTTAGGTAAGATATTACCAGAAATTTCGTAATGTGTTTCGTAAAATGTCTGAAGACAGACATTCTTTTTCATTAAATAAAACAAATATTACTTTACAAAATTTCTTGTATAAAGAGTTTGAAAGTCCTTGAATCGTACGAACCCTGATACCTCATCAGCAAGCTTGAACATAAAATTCACAAAAAGTTGTAAAAAATCAACTCACAGAAAACATTGCATCAGAAAGTCTAGGTGAAAGTTGTAGTTATATTAACACTGGGTATTCCGTTGGAAATGATCCAGCTACGTTAGTAGTAGCACAAACAAGCATTCGAAAATGAAAATTTAATTCCAATATTGTAGACCATACCTTACAGACGGATCATTTCCATAATGTTGCGAAATCGCTTATACTCTGATCAAACTGTAGCTACTATAGAAGTCGTATTGTTATATAAATAATTCTAAATTTGATGAAATCTACAATAATATGAAAAAAAATAAACATATTAAGATAGACAGATTAGAGAAGAAGCATTGAATACATTTCAAAATAATAACATCTATTTCATGTACACATTTGTTTCATTGTTTTATTGCCAATCTGAATGTTTTAATTTTGTTTAGGCTAGATATTTAGACATTATATCATTCTCACATTGTTATCAGTAATTCTTCTTGAAAAGATAATTTCTTTTCTCCTCATTCATGAATGAATTTTCCTTAAGGATATAATCAATCATTCCGAAAACAGATCCTTCGTTTTTAAAGAGAGGAATTGTCTTTCTGAGATTTGTATTCAGAATTGTGCTTATAGGAAAGTGAAGGATTATGAGATACGTTTTAACTGTCACAAAATGTATGCAGACAAATACTTATGAAAGGAAAATCATATTTACTTATGAATTTGATGTAAAGAAGAGTATTACGCCTACACGTTTTTAATACAATAAAATATCAATACGATTACAGGCAATTAGAATGATATAGACTGTTAAAAGCAGTAGAAAACATTTAAAAAGGTCATTTCGGATTCCATAGATTACATCAGCAGCAGATTTTAACAAAAAATGCACAAAACGTTGTAAAAAACCTACTCACAGAAAACATTGAATCAGACAGACTGTTGTAATTATATGAACGCTGAGTTTTCTGTTGAAATCGATACAGCTTCGTTAATAGGTCGGATTACAAGCACTCATTCGGAAATTCAATATTGTGTACCTTCACCTTCACTGTGTGATGAAATGATTCCTGTGAGTTGATTTTTTTTTTCAACTTCTTTGTGACTTTTACTTTAATATTTGCTGATGCAGGATTCTATGGAATCCAAAATTTCCTTATAAAAGGATTTAGTGTGTTTAATGTAGTGTATAATTGTAATTATCTGTAATCTAAGTGATCTTTTATATATTCTTATGCATGTTATAAATGTTTACAACATCTTCAATCAAAAATATTGTTCTCCTCAAGTTATAAATTGCATAAAATGAACAATATATTTGTCTTCAGTCAAAGGTTAAAAAATATTGTTGAAAATCTATGTTTACATATCTTCTAAAAATAATTCAAGTAAACACAGTTTGCAAATAAATTGCTTTTTTAATAAGCTGACATGAAAAATGAGTTGATGATAAATGCAGGTAAGTTTATATATTTTTTAAAAAGTTCTTTTAATATTTATGTTCACTAAGATATTAGTATTTTAGTCATTTGATGCGTATCATGAAAAATTTTAATTTACCAGTTTAAGTCATATTATTTGTATAACAAATAAGAAATTTATTTGTTATACAAATACTATGTAATAAATATTTACTTTGAAAGTCCAACAATTGTGTATTGTCTTTCCTTTAAATTATTCCAAAGGATAAACTTTAGGTAAATATATATTTATGGTGCAATTATGCAAATGAATGTAATAAATGCAAAGATAAAGCAAAGCACACGAGAAATTATTGTTATTATTATGCTCCTCATTTCTCATGCCATAAAATTAATTTTTATCCATATTAAAATGTATCAAAAAATATTACAGTGGTTTACATAAACCAATTTATTTGATATATTTCAGAATATGTCATTTAAATGGAATTTATTTTCATTTATCTTTTGGTTGCCGAATCAAATAATATCTTTAGGTGAAGGGAAAATTATAAACTTAATTAATGCATCAACCAAAATTCTGACGTATTTTACATTTAAATGACAGAATAATAATACCAGTAATGCCATTTAACTGTCTAGTATGTTTTCTTTATATTTCAATACGTTTTCGTCCTGACAACATTGTCTGTAATAGTGATATATTTTTGACACAAGTGTGTTATGATATTTCATAAAAGAAAATAATGTTTGAATAAAGACAAAATTTTCGTTTTTTAATTCAAAAGAAAAAAAAGGAAAAATATTTTTAAAGGAATTAAATCAAACAAGTACTACATAGAAATAAGTCTCACTATTAAATTATATTATTAAAGAAATGTTATGGTATAGTGTATGTTTTTTGATTTGGAAAAAAAAAAGTTGGGAACTATGCATTTTTTTTTTCCTTAATATATGTCATCTAATAAAGTCTTAAATAACACACCAGGAATTTTTAACAATGAATTTCATCGTTATATATGTTTAATATTTCTTATTCGAGTATATATTATGAAGCAATGTAAATCGGTTTTATATTAAACACAGAGATTCCGCACGAGACACATTTTTCAGCAAGAGGTTATTATTATTTTTTTTTTTTTTTTTTTTTGAAAATACAAAGCTTTTTAAAACTGCTTGATTATTTTTCTTCTATAACATTTTTAATGCTCGTTTGAAGGACTTTTCCAGTTTTTCGTTAAAAAATTAAGATTTTATTATTTGCTTTTTATACACTATATCTAAATCATATCATTACAAAACCAAAAATTTTGCAATATATTTTACCAAAAATTCAGCTTAATATTCTTAGCGAATGTAGAGCTGCCAGAAGTGAATATTTTTAAATTCTAACGGTCACCACTTTCTCAAAACAAAAATTCTTAACAGACACTTTGACAACTTTTACAAGAGAAATATACTTCAAACTTTATATCAGAAAATTTCTAAGGCGAATATACTTTAAAAAAGTTGCATGTGGCAGCTTTGCGAATGATATAAACACATAACAGGAGAGCGTTCATATATGGGAAATTGTTTTGTTAAAGGTACCTTAAAGATTTCGAAATATAATTTCGAAAAGTGTTTTCGAAAAATGCAGCATAATATTATCAGGGAATGCAGAGCTGCCAGAAGCGACTATTTTTGAATTCTAACTGTCACCACTTTCTGAAAACAAAAATTCTTAACAAACACATTGACAACTTTTGCAAGAGAAATATACTTCAAAATGTATATTAGAAAAAATCTGGTGCGAATAGAATGCAAAAAAGTCGCATGTGCCAGCCTTGGGAATGGTATAAATACAGAACTGGAGAACGTTCATATACGGGACATTATTTTGTTAAAGGTACCTAAGAAATTTCGAAACATAATTTCGAAAATTGTTTTTCTCCTATATAAATTGTTTATGTCATTGTTAAGAGATCCTCTCTCATTGGAGACATCCTTGACAATACCCCTATACACCACTCAGGCTTTAAAAACGTTACTATTTGCTCTGTTTTAAAAAAGATTGCCCTATGACGGAGGAATGAATGATGTTATCACGACCAGTGACAATCTTCTGTTACCAGGTTGTCATTCATTATCTTTTCAATGAGGTCTGTTTCAGACCTGAAGTCGCATCTACCGAAGTCACGATAATTGGCGGCTGCTTTCGTGATTTATTAATAAAGATCATTTAAACATTAAACATGTGTCTGTGTAAAATAGTTAAGTAAGAAATGTCGCTGCCTCCTGGACTTTTATAACGTCTAGAAAATAGAAAAAAATTTAGACGTTATAGGTGTATCATTTTCAATATGACTCCGCTAATAGTAATTTTTAACATTAAGTTTCAATTAAATTTGTAATCATTTATTAAATTCGTTAACGATATTCAATTAACGAGTTACGACAATTACATAGATTTTTTTTGTGTTAAAAATATTAAGTAAGTACAGATGACTGGAATGATTCTCTACGTTTAATTCACAAAATATGTAAAACAAATAACTATTTTTATTAGACATTTTTAGAAAAATAAGAATGTTTTTTAACTGTCCACTTTAAAATGTACAAGAATGTGAATAAACCGAATAGTATGACATTGGATAGAAATAGAAATTTATGACAGTGCAAATAAATTTCAAATTCGTAAAAAAAAGTTTAGATAAATTTATTTTAAGGTAAACTATGTTTCAAAGCTTAGTAATGCTGAAATCGATAAACAATTTTCGAATTTTCTCAAATCATAGAAGATAAAATTAACAAAAAATAATGAATGACAAAACGCAGTAATTATTCATTGTTAAATTAATATGCAAGGAAGAAGTGCGTTCTATCACTTTTCTCATTTCTTCAGTATATTAACGATATACAAACAGACTTAAAAAATACATTTGCATTTTCATTTAATCAACAGAGGAATGAAAAGGAATTTTTTATTTTTATTAATTTCTTGCATTTGGAGGAAAATTATTTTAAGAAATGTGTTTTAAATTTTCAAAGTACAGCATGATGTTAGATTACAGAGAAAATCAGTATTATACTCAAGCAAAGTGATAAATATGCTGATAAAAAAAACAAGTATAATTTTTTTAATAAATTTTTTATACATTTACTTTGTGGTTGATTTTTGTCTACATGTAATGTATAAAATATATTTACGTTTGATATTAATCATTAAGAATTCATGTTTTATTCGAATGTTTAAAACCGACCAGATCTTTATTATTTTCTATAAAATATAAGTGTAAATATAAGGGAAAATATTTTCATTGTATGTGTATTTAATATTTAATGAATATTTTACTATTCCTCTTTAAGACTGGTTGTTAGGCATAGTCAAGTTTTGACACTGTAGAAAAAATGTTTTTAAGGTTACTTTCCTAGGAAACTGGAATGCCTAGAACTTTTTATGTAATTGCAACAAAAAAAAATAATGTAAAATAAACAATTAAATTTAAAAAATCAAAAAAACCGACTGCGTAAAAAGCGAACTGGTTAATTATTTCTCATCAATGTGAAACTATTTTTCCCTTTCCTACTGTTAGTTCCCACTCTCGCTATATAACCCTTTAAGACCGGGAGATTTTTTGGTAGAAATTTAAAGTTTGTTTGGTTTCACCTTACCGATAAGACCGTATTTGATTGACAAAAAAATATTTAAAAAAATACCCCATGTCAGGTTATGCCAAGGGAGGACGTGTGGGTTCGGGCTTAATGCAGCCGTTTTTGGGCTGTATCTACACAATTGTGTAGTTTGAGATTACGTGTGCAAATATCTAAAGATAAAAATTTAAGCAAAAACAGTTGTTGTTTATTAAGATAATTTTCATCAGCCACAATAAAAATGTTTGAAACAGTTTTTGTTTTTTGAAAGACCACTACAATTACATTTTCTGAGATGTGCTCAATGTTCGCGCCCATCTTAAGAGCCGTTGACAAATTGTATGGCCTTTACCCCATTTGGATAGTGCCTGATCCTTCAAATTTCTTTTTTTAGTTTTTCCAACAGCGGTATTTTGTTGAAATTCCGATCGAAATACATAAAACTAGGTTTGGACCAGGGTAAGGACTACAGCAGGTCCTAAGCCCGGATCCTTGTGGATTAGGTCTGTACTTTTCCACTGGTAAACTACAAAATTTAAAACTATCCCAGGTGGTACTGTTACAACAGAGTGTGGTTTATTTTTATATGCTGCTTTACTGAAGCATGTCCTAAAAAAAGGAATCGTCTGCTCATCTATGGAAAATTTTCCCTGATCTCCTGGTAAATTCAAGCAGACACTACGGAATCTGTCGAGCATTTGCTGAACATTCCATAATTTATTATTTATTCCTGGTGGCTTACTTGCTGTGTCGACAAGATGGAATGAATTTATCAAACTTAAAAATCTATCTCGTGATATGCATATAACTCGTATAAAACTTATAAATCATATATGACATCTAGAACTCAGAGCAAAAACATACAGTTCGTTACATGTGCATATTATATATTTAATACTATCAATTTTAAATAGAAATAATGAATATTTTAAATAGAAATCATGAATAGTACAAACCTATTTAAAATTAATCCGGTTTAAAAACATAATTAATAACAAATGAATTGCTAAAAACATAAGTTTAAAAAAAATCACTTAAAAATAAAAATTTTATATATTAGGAATTGTACCCATTTTGGAAACAGTAAAACCCGGACCCGCACAATTGTGTGGGTCATTTGTTTTTCAACATTTGTAGAGCCTAATTAAATTTATCAAAGACAAAATCAATTAAAATCTTGAATATAAAAAGAAAAATTAAATCTAAGCAAACATTAAAAATCATATTAAGAAATTACGACAGTGCATACTTTTTGTGTATTGATGTCAGATGATATAGTCTTTTTAAAAGCAGAAAATCTAACCCAGTATTTTAATTTGTGCCCTCTAGTTGTGTCTTATCAAAACATCTGAAGCCAATTAATTCATATAAATGTGCAGATTTTGTTTTAAATCTCACAAAAACAGGAAATAGTCATTCGCTTTTACTTAAGTATCATCCCCACAATTGTGTGGATCAGGGCTTAAAGGGATACATCTTGTTCAAATTTTCAATAAAATACTTATTATTCAATAATAAATAAAATACTTATTATACTTATTATAAATACTTTAATAAAATACTTATTATTCATACAATCAAGCTCAAATATTTTTTTTCACTTGTAGCGGATGATACTTGATGTTAATCCAGTTTTTTTAAATATTAATTCATTAATTAAATTAAATTAATTAATTTTCAATAATCGAGAGAGCCATCTTCTTGGTCAAGGCATTTTAAGCATAACTCATGAGGGAAGAAGAATGGGAGGAAAAAATTCTCTTATTGACCTAAGTTGGAATTGACTTAAAATACTTTTTTTTTATATTACAAGCTAGATATTCTACACACACAACTTCCAGGTTGCATAATATTTTAACGGAGATTCTGGCTCTAAAATAGTCAAAGAAACATCGTCTTCATTTTGAAAGACCTATCCAATCGTATGACACTCAATAGGGTGTGTAAATGTTTTTCGTCTCTACCGCCATTTTGTATTTTATGGCCGCCATTTTGAATTTATAAAAACAAAACCTAGCCTATAGCCATCGGGCCATTAAGACGAATTGATAGAGACCTCATTCATTAAAATCCATCCAGCCGTTGCGATGTTTCGAGGGTGTAAAGTAATCCACATACACAGATACGCGTGAAACACATAACCCTTCTTTTCAGTCGGGTTATTACAAGCAAAGGATAAATATTATACCCGGTTTACAGATAAAATTTCATAAAGAATACAGATTTCTGTAGTGTGTACAAAAAGTGTATTGTAGATTTACATTTTTTTTTTTTTTTTTTTTTTTTTTTTTTTACAGTGAACTGACGTAGGACAAATGCCTTCTTGCAGAACTTTTTTAACCCTAGAATGCTACCCCTTCGTCTCCCGGACGAAGCCCATAACAAATAAACCTGACCTTCTTTCCCCAAAATAGGAAATTGGTCGTGCTACTCAGTACGTTCATTTGACCTTACCTACTACTTTTATTGATATTCTTTCTTCCCGAAATATTTGTGCACATGTCGTTTTCAGGACAATATTCGTCTCGCAGACGAATGGTTACCATTAACGTTTGCATTTGAGAATCCTGCTTAGATATTTTCTGTGCCGCCGTGGCATGTCTAAAAGTTTTCCTGGAGAAATTTTTTGGGTTTAAGCTCAGGCTATCCGGGAACTATTAAAATAACTAAGTGAGGGAAAAAATTCTATTTCTGGGGATGAATCAGAAAATGATAGTTTTATTGAAGTTGAAAATGACGAAGTCATAGATAGCGATAGAGATAAAAATGATGAATTCCCTTATGCTTTGAGAATTCGATTATCTTTGAGATTTAATTATCCTTTGAGAATAAAAATGAAGAAAAAGCAATGCTCAAATTTTGATTCTAAAAGTATAAACCACAGTGTATCATATAAGTGAATGGTATAGAAATATTCGGAATTTTTTTGAGTCATGTAACAAGTATATTATTATTCTATTATACTAATCAAATAAGTGTTTTATTCTTCTGTCTAGTTTCAACGAAGTTCTAAATGTTAATCAAGAAAGTAGAAAAACAGAAATGATAGATTTTTATAATTCCAGAAAAGAAGCTGTAGACACATTGGATCAAATATTTAATAACATGCCATGTAGTATGAAAGCACACCGATGGGCTCTTTGTGAGTTTCATGGTATGGAAAGTCATGCTATATCAGTTTAGCGCATGCAGATGATATATAAGTACATAAGATGGCCCAAAAACCCGAAAAAAGATTATCCTGAAAGAAGTTCGCAATAAAGCTTAGTGAAAATCGTCTTGCTCCCTAGATTAAGAAGTGTCTCAATGTATCAATTTTCCCCGATTAACAAGGGCAATTTATAAGGGAAATTTTGAAATTGGATATGAACATTCAATAACACAGACAATCTGACTATAAAAAAAAAGGAAAATTTGTGCATTTTGCCGTTACAATTTGCGCAGAATGACGTGCAACATGCGTCTAATGTATTCATGAGCAATGCGTGGTGACATTACACTAATATGCTAAATTATTTCTTTGAAGATGAATAAAACATACTTTATTGCTTACTTGAAGATCGAGTGCGATAAAGTCATCTGCAGTATGTATTATTTTATTCTAACTAGCTTTTAAATTTGATTTTAAGCACGCCCACTTACTTTTCGTCTGAAAGACGAAGGGTTATCATTTCCGTATTTTTTTCAAAGGGTAGCATTCTAGGGTAAATGAAAATGATCCGAATTGCGATTATCGTATAAGGAAAACTCTAAAAGACTTGCTCAGTTACACCAACCCGATCGAGCTTATTCCGAGCACACAAATATTGACACAAGCTAATCATTTTTTCGCCAATATATATATATATATATATATATATATATATATTCCATGGTAATATATACGAAATTCTATGATTAAGAAACCATTTATAGTTTGATAATTTTTATGAATATTATTTCTAAGGTTTTCCCGTTTATCAGATATTACTTTATATATTTAATACGTGATTTATCACACTGCTAAATAAGCGTAGAACCAACAGAGTGCAAAAAGTCGAAGACGGGAATCGAGCCTGGAACCCTAGTAAGTGAACCGCTCCAAGTGCTCTACTATTTAAGCTTCAAGCACGATACCGAGCTTAGCATCTCTCATTCATATAAGTTAAGGCTGTAACTGCAGCACAAGATGGAACTGTCTTAATGAGCACACAATCCTGCGGAGAGAATTGAGACAGAAATAAATCCAGCACCGGTAAACCCATATATAATTTTAATTATTTTTCAATTAATTTTCAGCAGTGAAAATACGCTTGAAATTATTGAATATTTAATGCGTGATTTATCATTGCTAAATAATTTTACATTGCTAAATAAGCGTAGAACCAACAGAGTGTAATATGTCCAAGCCGGGAATCGAACCCAGAACCCCTGGAATAGCGCTCCAAGTGCTCTTCCATTTAAGTTAGGAGGATGAATTTCTTGTGTAATTACGCTTCTGAAAATTAATTGAAAATTTAATTAAAATTGTATACTTTACATTTAAAAAAAAACAAAAACTTTACTACCTGTAATACATACAGGTCAGAATTTATAAAAATAAGTATAAGTGTGGATATCTATGGTTGTTGTAAAAATTGGTATATACTCATAAGTAATACAAATTAGTTGATTGAAAATACTTTCTAAAAACTTTATTTTATAATTTTAGTTAAATGTAATTATTCGCAAAATTTGATTGTATTTTATAGAATATAATTTGTTAAACGTTTATTTGCAATAAACTGTAGCAATAAAAGCAAATTAACTCTCTATTATAACTGTTAAGACAGGTACTCAAATAATTGAGAAAATGAAATTTCAAGTGATTCCAAGATGCCTGGTAGTTATTTTACAGTCTATTTCTGTTTCAGCTATTATGCAAATTACTAAAATTAAAGCATATATTACATTTTTTTTGTATTTCTACAGATATACTCGTGTGTAATACAAATTAGTCGATTGAAAATAGTTTCTAAAAACCTTATTTTATAAATTTTAGTTAAATGTAACTATTCCATAATTTTTTTGTATTTTATAGAAAATAATTTGTTAAATGCTTATTTTTAATAAACTATAGCCATAAAATCAAATTAATGCTCTATTATAATTGTTAAGCCAGATAATCAAATAGTTCAGAAAATGAAATTCTGATCGTGACTCCCAGAATACTGGTATTTTTTACTCTCCATTTCTGTTTCAGCTAGTATGCTCATTACTAAAATTAAAGCATACTTTACTTTTTTGTATTTCTACAGATATTCCATGAAGTTATATGTATTCAGAAAGGTAATAATATTGATAACATCTTCAACGTTAAAATGAAGGAATTTCGCACCACGCAATATTGAAATATCTTTTAAGAAAAGATTTATATAACTGATAAAGTAAGCTGGGGTAACTGGACAATTGGCTATTTTACTAAAAAAAAAAAGCTTGATGTTTTTTTAAGTTATAGCTTTTGTCAACATTGCACTCTCATCTGTACTTCTTAATAAAGCATGTGCCAACTGAATCATAACTCTGCCTTTGCTGTGATAGATTGCCGAACATTTAGGTTTCTTTTTTCTTTTTTTTTTCTTTTTTTTTTTTTTTTTTTTTTTTTTTTTAACAACGTCCATTTGGTTGAACTTCCTCGGCTTTTTAATTAAAATACAGTAGGTACTTTTATTAAACAATATTTTTATTTAAAGATTAGACACATAAATACATTAATATTATTAAGTATTTATGCATATTTACATCCTGTTTCAAATGTAAGGCCAGTGTTCCAGTTACCCCGTAAATGTTTCTAGAATGGAGTAACTGGGACATGCATCAGAGGTTACTGGAGAATATGGGATCCCGTTGTGTCAACATTTATAAATATTTTTTTTAGATTCTCTTACTACGGGAAATTATATTTCTTCATTTTTTTTTTTTTTTTTTTTTTTTTTTTTTTGCTTGCAATAAAGAAAATTACATAACACCTTATTAAAATGACATAATAAAAATTTTGAAAAAGCATGTTGGGGATATCAAACCAAATTTCTTAAGTGTTAAGTGATAGCTAGCTCAAAATTTTACGAAACAGATGAAGAGGCGTACATAAGGCAAAGTCAGATTATTAGAAAATTATCGAAACGAATCAAAATAACTCTGTTCGATATAAAAATATGGTTATTTTCTCCATCCTATCGTTATATTCTCCTATTTAAAGTAAAAAATCAATTTTATAAAAATTACGAAATCTAACTTTTTATACGGTCCCCCTGTCCCTATAGTCATATTTAGTAAAAGTTTACACTTATCATAACATATATAACACAAAATTTTGACATCTGTACTGCAAAAATTGACACAGTTATTAAATTTCAAAGTTTCAGATTTTTGCACATGATTTTGTCTTTCATTGAGGGATCAGTTAAAAGATGAATGAAAAGAATTCGAAATTAAAATCAGGGTGGAATGTCATTTTTACGGCGAAACCACCTTTAGCCGGTATCGCCAAATAAGGTACTTAAATATTAAGTACTTACTTAATTTTTATGTTTTGTATAAAAATATGGTTACATTCTCCACCGGTTTATTGGACATATCGAACTTCCATTGTGTTAAATAAAAAAGAGAATGAGATACTTAAGTACTTACATAGCCGTTTGTTTATATAGATTTATCTTGTTATTGTTTTCCTTAAAATACCCATGTGACTTTTATACATATTACCTATACTGAAGTACATAAGTACTTACTTAATTTTTATGTTTTGTGCATAAATAAATCTAATATCTTCTTGTTTAGTGCTTTTTAGACACATTGACAGTAAAGGCTTCCCTTATAAATCCTTTTAGTTGATATATAATGTACATTATCTGCCTGGTTTAAATTTTTCTTTAGTTGTTTACACTTTTTCAAAGAGGATCTGATACCCAATATTAAAAAGAAAAAAAAAACGCGTGTGGATCATTGACTCTCCTGATCCACTTGCCCCATTTTTATGGGACAACAGGAGCCATAAGGAAAGAAAGATGAAATATATATTTTATTTTATTTTTAGATATTAAAATGTAATTTTGAACATTTCTGTCTGATAGAGGGAAGCTAATTGAACACATTTACAAAACTTCAGACTTTAACTCAAATGAACCAGCCTTTGAAGCTGAATTACCAGAATCTCCAGAGTCACATTGTTAAATTATGGCCCATTTGCTCCAAGTAACCATAGCTTCGTTTAGTTATTTATTATAAATTATCGAACTGTTTCGATTTGTCTCTGAAATCCACAAATGAATATTCTTTAAAAATGTTATCAAAACTCCTTGCATAAATTGCATACTTTAACTTACATCACAGATGGAAAATCATAATTTAATTTTTTTAATCATGTTTTCAGTCAATTAATTTTTTAGATTATGGTAGTAATATAAATGTTATAGTATAATGAGATAAGAAAAGTAAAACTGAAAGATATTTGTCTGTATAAGGTCGTATTTTTGTAACTTATCTATCTCATTTATTTCACAGATCTACAGTGACAAAATGTTTATAATAATAATAGCAGCACTTATCTAATAATTGAGAAAAACAATGTATAACAGTCACATAAACAGATTAAGTTAAATAATGCTATACAGAGTGATGAAATATGTTTATTAAGATTGACGATCGTTTCGTCACACAAACGGCGACATTTTCAAAATCATTCACGATAGAAAATATTTTCACATAATTTAAAATCAATAAACATAGTAAACAATTGCACGAGACATGATGCATAATGAAAAACCTCGCACATATGAAATTAAATTAAAATTAAATTAGCTATTTGCGAGCATGGATTAATTTTTATGATGATGATATATGATTCATCATATATCATCATCACATATCATCACTTAAACCATTGAGGCTTAATTTAGAAATCTAAGTCAAAATCGTGTATCACACACTACTTTTGCACAAACAGGATTTTTATTATATGTTCTTTATGTTACAATGTGCTTATTAGAACTACAACGCTTGTGTAGTGTTATATCAGAAAAAAATATATATATATTTCACGTATTTTGTGGTTAATCTTGGTCATGCAGTTGACACCAATAATTAATTTAATAATTATTCAACATATAAAAAAAAAAAAAAGTATGATGCTTCTTGTGTTTCTGAAATAAAAGTTTTATAAATGTCACATTCATGACGGTTATATTTAGTTCCTTCTCTTTTAGTATATATAAATTTAAAAAAAAGTAAGCCTGTATATACAGTGTATCCACGTATAACCTGACCGACCTTTAAATTCGCAACTGTTGGTCCTAGATGCATACTCCCAATTACAAAAATGGTCAAATTAGGTGCAGGGTTAAGATAAAAAAGTTTGAAGCGAGAAAAACAATTTAGTGAACAATTACAGAATCTAAATTTTTATACGGTCCCCCGGTCCTATAAATTATATTTAGTAAAATGTCCCTGTTACACTGGCAAGTAAGGCAAAAAAGTCCCGCTATTCTACAATTAAAATTGACCGAGTAATAGTTGTTTAAAGTTGAAGTATATTTTTTGCTGCATATTAGGGGTCATTCACAAATTTGGTAGAAATATAATTAAGTCAGATATAAAAAAGAAATGGTTGAGAGTAAAATTAGCATTGCAATATAAATTTGAAATCTTTAATCATTCTGACATATTACTGCAAAATGTACAATTTGTACTGAACATTATAAGAGGATAGAAATAAGATTTTTTGTTAAATAAAAATATGAAAAACAGCCTCAATTCTTTACAAAATGATACATATTTTAAAATGCTGTTAGATTACGCTGTCTCTCGAATTTTGGGTTGTGGCATGTTTTTTAGCATTTAAAATTTGATTGTTATGTATTTTTTAGCACTGAATCCGAAAATGACCTTCAATTTAAGCCATCACATCTGGAATTATCTCAAATCGCAAATTTCTAAGTTAAAAAGGTAAAATATAAAATTGATCCCCCCACTCATCCGAACCTCATCGGACCCCCGAGCTGTTTAGCTGTAAAAAAAAACCCAGTATAAGCCAAAAAAATCTAATAAATTATTGAATTAAATAAAATTGAACTGAATAAAAATGTTTGCATCTATTTTATAGTATCAAAATGAAATGCAAAAAAGTGGTATAAGTCATGTATTTCAAAGTTTCATAATTCGGTCAATTTTAATGTTAGATGAATGGGACTTTTTTTGTCTTATACGTTAGTGTCAAAGTAAATTTTTAGTAAATATCACTTATACGCCCGATGGACCATATAAAAATTTAAGTTTCGTAATTTTTTAATAAATGTTTTTCTTGACCCAAATCTCTTTAAAAATAATTCTTTACTTTATTTAAATCATTTTTGCAATTGGAAGTATGAATCTAGGACCAACGGTTGCGAAAATAAAGGTCGGTCAGGTTATACGTAGACACACTGTATATGCAGGGTGATTCAAATCTTATCGTTCAAATTTCGTGGGGGATGTAGAAAATACGTCAGAAAACCGATTTTATACATGAAAGCATGTCCGCAAATATACGCATGCGTATGTAGAGGGCGCTGTGTGTAGCCAAATATCCATTGCGTCCTAAACATTGTTTTGACTTTTTTAAAGCTAGCATTATTTCGTCTCCTATTTCCACTTCTCATTTGGACTTCTACGAAACCTTTTACATCTTTAAAAACTCCAAAAACTTCATTAATGACCTCCATTCAACACCTTCATTATCTGACGCCTGGAAACTTCGCGTTTGATTTTGCTCTTTCCGGTTTTTTTAACCTTCATATATTTTAATTGGTTTCTTTGTTACTTTTTGTTTTTATTTTTGTTAGTTTATTCTTTTCTTTGATTTTAACTTTCTTCGTTCATGAATTTTAAAATTTTGGTTTCACTCCAGAATTCATAAACGTTATTAAAGAGATTTTAGGAGTTTTTAAAGATGTAAAAGGTTTTTTGGAAATCGAAATGAGAAGTGGAAATGGGATATGAAATAATACTAGCTTTAGAAAAGTCAATGCAATTATTGGGACGCAATGAAGGTTAGATAAACACAGCTCCTTCTACATACGCATGCGTACATTTTTGGACATGCTTTCGCATGTAAAATTGGTTTCCTGACGTATTTCTTAATTCGCCACGAAATTTGAACGATAAATTTTAAATCATCCCGTACACGAAAATCTCCATCAACTTTACTACATGTCCCAGAAGATACACATGTATCTGACAGTCTTTTACAAAACTTAATTAACTACTTACTTGGTTCTTATTCAGATCACCTTGTTAATTACGATTTTCATAAAAATAAAGAAAATACCCCTCATCTATTCATTCAATCTGAAGTATCTCTTTTAATCAATTATTTCGGATTGTCTAAAAGATTTACTAAAAATTTACACCCCCCCCCCCAAATAAAAAGCTTTTGAACTCATAATTTCCTACTTCTGTGTATATACTGAGAGAATAGGTGTTTATATCGTACTTTTTATATAATAGTGAGAAAGTATACTGGAAGTACATATTTATAGATGATTGTGCAAGTTTAATGGGAAGTAAAAGAACGAAAAATGGGAACTTTTTGTGGACAATTTTAAAAACGTCTTCTTTTATACAATGTAAAACAGCACGTCCCTGTACACATTGCATCAGAGTGAGTATCAAATCTGATTGCCTATTATTACTAGCTACTTAGTAAAATAATCGAAATCATTAGATAAATAACCAGCAAAACAAAGAGGCAATACAATACTAAAACTTTGGATAATGATGAAAAATAAATTCCAATTTATTTTGATAAATTCCATATTTATCCTCTTCGCTACCTGGGTCAACATATGTGGACCTCTATTCTTTTCCGCATAAAAACTAAACTGTTTGACTTTTTTACATTTTGACCGCATTTCTTAATAGCTGAATGTTTTTGCTTAAAAAGCAAACCAAGAATGGCAATAAAAATCTATGCTGATTTCCTCATAAAATAGATGTTACTTTATCTGAGTTTTCAAAACACCTTCAAGAGGGTGTGGCCAAGAACTTGAGAAATTTTTATACTTATTTAACTTAAATCTTTTACAAGAAAATGTTTTTAGGATTTGTATGTCATTGACTTGATTAAAGGCCTTAAATTTGTGATTGTGTGTATCTAGGTTAGTGATAATTAAATTGATATTTTAAGGGAATTTGTAATTTTAGATCCCTATTTATAAACCAAAATTACTTGTCCCCTAAAGTATCAATTTCCGAAAAGTTTTTTTTTCTGTCATCTATGATGTCATTTTGTTTGTTTAAAACCAATGAATGATTATTTGTAATATTTTTTTAGCTTTGGTAGCGAAGAGTGTATGCGTCTATCTATGTATAGATATTCAGATAAATATGTTGTATTTAATTTATTTGACGTTACTACTTTCAAAAGACTAAATACATCAATGTAACTTGTGTTGATACAGATTGTAAAAAAAAAATGCACGTGAATGAGAAAGAAAAATTAGTTAAACTTCCGAAAAATGTATAAACATTTTAAATGTTTTCGAAAACATAAATTCCCTAGGCCTCTGTTATCAATATGTTTTAATTTTATTTATTCTCAGAAACATAATCTTAGTGTATAAGTACATAATCAGCATTTCTTCTCGAAGAAATAATTATTATATCTGAGATCATGAAAGAATTGTCCTTGGGGAAATGATCAATCTTTCTGATAACGACTTCTTCTCTTTCACTCTTATCCAGACAAATTGTCTTACTCAGATATTTATTTAACCTTATGTTTCATGTAATGATACATAAAAAATAAAAATAAAATATTTTCTTATACAGGCATTATAAAAAATTTCTTATACAGGGTGATTATACATTCATGGTACAAACCTTAATGGCAGTTGGATGCCCTATACATACCATGTTAAGCTAATGTACAGTCGTGGAAAAAAAAGTAAACACCCCCTACTAACTCTTCAACAAATTATCGTAGACGGATGTTACTGGTACGATTTGAAATAAAGTCTACTTTTAAATGTTGTATATAAAATTTGCTTAGGGGGTCATCTATATATTAAAACGAATCCAAACTTCATTTTTTTCAATAGCAATACCCAATTTTAACGAGATATTTCAAATCTTCTGTTCAAACTATGCCTAGACACCAAATTTCAAGTCATTTGAATGATAAGTTTTTTAATTATAAGCATTCAAAATTTAGTACTTCTAATGTTAAATTACATTTTCATATTTTTATTTATATTTCCTGAAATTATGTTCCTAATGTGCTAATTTTTTGTGTAGCAATAAAACTAATGTGCCCAAACATAAATACGCTGAATTTGCAATTTTTATAATTTTATGATATGAATTATGAATTATGAAATTAATATTCGAAAAAATTATGAATTCCAACCTACAATTTTTTTGATGGATTTAGATTTATTAAGTCCTGCTTTATGAAAATCCAAAATTTCACATTTTTTCTTAAAAATAGTTTTTAAATTATGCTTTAAAAACGGCAAAATGATGGTTTAAGGGGCCGTCTATGATAGAAGTGAGTAGATAATTTGAAATTTATTCTGCTATCCTGTAATCAAACAGGTTTCATTGACTGTTAAACGTGCCTTGATCAAGAAGGCGGATCTCTCAGTTAACAATCGAGTTCGGAACTTCAATTTGGATACAGCCCTTAAAATATGCTCGCATTAAAATAATTAATTTCTTGGAAACTTATGGCACGAATTGCATAAAAATTTGTTTATAGGCTAATTGAAAGGTGTAGAGTTCATTTATGCTGTCAGAATTGTATACTGCTATTGAAAAAACAAAGTTATGGTTTGTTTTAGTATGTAGATGGCCCCTTAAACAAATTTTATATACTCATTTAAAAGTAGACTTTATTTCCAATCGTTCGGTACCAGTAACTTTCTTCTACGATAATTTGTTGCGGAGTTAGTAGGGGGTGTTTATTTTTTTTTCCACGACTGTACCTTTTCTTAAAAACTACCGAAGATATTCACTTGAAATTTTTTATATAGAAAATATGAATAATACTTAATAAAGTGAAGTCAGCTTCATAAACATATATTCTTTAGTTATTTTGTTTTTTAATCTGGAATAAAACTCACTTTTAAATAACAAAATACTTCCATTTTTCCAAATAATTTTTTTTATAAAAATTTTGTAGAAATGTTTGCAACAAAAAATCACTTCAGATTGATCAAGGATATGTGTGAAATATTGTGGAACGATTGCAAGTAATAATATGTAGTAGATTCTATAAAAAGGACATCGAAGTTCACAAAGCAACAATTTCAGAAAATTGTGTTTAAATTTTACGTATGTAATGTTTTTGTATGATGTAAACAAACTGAATTACTTACATTTTTTTTACTTCTTGTTGTAGTAGAAACAAAAGTAATATAACTTTCGAAAGAGGGAAAATAAAGGATTCAAAATATTCAAAAATAAAATAAAAGACTTTTTTCACGTATTTGACTTCCAACTGCCCTATAGGGTTGGTACAGGACACTGTAACGATCATTCATTGTATAGGAATGTATAGGCGCAAGTGACGCGTTGAGGTACAAATCTTAGAGGGCAATTTGGCTCTTTTTTATTTTAAAATTCCTCATTCATACCAGAAAAATCCTATACTATTCTTATATTTATTTAAAGCAGACATCTCATGATTACATAAAAAAAAGTCTTCTTTGAAAATTACCGTTGTGAAATGGAAACTTTTGAATCAATAAAACTCAATTTCTATTTATTTTCACGTATTTCCTGTGTTTGAAAATTTGTCATTTTTTGCTTTCAAAAATTTCGATTTAAATACCGGAAAATTTCAAAGAAGAATTTTTTGTTTGTGTAATTATGTAATGTCTGTCTTAAATAAAGAAAAGAATTGTAGAGGAATTTTCTGGTATTATTAATAAATTTTTAAATACAATAAGGGACAAATTAGACCCCTGGTGTTTGTACCTCAACGCGTCACTTGCGCGCATACATTCCTGTACAATAAATGATTGTTACAGCGTCCTGTACCAACCCTCAAAATTTATAACATCAATTAAGAATCACCCTGTATAAATATTCAATGTTTATCTTAAAAAAAACCCCTCCAAATTTCATGATTCCAATTCGAGTTGCTCAAAAAATATCCGTTACAACACGTTAAAATGGTATGGCCTATTATTCAAAGAAAATTTACAGATTTCATTTACATTTAATACAAATTGCGGATTAGTGAGTTAATTACATAAATTATAAGTTTTTCTCTGTATCTTTTTTTAGTATGGCAACAGGATTGATAAAAATATGCATCATTTAATTAAAATATATTATTTCCTGGATTTCTAAACTGTTTTTATAATGTACGTACAGTCGCAATTTTACTAATAAGGAACTGTTGAATGATAAAAGTGTATCCTTTCAAATATATAAATTGCATTGTTATTTTTTATTCATATTTACTACGTTTTTTTGTTTAAAAATTGTTGTAGCAGTTTTACAACCAATTCGAAACTTTGGCACACGTAGCTTGCGCAGAGTACCAATTATTTTTGGTAGTCGTAAACGTTTGTAACCATTCCTAAGATTTCGCGAATTATGGATTAACATTTGGCGATCACCGCAAAGTAAAAAAAACACATTAAAATTAATTGATTAAGTTCATATTAAGTTTTCTAAATATAATAATGTTGTATTGTCAGTTCAAATACACCTGAGTACATATTTTTTTTTTTTATTATAATTTTGGCATATAAAGAAGTGAGCGAAAAATCGATTATAAAATTCAATCCTGACATGCATAAACCAAGTTGAATTAAATAAAAGAGTAAAAAACTTAAAAGTCAAAAGTATTTTTTATTAACATTCAATTTTACATCAAAATGCATAATTCTTGTATTTTGTAAGTTATCTGAATGAATATTTGGTTTGCATTTGTATAACACATACAAAAAATACCATAAAAAATTCTCGAAGTGATGTTACATCATAATTCATATCAGTATCTGACATCTTAGTTTTAACTGATAAAAATTTATTTAATGATTTAAATTTGCATTTGTAGATTATGTTAAGAAGATTGGATTGCAAGGAAAGGCAATTAGTTATTAAAAATTTTGTATAAGGTCAACATGACTCTCTTGGTATCTTTTTTTATATTAGTGAAACTTTTAAAGAATTTATTATCAAAACGCGTTTATATTCTTTCGTCTCGGAAAAACAGTAGGCACAGATGCCATACATACTATTGGCGCGATTTCTTTCGACGCCAATTTGGCGAAAACATCAACAGCATAAATAACAACATCCGGATTACCATATCAAGCAAAATAACAACACTTTGTCGCTAGTTAAATACAGTTGCGTATATGACATTGGCGTTAGAAAAAGATCACGCCAATATGGGGAGTACAAAACATCTGTGCGAAATAGTATTAGGGTGTAAATAACCTCCCAATTTTTTTAGGGAATGATAACGACACAGGTCAAGAGTTACATTCCAAATTTGCGACGGTGTAATCAGCATTCCATTCCTTCGGAGCATATAAAATTGGGTACCAAGATTGCTTGTGGTTTAAATACTGATGGTTCCGCGTTGGATTGCCAAATTGCCGGGACTCATGCTGTATAGCACTTCAGGGTCCATGGTCTAGTAAACAGGATTGGGAACTGTAGGTTAAATTCCTTAAGGGATTGTATAGCATAATGTTTAGTTTAGATATGCTGGCGAGAAAAATTAAAGAACAAGTATAAAAACTGATGTGACCAGAATGATTTTGATGCTAAAATTATAGTTTAAACAAAATATTTATTTTGCCATGCCAAACATATCTAATAAATACAGAATATCCGCTTTCAAAAAATTAATAAGACTAAAAATAAAATTAAATACGAATATAGAATGTTAATATAAAGTGGGATAGGAAAACTTTGGTATTACATTTTATAACTTTTAAAAGACACTGGAAAAATGCATGAGGTGCGTGGAATCCATTAATCTAAATGCAAGCTTTTCTACTTTACAAGCCTACTGAACTTCTTCCATTCGTACAACGGATTCATTTTTTATCTCAATTCGTCAGATACCCTTACTACGATATGTACGACATTGCACATGGGAAAAAATATCGATTATGCATATTTTTGTGCAGCAAACGATATGTTGTCTGAAAAGTTGTGTCATTCAACTTAAGTCATCATCCATCTACTTTCTATTAGACATCATTTAGTTAAATTAACATGAAATAACTTTTATTGATTTTTTTTAGCTCCAAATTGTAAAAAACCAAGACTTTGCCTAACAAACATAAATGAAATTTAATTTATTTTAATACATTCTGTATGCATGTGTAAACAAAAATATTGTATGTTATTTCATTACGATTATTAGCTTCAACAGGGAATAGCTTCAATCAATAGGTACAACATCAATGTGACATACGTTGTTGGAGATTGTGAGAACTGTACGTGAGAACAAAAAATTGAGTTGATTTTTAAATAAGCATTCAGATATCTGTAAATAAAGTATATGAAGACCCCAGATGCCAAGAGGTATAAGTGACAAAATAAAAAAAACTGAGCAAAGTGCTCTGTATATCTGAAAATAAGTCTATTTGTTTGGAGGTAATTAAATATAAGTAATTTTCTAGTTATGTGCTTCATTCTAGAGGTCAACTACTTAAACTCTTTAAAGTACTTTAAATCTTTAATGTCTACTTAAATAAAAAAGTATATTGTGCTCCGGTATTCATCACAGTTATTGAAATAATAGTTCAAAGACCGCTATGAAATAAGCAACAGTTTCATATTTTAATTTAGTCAATTACTATTATTGTGAAACTTTGAACTCAATTTACCCCAAATCTAAATTTTATCACTTGTATCCCTTGGCTTCTGGGGTCCTCATATATATTTTTTTAATTCTCAGAAATATAATTTTCTTAGACATGGGTTATCAGTATAATTCTATTTTGTTATGTATCAGAAACACAATCTTCTGTATCTAAGTATCTAATCAGTATTTCTTCTACAGGAGATAATTTATTATATTGCTGATCCTGAAAGAATTACCCTTGGGAATATAATCAATCTTTCTGATAACGACTTATTCTGTTCTATGGAGCTCTCAGGCAGATAAATTGACTTACTCATATATTTATTTAACCATTTATTTTATACAACAATAAATAACAAAATTTTAAATCAAACGATTTTAATTAGTTCCTCTAAATGTATAATTCTTGTATTCTTTGAGTTATCTCGATGTATTTTTACACTGTAAAAAAATATGTTATTCTACAGATGTAAAGTCACATGCTTATTAAAATTTTATGTGTACGCTTTACAAAAAATATGTAAATCTACAAAACAAGTTTTCGTAAAGCTACAGAAATCTGTAACTTAACAAATGCATCTGCTAAAATTACAGTAATCTACTAAAATTCTATCTGTAATCTTGGTTGCAGTTACATAAAAAGTTCTAGGCATCATAGTTTTCTAAAAAATTCTTAGTAACTTTACAGATTTTTTGATTTACGGTGCAAAAGTGTATCTGTTACCTGAATTTTTGTTGTTGCCGTTACATAAAATGTTCTAGGAATCCCAGTTTCCTAGAAAAATATTAGTAACTTTGCAGATATTTAAAAAAGTGTATGATTTGTTTTGTGTTCCTCTAAATTCATAATTCTTGTATTCTTTGAGTTATCGTGATGTATTTGCATGGTTTGTTTTGTATAACACTAAAAATTGCTTTTTTCAAAATACCTTCAAAATTTCTTCTCTCTGTGATGTTATGTCTTACTTCACATCAGTGACTGACACCTTACAAGGTAACCGATTTTGGGGAAGCTCGTACCTGGCATTTAGACATGGTACAAGCGCTATACACAAAGTGAACCCATGACATTTGTCTGCAAAAGTTGTATTCATTTATTTCTTAGCAACATAACTTTGTAAATATTCAATTTTTTAGACAAATTGTCGAAATTTTTGAAAAAAGTACTTTAATATATTATTTTGTTAATAATAGGAATAAAATACTGTAAAATGTTTTGAAATTCCTTTAAGAATCTTCAAAATTACGTTTGAAGAAATACATTATATTTTCATTTTTTCGGCCAAAAATTTGCTTTATTCGTTACCGTAGTCCCTGTCCAAATGTCATAATTGTCTGTTCTTTGAGAGTAGAGGTTCGGATCCAACTATAAAATTATTCGGGTGACTTAAATATCTACAGTTTAAAAGCTTACTTTATGCACAGATTGGTTCATTCAACATTTGCCAAGAGACAACATTTCATTCCAACAACATTTAATTTAAATACCAGAAACTTTATTCTATCTGATTCCAAAACAAAAATGTTTGTTTCTGTTGCATTTTCCTAGAAAACCAATTGCAATGAATGACCTTGAAAGATTTTAAAGAAAAATATGTATTCTTTTTATACATATCGTGTATTTTGAAAATAAAACTGAATTCGATGGTTTCAATTATAAAACTTAGTCAAAAGTGGTAATCTCGCTTGGGTCTAATATAAGCACGTACACTGGATGAAGTAAATGAAAAATTCGTAACACTATATTTGGTGGCTTAACTATCTCATTTGGCGCGTGAAATAAACAATTAAAAAATCATTACTTTAAATTTAAATGCATGCAAAAAATAGAGTTTGGAGTTTTGTAGTAAATGTCATGGATGTTATGTAACTTTGGCCTACAGGTCTATAAAATGCACAAGGTCTCAAAGTGAAGTAAGAACTTCGCGAAAACCTTCGTTGCCTTGATTTTTTTAACTTATCAAACTTCAATTACTCATTTAAATAAGCACTTATAGATTGTGTTAAGAAAATTGCACTTAATTAAATTACAATAATTAAAATTCCACATATGAAATAACGCAATTGAAAACAGAAATTACAAATACGATTGAAAACAATACATACGGTCAACATCAGTCTTTCATTATCTTACTCTTATTATCGATATGAGTTAATCTTGTTCTATCTCAGAAACACATTTCTAGACTGTAAATATTTGATCAATAACTTTTTCTCGAGAATATAATTTATTAGAACACGTATTATGAAACGTATGTCCTTGGGGATACTAATCAATCTATCTGATAAAGACTTATTCGCCTTCATGGAATTTCACACAAAAATGGCTTTATTCTGATACTCTGCTGCGAAAAAATAAAGGAAAAAGTATAAAATTCACGTAGTCTGAATGATTTCGATTTTAAATTATGATTCTCAGACACAAGCTGTACTTTACGTTTACACAATGCTTGACATTTCTTGCAAATTCGGAATAACCGTTTTCCATTAAATGTTAGGTTAAATAATAAAGTTAAATAACACTATAGGGATCGTGATACAAAGTGGGGAAGGAAAAATATTGTATTCGTTTTTACACTTTTAAAAATGCGTAAAAAATGTTTATGACATGTGAAAATTCTTAGTCGAAATGCTACATTTTCATCTTCATAAGATTTCTAGCATTCTCCTAATTCTCCCAATTGAATCCATTTTTTCTCAATATGTCAAATATCCTCTCAATCATATATTTCACATAATACATGCGAAATTTTTATCAAATATACATATTTCTGTGTCGGGTTTAAAAAAACAGAATCGGAGCTCTAATTTTTTGTAGTAATATCCATCATACTGTATCTTCCCTCCTACACCCCCGTATATTTATATTTTATATTTTCAAAATGTAACATACATTTTGTCTATATCTATATGCGATTATATGTAACAAAATATAATGAAAGTATAGAGCAAGAAAATAAATAGATGAAATCGGGAGTGAGGTATTTTCCGAAAATCCTACTCACTTAGGATATCTTGATATCAACTATCACAGCACAACAGATAGAACAGTTCCAGAGGCCTACGATGCGCAGTGTTCCGACAAATTTTTAAATATGCACTTAAGATACAGGACATAGGTTCCCAACGGGGGCGGTACCGCCCCCCCCCAGGGGGCGCTGGAACATTCCAGGGGGGTGGTAACGGGTCCAGATGCAAATAGGGGGCGTTAAGACAGTCCAGGGGGGCGGCCGTGGCGTATCTACTTATTTAAGAAATTAATATAATAAAACTCGCTGACCCGCCTCCCGTGCGTTGCTCGCCGCATGATAAAAATCTTAAATATGCCATTAAATGAAAACCTATAAAAACGAACATAGAACTGGGATTTGCTCTCACCTGTCGCAACTTGCAGAACTTTCTTTCACCCCACTTGTAGTCACGTGGTACGCCATTTGGATCTCGGAAGCTTATGCTATGAACACGGTTTTTTTTATTGTCGCAGCGACGAATAGTTTGGTTTTGTTGTGTTTGATGAAATAAAAGGAAATTTAACTTTCTGATTGAGTAACAAACGCATTCATCAAAATATTATCACGATCACTAGTGAAAAATTTGCTATATTAAGCTGACTAAAAGTTTAAAACAGAATTCCCTTTTTTATAACAAGTATTTTGAAAAATGGCAGAAATATAACGACTCATGTTTGAATAGAGATTTTTTAAACGAAATTGTGGTTTGAACCTGCTCAAGAAATTCGTTTATTCTGAGTGAAAGTTATAGAAGACATTATAAGCCATTATTTTTATACCTATCTATAAATATGTTGCAAATTTAATCTATTTAAACTTAAACTGTGTCAAATTTTGTATTTCAAAATGTCTGAATCTAAGAAGAAATGCCGGCAGTATAGTATTCAATATTTGAAATATGGATTTACGCATTCACCCACAAACCAATTATTACCTATGTGTTTAATTTGCCAAAAAGTTTTTTTCAAATGAAGCCATGAAGCCTTTTAGATTACAAGAGCATTTGAATAATATGCATGCTGATAAAAAGGATATATTTCAGTAAAGTATATATATCCGTATAATATTTGAAGTTTTTAAAACTATGTTTTTATATGTAATAACATCTTTTAGATATGTGACATCTTTAACGTATTAAATGTACCGTTTTAGAAAGTTTCTTAATTTTATTTTGTGTATATTTTTAAAATTTTATTAAACAATTTTTTATTACATTTAATGGTCGTTTTAAATATAATTTCTACTTTGTGATCCTTAATAAATAGATAGACAGATAAAATAGGTATAGATAATATGAAACAATATTTTAATTGGTATAATTAAATATTATGGAAGAGGGGGGCGTTGAAATATTTTTTTCTTAAAAAGGGGACTGTGGACTAGAAAAGGTTGGGAACCTATGATACAGAAGGTCTGAACCTGCGCTCCTATGTGCTGCAGCGCTAATTAAATACCGCGTGGAGAGAAAAAGTTTATCAGTAATATTTTTTTTTTTTTTTTTTTTTTTACAAAAACAAACAAAAACCGGCGAATAAGCATATATAATCACTACAAGTTATAAAGAGGAATTTATTGTACATTAAATTTAAAAAATCAAAAAACCCGACTGCGTAAAAAGCGAACAAATTATTCTCATCAATGTGAAACTATTTTTTATATTACTTACCTATTTTTTTATTTACTTGTATTGATGACTTTTAAGTTGTGTTTAATTGTTAGTTCCTATCTATAAACACTGTTTTCATGTGGCCTATAGATGTCTATGAAAGTTAGAGTTACAGTTAAGCTAGAGATGCTACCTACACAACTTTCAGGTTGCGTAATATTTAAACGGAGCTTCTGACTGTAAAATATTCAATGAAGCATCGTCTTCATTTTGAATGACCTATCCAATAACATGCTACTGAATATGGCGTGTAAATTTTTTTTTTCGTCTTTTCCGCCATTTTGAATTTATAAAAACAAAACTAAGCCTATAACCAGAAGGTTCAGACGAATCGATAGAAACCTCATTCATTAAAATCCATCCAGCCGTTGGGATGTTTCGAGGATATAAAGAAATCCACATACCCAGATGCGCGTGAAACACATAACCCTTCTTGGCAGTCGGGAAAAAATGGCAGATAAAGTTGCGGTTAATTCTAGAATGTTCGGAAATTATTCAGCCAGAAAACAGTTCAGACTACACTTGCGAGCGCTAGACAGGATTATGGTCTAACGTGTGTTACACGCTACACTGTAAAAAAAAAAAAGCGGACTAAAATACGGAAATTTTACTGGCAATTGAGACGCCAGTACTCTTTTCGAATTTTAATGGACGTTTTCCCACATAAATTACAGAAAAGTTTTCGTTTTTCTGGAATTTACAGGAAACATTTTTCCGTTAAAATACGGGAATAATACTGGCGTCTCGATTTCCAGTACCATTTCCGTATTTTAGTCCGTTCCTTTATACAGTGTACGTATTATAAGTAAGGGATTTTATACGAAAGAACTCAAAAAATTGGAGATGGGGGAAAAGAAAAATATAATTTAGATTTCGCTTTTTTAGAAGCGCTGTTCTTCTTTGACCCGGAGAACAATATTTATTAGTTCCACTAAATTCCGACCCAAAATTTAAAAATTGAACAGAAACGAGGAAGAACCAGAACTGAGCGCAAATTAATCACTATTCTGTGTAGCAAAAGAGAACATGATCTGACCAAATTATATCATTGATCTTTAGAAATAAAATTCTTTTTCACACGGCATTACTTAAAAGAATTCACATAAAATATATTTTTATAGTTATTCTTTTTTTAAGGTTAATATATTTATTTAATCTCATGTTTTATTAACCCATTTATGCCTGAATTTTTCTTTTCTCAAATTTGTAGATAAATCACTTTAAAATGTTGCAAAATAAACTGGGAAAATGCTAAAAAAATTACACAATTTTTTTTGTATTTATTTGATAAAATGTAAGCGTATTAAAGATGGGAATGTGCATAATACTTATAATAATACAATATGCATAATTATATGATTTGTCTAAATTTATATAAAATAAGCTTTTAATTTGTATATTACAATATACTATAATTAGTATTTTTAAGAACTACTAAAAATTTATATTTATTTTTTTACAGAGACTAATAACATTGTAAATATTAATAATAATAAACTAAGAACAATCGTATTTGAGGCTTAAAAGCTATTTATTTCATAATCATCTTGAAAAGGACTATACATAAATAACTGTCACTTTAACGGCTAACAAGTGTACCCATTCGAGCCTATAGCTCTGTATTTTATACGCTACAAAAATGCATAAAAAATGGGCATGAACGTAAAATATCACAATTAAAAAAATACATATTTCAAAGAAGTCTACAAGCTAAGATTATGACTTGGATGCTTGATATGAAAAATACAAATAATCATATTTTTTACATTTCGCAATATTGAAAAATGAAAAATCTTTAAACACCGAAAAAAGCTTTCCTTTAAGTACAATAAAAATCCAGGGACATACTTAAAAAAATAATAACAACCGTAAAATGTCTGCATGTTAATTTTGTGTTACATATTTATATAAAACAATCGAAAAAAATCTACATTTAATTACTTTTTTTAAACAATTTTATACAGACAGCTCCACACTTAAAAATCCGCATCAAGGTCACGGGATTGTAAGAAATTTCGTGGTATAATTGGACCCCCAGCATCGCCTAAAACTTATCTCGTTACTTAATATTGTTAAACAGTCATGCAATGGTATGTTTTCCAGTATAAGAAATAATAATAATAAAAAAAAACAATAATATGTACTAAAATGAAAAATTATTATTCAGTCAAAAATATGTGAGAATGCCTCGTATTTATTTAATAATATGTTTTGTTTAACTTTAAAAGAAGAAATAAAAGATTAAATGTGTTTCCATTCTGACAGATAAAAATTACAAATTATAAATCTATAAAAAATATTTGGCAATGACAGTTTTACCTATATTATTTATAATAGGGTCAAAATGTATACTTTAAAGTGCAAAAACATGGAGAAAAGTCTACTTAATGTAATTGCTTTTCAATTTTCTTCCATATTTTTAAAGCAACACGTAGTGCAGTAATGATACAAGAAGTTTATGACGTCATGATGTCAACTTATGCAGTATCTGGAAAAAGCATTGAAATTAAAATTGTGTTTGTTTGCAGCGTCAATTCTTCCATTAAAGTTTCACAAAAAATGCAAATTGATATCTATTGAGTTTATGTTTTCGGTATTATATCGTATTTAGCACCACATTTTCGTATTATAGTTAGATCATTGAAAAGTTTTCATAATCAGTCAAATATAAATTTACAAACATTTTTTAAAGCGTTAAAATTGTAAAAAATCAGATTAAAAAATATAAACTGTAAAGATTTATCAAGATAAGACGGAAATCTGTGCTAGGTATTGTACTAGGTATTAGGTATGTTAGCGGAATTTGTAAAACACTTATTATAATATGTTTTAAATTCGTTTCGTCTCAGAAACATTATCTTAGTCAACAAAAATCTTATCGGTAATTGTTCTCGAAGAGATAATTTATTATATCTCATACAATGAAAGAATTATCCTCGAGGAAATAATCAATCTTTCTGATAACGACTTCTCCGCTTTAATAGAGTTTTCATCCAGATAAATTGCGTTACTAAGGTATTTATTTAACCTTATTGAAATGTAACCTAAAATTAAGAAATAAACAATCAAAATAATTACAAGTCCGAGTGATAAATATGATTTAAAAACTAAACATATACTGGAAAATATTGTGTTATGATGCCTTTTATGCATGGTGTATTTAAAAGTCAAATTATTCATTTAAATTTTTGTTTTGAAATACATAGACTGGAGTTGGTAACGAAATAACTCGTAGAATGGTAATGAGTAACTGGAGATGAAATTTTTTCAGGTATTTGATAAAGAGCGTAAACTTAACAAAACTGTTTTTGGTCGTTTCGCAGTATAGAGGGGGTGGAGTCTTATTAAAAAACTAAGCGATATTCGTGCTTCCGAAAGTGAGATTTATTACTAAATAACATGAATAACAAAGAAAAGAAACCTGACGAAAATTTTCCTATATATATATATATATGCAGAAAAAGAGAGAGAGAGAGGAGGAGAGAAAGAGAAGGGAAGTTCGGGTATTATCGCTTGCAGTGTTTTAATCAAGCGTAAATCTGCCGTATGACTTCCCAATATTGCCATGAGGCAACGTGCTGAGTTTTGTTTTTATATTTGTTGTTGGAGTGACGCTGTGAAATAAATTCTTATTCTTAATTTTTGCAGATTTTTACATGTAAATATTATAAAATTCGTATTATTTAGAAAATCTTGTTGTCAGTAATTTTAGACATGTTCATTATAAAGTTGAATAGTCACATTTATTCCTTTGTTAGTCAGTCCTCTATGCTAACGTGTTGACAAGTAAAACGGCTATGTTTTTCAAGATGATATGTTTCGGGAATATGAGTTATCAGTTAGACAACTGTTTGAAGAAGAGTCTTAAAATTCAAACAATTTTTCAAATAATCTGATGCTTTATAGATGATGTACTAAGATTTACTCATTAAATAATATTAGTTTTTCGCTTAAAGTATAAATAAAAAATCAATTCAAAATAACAAAATTCTCAATTATTGCTATAAGTGATAAACATAAATTAAAAAAAAAAAACGGTTACATACCATTATTTACATTTCGACATGTTTCATTGCATCAGACGGCAACATTCTCAAGTAAATAAAATGATAAAAATATTTTCGCAACAATTCAAATCTAAAAACTAGTGAAAAAAAGACCACGCAAACGCAAGGATAATGAAATTAACTGCAATAATAAAAATGGAAATTTGTGAACATGAATTATTTTACATTATTGTTTCATGATTCCGTGAAGCATTTCTTTTCAAATTTTAGGGAGCTCCATGCACACTGAATCGCTGCAAATATTCTCATTGTGTAAGAAGATCTTCATTGATTCTCTGATGATGGATGGCAAATAAGATCTTGATGAATAAATTATTCGACTGTTTTTAAAATCTATTTGTAAATGTTCTATCTTATATAGTCTGATTAGAGCTGTTGTTTTTTTGTTGTATTTGATGTCTGCTATATGTTCTTTCCCAGCAAAGAGGAAATTGCTGGCCAGCCGCAAGATAGGTGCTGGCAATGATGGAGAAGGGCTGGCTGATGGTCTACCACTGCATGACCACTGCTGGACAGCTTCCGTCAACTTTGCTGCTGGAAATCATCAGATAAAATTCTGGTGGGCATCCATTTTATCCTACATGGCCCACCACTACATGGAAGTGCACGAACTTTTGCAGTATTATTGCTGGGAACCCTTACCTAGGTGGTGCTGCGAATATCGAAGACATTGAGTATTTGAAAACAAATCTAAAATGAATATCTTAACACAATTTAAGCTGTGAAGCTAATTTTTTTTAACTGTTAAAAATATAGCAACACTGCTACCATCAAAATAAATAATTAAATGAATAAATAAATAAATTCTTTATTTCAACGAACTTTTTTTTCTCCTTAAATTTCGGTTTTCATAATTTACGAAGTTCAGAATCAATAATAAACAAGTTGGAAATTGCTCGTCAAACGTGGCAGATGAGGTGCGTTCGTACTATAACTAGTTTTAAAATTATTTTTTGCACCCCATATTGTACTGAATGTATAATTTTTTGCACTTCATAACGTGCATAGTCTGATACATCATTAAAATGCACTTCCAATAATTTTTTCGGAACACTTTTGACTGTCCCTGTAATTAAACTATACATCCGATTTTCCTAAAATTTGAAATAGCTCAACAAAATTTTGCAACAATTATATATTTAAAATTTCAGACCATTCGGAAGGCTGTAATATAATTAAAATGCACTTGCAATAATTTTTCCCATTGGCCGTAATGTAAAGAAAAACTTTTGGCTGTCCCTGTAATTAAACTATACATCCGATTTTCCTAAAATTTGAAATGGCTCTACAAAATTTTTCAACAATTATATCTTTAAAATTTCAGATCATTCGGAAGGCTCTAATACCATTAAAATCCACTTGCAATAATTTTTCCCATTGGCCGTAATGTAAAGAAAAACTTTTGACTGTCCCTGTAATTAAACTATACGTCCGATTTTCCTAAAATTTGAAATGGCTCGACAAACTTTTGCAACAATTATATCTTTAAAATTTCAGATCAATCGGAAGGCTCTAATATCATTAAAATCCACTTGCAATAATTTTTCCCATTGGCCGTAATGTAAAGAAAAACTTTTGACTGTCCCTGTAATTAAACTATACATCCGATTTTCATAAAATTTGAAATGGCTCGACAAAATTTTGCAACAATCATATATTTGAAATTTAAGACTATTCGGTTGGGTAGTTTTTGCTCTGTTACATGCGGACAGACGGACGGACGGACGGACAGACGGACAGACGGACGGACAGACGGACAGACGGACGGACAGACGGACGGACTGAACGACGACTATAGGTGCTACGTATTTATATAATTACGAACGCACCTAAAAAAGCGTATCAAATACATAGGATTTCTATACAATAGAATAATTTCTATACCATTTTAATGATTGAAAACATAAATCACACAAGAAACAAGCTTGAAATAGTGTAATGAGAGCTTGAAAACTACGAGCAGTCGTAGCGTACGCTGAAAACACTTGTTCATATCGGATCATGAAAACCAAACAGCATCGAGCGCAGTTAGTACTTGGGAGGGTGACCACGTGGAAACCGCTGAAAGTTCAAATATTTCTGTAGGCATTTCTATTATAGATACATCTACAGATATGTTTATAGCTCTTGGTGAAACTAGCTTATAGAAAAAAGGGCCATAATTATATAATACTGTTTTTTTATAGAATTCTATAAGAATTTTTTGTAAGGGAAAGTGCTGGGCCAGCAAAGGAATAACAGTGTGATAGGTGCTAGCACTACAGGAAAGTGCCGAATTGAAGTAATGTGATAGCATACCAATGCTGGCCTGCTGTTGGCCATCACTGATGGGCCAACTACATTCGGCTAGGACACTTTTCAACAGGTTTAAGTGTTGGCACCCTTGCACTTTACCGCTGATGGCACTGCTGGCTGCCATCTTTTTTCCAGCTGATGGCCCACTGTTTCTTTCTTTGCTGGGTTTATTCTAGTTCTGTTCGCGTGATTTTTGTTTTTGTTTTTGTTTACTAGTTTTTCAATTTGAATTTTTGCAAAAATATTTTTTTCATTTTATTTTCTTGAAAATGTTGCCGTCTGATACAATGTAAATAAATAAAGGTATTTAGCCTTTTTTTTTTAAATTTATGTTTATCCCTTCTAGCAATAGCTAAGTATTTTGTTCGTTTAAATCTTGCTTTTTCTTCCAATTTTAATATTCTTTATAACTTTATTCTATATTACGCGACAGGTGTCGTTACCCAAAAAGTGTAGCATTTTCTTAAAAGCTTAATATTGATTTGTGTTTTTTCTACTTTAAGCGCATTAAAAATATGTTAAGAAATAGTTCACATTTTTTCTTTATTGAGTTTTAATGTATCTCAATGTTTTTCTCTTAACAAAAAAAAAAAAAAAAATATATAAATGGTATTTCATAATACCGGAGCTTTCTCTCAGCATATATATTATTAATATTATTGTTTTTCATGTAGAATTTATTTCTGTTTGTGTATAAAAATATATAAATGGCTTGTTTATGTTTAAAAAATTGTATAAACATTGAAAAAAAATGATTTTGTAAAAGAAACAGTAGATACGTTGCCAGAAAATACGGAAGGAAAATTTTCTTTCTCTCGCCAAGCCTATTTTCTCCATCTCGTCAAGGACCCTTTTTTGAAAATTATCCGATTTTTCTTGCCTATCTGAAATAGACTATAACTGGTAGGTTGAGAGCGGTTTAAATGTAAGCTATATCTCTATACACTATATTGCCATTAATGACCGGAAATTTTCAATTTTAGACATTTTGTTGAATATTTAGAAATATACTTGTCAGATTCTTCTGGAATTTCAGGATTAAAAAGAACAGATAATACCTCATATTTAGCAATGTCGATTTGATAAGAGGAACAATTAGGGGGCCAACAAAAAATCAAAGAAAAAAAATAAAACTTCGGAACACCCTGTAAAATAAAATGCACGAAATGATCTATCGCTACCGAATATAAATAAACAGGTATTGAGCAATATGTGTATTATTTTGTGTAAGAATAGCATGTATATTAATAGAGATATAGCGATTTATTTTAAAATAATAAAAAATTCTTGAATGTTTTTTTCTTATAACATACAGGGTTTTCAACCAAATTTAACGCCGATTTCAGAAAAATTGACAAAATATAGTAGAAACAATATAGTGCAAATGGAATATAAATATATTAAATATTTTAGGAAATATGAGCAGTTGTATGAAATAATTTTTTCTGCGCATGCGCGCACGATAACAAGGATCATTTTACATAATGTAATAGTCAACTCTATGGAGCAACTATTAAAAAAATTAGTAAGATATCGAAAAAAATCAAAAAGATATTTGCGTTAGAATGAGCAAATTTTTAGTTGTTCTCTAAAAGCAGCTGAATGATAAGGGATTTTACACAAATTGTCATTTTTTATTAACTGACTTTCAGAAAAAAGTTAGTAATTAGTGACTATCAACGAGTAGATTTGGAAAAAATGCTTCGATTTTGATACTTTTTTTTTTATCATGGTATAGGATCGTTCTGGTGGTTACCAGAGAAGAACTAAAGCATCAAAAAATGAAAATTAAAAAAAAAAATTAAAAATGACAATTTGTGGAAAATCCCTTATCATTCAGCAGCTTTTAGAGAACAACTAAAATTTGCCCACTGTAACGCAATCTTATATCTTTCTGAATTTTTACGATATTTGACTAGATTTTTTTAATAAGTTGCTCCATAGAGTTGACTATTAAATTATGTAAAATGATCCTTGTTATCGTTCGCGCATGTGCATATAAAAATTTCACACAACTGCTCATATTTCCTGAAATGTTTAATATATTTATATCCCATTTGCACTATATTGTTTCTACTATATTTTGTAAATTTGTCTGAAATCGGCGTTAAATTTGGTTGAAAACCCTGTATGTTATAAGCAAAAAACATGCAAGATTTAAATTTTTTTTTTTTTAAAATAAATCGCTATATCTCTATTAATATTCGGTAGCGATGAATCATTTCGTGCATTTTATTTTACAGAGTGGTCCCAAGTATTATTTTTTTCTTTGATTTTATTATTGGCCCCCTAATTGCCCCCCTTATCAAATCGACATTGCTAAATATGAGGTCATACCTGTTATTTTTAATCCTGAAATTTCAGATGAATCTGACAAGTATATTTCTAAATATTTGACAAAATGTTTAAAATTGAAAATTGCCGGTCATTAATGGCAATATAGTGTAATTTGCGAAATGTATTTCTTGATCTTTAGCACTTGATAAAATTTCATATTTTAATATAATAAATACGACATTTGATTAAGTTTAAAAAGACAACGCAACACGATTCTGTCAGTTTAAAAGTATTGCCAGGTTCTCTCAATGACGCACTAATGCCTCGCAATCAACTACGTACTTCTTTAAAAAATGGTTAGTTACACAAAATATTTCTCAGATGATGTTGAAAATACATTTCCAAGGGTTTCTTATTTCTTTAATTGCGAAGACTTTAATGAAACACAATCATAACAAAATCTATCATCGCGGTCATTTGGTAGATGTTAACAAACATTGAAATTGAAGTGGCTTTTGAAATATATATGCTACAGAGTCCGGTAAAAGTGTCTTTTGTATGTTCATGCTTGCATTATCTATTAAAACTTACGTAAATTGAATAAATGAAAGAATGAATGAATGAATGAATTAATTACTTAATTAATTAATTACGTAAACTATTTTCATTTATATATAAGAGGCAAGAAATGCTCTTTGCCATTAGCATTTCGGATACATAGCACGGATTAAAAACCATTAAAATAGATTGTATTTTATAATACATATTCTACAGAGTTAAAAACATTTTTTGTCCACATTCCAGTTTGCATTATCTCTTACAAAAAAAAAGTAAACACCCCTACTAACTCTGCAACAAACTACCGTAGAAGAATGTTACAGGCACCAAACGATTGGAAATAAAGTCTACTTTTAAGTGCTGAATGTAAAATTTGCTTAGGGTGCCATATACCCAAGTTTGATACCATAAATGAATTTTATACCCTTCACATTTAGCCTAAATCCAAATTTTCATTAAATTCGCACGATTAGTTTCCGAGAAATAATTTATTTTAAAAAGTTACGTTAATTGTGGAAGTGTTACAGAATGATTACATCACTTCTGTTAATGTATTATTTCTTGCCAATAGTACCATTGCACACGCTTAATATGTTTCGACTGTTGTCAACCCAAATGTTCCAATACAATGAGTAAAAAATATTTTTTCAAATTATGCTTGTCGGCTAGGGTGGAGTTAAAAAACCAAAAATTGGAAAAACAAAATGTAATACCACGCAAAAGTTATGACTGGTCATCAGTAATAAAACTGCAGAGATTTTTTCGAAATCAAATTTTATCTTCCTGTGCGCCCGGGCCCCCGAATTTTCGCCAAACTCGTCAAAAACTCCTTGAAGATGTTATAAATAAGAATAAAGATAAAGCTAAAAAATAAAAATGTCATACCACAGAAAAGTTGTTTATGGTACGTAGTAATATACCGGCAGAGATTTTTAGAAATCACGTTTTATCTTCCGGTGCCCCATGTCCACCAGTTTTTGCGAAATTCGTCAAAAATGCCTTGAACAACTTACAAATCAAAATAACCATAAGATGGAAAATAAAAAAATGTCATATCACGGAAAAGTTGCGTATGGTGCGTATTAATATCCTGCACAGTTTTTTAGAAATCACATAATATCTTCCCACGACCCGGTCATCCAAATTTTGAAACAATTGCCTTAAATTACTTTTATCTGTTGTATATGTATAATAGAATGCATCACACAAGAAAAATGAATGCAATAAAAAACATTTTATCTGTGAAAAGTACACAAACAATTAAAATTCAAGAATCAAACACAAACATTGAAATCTGCTAAAAGTGTATAACAATTTTAAAGATCAATTAAATCCGTTTGTGCTATTCAAAACCTAAAACGGTGTTTCGGCTTGGTGTTTATTGTTGATGCTGTTAGAGTTGTGTAACCTTAAAATCTGACTTGGTCTCAAAATATTGCATAATGGATCTTATGAATCCATCCATGTTAGTAGTAGATAAATGAGAGTTCTACGGCCACAGGCTGAATTCCGCAATGAGCAATTGGGAGCAATACTCAATTGATCAGGTCCACCTTCCTTCTAATCGCGACAATTATTTTGTCATGTTACTGTTCTATCTAGCATTTTGTTAGAAAGCCGTATATGAATGTCTAATTATCTACAAAAACGGTTTCGTTTATAAAAACCTATTTACTTTATATCATTTTATTGTTTTCTCCGATATTTTGTTAGAAAGATGCATGTATACAAGTTTGTTTTTGAATAAGCATATATATATATATATATATATATATATCACTTTATTGAAAACAATTGTTAGCAGATATACACATGTTAGTAAGTATAGGTATCAGTAAGCTATGTACACATGTTAGTAAGTATAGGTATCAGTAGACTATGTACACGTGTATCTATATACATATAGATAAAATGCATATAAGTGTTTATAAATTTATAGATATTAATGTTTAAATATCGCTAAACATATATGTCTAAATCTATCCAAATGAATATATGTACGTATATATATAGTATATAAGTATATGTTTCTAAATATAAGTATCTAAGTATTAATATGTTTATATGCATGTATAAGCTTATATATGCGTGTTTATATAAAAAATTATTGGTTTAAAACATTACAAAATCTAATTAAAAAAAAGTTTAAAAAAAATATATATATATATACATATATAAATTAAAAAAAAATAGTTTTAGCAAAATTAAAAAAGTAAAAAAAAAAGTTTTAACAAATTTAAAAAGTTTAAAAAATATATAAATTAAAAAAGTAGAAGAAAAAAAAAGTTTTACAAAAGAAAATGTTTTAAGAAAATTTAAAAAAAAAGTTTCAACAAAATTTTATAAGTAAAAGAAAAAAAATTATAAAAAAAAAATTATAAAAAAATTATAAAAAATACAAGTTATAAAAGAGTTTTAGCAAAAAAAAAAAAATAATAAAATAAAAAATACAAGTTATAAAAAAGTTTTAGCAAAAAAAAAAAAAAAGTTTTACAAAAAATACAAGTTATAGAAAAAGTTTAACAAAATTAAAAATAGTAGAAGAAAAGTTTTACAAAACAAAAGTTTTAAAAAAGTATATTTAAAAAATTATTTGTAAATGAGCATAGATATTTATGCATATATTATATGTAAGTGTGTGGGTACAGAATAAAATAAATACACATACTTAACATTATATTAGAAAGGTTTATGTATATGTTTTAAATAAGTACTCATATAAAAAAGAAACATTTTTTTATTAAAAAACAAAACAATTTACAGAAAAAGTATATTTACAAGAAAAAATTTATTTACATAACAATATTATCTTGATAAATTCTTCTTTATATTAGTGTAAATTAGTATTATTGCAATCTTGAATAATTTTACAGTGTCCATACGCAAAGCTGGTGATCCCATCTTTAAACAAATAACGTTTATCATCAAACGGTGACAAACATTTTTTGTTCTGACTTAATGTAAATAATTTATGAGCATCTTGCCCAATTCTCATTTGTACTTCAAAAGAAGTCGATTGGTTTTTGAGACAGTTCACATAGTCTTCATGCTTTAGACGGTTCTCGACGACGTGTTTAGACACACCCTTCGCTCGTTTCTTCTCTTCTATGGAAGATTTCAGAGAGTACATTTTTGATTTCAATCCGACAAACTCAAGGGCTAGATTGCCTTTTAGTTCATCTTTAAATTTGCCGATCACCTTCTTATTGATATCTGAGTATAGCGAATGATGCTTTGGATAGTCTGAGAAATCGAACAAGCTTGCATGATGTTCCATATCATCAAAAATATTTTTTGTTTTAATATGATAGCACAATGAGTCCGTATCGGTGAATAATAGCTTTGCATCATCTTTATATGTTTTCCTTATAAAATTATAGTGAAAGTCATACATAAGAAATTTAGAGAGTTCTAATATTGCAAACCCGACATAAATCGGTCGATTCATGAGTATGCTAGTTTTCATCCTTTCAACAGCAGTTAGATCTTCATCAAATGTTTTAAATGACTTAAATGTAGGCGAGGCTACTAATTTTTTAGCTCTTTTTTCATTATTACAAAGCACAATATTTCTCCTTTTTCGCAAATTCTCCATGGTTTTTCCAAAAACAGAGTTATTCATTAATTTAAAAAAGTCTTTTTCAAAGGTGGATTTGGCCTCTTTTCTTTTTTCAGTATTAAAATTAATATATTTCTGAAGCCAAGGTGTCTGTTTAAATTTAAGGACTTTATGAACAGCTTTAAGTTTTAGTCCAAGTTGTAAATAAAATTTAAGATTACGATAATGAGTGATATAATTCTGCTTATCATTTAAATTTGGGATAAGTTTAGGTGTTCCTTTAAATGGTTGATTATTGAGAAGGGACTTGGCATAAGGAGAAAGCATGTCTTCGCTAACTGTGAATCTTTCAGGGGCAAGCGGGTAATCGTTATGAAATGGATGAAGTTCTACAGGATATTCTAAGTCAACCTCGAAAATGTATCCAATATCAGAATCATCAAGTAGAGATAAAATCCACTCTTCCGTAATATGATTTGTTGTACACCATTCAAAACCACCAAAAGGTAAGAATTGCGACATAGCCCATCCATACAAATTATTTGCATCCCAGTACATAATGTAGCTGGGTGCATCATTTTTATTAAAATCAGGTGTATTAGGTATGTTCGCTCTGGCATATCTATGACTAATCATACTGATACCACCACGTATCCCATTCTCGATCAAAAGCAACATATCGATATCAGTAAGTAACTCTAGAGGTGTTTCGGACATTTTCAAACAAGCTTGCCAGGAGAGTGAAGGGGCGGTAAACAAATGTACACAATCAATATCATAGTATTGCTGACATAATTTTCTAAAATTTTGGAATACATCAGCAAGTAGCACAACATCTGTCTTGACGTATAGGTCGTGATATTCTCCTAGGGATTGGATATTAAAGGTTTTCCAAACATTCTGGACGTGTTTATAATCTTCCTCGTCTATAGGCTCATCAGTTAAGCTATTAAAAAATGCAGAAGGTGGAGGAAGTTCCTTCTCATTAAATTTTTCAAAGGAAGTGAAATGGTCATAAGGGTAGACCCCTTTTCTCATCAACAGATCTAAATTAGTATTTTTTAAGAAATTTTCTTTTAGAATGGTAAATTGGTCAGATCGAAGGTTTTCAACGAGCTTTTCTAATGACGTTGGCAAAAATTGAAAGGAATCTATAAAGACCATCTGTATAGGACTTGTTGGCTTTCTTAACTTAAAGGTTATATAATTTTCCATAGTGGAGGCAATAACATCAATTTCATGATCTTTAAATTTCCCGATCTTACTCATTAAATGATGTCCATCATAGTTTTTTAGATTATGGAATATGACAGGGATTGTTTTACATTGCTTAAAATTGAGATTACATGCTACATGTGCTGCTCCTCGATACACTCCAGAGATGTGATCATGATCACGTGTGCGTTCTGAATCTAATGGCTGTTTACAAATATGACAAAATTCTGCTTCTTGAAAAGCTTTTTCTTGCAAAGGTGAAAGTTTCATAGGCTCTATGTTCAATAACTCCCGTCCTAAAATATCTTTTTCTTTCATCATTTGTTTTAAAAAATGATCTACACAGTCTTTACCACGATACACTTTCGCTTTCTCCATACATCTTCCATCGGGTCCAACAACGACATAAGCGTACCCACAAGGAAAATGATATGTTGTTTTTTCAGTATAAGATGGTTTAGAAGAGGGTGCGCCTGGTGCAATAGGTATAAGTAGACTCTCAAAATCTGCATAAATGGTATAGGGAATAGGATGTTGGAGATGAATACCAGAAAACTTGAGTATGTTATCGTTTTCACTAGGTAGCTTTATAGACTGTGCTATATGTTGGCGACAATATTCATCATGTTTATTCAAAAGATCTTGTCTTGAAAAGCGATGTAAACATCTATAGCAATAATAAAATACTCCATTATGTTTGGTGAGATCACCCAAAAGTCTTGAAAAACTTCTAATTAAACAATAATGTTGCTTTTCACCATCACCGATTAATAACAAATTGATAACATCTACATTCTGCTTTTCAGAAATATACAGAGGACAAACTTCATCCTCATCATATCCAAACACATTAATCCGTAAATCATTAAGCTTTTCAATAATAGGTATCTTGTGGAGTGAAACAGGATATTTCACCTCTCCTAGCTTAATCTCATTTTCATAAGGGATATAATGAGAAACTCGCTCAGGCTTTTTTGTAAAATCTAAGTTCAGTTTAAATGCCAAAAGGCACCAAACCAAACACTTATTGTCTTCATTTTTTATATTGAGCACTGCTTTTTTGTCATATAATTTCTTAGATAAGGCTATATAAGAACTTGCAGCAAGGGGATGATATTTAGCAATCTTGAGTTCTAAATGATGAATTTTTCTAAGTTTCCATCCAGACCCTCTTTGTATAAATTCTTCAAAGGATTTAGTTATTTTTAAAAATCCTTCTTCGATATGTTGCGAAATATTATCTTCAGTAAGTTCAGTAAAACACTGGCTTCGAAAATAAGGTTGAATCTCCTCTATCTCTTGATTGTCATTCATACGTTCAAGAGATATTTTAATCACCATATACCATTTAACAGCCCCTTTTTCATGAATTTCACTCATTAAACGCTCTTGTAGTTCAGCTCGTAAGTGGGTATGAAACACTGCTATATCACTTTCTTCACGCTCATCAGGATAAAGCATGAGAGTTTTAAACACATTAAGTACATCAGATTGGTTTTGCTTTAGTTTTTTAGACTTTACATTAGAGAAACTTGTTTTCCGTTTCACACTTACAAGAGGTGTACGGGAGTGTTCAGTACGTATATGTTGTTTAAGCTCAAAATTTCGTCCGAACATTTTATTACATTCACGACAAGGGAATTTTGAACTTTCATGTGATCTAAGATGATGCTTCAAGTTATCCTTCCGTGTAAAAACATACTCACACCTATCACACTTAAACTTAGACTGATCATCAGTGTTATGAGTTTTTAAATGTCTTAACAAGTCTGATTTCCTTGTAAAAGATTTTTCACACATGTCACAGATATGAAACTTATCACCTAAATGAATCTTCAAATGCTGATTCAAATTAGAAGTAGATAAAAATCTCTTATTACACGTAGGGCATATAGACATCTTCTTTACAGAAACAGATTCCTCAGGTGTTATGTTGATATTAATAGTATTTGAAGATAAACTACTTTTCAACGAGGATTCTTCAGAAAATCCATTATCTTCTAATGATCTAACATTGCTATGGGTCTTCAAATGTCTCTGTAAGTTAGATCTCCGTCCAAAAGTTTTCCGGCAAACTTCACAAGTGTACAGCTTCTCACCAGAATGTATCTTCATATGCTGATTCAAGTTGGATGTGCACGTAAAATCTTTACCACAAGTCAAACAGGTTAAAAATTTCTTCATAGATGTAGAACTTTCCAAAGGCATAATCTCATCAATAGGTATGATAACATCCATAGTAGAATAAAAAGAAATAAAAAACACTTCAAAGAAATCAACAATTAAAAAACAAAAAAGCAATCTTTTCAAACAAACCGAATCAGAAAAAAACAAGAGCAATTAAAGACACGTCTTATCACTACCAAAATTAATCATCAAATGATAGAAGTCTGATTTTCCGCCTCCTATTTATATCCTGAACCTCCCCCGCTCCACCGATCTCAATCTGGCGACGAAATATTCTACTTAGCGAGAAAATAAAAGATCAAAATCGCCAAATCATGACGAAATAATTCATTTGGCGAGCAAACGAAAGAATAAAATCACCAAATTACAAAAATATTTTTTCCCTATTAATAACACTCTAAGAGATCATTAAACCCGAAGACATAATTTATTCTTGATGTAATTAAATTTCCCTTTCAAATGCTTATATACAATTAACATTATTATATACTTATATACAATTGATATTAATTAAAGGTCTTTACCAAAGTCTAATACTAGTGACTTTTATAGTTGATTTTAGAAATTAACGATTAAAAATGTTTTATCCAAACAGAAATAGTTATACTTTAAAACTGTTTCTCAATATATTTTTCAAAACTCTCATGCATAGAGTCATGATTTCCTTGCATAACAATAACAAATGTTTTATACATTGAATTATATATTTCCAATTCAAGTGAAAATTCCTAAAAACTGTATACATACAAGTATATTAAATAAAAAGATATGAAAATACAACTGATTAATAATATAAAATCCAACTAGCAATTCAAAAGTTTAAAAATACATATGGTTATTTTATTATGTTAGTAAATTTTGTGTGTTTTTTTATCCAAATAAATCAATATACAGTTTCACAAAAATATTACTGTTCGACATATAATACCAATTTCGAATATATATATAAATATTCTAAACTGAATAACTTTAAATTCAGAAAAATATAATTACAACAATTTTTTAAGTTTAACGATAAACAATAATTTTAAATTATATACTTAAACTACTAAGACATGAAAATTAATTAAATGGAACTACGTAACTCAGATAATTTAATTTTTTTATGGAATTTTATAACAAAATAAATTTTACTTTAAAAATATTAACGAAACTTTCTAAAAATTTTATACGTATATACATGTAAGTATACTAAACAGAAAAAAAAATTAAATAATATAAAATTCAACTAAGAGATCATCTGCATTTTAAAAAATACATATAATAATTTCAATACATCAACTGCATTTAAAAAAATACATATAATAATTTCAATACATCAATAAATTCTGTGTGTTATATTACGATCCTACATTAAATTTAATAATAAATAATAATTTTTAATTATATACACGGTCTACTAAACTATGAAAATTAATTAAAATGATCTAACTGATTAAATTTTTTACGTTTTTAAATATAACTCGAATTCTACTTAAAAAATATTACAAACAGATCTCATATTATTGAATTTCGAATTGTTAAAACCAATCACATTCATTTTTTTTTTCAAGCATAATTCATATTTAATTGCTCGCGTAAGACAGAATACTATTTTCTCTTAAGACAGATATATATTCTTAATACCAGTGCAGACAACTGTCAAAGTGTTTAACCATATAGTCTAATTACATGACTGTTAAATTTATTTTATTTATTGTTGAAGTGTTAATTTTGATATTAAACAGAAACAAATACCAAGTTGTTTACCCTGTTCTAAGTATACATAGAAGTTAATTTTACTAAATCGGACAACATATAATATACATTTTTAAAATTCTATATCTACTAATCACACTAAAACGATCTACCTAATTATTATTAAATACTATTATTAAATTCCTTTCTCCACAGAATGAATAAAACAGCTTTCAAATTTATGAAACCTCTAAAAATATTGCATCACCCCTAAAAAATCCTAATTTAGATTAAATTAATGAATCAATAATCTCGAATAACATCAAAACTCATTTTGAAAAACAAAACGACATATTATTTACTTGTTGCAATCTCTAAAAGTATTACATCACCCTGAAAAATAAACCACAAATTGTTCTATCACAACCTTTTTAAGGTATTGCATCATCCTTTAAAAATCATATTTAAGATTAAATTAGTGAATCCTAAACCTTAAATAAAATCAAAACTCAGTTAGAAAAGAATACAATAAAAGATTGTATTCTTTTCTAACTGAGTTTTGATTTTATTTAAGGTTTAGGATTCACTAATTTAATCTTAAATATGATTTTTAAAGGATGATGCAATACCTTAAAAAGGTTGTGATAGAACAATTTGTGGTTTATTTTTCAGGGTGATGTAATACTTTTAGAGATTGCAACAAGTAAATAATATGTCGTTTTGTTTTTCAAAATGAGTTTTGATGTTATTCGAGATTATTGATTCATTAATTTAATCTAAATTAGGATTTTTTAGGGGTGATGCAATATTTTTAGAGGTTTCATAAATTTGAAAGCTGTTTTATTCATTCTGTGGAGAAAGGAATTTAATAATAGTATTTAATAATAATTAGGTAGATCGTTTTAGTGTGATTAGTAGATATAGAATTTTAAAAATGTATATTATATGTTGTCCGATTTAGTAAAATTAACTTCTATGTATACTTAGAACAGGGTAAACAACTTGGTATTTGTTTCTGTTTAATATCAAAATTAACACTTCAACAATAAATAAAATAAATTTAACAGTCATGTAATTAGACTATATGGTTAAACACTTTGACAGTTGTCTGCACTGGTATTAAGAATATATATCTGTCTTAAGAGAAAATAGTATTCTGTCTTACGCGAGCAATTAAATATGAATTATGCTTGAAAAAAAAAATGAATGTGATTGGTTTTAACAATTCGAAATTCAATAATATGAGATCTGTTTGTAATATTTTTTAAGTAGAATTCGAGTTATATTTAAAAACGTAAAAAATTTAATCAGTTAGCTCATTTTAATTAATTTTCATAGTTTAGTAGACCGTGTATATAATTAAAAATTATTATTTATTATTAAATTTAATGTAGGATCGTAATATAACACACAGAATTTATTGATGTATTGAAATTATTATATGTATTTTTTTAAATGCAGTTGATGTATTGAAATTATTATATGTATTTTTTAAAATGCAGATGATCTCTTAGTTGAATTTTATATTATTTAATTTTTTTTTCTGTTTAGTATACTTACATGTATATACGTATAAAATTTTTAGAAAGTTTCGTTAATATTTTTAAAGTAAAATTTATTTTGTTATAAAATTCCATAAAAAATTTAAATTATCTGAGTTACGTAGTTCCATTTAATTAATTTTCATGTCTTAGTAGTTTAAGTATATAATTTAAAATTATTGTTTATCGTTAAACTTAAAAAATTGTTGTAATTATATTTTTCTGAATTTAAAGTTATTCAGTTTAGAATATTTATATATATATTCGAAATTGGTATTATATGTCGAACAGTAATATTTTTGTGAAACTGTATATTGATTTATTTGGATAAAAAAACACACAAAATTTACTAACATAATAAAATAACCATATGTATTTTTAAACTTTTGAATTGCTAGTTGGATTTTATATTATTAATCAGTTGTATTTTCATATCTTTTTATTTAATATACTTGTATGTATACAGTTTTTAGGAATTTTCACTTGAATTGGAAATATATAATTCAATGTATAAAACATTTGTTATTGTTATGCAAGGAAATCATGACTCTATGCATGAGAGTTTTGAAAAATATATTGAGAAACAGTTTTAAAGTATAACTATTTCTGTTTGGATAAAACATTTTTAATCGTTAATTTCTAAAATCAACTATAAAAGTCACTAGTATTAGACTTTGGTAAAGACCTTTAATTAATATCAATTGTATATAAGTATATAATAATGTTAATTGTATATAAGCATTTGAAAGGGAAATTTAATTACATCAAGAATAAATTATGTCTCCGGGTTTAATGATCTCTTAGAGTGTTATTAATAGGGAAAAAATATTTTTGTAATTTGGTGATTTTATTCTTTCGTTTGCTCGCCAAATGAATTATTTCGTCAAGATTTGGCGATTTTGATCTTTTATTTTCTCGCTAAGTAGAATATTTCGTCGCCAGATTGAGATCGGTGGAGCGGGGGAGGTTCAGGATATAAATAGGAGGCGGAAAATCAGACTTCTATCATTTGATGATTAATTTTGGTAGTGATAAGACGTGTCTTTAATTGCTCTTGTTTTTTTCTGATTCGGTTTGTTTGAAAAGATTGCTTTTTTGTTTTTTAATTGTTGATTTCTTTGAAGTGTTTTTTATTTCTTTTTATTCTACTATGGATGTTATCATACCTATTGATGAGATTATGCCTTTGGAAAGTTCTACATCTATGAAGAAATTTTTAACCTGTTTGACTTGTGGTAAAGATTTTACGTGCACATCCAACTTGAATCAGCATATGAAGATACATTCTGGTGAGAAGCTGTACACTTGTGAAGTTTGCCGGAAAACTTTTGGACGGAGATCTAACTTACAGAGACATTTGAAGACCCATAGCAATGTTAGATCATTAGAAGATAATGGATTTTCTGAAGAATCCTCGTTGAAAAGTAGTTTATCTTCAAATACTATTAATATCAACATAACACCTGAGGAATCTGTTTCTGTAAAGAAGATGTCTATATGCCCTACGTGTAATAAGAGATTTTTATCTACTTCTAATTTGAATCAGCATTTGAAGATTCATTTAGGTGATAAGTTTCATATCTGTGACATGTGTGAAAAATCTTTTACAAGGAAATCAGACTTGTTAAGACATTTAAAAACTCATAACACTGATGATCAGTCTAAGTTTAAGTGTGATAGGTGTGAGTATGTTTTTACACGGAAGGATAACTTAAAGCATCATCTTAGATCACATGAAAGTTCAAAATTCCCTTGTCGTGAATGTAATAAAATGTTCGGACGAAATTTTGAGCTTAAACAACATATACGTACTGAACACTCCCGTACACCTCTTGTAAGTGTGAAACGGAAAACAAGTTTCTCTAATGTAAAGTCTAAAAAACTAAAGCAAAACCAATCTGATGTACTTAATGTGTTTAAAACTCTCATGCTTTATCCTGATGAGCGTGAAGAAAGTGATATAGCAGTGTTTCATACCCACTTACGAGCTGAACTACAAGAGCGTTTAATGAGTGAAATTCATGAAAAAGGGGCTGTTAAATGGTATATGGTGATTAAAATATCTCTTGAACGTATGAATGACAATCAAGAGATAGAGGAGATTCAACCTTATTTTCGAAGCCAGTGTTTTACTGAACTTACTGAAGATAATATTTCGCAACATATCGAAGAAGGATTTTTAAAAATAACTAAATCCTTTGAAGAATTTATACAAAGAGGGTCTGGATGGAAACTTAGAAAAATTCATCATTTAGAACTCAAGATTGCTAAATATCATCCCCTTGCTGCAAGTTCTTATATAGCCTTATCTAAGAAATTATATGACAAAAAAGCAGTGCTCAATATAAAAAATGAAGACAATAAGTGTTTGGTTTGGTGCCTTTTGGCATTTAAACTGAACTTAGATTTTACAAAAAAGCCTGAGCGAGTTTCTCATTATATCCCTTATGAAAATGAGATTAAGCTAGGAGAGGTGAAATATCCTGTTTCACTCCACAAGATACCTATTATTGAAAAGCTTAATGATTTACGGATTAATGTGTTTGGATATGATGAGGATGAAGTTTGTCCTCTGTATATTTCTGAAAAGCAGAATGTAGATGTTATCAATTTGTTATTAATCGGTGATGGTGAAAAGCAACATTATTGTTTAATTAGAAGTTTTTCAAGACTTTTGGGTGATCTCACCAAACATAATGGAGTATTTTATTATTGCTATAGATGTTTACATCGCTTTTCAAGACAAGATCTTTTGAATAAACATGATGAATATTGTCGCCAACATATAGCACAGTCTATAAAGCTACCTAGTGAAAACGATAACATACTCAAGTTTTCTGGTATTCATCTCCAACATCCTATTCCCTATACCATTTATGCAGATTTTGAGAGTCTACTTATACCTATTGCACCAGGCGCACCCTCTTCTAAACCATCTTATACTGAAAAAACAACATATCATTTTCCTTGTGGGTACGCTTATGTCGTTGTTGGACCCGATGGAAGATGTATGGAGAAAGCGAAAGTGTATCGTGGTAAAGACTGTGTAGATCATTTTTTAAAACAAATGATGAAAGAAAAAGATATTTTAGGACGGGAGTTATTGAACATAGAGCCTATGAAACTTTCACCTTTGCAAGAAAAAGCTTTTCAAGAAGCAGAATTTTGTCATATTTGTAAACAGCCATTAGATTCAGAACGCACACGTGATCATGATCACATCTCTGGAGTGTATCGAGGAGCAGCACATGTAGCATGTAATCTCAATTTTAAGCAATGTAAAACAATCCCTGTCATATTCCATAATCTGAAAAACTATGATGGACATCATTTAATGAGTAAGATCGGGAAATTTAAAGATCATGAAATTGATGTTATTGCCTCCACTATGGAAAATTATATAACCTTTAAGTTAAGAAAGCCAACAAGTCCTATACAGATGGTCTTTATAGATTCCTTTCAATTTTTGCCAACGTCATTAGAAAAGCTCGTTGAAAACCTTCGATCTGACCAATTTACCATTCTAAAAGAAAATTTCTTAAAAAATACTAATTTAGATCTGTTGATGAGAAAAGGGGTCTACCCTTATGACCATTTCACTTCCTTTGAAAAATTTAATGAGAAGGAACTTCCTCCACCTTCTGCATTTTTTAATAGCTTAACTGATGAGCCTATAGACGAGGAAGATTATAAACACGTCCAGAATGTTTGGAAAACCTTTAATATCCAATCCCTAGGAGAATATCACGACCTATACGTCAAGACAGATGTTGTGCTACTTGCTGATGTATTCCAAAATTTTAGAAAATTATGTCAGCAATACTATGATATTGATTGTGTACATTTGTTTACCGCCCCTTCACTCTCCTGGCAAGCTTGTTTGAAAATGTCCGAAACACCTCTAGAGTTACTTACTGATATCGATATGTTGCTTTTGATCGAGAATGGGATACGTGGTGGTATCAGTATGATTAGTCATAGATATGCCAGAGCGAACATACCTAATACACCTGATTTTAATAAAAATGATGCACCCAGCTACATTATGTACTGGGATGCAAATAATTTGTATGGATGGGCTATGTCGCAATTCTTACCTTTTGGTGGTTTTGAATGGTGTACAACAAATCATATTACGGAAGAGTGGATTTTATCTCTACTTGATGATTCTGATATTGGATACATTTTCGAGGTTGACTTAGAATATCCTGTAGAACTTCATCCATTTCATAACGATTACCCGCTTGCCCCTGAAAGATTCACAGTTAGCGAAGACATGCTTTCTCCTTATGCCAAGTCCCTTCTCAATAATCAACCATTTAAAGGAACACCTAAACTTATCCCAAATTTAAATGATAAGCAGAATTATATCACTCATTATCGTAATCTTAAATTTTATTTACAACTTGGACTAAAACTTAAAGCTGTTCATAAAGTCCTTAAATTTAAACAGACACCTTGGCTTCAGAAATATATTAATTTTAATACTGAAAAAAGAAAAGAGGCCAAATCCACCTTTGAAAAAGACTTTTTTAAATTAATGAATAACTCTGTTTTTGGAAAAACCATGGAGAATTTGCGAAAAAGGAGAAATATTGTGCTTTGTAATAATGAAAAAAGAGCTAAAAAATTAGTAGCCTCGCCTACATTTAAGTCATTTAAAACATTTGATGAAGATCTAACTGCTGTTGAAAGGATGAAAACTAGCATACTCATGAATCGACCGATTTATGTCGGGTTTGCAATATTAGAACTCTCTAAATTTCTTATGTATGACTTTCACTATAATTTTATAAGGAAAACATATAAAGATGATGCAAAGCTATTATTCACCGATACGGACTCATTGTGCTATCATATTAAAACAAAAAATATTTTTGATGATATGGAACATCATGCAAGCTTGTTCGATTTCTCAGACTATCCAAAGCATCATTCGCTATACTCAGATATCAATAAGAAGGTGATCGGCAAATTTAAAGATGAACTAAAAGGCAATCTAGCCCTTGAGTTTGTCGGATTGAAATCAAAAATGTACTCTCTGAAATCTTCCATAGAAGAGAAGAAACGAGCGAAGGGTGTGTCTAAACACGTCGTCGAGAACCGTCTAAAGCATGAAGACTATGTGAACTGTCTCAAAAACCAATCGACTTCTTTTGAAGTACAAATGAGAATTGGGCAAGATGCTCATAAATTATTTACATTAAGTCAGAACAAAAAATGTTTGTCACCGTTTGATGATAAACGTTATTTGTTTAAAGATGGGATCACCAGCTTTGCGTATGGACACTGTAAAATTATTCAAGATTGCAATAATACTAATTTACACTAATATAAAGAAGAATTTATCAAGATAATATTGTTATGTAAATAAATTTTTTCTTGTAAATATACTTTTTCTGTAAATTGTTTTGTTTTTTAATAAAAAAATGTTTCTTTTTTATATGAGTACTTATTTAAAACATATACATAAACCTTTCTAATATAATGTTAAGTATGTGTATTTATTTTATTCTGTACCCACACACTTACATATAATATATGCATAAATATCTATGCTCATTTACAAATAATTTTTTAAATATACTTTTTTAAAACTTTTGTTTTGTAAAACTTTTCTTCTACTATTTTTAATTTTGTTAAACTTTTTCTATAACTTGTATTTTTTGTAAAACTTTTTTTTTTTTTTTTTTGCTAAAACTTTTTTATAACTTGTATTTTTTATTTTATTTATTTTTTTTTTTTTGCTAAAACTCTTTTATAACTTGTATTTTTTATAATTTTTTTATAATTTTTTTTTTATAATTTTTTTTTCTTTTACTTATAAAATTTTGTTGAAACATTTTTTTAAATTTTCTTAAAACATTTTCTTTTGTAAAACTTTTTTTTTCTTCTACTTTTTTAATTTATATATTTTTTAAACTTTTTAAATTTGTTAAAACTTTTTTTTTTACTTTTTTAATTTTGCTAAAACTATTTTTTTTAATTTATATATGTATATATATATATTTTTTTTTTAAACTTTTTTTTAATTAGATTTTGTAATTTTTTAAACCAATAATTTTTTATATAAACACGCATATATAAGCTTATACATGCATATAAACATATTAATACTTAGATACTTATATTTAGAAACATATACTTATATACTATATATATACGTACATATATTCATTTGGATAGATTTAGACATATATGTTTAGCGATATTTAAACATTAATATCTATAAATTTATAAACACTTATATGCATTTTATCTATATGTATATAGATACACGTGTACATAGTCTACTGATACCTATACTTACTAACATGTGTACATAGCTTACTGATACCTATACTTACTAACATGTGTATATCTGCTAACAATTGTTTTCAATAAAGTGATATATATATATATATATATATATATATATATATGCTTATTCAAAAACAAACTTGTATACATGCATCTTTCTAACAAAATATCGGAGAAAACAATAAAATGATATAAAGTAAATAGGTTTTTATAAACGAAACCGTTTTTGTAGATAATTAGACATTCATATACGGCTTTCTAACAAAATGCTAGATAGAACAGTAACATGACAAAATAATTGTCGCGATTAGAAGGAAGGTGGACCTGATCAATTGAGTATTGCTCCCAATTGCTCATTGCGGAATTCAGCCTGTGGCCGTAGAACTCTCATTTATCTACTACTCATGTTGCTTAAACCACAAACTGTCGCGCCAGCTCCAGTGACCACTCAGACACACCTTTCTGCACTCTGAGTGTGGCATGGGAACTTAGCAAACTAAATGATATCCATAAGATCACCTTTGACAATATACATCTTTAAATCATCGTAGAAAAAATTAGTATTGGTCAAAATATGTGGTTCCGTAACTTCTACCTTATCCCACTGAATGAGATCAATATAATCTGCTGCGCTAAAATTGATTGCAGGAACTTAGAACTGCCTGATTTCTCCACTAGTGTTCGAAGAATTCTAGAAATCCTCGCGGATGTGTTTCCGATCATCAGTTACCATGCCACTCAGCAGATTTTCCGGATGGGCAAAAATGCCATTGCGTTGGATTACTGGGTTAATTACAAGTTAACTGCCTGAGGCATATCCCTGGAAAAATAAACAATTTTCCATAGATGGTTTGCACTTAACTGCAAACCATACACATGCATACACCATGACTACAAGCTCCGTTAATATCATCAGATTTAACGTTGGATCTGGAATTCCCACATAGAGTCACAAAATTCTGTTGGCGGTGGTAACCCATCTGCTATGTGAAAGTCTACCAGGAAATGTTTTTGCAAGGTCTTCCGAATAATTTCCTATCTTAATAGATAGGATCATTTCCTTCAGGTATTTTTGATCGGTACTGAGATCGTCAATAACTGTTGCAATTTCTAATTAATGTCGATAGTCTGTAAGGAATCGATGGGAAGGGATTCACACTTATCCAACATTTTACCAATCGGCCCAATATAACTGTATGATCACCTGCTGCATGCGTCATTTAATAGAACTTTAAAAATTTTAAACGCAACAAATTTAAATGTTTGTTTTCATTCTTGAACATTAATTGCTTGTGTACTTTCCACAGATAAAATGTCTGTATATCATTCTTGCTTCTTATGTGATGCATTGTATTATACGTGTACAACAAATAAAACGGGTTTTACGGTAATTGTTTCGAAATTTCGTATGGCCGTGGCCCTGGAAGATATTACGTGATTTCTAAAAAACTGTGCAGGTATATTACTACATACCATATGCAACCTTACCGTGATACAACATATCTATTTTCCAAATTTATGTTTATTTCTATTTGTAGCTTGTACAAGGCATTTTTCACAAATTTCGCAAAATTCGGGGGGGGGGGAAGCTGGGGGCACGGGAAGATAAAACTTGATTTCAAACAAACTGTGCAGGCGTTTGTATAATTACTACGTATTATACACAACTTTTCTGAGGTATGGCATTTTTATTTTCCAACGTAATCTTTATTTCGATTTATAATTTGTGCAATTCATTTTTGATGAGTTTGGTGAAAATTGAGAGGCCCTGGGGCACCAGAAGATAAAACTTGATTTCGAAAAAATTGTGCAGTTTTATTACTGAGAACCATACACAAGTTTTGCGCGGTATTACATTTTAATTTTCCAAATTTCGGATTTTTTCACTCCACCCTATTGTCGGCTCATCATAGACTCATATTATAATTTAAAAATTTAACAAAAGTTTCTTACCGGTTACTGAAGAAATAGTTACTGGAGATTTAAAAAAAAGGCAACTCACAATTCTCAATATTTAGTATAGTTGTTTTATACTTTTTATTTTTTGAAAGAAAAAAAAAATAATTAAATTGTTTAGTTCAAATTATTATTGGTGATAGAAATAAGATGGAATTTACTATTTAGTTTAACAATGTTTCTAATTCTCTGATATTTTGGGGACTTTCCGATTTGCACCGGTTTATGTATTGCAATACTGAAATAGCAATTATATTGCAAGCTATGAATGTAAAATGAAAGATACAAATGGAGGACGTAAAGTCGCCAAAAATAAGTAAACACCCCATACTAACTCTTCAAACACTATCATAGAAGAAAGTTACTGGTACCATACTATTGGTAATAAAGTCTACATTTAAATGATGCATATAAAATATGCTTAGGGTGCCATCTACGTATTAAAACGAACCATTACATTGTTTTTTCAATACCAGTACACAATTCTGACATCATAAATGAACTCTACACCCTTTAGTTAGCCTATATACAAATATTTATGCAATTCGTAAGATAAGATTCCGAGATATTAATTATTTTAAAACGAGCATATTTTAGTGGCTGTATCCAAATAGAAGTTCGGTACTCGATTGTTGATCGCGAGAGCCCCCTTCTTGATCAAGGCGTCTTAAGCGAAACTTAAACAGTCAATGAAGACTGCTAGATTACAGGATAGCATAAGAAATTTCAAAATATCTAGTCACTTCTATCACAGACGGCTCCTTCAACCATCGTTTTGCCGTTTTTTAAGCATAATTTGAAAACTACTTGGAAGATAAATATGAAATTTTGGATTTCCTTAAAGCAGGATTTAATAAATCTAAATCCATCAAGAAAATTGTAGGATGCAATTCATAAGTTTTTCGAATATTAATTTCATGATTCATATTCGATTAACTGACATACCGGCCATATTGCACATTAAGATATGGCCCCCATATCTTAAAATTATAAAAATTGCAAATTCAACGTTTTTATCTTTGGAAATTTTAGTATCATTGCTACACAAAAAAATAGCTCATTAGGAGTATAATTTCAGGAGATATTAATAAAAATATAAAAATGTAATTTAACATTGGAACCACTAAATTTTGAATGTTTATAATTCAAAAACTTATCATTCAAATGACGTGAAATTTAGTGTCAAGGCATAGTTTGATGCGAATATTTGAAATATCTTGTTAAAATTGGGTATTGCTATTGAAAAAAAATGAAGTTTGGGCTCATTTTAATGTTTAGATGGCCCCCTAAGCAAATTTTATATGCATCATTTAAAAGTAGACTCTATTTTCACTCGTTCATTGCCAGTAACTTTCTTCTAAGGTAATTTGTTGAGGAGTTAATAGGAGGTTTTTACTTTTTTCCTACGACTGTACATAATTCAGTGAGAAATAGTACCCATTCCTTGACAATAAAATTATTATCTTAGAAAAATTTACAAGAATAATACTCTTGTGAATCATATTGTGATCCCTCACTATTGTTAAAAGTCACATTAACAGAATATTTGAGATGGCTGATATGCTTCTAATTTTTATATAAAATTAAAAAAAAAATGAGTATGTATATTTTAAATTACAAAAACGATGATTAAAATAAATATGTGATTTCAACACTTAACGTTGATGTACCTGATCTCTATATTTACTGGTTAATAAAGCATCACTTAAAAACATCCGGGATACTTTTGTAATATCTCATTTTGCTCTCACTGACATCATGCAATATATACACTATATTTCTAGCTTTTACATATGATTTACGTATACGGTAAAAAATGTCTTATAAGCTTATACTAGTATATATAATGCAAACAAAAAAAAAGCCCATGCATATTTTATACTACGAAAACTATGATTAGAATAAATATGTTATTTTTAAAGTTCTTGATGAGGTTTCTGATATCTGTACTTACTAGTTTATAAAGCACTAGCAAACCCCGCGGCTTTGCTCGCGTAATATTTGAAATATGCCAAGTGATATTCATATGTCTAATTGTTATTAAACGGTACTAACTAAATTTTTATTTTATTAAAAGGTAATATTTTATTTTATTAAAAGGTACTTATTACTTTTAGGAATAATTTTAAAAAATTACTATTTAAAACAGAATTTGATTAAATATCATTGTTACACTGCATAAGGCAGAAATGAGACTTAAATTAATAAAACGAAATAAAACTAAATAAATAATAATTTAGAAAATATTTTGAAACTTTTATGCTCAATTAATACGCTCATTTCAGTATTCATTTGAAGTTTTGAATTTTTTAGAAACATCTTATTACATCTTAAAATTAACCATCATGTCAAATTCCAAGTCCTACCACCTCTCTCAACATAAAGGGCTATGTTGAAGTAGGAACTGTCATCATTCATTTGCCAACATTAATTTTGAAATTGGTTTGTTATTTCCTAATATTCCACAGAAACGTAATTTAGAAAGCTTTTAAAGGCCTTTTTTAGAGCATTTGTTGTTCATGTGAATCCCAGGTGGTAGAATTATCGGCATAAAATATAGCCTGTGTAGGATCAGAGACTGTTACCATTGATTTGCAACTATTACTTTTATATTTGGTTTATATTTCCTGAAATAGCGTAGAAATCGTAATTTAGGACTTTTTTAGAATGCTTTTCGCACCTCCCCTTCACTTCACCCCTTTTTAATTCGAATTTATTTTCGACAGTCCTTCGAGGGCATTTATATTTTATAAGAAACTACCACGCCATATTTAAAGTTTCTAGCCTTTTCAGTATCACAGAAATCGCAATTTAGAAAGTTTTTAGCTACTGCAACCCTCTGGTGGTAGTGGTACAGACATAAAATATAGATTATGTTTGAGCATGTTCTATCACCAACAATTTGTTATCATTATTTTTTTAATCGGTTTGGTATTTGAAAAGAATACATAAAAATTGTAATTTATAACGCTTTTCGCTCACTTCATCTTTTTTAATTTGAAATTTTCTTTCGACAGTTCATACAAAGCAGTTGCATCTTGTAAGTAAATAACATGCCATACTTCAAAGTGTTAGACCTTCAGTTATGCAAAAAAACGCAAATTAGAACATGTTTTGCTTTTTCAGCCCTCAGATGGTAGTGACAGCAACATAAAATATAACCTATGTTATAGCAGGGACTGTCACCATTGATTTGCAACCATTACTTTTGAAATAGCTTTGGAATTTCCTGAGATTGAGTAGAAATCGCAATTTAGAACGTTTTTAGAATGCTTTTCGCGCATTTTCACCCCTTTTTAAATTTCCAGTTTTTTCGAAACAGTTCTTAAAGATCATTTATATGTAATACATATGTACCTTGCCTAATTTTAAGTTGCTAGCCCCTACCGATCACAAAAATCGAAATTTGGAACGCTTTTTTGTTCCTGCAACGTCTAGTTGATAGTGATATCGACTTAAAATAGCGTCTATGTTAGAGCAGAGGCTGTCAGCATCAATTTCTTAACATTACTTTTGAAATCAGTTTGATTCTTTCTGAGATATTGGTGACAAATCGGGATTTAGAACGTTTTTAGAACGCTTTTCGCTCATTTTGCTCCTGCATCTCCTCTGGGTTAGTGGAAACATATATAAAATATAGCCTATCTTGGAGCAAGATCTGTCACCATCATTTTAACTCCATTATATTTGAAATCGGTTCAGTATTTCCTGAGATTGCATAGAAATTGCAATTTAGAACGTTTTTTACAACGCTTTTTGCGCATTTTGACCCCCCTTTTAAATTTCGATTTTTTTAGGAAATGTCCTGAGAGATCATTGATATCTTATAACTAACTACCATTCTAAATTTCACGACAATTAGGCCCTTCCGTCACGCAAAAACCGCAATTTAGAACGTTTTTCTCCTGCAGCCCCTTTGGGGTAGTGGCACCGACATAAAACATAGCCTATGTTGGAGCAAGGATTTTCACCATCATTTTGACGCCATTATTTTTAAAATCAGTTTGGTATTTTCTGAGATTGTGTAGAAACTACCATTTAGGCCGTTTTTTAGAACGCTTTTCGCGCATTTTCACCCTTTTAAATTTCGAATTGTTTAAGAACTGTTCTTAGAAATCCTTTATATCTAAAAAGTAGCTGATACTTCAAATTTCATATTTCTAGGCCCATCAGTAACACATAAATCGCATTTTTAGAACGTTTTTTGCTCCTATACCCCCTTTGGGGTAGTGGCACCGACATAAAACATAGCCTATCTTGGAGCAAACGTTGTCACTATCATTTTGACACCAATATTTTTTAAATCGGTTTGGTATTTCCTGAGATTATGTAGAAACTACCTTTTAGAACGTTTTTTAGAACGCTTTTTGTGCATTTTCACCCCTTTTAAATTTCGAATTGTTTAAGAACTGTTCTTAGACACCATTTATATCTTATAAGTAACTAATATTCCAAATTTCATATTTCTAGGTCCTTCAGTAAAGCAAAAATCGCATTTTTAGAACGTTTTTTGCTCCTGCACCCCCTTTGGGGTAGTGGCACCGACATAAAATATAGCCTATGTTCTAAGTTGGACTATCACCATCATTTTGATACCATTACTTTTGAAATCAGTTTGGTATTTTCTGAGATTATGTAGAAACTACCATTTAGAACGTTTTTTAGAACGCTTTTTGTGCATTTTCACTCCTTTTAAATTTCGAATTGTTTAAGAACTGTTCTTAGACACCATTTATATCTTAAAAGTAGCTAATATTCCAAATTTCATATTTCTAGGCCCTTCAGTAACGCTAAAATCGCATTTTTAGAACGTTTTTTGCTCCTGCACCCCCTTCGGGGTAGTGGCACCGACATAAGATATAGCCTATGTTCTAAATTGGGCGAACACCATCATTTTGATACCATTACTTTTGGAATCGGTTCGATAGTTCCTGAGCTTATCTCCGACAAATAAACAATTTTTTCCTCTTTATAATATGAAGTATAGATTATTAAAAAATCCGGAATATTATTGTAATTTTTTTGTTCATTTTGACTGTGCTGATATCATGTAATATACATTGTGTTGCTAGATTTAACGTATGATTTACGTATACTGTTAAAAATGTTTTATATGCTTAGAAGTTTTATATATAATGTAAAGAAAAAGTGCGCATGCATATTTTATACTTACAAAGACGATAATTAAAATAAATATGATATTTTAACACTTCGCATTGAGATCTGTAATCTCCACATGTACAAGTTTATAAAAGCATCGCTTCATAAACACGCGAGATATTAAAGTAACATAGCCCATGGACATATCACCGTGGACACAATTACGTTTTTAACATTATTTTGAAATAATTCTCTTCTTTTACCATTTAAAAAATATGTAGAGTGAAAATAACATTATAATTTGGTCTCTTTCGTGGACTGTGAGAAGGTTAATGTAGGAAAATATATAACACGAATAAAAATATATAAAAACGTATTCGGATTTACTAACATTTCCAAAAATAGTTATTTATAATTATAAACCTCAAAAAGCAATGTAATTTCACGGAATAAAAAAGCATTTACAAAAACAATGTTTCTTTTGTTACCACTGATTTTCGAAAATGTTTTCGAGTAGCTTTGTATCTTTTATACTATATTAGTAAGTATTCTCAGTACAGAATGTTGGCTTTCAGATGTGATAAAAACTCAAGTAAATATTTTTATGCTCAACAAACATGTTTTACAGTAATACATGCTAAATTAACAGTATAACTTAAGCAGTAAAATTAATATTATTATGTTACTCTTACATCTTTCAATTATGTTACGCAGCAGAAAATGTTTTAATGGGAATTGATAGCACTCAAATAAAATGTATTGATTTCTATCATTTCTAAAGGTAAAGAGTACGTACTTTTTGGAATCGTGGGTAATTGCCAGAGATTATTGTATATTTTCTTTCGTATAGTATGGTCTATCTCTTGTTAGGTGCGTTCGTAATTATATAAATACGTAGCACCTATAGTCGTCGTTCAGTCCGTCTGTCTGTCCGTCTGTCCGTCTGTCTGTCCGTCCGTCCGCATATAACAGAGCAAAAACTACTCGACCGAATGATCTGAAATTTTTAATATATAATTGCTGCAAAATTTTGTCGACCCATTTCTAATTTTATGAAAATCGGATGTATAGTTTAATTACAGGGACAGTCAAAAGTTTTTCTTTACATTACGGCCAATGGGAAAAATTATTGCAAGTGAATTTTAATGATTTTACAGCCTTCCGAATGGTCTGAAATTTTTAATATATAATTGCTGCAAAATTTTGTTGAGCCATTTCCAATTTTATGAAAATCGGATGTATAGTTTAATTACAGGGACACCCAAAAGTTTTCCGTTACGTTATGGCCACAATGGGAAAAAATTATAGCAAATGCATTTTAATGATTTTACAGCCTTCCGAATGGTCTGAAATTTTAAATATATAATTGCTGCAAAATTTTGTCGAGCCATTTCAAATTTTATGAAAACCGAATGTATAGTTTAATTACAGGGACTGTCAAAAGTTTTCCGTTACATTACGGGGAATGGGGAAAAAAATTTTGTAAGTACATTTTAATGATGTTACAGACTATGCACTTATGAAGCGCAAAAAAATATACAGTCAGTACAATATGGGGTGCAAAAAATAATTATAAAACTAGTTATAGTACGAACGCACCTCATTTGCCACGTTTGACGAGCAATTTCCAACTTGTTTCTTTTTTTATTACGAAAGAAAACGCCTTTTTATGAGTGAAAAGTGAAAATTTTTAATAAAAATGAAAGTGGGTCTATGCCATTTATGTAGGGAATACAGTATCGCACATGTGGCCACCGCGGCTCAAAACATCACAATTTTCGATGACTTTTCCCAGAATGAGCGGAACCGTGGCCAAAATTTTAACCCGGATGTTATATTTGATATCTTGCGGTGGGAATTGGCGTACACTTTACTTATCAGAAACCCCCAAAGAAAATAATCCGTTGGGGTTAAATCGCAAGATCTTGGCGATCAATAAAAATCAGAAATTCTTGAAATTACGCGATCTGGAAATTTCTAGTTTATTTGAATGAAAAATTTGTACAAACCATCGCCAACTTGGCGCAGAACCATCGCCAAGTTGATGGTTTGGTGAGCATGAACAGTGTGTGTCGTTACACCGTTGTTGTGTTATCAACGAGTCCATACTTACAAATGGCATACGTTTGGCAGTTCATAAAAGCATGACCCATGAAAGTTAACAGAAAATAAGCTGTGAAATATTCATAGTTCAAAAATAACCAGACCACCCAGTAGTTACATTATAATTATGTACAATAAAAAATAGTTCCTTGATTTTACTCTGCACTGTCTACAATAATACTTCCTCTCAGATAAATAAAACCACACGTAAAGCAAATTAAAGTAGCTGTAGAATTCTACAGAGTCTCCCAAAAGCCATTGACACGTTTTAAAATTCAATATAAAATCAAGTAATTGTCGTAATGTTGTGGGGTTTGGGCTAAAATGGTTCTCGGGATGAAAGGTTTTCTTCAAGCGAATGAAAATAATTAGTTTGAAATTTCGATCATGCCGCCACTTGTCCATATGTTTGGTTTTAATGTTTTCAAACATGCTTTTTTACTGCTGGTCATATTAAATTTGACGCTTTGACAGAAATGATGACTCGCAGCGAAAAAAGGACAAAGTCTATGCTTCTGTTGTGGTTGAAATTGAAGAACTGAAGACGACGAGAATATCGCATGTGATCCAGTCTGATCCACAAGCAATGCAGCGAACATGTGGATTGAACTGGAGTTCCGTTTGAAAGTGAGTCGAGCTACAAAAGTACACTCTGATAGGATTTTCAAACCCATTAAATAGGCGTGACTACGATATAAATCTCGACTTACCCTTTTCCAGGACACTTATCCTTTCATGGCAAATCCACTTTTTACATTTTATACAAATTGTATCAGCTGAAGATATTATTCACTTTTTTCACATTTATTTTGTAAATGTAATTATATTCTCTAATGTATGACTTTTTGTGCCTCCCTTAAGTAAGGAAAATGTTAGATTATATTTGTATTATCAAATGAAGATGCAGTGACATTTTAAGTTATTTAATTAACACGAATTTAAGTTGTAATAAGAGATCTTTTTCATATGCGCTCTTTTTCGGTTAGCAATATTTTAAAATAAACATCTGCAATGAAAAAAATCTTTACATTATAAGGTACAGAATCAATACAATAAAACAGTTTACTGTTGTTTATGAGTCTAATTTAGCCACTCAAAAGTCATTATCTTCATCACAGGATTTTCAAATATAAATACATTATAATATAAAGGGATTTATGGCTAAGTTGAACAGTTATATTGTTTATGTAACTGAAGAAATTAGTTTATTTATAGCACATTTATTCATCTTGATGATTTATGTCCATCACACTCATTGAACTATGATAATGGATTGCACAAATTATTACTCCTTAACTAACTTTGACAAAATAACATATTCTGTAACTGATTGTCTTGAGTATTTTATGTTTCTGTCTGATTAATTTAAGGTACATCGCCATCTATGGGAGACGATAAGAAAAAACAAATTGTTCGCTGAAAAAAAATTTCATCAAGAGAAGCATTTTAGTCCAAACCGCAATCCTGTACTATAATTACTTGATTTTCTATTGAATTTTAAGATGTTTCGTCAACTTTTGTGACACACTGTATTATAAATATTCTTAAACTCGCACATAATTATTGGAATATATAATTTAAGGTCAAGTAAAATAATAATGTATTCTTAATTCATTTATAATATTTTTTGCTCATTCCTTTACACTATGAAAGATTACAATATTTTCAACCCCTAGGCATCTCTGCAGTTCTCTTTTGACACAACATAAAAGATCAAGGTATCTTTATAGAAAAATGTTGAGTTCAACAATTTATATGACGGGAATATTTTCGAATTGTCGTCAAGTGCGTATGATGATGAAAATCCGCCTTTCAAGCAAAGATTACGTTTTACTATCCCTTTGGCCTTGATGAATCATGGAAATGCAGAGAGTTCTTTAGTGCTAAAAGGGTATGTTAAATAAAATTATGTTATAGTAATCGGTAAAATGCAATACTTATTGATTTATCTATTGATTTTAGCACATTCCCCATTAAGTCAGGCTTCTACGAAACATTTTGCAGTTTTACTTAAATTTTAAAACTGTGAACTGATATATTTATTTCGCATACATATAATTTATATATATATATATATATATATATATATTTCGCATACACAAGGTCAGTCTAAATTGATTTTACAGAATACGAAAAGTGATAGTACCCATCCAGGCTAGCAATAGTTCCTATGGAATGTAGGGACGCAAACATCCCATTTAATCAAATATAATCCAACTTTGGTTGACTGTAATAACTTTCAGAAAACTGAAATATATTATAATGAATCTTTAATAGAGTTGTTCGGTTTTGTTGTAAATATGATAACGCCAAACAAAAGTGGTAGAATTTTCCATTATAAGTATCGGCATCCTACTTGATGCTCTACATTTGGGACTATGATTATCAGTTCATAGAGTATCATCAATTGCGTGAGCACCCTATTTTTCCAGAACTTTTTGTGATGTTATGACATTTGATACAAAATAAAGTACATATCGTTATTTTTATTGCAACATTTTTATTTTTCGCAAAAGTATTACTGACAAACCGACTTTGAGGGAAACAGCCTGTATTATTTGTGACTAAGAAATGATTTTGTAACAGCATGTTCTATGATAATTATTGCTCTTTGGGATGTGTATTATCACCCCTCTTATTTTGTAAAAACAATTTAGAAGGCATATAACATGTATTTATGTATACATTTCGCATATACAGGGCGTTACAAAAGGTCATGCCCAAACGGCACGTGTGGGTGTGTCAGGTCATGAGGAGTAAGAATTATATAGGAAGTGGGGGTGTCTGAAACGTGATCATGACGGTGTAATTACGTCGTGATCGTGGCTCAAAGAAAAGATAACATACGGTGTAAAAAGACCTTTATCTTACAAAAAAATTAATCGAAGTATAAAATACAAATTAAAAATACCACAACTCATAACAAGTGCTCCAGATGTACCCCATTAGCTCAGTTGCATGCTTCACATCGACGCCGCTTGGAATCGCGAACACGTTCCTATTGGCCAGGCGTTTCCCAGACACGTGCCGCCGCTTCAGCGATGAGGTCCATGGCCGATGGAACGGGTGTCTCATACATAAGAAACTTAAAATATCCCCAGATGATAGAAATCCAGGGGTTTTATGTCCAGAGATCGCGGTGTCCAGGGTACAGAGCAACCTCTGACAATCGCGATTCCATACGGCGCCGATGTGAAGCTTGCATTACTGATAATTGATCACATTTGGAGCACTTGTTATGAGTTGTAAAATTTTTTATTTGTATTTTGTACTTCTATTAAGTTTTTTGTAATATAAAGGTTCTTTTACATCGTTTGTTATACTTTCTTTGCGCCACGTTCACGATGCAATTGCACCCTCATGATCCGATCACGTTTCCGACCACCAGTTACTATGTAATTTTTGTTCTTCATGACCTGATACACCTACACGTGCATTTTGGACATGACCTTTTGAACCGCCCTGTATATTTCACTATCTATTATCATCCATTATTTTTATAAAATAATATATTGTAATATGCAAATGAAATACAGTGTTCTTTTTTCTTGTTATTCATTTAATCTTTGTCTCATGTCATCATGGCTAAAATGTGATAATGATTGGAGTATTTTTTTTCTCTTTTCTTTTCATTTTTTTTTAAATGGCGGTAAGTTCAGAATTAGAAAATGTATCATCTAAAAATATTAGATTTACTAATAATAGAATAACTGTATTATTTGTATTTAACCAACATTAAAATATTTTTGATGTGTTATTTATATTGTACCTCTTTACTTCAAGATCCTTTTTAGAAAAAAATAACTTTATAGAATGCTAATGTAGATAAATTGTTCACAAGTTAACATTTAACCGAACATTGTGGCCTACCAAGAATTATCAGCTTATATTCGCATCGGACTGAATCCAGCAGATTCGAACACAAGACATATTGTTCTGAAACTGGAGACCTTATTCTGAGTAACTAGCGTTTAATTGCACTGACCCGAGACTTATCACTTATGATGTGTCACTATTTGTTTGTGGTTTGTTATATACAGTTTTACACATAAATACTGTGACGCAAATAAAAAGCGATAACTTTTCGCTGAACGATCAAAACAACTAGTTTTATTCACCATTCGAAAGAGGAGAAAATTCTGTACAAGAAACAATTAAGATAATTCCTCCAAAATGGTTTCCTCTGGCGATGATAGAGGCGTCTAGTTGCTTCTGTAAATTCTTCAAGATGGCCACGACTCTATCTAGACTGATTTCGAGCCACATTTCTTTGAGCGCGTTTCAAGGAATTCAGGGACTTGTTTTTCATTGCGCAGGCTTTTTGCTCCAGGATCCCCCAAACAGGGAAGTCCATAGTAAAGTCAGGGGAGTTTTAAGACCAAACGCTCTTCGTCAAAAATCACGAAAGATTGACCTCGCACACCTCCAGTGTTTTTTTCGCTCCGTGGGTAGTCAGCCAGTCCTCTTGAAACCTCCAGTCAATGTTCTTCGCTTTCTTTTCGGTCTAGGAGATGACGTCGCCTTCCGAAGTTTGCTCCTGATACGTCTCTGCCTTGATCTTGATGCCTTTTGGGACGAAAACGAGTTTTGTCTTTTCCAATCTAGAAATCTCCGCACACACCATAACCGATTTCGGGAAAATAACCTTTTCAACCTTCACGATGCGCAAAACTCCTCTGAGTAGCGATTTCCGGAAAGGTTGTACCATAATACTATTTTCATCGAGGAAGAAAATCCGATACAGGAATTTCATCTTTTCGCTCTTTTAGAGCCTTGGCGTCTTCATTTGGTCCGTGAGATGGTGTCCTTTCACCAGTTTGTAAAGGATGAGTTGAAGATTTTCTTTGACATGTCTTCTTATGGATTCGCAGTCGATGTTGTGCTCTATGGCCAATTTTCGGATCTTTCTTTCTGCGTTCCGCTGGATCTTCTTCTTCACCATGTTAACAACACTGAGGTCCTTGTTTTTTGCGGTTTTCCACTTTGATAGCCTCGATCTGTTTAAAACGTTTGACCACGCGATAGACTTGTTCCCATGGTGCAATTTGGTGATCGCAGGATCTGGCATTCTCCACTTGTGGTGGAGTACGATGGCTGGTCGGTCTTCTTTGTACAATAAGTTTACATTCAAAACGCTCAAACAGCAATTACACAACAAAAAAGCAAGAGGAACACGAATAAAACAATAGTATATCCGAAAATGGGAAAAAACATTAAAATAAATTGACATTTTCATCACGTCACAGTATTTATGTGTCACCCTGTAGTCTGGGATGTGGCTGCACAGATCATCACCTTATCGAGTTGACGGCTGAAATTCCAGGATTAGACAGATTTCGATTATCATATTAAAATGCAAATATCATGCGTCTAAAACTAAATGCGTCTTCAAAATCATATCTCTCTGGAAACCGCCTGCAGACCCTGTTTAAATTTTAATCGGTAGGTTTATCATTGTTTTTTCCAGTTCTCAATGGTATGAAACCATGCAGGACTGGGAGCAGGAGAACACAATGTTAAACATATCAGTCAACCACTAAAATCGGATTTTGCAGGTGTTTTTCACCAAAATATGACATGGCAGACCAGACGTGTACGTGTGTTAGGTCATGAAGAGCAAGAAATATATAGGAACAGGGGGTAACATCATAGTGCTATTACATCGTTACAATGACTCAAAGAAATGATAAACGGTCTAAAAATACCTGTAATTTACAAAAAACTTAATCGATGAACAAACGAAAAATGCAAAATTTTACAACTCTTAATATGGGCTCCCGCACATTTCCGCAGAAATGTACGTCAGTTCTTGAACTTTACGTATAAGCGTCCTGTTTTGGCAGAGGCTCTGTATCGTGGTCACCGCGTTACCGGGCCTAAACTCTCTGGATTTCTACGTCTGGGGATATATTAAGTCTCTGGTGTATGAGACACCCGGGCACACTACGGACCTTATGTCACGGATCGCTGAAGCGCGTGAATTGTCCGGGAGACCCCTGGCCAATTGGAACGTGCCCGCTATTCCATGCAGTGCCGATGTTAAGCATGCATCATGGCTAATGGGGCACATTTTGAGTACTTTGTTTAGCGTTGTAACATTTTTCATTTGTATTTTGTACGTCGATTAAGTTTTTTTGAAAAATAAAGGTATTTTTATACCGTTTGTTAACCTTTCTTTGCGTAACTGTCACGATACAATTACACCGTCTTGATCGTGATTCCGGCGCCTTGTTCCTCATGACCTGACCACGCACACGTGCTGTTTGGACATGACCTTCTGACCCACCCTGTATAAATCTTCTTTTACACTATGCTTTCGGAGCAAAAATGCAAAAGAATGTATTTTGTTCGATCATCTTAAACTAAATAAGTTTGAATTTTTCGAATGTAATGAAATTTTAACAGCATCACGCAACATGCATAACGAGTAACTTGATCATATATATTTTACTTTTTAACTAAGGAATACTGATTTTTTCATAGATAGTACAAGTAAGAGTTTCTTTGGCTTATAGAACTCAGTTTAAAATGCAATTATATAATTTTGTAACCATGCATTTTAAGGTATATTGAAACGATTTTCAGGAAATTCTACATGTTTCTACTAGAAATAAAAATCCATCAATTTCACATAATTTTCATACAACTTTTAGTATCGATAAAAATACGTTAATCTATGCCAAGAATTAAAGAAAAAGAACACACCGCAATGTTTTTTTTCTCCGTTTTTAATCGGATTACCATGTTTAGCATCATGAATATTACTCACGTGTTTGTTTTTCTAATTCATTTGCTTACAGAACTGAATTAAACACATGATTATGTCATTTTATAACACTATATTTTAAACCATATTGAAAAGATGTTCAGAAAATTCGTACATGTTTCCACAAGAAACAAAAATTCGTTAATTTAACATACTTTCGCACAACTTTTAAAATTTATAAATACCTTTAATGCATGTCAAGCACCGAAGAAAAAGAACACACCGCAATTTCTTTTTTAATATACTCCGGTTTACATGATTACAATTCATGACTTCAGCATTACTCATGCCTATGTTTTTCTTTTTTAATTCATTTCCTTGTAGAAATCAGTTTAAAATATTTTTATGTTATTTTGAAAACATATATTTTAAAGTACACTCGTTTCAAAAATTAAAGTAAAATCACAAAAAGAGCGACATCTCGTTCAAAAAGAAACCTATTAGTATGAAATTTACATATATTGTTAACTAAAAGATGCCGAATAAAGTTACAAAATCACGTTAGTGGTTCTGCAATTGGATTACGTCATCTATGAGGAGCATAAAAAATGCATACGGCGGTAGTTGTCGCTGTGATTACAAAATAAGAAAACTGAGATAGCGAATGCATTATTATGACCTCGAGGTATCATTTGCCTGCAGAACTGCAATATAGAGCCATTGGAAGATTGAGGCAGGTAAAGTCAGACTGAGGAGGGCAGATGGCTAAATATGAGTCCTTCTGTTGTTCATAGGCTTTGACAACAATTTCAAACCACTGCTTCGGCCCCCAGAAGGTTCAGCCAAAGGCGGGAAAGAGCTACGACACGCATCAATGTCCGATGTTTAATGGTTATGTGTACTGCGGAATAGAACAACCACTTCTTTCATCTTAGAACCTCCTTTGCTGCAGACACTGGAAGTTTTGTATCAATATCTACTGTGCCTAGATGGCTTCACGAATGTTGTATTTACGCCAGGCGAACAGCCATTTGTGTACGCTGATCTCACGTCTCAGGAGGAAATGTTTAATGTAAGCACGTCAACATATCGTTTGGACGGCTGATCAATGAAGGCGTGTTCTCTTCACGAATGAGTCCCGGTTTAGTGTCCAAATTATGAGTAGGCGTTGTTTCATTTCGAGAGAACTAGGAATACGCTATCTTTCATCAAACATTCGTGAGAGAGATTCATACGGAGTGAGCGGTCTCTGTGTTTGCTGTGGTATCTCTTTGGGTACTAAACAATTCAGCGCATGGAATGGCCAGCTCGATCACTGAACTTGAATCCCATCGAGCATATTTGGGATGCTTTAAGAAGTTGTGTTGCTGCTCTCATTCCCCTCCTCAGACTCTTGCCACGCTTTCAACGGCTTTGCAATACCAATGGCTCGCACTTCCCATCGAACTAAGTGATCGAATAGTTGACAGTATCAAACATCACTGTATGTGCTGCATTGCTTCGGGACGATCATACTCCATATTAAAGATATTTTTCCTATATCAAACTGACACATTTATTTTGTTTATTTTATGTTTGTGGTAATTTCTAAAACACCACAATCGTCTTGAAATTTCTTATAATGTTCTTTTATACATTACAATTTGTTACATATCTTGGCTCAGTTTTATTAAAATATACATTTAACATTTTGAGTAATCGCTACTTTTGTTCTTTCCTTAATTTTTGGAAACCAGTGTATACTTAAACAATTTTTAGGAACTTCTCACAGGTTGTTACAAGAAATAAAAATCCGTTTACTTTGGTACAACTTATAGTATTTATAAGACTAAGTTAATGGATGTGAAGATAGTAGAAAAATTAACACATCGCAATGTTGTAATTTTTATTTTGTTTGTACTATACTACGATTAACAGGTTTGACTTTATGACTTCAGTATTACTCACGTATATGCTTTCCTTTTTTAATTTTCAAGTCTAAAAAAAATAAAAGATTAATACATTGAGCAAGATCAATATCATAAAAAATAATTCAGACCATATACAGGGTGATCATAGAAAACTGCCCCGATATATGAACACCTAGCGCCCTAACTGCTCAACCAATCGAAAAGAAATTTTAGCTATACTTATTTGAAGGTATGCACTCGAGATCGTGATCATTTAAAACAATAGAGCTCTCACGGTTGTGGTTACGGTGAAAAATGTGAGTTGTCAAGTGGCAAAACCAATTGTTTTCATTCAAAAATTCATCAGTGCATTGAAAAACCATAAATGACGTTGGAATGATACACGTACGATGAAAACTGCCGGCGTAAAACATTGCAAAAAAGACCATTGCGAGGAACGAAAGAGTGGCTACAAGATGTGTTTTTCAGCAGCCGATCTTTTTTTCCACTTGTGAACTGACTAGTTTTGTTTCAAAATGTGTTTTTGATTGGAGTTTGTGTACACATACTGAAAATAAAAATGTAATCATTCGTTTTTGAGTGCTGAATATTGCATTGCATAGGAACTGATTAGGATTGAGTACCACGATATTACACAAATTTTAGTTTCACGTGTATGGCTTTAATGTCATTTAAGGTTTTTCAATGCGCTGATGAATTTGCGCAGGGAAAAGGGGTACTGTCATTCGAAAATTCCGAAATATTTTCACTTTAACGGTAACCATGAGAGCTCTATTGTTTAAAAGCTTCACGATCTCCAGCTCATACCTTCAAATAACAAAATCTGAAATTTCCTTTCGATTGGTTGAGCGGTTAGGTCGCTGGGGGTACATATATCGGGGATTTTTTTTATTACCACCCTGTATTTGAAGATGTATAGTCGTGGAAAAAATTAAGCACCTCCTACTAACTCTGCAATTAATTATATTAGAAGAAAGTAACTCGTACCAATCGATTGGAAATAAAGTCTACTTTTAACCTCCTCACTGCCGCGAACTGATATATACGTTCACTAATCTGAAGAATTATTTAAATGAATATAATTCTACAGATATAATCCAGTTTTAAAAAAATTAAGGTATGATTAATACTCTCAAGGCTTATATGCCTGTACGTAATAAAAAATTTTAAATCATCTTAGAAAAAACATCTTTTTTTAGCATTTAAAAATAATTACAGAGAAAACAATTTTACAATTTTGCCCTTTTGCTCGGTTTGATGTATGTAAAGTTTGCTTAGGGGGGCCCTCTGCAAATGAAAACCAGATGACACTTTGTTTTTTTCAGTGGCAACACCGAATTTTGACAAAATATTGTAAATCTCCGGTTCAAACTGTGCCTGGAAACGAAATCTCTGGTCATTTGAATGATAAGATTTTGAATTATAAACATTCAAAATTTTGATTTTCAAATGTTAAATTACATTTTCATGTTTTTATTAATAACGCCTGAAATTATAATCCTAATGTGATAATTTTATATGTGGTTATAATACTAAAAAACCCAAACATAAATACATTGAAATTTGTATTTTTAAAAGTTTTATAATATGAATTATAAATTCGAAAAAAATGTTAATTTCAATCTTCATTTTTTTTATAGATTTATATTTATTATGTGCTGCTTTATGCGAATTTTTAATTCTAAATTTCAAATTTTTCTATCAAGTAATTTTCGAATTTTCAAAATGATGGTTTAAGGGGCCGACTATGATGTTCAGAAAAGTATAACTAATATATATATATATATATATATGTATATTACACATTATGTTGAAATATTTGGCTGGTAATAGTCGAAATATATTAAGCGAGGGAAATGGCCACATTGGCAAGAAATAATACATTAATAGAAGTGACGTAATCATTCTATAGTATATCAACAATCGAGTGCCGAACTTCAATTTGAATACAGCCATTAAAATGGGTTCATTTTAAAGTAATGAATTTCTCGGAAACTAATCTTACGAAATTCGTAAAAATTTGGATTTAGGCTAATTGAAAAGGTGTCGAATTTAATTATTGTGTAAAACTTGGGTATTGCTATTTGAAAAAATATATTTGTGTTCATTTTGATATATAGATGGTCCCCTAAGGAAAATTGATGTACCTCATTTAAAAATAGATTTTATTTCCAATCGTTTGGTGCGTATAATATTCTCCTACAATAGTTTGTTGCAGAGTTAGAAGTGTGTCCTTTTTTACACGACTGCACTTGAATTTCCTCATAAAATCTAAGCATTTTAAAATGCCACATTGTTAAAAAGATCGTAAGGTCCCTAAATTTAGGTGCAAGCATTTTCGATTGAGCATCGTAATAATTTATCTTCGGAATTTGTAATCCCAGAATTCATATTAATGTTCTTCGGTTAAAGAAGCTGAAACTTACCATTTGAAATTGTGGTATAAAATCTCAAAATACTGTACGAACTCTGTTAAATCTACAGCACACAGATAAAGGCTTTTACTTCAGCAGTAAGCTTTTGACACTTTTAAAGACAACACTAATTATTGTTTAGTAGGTGAAATACAAAAAAAGACACTATAGTTAAAGTTAAAGCCACATATTAAAGGAATTGTTTCTTTTTATGTGTATATCCAGGTGCTTAGCTGTGAACTTTTATGCTTTTCAAATACCACTAAAACTTATGCCTTATTTAATTGAAGATTTCGGCGATTAAATAAAGCCCAACATGCTACTAAATTTTAGTAGAAAGAAAAAAGTGTATAAGTTGGCAGCTATACAGGTGTTCGTTCTTCTAATAACATTTTCAGACGCATAAAATAAGAATATTTATCAGTCTAAACTTTAAAATATGCAACCGATGCACACCATTAACCGAAAACTCCCAACGAATTCAGATTTCCGTAATTCTATTTGTGAATCGGAAGAAGTCAATTTCCTTTTAACCAACTCCATGCTGAATAGCTTTTTCTCCTAACTGCAAGTCAACTCAGAACGAAATGACACGCATTGAAAGATTAATGATTTTGGAACTCGATAATGTGTCTTCTTTGAATAATGGAACTTGATAGATTTCTTGTATTTTTACAATTCTCATTTAAAATTTCACCATGATTTCTTGCATCACTTTTAATATTGTTATGTATTATTTGTTAGAACTTAGGTATAAGATATAATTCATGGTGTTTTAATATAAATAAAACTTATTTTTCTTTGAAAATGTTAATATATTATGATAGAATATGCCTTTTAGACTTTGACAAAAGTAATTTATTACCTAATGAATTTCATGTAAATTGTTAACTGAGATATATGAGAGAGAAAGTATTCCGCTTATGAAAATTTTTATCAAAAATATATTTACATTTTAAATTCAGTTTTTTATAAATGAATGAAATATTTTTTTTAGTTTAATGAATGAATGATGTATTACCTAATTATTTTTTACTAAACTCGTATCAGCACGCTTAACATTCATGACTTTAATATTCCGCAGGATATGTTTTCCTTTTTTAATTCAAGTCTACAAAAGTTGAAGACCAATACTTTGAGCAAGACCAATAGCGGAAAACATAAATCAGATCTTCTAATTGAAAATGTACTTGAATTTCGTAATGAATTCTAAACATTACGAAATACCACATTATTAAAGGAATCTTAAGGTCCCTAAATTTAAGTACGAGCATTTCCGAAAGAGCACCAGAATCATTTAATTTATCTTCGGATTTTTTAATCGCGAATTCGTATTAATGTTCTTCAATTAAAGAAGCTGAAATTTACCATTCGCAAATTGCACTATGTCCAATTGCATGTATTGCATTGTACCCCAAAACAGTTAAAACTCTTTTTCTACTACTGCACAGAGTCGAACGTTGTTATTTCAGCAGTAAGCTTTTGACACATTTAAAGAGAACACTAGTTATTGTTTAGTAAGTCATATATCAAAATTTAAAGACAGAATAATTAAATATCAATGCACATATTAACGGCTTTGTTTGTTTTTTATGTGTATATCAGTGTGTACCTTTTTCTAATATCATTTACAGATGCATCATATAAGAACATTTATCAGTCTGAATTTTAATATATAGAATCGATGCACGCTATTAACGGAAAACCCCCAAAGCATCCAGACTTCTGTAATTCCATAAATAAGTTGAAGTTCACCATTTTCAAATTGTAGTATACAATTTCTAAAGCGACACGAACTCTTCTACTACTACTGCACACAGTCGAACACTTTTACGCCAATAGCAAACTTTTTTGATACTTTGAAAAAGGACAATAAGTATTGTTTAGTAGGTCAGATATAAAATAAAAAGTGAGCATAGTTAAATTTAAAGTCACATATTATCTCTTTTTTATGTATATAACCAGGTGTACTTTGTTTAATAGAATTTGTAGATGAATCGTATAAGTACATTAATAAGTCGAAACTTTAATGTATACAACCGATGCACACCATTAACTGAAAACTCCTAATGCATTCAGACTTCCGTAACTCTGTCAATCGGAAGAAGTCAATTTTCATTTAACCAACTTCATGCTGAATAGCTTTTTCTCCTAATTTCAAGTCAACTCAAAACGAAAAACCGAAATGACAGGCGTTGAAAGATTAATGATTTTGGAACTCGATAATGTGTCTTCTTTGAATAATGGAACTCGGTAGATTTCTTGCATTTTTACATCTCTCATTTATAATTTTACCGTAATTTCTTGCATCAAATTTAATACTGTTATATATTATTTGGTAAAAGTTGGGTATAAAGATATAATTCATGGTGTTTTAATGTAAATAAAACTCATTACCCTTCAAAAATGTTAATCTGTTATGATAAAATATGTCTTTTGGAGTTAAAAATGACAAATCATATTTATTACCTAATGATTTCCATGTACATAGTTTACTGTGATATATGAGAGAGAAAGTATTCCGCTTATGAAAATTTTTATAAAAAATATATTTACATTTTAAATTTATGTTTTATACATGAATGAATTATATTTTTTAGTTTAATAAATGAATGAGTTATGTATTACCTAATTATTTTAACGTATATATTTTATTTATTTGTCAAACAAAGCATTTCCATTTCTTTCATTTTCAATAGTAAATGAATTTCTATTTTACATTGAAATTTCATACGTGAATCAATTATACTTTTTAACTTAATTTTAATATTCACAGAAATTAATAGGAAATATTCTCTGTTTCATAGAAATTTTACACAGGAATGAATTATATTTTAAGTTAATTTGAATGTTAATAGAAATTATTATAACTTATTCTAAGTTAGACTGTGCGCTGCGAAAAAAAGCGGTATAAATTGCTAGATTAAGAAATGTTTGTATTAAAATTTGAAGCGAGCTTTGCGGTCAAAGAATGTGATTATCTGAAATTTTTATTTGGGTACTACATGATTATTACAGTTTCACAGTTTCATACCATGCTTGTTACCGATATCGCTCCCGAAAGCTTCGAAAGATAAGCGTTTTGTCTTGTGACATATTATTTGTGACCTACACAACATAATATATTTACTATGGCGGAGACAACAGTCTTAGAAATAGCCGGAATAATGATTCTTATTATTTAAATGTATTATATAAACTACGAGGTGGTATCGTAAACTTATAATTATCACTAGAGAATAATTGATATAGAAATCTATTTTTTTTTCTAAGGCTTCTCTATATAGTCACCTTCCAGAGTTATACGTTTTTCCCAGCGTTTTTTTAACCTTTCGAAGGCCGTCATTGAAGTACTCTAAAATGGGGGGAAGTCATTGTTACACCTCAATTTTGGTGTCAAAAGAAACCGCGCAATGTTTTTTTTAGTTCTGAGAATAAGCAAATATAGCTTGGAGGGAGATCGGGCGGATGTAGCCACAAAGCTTAGATTCCTCAAAGAAAACTCGAGATGAGGGATGGGGTTGGGAAGTGAGCAATCTGGGAACTCAGCTTGATGATACCTTTGATATGTGCAGGTCTTCGTGAATTAGTTTTTCGCACACTACATTAACTAAGATGAGTCGCCATCATGATCGTTTGTATAGCCACCGTTCGGTCTTTACCTCAATTTCTTCAATTTTGTCTTCCACTTCTTGGATCGTCTTTGAGGGACATGTGACCAGTTTAATTTTTTATTTTACATTTAACAACAGGGTCATATGATGGGGTATCACTTACATAGGCCGCACACATACCATTGTGAATTTGCGGGAAATTGTATGAGGAAGGGGGCAGCCTCTATCTTTTCCATACTGCGGGTTACATCAATCTTCAGCTTCCTGAAAACAAACGAATCAACATTAATAGCTTTAATTTATAATTGTAGGTACTGAAGGATAAATTAAAATGCAGAAAATATTTCTATCTAGATATCTCAAATATTTACTATAGATAATTAGAATTTTACGATTTAATGTATTAATAAATTTGACTATTATTTCGAATACTAAACTTTTACGCAAATTTTACATGGAAATGGACAAGAACAAAAAGCTTCGTGGATACACTGAGTTTCTACTGAGTTTGTTTGGTATATTTAATATTTCTGCTCCTTTTCCAGCCATTATATTGACAATTTATTTATTGATATTTAATTCTTTACACTCAGGGGACGTTTTTATTACGAATCGGAATTTTCTCTTTCCGGTTGTTTTTTTTTTCGTATTTATATGCGGTTTTTTAATTTTTCTGTGTTGTAACGACAAATGTCATTTCATCAGAAGGATGCCAGATCATGACAACTAACAGAAATACAATTCTCTGCGAATAAACTGTGTTTAGACTGAACTTATTTGGTGTATTTACTACTTCTGCTACTTTTTCATGCATCTATAATATATATATTTAAAAATTCATGTATATATATTTAAAAATTCATGTATTTATTATTTGCTTTTCAATCAAGGGGAAACTTTTAAAGTTTTGAAAGTTTTAAACGTTTTTGTTTCTCACTTGCTTCGTTTTATACATAGGTTTTGTTACTTTTCATTGTTGTCATAACAGGCAACAACTCTTTCACCGTATTGAAGACGGTGGATCATGAAAATTACAAAAACAAAAATTTATGTGAATCGACAGAGTTTATTTTGTATCTCAGTACTTCTTCTGGTTTTTTTAGGGGTATATACATAAACTATTTAAATGTAGGTATTTATTGTTTTCTTTAGAATGAGTATAGTTTTTTGTGTGGAACATGATCTTTCTCTCTCAGATTGCTATTTTTATGCAGTTTTTGTTAAATTTCCTTGTTGACATTCCCTTACCATGCATGTAACTATATATATATATATATAACCATTAATTAAATATTACTGACCACCATCAATAATTGTGATAGCATGAATGAATTTACAACAATACATTGTGTCCAAAGACTCTGAATGGATACTAAAAACATAACAAACAAGCTACTATGTATAAAATAAAATCCCATGTACTATATAACAAGAATTAATAATAAAGAAAAAAAGAAGAATATGGATCTCGATAAAAATAATTGAAAAGCTTATATATTGAATTACGTTATCAAGAGCACATAATTCAATTATATAAGCAGAATCATCAGTCGTTTTCTGTGAGAAAAAAACTAAAAGCTGAAAAATTTTTCTCTTGTACTCTAACGACTAATATATTTATTCAGCTTATTTCAGTTAAATGTTTGCTTGAGTGCCAATTACTGATTAGGTGTCAATAACTGGCGGTTTCACCCTACAGAATTTGCTATGAATCTTTCGTGTAACTACAGACATACTTTCACTATGTTGAATACCATCGAGCATGTGGCACTACTTAACGTTGTCATTATTTCATGGTATTATTCTATAGCTTTTTTAAATACGTAAAAAAAATGTAGTAAAATTAAAAGACTCAGAATTTTTTTTTTCACAAAGTTTTCTTTTAAAATTACCCATCTGATTTAGCAGTATTACTTTTTATTAGTGTATACATTACTTTTTAAAGTCTAAGCGATCTTTTCGGACCCAAAACTTACAATTATGAAAACTAATTCTTCGGAGAAAAATATCATTTTACTCTATGCACTGTAAAAAAAAGGACAAGATTTCTTGTAGGAATCGGAAAAATGGTTGCCCTTATCGTACCGGAAAAATTTCCGACACAGCTCGGAATAAAATCAGTAAAATCGGAATAAAATCCGTAAAGTACCGTTTTAATGAATGTTTCCTTTTTTTACGGATTTTATTCCGAGCTGGGTCGGAAAATTTTCCGGTACGATAAGGGCAACTATTTTTCCGATTCCTACAGGAATACTGTTCGGATTTTTTTACAGTGTGTTCAAGCCTACGTTACTCGTTTCACATTGTTGAAACAAATCATTCAGCTCATCTGAATGAATTGAACAATTGATCTTGCGATGCAAATACCTCCAAAGGATGTGTTGTTTGTTGTTATTTTGCATTGTATGGAAATTACATTTTTTAAATGTGATTTATTGCAGTTCGGGATATTCTTTTTCATTTTGTTTCACTTCATAACATGCAACTATGCTCTCGTTGATTATGTTAACATTTATCGCCCGATTTCGTCAGAAAACCTATGTCCATATGCGATTTCCGTTGTATGCAAATTAAAATTTCTAAATGTGATTTGTTGCAGTTTGGGATCTTCTTCATTTTGCTTCACGGCATAACATGCAACTACACTCTCGTAGATTACATTAACATTTATCACACAATTTCTACAGAAAACCTTTATCATTATGTGTTTTTCTTTTTAACTTATTTATAGTTTTATATTTTTATTTAATTCAATTCAATTAATCCAATATAACTTTCAGATTACATTTAAAATAATGCATATTTTGTATTAAAATAATTATATACATTTCTTTTTTTAGTATAGTTCACAAATACTGTTCATCACTTTACATCGAACCTTAACCCATTAAATCCCAGCGTTTCCTCCGGGCAATAGCATATCTGCAAATACGCTTGTTGTTTGCACACCAGTAATTGCGAAGATAAATATTCGCTTTCTTTGATGTCAGAAACGCCATGATAGAATAAGACACAAATTTCTATTTTGAAAAACTGGTGTGAAATGAAATATTTCCACTTTGAATAGAAAAAGAATTCGGAATTTTATAGGTTAACTTTCATGAATCAATTTTTACACATTAAGAAAATGTATAGTTATTAATTTTCGCGTCTATAAAAAAAAAGTTTTTTTCATACTCCTTTAAAATTATCACACATCTTAAATTTCTTTGAGATATAAATAGTCATAACAGCAACTAATGAAAATCGACCAAAGGAGTTAATAAATTACTTTATTCATTTTTTAAATAATTTCTATTTACAACTAATCCTTATTTTTCTTTCAATATGAAATACATTTTTTAAGTACATAATGATTTTTAAAGCTACTATCCCCAATAGTTTAATTACTCTTTCTTCCCACTCCCTCTGTCTTTTAAGTCATAAAAAGTTTGAAAGGTAATTTATTTGCTAATCTTCTAAACACCTTTTAATACTTGTTTACAAGCAATTTCTTATTCAATCTGTCACATGGGATTTGTTACGTAATAAACGACGTATTTATTATAAACTTATATATTGCTAATATTCACTATAAGTAATAATTTTAAAAAGACCATTTGAATCAAAACATGAACTAAAATTATTTGTGAGGCATAAATTATTAAGGGGTCTCAGGTCTTTTAAAGCTTCAATATTTAAGACATTTTAATTATTTTATATTTTAAACTCCTATCTTTTCTGAACTTTTTTATAAAATGTTTTTCATAGAAATTCCCATTGAAACAGAAGTTATGGCTTCTACAAATGTACCCGCTAAACAGTTGAAGCGGCTTTTCCAAAAATTTTAAGTCCTTTTACTGAAAATGACATTTTTGTTCATAACGCGCAGGATATTTCAAAAACTTCTCAATATGTTTCCAAGAAATTTTTGAAATAGACGTTTTATGGTAGTCTGTCTAAACTGAACCTAAAATTTTCTTTTTATTGTTCAATATACTTTTTTTATTATTTGATTATATTGTTGAAAATTTTGTATTAGCTAAATGCAACTTTCTATTACAAATTACAAAAATGTTTTAAATACAACTTTATTTTGGTTTGTTTAATTATTAGAATCTGAAATATAATTAGGCATCAAAATTGTCATTCTAGTTGCAAAATTTATTTTGTAATCGTGCGCGTAAGCTGTCCTACGAATTATCTGCTTTACAAATGTCTGAGAGTTTGACGCCCCCTATAAATATTAATTCTGCAATTTGAATTTTTTTAAATATATGAAACGAAAGAACATACTTATATATTTCGTTTCCCCTAAAATTGTATTTTAAAATCATGTACATTTTAAGATATTAAATGATAACAATGATCTGTATTTTTTTTCGAATTTTAAGAGTCCAGAGACCCTTTAAATGCTTTCCAACATACATTATTAGAAGATACAAAAATATCTCATTTTATCTCTTTAAAAAAGGAGATATCAAAATAAACACCATAGAAAACATTACAAGGCTAGAAAACCATTTACAGCAATCAATGTACATAGACTGTCAAAATCTGCGAATTTCTTGTTCTTTGCCGAACCCTGTTTTAAGCTTAGATGAAACGTGGGAAGCTAGCTTCTAATTGAAAAAACAAACAAACTGGAGCAATAAATTTCTCATTTATTTAACAGGAACTTAATTTAAACAGATCATTAAATTTAAAATATATATCTTGCCCTTCGTGTATACCCTGAACGGAAAAACATTTATTTACATTATTTGTTCACATTTTCTTCACATGGCACTTTCCGATTAACTACAGAAAAACGCATGAAAAAATAAAAATAATATACGCAGTACTAATACAATATACCAATGCACATTATAAAGTAGAACTCACAGAGCATTCAAAACTTTCGTAATTGTGTTTGTGAAACGGTATTCGTTAATTCCCTTTTAACCAGATTTATGCTGAATCGCTTTTTCTCTTAAATTCTAGACATTCCGAAACGGAATGACACACTTTCAAAGATTGATGATTTCGGAATTCGATAATGAATCTTCTTTGAATAATAGAATTCGTTACGATCCTCTCCTCGCATTTTGGCAAATCTCATTTCAATTTACACAGCAATTTCTTGCATTGATTTTATTATTGTTACATATTATTTGTTAGACGTTAAATATCAAGGCACAATTAACGATGTTTTAATGTAAATAGAATTTTCTTTTGAAAATGCTAATCATCTTCTTTACACTATGTCTCATTAGGTTAATAACACAACATGTTTTTTTTTTTTTTTTTTTTTTTTAGTAAGATCTTAAGTAAGATAAATATGACTTCAAGTAAATACATTTCTGAAAATTTTAGCTACAAATATTTTTACTACTGTGTAAAGATCTTTCTTTAAGGACCGCAGCGTCATACGACGTTAACTGTATGAACAGTTAAAAAATACATTGCGCATAAACAAATGATTTAAATCTACAAAATTTAGGCAATATTCATGCTGATAGCTGATATGTAGCGCTACATGTGTAATAAGTTTCATGTCTGTCTGTTTATATTATCATGGTGTTTAATATTTTTTCTTTCCCTCCCACAGGCTTAACTTGTAAATAAATATATATAATTACCTATGCCTCGACGAAATATCTACAAATTTGACGTTATTTTAACAATGGAATAATACTCACAATTTATGCCAGTTTGAATATCAGAGTCGTGTGATTACGTTCTCCAAGACTTTGTTTCCAGCCCCTCCTTTCTAATAGGCTATTTGAAAAAATTAACGTTATAAATCGCTGACCGAGAATTTTAACAACCAATAGTTCTCATGTAATTTCTGATCAGTCCTGTGACTGCTGGAGTAATGTGTATGACCTGCCTACTAAAAGTTAATGTGTATGTTTGCAAGGACATGACTTACTACTTCAATTTTACTAGGGATAGTAGCATCAGATTTATTACATATTTACTTCCGCTATTTATATTAAGACTTCAGATTTTGAAATATTCTTTTTTAAATTATTTAAAGAGGTTTACTGGAGTTTTACTTCAGATATAATGTAATAATTAATTGAAATAGCTACGGTTATTTGTCATTTAAAAGTTTTCCCTGTGTTTTTAACAGTTTCTTCTTAACAAGATAACTTTATAAAAATCTCTAGAATGTTTTTAAAGCAGAGTTATCTATCAATAAAATTTTGTAAATTTATCTAAATAAATTAATCTTTGAGTTAACTAAAGATCGACCTGTTGGTGCTGTATATAGTATATAGGGCATTCTCACGATCTTTTGATTTTTATGACCATGAATAATAATTTTTAATTTAGTAGATATTCTTGTGAGATTTTTTTTATTTCATATACTGGGGAACATCCCACTGCATGATTGAATAACAATATTAACGAGATAAATAAGTTTTGGACGAAGTTGGGAGTCCAAATACAGGAAAACTCCTATACCGTCCCGTGTCTCTGATGCTGATTTTTAAGTTTGGAGCTGTCTGTACAAAATTGTTTCAATAAAAGTGATTCGATATAATTTGTATCCGAAACTGGGACAATTGTTTTATATAAATATGTAGCAAAATATTAGCCTTCACATATTTTTAGGATTGTTATAATTTTTTTATCTCTGTCCCTGGGTTTTATATTCCTTACCATCCCTCTTGCTAAAATTATACAGAAAATCACTTCAGATGCAGCGACAAAATTTTTTTCAAGTTTTTTCTCATGCAAAAGTATGTTAGAGAAAGAATTTCTAAAATTCTTTGACAAAAAATTTACTGCAGAATTTAAATCAGCATTTAAATATCAATTTCAAGCATCGTGGCTTTATTGGTAGTCTTAATTTCACCAAGGTTTATTCCTGTAGTTTTAGGGGTAAATATTTTTTATTTTATTTAATCCAATGTAAATAACTGTTTCTAAAAATCAATAAACATTGTGGCTATCACTTAGCTTTAACATGATTTGCCTAAAAATAGTGGTAATTTTCCTTATCATCCCTTTTTTAGGTAGATTTCGTATGAAATACTACCTATTGGGATCGTTCCTATGTTGGAATTTCTGAAAAATTTTTGCAGATCTACACCGATCATGACTCCTAGAATCTAAAACCACCCTCAGTAAAAAACTTTATCTATCTATCTATCTATCTATCTATATATATATATATATATATCACTTTCTTCTGGACACGATAACTTTCGTAATTCTGCACCAATCTCTTCCAAACTGATACATAAAATCAAAGGGCATAAAATCTCGGTCAAGTTCGTTAATGGGCAAAATCGGACCAAGGGGATGGAAATAGGGAGGGGTTTTGTGAAAACCGAAAACCCCCCATAACTTCTTAATTTTTGAACATATCAAATTAGTTTAAAGTTTTTATTACTTCTAAAAATAGGGCCAAAATTTTATATATCACAGATTTTTGATAAAGTTAAAAATGGGCTCAAGGGGCGCAAAAAATAGGGTTTTTGGGAGAAAAAAATTCATAACTTAGTCAATTCTCAAGATATCAATTCCAATTAATTTTATTACAAATCTCCTTAATATTATCTACAACTTTCATATTCACAAGTTTTTGATAGGACAAATTCGTACCGCAAAAAAAAATTAAATACGAAAACAAAAAGGTGGTTTGACGAAGTAAAAAATCCATAACTCCGTCAATTCAAAAGATATAAAATCCCCATGAATTTATCATATATCTTCTTAATATTGTCTACAACATCTATATAGACAAGTTTTAGATAGGACCAATTCTTACAGCAAAAACAAATTAAAAATTCATAGCGGCTGAAGAAAAAAATCATCTAAGTAAGGGTGCATTCAATTCCAAACTGCGTATTTTCTGACTCATTTTACAATTCATTTTTGCTCTCAAAGGCTTCCAATTGGTACGTTTTCTTACTCAGAAACTATATAATGTACCGTAATGGTCGATTTTTTGATAGAGGCAGAATATATTTAAAAAAATGCTGTTAAAGTGGGCATTTTGAACCGAATTTCCCGAAGCGGATTGTGTTGGAAAAATCATTGCATTAAGGATGCACTCAAATCCAAACTGCTTATTTTCTGACTCATTTTTAAATTCATTTTTGCTCTCAAACGCATTTAATTGGTATATTCGCTTATTCAGAAACTACATAATGTACCGCAATGATCGATGTTTTGATAGAGGCAGAATATATTTCAAAAAATTATGTCAAAGTGGGCATTTTGAACGGAATTTCCCGAAGCAATTGTGTTATCACTTTCTTCTGGACACGATAACTTCCGCAATTCTGCACAAATCTCTTCCAAACTGATACATAAAATCAAGGGACATAAAATCTCGGTCAAGTTCGTTAATGGGCAAAAGCGGACAAAGGGGATGGAAATAGCGAGGGGTTTTGTGAAAACCGAAAAAACCCCATAACTTCTTAATTTTTGTACATATCAAATCAGTTTAAAGTTTTTATTACTTCTAAAAATATGACCAAAAATTTATGTATCACAGATTTTTGATAAAATTAAAAATGGACTCAAGGGGCGTAAAAAATAGGGTTTTTGTTGAGAAAAAATTTCTAACTTCGTCAGTTCTCAAGATATCAAATCCAATAATTTTATTATACATCTCCTTAATAATATCTACAACTTTCATATTCACAAGTTTTTGATAGGACCAAAGTCGCAAGGAAAAAAAAATGGGGGGTGGTTGAAGAAGAAAAATTTTCATAACTCCGTCAATTCACAAGATATAAAATCTCCATGAATTTATCATATATCTTCTTAATATTGTCTTCAACATTTATATAGACAAGTTTTTGATAGGGCCAATTCTTAAAGCAAAAACAAATTAAAAATACATAGCGGTTGAAGAAAAAAATCATCTTATTAAGGGTGCATTCAAATCCAAACTGTCTATTTTCTTACTCATTTTTAAATTCATTTTTGCTCTCAAATGCATCCAATTGCTAGATTCTCTTATTCAGAAACTATATAATGTACAGTAATGATCGATTTTTTGATAGAGGCAGAATATATTTCAAAAAATGATGTCAAAGTGGGCATTTTGAACAGAATTTCCCGAAGCGATTGTGTTAGAAAGATTGTGTTAGAAAAATATTGTCCTACTGAGAAAATAATTGTTTATTAATCAAGTTTTAATTAATTGAAAGGAAAATAAAAACACAGGTCGCTTATAAATCTTTTCAAAAATCACGTCAGCATGTTTCATATTTTTTTTTATTAAAAATTAATCTAAAAATGTGCCAGAAAATTTCGAGTTGTTGACTATGGAAAAATATTTTTTTTTAATATCGCCTTAACATGATTCTCATAAAACCAGCTATTTTATAAAAAGGAAATAAAAACTCGTCAAAAGCAGACAGATAAAACTGTTAAAGTCGATTTATATCTAATAATGATTTAGTTTTTGTTGGTGAAATTAGTATACTTAACTTCGAAATCTACCTCTGCCTGTAGGCCGGGCCGGCAGGGATTTTTTTTTTTCCATTACCGTCCCTTTTTTCCTATAACATCACTTTTTATTCCTTCCGTTCCTTCTTTAACATCCCTTTAAGACAATGTTATACCAAAATTTTGTATTAAAAATACTACATTGTTATTATTTTTTTTAATGTCCTGTACTATGCAAATTCATTATAAGTAAAAATTTAGAACAAAAAAAAAATTCGCTGCTGAACATTTTTTTCTTTATTTTGAATCATAAAGGCATTCGTCTATTCGATTAAAATTTTATTTTAGCAAGTTTAATTTCACCACATTTTTATTCCCGAAAGTCAAAACATTGTGAGAATTCCCCATATATATTGAATGAGTGGGTGATATGCTACAGAATCCTTTGATTGATTCCGAACGAGGAATCGCTATAAACCCGAGCCGTGATACATCAAAGTTCTTTTAAAAATTCCCGTTATATGTTTCCTTATTGCTTTGTTTAAGAACATCATATAGTCTTGTTATAGAGAACTTATAACTCGGACAATGCAATAATTTAGTTATGTATCCCAGAGCAATCAATGCAATTTTTGGCGTTACAAAATTTTATACACCATTTTCGAAATTTGAGTTTTTTATTTTCAAGTTAATATTGAACTATTCACGGTGTAAATATTAACTTTTTCATTACGCTTTGACTGCGCTAGAAGTTTGTTGCAATCTCATTTTTATTTCTATATATTATATTTATTTTCTTCCCAAAGAAAAATGTCGGCTGGGTTTTTTGGGGATCGTTTTTTCAAGACGTACCCAACCTATTTAGCTTGCACAAATTATTCCAGAATTTAAATTTTACATGAATGTAATTAAAGTAATCACAATGTACTTATTATGAATAAATTTAAAATTTCAGTGTGGCTTGATTTTAAATAGAAATCAATATCAAACATCCTGTGTCAAACGTTACATAATATACGATTCAATTTAAAATAAGTTTTTATATAAGTACATTATGAATTGTTTTCATTAAATATCAATTATTTTAGTTTTAATTGTATAAATAATTATAATATGAATATTCCTTTACATTTAAATTTATTCTTTTTCATTCGCAAAGCACATTCAAAGCATAATCATTTCCTTTTTTTTTTAGAAATTGTTACACAGTAGGAAATGCAACATATTCTCTTCAGATTTAATCTATTTTAAGAGATCTGAGGGCTCTTAAAATTGAAAAAAGAAAAAAAAAAAAGAACATTTATAGCATTTAATATCTTAAAATTTATATGAGTTTAAAACAATTTTTTGAGGTGTGTGTGTGGGGGGGGGGGGGAGAGTTGAAGATATATAAGTATGTTCTTCCATTTCATGTATTTTGTTTACACGAAAATGACGTCATTGGCCTCGTCAGGTTCTGAGAACATATACTATTAGAACTATGGTTATATATTATTTTCTCGGTTGTATATTGTCTGTGTTCTGGGAATTTTAAAATACCACTCTTTTCTTATCTGAAATTTAATCCGAGCTGGTGAGTTATAAAGAGTTGGTGAAGGAATGTAGTTTATTAATACAGTGGGGTCCATGCTATTCATATGCATATCTGAGACAAGGCAGACAAAAGGATTTCACCAGATAATGAAATAACGGACTTCACGGAAGGTGACAGGGGCAGGTTCGATGGATTGGAGGAAGGGAAGGGGACCCTGATGGCAGAAGGAAAAACCCGTTTATGTTTTTGGGAAGGGAGTGATATAGCTGAGGGAGATCAGTGAAAGCGTATAGCTGAAAGTGGGTGGTCGCTTTCTCGCAGAATACAGTGGATGCCTGGAACTCAAGGTGTGATTAGTTCCAGAGTAGCTCGTGGATAGAGCGTGATTATTCGGTGAATCTCTTGAAGTATAGAGGTAATGTGTTGAAAAAATAATAGTGATCTCCAATAAATCTTATAACTAGCGTAGGGTGAGAGGAACATAAATTAGTTTAACAGTACACAGCAAGTATTTATTGTATTTAATTTAAGGTTTTACCGGATCACCTATATCCGAGTTCTTAATTGTAAATAGTCTCTTATTATCTGTAAATAATGTGTAAATAAATTGTCAGCTCAATTTAAATTAAAAGATTTGTTTTTCCTTTCAACAATCCTCTCATAGCGTGACCGATATCACGTAATACTTCAATGTTGTGTGGACTTAGAGAAAACCCGACAGACCTTTTATAAGTGATGATGAAAATTAGAATATGCATTGTGTTTATTCCATCGAAAGTTGTGTCATGTTTAGGAGATTATTAATTTTTCCCAAAAATTGAAGTATGTGTAGTATAATATAGTAAATGTATTTAAAATACATCTAATTCGAGATATTAAATAATTTTAATGCACTTATAATACAATTTTTTTATGCAGGATGTTTGCGCATTATATGCTAGAATCTTGGCAAATTTGAATGCGAAAATGTAGCGAGCGAATCAGAATTTTTATCTGCTTATTGTCTATACGCAATTTACCATTGCGGCAACAAGAATGAAAAAATAGATTTGAAAAAATAAAGAAAAAAACATACTTTTGTAAAGGTAAATTATAGCAGGTAGTTGAAAAAAGCATAAAAGTGCAGTCTGAGAAATTTCTTAAATGGGCCAGGTTTTAAAACGTATGTATATAAAGTTTTCAGGTATACGTTAACACAATTTTCTCGATAAATAATCTTATACGAATATCCACTATTTCGCATAAGCATCTTGCAAACTATTATGTAGGTGTTGCTCAATATTCACTTAAAAAAAAAAAAAAAAAAAAAAATGCCGTAGGGATATATGCTACAGTCAATTTTCTTAAGCAAATGTCACAAAGAAGAAACTTTTTTCACTTTGCTTTTGCGATTGGACAAATTTTAAAATTTCTAATAAGGATCGTTTTCTCTTTTTTGCATAAACTTCATGCAACCGCATTTTTTTGAGGAGCGTGCAGTGTATAAGAATTTATCACTTGTTTTAGTCTAGAAATTGTAATGTTATCTGAAATTTTCTAGGGTTTTTTATTATTATTATTATATCCCGCAATATCCTGACTCATGCTCATATGCCATAACATTTCTTATTTGATACATTTTTATTGCATATTTGTGTAGTTTTGTAATAATTTGGCATTTTTTAAAAATTAATAATACATTGAATGTTCCGTGTTAATAATTTTGAGCGGAGAGAAATAATTTTCTCTACATTTTTACTTTACAGCATGTATCGGATATTTGACACATAAGTACATACATATAGTTTGTACATATGCATATAAAGATTTTTAAAATAATCATGGTGTAAAAGTATTTTTTTTAAACCATAAACAAATCGAAAAATTGAGATACAGATCTCAAACAAATTGAAAAGCATTTATAAGAACAGTTTTTCCTCTTACGCGGTGTAAATATTGAAATTATGGATGTTTAGAAGTAAAAAAAAAAATGGCAGTGAAAAGCAAATTTATTGGTCAGTTTCTCCTATTGTCAGATAAACGTCAGCGTTATTAAGAAACAGGTGTTTGCTTTATAGATTTAAGATAAAACTTTAGTTTGCATTGTATAGTACATGTTACAAGTTATATTTTTAACTCTTACACATAAAAAAAGCATTTTAGATTTATGAACTTTAATTTTTTTTTAAAGAAAAAACATCCTTTTTTTCCCTACCAGTTAGAATTAACACCACTATTAAATTTCTTTCTAAGGAAATGACTAATCAATCTCAACGATGTAACAACAGAAAAAGATAGTTAATAAATTAGTAGATTTAGTTTTAAAATATTTTCTGTTTACATTTAATCCTCCTTCTTTTTTGTTACATGAAACACTTCATACGCATAAAAATCCCTAAAGCTACGATCCCAACAGGTTAATTACTTTTTTTCTTTACTGCCTCCTTTTAAGTGATAAGAAGTATCAAAGCAAATTTCTATTTTATCTTTTAATAGTTTTTAATATGTGTTTACAAGACATTTTTTATTGAAGCTGTCACATGGGATATGCGAAGTTGTAAATGATGCTTTTATCATAAAGTAATATAATGAAATGTTTACTAATTTAATAATGTAAAAAAGTATTTAAAAAGAGCATTGACGAAAATGATAGTCTATTGAACGTGATATGAAACGTAAAAAAAAATGATGTAAGAAAATAATGAAAAAGTTATGTATTTGAAAACACTATAATTGCCTGTTCTTTATCTTCATCTAACGTTGAAATTAAGATGTATTATTACTGAATGCATGGATCATATTATTTATATATGAAATTTTTAAAGAATATTGAGACATAAATAAATAAATAATGTTAGTCTGTCCATATTGTCTAGTCTGTTACTTTTACTACTAGAAAATTCCGAAAAAAGTAATACTGTAATTCTGAATAATACAAGAAACTTTTGGAAAAGTGCAGAAAAATTAAGTTCATATACTTAAATCTTATTTTTTAATATATATATATATATATATATATACAGGGTGTCCATAATTAAATGACCCTTATTTAAAGCTGTCTACAGACAAATCTATTGTTCATAAACTTGTGAAATTTTGTGAAAGACATGACAAATGGGTAAGTGTGATCACAGATCGCACAAAGGGTTTCGTTTAATATTCCTTTCAAAACGTCCAGTACATTTATCGACATGGAACACTTTCTGAATTTTGGCAAAACCTTCCTAAACTATCGTAAAGCTTCAAACAGATTCGCCTTGTTATATTTCCTAATTTTGTTCATCCCCCCCCCCCCGAAATGCTAAGATATATCACATGACGGGTATCTGCCAAATTTAGAAAAGTTCCCCCCTTGGGGGGGGGGGCGAAGTGGGGTAATGGTCACCATGATTTTTAACACGGCCTGATGTTTAAAATTTTTGTTATGTTTTATAAGCTATATTAAAGTTTCAAATAGATCTTCCAGGTATATTTCCTAATTTTGTTCGCACCCCTCCCTCCCCCTCCATCGAAATGCGACACGCGATTCTTTGTTATACTTCTTTATCATGTGTTATGAAGTATCTTAAAGTTTAAAACAAATCGCATTGTTAGATTTCCTACTTTAAATGAAATCGCAATCTGTTAGTTCTACATTTCACCACCAGGGAGGGCACTGTATTCTTAACAAAAGCATATCTGAACGAAACTCCTTTACACAACCTATTAGTAGGTATGTTACTCGAGGGGTGGCGGTCTTCAGAAATAATTTAAGATGTTTGTTGAAATTACTATTCGAAAATAGTGGTAATTTAACTTTTGACATATTTATATTTAATAAGTAGCATGTATCTGAGGACTCCGCCAAAAAAAACGAACCTGAAATAAAAAGGCAAAAAAAAAAAAGAAATATTTTGCCCCTCCCCCCTCTCCCCACCTTCCCGAAATTTCACGCGCCTTTTTTTATAAACTTTTTCTTGTGTGTTATAAACTATCTTAAAGTTTCAAACAGATCCCTTTGTTAGATTTCCTATTTTAAATGAAATCGCGGTCTGTTAATTCCACATTCCATTCACTCTATTCTTAACAAAACTGTATTTGTTCGTAACTCCGTTAAACAACCTATCAGGAAATATGCTAGTTGAGGGGGTGGCGGTCTTAACGAAGAATTTAAGATAATTGCTGAAATTACTATTCGAAAATAGTGGTATGAATACTTGTAAACTTTCTGATAATGAATAAGTTATATTTGTCTCATAGCGCTGTTCAAAAACCCCACGCAAATTGTTAGATTTGCAAAGTTAAATTATTTCGTAGTTAAAAAAGCACATGCCTCCATTTTAATCTACGCTTTTGATAGAAATGAAACCGATTAATTAAATAATAATTAATATACCAGCTTGTAATTAAGCTAGGAGTTTAAGCTAGGAGTATTTATGAAATTGGCAAACAATTTCGAATCCGGATGCCAGAAAATTTAATAAAAAAGTTTAATATTTTAAAAGTTTTAATTTCATATAATAAAATATTCTATTACGGAAAAACCGCAAGCACCGTCATGTCTGACATCTGCTTCGCGCGAAAATGAAATCCCTTTTCCGTGTCTTTCCAAATAAATAAATGGATTTTTTATCAATTGATTTTAGTGGATATTTACACTTACAATCATCGCAGAAATGTGAACTTTATACCAAAATTAAGTAGATTTTTTTCCGCGTTTGCCTATGTCTTTTACAAATTTCTCGGACGAATGCTTTCTGATATGGGATTTAGAATTAAAATGTCCACTTCATTTTTCGGCTTAGTTTCCTCCGTGGTAACCGTACATTCGCTGATTTTCTGGCAAACCTAAGGAGAAACTCCGACGTTGATTTGGACAGTATGCGTTTGTACCTGCGTTAAAAAGATTAATTGGTTGATTTTAGAAAGCCCGTAATTCGGTTTATTACGGACCTTTTCAAAATTTTATGATTTGTTGTTTGATGTGAGGTGTTCAGCTAGTACCCAAAATTTCAAGTCTCCAACATGTATAGTTTCTGAGAACGTGCTCTGTGATGGACAGACAGACAGACAGACAAAGGAGTGCGACGAATAGGATTTCGTCAGATGAACGAAACCCTAATAAAAGGATATACTTAATGTTATTCTGAGTTTATTCGGAATACGTAGTGCTATTTTTTTTCTCAATTTATTTATAAGATTTTTCGTGTTCTGCGACAATTTTTTTAACATTTTTAAAATGAAAACTTGGTCATTCGCGATTTCTGATTTTTTAATGCGATTGTAAGCGCTTTTCTCGTTTTGCGCAGTTTATTTAGCATTTGTTATAAGAATTCTATTTCAAACTTTCAGCTTAATATAGTAATGTTTAACTTTTTTTAAATATATTTTTTTCGGAATTCCATTTTTCGTTAGTTTAGAGTGTTTTCTTGTTTTGTGCGCTTTTTTAATGGGCCTGAACAACTCTACATAAGTCAAAAAGTAAATATATATGTGTGTGTATGTGTGTCTGCGTGTCCATTCAAATATATGCTATTAAAAGAAAAATATAAAATAATAATAATAATAATAAAATTAATGTTGTAAAACTATATTTTTAACTTTTTAGAACAGTGTGCTTATATCTGTTACATTTTTTATAACTTTATAAATTTTAGAGTTTGTAACTGTGTGTAACTGAAAATAGTTCAGACAACTTTATTAAACATTTTGGTCATAGAATATTAACTAACCCATTCCTTCACTAAATAATTTGATTTCAAACTTTTAACTTAAGCCATTAGTTCCTGAATTTTTTTTTCGACTCAATATTGTGCTTAATTATAGTAAATGGTGTAAAATGAACGTAAAAAATAATAAAAAAATTCTCTTTGAAAAAATATTTATTTAACATATAAAAATCTAAACGGTCCCGATGTTGGGACACTAGGCACGAAAGGGTAGGGGTTTTCTCCGTTACTGTCTAAGCATTAGATCTATGTTTTACGCCATTTATTTTGTTACAAAAAGGTTATACATCATTCGTGTTATTATTTGGCTATAAAAATTTATTTATTATTACTATAAGGGGGAGGGGGAAGGGTTGGGCTCGTCTCAAGAATAAGACCCCCTTCCTCCCCACCTTTAGCTATTGGCATTGTAAAAATTTATAATAATCAATAATTACTAATAGACTATATATACCTCATATACTCGCATGTATGCCGACCCCCTAACTGTTAAATGCAAATTCTGAAAAAATTCGAAATCTTGCGTATAAGTCGACCCCCTAAATTTTTATTTCAATTTTGCACAAAATCAAACCAAAGATTTCACTTACTAATGCGAAAAATTAGTAAGTAAACAAAAACAAATCATTGATTTTTTTTTAATTATAAATTATTATTATTTGTATATTTTACATAATATTTTATTATTTAAACACATAAAAATTACATATACACTTTTTCAGTATTCAAAGGGTTTTTAAATTTGTTTCAGGATTGGCGGGCTTTTGTAATTGACTCGAGTAAAGTCTACCCCCAATTTAATTCTTCGTTCTTTCCCCCAAAGAAATTCTTCGTTTTACAAACGAGTATATATGGTATAGTAGAACTTCGATTGCCCTATCCTCGTTTAACCGAAACTCTCCGTAAACCGATGTCGATATCCTGATTTTTTTCCAACTTTTTTTTTCACTTTCACATTTCTTGTGTATACAAGCGTTCCTAGGCAAACCACGAGTAGAGAGAGATAAGTATTTTGGTTCCCCTTTTTTCGAATTCCATTGAAATTACTTTGAGCTCCTGCAAGATCCGTTCCCGGTATAGTTGCACTCTTGGCCCCCACCACCCTCTGTACACGTCCCTGTTCTAAACAAATAAAATTATTTTCATGTATAATTTGAATTGCGATATTTATTAAGAAGTTTAAATAGTCCTAATAGCAATTCTATGATGATGTTACACATTACACTAGATGATTATTGATAAATTTTCGATTATCTGGAAATTTCGTTTATCCAATGTAGGTTCGGTACAAATTGCGTCGGATAATCGAGGTTATACTGTTCATATATTAGTTAATTTGTCAAATACTAAACTATAAAAAAGATTAAACTATTACATTAGATATTAGAGTTTTATCTATTTGCATGTCAAAATAGAACATATCAGACAAGTTTAATAAAACTAATGCATTCCAGAAACAATTAACCGACACCATGTATAGATCCCACATCGTCAAAGCCTCACACGCAAATTCACTACAGTTAGCGAAATTAGAGTATTGTTACTTTATAATTAACATATAGTTATAATTAACAGTTAGTTATAAAATAGAGTTTTCTAATGCTTAAACAACAAAAACATATTACATTTATTGTTATACAGGGTGTCCGGTCTCAACGGTGTCCAATGGCTAATTCCTAAACCATTAGTCATAGACATATAATTCCAATTACAAAAATGTTTTAAATGAGGTAAAGAATTATTTTTAAAGCGATTTAGGTCAAGAAAAACATTTATTTAAAAATTACGAAATTTAAATTTTTATACGGTGCCCCGGTCCTATAAGTGATATTTAGTAAATTTTTCCTATTTCTCTAAAAAGTACGGCAAAAAAAGTCTCATTCATCTAGCACTAAAATTGACCGAGTTATGATATTTTCAATTTTATGACTTAAACCACTTTTCTGTAACTGAAAACAGATGAGTTGGACCAAGCTTTCAGGGGTCGTACACGAAGTGCTTAAAGTATTATAAAGGGCGTCCACTCCAAACAATGTTCAATGGCTAATTCCTAAACCGTTAGTCAAAGACATATAGATCCAATTACAAAAAAGTTTTAAATAATGTAAAGAAGTATTTTTAAAGCGATTTAACTGAAGGTGCTGCCCCCCGTATAAATATTACGGTAGTGTTAATTTTTAGAAATTAACTTTCAGATTGGTTAAAATAATTGAAGAAGTGAGTTTCAAAACTCGCCTTATCGAGAAAATCAAATTTTGGAAAATCGCGTAAAACCTTTAAATGCGTCCATTGGTATTTATTGAAAATTTGGAGATTGTAGTACTTGATTGGTACATTTATACCAATAGAATAGATTGATAGAGAAACACGATTTTTTTAAATTTCGGATAAGGCGAGTTTCGAAACTGACGTCTTCAATTGTATTTTGACTTTTTTTTCTTTTTTTTTTTTTTGTGAGGAAATGAGTGTGCTTCTTTTGATGATTTTATTTTAAAAAGTTGTATTATTTTTATAAGCTTTTAACTTACGACGTTCGTGTGTATGTCTTCCTAATTCAAAATTTGTAGTCCAATTTTAACTCACTTCCAAATATCCGATCAAGATTAAATTTTGCATAATTATGTAAATCCAATGACAATGTAATATTAATATGATTTTAGGTATACCTAAAATTTTTTCGAGTGGTCCTGTAAAATAAATATAAATGGTACGTATACGTACCATTTATATTTATTTTACAGGACCACTCGAAAAATTTCGTATACATTATTACCTACAAACAGAAATTTTAAAATTAAAATCAGTAACATTTATATAAGGCACTAAGATTCAAAATGTAATTTTTCCAAATGAAAGTGCGCTGCGTTTATATTTTTTATACAGTGCCGCACGAAAGATGTCAAATACATCACGATGTATGAGCAGGGATTGCTTATTATACATTTTCATGATATTATGCTTTTTTCAAATTCAACTTTTTAGTTCTTTATAAAAACTTCTTTGAAAAAAATATTTTAGAGACCAAAATTAAAATGCAATTTATACTTGCTAAACAAAAAATAAATATTAAATGGAGTGAAAATTTTCCCTGTTGGACAAGGAAAATGAGGTAATCAACTTTATTTGTACAATAGATGTGCCAAAACACTTGCGGCATGAAATCATGCACATACAAATATTTTCTAAGGTTTAAAATGCATATTTTTTTCCCAACCCTGTTTTACCAATTTGTAATCTGATGTATATATGTCCAAGAAAATTGTAAACAATTATGCAATCACATTAGGTGAAATGATCCTCATGTAATCACTACATACAGTCATATATCTCGATGTGAAATCTTCGGTTCGCCCAGAAAAATTGGGTAACCAATTGTGATTGTAATTGTAAATCTCACAGTAACCGAAATAAATCTCAGCAGCTTGATCAGGGACCCGACGCTCCCTCTCAGACTCTGGTTGAGAGTCGGGAGGAGTGGATGTGGTCTACCCCTCGGGATTGCACTGACACTCTAAAGCGAAAGCTGAGTTCCCGAGGTGGTCATCGCTGTCATCGCTGTCGCTGGCCAGAGGTTTCGGCGTCAAAGTGACTCATCTTGGCGGTATTCGTGCTTGGCAAGTGCAGAAGCAAGTGTTTGATGGCAAAAGTGATTTATATGCTTTTGAAACTTGCTTAGCGAGAAGTACGGCAAAAAAAAAAATATAAATTGTTAAATGTTAAAATTTAATAATTTAACATATGTTTTGGTTTAACAGTATTTTTCCCCTAATTTTTAATAAAAAAATAATAAAAAAATAACTGCTCTAATGAATATTTGCTGAGGGGAGAGACAGTGGAATTTTCAGAAGGGGTAATGTAAAAATAATAATAATTATTATTTTTTTATCATTACAATAAAAGGACAAATGGAACAAGATCTTAAAAAAAGAAAAGTTAATTAAAAAGAGAGAATGTGCGCGTTTATATGGTGTCCGACCTTTAATGGATAAATCTGTGCTCTGTTAGAACAAAATATTAAAATATTTTAAAAATTTTGGTATGTTTATTTAAATCATCGAAGTAATCACACAGGTAGAATCATATAATTCAAATAATTGATGTTTAATGTAAAAGAAAATAAAAGTGATATGAGGATCATTTTCAAAAAGGGACATTTTAATTTCCTTAACATATTCAGAGCAGCCATTCAAAAGCTGTGTATAAAAATATACGCATAAAAAAACAACAAAAAAAGTTTTAGATTAGGTAATCTAACTATGTATCATTTTCTAAAGAGTTGTGGCTGTTGCTTTTATAATCATTTAACAAAATTTCTGTTGTTTTTTTTTAATTATATTTTTAGTACAAGTTGTATATTTTGTTTTAATATGTCAGAATGAACAAAAATCTCAAAATATAATTGTAATGTTAATTTACTCTCAATGTTTAATGTTAAATTTTATATCTGACGATTATTTTTATTTCTAGTAAATTTGTGACTGACCCCTATTTTGCAGCAAAAAAGATACTCCAACTTTAAACATCTATTACTCGGTCAGTTTTAATCGCAGAGGAATGGGACTTTTTTTGTATTACTTGACAGTACAATAGGATATTTTTCCTAAATATCACTTATAGGATCTGGGGACCGCATAAAAATTTAAATTTCGTAATTTTTTAATAAATGTTTTTCTTGACCCAAATCGCTTTAAAAATACTTCTTTACCTCATTTAAAGCATTTTTACAATTGAAACTATATGCCTATGACTAACGGTTTAGGAATTAGCCATTGGACACCGTTGAGACCGGACACCATGTATATTAAAGAAAATTAACTAACAACAAATTAATTTTGCATAGTCCAGACGAATTAAATAAATGTATTCCCTATTTTATTCTAATGCGCGAAAGGACAGCGAGATAATGTCAAAATATTTTATTGTAATTTTGAGCCTTATTTAGATGTTTTTCCTCATATATTAATTACAGTACAACATTTTTAACATGCATGTACTAAAATAACAATGTTAAAAAAAAAAACAAAAAAACCCACTGCATAAAAAACGAACTAACTAATTATTTCTCATCAGTATGAAGCTATTTTTTTATATTATTTACCTATTTTTTTATGTACTTGTATTTATGACTTTTAATTGTTAGTTCCCATCTATAAACACTGTTTTGATGAGGCCTATAGATGTCTATGATGGTTAGAGTTCCAGTAAAGCTAGAGATCCTACCTACGCAACTTCCAGGTTGTGTAATATTTTAACGGAGCTGTAAGACTGTCAATGAAACATCGTCTTCATTTTGAAAGACCTATCCGATGATATGCCACTCAATAAGGTGCGTATTTTTTTTTTTTTTGTCTCTACCGCCATTTTGTACTTTACGAGCGCCGTCTTAAATTTATAAAAACAAAACCTAGCCTATAACCATCGGGCCGTTAAGACGAATCGATAGAGTCCTCATTCATTAAAATCCATCCAGCCGTTGGGATGTTTCGAGCGTATAAAGAAATCCACTTACACAGATACGCGTGAAACACATAACTTTTCTTTTCAGTCGGGTAATAAGATCGCTGTATGAAATTCTAAACTGCAAACCGCGTCGGACATAATAAACGTAGAGAATGCTAAACTGTATATTTTTATCATTTTATTTACTTCATTACTTATTTTAAATCATTTCCTTCAAAATGTCGATTGAAAGTATTTTTTACTTTTATATGGTAATTGGTTTACACTGTTTTTGTATTGTTGAATTTTGTAACCAATTTTACCTGATTTTTGATATGATAGAATTATAAAAAAATATGTTTACATCCGTCTTTCCCCTGACAATACAACATTTTAATATTTGTAGACTATTTTAAGACATTTTGTTTTCATTAACTTGCCACATATGATGAATCGCCAATTATTATTTATAATTATAATTGAATAGGAGTTAAAACAATGCGTTTAGTTAAGCAACAATAAAAAATCCTAAAAAATATTTTAAATAATGTTACATTTATTACCTTCTTCTATCTTTATAAAAAGAAAGTATTGGATTCGTGAAAATTTTCGACTTCCGGTTTTCGATGGATTTATGTTTTAGAAGGTCATGAACACGATTTGATGGTTTTTAGAAAATGCCGGCCTGTTAGTCTGTGTGTGACAAAAAAGAGTGGGCGCTCTATCTCAAGAACCATTGTACGGAATATTACGAAACTTTAGATTCAGATAGAACTTGACATAAACTGGTGCTGATTAGTTTTTGGTGTATATCGCCTAACAGTTCGAGCTGCTATAATGTATTTTCTCGATTTTTTGCAATAGCTCTATCTGAAAAACTAACAAACGGATTTTCATCAAACTCAGATTCAGTTAAACTTGACTTAAGTTGTTGCTTATTAAGTTTTGGTGTATATTGTCCATCAGGTGGCATTGTTATGCTGCATTTTTTCAAGATTTCTGTAAAAACTCTCTCTCAAAAACCAATGCAAAAATTAAAAAAAAATTATATTCATTTAGACCTTGATATAAACTCATGCTGATTTTTTTTGGTGTATATTGCCCAAAAGGTGGCGCTATTGGACTGCATTTTGTACGGTTTCCACAATAGCTCTATCTAAAAGAACTAATGCGCGGATTTTCATCAAATTTCTGATTCTGTTAGATTACGACATAAGTTGTCAGCGATTAGTCTTTTGTGTGTATAGTCCAACAGATGATGCTGCTATTATGCTTTTTTTGCTTTTTTTTTAGTGTTGCAATAGCTCTATCTCAAAAACTAACAAATGGATTTTTTATCAAACTTCAGATTCCGTTACAAGTTGACTTAAGTTGTTGCTTGTTGAGTTCTGGTGCATACCGTCTAAAAGTTGGCGCTGCTATGCTGCATTTTTCACGATTTCAGCAATAACTATATCTCAAGAAACAATGTACAGAATTTAATAAAACTTTAGATTCAGTTAGACCTGGATATAAACTGATGCTGATTATTTTTTGGTGTTTCTCGCCAATAGGTGGCGCTGTTCTGCTGCATTGTGAACGATTTTCACAATAGTTCTATCTCAAAAACTAATACACGGATTTTCATCAAATTTCATATTCAGTTGGACCTTGAGATAAGGTTTTAGTGACTAGGTTTTGGTATAAATCGCACAACAGGTGGTGCTGCTATGCTGATTTTTTCACGATTTTTGCAAGAGCTGCACGCAATTTAATCAAACTTAACATTCTGTTACATTTTCACATAAATAGATCCTTATTAGACTTGGATGTGTACTGAACAACAGGTGATGATTTTTATAATCTTTGGGTTGGAAATTTTAGTTGCGGACACATAGGGTGGGTTCCGAAATTCAATTACTCTTTTTAAACAATGCGATATTAATATCTCTTTGTTAAATACATCCAATGCAACGAACCTTTTTACCTTTACAATCCTCTGGCTTATATTTACTGGCTTAATACTGGCTTATAATATCATTTAATTTCGGCACTGTGATAGCGAATTTTGAATTACAGTAAACTCTCTGTAAGGCGGACTCTGTGTAAGACGGAAATCTGTCTAACTCGGAAAGATTTTCAAGTCCCTGCGAATCCATAGACATAGAGTAAAATTTGTCTAAGGCGGAATATTGTCTACTGCGGAAAATTTTCTTGGTCCCGATCGATTCCGCCTTAGACAGAGTTTACTGTATTAACATGTGTGAGATGTAAAGTTTGGGAATTGGCACATCTGACTAGTTTTTTCTGTTAGCATATCTCAAAATTACAATACATTTTTTCGACATTATCTTACTGTTCTTTTTCAAATTAAAATAAAATACCGAATGCTTTCATTTAATTTATTTGGACTATGTGACACTATTCATGTTGTTAGTTAAGTTTTCCTTAATGCTTTAACAAATAATATGATGTATTTTAGTCGTTTAAGAATTAAAAAAAACTATATATATTGAAAAACAGCAAAAACTTTTTTTTTCTTTTTACTTTAATACATATCTTAATCAAATAGATCTTTTACATTCCAAAATTTTACACCCAAATAGGCCATTAGGCTGCAAAACTGATAATACTATATATCATACTCAATGAACAGTTTCGTATTAATCAAATTATAATTCTACATAGAGAAATCTTTTTAAAAGTCCCCAAAAATATTTAGTAATGTGTCATTTATTTTTCCAGTTGACATACCTTGAAAGAAAAACTATCCAATATTAGCATTTTTTAAATAAATTAATTAGTTCGCATACTTTCTAACAAGCGTAAAAAAAGACGTGAATTTTGATAATCAAGTTCAGTACCGTTGCCAAATTAATGTGTTGTAACGGACATTAAAAAAAAAATCATGGTTTTCATTATAAACATGATTATATAATCGCGTTTTTTAAGACTTTATTGCTTATATTATTAATCAAATACATCATTTACTTTCCTAAAACTATTACTTGCACTATATATTCTTAAACTGTAGATTCAAGTTATATTAACCGAAAACTTTATTCATAAATTTAAATGTTTGCTAATGCATCCGATGTGATATTTACTTCCATTATCAAGATCGATATGAGTACGAATCCATGTTGCTGTGAGATTTAAAGTATTCAAAAGAAAATTTACATCTTTGGGGCATCCATTTTAGAAAGTTCATGGAAAATGTATGCATCATTTGCGCAACTCTTCCTTTTTCTGAGATATATTACAGTTTAAGAATAAAAAGAAGAATATTATAAATGTGCCGAAGCAATTATTGATAAAATTCTGAAGCTAAAATATTGTATTCTAATGAACAATTCTGAGAAAAATCATGAAATGCAATCATGGTGTCTGATGTGATTTTCAATGTAAACATGATGATATAACCGCGTTTTTTTTTTTAACTTTTTTTTTTTTTTTACTTTAATAAAGATTTCATCAAATAGATCATTTACTTTCCAAAAACTATTACTGTTATTGTAGATTTTAAAATTGTAGATTCAAATTATATTAACTAAAAATTTATCCATAAATTTAAATTTTTGCTGACGCATCGGTTTTGAAAGTCATCTCACCTATCAAGATCGATATAAGTACAAATTACAAATTCAATTAGCTGTGTGACTTAAAGTATTCAACAGAAAATTTACATCTTTGGGGCATAATTTTTTTAAAGTTCATGGAAAATTGCATGCACCATTTCCATGAACCACCATGCATCCATTTCCTTTCTTCTTCTCGTATATATTACAGTTTAGAAGGAAGAAATGGAACACAATCTTTGATGTGTTGAACCGATTATTGGGGAAAAAATACTGAATAGAATAATTACATAATTCTAATTATGAAATAAAAACTTTGATCTGGTGAATTTTGATAATCGTGTTTATTGTCGATGCGTACTTAACGATGCGTAACGGTTATTTTTTAGAAAAATCATGAATTGCAATCCTGGATGCAGATGCGATTTTCAAGATAAACATACTTATATAAGCGCGTTTTTTAACTGTTTTTAGCTTAATACTTATTTTAAGCAAATTAATCATTTACTTTCCCAAAACTATTACTTGTACTATATATTCTAAAATTGTAGATTCAAATTATATTAACCGAAAACTTTATCCATAAATTAAAATTTTTGTTAATCCATCTTTTGTTAATTCACTTCACTTATCAAGATCGATATACTATGTACGAATTCATGTTGATGTGTTAAAGTATTCAAAGGAAAATTTACATATTTTTGGTATCAATTTTAGGAATTTCATGGAAAATGCATGCGCCATTTCCTCAACTATTTCTTGTTCTGAGATATATAACTTAAAAAAAAAGAAACAGAGGAATATTATAGAAGTGATGAAGTGATTACACGAAAAATAAGCTAAAGAAAAAAAAATCACACAATTCTAAGTATCAAATAAAATTTTAGTTAAATTTGAAGCTTTTACATAAGAGTCAAATAAAATATACTAACGAACTTATATATTAATTAAATGGTATCCATAAAAGATCGTACCAGTTATAAATTTAATGGTACGTAAATCTAACGGCATAGCAAATTGGATGATGCTTTCAACCTGGTCAGGTTATGCTAATATATTATCATTGTGCAAGAAGTTCATCCAAGCCCAGAATGACAAAATTTCTGAATATAAAGGAATAACCAAATGTAAATAAGGAAATGTGTCTTCTATGGCTTGCATTATGACAAAAAAATTACGTTTAACAATACAACAAAGTGATTAAAAGTTCTTGATAGTAAATAGCTATTATTTAAGTATAAAGAGCAGAATTAATTATCGGTTAAAAATATTTTAAAGACTGACATCAGTACTGAGACTGAAGGTCTTGCACCCATGTATAACATTTAAAATTTTCCAAATTGTACCTTCAATGCAAAACTCTGCGATGTGGCAATATTTAGATTTTATTGACCATTTTATCTTCAATCGTGATTAATTTTAACTTTGTGCATATTTCTTAATATAAACTATCTGGGAACACTTTGTTAAATAGGATTGCTGCACTGTCCGATACATTTGAAAGAAACATCCATTTAAAGTCACAAAAAGATATTTCCCTTATTTTATTCTTTGATTAAATTCATCAACATAAAAAAATAATGTATTAGAGATTATCAATAGATTTTGAGCTCTACTATATCTCCTGGTTAATTGTCACTTCAAAACAACATCAGCATGCGAATTAATTTCTTTCATCCGCGATACTATAATATTTTTTTAATCTGAAAAAGATATGTGAAAAGACGACGCATATGTTTTGTTTTCTTTCTGAACAATAATTAATTTCAAATCCATAAGGAAACGACGAATTAAAACACTAAATCCATCATTATAGCCAAATTTATGCTCGCTAAGATGTACACAAATAAACATGGATTATCTATCTATTAAAAGTCACAGCACTCTGCACTCATTGACGCGATGTGATGACGTCAAACCTACTCACTACGAGGCTAACGTTAGCCTCGCACTCACTAATCACAGACGAGAAAATTGCCAGAGATGAATGGTTGACTGGGCATTAACGGGAAACGAAATGTTAAAAATTAAACGAGTTTTCCTAGTAAAAATAAAAGTGTTATTCACTTCATCTTAATCAGATTCATATTATATATAAATTTAAAGAAAATCGCCCCAGCCGTTTTCCAGAAACTGACATTAGGATTTTGTTCCAGCGCGTTTGCTTATAAAATGGGTATTTAGATCTCAAAATATACTGCACGTAGAAATGTAAAAATTTCAGCATAGGATTAGACTGCAGATATAAGACTGTTCTAAAAAATCAGAACAATAAGACTTATATCTACTGAGTTATTAAATAGCGGATTTTCGCGTTTTCTTTGATGTCGAGTAAGCCTTATATACGAGTTCCGCCATCCACGAATTCTACGACACGATTTTAAGCTTAAGGCTGCGTCACTCGTAATACTATCGTCTTCCATGATAATAATATAATTAGACCTAACGATTTATTTGTTTCAGAAAATACTGAAAACGCTAGAAACTTTCATAACAGAAACTAATAAAGTTGATAAATAAACTAAATTAACGTAATAAATCTACAATTAACGCGAGAAAAAAAAACAAGACAATTCCAGTAGCGAAGAAACATAATACGTTTAAATTATCAGATTTTACAGATTCCGAGTAAATAGAATTGGATTAGAACCACTGTACTGGTTGTGCAAAACAAAATAGTATCACATCCAAATAGAATGTCTGGATACAACGCATAAGGTACCTGAAGTGGTTTCATGAAACGTGTAACAATTATTAAGACATCTGTCAAGCATGGGGTAAGATTTTACGAAAAGTGAAGTATTGAAATTATACTTCAAATTTAGTTTTTTCGAGTTTTCTTCATTCATTTTCCATCATATAACTGCATCTTTAAAAATTGCTATATGTTTTTTCATGATTAACTATATGAAATGTGCTTTTTTTTTTTTTTTTTTTTTTTTTGTTAGTTAGTTAAATTAACTTATGCTTTCTTGTATTGGATGGTCATCTCTCCTCGGCTTTAAGGAGAGAAGGCCATATGCTATTTAAATTTTAATTTTGTTTAACACTTTTTTTTCAATGCTTAATTACTTTTTGCATAAAATATTATGAGTATATGTATAAGAATTTTAAATATGCATCAATATTTTTTTGTATTTGCATTCTAAGAATTATTCTTTAAAAACTATGGCCACCTATCTTAGAGTTACCCTATAAAAAATTCATTTTATTTTTATACTTCGGAAATACTCCATATATAAGGAAGAAGAAAAAAAAAGCATTAATGAAATATTTGGCATGCCATAATGATAAATTTTTATTTGACTTTTACTTTCTTTCTTTCCTACCACATTCGTAGTTCTATTGTTTCATGAAGACTACGTTGGAAAGGAAGCTGAAACGTGTAAAAACTACAATTGAGATTAACCTCGATTTTTCTAACAATCAATCTCCTAAATTACATTTCCTGTCAAGACATTCTGATGTATTACATTTTATCTACAAAAGCTTAGAAAATATTACATTTTTTTTTTCTTAGCAACTGCAGAGTATCGCATATTTTTTTACCAACATAAAGACGTTTGTTATAAAAAGGTTTAATAATTCACTTATTATTAAACTATTTAACCTTGACATTAAATTTAAAAGTTAATGTAAATTTTTTTTATACGAAATGATCCTTATTGTACTTAAGATATAACAACGATTTTCGTAAAATATGTACATAGACAATGCAATTTTGAAATTTAATTTGATATTTTTTTCAATATTAATGTAGAACGATTATTTTTAATATTTTATAATTTGCTATAAACTTGTTGATTCTTAAAGACATAAAAACCTCTGTAGCAGTGTGACTGTATTTAGCAAATTTTTTTTATTCAAAAAAATCTGAATTTATGCAAATAATAATAATAATAATAATAATAATAATAATAATAATAATAATAAATTATAGTAATTTTTTTTTCACGAAGTTTCTGGCATTAAACAATATATCAGTAACTTTATATTTTTTTCTGATAACGTTTTGTAAATTTCTGAATAAAAAATACACTACATTTAGCATCAATGTTCTTTAAGCTCTTAATATTTATTACAGTCTAAAACGTTAACATTAACTGACAAACAAGCTGACTGAGTCTAACATTACATGATATTATATGTGAATTGATGTATTTAACCTTACATATGCAATTTATTTTTAGGGTGAAAAGGGTCAACATATCATAACATTTAATATACCCGAAGATAACCAAAGCCATTTCAAGGAAACGTGAATCAAAAATTCATACTACGTCATATAGTGTATCGCCAGTTGTATGTATACTGTGAGAAGATATTCAAAAAATAACCAGACGTTTGAAGAATTTAACAATCAAGGAAGAGATTTAGACTATGTACCCAACCTAATTGCATAAGATTTACTACAATATCTCAAAATGCAAATTTGGAAGGCCTACACACTGGATGTAAAGAAATTTTTATTATCCGTGATTCTTCTAACATGAATGTAGATATTATTCTCAATGTATTCCTTACATGGTTATAATAAATATTATTTTATCTACACATATCAGCGTGTTTATATTACTACAGTCCATTTCATTATTGGAATATATCTCCTAACATTTTAAACAAAAAAAAAAAACGCTTTCTCATCTTAAAAAAATTCATAAGAACAGACAAAAATTAATAGATGGATGAAAAATATACAAGTTTACAAAATAATTTTAAAGTTTTCTAGATATACTTACAAAAATATTTACAAAAAAAATCGAAGGTAAAAAGAAAAATATCACAAAAAAAATTACAACATAACAATTTTTTTTAAATTATTTTTTTTTACAAATGGAAAAAAAAATTACAACTAGATTTATTTTCAAAACTGAAAAAATTATTATTATTATTATTATTATTATTATTATTATTATTATTATTATTATTATTATTATTATTATTATTATTTTTTTTTTACAAGATTGAAAAAAATATTAAAAAAAAATAATAAATACAGAAGTGAAAAAAATTTTTCAACATAAAAAAAAATAAAAAAATTACAAAAACATTTGCAAAAAAGTTTCAAAAAATGGTATTTTAAATGACTGCGGTTATACATGTACCGGTTGTCCCAAAAATGACTGATGGATTTTAAAATTCAATAACTTTCAAACGGTGACAGATATTAAAAAATTCTTGCAGGAGTGTTATGTAAAATGTCAGGAGAGTTTATGCTGTGATTCTTAGTCTTAGTTACAAATAGCATCGATAGATTTCGCTGCAAGCAATAACCGCTAAATCCGGGCTCAATTTTTCGGCCTCTCTCTCCTTCCATGCGAAAAAGGGAGATTAAAATGCATTGAGTGGATACCGAAGTACCAAAAATTGGGTCTGGACTGAGCACCTATTGCTCTCACTGCCATCTATTGTTTGAAGTTCGAACTAAAATCAAGAATCACTGTAAAAAATTTTCTGGCATCCTACATAACACTCCTGCAAGAATATTTTAAATATTTGTTACTGTTTGCAAGTTATTGAATTTTAAAAGTCATTCAGTCAAAAATTTATCAGTCATTTTTCGGACAACCGTTAAATAGTATTATAATTGTCTTGTCTATGCACTACATAATATGTTAGGTCTCACACTGAAACGACAGCAGGAAGTGAGGCATAGGGAGAAAACAGGTCCAAACAAAAAGGAAAGCCGTTTCAAACCTGTTTTTTTAAACCTGTTCGTTCCCCGAAATCGTGCAACCTGTTGCATGGTTCGCCTTAATGTGCGAAAATACAAATAAAAGTCATTTTCCCGATTACCGGAGTTTTTTTCACACTGTTGGATGTATATGGATAAAAATAATTAGAAAATTCATTCTGCCTTCGAGATAGAAAGACATGTTATTTCATGTGCATGAGTGTCCTAATTGGAAAAGAAAAATTCAATCTATTCATTACGGATAAAAAAATAATTTTGTTTCACTATTTATCTCAAAAAAAGAAAAACTAAACTAAAGAAAAATATTTCTAAATTAATATATGAAAATTAGTTAACTGAACCATACTAATAATTTCATTTTTCAATTCCTATTATTAGTTCACACTCTCCCTATATTTATACATATATTTATATATTTATATATCTTGTTCAAATTTTCAATCGTTAATAAAATATTTATTATTCATTCTATGAAGTGGAAAATTTTTTTTTTTAAACTTGTACTGGGTGACAATTGATGTTAATGCAGTTTTTTTCAAATATTAATTCATTAATTAATTTTTAATTAATTTATTTATTTTTACATGGGAGACAAAATGGTGGGCATTGGTTATTGAAGCATTTAATACATGTTTTTATCTATAAGGGGAGTTATCATAGGGGGAACCCTGTTCTGTCGCCATATACCGCCAAGTTTGTCGCCAACTTGGCGATATATCGCGAAATTTGGCGACAAAAATGAGTCGCCAAAAGTGACTCCAACTTGGCGATATCTCTAACATTTCGCCAAATTCACATAGACTTCCATTGTAAACCTACTTGCTTATAGAAAATCAACAAATTCAGATATTTTAAAGCAAAAAAAAAAAAAACTAATATTAGCTTAAGGGATTATATTAAATTTTTCTTTGATGACCTAAGTAGGAATTGACTTTAAAAACAACATTTTTATATTACTTGTTTATATGTTAAAATCAATTGAATCCTTTTGTTTTACAATACATGGACTTTTCTCTTTTTTCTTCTGCTGCAGCTATACAGTAAGATTCAAGATAACTAATCTTAGGGAAGAACAGAAAATAAAATATAAAGTTAAACAAATATATATCTTCTAAGTAAAATTTATCGGAAATATGTTTAAGTAAAATTCCAATGTAATCTGTCTTGTCTCAACTTACGTTTGCGTGTTGTAGAACATTTTTGTTTCCTTATTCTCTTGAAAATTTTAAGGACATACAAGACATTTCCATAAATCTTACTTTATGGTACATGTGCAAAAACAGACTAAACGTTTTAAATTTCTGTAATATTTTTGAATAAAAAGATCACAATTATTTATCTCCTTGTGCTTATAGTATATAATTTAGTAATAACTAAACAGATAAATTAAAATCAATAATGTGTCTCAGGTTTCTTAAAGCTTCAAAATTAAAAAAAATATATATTTTTTTGTTAAATTCTTATCTTTTCTAAACATTTTGATATTTTTGTTTTCTTGAAATTCCCATTAAAATAGAAGTTTTGGCATTTAGTTGGCAATGTTTTGGCAATGTTTCCGATACTTTGAACTAGTTTTCCTCTAAATGACGTTTTGGGTCATAACGCACACGATATTTCAAAAACTTCTGAATATTAGGTAGCTTTCTTAACAAAAAAGCTACCTATTGCAGCCGTTCGGAGGAAAGCGATTTCAAAAAATTTTGGTATATTTTCATCGATCATGACCCCCAGACCCCGAAACCACCCTCCGTTCAAAATTGATATATATATATATATATGACCTATGTCACACCGTAACTCCCGTAATTCTGAACCGATTTCGATGTAATTCGATGTGTACATAGTACATACCAATGTCTCGACCGAGTTCGTTGGCCAGCTTCATCCGCCGTTTTGTTTCAAAATGGCGGCCATTTAAAATTTTTAAAAAAAATTAAAACTTGAAATGTGGTACCAAAAAATTCAAAATGGAAAAATATTTTTTTCTTATGTATTTGACCTTTATACAAAGATTCCGGAGCAGTTTTTGTTTCGTCTATATCTTAAAAAATGGCTGAGTTATAGCATTTTGAATTTCTAGCGTGGCTGACATTTTGAAACGTCCTCAATTTTGTCACGCGATAAAAGGCGTATTGATGAACCGATTTGGATGTAATTCGGTGTGTACATAGTACATACGAATCTCTCGACCGAGTTCGTTGGCCAGCTTCATCCGCCATTTTGTTTCAAAATGGCGGCCATTTAAAATTTTTTTAAAAATTTAAAATTTGAAATGTGGTACCAAAAATTGAAAATGGAAAAATATTTTTTTCTTATGTATTTGAACTTTATACAAAGATTTCGGAGCAGTTTTTGTTTCGCCTATATCTTAAAAATGGCTGAGTTATAGCATTTTGAATTTCTAGCCTGGCTGACATTTTGAAACGTCCTGATATTTTGTCACGCGATAAAAGGCGTATTTATGAACCGATTTGGATGTAACTTCGTTTATACATAGTACATACCAATGTCTCGACCGGGTTCGTTGGCCAGCTTCACCCGCCATCTTGTTTAAAAATGGCGGCCATTTAATTTTTTAAGAAAAATTTAAATTTGAAATGTGGTACCAAAAATTGAAAATTGAAAAAATATTTTCTTCTTATGTGTTTGACCTTGATAAAAAGATTCGGGAGCAGTTTTTGTTTCGTCTATATCTTAAGAAATGGCTGAGTTAAGGCATTTTGAATTTCTAGCGTGGCTGACATTTTGAAACGTCCTGATTCTTCTCACGTAATAACAGGCGTATTTGTGAACCGACTTGGATGTACCTTGGTGTGTACATAGTGAATACAAATATCTCGACCGAGTTCGTTGGCCAGCTTCATCCGCCATCTTGTTTCAAAATGGCGGCCATTTAAAAAAATAAAAAAATAAAGAAATTTATATGAGATACCAAAAAATTGGAAAATGAAAAAGATTTTTTTTGTATGTGTTTGACCTTAATACAAAGATTCCGGAACAGTTTTTCTTTCGTCTATATCTTAAAAAAAATGGCTGAGTAATAGCATTTTGAATTTCTCTTGTGGCTGACATTTTAAAACGACCTGATTTTTGTCACGCGATAACAGGCGTATTTATGAACCTATTTGGATGTAACTTGGTCTGTACATAGTACATACCAATGTCTCGACCGAGTTCGTTGGCCAGCTTCATTCGCCATCTTGTTTCAAAAGGTTTGCCCTTTAAAAAAAAAATTAAATTTAAAATTCAAAATGAGGTATTAAAAAATTGGAAAATGAAAAAGATTTTTTTTATGTGTTTGGCCTTGATACAAAGATTCCGTAGCAGTTTTTGTTTCTGAAAATTTGTTCTTTTGTTGATATCTTAAAAAATGGTTGATTTATAGCACTTTGAATTTCTAGCATGGCTAACATTTTGAAACGATCTTGTATTTGTCACGCGATAACACACGTATTCGCCTATTTCGATGTAAGAAGGCATGTGGATAGTATACATCAACACCTCGATCAAGTTCGCTGGCCAGATTCATCAGCCATCTTGTTTCAAAATGGCGGCCATTAAATTAAAAAATATATATATATTTAAAGTGAGGTGCAAAAAAATTAGAAATTGAAAAAGGTTTCTTTCTTAAGTATTTGATCTTGATAAAAGGATTCAGGAGCATTTTTTGTTTGTCTTTACCTTAAAAAATGGCTCAGATATAGCAGTTTCAATTTGTATTGTGGGTGACATTTTGAAAAATCTGATTTTTTGCATGCGACAGCACTCCTATATATTAACCGATTCCGATGTGAGTGAGCATGTGCACAGCAATTACTAAGGTCTCGACCAAGTTCACTGCTTAGCCTCATCCACCATGTTGTCTTAAAATGACAGGCACTTTAAGAAATTGCCGAATTTGGCAGCCAAATATAAGTTACTTTAAAGAAAAGCAGCTTGGATAAAGCTGACTAATTTCGCGAAATTCTCATTCATTATATTGATAAAAATTAGTATTGAATCTCCTATATTCGGTCTCCACTAAATTGAGCTTCGTGTGTTTGCATGATATAAGTTGGCTTTTTTTAAATAAGGATTAGTTTTCCTCTTCCTCCCGGCACTGGCCGGAAGGACTTTTTTTTCATGAGATTTTCAAAACATACGTTTCATGTTAGTCAAAAAAAATGAACCTATAATTTCCTTTTATTGTTAAAAAAGTAAATTAGGTGATTATACTGTTGAAATTTTCAAAATTTAGCATTAGCTATATATAACTTTGTATTAAGAATATATAAAAGCTTTAAATACAAATTTATTTAGGTTCAGGGTAATTACTATAGTCTGAAGTATGATTAGGCACGAAAAATGTCATTCTAGCTGCAAAATTTATTTTGTAAACCTGCGCGTAAGCTGTTATAACTATTTTCTGCTCGACAAATGTCTCACAGCTTTGAGCAAGCACGCTATAAATACTAATTCTGCATCTTGCAATTTTTTAAGTACATGAAATGAAATAACATACTTATATCTTTCATTCCAATAAAATTTGTATTTTTAAATCTTATACACATAGCTTCCAACATCAAACTAATCTTCCGTAATACTTGAGTTAATTTGACCCTGGTTTAATACGTTTCAAACCAGAAATTATTTTTTTTTAAGAAATTAAAATAAATATGTTTCACGTAGAAACCTGGAATTAAATAAATAAGCATTCATGAAATAAATTATCTGGTTCGAAATGTGGTTAACCTGGGTTAAATTAGTCCAGATATTACGGAAGATTAGTGGAAAGTTGGCAGCTATGTATACATTTTAAGATAATAAATGTTGAAAATTATCTTTTTTTTTTTTCCATATTTTAAGAGTCCCGAGAACCCTGAACACGTTAATGCTATATTTGGATAAAAAAAATCCTTTAGGAAAATCATTTCTAATATTTTAAGCATGTCGGAACTCAATTCATTTATACGGTCAGGTCATACCGATGACAGAATAGCAATTCGATTTGAAGTCAATCTGATGATACATCGTCGGCAAATGGTCACACTTACAACGGTGGAAAATGTGTGACTTTTTAAGAGGACATATTAACGGTGTTATAGTAAGAGTCTATTGTGAAATCAATATGACCGATATTTTTATTATTCACAAATCGTCGTAGAGACGTAGGTAACTGTACCGTAAATGTGACGTACGTTTTACAACACATAATGACAATGCTGGCATATGAATTTCCGTTCGGGTCAAAGTGTTTTAAGATTTTCCAACCATTTTGTCACGATGTGTCATTAACTTCAATATTACGAAGGTATATTACAAATTTAACGCTAAAAGCTCTAGTCTAAAATAGAACATTTCGTTTCTTATTTTAGAAAGATTAAAAGCAGTGAATTAAAAGGAAACATAAATTCAATATTCTTGAAAAGCAATATATTTGATACTAAATAAAATAGGTGTTTACTATCCGACGTACCCTTTATTCACGAATGAAAAGATGATATAAAATAAACACACGAATAAAATAAATTTCAACTTTTCGGTTTAATCCTTAAAACCATCATCAGGAGTATTTTAATTTTTAAATACAAATCTGCAGGAAACAACCTATATGCTCCATCTTAAAAATTAAATTCAAACTGTGAAAAGTTAAACGGTAACTTCCAAAATCCATAAAAACAACTCAGTGACGCCATCTGTTATTCGAAGTAGAAAAGAAGAATGAAGGGCTGGAACAAACATGGACATTTCATATTCTTTCAAAAAAGAAAGGCAGATTTCAGGAATTCGAAAGGAAATATTATCGTTAGAAATTTCTTGATTCCTTAAACTAATTTCGAAAGATTCACGAATGACGGCTTTAAACGGAATAACTTGTTTCGAAATAATTGTAGCTTGGTAGAAGTCATTAAATGAAATAAGTCCTTTAAGCAAATTCCTTGTGAGAGGTGTAGAAAATTTATTAAATTTCAATACATATGTGTACTTGTAACAGGCCCGGCAAGGCCGCTGCCTAAAGGTACAATCAATGCCATATTTAAAGTTAAAACTACCTTTTTTGAAACTAAGCGGGAATGTCCGTTGCCTTGTTCTTACACATATTTAGGATAACTAACAGTGACGAAGTAGTATCATTCACTAATTCAATAACTAAGTGATTATAAAAAAACGTTAAAATTCAAATATCACCAACACTACAAATAAATGTCAAGTTTTCAGGCTTGTATTGCTTTTATCTGCAAAGTAACAGTTACTCAAGTCTTCAGTATAATCTAATTTTATTAAACTTAACAAACCGAGGTAGTCGATAACTTTTATTTTCTCAAACTATAATCTAAAAGATCTGACCAACCAGCAACTTTGAACACACTTAATACGTGCCAAAATGTCTATTTACTATCCTTCGATTCCAGGCCTTAAATGCCAAAGAGGCAGGACTGGACCCAAATCCGACTCTACAAACAGCTGTTTCGAATCCTGTAAGGCTTCATCATCAGTGTTTAAAATTAAGATAAAATTAAAACTCTCGATTATAGCGGGGGGGGGGGGGGGGAGACAGATGATGAAACCTTAGAGAGTTCGAAAGAGCTGTATGCGTTTTATACATAGTATTGTATATTTGTGTCTTTCTACGTAGTTTTTCTTTCTTAATTTCTTATAATAATTGATCTCAAAATTTCAATATATATTTTTCTGAGATGTTAAATAAATATTGATTTCTTGGCGTAAGATTTGATGTTTATTGATTGTACAATAATCTTTTCATTTTATTAAATATGTCGAAACTTATAAAACCGAAAAATGTTTTCTTTAAAATAAACTTCATTTTTTAAATTAGAGCACTTAACAATTGAATTTTGGCAAATGAGAAAATATTTTAAATTTTTTTTCAATTTAAACTTATTTCTGGGGTACTAATTAAAAACTAATTATGAGACTACGGTACGAGGTTTAGCTAGAAAAATACGCTCTGTAGACTTTAATGATCTTCTAACAAAGTGAAATGCTAAAAAAAAAATTAATTTGACCTGAAAAAAAGGTTTTTTCCAATTTAGTCTGATTAATTTTATATGCCTGCGCTGGATGCGTTTTTGAACTTTTGATAATTGATTTTTATGTATTTTTTAGCGCTGAATCTAACAATGGCCTTTATGATTAACCATCGCGTATGGAATTTTTGGAAATGGTAAATTACCGAATTAAAAAGTAGAAAATAGCGAAAATGTGATACTAAATAAATGTCATGTTTGTAATTTATAACTTTTCATAGTTGATTCTTATATATTTTTTAGCGCTGAATCCGAAATTTACGTTAATTTTTAAGCCATCGAGTCATTAAAATATATCTTTATTTAAAAGTACATAAAAAAGTATTTATATTATTTTAATTAATGATTTATTAGAAAATTGGAACTGCTAATATTTTTTACGCTTTCATTTGCTAATATTTGCACAGTTGGGAAAGCACATGTAGTCTTTCGTTTATAAATATTTATGCAATAATAGGGGCTGAATAACAAAGCTACAAGTATTTTCGATAAATTGGAACTCCGTTCAAAATTATTACAATTTTTATCTTTGTTCCTTTTTTTCGTTTAACATTATTTTAAATATACTTACTTTTTTTACAATAATATGCCACATTTACTAACATATAAATAATAAAGCATTCGGCAAAGAAAAAATTTACCGAAATTTCATGCGAAAATTTTTAGTCTTTATGCGTTTATCGGTGTTTCACATCCATATTCAAACCACGAAAATTTTATATTATATTTTAGTCTATAATTCTATTTATTATCCTTTTCCATGTAAACTATTTATTTTCTAATCCAAGAAAATAAATGTATTTCAGATTTATGGAAAATTGTAAGTTTCCGTGATATCTATTATTAAAATTTCTTTTAAATTCAGATGCAGTTTCTTTCTGTGGTATACTGAATGTAAGAGATCTTTCAAATGTAATAAGTAAACAGAAGTTTCTTTTGCGTGAATAAATATTTCACTGTCGAAGAAAAACCTTTATATTTAACTGTGCATTTCATGAAAAAACACTTTTTTAAAAAACTTTTATTTAGTATTTTTTCGAGTGCTAGTATAAAACACAAAATATGTTTAATTCTTATTAGAAACGTTTTTCTAAAATTCATATTTACGTATATATATGATGCTTGTAGTTTTGAATTACGCTCGGAAAATTGAATAATTTAGTTGCATGAATTTTGCATTGCTCACTAAGAGTAAAGCCAATAGAGAGTGTTTTTCTAAGCCGGACTCGAACCCTGGTCATTGGTATATGTACCCTTTTTATACCCATTTTTTACTTCCTTGGCTTTACTGTCAGTAAACAGAAGTTTCTTTTGCATGAATAAATATTTCACTTTCGAAGAAAAAAACATTTATATTTAATTGTACCTTTCATGGAAAAAACAGTTTTTTAAAACTTTTATTTAGAATTTTTTCGAGTACTTATATAAAACACAAAATATATTTAATTCTTATAAAAAAAAAAAAAAAAAAAAAAAAAAAAAAAAAAAAAAAAACATTTTTTTTAAATTTAATATTTACGTATTGCTTGTAGTTTTGAATTGCGCTCGGAAAATTGAATATTTTAGATGCATGGATTTTGCATTGATTAGTACGAGCAAAGCCAATAGAGTGAATTTTTTTCTAATCCGGAGTGGAACCCTGGTCATTTGTATATGTATCATTTTTATACACATTTTCACTCTCTTAGCTTTACTCTTAGTTATCAAGGCAAAAATGTATGCAACTGAAATATACAACATTTCGTGGGTAATTCATAGCTGTAAGCTTGATATATGTACAGTAGTGGCCAAAGTTGTGGACACTTTTAGGTAGCTTTCATTACAAAAAGTAAGAAGCTACCAATTGCAGCCGTCCGAAGGAAATCACTTCGGGGAATTTTGCTATATTTTCGCCGTCCATGATCCCGAGATACCAAAACCACCCTCCGTTGATATGCTGACTTATATGTATAAATATTTCTTCTGATTTTAGTCCTTAACTTAATTATATATTGACTATCTTAAATTTAATTTCTTCTAGTTCCGCTAGACGACAACATTAAATAATTATATATTTTGTTCCAATATTATAAGGTTGCCATGGACTCTTCAATTACTCTTATATTAGTTATTATCTCTTAATTATTAATTGTTTAATTTTAAACAATTTCTTGTTCATGTACTTTTAGTATTAATTTATTCCAAGATCATTATAATAGCATGTAATAATAATTATTATATGGACTACATGTTAATTATAATTGTTATATTTTATGCTTGTGATTATTTACTGTGGCAACCGTGGCATATGATTTTAACTGTACAAGTTATTTAAGCGGGATTTTCATGCTATGAGAAATTCCGTTAATTGTTTGTGTCATGGTCAATTTGTCTTGGCTGTTCTCTCGCTGGGTTTGTATATGATTTAATTTGTTTCATTTTTTAAAGTTTTTCATTGTTGCGGATATCACATTGTTTAATATTTTTCATGGTGGTTAAATACTTTCTGTGATTAATCGATCGATACATAACGGAATTCAATTTTTGCTTATTGCTGAATTCCGTTACAGAAATCGACAATGTTTTTTAATTATAAATGTATTTTATGTACCCGTGAACAAGTGATATACTTTATAAGCTTCCGGCATCATTCATCCCTTTGATCTTTTGTATGTTTATGATATGGCTTTTTCTGATTCAACATTATTTAGCTGGATCTTGTATATTTTGTCTTTAATAGGATTTGTAATAATAATTGTCTTTAATAATCAAAATTTGGTGGTTTTTTTCATATGTTTTAATCGCCCGCACTTTGCTAGTGAATTAGTGGAATTTAGCATGATTCTGTATTACTAGTTACATGTTCCATTATATTTTATAGGCTTTGTAAAGCTTCGATTACTAAATTCTGCTGTATATCCTACAGTGGTTCTTATAATAACTCTTAGGGAAAGGATTCTGATAGTATCTTTTAAAGGAAAGATTTTAATATTGCTTCTTATACACGACATTGTTTTAAAGAGCAGGCAAAATTCTGCTAAGCGCAAAAAATTGTAGAGAAAAAATAAGAATGAAATTGAATATGTTGTTGTGTGGAAGAAACAAAACAAAATATATTACGGTAAGGTGAAGAAAAGTCTTAGAACCAGCAAAAGCTTCAGCAAGAAAATGGAAATATTAAGAAAAGGAAAAAAGTAGAGAACTAGCTAACCTCAGGTACTGTAACGAAAAAAAATCTAACTCCACAGCTTTGGATAATTTTATGTCAATGAAGATTTAAGAAGAGGTCATCCTTCAGCTAAATCTACGTTAGTTTAGCGTGAAAAACATCACATAATTTCATCAATTCTAGGGGACATTTAATAAGAGAATACGTTTTTTGTTTAAAGAAGCTTTCCTAAATTGAAAAATTGGAGATTCCTTTGCAGATTTAAACCCTAGTTTCATAAAACAATAGAAAATGACTCTTCAGAGTATGTCCATTTGTTGCTGTCACGAAAACATTCAAGCAATTCATAATGTAGTAACTGGTGTATTTCCTGCATTAAACATTCCTGCGATGGATTTAATGACTTTGTCTACCGAGATACATGATAACTAGAATTTAGGGATTCAAAATGACTAATTTGCGGAGATAATATCGAAGAATTATTTGAAAAGGAAGTCCATAATACAGAACGTCTTATAAGTTATTGTAAATAGCAAAACGTTTATCAACATCTTCTCAATACTGTTACTTTTTCAAAAGGTTAATAAACGTTTTGAAAAGTAACACTTAAAGAAACCATTTCTCATTGTTTAAAAATTTTCGAAAGCAAGTAAATCCATTTCTGTGACTCACATTCATTGAAACTTGTACAAGGGATTATTTTTGTAATGCCAAAAAAAAAAATAACATTTCTCAAAGAATAGTTATGCCAGTGGATTTTCTGGAAACTGTTTTATTTTCATGCCAAGACGAAATTTTGGTATGAAATACTACATTACTGGTCAAATTCGCAAGCGATTGTATTTTCAGCTTTTTATTTAGTATTATCCCAGTAAAGTAAAATCTTATAATATTATATTAGACAATGTAACTCATAATCAATTTTTTGTAAATGCTTTCGTATGTAAAATTTCAACATTGCATCTTTAAGGGAATTTGTATTTTCCTAAAAAATAACTCTTTTACTTTTTTATATGATGGTTGTGCTTTTCCAATTTAAACTAATATAAAACTATGCAAATGTGCCTGCAATGAATCAGACTCCGTTCTCAGTTAACTTAATTGGGCATTTATTTTTTTTCAAATACTCCTGGTATAGATGCTGTAGATTTATTTTGTGTTGTTGCATAATGATATATATGAATGAAGTGCGTGCTAAAAAAGCAATTCTAATATATACTGCTTATTTTGTCAAAAGAAATAAAACAATAAAGTTTCATTACTTTTCGAGACAATACCAACAGCAAAGGGCATTCAACAAATACAATTTGTTAAAACCATGAAAAATGACACTACCTACTACAAACATTACACTAACATGATTCGTACAAAGAATTTGTGTTCCATTAAGTAAATCATGGTACAGGAGATGTTGCAAGTGATATTATTGATAATGAAGACAATGACTTATTCTGTTAAGTAGCGGAAACTGAGAGGTTGCTATGTGGTTATAGTGTTTGTTAATTTTAGACTTTTTTACATTATTTTATATTATATTTAAATTAAACCATCATTAAAAGTTCTTTTGTGTGGAAAATAATTTTTTTAAACTTATTTTAATTATTTTGTTTAGTATTTAAACTGAATTTTTGCTGAAATTACATTATGGACAAAATGTCTCAAGAGTAACACTAACAAGGAAGGTCTCCATACTGGGCATACTCAGAATATTTTGAAAAAAAAAATACCAATTAAACTACTTATGTATCTAATAAAGGATCAGTCAAATTTAGCGGCGGAATTACATTAGAAAGTCTGTAAAAAAATAAAATACTTTCGAGTATTTGGCGCGAAAAGAGGAAAGCGTTACGCGATTTGGCGAGCAGTACTTTTCCTCGCCAGTAGTAGGAAAAGGAGAGTACGGGCTCAGCAGGGTGCACGGGTGCACCGTGCACCCTCTGTTACCCCTCCGACACCGCCTTCCGCCCATCCCCTCCGACACCCTCATCCCGTCCCCCCTCCGACACCGCCTGTGGTACCCCCTCCGCCACCGCCTGTGGTACCCCCTCCGCCACCGTCCCCTAGCGGGAAAAATGACGTTTTTAGAGTATTTTTCTATTATAACATGAGAGTTGAATGTTAGATCGACTAGATTATTATGCTATAGGATGGAGATTAAATTTACATTTGAATTTTGAACAACCTTTACTTTAATGAGTATTATTAATTAAGCAAAACAATGGAAAATATCAATTTTTTAGGAAAAAAGCTGATTTCTGTAGATTATTTTCAACTACAAGATCAGAATATCAACTTAAATGGGAAAGTTAAGCATATATTTGAATTTTGAACAATCTTTACCTTAATGAGTATTATTAATTAAGCAAAATAATGGAAAATATCAATTTCTTAGGAAAACAAAACGATTTCTGTTGATTATTTTCAACTACATGATCAGAATAACAAATTAAATGGGGAAAGTTAAACATATATTTGAATTTTGAACAATCTTTACCTTAATGAGTATTATTAATTAAGCAAAACAGTGGAGAATACCAATTTCTGAGGAAAAAAAGCTGATTTCTGTAGATTTTCTTTTAACTGCAAGATCAGTATATCAACTTAAATGGAGAAAGTTAACCATATATTTCAATTTTGAACAATCTTTACCGTAATGTGTATTATTAATTAAGCAAAACAGTGGAAAATATCAATTTCTTAGGAAAAAAGCTGAACTTTTTCAAGTACAAGATCAGAATATACTCTTAAATGGGGAAAGTTAAACGCGTACATTTGAGTTTGAAGAATCTTTACACCTTAATGAGTATTATTAATTAAGCAAAACAGTGGAAAATACCAATTTCTGAGGAAAAAAGCTGATTTCTGAAGATTTTATTCAACTACAAGCTCAGAATATCAACATAAATGAAGAAAGTTACACATATATTTGAATTTTGAACAATCTTTACCTTAATGAGTATTATTAATTAAGCAAAACAATGAAAAATAACAATTTTAAAGGAAAAAAGCCGATTTCTGTAGATTATTTTCAACTACAAGATCAGAATATCAACTTAAATGGAGAAAGTGAAACATATTTTTGAATTTTGGATTATCAATACCTTAATGAGCATTATTAATTATGCAAAATAATGAAAATATCAATTTTTAATGAAAAAGCAGATACTTTAGATCCTTTAGATTTTTTTTTTCAACTATAAGATAGGGATATCATCTTAAAAGGAAAATTTAAACATATAATTTAGTTTTTGATCCACCATTACCTTAATAAATTTTGATAATTAAACAAATAACAAAGAATAATATCGAATTTTTAAAGAAAAAAGAATAATTTTATTAATCCAATAATGATTTTTACATCTTTATATAATACTTCGAACCTATCCAACGTTTTTATTCGTTATTGGTTTTAAAGTTTATCATTTTCATATAAAATTTCGAGTTTTCAAACCAATTACTTAATTTTACTACATTTTAAATGTGGATATTTCTAGGTAAATAGCCAATTTTACGTTACACTTAGTAATTTTACACCAACCTAATTGATTTTACAGTGTTTAGGCCAATGTAGGATTATGTTTCATCATCACACTTCTTCTAAAAGTAAAAATAACCAGATTTCCCGCCCCCCCCCCTTTCATGAATTACATCTACGCTCTCTTCAAACTCATAAGAAAATCCTGCGTTTCTCCCCCCTTGATGGGTGGAGGATACAATAGCGTTACGTCACTTGTTTAGAAAATATCGATATGTTGACGATTTGAACTTTTTTCAAGATGTATAAAAGAAAGTATCAATATTTTTACATTATTACAAGTATAATTTTACAGTTTAATGAATAATTATTTATTATTGGATACCCAATTTTATCAACAGATGAATTAACTATACCTGTGCTGAAACTACATTTCACATACTTAGCCACATTTAAAAAAAAATTCACTTCAATATGTAAATATTAAGTGCATTTTTATCATAACCCATGTTTTTCAACACTAGTTCCTATACGAGAATTTTGTTTATTAAATAGTATGTATTCACTTTCAAATTGCTTTTACTTGAAATTATATAAACCCTTTTAACAGAAAATTTGTTTAACCACAGAACGAATTGTATTTAACACGTTCAACCTCAATATCAATAATTAAACAAAACAATGGAAAATATCAATTTTTAAGAAGAAAAATAAAAACATATTTCTTTAGATTTTCTTTATTCAGCTACAAGATACGAGGATTTCAACTTAAAAGGGAAATTTAAACATTTATTTTAGCTTTTGACAAACCATTACCTTAATGAATTTTAATAATTGAACAAATAACAAAGGAAAATATTATTTTTTAATGAAAAAAGACAAATTTAAACGAATTTGATTAACTTTTACACTAGTTTGAGATTTTTCATTCTTTTAGATGCTAGCTATGTAGAATTTTAACCTCTCAACGAGACACACTTCAAGAAATACTCATTACTAAACAAAATAAATTAATTTTAATCTAATCAATTACTGAAAATTTTACATTTTAAAAATATTTTCATGAATGTACATAAAAGATACGAGTTTACAAACTAATATCCTTATTTTATTAAATTTAACTGGATTTTTTTATATTCGAGCTTAACTTTTATACACAAAGCATTATTTAATCAAATTCAGTACTTTCAGATTTAACGAAATTCAGCGATTTTTCACTTTTCAAACCAATCCTATGAGTTAAAAAACAACAGCGCCTCCTATAATTTTATAGCTTTGAGTGAAACGAGTCGAATTTTTTATACTGTTTGCTGTTTTCGTTATATGAAGACGTCAGCTTATATTCTCTAGTTTAACTAAAATGAGTAATATGCAAGAAATGTCTTAGCAGAGGAAGATTCAAGTCAATCTTACTTAAAGGATATGAAATCAGCTATACCCAGCCAAGAAGCACATGCTTCGAACATTGAAATATTACCCTCTTCACCAGAACAACTAAAACCAGCTTTTTCTTGCAATCAATGCGAGAAATCCTATTAAGAAAAGAATGCATTAAACAAGCATCAAATATCCCATTTGGAGAAAAAACCCTTTGAATGTGAAATATGCTCAAAGACATTCATTCAAAGCAGTGATTTAAAACGACATAGTGTAACTCATTCCAGGACATCTACTACATATAAATGCGATCAATGCGGGAAAGATTATTTACAAAAGTTTCTGTTAACAATTCATAAGAGATCTCATAAGATGTTTTATGATTGTGATAAATGTTCCAACTCTTTTTTAACAAAGTCTGCTTTAACTAAACATAAAAAAGTTCATCCCAAGGAATATGAATGTAAACACTGCAACATTAAATTGTATGACGAAGTTGAATTTTTTCATCATAAAAAAGTTCACCCTAAGAAATATAGTTGTAAACACTGTAAAATTATCTTTTATCTCCAGAGGGAGTTTATTCATCATCTGATCAACATGCATAAATGAAAAATGCAAACTTTGTTAAGTCATAAACTTGATTTGAATATCTGTATATTTTAAAAATGTATATGTACTCCTATAACTGTTGAAAATGATGAATAAGTATTGTTTAACTGAAAAAGCTTTTGTCGTTTATTTTCACCATATCAACTTGTGATTTTTCTTGACCCTATCTCATCAAGTCCAAACGATTTTACTAAAATTTTAATATACATATTGTATATTTTTTAAGTTTATAATTTTTTTAATATCTTATCGAATGAAACATGAGTTAACTATCTTTTATTAATTTCATATTAAAACTCTAACGTTTTCCATATAATTTTATTATGTTCCGTCTAAATTTTATCTACCCAATTAAATTCTATAATCCCTTCTTATTAGCAAACATTACTATTTAACTGGAAATTTCAGATTAATGTTTTTCTTTTTTCATGATTGTACATATAAAAATAAGAGTTTACAAACTAATTTCCATAATTTATCACATTTGAACTTAATTTTTATACTCAAATCTTTATTTAATCAAATTTTTATACTTTCTGATTCAGTGAAATTCGATGATTTTTCATTTTTTAAACCAATACCACAATATTTATCGACATTGGACTTGATTCTTCCCTTGTATATTTTTACATTTCACAATTAAAATAGATATAATTTTAGGACAGCAATAGACTTAAAAATTGATTATACTCAATTTTCACCTTATATGAATTGGTCCTACATGACATTTCTTATTGCTGCAAAACACTTGATATATTAAAATTAGTCCGAGTTATTCAGTCTATATTATTAATCAAATTATCATATGTTTCATCTTACACTTCTAAGATTTCTGAATTATCATGCATCAAGTTGCTTAAAATATTAATACTGTGTTTATAGCTCTATTGATACATAGCCTACATGAATATAATCTTTAATTTTAACATTTCATATTTTAAATGACCTATTTTCAAAACTAAACTATACGAATTTTTACTACATCAATTATCAATATCACAGAATGATTTATGCTTCACACTTTTATAATAATTATCAGATTTTTATAACATAATTTCTTGATAACATATATTATACTACTGATTTGTACGCATGAGTGAGTTGTCACGTGATCAAAACGATTGAGAATAATATAAATTTTTGAAAAGCAGCGCAGTATTTCTCATTTCAACTGTTAAACTTGGAAGAGAAGGTGACTTTATGTGCGCAACTCTGATAAATTTCCAGATTTTAAGTCAAGTGAGGAATCGATTTCTTTGTTAGTGAATAAAGTAAGTTTTAGTATACCATTACAACATATATGTATTAATAAAAATAAATAAATAATTGATTACTTATATATTAAACCGTTCCTAAGTATATAAATATATTTCTTTTATTGTACAGATGTTGCAGCAAGATGAATCAAAACAGCAGCAATCCTCTTTATCAGAAATGGATGATCTGAATGATTCGCTCTTAGCACATGTAGAGTTAAAGAATAATAAATATGTAAGTACTTAGATATGAAATACTATAATTCATATATGAAACGTAATTAGAGTAAATTTAAAATCAAATATTTTATTGTTTGAACTTTAACAAATGTTTTTTATCCATATCATTGAAGAGAATTCTAATTGTTTACATTTATTTCTCTCACAGATGTGTTCTATTTGCTACAAACAATTTTTAAGTAAATGGAATTTAAAAGAACATACACAAATCCATACAGATGAAAAACCCTATACTTGTGAAGATTGCCAAAAGCCGTTTTCAAGAAAATATGTATAAAAAATGCATACTACATCATATAGTCTATCACCAGCTGTATGTAAACTTTGTGAAGCTATTCAAGAAATAACCAGACGTTTGAAGATTTTAACAATCAAGGAAGAGATTTAGACTATGCACTCAACCTATTTGCAAAATTGAAATTTCGAAGGTACAAAGTGGATGTAAAGAAATTTTTGTTACCCATGATTCTCGTAACCACAATGAATTTGGATATTATTCATAATGTATTCCTTAAATTGTTATAATAAATATTCGTTTATCTGCACTTATCGACGTGTTTATTTATATCTCCTAACATTTTAAACGAAAAACGCTTTCCCATCTTAAAAAATTTCATAAGAACAAATAAAAATTAACAGATGAATGAAAAAATATGCATGTTCACAAAGTTTTCTAGATATATTTACAAAAATGTTTACAAAATAAAAAATTTGCAAGAGTAAAAGACAAAATTTCACAAAACTAAAAAAAAAATACAACATAACATTTTTTTTCTTCTTACAAATGTGAGTTTTTAGAAAAGTAGGAAAAATTACACTTAGTTTTTTTTTTCAAAACTGAAAAAAAAAATATTTTTACAAAAAATATTTTTACAAAAAAATATTTTTACAAAAAATATTTTTACAAAAAAATTTTTTTACAAATTTTTTTTTTTACAAAAAATATTTTTACAAAAAATATTTTTACAAAAAAATTTTTTTACAAATTTTTTTTTTTTACAAAAAATATTTTTACAAAAAAAAAATTAAAAAAGTAAAAAAAAAATATATATATATAACATAAAAAATAAAAAAAAATACAAAATTTGTGAAAAAAATTGCAAAAAAGTTTGAAAAAAAATTTACAAAAAAGTTATGAAAAAGTTTCAAAAAATGATATTTTAAATATAGTGTATAATGGTTGGCCAACCATTATACACTATATTTAAAATATCATTTTTTGAAACTTTTTCATAACTTTTTTGTAAATTTTTTCCACAAATTTTGTAATTTTTTTTTAATTATTTTTTATGTTATAATTTTTTTTTACTTTTGTATTTTTTTTGTAAAAATATTTCTTGTAAAAAAAAAAAAATTGTAAAAAAATTTTTTGTAAAAAAAATTTTTGTAAAAATATATTTTGTAAAAATATTTTTTGTAAAAATATTTTTTTTCACTTTTGAAAAAAAAATCTAACTGTAATTTTTTTTCCTACTTTTCTAAAAACTCACATTTGTAAGAAAAAAAAATGTTATGTTGTATTTTTTTTTAGTTTTGTGAAATTTTGTCTTTTACTCTTGCAAATTTTTTATTTTGTAAACATTTTTGTAAATATATCTAGAAAACTTTGTGAACATGCATATTTTTTCATTCATCTGTTAATTTTTATTTGTTCTTATGAAATTTTTTAAGATGGGAAAGCGTTTTTCGTTTAAAATGTTAGGAGATATAAATAAACACGTCAATAAGTGCAGATAAACGAATATTTATTATAACAATTTAAGGAATACTTTATGAATAATATCCAAATTCATTGTGGTTACGAGAATCATGGGTAACAAAAATTTCTTTACATCCACTGTGTGCCTTCGAAATTTCAATTTTGGGACATTGTGGTAACTCTTATGCAAATAGGTTGAGTACATAGTCTAAATCTCTTCCTTGATTGTTAAATTCTTCAAACGTCTGGTTATTTCTTGAATATCTTCACAATGTTTACATACAGCTGGTGATAGACTATATGATGTAGTATGCATTTTATATTCATATTTTCTTGAAAACGGCTTTTGGCAATCTTCACAAGTATAGGGTTTTTTATCTGTATGGATTTGTGTATGTTCTTTTAAATTCCATTTACATAAAAAATGTTTGTAGCAAATAGAGTACATCTGTGAGAGAAATAAATGTAAACAATTAGAATTCTCTTCAATGATATGGATAAAAAATATTTGTTAATGTACAAACAATAAAATATTTGATTTTAAATGTACTCTAATTACGTTTCATATATGAATTATAGTGTTTCATATCTAAGTACTTACATATTTATTATTCTTTAACTCTACATGTGCTAAGAGCGAATCATTCAGATCATCCATTTCTGATAAAGAGGATTGCTGCTGTTTTGATTCATCTTACTGCAACATCTGTACAATAAAAGAAATATATTTATATACTTAGGAACGGTTTAATATATAACTAATCATTTATTTATTTATTTTTATTAATACATATATGTTGTAATGATATACTAAAACTTACTTTATTCACTAACAAAGAAATCGATTCCTCACTTGAATTAAAATCTGGAAATTTATCAGAGTTGCTCACTTAAAGTCACCTTCTCTTCCAAGTTTAACAGTTGAAATGAGAAATACTGCGCTGCTTTTCGAAAATTTATATTATTCTCAATCGTTTTGATCACGTGACAACTCACTCATGCGTACAAATCAGTAATATAATATATGTTATCAAGAAATTATGTTATAAGAATCTGATAATTATTAGAAAAGTGTGAAGGATAAATCATTCTGTGATATTGATAAGTGATGTAGTAAAAATTCATATAGTTTAGTTTTAAAAATAGGTCATTTAAAATATGAAATGTTAAAATTAAAGATTATATTCATGTAGGCTATGTATCAATAGAACTATAAACACAGTATTAATATTTTAAGCAACTTGATGGATGATAATTCAGAAATCTTAGAAGTGTAAGATGAAACATATGATAATTTGATTAATAATATAGACTGAATAACTCGGACTAATTTTAATATATCAAGTGATTGTAGCAATAAGAAATGTCATGTAGGACCAATTCATATAAGGTGAAAATTGAGTATAATCAATTTTTAACTCTATTGCTGTCCTAAGTCTATATCTATCTTAATTGTGTAATGTAAAAATATACAAGGGAAGAATCAAGTTCAATGTCGATAAATATTGTGGCATTGGTTTAAAAAATGAAAAATCATCGAATTTCACTGAATCAGAAAGTATAAAAATTTGATTAAATAATGTTTTGAGTGTAAAAATTAAGTTCAAATGTGATAAATTATGGAAATTAGTTTGTAAACTCTTATTTTTATATGTACAATCATGAAAAAAGAAAAACATTAATGTGAAATTTCCAGTTAAATAGTAATGTTTGCTAATAAGAAGGGATTATAGAATTTAATTGGGTAGATAAAATTTAGACGGAACATAATAAAATTATATGGAAAACGTTAGGTTTTTAATATGAAATTAATAAAAGATAGTTAACTCATGTTTCATTCGATAAGAAATTAAAAAATATATAAACTTAAAAAATATACAATATGTATTTTAAAATTTTAGTAAAATCGTTTGGACTTGATGAGATAGAGTCAAGAAAAATCACAAGTTGATATGGTAAAAATAAACGACAAAAGCTTTTTCAGTTAAACAATACTTATTCATAATTTTCAACAGTTATAGGAGTACATATACATTTTTAAAATATACAGATATTCAAATCAAGTTTATGACTTAACAAAGTTTGCATTTTTCATTTATGCATGTTGATCAGATGATGAATAAACTCCCTCTGGAGATAAAAGATAATTTTACAGTGTTTACAACTATATTTCTTAGGGTGAACTTTTTTATGATGTAAAAATTCAACTTCCTCATACAATTTAATGTTGCAGTGTTTACATTCATATTCCTTGGGATGAACTTTTTTATGTTTAGTTAAAGCAGACTTTGTTAAAAAAAAGTTGGAACATTTATCACAATCATAAAACTTGTTATGAGATCTCTTGTGAATTGTTAACAGAAACTTTTGTAAATAATCTTTCCCGCATTGATCGCATTTATATGTAGTAGATGTCCTGGAATGAGTTTCACTATGTCGTTTTAAATCACTGCTTTGAATGAATGTCTTTGAGCATATTTCACATTCAAAGGTTTTTTCTCCAAATGGGATATTTGATGTCTGTTTAATGCATTCTTTTTTGAATAGGATTTCTCGCATTGATTGCAAGAAAAAGCTGGTTTTAGTTGTTCTGGTGAAGAGGGTAATATTTCAATGTTCGACGCATGTGCTTCTTGGCTGGGTATGGCTGATTTCATATCCTTTAAGTAAGATTGACTTGAATCTTCCTCTGCTAAGATTTTTCTTGCATATTACTCATTTTAGTTAAACTAGAGAATATAAGCTGACGTCTTCATATAACGAAAACAGCAAACAGTATAAAAAATTCGACTCGTTTCACTCAAAGCTATAAAATTTTAGGAGGCGCTGTTGTTTTTTAACTCATAGGATTGGTTTGAAAAGTGAAAAATCGCTGAACTTCGTTAAATCTGAAAGTACTGAATTTGATTAAATAATCCTTTGTGTATAAAAGTTAAGCTCGAATGTAAAAAAATCCAGTTAAATTTAATAAAATAAGGATATTAGTTTGTAAACTCGTATCTTTTATGTACATTCATGAAAATATTTTTAAAATGTGAAATTTTCAGTTATTAATTAGATTAAAATTAATTTATTTTGTTTAGTAATGAGTATTTCTTGAAGTGTGTCTCGTTGAGAGGTTAAAATTCTACATAGCTAGCATCTAAAAGAATGAAAAATCTCAAACTAGTGTAAAAGTTAATCAAATTCGTTTAAATTTGTCTTTTTTCATTAAAAAATAATATTTTCCTTTGTTATTTGTTCAATTATTAAAATTCATTAAGGTAATGGTTTGTCAAAAGCTAAAATAAATGTTTAAATTTCCCTTTTAAGTTGAAATCCTCGTATCTTGTAGCTGAATAAAGAAAATCTAAAGAAATCTGTTTTAATTTTTCTTCTTAAAAATTGATATTTTCCATTGTTTTGTTTAATTATTGATATTGAGGTTGAACGTGTTAAATACAATTCGTTCTGTGGTTAAACAAATTTTCTGTTAAAAGGGTTTATATAATTTCAAGTAAAAGCAATTTGAAAGTGAATACATACTATTTAATAAACAAAATTCTCGTATAGGAACTAGTGTTGAAAAACATGTGTTATGTTAAAAATGCACTTAATATTTACATATTGAAGTGAAATTTTTTAAAAATGTGGCTAAGTATGTGAAATGTAGTTTCAGCACAGGTATAGTTAATTCATCTGTTGATAAAATTGGGTATCCAATAATAAAAAAATAATTATTCATTAAACTTTAAAAATTATACTTGTAATAATGTAAAAATATTGATACTTTCTTTTATATATCTCGAAAAAAGTTCAAATCGTCAACATATCGATATTTTGTAAACAAATGACGTAACGCTATTGTATCCTCCACCCTTCAAGGGGGGAGAAACACAGGATTTTCTTATGAGTTTGAAGAGAGCGTAGATGTAATTCATGAAAGGGGGGGCGGGAAATCTGGTTATTTTTACTTTTAGAAGAAGTGTGATGATGAAACATAATCCTACATTGGCCTAAACACTGTAAAATCAATTAGGTTGGTGTAAAATTACTAAGTGTAAGACAAAATTGGCTATTTACCTAGAAATATCCACATTTAAAATGTAGTAAAATCAAGTAATTGGTTTGAAAACTCGAAATTTTATATGAAAATGATAAAATTTAAAACCAATAACGAATAAAAACGTTGGATAGGTTCGAAGTATTATATAAAGATGTAAAAATCATTATTGGATTCATAAAATTAATCTTTTTTCTTTAAAAATTCGATATTATTCTTTGTTATTTGTTTAATTATCAAAATTTATTAAGGTAATGGTGGATCAAAAAATAAATTATATGTTTAAATTTTCCTTTTAAGATGATATCCCTATCTTATAGTTGAAAAAAAATCTAAAGGATCTAAAGAATCTGCTTTTTCATTAAAAATTGATATTTTCATTATTTTGCATAATTAATAATACTCATTAAGGTATTGATAATCCAAAATTCAAAAATATGTTTCACTTTCTCCATTTAAGTTGATATTCTGATCTTGTAGTTGAAAATAATCTACAGAAATCGTTTTTTTTTTCTTTAAAATTGTTATTTTTCATTGTTTTGCTTAATTAATAATACTCATTAAGGTAAAGATTCTTCAAAATTCAAATGTACGCGTTTAACTTTCCCCATTTAAGAGTATATTCTGATCTTGTACTTGAAAAAGTTCAGCTTTTTTCATTAAAAATTGATATTTTTCATTGTTTTGCTTAATTAATAATACTCATTAAGGTAAAGATTGTTCAAAATTCAAATATATGTGTAACTTTCTCCATTTATGTTGATATTCTGAGCTTGCAGTTGAATAAAATCTTCAGAAATCAGCTTTTTTCCTCAGAAATTGGTATTTTCCACTGTTTTGCTTAATTAATAATACTCATTAAGGTAAAGATTCTTCAAAATTCAAATGTACGCGTTTAACTTTCCACATTTAAGAGTATATTCTGATCTTGTACTTGAAAAAGTTCAGCTTTTTTCCTAAGAAATTGATATTTTCCACTGTTTTGCTTAATTAATAATGCTCATTAATATAAAGATTGTTCAAAATTCAAATATATGGTTAACTTTCTCCATTTAAGTTGATATACTGATCTTGTAGTTAAAAGAAAATCTACAGAAATCAGCTTTTTTTCCTCAGAAATTGGTATTCTCCACTGTTTTGCTTAATTAATAATACTCATTAAGGTAAAGATTGTTCAAAATTCAAATATATGCTTAACTTTCCCATTTAAGTTGATATTCTGATCTTGTAGTTGAAAATAATCTACAGAAAACAGCTTTTTTCCTAAAAAATTGATATTTTCCATTGTTTTGCTTAATTAATAATACTCATTAAGGTAAATTTTGTTCAAAATTCAAATGTAAATTTAATCTTCATCTTATAGCATAATAATCAAGTCGATCTAACATTCAACTCTCATGTTATAATAGAAAAATACTCTAAAATGTCATTTTTCCCGCTAGGGGGCGGTGGCGGAAGGGGTACCAGAGGCGGTATCGGAGGGGGGACGGGATGAGTGTATCGGAGGGGGAGGGGACGGAAGGCGGTGTCGGAGGGGATACCAGAGAGTGCAAGGTGCACCCTGCTGAGCCCGTACTCTCCTTTTCCTACTACTCTCGCCAAAAGCAAACGATTTTAATGCATCTGAAAACTATTTGTTAATTGATTTTTAGAATGCGTGTAAAAAAGTATTTAATGAAAATAAACATAAACAATGAGAGAGTTTAATAAATACATTTTTTCGTCTTACATATTTATGTTGCTTGTTACTTAATTTTATAACAATTTCATCTATATAAAATATTTTCATATATTTAAGCGTAATCCAAAATAAAGGCAAGATTCATTTAGCAGTTATTCATTTCAAACCAAGGAGTTCGTCGTTTCCATAGCAGCAAGATAGAACCGACAGCGCTCAATTGGACTTAACTTTGAGATATTGAAACAATTTTAATTTTGTTTTAATTCATAAAATTTGATATTTAACTTTCATTATAAATACATATATGACAAAACTATAGCTAAATCAAAATAAAACTGACAAAACTACAGTTATTTAAGTTAAATTTATTTAAACAAGTTCAATATGAAATATTTTTATCTTAAAGAGTATTCGACATGAAAAATATTTTTCGAAATATGATTTCATCGCCAACCGATGATAAATCGCCAAATAAACGAAAATTTCATTATTTTTTTACGAACGTTCTATCGGGGTTCCGCCAAAAAATTTCTTTTAAAGATATATATCCACATGAGACGAACACTATGTATTTTTTTCAGATTTTTCTGAATATGCCCGTATGGAGACCTTCCTTGTTAGCATTTTTCAAAATCAAATTCATGTGTTATCAGATGAGTTCAATGATTAATACTTTTTAAAAAGATATAATTACTCTGCTATATTCTGTAAAATTTAATTCTATAGTCTGATATAATTCACAGAATTTCTGCGTCAAACACAAATTTTGAAAATTGCATTTTTTTGTGGTCACAAGAGTAACAAAATTTTCATTTATTACCTAGCCAAACTAAATGCATTTTGTTACAAATTGTATGTTGTTTAGGAAAGTAGAGTACATGTATTTTTAAGAAGTTGCATCAAATTTATCTTAAATATATTTTGTAATAAAAGAATTGGAAATATATATGGAAATTTGCTCTGGTGGTCACAAGAGTAACAGTGGACGTTCCCATATATCAAAAATATATATCGAGCTCCACATTTAAACTTGATAATAATAATAACACCAATAGACACAAAATAGGTGTTAATCAAAGACATTTTGTATACGTTTTTTGTTTTCATCAAACCACGTATTTCCACTTCTTACAGCTATACAGAAATACACTTACTGAAAATAGAAACATATAATATTATTTATAAAATATGGACATTGATAGGAATTCTAGAATGTGTTGGCATTCAGATAAAGTTTGTAATATTTAGTTAACAATGTAGCGTAGAATAATGAATTTTTCGAGCGATGGGAGAGGGCGGGTGGGTCAACCGCCGCGGCGAGCGGCCCCTATTCGTCCGCAGCCCTTATTCTTCCACCTACAGATCAAATACAGAGCTGTTCAAAAGAATTTGAATACGTATTTGCTATGTATGGTAACTGCTGAAATCAGTTTTTCAAATGTTTTATGCGTTTTCTAAAATGGTTACTTAGTTCTGTTATATAACTTATTTCCCTAAATAACGAAGTTTTGTTAAAGCATTCAGGAAGTGTTGGAAGGTGTTTCATAATCTATGATTAACGCATGATTTTTCTTACTTGTTTAATTTATTAAATGCTCTTTGCTACTTAATTTTTGATCAAAATTCATGAAACTGATAAGGGAGAATACTGATTTTGCTTGAAAAGAATCTGTGTATGCATTTTAAAATCCGACTTCATTAAAACAAATTTTATTTATAACTTAATATAAGACAGAATTTTGATGAAAATTGATATGAAATTCCCAAAATATCTCTAAAAAATTAACTATTTAAGGGATTAAAAAATCGATACGTAGATTTATTTGTAATATAATTTTACGTGATTAAAATCCAAAATCGAGGAAATATCTAAACTAGTCGTTGGGGGCCACCGTAATACTTACCCATCATGGATATAGATAATATAAAATATGAAAATAAAACATGTGATATTTGCTAAGCATTGTACCATGTTACGTTTATACATAATTTAATTTATTTGGACTCCCTTAAATATAATTAAAGCACACATCTCATATACGCCCCATATTGGCGCGATTTTTTTTTTTATGACGCCAATGTCATATACGCAACGGGTACTTAACTGGCGCCAAAGTGTCGTTATTTTGCTTGATATGGTAACCCGGATGATGTTGTTTATGCTTTTGAAGTTTTCGCCAAATTGGCAATCGCGCCAATATGGAGCATATATGACATCTGTGCCATAATTAATATAACCCCTTAAGCTAATGTTACTTTTTGTTGCATTAAAATATCTCAATTTGTTGATTTTCTGTAAGCAAGTATTGGTTTACAATGTAAGTCAATAAAACAATGGAAGTTAATAAAAGAGAATTAACAGCGAATAATAAAAATAATATATAAGACAACATTTGAACGGAGGGTGGTTTTGGTATCTGGGTGTCATGATAGGCAAAAGTATAGCAAAATGTCCTGAAGTGTTTTCCTTCGTACGACGGCTGCAATAGATAGCTCACTTTTTTAAAAGAAAGCTACCTAAAAGTATAGACAATTTTGAAGACCACTGTATATCATTTCATTAATTATATATATATTTCACTTTATTTGTTTGAGTTTATTTTTATCTCATGTTTGCACAGAAGTCTGTGCCTCATGAAGGTATTCTTCTTGCGCTGCGAATATGCAGTCTTGAAAATAAATGAAATTTTGGTTGCGATGTTTGCTCTATACCTTGGTCGGCTATACTTATGACCAGGGTTCGAGTCCGGCTTGACACTTTTTACACTGTTGTCTTTACGCTTAGTTAACAATGCAAAAATGCATGCAATTAAAATATTTTATATTTATTCTGTAAATCTCAAATAATAGTAATCCAGTAAATTTAGACCAAAAATAGGCTTCTTCCTGGATGGTTTAGGAAAAGATTTTTTCTCTTTCTTCCTGCATATTTTTGGGGTGCAGAACACGATTTTTAACTTTGCCACTGCGTATCTGGTCTGCTTAAAAAATATATGCGTAAAAACATGAAAAAAATTTTTTGTTGTTGTTTTTCTTTGTATTCGGTAGAGTGTTATTGAAACATTTCATTGTTATTGTACATTTGAGAATTGTACATTGAAAATATTGTACATTTTTTAAAAGAATTATTTCACCAAATTAAACTAGAGACAATGTCCCACATCTTTCATATAAAGTTTTTTTTTCTATGATAGTGTTATTTCACTACGAGTAATTTCACACACAAGTAAAATGAATTTTTGCGATATATTTAAATTCCATTATCGGAGGAAGCAGAAAAAAATTAATGTAACGTTTTCATAAATGCAAAACGAGTTGTAGGGTGTCTGTGAAAAAACTCCATGGCGCTACGCGGATAATACCACATGAATCACCTCCCCCTCACCTTGAGGGTTTTTTTTCGCGTGTTAAAATTGAAATTTCAGCTGTTTGTTTTTGTACATGTCTCGTCATCGGTTCGGTTATGAATTTGCCTTAATGTATGTTCATTGCGATTTTATTTACATATCATGTATTTTAAAACCGTCCCGTGAGAGATGAGGTGATATTCACATTGGCAGAATTTTATAAATGAAACGGGGTTACAGGACGTAACTAAAATAACAGAAGTGAAACGAAAAGGTGTTGAGTCCTTCAGATTAGCAAGTAAAAAACGAAAAGATGCGAATAGCATTTTTAATGAACAAGGAATCTCTAAGGATCCATTAAAGAAGCCGTAAACAGTACACAAACTAAAAGCTCATTGCTGCCCACTTGAAGAGTGGTTTTAAAGGCGCAGAAAACCAACCAAAATTACGTTCAATTATACAAAAGTTTTCGTTTTGAAGTCATTACTTTTTGTGTTGAGAATAAATCCTACCATACTTTAAACAAAAGAAATTCATAAAGCAATAACTAAACGAAATATAGTGTTCACAGATCGTTAATTGACAGTCCTAGAAAAACTTAAACAACTTGCTGAAAATCATGATGACGAGTGGGTGTGCATCGTAATTCACAGACTAGATGACATGACTGACTTGGTTACTGCTGATATAGAGTATCAGCGATGACAGCGATGACCACCTCGGGAACTCAGCTTTCGCTTTAGAGTTTTAGTGCAATCCCGAGGGGTAGACCACATCCACTCCTCCCGACTCTCAACCAGAGACTGAGAGGGAGCGTCGGGTCCCTGATCAAGCTGCTGAGATTTATTTCGGTTACTATGAGATTTACAATTACAATCACAATTGGTTACCCAATTTTTCTGGGCGAACCGAAGATTTCACATCGAAATATATGACTGTATGTAGTGATTACATGAGGATTATTTCACCTATTGTGATTGCATAATTGTTTACAATTTTCTTGGATATATATACGTCACAGTACATTTAACACACAATATTTAACATGACAATTAGAAACACATTACAACACAATATCAAACACCTACTATTTACATGACTGTGTGTAGTGATTACATGTGGATCATTTGAATGTGATTGCATAATTATTTACATTTTTCATGGATTTACAGGGATTTCACAGTACATTAAACACACAATATTGAACATCACAATTAGAAACACATTACAACACACCTACTATTTACAATTTGCGCATACAAGAGTTTCGAGAGATGCACAAGATAAAAATTCAAAAGTGATAGAAGTTTCTGGCACCCGCTAATAACCCGTTTCTCCCTCCATGCTACACCCTAGTGATGGAGTCGGACTAGAATGGCTCTGGATTTGAAAAGGTGTACTCGTTTGTTTCTATAAACCTCATGCATTGTATGATCTTGTTGAGTAGTTGTGGTTTCTCTTTTACATCCCGCCACCAACTTGCTAAATTCATACGTGTGTGTTTTTTGAGATGATAATGCGATGTTAATGTACAGTATAATACATAGTGTAACGATGTTGACGGCAAGCCACAAATGCATAGTGGGGAGTCTCTTTTGTTAATTTTGTATAAGTGTTCCTGAAAGGGGCCGTGATTTGTTAAAAATATGTGTAAGTATCTGTTGTTTACGAAATACTTGTGGTCAACCAATGGCAAGAATTCCTTCGTATATCGGCCTGTGTCTGAATCCGTCCAGCGTTTTTGCCAATTTTTTTAACAGATTCTGCTTTGTCTGTGATTTTAGTGAAGAAGCTGGATATGGTAAAAATGTATGTATTAGTGTTTCATCCGTTACTGCCGATTTTGCCAGTTGGTCAGCTGCCTCATTGCCCTCAACACATGAATGTCCTTTTGTCCAATTGAAGTATATGTCTTTTACTGTTGTTTGTAATTGTTGAAGAATTTTTAGTATTAAATAGTTTGTATTGTAAAAATTGTTTAATGCTTTTAAACTTGATAGGCTATCCGTTATGATTAAGTATTGTGAATGTTTGTCCGACTGTATCCACTCTAATGCTGAAGAGATCGCGAAGAGTTCTGACTGGAAGACGGAGTTATCCTGGGACAGTTTCGCTCTCCAAGTATAGATTTGCTCGTTTTTTTCGTACACACAAAATGCCGAGGCTGTGCCTTCGGGCATTTTGTAACCGTCCGTGTATATTGTAATTTTGCCTACATAGTCGTTTATTTCACAAATTTGTATTTCACTTGTTACTGGTGATGTTTTGTATTTTGAGCATTTTGGATAGTATAGTGGAGCAAAAGCGTTTTCTGTTGACTTGCCGAGACGAATCGTCCCCGAATACTCCGCCTCCAACTGTAAATCCAGTGGGGGGAGACCTGTGAGGACCTGCAGGGCGTTTGTTGACGTATTGCGATATGCTCTCGTTATCAGCAACAAAGCTTTCCTTTGTGCCGCGAGCAAAATCTGAAATGTATATAAAAGCTGTATCAGCACGCAAAACCCACAGAGAGGCAGGAAAGAGGAACATTTGCGTTTGACATAGATACAGCCATGCAAGTATTGTTTATTTTATTTATTTTTTTTATCTGGAGGAAATTATACAACAATGACAATTTTCTCAAGAAGAATTAACTGGCCAGATTAAAGCAGATGAATACTGTGCTTCAATGAAAACAGTCAAAGCTAGTATGAGCAAGTACACCTCTAAACAAGTATGAAAAGTATATTGTTATATCAACCTACAAACAAGGTATCTGCTTTTTACTTTAAGAACACGGGTCTTAAGATTTTGACTGATGTTTGGTATTAACAACGATGCTCATATCTCCAGGAAGAATAACGTCGTATTGTTCAGACTGAAGTGAAGACAATTGCTAAAGATATTTGGTCTCAGGCTTATGAATCAACTGAATATCCTTCTCCAGACGAGTTTTTGAAAAGAGAATGATTCTCTCATTCCAGAAATAATAAAAATTTTCATAGAGATACTGCTTTAAAAAAAGGAAAACGAAACCTTGATAAGTGCTAGAGCAGGAGTACTGCACTAGATCACAGCATCATTGCGGAGATAATACCAAGCTGCTTTCTTTTAAGACCGTGGCAAATATAGCATTGTTCAATCCAACAGAAGATGCAGCTCAATATCCATGTCTGAGAGTTTACCACCAAGAATAGCTATGGGTAGGTAACTTTAAATAACCGGAGAAATAATTATTATGTAATGTAGTTTTAGTTTCGAGTTCTTAGAATTGCACAAAAATACTCCAACTAATAATTTTACAAGAAAAATGGAATTTTATTTAAAAAAAATTAAGTCATGGTGATTCATATAATAAATTGGGAACACAGTAAAATGGGAAAGAGAGCCCGTAACACACAATGCGCTTGAGGCGCAATTCTTAATTGCATCTTTTAGAGATGGTGGTCTGCAGAGAAGACGGGCTCGCTAGTAGTCAGATATATTGGCGGTATACAATATTGCCATTTTACAAACTTTCTGACGCATTGGCGGGAGGTTTAGCAGAAAATAATATGGCAACCGGGATGCACGACAACCCTACTGTATTTCATGTAAGAGCGCTATAAAGTCTGGGTTTATTTGATTTAACAGCAACGAATTGAGCTTAAATGCGATTGGGAAATCTTAATGAATCTATGGAAAATGCACAGAACAAGCATATGTGCTAAGATAAATGAAATATATTTGAAACCGCAATTCCCATAAAATGCTTTTATTATTTTTTTATTTATTTTTACCCGTCAAATTCTAGTTGCAATTAAGAATAACTTGTTTACAGCGTAAATAAAATACGATAAAAGAAAATCTAATGCTAAAAAGACAGATGCACTTAGGTCTTTTGTGTATTTGGTTACTTTTAAATAAAGACCGTTAAGAAATAAAAATTTATAATTATGCGAGAATGGAATTATGATAACTAGAAAATGAAATCATAAATCTTTGTATTTGAAAATGTTGAGTTACGTTTGTTGGGAAAATGAGAGGGAAAAAAGAAAAAAGATGATTTCACATGTTTATAGTAGATTTTGATTAACGGGAGGCAGGAAATTGATATGTTGCAGAGACAGCTGCCACAAATGGGGATGAAATAAAACCAAGGAAAGCATCACACGCATAACAACTGTAGAGCCTCACGCATCAGAAGCTGTTATATAAAAAAAAATCCTGTCGAACCACAACAAACTGCAATGGAAAGTATGGCTGTAAGAAAGCAGGTTTGTATTGTTCTCTCCTCTGCCTAAACAGCGATTATACCACCTCTTTTATCGCCGAAAATAACTTGAAAGGAGACGTTGACGACTCTTTACTCCAGGATATTTGAAGTCAAGAGGAGACACAGACTGAGCCGTTAAAACTTTAATGTCTGAGCAAATTCAAACGTAAATCTCCCTTTGGATTGGTGGTATATGGCACTTTTCAGGATTTTTGGAAGATATGTATTTAATATTTTCTTTATTATAAACTTCAAACTGTTCTTATTCTAAATCAAGAAACTAGTTGATTTTTCTTTCTTTTTTTCTTTAGTTTCGCATAAGACAATATTATTTTTTAACATAAAATTTTACATATACTTGAATAAAAACTTACCCAAATGTTTTACAAATATCTGAAAATAGGTTTGATTTTTATATAAACATTATTTTCTAAAATTTGCATTTGTGTGATACATTTCAAAGCACAATAGCTGAGAAAGTTAAAAGTTTACCCCGAAAGACTCTCGAGCTTAGTTCGCTTCACCGAAAACGATAACCCGCGTGACATTCGGATTTAGATCTCAAAGTGTTAAGATAACGAAGCCTCCAGTCGAAGAACATCAAACAGACCCTTTAAAGCTACCAAAATGACATTAATTAGAAAACAACACTGCTTTTCCCTTTTTTCTGTTTAAAATCTTCCACATATGTTATTATTATATTAAACATATAACAGTTAAATTTGTACTTAAATCAGATCACCAGAAAAATAAAAATTGATGCTATCATCTACTCGAAGCGTTTGTGTTTTATATCTTTCTTAATCACCGGATTTCGATTCATTTTGTTAATGCTATAAAAGGTTTAAAATTTGGTAAGCAAATGTTAATATATTTGGAATGCAATTACAAATAACAAAAATTCTGCTATGAATAAATAGAGATACGATCGCGTTTTCTCCCTCCGACGATGGAACTTGAATATATCGCTAATTTTTTTTTTATTCGTATTGCCATAACTATTCATATTAGAAGAAAATATTGTATATGAAAAATGTAGGAAATTTTCTCTCGCGTAACTTGGTGCAATGATTATTTAAAAAAAGTTTAACCCCCCACAGAATACAACGAAAAAACAGAAAAAGCACCGTTTTTTTCATGTTTTTCGCTTATAACTCTTGCAGACCAGATACGAAGTGGCAAGTTGAAATTCGTGCTCAGCACCCCCCCCCTCCCCCAAAAAAAACATACAGGGAAAAAGTTCTAAACGTGTAGTAAAGTATTATGTATATTAAATAAATAACGCATTATTAAAAAATAAATAAAAGAATCATACACCAGCGCATTCATACGCAAGTATCATGTACTTCGACGATAACAGAGGTATCGTTCGAATAATTAAAAATATGTACCGGAAAAAATAGGAAGCTTAATATACTGTACATTCTAGGGTCACAGTGAAAATTTTAATATACAGTTAATTGGTACAAGTTAAAATTACCAACTCTTAGAAGTGTTCAGTGTACTTCCCTCCACAGACGGAATTTTCAAAAATTAAATGCCTTAAGCCATTCATTTCTTGGAATAGACGACAAATATTCTTTTATAGCCATACAAATATCATCTTCTAAATGGAAAAGGCGCCCACGTAAATTCCTTTTTATATTAAAAAAATAGCAAAAAGTTGAAAATAGCAAGATCAGGAGAATAGAGTGGATGTTCTATCATTTTTATGTTTATTTGTTCAAGAAATTCAACTGTCGTTCTTGAAGAATGAGAAGATGCATTGTCATGGTCCCCTAACATTCTCCTCTTTAAGAATTTCTGGAAGACAGTGGTGTACCAGTTAGTTGTAACTTTCTCCTCTCCCTGTAGCATAATAACCAGACCTGTACTTCTAAGAACACGGCATATATTACTTTTTGAGTTTTCCGTTGCATTTCGACAATTGTCTTCAAGTACTTATACTTTAATCTTCAAATACTTATACTTTACTTTGTTGACGTATTGGAACATCAAAAAAGGTATCTACCTCTCATTATCATATAAAATACGATGTTACATTCTGATAAAATTTACTTAAAAAGGTGCTAAAATTACATAACAGGTTTTCACAACATGAAAACCGTCAAAGATCTTAAAAACATCCGAGCGCTTTCAACTGCACTGCAACAGTTGTCATCAGGGGAAAATCAGAGGAGTGAAAGTTCATGGAAAATTCTCTGCTTTCACATCTGTACTTCCTCTTTAAAATATTGCGTTCCATTTTGATCCAGTATCGATAATTAATAACATAAAATATAGTTTGTACTTCCTCTTTAAAATATTGCGTTCCATTTTGATCCAGTATCGATAATTAATAACATAAAATATAGTTTGTACTTCCTCTTTAAAATATTGCGTTCCATTTTGATCCAGTATCGATAATTAATAACATAAAATATAGTAAGCAGAGAATTTTCCATGAACTTTCACTCCTCTGATTTTCCCCTGATGACAACTGTTGCAGTGCAGTTGAAAGCGCTCGGATGTTTTTAAGATCTTTGACGGTTTTCATGTTGTGAAAACCTGTTATGTAATTTTAGCACCTTTTTAAGTAAATTTTATCAGAATGTAACATCGTATTTTATATGTTTTTCAAGGTGAATTTGACGTTCAACAATTATAGTTTGAACTATATTTTATGCTCTCATTATCAGTTGTGAATTTAGAGATAATGCTGCATCCACCATCATTAAATAATTTTAGGAATTCTTCATTGACTCTGAAACGCTCCGCTTTTTAGTGTTCTGTTAAATTATGGGGGATCCAACGACAAACTAACTTTTTAATATGCAGTTCTTCACAAAAACTTTTATGTTTAGACTCGGATCCAATGTTAAATTCCTTCTGTATCATTTGTAGTTACAGAAATTTATGATTGATTGCTATTTTTCGTACTCCCGACATTTCTTCTGTGACTTTAGCCGAAAAAGGTTTTCCTGTGTTTTTTTTTTTTTTTTTTTTTTTTATACGAAAGAGACTTTCGAACTCGTCTAAATTCTGTAAACCCTCCAAGTACAATAGCACGATGTGGAGCTTCATTTCCATATGCAAATTGTAGAATTTGAAGGCATTCTTCTTGATTCAGCTCTACTTTAAGATCATAGAATATCATAGATCGATAATGCTATCGCGTCAACTCCATTTTCTCTTGTTCCAAAATTTATTGAAAGATAGCTAAATTGAAATTGTTGCCATAAATTATCGTCTACGGACATAAAAGACCTCAAATTTACGTATTCGACCAATATTTCTTTTTCTTATGCGCATATCATCTGTTTCTGTCACAAAAATTTCAGAGTTATGCTCATATTATATACTTAAGATTGCATTAAAATAAGTAATAAAAATATAGTAAAATAATATAAAATAATAAAAAGGTTTCTCATCGTTTCAGAATAAAAGTATTTCATAAGTTTTAGAGTACAATACTTTTATTCGTAAATCCGAGATACAAAGATCCATAGCCATTATTTGGATATGCAAATAATCTGTTAAAAAATTGGAAGATTATTAAGTGTTTTGCATATTTAATAATATAACTATACTCCCAAACACTATATATTGTGGAGGTAATTTCTAATATAGAAGAAACGGTTACACAAAATTATATTTATCCTTGGAGCGACTGTAGATTCTGAAATGACTTCCATGTATTAAGAAGCCTGTAAGTAATTTAGACTGATGGTTCTTTTTGCATTTAGTTATTTATGTTTTATAGAAATAATTTATATTTGTAAATTTGTAAAAAAAAAAAAAAAAACTATAAGAAAATTTCTAATATTCTACAACAAATTAATTACGTTCATTAAATAGCAGATCAAAATTTTTGACACGATTGCAGTAATTATCCATTACACGGTCAGGATTGAAATAAAAGACGCATTAGCATATATTTTGGTATGGTGTTGGAATAGCGGAAAAAACGAAAAATCTGATACATGCTTTATTTTAGACGATAAGTTTCAAGTAAATAATAAATTACCGATACTAAGAAATATCTTAGTATTATTAGATACAAAATTAGCCGTGAAATTCACAAAATAATTAATCAATTTAAATACACAAGTGTAAAAAAAAATATGCAAAAAGTAATGCTTGTGAAAATAATGAAACTTTGACATACCAATCAAATACATTTGAGAGATTTTTGTCTCTCGAAAGGTGTTCAAATTACTGATATTTTCAGGTGCACGCAAGATAAAGCTTTTGTATTCTGCAATCTGTAAATTTCATACTAAGTACAATCAAATCCCAAAATATTTTGTATTATTTGCTAAAAACATTTATCCCTTTTATACAATAATAACTTTTTTTTATTTGCAAATTTTCATTTTTATTTCGAAATAAGAACTGTTTATATCATATTGAGCCATGCCAGTACATTAAATGTACTTTTATGTTATTAGGAGATATTATAAATCTTTTTAAATAGAAATGTAATTCAACTTTCCGGTTAAATACCGGTAATTTTTTTCTAGCTTAAAAATTCAAATACACTAATGTTAAAATATTAGAGAAAATTAGCCGAAAATCGGATACCATATTATCGGATATTTAATACAAGATTTATTACATTGCTAAGTCAGCGTAGAACCAACAGACTGACACATTCACAAGCAGGGAATCGAACCTCAAACCCTTTGAATAGTGTTCCAAATCCTCTATCATTTAAGCCACAAGAACGATACCTACCTTAGCATCTCTCACTCACATATGCTGGTAAGGCTGCAACTGCAGCACAATATGAAAATGTTCTATGAGCATACAATCCTGCGGCAAAACATGAAACACAAGTAAAACAGTATCGGTGAAAACATACATATGATACGGGTGACCGGGGCTAGTAGGCGCAGTTTTTAGTTATTGATTTTTATAAATTTTTTGTTTGAGTTTTTTATGAACTTTAACTGTACTTTTAAAGAACAGGCATTGGGCTATAAATACCCGGAGTTTTGAGTTTGTAGCTTTTGTAGTTTATGTTTAGCGGACGATTAAAGTAAAAGGAAAATTGTGCGCCAACTTACCCCGTCACGGGGCAAGTTGCCTATACCTATGGGGTAAGTTGGGACACGCTTTATAAAATTTAAATAAGACACGCAGTTAAGAGAAATCAATTTCCTTATTACCAGTAGGTTTAATCAAAGGCGTTATCACCGTACAATGTAAATTCTGAATTATACAGACATAAAAATAATGAATAAAACATTAACATTGAGTAACTTCTATACTACTCGATAACATCATCAGAGTTACAGTTATCACAAATAGAAAATCGAGGGTCTCCATTTGGGCTAAGCCCCGTGTTCCCAAAATCTTGCATTGCAACCACTTTTTTCGGTGTTTTCTGTTTTTCAAGCTACCAGCATACGCCAGACACCGAGCCAACTTGCCCCTTGTTCAATGCGCCTACTAGCCACATAATAAATTTCTTCAGAAAAGGGACACGTAACCATCTAAGCATAAATAATCCAAGTAAATCACATATGGGGTAGGTACAGTTAAGCATACACTAAGAAAAATTGCACAAGTTAAATCGCAATTATTTAGATAAGTATTAGAAATTAGAAAAAGAATGAAGCAAAAAAAATTACTTATGAGCGCAAAAAACAGAAAAATCGTAATAAATGTCCACTACACGTAGGGAACGCTGCAAAACTACAATGAGGATTGTAAAAGGCAAGAAGAAATGTACTCTGTGACTGGTTGCACAATCTATCCACAAACAGGCGATTTATGGGGACTGCGCCTACTTACCCCTGTAGCCAACTAGTCCCGGTCTCCCCTATTTAATTAAATTTTTTCAGTTACTTTGTCACCAGTGAAATTATGCTCGAAATTATTGAACATTTAATATTGGCAAAAAATCCACCTCTGTTTTGTGCAGTAGCACACGCGCGCTATTATTTAGATATCTTAATCTGGCCTTTCTTAATAAAACAATCAATAGAATAATATAGGTAACTTTCTTATCTTTATGTTTCTGCTGCAGCAATCCCTCAATTGGATGTATGGCCGATGTATCCGAGTTGGCTATTCTTTGCTGAAATTCTTATTATACATTTGATTATAGTGTGAAAAGAAGAAAAGAAATATTGTGTTAAGATATTTTGTACACATGAAGTAAATTCACTAAAGAGCCTATTTTTTAGTTTTCTTGGTTATTATATTATATTTTAACAAACAAGCTGCATCATCCAGCAGCTATTTTAAATCTTACATGTTTCTTATTTAACAGCTAATATCATAATAAACAAAAATATCAAAGTTTTTCAGTTATTTTTAGTAATCACGGGAGCCTCTTGCATCATACGTGGGAAGGAATAAACATGTTTTATTTATGGTTATTACTGTTCACTTTTGATAAACATAATTTAGATATTTTAACAGTTCAATGATTGTATAATGCTGATTTACAGTCTATTTTATTTTGATAAGAATTAGAAACAGTTATTGTCCTTGAAGATTATCGTTTAAATTTCCCTTTTTAGTTGTCTACTGCTGATCTGAGGATGGTTATATTTCCATCATTTAATGCGTGATTTATCAAATTGCTAACTAAGCGTAGAACCAACAGAGTGTAAAACGTCCAAGACGGGAATCGAAACCGGAACCCTTGGAATAGCGCTCCAAATACTCTACTACTTAAGCTACGAGGATGATACCCAGCTTAGCATATCTCACTTGACAAATTAATTAAAAAAAAATAATTAAAAATCATATATACCATATTATCATTTGCTTCTTTAAGTCCAAATTTATAACAGAATTAAATCAAGATTTGCCCAAATCATCCCAACTCCTCATTCTGGAATAATATATGTATTAATAAATAATTAGTTTTATGAATTAGTTTCATTAATAAGTTTTATTATATTTATTAATAATTAATTCTTTTCTAGACTAAAGTCAATTCTCCAGGTCTTAAATCTGAGCAATATCAAAAGACTGCATAGATAATTTAATCTTTGACTTCCTTTTGCAAAGGAAAAAATTATTTTATTTTTCAAATGCAACTAATAAACTTAAATAACAATATTCCATTTGCAAGTTTATGTAATTGAACTCTGTATTATTATTCAGATATAATAGGATACTTGCTTCTCATTATAATTTAGGAAAATTCCGGAAAAAATTCTCCTTTTTATTACAGTTAGAAAAAGTACTTAATTACTATCCATCATGTTTTGACTGCCTGCTCGTTATATACATTATTTACCGACTTAAAACTTTGATTTTGGGCTGTTCTTCAATTATTATTTTTCAATGACTATTTTTATTTAGTACAACTTATCTTTCCTAAGAGAATCCGAATCGTAAAGTAAGTTATAAAACATACACTTCTTAATGCTAATAACAGTTTTATTGCGAGAAGAAGCCGTATTAAATTTTCTATACACACGAATACGGAAAATGTAAGTAATGTAAAATTTGTTCATAAATAAGAATTTTAAAAACAAACAAACATTACATCAAAAAAAGATAGAGATTTTGAGGTCTATGACCCGGAATCGTGTAAGTTCGTGGAAAATCTCTAGTCGAAAAAACATTCGTTAATACTTTCTCCTATTAGTGAGAGAAGAAAGTAAAACAAGCACCTTTTATTGCTATCAACTCATTTATTGTGGGAAAAATCTGGATTAAAAATCCTACACAGAATAAAGCGGTAAGTTTACGTAACATAATCTTACTCACGTTTAAGAATTTTTAAAACTATTAAACATTATATCACAAAACCATAGAGATTTAGAGCTCTCTGACCTGGATCGTGTAAACTCGTCGAAAACCGCAATTTGAAAAAAATCCGTTAATACTTTCTCCTGTTATTGACAGAAGAAAGTAAATCAAGCTCCTTTTATTACTATCAACTCACTTATTGTGGGAAAAAAATCTTCATAAAATATCCTACACAGAAGAAAACGGAAAGTTTAAGTAACCTTACTCATAATCATATTTAAGAGTTTTTAAAACTACTAAACATTATATCACAAAATGATAGATATTTACAGGTCTCTGACCTCGAATCGTGTAAACTTATCGAAAACCACAAGTCCAAAAAAATTCCGTTTACTTTCTTCTATTATTCACAGAAGAAAGTAAAACAAGCACTTTTTATTGCTATCAACTCACGTATTGTGGGAAAAAAAATAGTATAAGTTTAAGTAACCTTAATCTTACTCATGTTTAAGAATTTTTAAAACTATCAAACATTATATCACAAAACCATAGAGATTTAGAGCTCTCTGACCCGGATCGTGTAAACTCGTCGAAAACCGCAATTTGAAAAACATCCGTTAATACTTTCTCCTGTTATTGACAGAAGAAAGTAAATCAAGCACCTTTTATTACTATCAACTCACTTATTGTGGGAAAAAAATCTTCATAAAATATCCTACACAGAAGAAAACGGAAAGTTTAAGTAACCTTACTCATAATCATATTTAAGAGTTTTTAAAACTACTAAACATTATATCACAAAATGATAGATATTTACAGGTCTCTGACCTCGAATCGTGTAAACTTATCGAAAACCACAAGTCCAAAAAAATTCCGTTTACTTTCTTCTATTATTCACAGAAGAAAGTAAAACAAGCACTTTTTATTGCTATCAACTCACGTATTGTGGGAAAAAAAATAGTATAAGTTTAAGTAACCTTAATCTTACTCATGTTTAAGAATTTTTAAAACTATCAAACATTATATCACAAAACCATAGAGATTTAGAGCTCTCTGACCCGGATCGTGTAAACTCGTCGAAAACCGCAATTTGAAAAAAATCCGTTAATACTTTCTCCTGTTATTGACAGAAGAAAGTAAATCAAGCACCTTTTATTACTATCAACTCACTTATTGTGGGAAAAAAATCTTCATAAAATATCCTACACAGAAGAAAACGGAAAGTTTAAGTAACCTTACTCATAATCATATTTAAGAGTTTTTAAAACTACTAAACATTATATCACAAAATGATAGATATTTACAGGTCTCTGACCTCGAATCGTGTAAACTTATCGAAAACCACAAGTCCAAAAAAATTCCGTTTACTTTCTTCTATTATTCACAGAAGAAAGTAAAACACGCACTTTTTATTGCTATCAACTCACGTATTGTGGGAAAAAAATAGTATAAGTTTAAGTAACCTTAATCTTACTCATGTTTAAGAATTTTTAAAACTATCAAACATTATATCACAAAACCATAGAGATTTAGAGCTCTCTGACCCGGATCGTGCAAACTCGTCGAAAACCGCAATTTGAAAAAAATCCGTTAATACTTTCTCCTGTTATTGACAGAAGAAAGTAAATCAAGCACCTTTTATTACTATCAACTCACTTATTGTGGGAAAAAAATCTTCATAAAATATCCTACACAGAAGAAAACGGAAAGTTTAAGTAACCTTACTCATAATCATATTTAAGAGTTTTTAAAACTACTAAACATTATATCACAAAATGATAGATATTTACAGGTCTCTGACCTCGAATCGTGTAAACTTATCGAAAACCACAAGTCCAAAAAAATTCCGTTTACTTTCTTCTATTATTCACAGAAGAAAGTAAAACAAGCACTTTTTATTGCTATCAACTCACGTATTGTGGGAAAAAAATAGTATAAGTTTAAGTAACCTTAATCTTACTCATGTTTAAGAATTTTTAAAACTATCAAACATTATATCACAAAACCATAGAGATTTAGAGCTCTCTGACCCGGATCGTGTAAACTCGTCGAAAACCGCAATTTGAAAAAAATCCGTAAATACTTTCTCCTGTTATTGACAGAAGAAAGTAAATCAAGCACCTTTTATTACTATCAACTCACTTATTGTGGGAAAAAAATCTTCATAAAATATCCTACACAGAAGAAAACGGAAAGTTTAAGTAACCTTACTCATAATCATATTTAAGAGTTTTTAAAACTACTAAACATTATATCACAAAATGATAGATATTTACAGGTCTCTGACCTCGAATCGTGTAAACTTATCGAAAACCACAAGTCCAAAAAAATTCCGTTTACTTTCTTCTATTATTCACAGAAGAAAGTAAAACAAGCACTTTTTATTGCTATCAACTCACGTATTGTGGGAAAAAAATAGTATAAGTTTAAGTAACCTTAATCTTACTCATGTTTAAGAATTTTTAAAACTATCAAACATTATATCACGAAAACCATAGAGATTTAGAGCTCTCTGACCCGGATCGTGTAAACTCGTCGAAAACCGCAATTTGAAAAAAAAAATCCGTTAATACTTTCTCCTGTTATTGACAGAAGAAAGTAAAACAAGCTCCTTTTATTACTATCAACTCACTTATTGTGGGAAAAAATCTTTATAAAATATCCTACACAGAAGAAAACGGAAAGTTTAAGTAACCTTAATCTTAATCATATTTAAGAGATTTTAAATCTACTAAACATTATATCACAAAATGATAGAGATTTACAGGTCTCTGACCTCGAATCGCGTAAACTTATCGAAAACCACAAGTCCAAATAATTTCTTCGATTATTCACAGAAGAAAGTAAAACAAGCACTTTTTATTGCTATCAACTCACGTATTGTGGGAAAAATAGTATAAGTTTAAGTAACCTTAATCTTACTCATGTTTAAGAATTTTTAAAACTATCAAACATTATATCAGAAAACCATGGAGATTCAGAGCTCTCTGACCCCGGATCGTGTAAACTCGTCGAAAACCGCAAGTTGAAAAACAACTCCATTTACTTTCTTCTATTATTCAGAGAAGAAAGTAAAACAAGCACTTTTTATTGCAACCAACTCACGTATTGTGGGAAAAAATCTTTATTAAATACCCTACGCAGAATAATACGGAAAGTTTAAGTAACCTTAATCTTATCCATATTTAAAAAAAAATAAACTGCCATACACGATATCACAAAATTATAAAAAAAAAATTTCACCGTAAAAACTGAATATATGGTAGTATGTAGATATAGTAATGGTTGTTTTCTTTTCTAAAAGGCTTAAATTTTTTGACCATTGCCTGTTAAAGGTCTCCTTAAACTCGGTTAAAACTGAGATATCTTGTTTAAACTGTGATAAAACAAAAATGAAACCAGGAACACATTTTCAATAAACGTTGAACTCAAAAAATAGGAAACCAAGAATGTATATAAACTGTATTTATTTCATTATTAAATGTATATAAAGGTGTATTAGGCATAAAATTTGTGATATATATTTCTATTTTATCTCTAAATAAAAGCATTATATTTCTATTTTGTGACTTCTTTTATTAAAGTACTGTTCTCTTTCAAGTATTATCTATTGCATTTACCATATTATATTTGTAATTATATTAACTTATACTTATGATCTTAAATTCTAATATACCTACCTAAGATAAGAATCATATAATATAATTGTATTTCGCTAGAGAAATATGAATCCTTTCAAAATTCTGAAGTCATGTTGCCTTATTAACATAAAATAACTTTGAAACAGGAGAAAGACTTAGATTTATAAAAATCAGAATGAACTTTCCATGAAGTACTGTTATTTTTCAAATATTATCTATTGCATTTACCATATGATATTTGTAATTATATTAACTTATACTTATGATCTTATATTCAAATATACCTACCTAAGATAAGAACCATATAATTGTATTTCACTAGAGAAATATGAATCCTTTCAAAATTCGGAAGTCATGTTGTCTTATTAACATAAAATATCTTTGAAACAAAATCAGAATTAACTTTTCATAAATTTTTCTGTAATTGATGCAAGAAACGAAAACTTTTGTTTGAGAAAATACGGGTTATTAAGGATTTTAAATTACTGATTTAGCAGATAAAAATGTTTGACTCTCTGAAATAAGTTTTCTTCTATTAGTCAATTTCAAACGGAAATTCTACTGAAATGTGTGATCTATTGAAAATAAAATCACGTATTCAAATGTAGCAAACCGTAAACTACAGATCAAACATATTTTTCAGCAAATTAAAACCACTTTCAATCTGATGTAATATGTAATATTTAATACCATCGTGCAGGATTCGGAGCGTGCAATGGTAGATAATTTAAGACTTCCCTACCATTGGTGTTTTAGTGATTTTTTTGTTTTCAAAATTTTCGGTTTGAAATTTTCATTATGAAGGGCTTATTAGTGTTTCAAAAATAACTTTGAGTGGTGTATTTTTCTGTATGTGTTTATTAAAATTAGACTTTGGTAGTTTCTGTTCAGAAGGAAAGCTTTAGTTAAAAATGTAACGAATAGTAGAATTTCTATCATGGCATTACTTATAAATCTGGAAAAATATTAATATATACTCCCTCTGTCCCAAATTAGTTGCGACATTTAGGTCGAAAATTTTGTCTCAAATTAGTTGCTACACTTCAAGTGAGTGGAGTCATAAATAACTTCCGATGCAGTTTAGTAGATCGACACCATTTTGTAAGGACACTACGGCCAATATACCATAAAGATAATTTTCTATATAATGAATTAGCGATTGATTAGCTAGAAGGTAGTTTTATGCGATCACATGTGGACAAATCCTTACACAATGGGGCGTGGCTTAAGAATGTGCGAACCCTGGATTTTTTAAACTAATTTGTTACTTATTTAACACGTTCGCTGCCGGAAAAGTCAGAAATTTCAAATTTCTTCTTGAAAGTCGTTTGCCACCACAAATTTTGAAAGGCAAATTTTGCTTTACTAATACAGAGAAATTTCTGCCAATAAATAAGTCATTTTTTAAAAATAATGGTGAGAAAGTAATAAATTAAAGCCACGAATATTAAAGCTACGAATATACTCGTAGCGTTGCAGTCAACGTGTTAAGGAGAGACGGAGGGAATGATTGGTAAGTAAATGTTGTTGACTGATAGCATAGCATCCTGAAATTTCTGAAAAATGTTCAAACAAAATCATAAAATCATCAGTATCAATAATCAGTACAAAAGTAATCAAGTGTAGCAACTAATTTGGGACAGATGGAGTATTTCGAATAATTTGAGGGGAATTTTAAATACGCAGTATAAAGAGATGTTTCAAAATAAATCTTTGATTTGAAATAAAAGGAACCTCCAAAGCAGAATAAATGATTCAGACGTTTATTTAAATAATGTCACACGTTCAATGATTATCAAACTACACAGATTTAATTAAGACATAATTACTTTCTTCTATCTTCAATAGAAGATCGCAATCGATTTTTTTAAATTCCGGTTCTCGACGGAATTACACGTTTTCGGGGTCAGAGGTCCCCAAAAACAGGTTTATAGAAAATGTCTGTCTATCCGCGTGCCTGTCTGCCCGTGTGTACGTCTGTCCGAGTGTCTGTCGCCATTCTACCATAAAAAAATGTATGAAGTTATGCATAGAATTAAGCCTAGAATATAATTAAGCTTTGGCTATGGCACGCAAATTTCAGTTTTTTCGGAGAATTCCTTCGTTTGCCGCAAATGGCTTGAAATTTTGCTCAAATGCTGATTTTTGAACTTTTTTAGCAAAAATTAAAAATATGTTAAATTTAAGTTATTTTGGCTAAAATTTTAATGTAGAATTGTGACCTTAATGTTCAGCAAAAATATGTAGTGTAGGTACTCATTTTACTGAGAATCGTAAGCTCTGCAACATTTGTATTGACAATATTCTTGAAAAAGTTAACTGTTTTGAGATACTGTTATGGTATGTAAAAAAAGGTGATTATTAATTATAAATCTATACATATTTCCTAACGCTCACCTATTACGAGGGGGAAAACATAGCACATTCATTATAGACCTAAACTCTAGGGATTCAAACAATTTCCATCTTTCCCCTAATTAATTCCGAATTCAACTCTCTAACCACTGGTCAAGTCTTCATCGATCACGAGATCCTTATTCCTGGTTGTCACTATTCCTACATCCTGAAGCACAGATGAAGCTCGTAACGCAATTTACCTGGATGATATACCAGTTTTGAATGCGGTGAACGCTGTGTGAGAAAGGTATATACGTTTGGGAGTGTCTGCTTTTGAAGGACTTGGTTCAAATTCTGATTCAAACGAACTACTTGCTTGAAAGCTCCCACTTTTTGAATCTTCTGACAATAGCTGTATTTTAGAGCAGAAAAATAAATAACATCCCATCTCGTAGTTACTCCACATCTCCTATTTCCTTCTTCATCCTCATATTACTGATTGCATTTTCATTGGTTTCTACTCCCCATTCTCCTCTCCTTCTAGAATTGCTGTCAAGACATGCTGTGATCCGGCACTCAAATATGTGACTCTGATCTCATCGAGAAACCGAAGGAAGAGTGAGGAAAATAATAAGGGCAAAAGAGAGAAACTGCCGAACGAAACAAACAATACTTACAATTTTTTCTAAGTTATACACGGAAAGGTAGAAAAATCGCCTAATTCAAAAAACACATTACTGATAAATAATAGATAATCACAGCTTATTTAAACACTTCGTACACTAAACATGACATTTCAAGCAAATTCAGCGAAAATAAATATAATTTAACATTTAAAAAATTTCTGCTTAAAAAGTTCAAAAATCAGCATTTAAGCAAAATTTCAAGCCATTTGCGGCCAATGAAGGAATAGTCCGAAAATTCTCAATTTTTTTGTGTAAACTTAGTTCCACCATTGGCAATTTTCCCGCACTACCCATCATCAAAAATCTAAAAAAAGTTTTTTTCGGCCCAGCCTAATATATGTCTGTGTGTCAGAAAGAATGGTTTGTCATTCATTTGCGAAAAAAATAAAATGGAAAGAAATAAAAATATTCATATAATAGCTATAAAAGAAATTACGTTGATATCCAGGTTTAATATTTAAAAAATGTAAAATAAAATTTAAGTAATAAAAAATATATATTATAAATAGTTAGCTGCATCAAGTTTCAAATTTAGGTTTTTAGAAAATGAGGCAGATAAAATTCACGGCAGCTTTTAATGGTTGCGTAGTTTTAAATGATAAATAAATAAAAATAAATTTTGTTATTTTTTTAGAAATAAATAAATACATAAATAAAATAAATAAAAGATACCGTAGTAAGTAAAAATAAATTCTCTACTCGGTATTTTTACTAAGTAAATTTCCGATAAAAAGCAAGCATAATTGGTAGTAATTATAAACTTAAATTCTTTCATTTTATTGAATAGGTTAGACTGACAGCACCATCTACCGCCTTAAAGAAATAGGAATCACTCCTGTAATATATATAGAAATTCGTTACGTAATTCGTCATCCAATATTTAATTTAAAACAAACTAATTAAAAATTCAAGAATTTTTCTAATGAAACATCCAAGTTATTTACCGTCAAATCTTAAACGGCACTATCTAGTAGATTATTAATACATATGTCTACAAACTTGAAATGAAGTTTGTCAACTACGACTTTGCATGTGAACATTCGCACTCCTGACATGAGGTCCTAATCCAGTACCGGTGAGTAAAAATTCTAAAAATTTATATCTTATAGAGGCATTCGTAATTGTTTTTTCGAAAATGTTTGTTTTTTGTTTCTTTTTAATATGATGTCATTTTGACTCACTGAAACATTTCACTTACCGTCGCAAACTCAGTATCAGCGAATTGAAAAGTGTTCAATTGTAACAGCTTCTTTGGGTGGGGGGTGGGGGGAATGCCTGTTTTTTAAAGAGTGAAGTCATTTTCTGATCAATTTTTTGTAATGTTTACTTTGAATTTTTATGAGAAATGGCATCAATAAAGGTAAACAAAACTTATTTTTTCCTTTCTATGCAACAATGGAATTAATCCAAATGCCACCATTTTGAAAATTGTCATTGGACATTTTTAAATTTAATTTTAAATATAAAAGTGGGAATATTAAAAAAAAAAATAGCTAGTGTGGGCAAATCTACGAAGAAAGAGACTTCATTAAAAATATAAATTATTAAAATTTGTTCAGAAGAAAGTTCAGGGCAGATAACAACAACAAAAAAAAAAACAACAACCTTGTCCATTAAATATATAGATTTGAACTCGGAAATTTTGAACAGACATTTCATGACGTTAGGGTTGAAGAATATTTTTTATTTTGAATACGCCCCGAGATTTTAGCAACACCGACGTTCATTTCGTTTTTTGTGTTGATGCAACAAATATATTTTTTGACGCTATCGGGTTCACAAAAGTGTAATTTTTGCAGGGAAGGCGGAGCTGCGCTCCGACAATTAATACACAGGGTGTTCGTAATTATCCCCCTCACTGACAAGCCCGTGTTAATACGTTCACTAAGCTCCAGGTTTCACTGCAATACAAGCAATATTTAAAGTAATATAATTCTATTGATTTAATGTATTTTTATTACATTGAACAATGATTAATACTTTCAAGGATTGTATTCATATTCGTTGTTAAGTTTTTTTATAAAATGTTCAAATAATCATTTTTTTTAGCATTTAAAACAAAATACAGAGAAAACAACATTACGATTTTGCCCTTTTCCAAGACAGTCGGAGGGTTTAAATAACCTATTTTAAAGTTGTCTACTGACGTCTGTGCTCCGACAATTACAGGAAAACTAGGATTGATTTCATTGCATGAAAAAATGAAATTTCTTACTAATATAATGTTTGCGTTGGAAATTATTTCCTCATTGGTGGATGATGCATGATTTTTCGTTCAATCTCTCTTTGCAATTGAATGAGAAAATCAATGAAACATATTTTAATGTTCACTCCTTTTTAACACTTTCCAACCAACTTGAAACGGGTTTAATCTATTAATGTCCACTGCGTTTTAACACTTTCCAACAAACTTGAAATTTATTAAATTATAAACAGAAGTTCTCCTATACGTCCATTAAAATTTCTCCAATTTCCCAAATCTTCCAAATCCAAATTTCTTCGAATCCGCTAAAACTCAACTAAAAAAGTTTAAGTGATTTAAATTTAATTGCTAGACCCCCTCGAAAATTAAAATCAATTTTAACCACTACAATTGACCCTATTGATAAATTTTACCTTTCCGGTGTTTATATCATTCCTTTTCTTAAAGAAGGTGGTTATAGAAATTATTATATTGGCATGACTCAGAGAAAATTCAAAGTGAGATGTAAAGAACACATTGCAGACATAAAATTTAATAGAGGAAAAACCGCATTATCTAGGCTAAATAAAATAAAAAACACAAATATTCTGTTTAATGAAAGTACATTAATTTATAGGTCAGATTTTTATTTGCAACTTTTTATTAGAGAATCTATTGAAATTTACGTCAGAAACTCAATGGTCTGCAATGATTCCTTGTCATTTCAAATCTCAAATATTTGGATTGAATTATTAGATAATTTAAAAATAAAATAGGGCAACGTGAAACATGTTAAAATATTACGCGCGTGATTTTTCTTTATTTATTTTTAAATTTCATTTGTAATAGTTTATTGTCATTTTCCATCTTAGTGTTTATTTGTTTTTCTGATGATGATTGAGTAAATTCAATCGAAACATGTCAAATTATTAAGATCTTTTAATATATTTTATTAACATTTGACGTCCTTTTTAGCAATTAAATGTTTAATAAGTATTTTGAGTGTGTTTTTAAAATATATATTTTGAAACTTAAAAAGTGTTTAATAGTTTAGTGTGCCTGTCTGTCTGTCGCCATTACGTGCTCTAATTCCCGTAAATATAGTCCGATTCAAATGAAACTCAACGGTGTTATAGGATATACACAAGTCATGTTTAGTATTGAAAACGAAATGTGTAGTATTTGCGGTTCATTTCCAGAGACACACAATATAAGTCCATTATATTAAGGTCTATGATGAAAATCGTCTGCAATATATTTTAATGACATTAGACAATTTAACACATGCTGAAATTTACATATATGGGGCATTCTCACAAACTTTTGACTTTCATGTCCCTGAATAATAATTTTTACAAATACACTTTTTTGTGTTTTCTTTTTATTTCATATACTTGGGAACACCCCATTGCATGATTGTACAACAAAATTAACGAGATAAATAAGTTTTTTACGATGTTGGGGGTCCAAACACCTGGAAAACTGCTTTACCGTCCCGTGTCCCTGAAGCTGATTTTTAAGTTTGGAGCTATCTGGATAAAAAATTTTCAATAAAACAAATTCTATGTAATTTTTTTCTGAAATTGGAACTATTGTTTTACATAAATGAGTAGCACACATTTTTAGGGTTGTTATTATTTTTTAAACTCAGTCCCTAGGTTTTAGATTTTTTACCATCCCTCTTCTAAAATTATACAAAAAATCACTTCAGATGCAGCCACAGAATTTTTTTCAAGTTTTTTCTCATGCAGAAGTATGCTAGAGAAATAATGTCTAAAATTCTTTGGCAGGAAATTAACTGTAGAATTTAAATCAGCATTTAAATATCAATTTCAAGCATCGTGGCTTTATTGGTAGTCTCACCATCCGCAAGGTTTATTCCTGCACTTTTCGAGGATTTTTTTTTTTAATTTAATCCAATGTAAATAACTGTTTCTAAAAATCAATGAACATTTTGGCTACCACTTAGTCTTATCATGATCTACATAAAATAGGTGGTACTTTTCCTCGCTATTCCATCCTTACCGTCCCTTTTTTCCACATTTCGTCCCTTTTTTCCTATACCATCCCCTTTTTTTACATTACCGTCCCTTCTTTAACACCCCTTTAAGACAATGTTATACCAAAATTTTGTACTAAAAATACTACATTTTCATTATTTCTTATTTTAATGTCCTGTGGGTACTATGCAAATTCATTATAAGTAAAAATCTAGAAGAAAATGAAAAGTTATAGTGGTAAAATGGTAAGGAAAATTAAACTCGCAAGTTTAACTTAAACCTCAGTTAAATAATTTTTTTTTTCGCTACTGACCATTTTTTCTTTATTTTGAATCATTAATGCATTTCTCTATCAGATTGAAATGTTATTTTAGCAAGATTAATTTCGCCACATTTTTTTCCCAAAAGTCAAAAGATTGTGAGAATGCCCCATGTATCACTGATATGTACTAAACGGCATTTACTGTAGAATTGGTTGCGAAATTAATGTATCGTTCATTTACAGCGACATATAAAAGTATTTTTTGCCATAGAAGAAATTAAACCATATGATCAGTAAATGATGGAAGTGCGTTTCAGTTGTGGCACGCGTTTTTAAATTGAAGTATATACCGGGTGTCCCAAAAAGGACTGACTGATTTTAAAATTCAATAACTTGCAAACGGTGACAGATATTTAAAAAAATTCTTGCAGGAGGGTTATGCATAAGGTCGAAAGTTTTTTTACAGTGATTTTCAATTTCAGTTCGAATTACAAACAATAGATGACGCTGCGAGCAATAGACGCTGAATTCAGGCTCGATTTTTGGTACTTCGTGGCCCGGATAATAAATTTCCATCTCCTTTTTCAGCATGGAAGAAGAGAAAGGACCAGAAATCGAGCCTGTATTTAGCGATTATTGCTTACAGTGCCATCTATTGTTTGTAATTCGAACTAAAATCGAAAATCACTGTAATAAAACTTTTGACCTTATGCATAACCCTCCTGCAAGAATTTTTTAAATATCTGTCACCGTTTGCAAGTTATTGAATTTTAAAATCAGTCAGTCCTTTTTGGGACACCCGGTATATATTTAATAGTACTTACTTGTATAAATTCTAGATAGTCATACGCAGGCTGCCAAGAAATTGTCAAGTACATTTCCGTTTATTCCCGGAAGTTGCTGAATAAAACTTTTCAAATGGGTTATTCATTTAACTGAAATAAATTTTAGCATACTATGTATTATACATACAATTCTATGGAATATACACAGGGCTGCACTATGCTGTGCAAATGATATTTCGTCGTTGGTTTTATAAAATATATTTCACCAGTGCAAAGAACAGATAAAAAAAAAAAAAAAATCAATCTTTGTTAAAATTTCTGTTGCATTTATTTCGAGTTTAAATAAATATTAAATAATAAGTAATAATAATAAAAATAATAATTAATAAGTAACTATTAATTAATAAGTTTACGTTTTTTAAGTAAATATAATATGTGTATTTTTTATGTTGCTTAGTTTTCATGTTTTGAATAATACAATGGAATTTCATGATTTTTTTTAACTACAGTTAAAATTTTTACCTTAGAAAATGAAAATATTTTGAATAAACACAAGTCCTTATAAAAGAAAGAATAACTAAATAATTTTGATATACAGGCTGTTTCAACTTCATGTTGAGTAGACTTTGTAGTCTTTCACATGTTTCGTATATCAATTAACTATTTAATTCTGTTATTAAAATTCAAGAAATTAGATAAGGATGTTTTAGTAACAAAATACATGTAGAAAAAAAATCAAACTGAATAAATTTTAATTTTTACGGTTTCAATTTTCAATTTTTTTTTCCAACCTGGCATTCGCTAGAGTGTCTTTTACTCGGGACCTGACTGGTGACCTATGAGCGTTGCTTTCGCAAAAGAGTCGGAATAAGTAGATGAATAAAAGGCTGCGGATGAAAAGAGGCCGCTCGACGCGGCGGTTCCATAAAACGAAATCAAATGTTCAACCGCCACGGCGAGCGGCCTCTTTTCGCCCGCAGCACTTTATTCTTCTACTTATTCCGAGTCTTTAGCGAAAGCACGTCTCATAGGTCCCGAGCCACGTCCGGAGTAAGAGACACTCTTGAGAAAGCCAAGTTGGAAAAAAAATCGAAAATTGAAACCGGTCAAATTTAAAAGGGAAATTGCACAAATTAAAGACACCGAAAAGCGAGAAGGGAGGATTATTCTTTTAAACCCAACGAGAAATGTACTTAAAATAACCATATTGTGTTTCCAAGAAAGAAGAATATTCTTATCAAGAATATATATATATTTATCTTTCTAATGGATCATCTAAAATAACTCTGGATCAGTACTTCTATTATAACAGAAAATGTCTCGCATAAACTTAAATTTTCGAAAATATACCTACTTTTAGATTCACTTAAAATCTGGGAATCGCTAAAAGTAAAAAATCCTCTTCCTCAGGAACTACTAAATTTCAAAAGAAACGATTTTCATTTTATAAACTTTTGGAACTTCATAGAAATTTTATATAGAATTCTCATTACATTTCTTTTTAGTGACATAAATCCATCAAAAAATATATAGAATAGTGTTTCAGAGTATCGAATCGAATATTGATTAAATTCACAAATATATTTTCAAAGAAAATATCATCGCCGCTGATTGCAATTGTTTTATAACACACAAATTATTAAAAAATATATTTGGAATAGGATTTCAAAGCATTGATTAATTTCACAATAAATATTTTTGAACGGCGTTATTTTCGACAATAACTATTATTTTATAAAATAGAACAAAAAAAAAAAAAAAATCTGTAGTTCCACAGATGTAAATTTACATGCTTACTAAACTTTCGTCTGTAACTGTACCAAAAAAGCTGCAAATCTACAAACTAGTTTTTGTAAAGCTACAGAAATATGTAACTTTACAAATGAATCTGCTAAAATTACAGTAATCTTACTAAAATTTTATACTAAAACCTTGGTTGCTTCTACATTAAAAGTTCTAGGCATCACAGTTTCCTAAAAAATTCTTAGTAATGTTACAGATTAGTAATGTTACTGATTTTTGGCACAAAAGTGTGTCAGTTACATGAATTTTTGTTGTTACCGTTAAATAAAAAGTTTTAGGAATCCAAGTTTTCTAGAAAAACTTTAGTAACTTTGTAACTTTGCTTTTTTTTTTACAGTGTACAGATTCTGAGGAAATGGAATTGGATGAGGGTCACTGTGCTGATTGTAGAGAAGAATATAATTCCACAACCAAAAAGGATTAATACATACAATGCCAGTGCCAGGAGTGGAACCAGGAGTGTTCCATGTAACGTGTACAAACTATCAAGATCTTTGCTGAAAATGTGATAAAATTTTACGAAAAGAGAAGGAGTGAAATTATACTTCAAATTTTGTTTATTCAAATTTTATTCACTGATTTTCCATGACATAATTGCATATTTACAAATTTCTGTGTGTTTTTCATGATTAACTACATGAAACGTGTTATTTTTTGCTATTTTAACTTCATTTTTTTTCTTGTATTCGATGGCCATCTCTCCTTTGCTTGAAGGAGAGATGGCCATCTGCCATTTTAATTTCAATTCCGTTTCCCACTTTTCGTTCTCGATAATTAATTTTTTTTCTCCAAATTATGATCAGTATATGTATAATAATTACAAATATGCATAACTATTTCTTGTATTTGCATTCTAAGAATTTGTATTTCAACCTTCAAAAACTATGGCCATCTATACTAGAGTTACCCTATATACCTATCATTTTCATTTACGTAATTTATTTTGCAGCGTAGAATATAAAATGTTATCCCAAATTCGGCTGTATCAGAATCTAAATATTAGAAGAATTTTGTAAAATAAAATTCATTATATTTCTCGTGAATATGTACTTTCATAAAATAAACTGCATTATAATATTTTTTACATAAAAATTACATCTTTCAGAAAACGTGAAAATAACTTAACGTGATCTAGTTCATCATCATCTTAATGTGAAAATAAAAATTCAAGTTTACTAAATAGTGTATACAAAATGTTGTAAAGAAAAAAAAAAATAATCTAAACAGACAGTAAAATAAAATTATAATAATCGACGTTTTGGTCATAATCTGTTATCATCTTCAGGAAAGAGTTCTTACACTGCATTTTAAGCTTTAAAGAACAATTCCAGTGTGTCTCAGTCTTCAATTTGAAAAGTTCTATTGGTACTCAATAGAAAATTGCTTCAACCAATCATACAAGCATAAGATTTTTTTTTTTATTATTATTATTAAATATTAAAATTTTTCTTTCGTTATTATTATTATATTTATTAATACAACTATTTTTGTACAGTATTTTATTTTTTATGATTAAAATAAAAAGCTTCAGAAGAAAGTAAATGGAACGGATAAAATAATTTGGATGTAAGGAGATAATGTTTCATTTGTATCTTATTTTCTTTTTACTTTTTCCACAATCTTACTCTTATTACTTCATGAAGTTTACAATCAAAAGAAAGCTGAAACGTTAAAAAACAACCCTGGAGATTAACCTCGATTTTTCAAACAAGTAATCTCTTAAATTACATGTGCTGCCAAGACAGTTTGATCTTTTATATTTTATTACTAAAGCTATGAGAAAAATATTTATTTCTTGTGGTGAAACACGGTGAATTTACTGCAGTTTGTATTATCATTTACTATGGAGGTATTTATATTTATATATTTTTACTTTCTTCTATCTTTACAAGAAGAAAGTGTTGGATTCGTGAAAAATTCAGACTTCCGTTTTTCGGCGGATTTATACGTTTTAGAATGACCAGAACCCGATTTGATGGTTTTTAGAAAATGTCTGTCTGTGAGTCTGTTTGTCACTCTGTCACTCTTATCTGTCACTCTGTGAGTCTGTATGTGACAAAAGTTTTGTGGCTGCTCTATCTCAAGAACTAATGCAGGGAATTTCACAAAACTTTACATTTAGTTAGACCTTGATATAATCTGGACCTGATTAGGTTTTGGTGAAAATCGCTCAACAGGTGGCGCTGCTATGCGGCATTTTTCACGATTAATGCTATAGTTTTATCTCAAGAACAACTGCACGGATTTTCATAAAACTTCAGATTTAGTTAGTCCAGGACATAGTTTGGTGCTCATTACGTTTTTGTGAAAATCGCCCAACAGGTGGTGCTGCTATGCTGCATTAGTCATGATTATTGCAATAGCTCTAACTCAAGAAAAAATCCACGAATTTTCATCAAACATCAGATTCAGTTAGTTCCTGATATAAATTAGTGCTGTTTAAATTTTGGTGTAAATCGCACAGCAGGTGGCGCTGCTGTGCTGTATTTTTCACGATTCCAGCAAGAGCTGTATCTCTAGAACTATTGCACGGATTTTCATCAAACTTCAGATTTAGTTAGTCCTTGACATGAATTGATGTATAAATTAGTGCTGTTAACTTTTTGGTGTAAATCGCTCAACAGGTGGCGCTGCTATGATGTATTTTTTGAGAATTCCACAGTAGCTTTATCTCAAGAACTAATGCTTGGATATTCAACAAACTTCAGATTCAGGTATACCTTGATATCATTGTGTTCTGCTCAATTTTGGTGTAAATCGCTCAACAGGTGGCGATGCTATGCTACATTTTTCAGAATTACCGCTATAGCTCTATCTCAAGAACTAATGCACCAATTCTCATCCAACTTCAAATTCAGATATACTTTGATATGAATTGGTGCTAAATCGTTGTTATTTCTCGTACTATTTAAATGATTTAATTGACGTGATTTATATAGAAGAAAGTTTTGTGATGTCCACAACATACTAGTTTAAAGATAAAATGAGAAAATGAAAGATATGAGTTATGAAAGATAATGAGTTATTATATAAGTGGAATGCGCTTTAATGCACTTTAGAAATTACAGAATAGCTGTCATGTTTGAGCTTCAATTTAATATATGTAGATGCCAGCAGCAAAGTTCCTTTTCTCCCACAATTCTTTTTAAGAGATTGTGTTCTGTTTACTTTGCTTGTCATGTGACTGACGTTCTATAAGTTATGTGATTGTTTGTGAAGTGCTTATTAAATGTTTAAATGTCTAGAAACGGCCTCGTTATTAAGAGTTAGGTTAATTATTATTAGTTAATTACTAAATATACAATAAGTGGCAACGAGGATGGGATAGAAATGAAAAATTGTTACCGGAAAAAAAATTACTGAAAATGAAAATTGTGTCGGTGAAAATGGCTATGTTTCTGGTTTAAATATTCTAAGGTTCGGTGCAATACGGCAGAATTCAAAGAAACACAGTAGCTACAGTAATGTGTTCATAATAACGCAATAAATATTTTAATTACTATATTAATGTTTATAATAATACAGGAATAGCACACGTATGACCAGATTCAAGAAATTTATATTTTCAAAACTATCACACATATTATAGGGGAGATGGGGGATGAATGGGACATTTTCACAAAAATATTTCTTTATTTTTTTTTATTTAAGTTATTATCAATATTATGTATCACATTTCATACTTTAGGTATTTTACAACATATAAGAACAATATTTATTCTAGATTATGATTTATTCAGAAAAATATTATGAAATAAAAAAAACGTTCCTCCGTGTCCCAATCATCCCCATTGCAGGGATGAATGGGACACTAATAGGGATGGATGAGACACAAAGATTTTCCTCCCTGTATTCAATTTCACCAATTTTAAATTCATTATTATAACCTTATATGCAATTATATTTGTAATATATGATTTTACAGTACGAATCGATATATATTTTTTCAATAACTTTTATTGCAGTTTTATCTTTTAATGAAAACTTCGGCTATCATTCTGTTCTTTTGTCTCACTTACGAGGCATTTTAGGTTTGAAATGAAAGTGCAAAATGCCTTTTAAATATGGCATAGGTAATAATTTCCAATCATAACTTATTAAATAATATTAATTAAATGTATCTTTGAAACATGCAGAACTGAAATTATCGGGCCGATCGGAAAGTCGTGTCGTGTTGGGAAAATCTATTCGTACCGCAAAATTCAGCCCGGTAATTATTAGACATTAGCTATCGGAATCAAGGACTAATAATTATATGAAAGAATTTTCTGGTGCGAATTGATTTTTCCAACATGACACGAATGTCCGATAGACCCAATATGTTAGGGGTGGGGATTTATTTGTGCAACATTTCAAAATTCAATATAATCTCCCCCATTTTATCAATAAACATATACTATTTTTAACAATCTTATCTATTTTGATTAAGTTTTAGACCAATTTTTGATAATCCTTTAATAATTATTACAATACAATAAACAACACTCAGGAATTTAAAACAATAACAACTCATATAATACTATTTAATACTATTAATTAACATAAATTATTAATATATCAACCTATATAATACTATTTAGTTAATAAATAAAATTTTCAACATCTCTAGGGATGAATGAGAATGTCCCATTCATCCCCATTTGAAATGTCCCAATCCTCCCCATGATGCATATATTTAATTCTCAGCCATTTTGCCTCAAAAATTATTTTGTCACAATGGTTACTATTCATTCATTTTAATTATCGATATTGAACCTTAAAATAAATAACTACAACATAGCTTAATTTTTTATATTGTATAAGATATTTCAAATCTTCAAATGTAAAAAAAAAAAACTTATTTGAAGCAGAGGTTTTAGAAAATGCAACTTTGAAGGAAAATGAAAACAGCAATGTGGTCCTACTTTTAGTTCTGAAACACACTGTGGTATAGCCTTATACGGGGATAGAAAGCAATTTAAAATAAATGTTTATTGCCTGAAATATTGGGAACATCCCATCCATCCCTTGTCCCATTCTTTCCCTAGCTCCCCTAATAGGTGATATATTAAAATAAAGAAAAACATTCCATATTTTTTTCAGGGAGTAATGTTGTAAAGTTAAAAAAAACTAAACAGACATCAAAATAAAATTATAACAAACGACGTTTCGGTTATCATCTATTGTCATCTTCGGAAAGAGTTGTTACATTACTTTTAAAGCTTTAAAGCACAACGTCAAATCGTCTTGAAATTGAAATGTTCGATAGGTTCCCAATCGATTATAGCTTCAACCAATCATGCAAACATAAGTTTTTTTAATTAAATATTAAAATTTTTGTTTTATTATTTTTATAATCTTTCTTAATACAATAGTTTTTTGTACAGCAGAAGAAAGTAAATGAAAATAATAATATAAATTGGATGTAAGGTGATAAGTTTTCATTCGTATCTTATTTTCGTTTTGCTTTTTCCACAACCTTACTCCTATTATTTCATGAAGTCTACAATCAAAAGAAAGCTGATACGCGTAAAAACTACCCTGGAGATTAACCTCGATTTTTCTAACAATCAATCTCTTAAATTACACTTCCTGTCAAGACAGTCTGATCTTTTATATTTTATTACTAAAGCTTTGAGAAAAATATTTATTTCTTGTGGTGAAACACGATGAATTTACTGCAGTTTTTATTAACATTTACTGTGGAGGTATTTATATTTATATATATATTTTAAAGATAAATGTGAAAATGTTTATGAAAGATAATGAATTATTATATATGTGGAATAGTATAATGCACTTTAGAAATACTTTATTGAATTCAAAGAAACACAATAGGTACAGGAATGTGTTCATAATAACACAATAAATGTTTTAATTATTATATTAATGTTTATAATAATGCAGGTTTAGCACAAACGAATGACTGAATTTTACAAATTTATATTTTTAAAACAATTACCCATATCACAATAAGTGATATATTAAAATAAAGAAGAACATTTCATTTTTTTCAGGTTGAAGTGTTCGATGTGCTAATCTTTCGTAACACGAAAAACATCTAATTTCTAATCAAGTTCGTTTTAGAAATTTGACAGTTTTGCACAGTCAACGATTCTTAATGCAGTATTGATGCATTGAAGCACTAAATAATTCAGCACATATGCCCCATAAAATATACACGGCTCATTAGTTCTGCATTATTTAGTGTTTTAATGCATAACTGCTGTACTAAAAATCGTTGTCTGAGTAAAACTGCCAAATTTGTGCGACAAACATCATTACAGATTAGTTGATTGTCGTGTTACGAAAGATTCTCACATTGAACATTTGTAACTAAAAAGAACCTTGGAATGCTCTTCTTTATATTTAGATATCACTTATTTCACTGTGTGTAATAGTCTCGAAGATAAAAATTTATAAATTCAGTCATTCATTTGTGCTAAGCAGGTATTATAATTTTTACTATTATAAAATTTTAAGTTCATTTGTGTTCTAATTGACATGTTTATCTAATATGCTCTTAAAATATAAATTCATTATTGTTTATTTAAATATGCATAGTAATTATTACAATTATTATATATTAAAATTGAAGATTATTTTAAGCTGATCTGCATTTACACCTCATTTTAAACTTTAATAAATTGTGTTTGTAGCCAAGTGAAAATATTTAAACATGTGGGACATAAAAAAAAAACTTGTTAAAATAAATATATTTTGTTATTCATCTTGTTAATAAAAAAGAATAGACAACAGTGGTAAGCAAGATTGATGTACATTTAATAATAATTACAGGTATAAAAAGGACGACCGCACCGGGAACTCAAATTTCTCTTTAGATGATTTTATTGTATAAGATAAGCTATTTATTTCGACCTAGAATGCAACGTTGAAAATTAGGCTAATTTAAAAGTCTGGCCGCATCTAATCGTTGGCGACTTTTATAATTACATACTTGTATAGAAAGGGGTCGTACAAAATTTTAAACAGCTATTAAATTACTGACGTCATTTACAATGTTCAGTTCATAAGCTCTGTATTTATTTCGGATTTTAAAATTTTAAGTTGTATTTTCTACTTCAAACAAAAAAACGCAATGTGATATGTACACACACACATAACATAATGTGTTACATTATTGTTTCTCAATAACTATTTTTGTTAAACGTAGTATATCTTATCTTTCCTAAGAGATATAAGAATCGTAAAGTAAGATATAGTTGGATTTGACAATCTCAAAACGTTCTTCTATCTCATCTTAATGCACCGCTGGCCATTAAAATTGCTACATCATGAAAGATTGAAATTACCAAAAAGATATTTATTGAACGTAAACAGTGTTGCATGAAAACAAAATGATTAAATTTGTAAACAGTTTGGGTGTTTACAAGGATGCGAAATTGATAGAAAGAGCTGCTCTCCCTGGCAGCTAAAACGACCCTTATCCGATTAGGCATGGAGTCCAACTGAACTTGGAGGACAGAAACGGGCTATTTATTCCATGCTGCTTCAAGTCTAAGTCACACTTCATCAACCGTATTAGCTGGATAAGGGTGGCGGGCTAAGCAATTCATGACAAGATGTTTTCAATGGGTGACGGATCTGGAGACCGTGCAGGCCAGGGCAGCAGTTTTATACCATGTGTATCGAGGAAGGTCAGAACATGACGTGCAACATGTGGTCTTGCGTTATCTTGCTGGAAATTGGCGTTTGACATGCCTCGAAGACAGGGCACAACCACTGGACGTAAGCTGTCAAAAATGTACCGATCTGCGTTCAAATTACCGTCTATCCGAATTAGAGATGTGCATGTTGTGTACCCAACGGCTTCCAAAGCCATCACACCAGGTGCAGGGCCCCTATGCCGACATCGAATGAAAGCATGCGACATGCGTTTTCCTCGGAGCCTCCAGACAAGTACACGGCCATCAGAATACAACACTTACAACTGGGACTCATCTGAAAAGACGGCATTGTGCCAGTCATGCATCCAGCTTTGTCGGTCGGCGCACCAGAGTCGCCGACTCTCTCTATGCTGCATTGTCAAGGAAAGCCGCAGTACTGTTCGCCGTTCTGACAGTCCACACTCCTGAAAACGTCGTGTGGATACTGGGCGCGCTTCAAACATGCCCATTTCCTGACTAATGGTTCGTGATGTGGTTGTACGGTTTTGCTGGGCCGACCTCACAATATGTCTGTCCTCTCCGTCGTTAGTCATGGGAGGGCGTCAAGATCCTGCATGTCATTCAGTATGAACCTCAGCAATCCATTGATTCCATATTTGCATGACAGTGGTTGGGTTTCGACGAATTCAATGGGCGATATCACGGAAAGATAATCCACACTCTCGATAGGCAACGACACTGCCTCTATCAGATACCGACACTTGGTTTTAAGCATTTCTTATTATTATTCGAGGCATAACACGATATTCTGAGAAACGACCGACCTTACAAAGCGCGTTCCGAATGAGAAATCCACTACGCAACTTTTCTTTCACGCAGTGCTTCAGATGTCGTTTCTCCCGCCTGCCTCGTCTAAATGCGCTGAAATACTAACCATTTGCATATTCCAATCTCTTCTTCCTTTCATGTGATTTTGACGTTCGTCAGATCATTACTTCCTGGAGCTGCAATTTTAATGGCCAGTAGTGTATTTTAAAAGCAGCTAAACATATTAATACTTCAATATTATTCGTTCATTACTATACCAACATTCATTTTCATCTTAAATTTCTGCTTCAGTCAATTAACGGAGAGAAAAAGAGTTAATTTCAATTCCGATATTTAATAAAATCAAATTTTTCGTTATTCTAGTGTAGGGCAGTTTGCGAATCACTGGCTTAGCAGGATACGAAGTTCCCATCGCTGCAAGAATCAGCTATGTATAACAGAACTACGAAAAATAGAGAAAATTACACAAAAATTGGGAAGAGTTCCGGTTCCGGTTGGCGCGATTGACGAAGTAATCCAACACTGCAGTGTCTTACCAAATTTTTCAAGATTGTGGAAAAACATGGTTTTTAAATATTTATTAACATATATTTATTGAATAAACGTTATATATGTCACATCTGGAAAAAAATAAGTATAATCATATCATAGCATTTATATTATAAAGCAGTAAGCTCTAAAAGTTCCGCTCGAGTGTTTTCAAAAACTACCTGGTGGATTCTTTTCCAAATTGTATCATTCGATAGGAAATATTCCCGGGGTGGTTTATGAGAAAATATACAGGGATAGGACTATGGTTTTTGATAATAAATTTCGTATTTTACTGCTATTTTGAACGAAAATGTTGCCAGTGATTATCTTTTGGCGAAAGGTTTGTTGATTAAAAAATTAAGATGGCTATATCTGTTAGAAAATAATACAAACACCTCGCGAATAAATAAAAAAAATACTGACATTTAATTAAAAAAAACAACAAAAAAAGTTTTAATAAGACATAATATTATAAAACGAAAATATTTAATTTAAACATGGAATAAATATTTGTAATGCTTAAAGTATAAATTATTGTGAAATTTTACAATTGGTACAATATTTGACGAATTATCGCTTGCGATAGGTTAAAAAAATGATCTGAAAATTTGATTTGATAATTTTGAATGGCATTTTTTTTTTTCTTTTTAGCTCTTTTATCGCTTGCGCCAGGTTAATAAAAACGTGTCTGAAAACTTGATGAAATAAAATCTATGTTACATTCTTTAGTCTTTTTCGTTTTTTTGTCAATTTAATTATTATTTTTATATAATTCTCCCATCATATGATTTACAGGAAAAAGTAGAAGTATTTGTAAAAATGGCTGTATTAGTGAGTTACATACTATATATTTATTACCTTCGTCGCCAAACAATGCAATTTTAAACCAAATAAGACAAAAGTGTGAAATAAGCCGAGAGAAGGGGATTTCGGAGTACATTTTTTGTTCAAGCGTAAATTATATAAAAAGCAGTTAAAATTATAATTATGTAGTCAATCACTTAAATTTTAGTGTAAATGTCTTCCATATACACACATATTCTAAAATAATTTACTTTCAAAGATTTAAAATAATTTTTACCATACTATGGAATACCATTACTATGGAAACATGCGTTTTGTTTTCCTCAAGCATGTGATTTTTATATCCTCAAACTCAGATCATTGTTTATGAATTGAATATTGTGTATTATGTTATTTTTTTAACATGCCGAACATATTGTCGATTTCACTTATAAGAATATTCTCTTCTTTAAAAGTTAAGATGTAAGAAAATTGTTAAGAAGAATTCTGCAATTATACGTATTACTATAAAAAAATAATAAATAAATAAACATTTTGCAATAAATATTGCTTGCTAATTTGTCATTTTTTTTTAGCTTTTTCTGCATGACTTTCTGCTGCTTAACCATTGTTTAAAAAATGTTTTATTGAACATATTGGACTAATCTTACGGAATCGTGTCACCCGCCAATTAGTATAATGGATGGCGTATCAAAATTCAAGAGATTAGACAGATTTTGAAATTAGCGATTACTAAATGGTGGCAAATGGAATAATGCCCGTGGACTTATCATTTCAGCCTAGATAGGATTAATTACATGGAATTTCGATCAGTATAAAGCGAATTGTCCTAACGCACACTCTAGCAGCTAAACACAGCAACAAATTGAGAGTTATTTTCAGAATCTGGGTTATTTACACAACAGATGGAAGGTTAATTTACTCTTAAATATAAAGAAAAAAGCAGGCTTTTTTGTTTGTCCGTGTTATTATGCTCTTTAGAAAAATGCAAAATAAATCTTCGGTTAAGGCATTCACCAAAATTCATATTGCTAAATTTTTCGTATAACTAACTTTATTTATCATTGTCAGATCTTAACCCTAGTACAAGTGCAACAATATTGTTGTATCAGTTTTAATGTTTGACGTACTCACAATGACGTCGATTACGGATAATTATAAAGATTTTATTGGATGCATGAGGTTTATTTTTCTATAAGATTAGATCATCAAGTTTTATCCCGTGTTAACGGTTACATGATTTCAGCTGGTCTACAAAATGAAAAGATAGTGAAAATGACGTCATTTTAGATTTATTCAGGCAATTCATCTTTAAAAACACACATTTTTAAGTTTCACTTTTCTTTTAAATGTGAAAGTTAAACAATCTTCTTTGTCTGCAAATAATTTATTACTTTTTTGACACTATTTACTCTGCTAGAATCCAAAGAGGGAAAACGGTATCAGCACAAGGGGATGTTTATTAAGAAATATAACTAACATCCAGTGAGATTGTATTTAAGCTACCAGAATCACATATTGCGCGAGCTGAGAGGCCAGGAGATCAAGGACAAACAAATGAAAATAAACCACCCGAGCATTATTCATGTTCAATGGTAAATCTCTGCAATCATTGTAAAGCATCTGTTATTTAATATTTTTAGAGATGAGAACATTTTAATTCCTATTGTCATAACGGCCTCATTTCCCTACCAAAAGTGCACAGTGAATAATCAACTAAAAGAACTGCTTCTTAATAGCTAAATTTTGTCCAACGCATAAGGTAATATAATATCGCAATGGCGTTCGCATCTTTTCAGCAACGGGGAAGGACATTCAAGCTAAAGGTCCATTTAAAAAAAAATACAAGCTCGAAATCACCATTTCGCTTAATCCAAGGTTCATTTGGAAATACTGACCAGCGCAGCGGGCATAGCCTGCTAGTATATTATAAAGCAGTAAGCTCTAAAAGTTCCGCTCGAGTGTTTTCAAAAACTACCCGGTGGATTTTTTTTCCAAATTGTATCATTCGATTGGAAATATTCCCGGGGTATAAATACTTCGATATTATTCATTCATTACTATACCAACTTTCATTTTCATCTTAAATTTCTGCTTCAGTCAATTAACGGAGAGAAAAAAGAGTTAATTTCAATTCCGATATTTAATAAAATCAATATTTTTCGTTATTCTAGTGTAAGGCAGTTTGCTAATCACTGGCTTAGCAGGATACGAAGTTCCCATCGCTGCAAGAATCAGCTATGTACAACAGAACTACGAAAAATAGAGAAAATTACACAAAAATTAGGAAGAGTGTTCCATTTCCTGTTCCGGTTGGCGCGATTGACGAAGTAATCCAACACTGTAGTGTCTTACCAAATTTTTCAAGATTGTGGAAAAACATGGTTTTTAAATATTTATTAACATATATTTATTGAATAAACGTTATATATGTCACATCTGGAAAAAAATAAGTATAATCATATCATAGCATTTATATTATAAAGCAGTAAGCTCTAAAAGTTCCGCTCGAGTGTTTTCAAAAACTACCCGGTGGATTTTTTTTCCAAATTGTATCATTCGATTGGAAATATTCCCGGGGTATAAATACTTCGATATTATTCATTCATTACTATACCAACTTTCATTTTCATCTTAAATTTCTGCTTCAGTCAATTAACGGAGAGAAAAAGAGTTAATTTCAATTCCGATATTTAATAAAATCAATATTTTTCGTTATTCTAGTGTAAGGCAGTTTGCTAATCACTGGCTTAGCAGGATACGAAATTCCCATCGCTGCAAGAATCAGCTATGTACAACAGAACTACGAAAAATAGAGAAAATTACACAAAAATTAGGAAGAGTGTTCCATTTCCTGTTCCGGTTGGCGCGATTGACGAAGTAATCCAACACTGTAGTGTCTTACCAAATTTTTCAAGATTGTGGAAAAACATGGTTTTTAAATATTTATTAACATATATTTATTGAATAAACGTTATATATGTCACATCTGGAAAAAAAATAAGTATAATCATATCATAGCATTTATATTATAAAGCAGTAAGCTCTAAAAGTTCCGCTCGAGTGTTTTCAAAAACTACCCGGTGGATTTTTTTTCCAAATTGTATCATTCGATTGGAAATATTCCCGGGGTATAAATACTTCGATATTATTCATTCATTACTATACCAACTTTCATTTTCATCTTAAATTTCTGCTTCAGTCAATTAACGGAGAGAAAAAGAGTTAATTTCAATTCCGATATTTAATAAAATCAATATTTTTCGTTATTCTAGTGTAAGGCAGTTTGCTAATCACTGGCTTAGCAGGATACGAAATTCCCATCGCTGCAAGAATCAGCTATGTACAACAGAACTACGAAAAATAGAGAAAATTACACAAAAATTAGGAAGAGTGTTCCATTTCCTGTTCCGGTTGGCGCGATTGACGAAGTAATCCAACACTGTAGTGTCTTACCAAATTTTTCAAGATTGTGGAAAAACATGGTTTTTAAATATTTATTAACATATATTTATTGAATAAACGTTATATATGTCACATCTGGAAAAAAATAAGTATAATCATATCATAGCATTTATATTATAAAGCAGTAAGCTCTAAAAGTTCCGCTCGAGTGTTTTCAAAAACTACCCGGTGGATTTTTTTTCCAAATTGTATCATTCGATTGGAAATATTCCCGGGGTATAAATACTTCGATATTATTCATTCATTACTATACCAACTTTCATTTTCATCTTAAATTTCTGCTTCAGTCAATTAACGGAGAGAAAAAGAGTTAATTTCAATTCCGATATTTAATAAAATCAATATTTTTCGTTATTCTAGTGTAAGGCAGTTTGCTAATCACTGGCTTAGCAGGATACGAAATTCCCATCGCTGCAAGAGTCAGCTATTTACAACAGAACTACGAAAAATAGAGAAAATTACACAAAAATTAGGAAGAGTGTTCCATTTCCTGTTCCGGTTGGCGCGATTGACGAAGTAATCCAACACTGTAGTGTCTTACCAAATTTTTCAAGATTGTGGAAAAACATGGTTTTTAAATATTTATTAACATATATTTATTGAATAAACGTTATATATGTCACATCTGGAAAAAAATAAGTATAATCATATCATAGCATTTATATTATAAAGCAGTAAGCTCTAAAAGTTCCGCTCGAGTGTTTTCAAAAACTACCCGGTGGATTTTTTTTCCAAATTGTATCATTCGATTGGAAATATTCCCGGGGTATAAATACTTCGATATTATTCATTCATTACTATACCAACTTTCATTTTCATCTTAAATTTCTGCTTCAGTCAATTAACGGAGAGAAAAAGAGTTAATTTCAATTCCGATATTTAATAAAATCAATATTTTTCGTTATTCTAGTGTAAGGCAGTTTGCTAATCACTGGCTTAGCAGGATACGAAATTCCCATCGCTGCAAGAATCAGCTATGTACAACAGAACTACGAAAAATAGAGAAAATTACACAAAAATTAGGAAGAGTGTTCCATTTCCTGTTCCGGTTGGCGCGATTGACGAAGTAATCCAACACTGTAGTGTCTTACCAAATTTTTCAAGATTGTGGAAAAACATGGTTTTTAAATATTTATTAACATATATTTATTGAATAAACGTTATATATGTCACATCTGGAAAAAAATAAGTATAATCATATCATAGCATTTATATTATAAAGCAGTAAGCTCTAAAAGTTCCGCTCGAGTGTTTTCAAAAACTACCCGGTGGATTTTTTTTCCAAATTGTATCATTCGATTGGAAATATTCCCGGGGTATAAATACTTCGATATTATTCATTCATTACTATACCAACTTTCATTTTCATCTTAAATTTCTGCTTCAGTCAATTAACGGAGAGAAAAAGAGTTAATTTCAATTCCGATATTTAATAAAATCAATATTTTTCGTTATTCTAGTGTAAGGCAGTTTGCTAATCACTGGCTTAGCAGGATACGAAATTCCCATCGCTGCAAGAATCAGCTATGTACAACAGAACTACGAAAAATAGAGAAAATTACACAAAAATTAGGAAGAGTGTTCCATTTCCTGTTCCGGTTGGCGCGATTGACGAAGTAATCCAACACTGTAGTGTCTTACCAAATTTTTCAAGATTGTGGAAAAACATGGTTTTTAAATATTTATTAACATATATTTATTGAATAAACGTTATATATGTCACATCTGGAAAAAAATAAGTATAATCATATCATAGCATTTATATTATAAAGCAGTAAGCTCTAAAAGTTCCGCTCGAGTGTTTTCAAAAACTACCCGGTGGATTTTTTTTCCAAATTGTATCATTCGATTGGAAATATTCCCGGGGTATAAATACTTCGATATTATTCATTCATTACTATACCAACTTTCATTTTCATCTTAAATTTCTGCTTCAGTCAATTAACGGAGAGAAAAAGAGTCAATTTCAATTCCGATATTTAATAAAATCAATATTTTTCGTTATTCTAGTGTAAGGCAGTTTGCTAATCACTGGCTTAGCAGGATACGAAATTCCCATCGCTGCAAGAATCAGCTATGTACAACAGAACTACGAAAAATAGAGAAAATTACACAAAAATTAGGAAGAGTGTTCCATTTCCTGTTCCGGTTGGCGCGATTGACGAAGTAATCCAACACTGTAGTGTCTTACCAAATTTTTCAAGATTGTGGAAAAACATGGTTTTTAAATATTTATTAACATATATTTATTGAATAAACGTTATATATGTCACATCTGGAAAAAAATAAGTATAATCATATCATAGCATTTATATTATAAAGCAGTAAGCTCTAAAAGTTCCGCTCGAGTGTTTTCAAAAACTACCCGGTGGATTTTTTTTTCAAATTGTATCATTCGATTGGAAATATTCCCGGGGTATAAATACTTCGATATTATTCATTCATTACTATACCAACTTTCATTTTCATCTTAAATTTCTGCTTCAGTCAATTAACGGAGAGAAAAAGAGTTAATTTCAATTCCGATATTTAATAAAATCAATATTTTTCGTTATTCTAGTGTAAGGCAGTTTGCTAATCACTGGCTTAGCAGGATACGAAATTCCCATCGCTGCAAGAATCAGCTATGTACAACAGAACTACGAAAAATAGAGAAAATTACACAAAAATTAGGAAGAGTGTTCCATTTCCTGTTCCGGTTGGCGCGATTGACGAAGTAATCCAACACTGTAGTGTCTTACCAAATTTTTCAAGATTGTGGAAAAACATGGTTTTTAAATATTTATTAACATATATTTATTGAATAAACGTTATATATGTCACATCTGAAAAAAAAAAAGTATAATCATATCATAGCATTTATATTATAAAGCAGTAAGCTCTAAAAGTTCCGCTCGAGTGTTTTCAAAAACTACCCGGTGGATTTTTTTTTCAAATTGTATCATTCGATTGGAAATATTCCCGGGGTATAAATACTTCGATATTATTCATTCATTACTATACCAACTTTCATTTTCATCTTAAATTTCTGCTTCAGTCAATTAACGGAGAGAAAAAGAGTTAATTTCAATTCCGATATTTAATAAAATCAATATTTTTCGTTATTCTAGTGTAAGGCAGTTTGCTAATCACTGGCTTAGCAGGATACGAAATTCCCATCGCTGCAAGAATCAGCTATGTACAACAGAACTACGAAAAATAGAGAAAATTACACAAAAATTAGGAAGAGTGTTCCATTTCCTGTTCCGGTTGGCGCGATTGACGAAGTAATCCAACACTGTAGTGTCTTACCAAATTTTTCAAGATTGTGGAAAAACATGGTTTTTAAATATTTATTAACATATATTTATTGAATAAACGTTATATATGTCACATCTGGAAAAAAATAAGTATAATCATATCATAGCATTTATATTATAAAGCAGTAAGCTCTAAAAGTTCCGCTCGAGTGTTTTCAAAAACTACCCGGTGGATTTTTTTTCCAAATTGTATCATTCGATCGGAAATATTCCCGGGGTATAAATACTTCGATATTATTCATTCATTACTATACCAACTTTCATTTTCATCTTAAATTTCTGCTTCAGTCAATTAACGGAGAGAAAAAGAGTTAATTTCAATTCCGATATTTAATAAAATCAATATTTTTCGTTATTCTAGTGTAAGGCAGTTTGCTAATCACTGGCTTAGCAGGATACGAAATTCCCATCGCTGCAAGAATCAGCTATGTACAACAGAACTACGAAAAATAGAGAAAATTACACAAAAATTAGGAAGAGTGTTCCATTTCCTGTTCCGGTTGGCGCGATTGACGAAGTAATCCAACACTGTAGTGTCTTACCAAATTTTTCAAGATTGTGGAAAAACATGGTTTTTAAATATTTATTAACATATATTTATTGAATAAATGTTATATATGTCACATCTGGAAAAAAAATAAGTATAATCATAGCATAGCATTTATATTATAAACCAGTAAGCTCTAAAAGTTCCGCTCGAGTGTTTTCAAAAACTACCTGGTGGATTCTTTTCCAAATTGTATCATTCGATAGGAAATATTCCCGGGGTTGTTTATAAGAAAATATACAGGGATAGCTATGATTTTTGATAATAAATTTCGTATTTTATTGCTATTTTGAACGAAAAGCTTGCCAGTGATTATCTTTTGACGAAAGGTTTGTTGATTAAAAAATTAAGATGGCTATATCTGTTAGAAAATTATACAAACACCTCGCGAATAAATAAAAAAAAAATACTGATATTTAATTAAAAAACAACAAAAAAAAGTTTTAATAAGACATAATATTATAAAACGAAAATATTTAATTTAAACATGGAATAAATATTTGTATTGCTTAAAGTATAAATTATTGTGAAATTTTACAATTGGTAAAATATTTGGCGATTTATCGCTTGCGATAGGTTAAAAAAATGAATCTGAAAATTTGATTTGACAATTTTGAATGGCATTTTTTTTTTCTTTTTAGCTCTTTTATCGCTTGCTCCAGGTTAATAAAAACGTGTCTGAAAACTTGATGAAATAAAATCTAGGTTACATTCTTTAGTTTTTTTTTTTTTTTTTTTTTTTTTTTTTGTCGATTTAATTATTATTTTTATATAATTCTCCCATCATATGATAAAAACTAGAAGTATTTGTAAAAATGGCTTTATTGGTGAGTTACATACTAATAAGACAAAAGTTTGAAATAGGCCGAGAAAAGAGCCTTTCGGAGTACATTTTTACATTCAAGCGTTCATTATATAAAAATCAGTTAAAATTATATGTAGTGAATCATTTAAATTTTAGTGTAAATGTCTTCCATATACACACATATTCTAAAATAATTTACTTTCATAGATTTAAAATATATATTTTACCATACTATGGAATACCATTACTATGGAAACATGCCGTTTTGTTTTCCTCAAGCATGGGATTTTTATATCCTCGAACTCAGATCATTACTTATTAATTGAATACTGTGTATTATGTTATTTTTTTAATATGCCGAACATATTGTCGATTTCACTCATAGGAATATTCACTGCTTTAAAAATTAGGATATAAGAATATTGTTAAGAAGATTTCTGCAAATATACGTTATTACTATAAAAAAACAAACAAACAAAAAACATTTTGCAATAAATATTGCTTGCTAATTTCCCATTTCTTTTTAGCTTTTTCTGCATAACTTTCTTTTGCTTAACCATTGTTTAAAAAATGTTTTATTGAACATATTGGACTAATCTTATCGTGTCACCCGCCAATTACCATATTGGATGGCGTATCAAAATTTAAAAGATTAGACAGATTTTGAAATTAGCGATTACTAAATGGTGGCAAATGGAATAACGCAGCGTGGACTTATCATTTCAGACGGTTACAGGGTTAACGGTTACATGATTTCAGCTGGTCTACAAAATGAAAAGACAGTGAAAATGACGTCATTTTAGATTTATTCAGGCAATTCAACTTTAAAAACACACATTTTTATGTTTCACTTTTATTTTAAATATGAAAGTTAAACAATCTTCTTTGTCTGCAAATAATTTATTACTTTTTTGACGGTATTTACTCTGCTATAATCCAAAGAGGGAAAACAGTAGTAGCACAATAGGATGTTTATTAAGAAATATATCTAACATCCAGTGAGATTGTATTTAAGCTACTAGAATCACATATTGCGCGAGCTGAAAGGCCAGGAGATCAAGGACAAACAAACGAAAATAAACCACCCGAGCATAATTCAAGTTTAATGGTAAATCTCTGTAATCATTGTAATGCATCTCTAATTTAATATTGTCAGATATGAGAACATTTTAATTCCTATTGTCATAACGGCCTCAGTTACGTACCAAAAGTGCACTGTGAAAAATGAACTAAAAGAAATGCTTCTTAATAACTAAATTTTGTCCAACGCATAAGGTAATATAATATCGCAATGGCGTTCGCATCTTTTCAGCAACGCGGAAGGACATTCAAGCTAAAGGTCCATTTAAAAAAAAAAAAAAAAAATACAAGCTCGAAATCACCATTTCGCTTAATTCAAGGTTTATTTGGAAATACTGATCAGCGCAGCGGTCAAAAACTACCCGGTGGATTTTTTTGCAGATTATATCATCCGACAGAGAATACTCCCGCGGTGGTTTATAAGTGATATATACAGGGATAACTAGGATTCTTGGTAATATATTCCGTATTTTATTGATATTTTCGACGAAAATGTTGCCAGTGGTCATTTTGGGTGAAAATTATATTTGATAAAAGAATTGAAAAAGGCGTTAGAAAATAATGTAAACAAATCACAAATTAAAAGAAAATTACTGTTAATCGTTTAATTTTTAAAAAAAAGGATCAAAAACCCTTTTAATGCGAGATAAATTTTTAAAACGAAAATATTTAATTTAAACATGTAAGGAATTTTTACAAAAATAAATTAGTATGAAAGAAGCAATTGATACATTATTTGACTATTTTTGCTTGCGCCAGGTTATTAAAAATGTGCCTGGGAAAACTTGAAGAAATAAAATTTAAGTAACAGTCTTTTAATCCTTTTTTTATGCTATTTAATTATCATTTTTATGTAATTTTTCTATCGTAAGTCTTACAGGAGAAACTAGAAGAAGTAATTGTAAAAATGTCTGTATTAGTGAGTTACATGTTATTTAATTATTACCTTGGTCGCCAAACAATGCAATTTTAAGGAATACAAGCAGAAGCATGAAACAAGCCCGGCAAAGGTCGCAATAATATTTTTTTTCCTTTTAAGTGTAGGAGAACATTTTGGAGTAAATCTTTATATTCAAATGTAAATTGTATAAAAAAGGATATAAAATTATAAGTATGTACTCAAATATTAAAATTTTAGTGTAAAAGGCTGCCATATACACACATATTTTGTAATCTTCGATAATCAAGTAACCGCCAAATAGCATATTTACTATATTATTGAAAGTTTTGGTGGCACAGATGTCATATACGCTCCATGGTACCTAATGGCCACCAAAATAGCGCTATTTTACCTGACAGGGTAACCCGGCTATTATTGTTTATTTATTAATAAATTGTTTATTTTCTTTTATTTTCATTTTTTAAACTTATAGAAACTGTTTTTTTCTATAGTTATTAACTAAACTTTTTTTTATTTATTGCTATTTCCTTTTAAAATAATAGAAAATAATTTAAATATACATATGTAACTGACATTCGAAAACGATGCATTCGCCAAATTGGCTTGAAAAAAAATCGCGTAAAACCCGATACGTATATGATATCTGTGCCTAATCGTTATTTACATTATTGTGATTACTTTGTATCAGGGAACAAATTGGAGAGTATTTGATATATATTTATTATATGAGTATATTTTTATTATATATTTGGTGAGTTAGAGAAAATGGCCTTGGCGAGTGAAGTGAATTTCACTTATATTTACTCGCAAACTATTTAATTTTCATATACATGTAAGCATTTTCTCCCAATATTTATGATATTTATTTATATAAAGAAGAGCTATTTATCTATTTTTAAATATGAATAGCAATAGTTTGTGGTGATATTTTATTATCCCGTAAACCAAAAGAAAAAAATATATATATCGCCAAACTATGACTCGTAACGATATATGAACATAGTAAATGTCAAATTTACTTGACATTAAACACTTTACCCGTGTTTGTTACGTCATCAAGTGATGTTTAATTCGACGTTTTATTTTTATTTTTTTTTAATGTTTTACTAATTTAATTTTTCTTTCGTTATTTAAAATAAAAAGTATGTCATTTGCATAATTTGGCTAATAGTTTGGCGATTTCTATTTTTGCGGGAAATTGGTCGACTGGATAATCAAGTAGTAGCTAATTTGGGCACATAAGTCATATACGCCCCCATACCCCCATATTGGCGCGATTTTTAGCTGACGCCATCTTGGCAAAAACATCAACAACATGAACAAGAACATCCGCGTTACCATATCAAGCAAAATAAAGTCACTTTGGTGCCAGTTAAGTACCCATTGCGTATATGACATTGGCGCCAGAAAACAATCACGCTAATATGGGGGCGTACATGTCATCTGTGACCAAATTTGTATATAATAATAATTTAAATATATAAATAAAATGTTACACACACACACACACACACACATATATATATATATATATACGTCTTACAAGAGAAACTGATAGAAGTAATTGTAAAAATGGATATACTTGTGAGTTGTATTCTATTCGTTTATTACCTTGGTCGCAAAAAAAAAATAAGCCAAAAAGGCAGAAGAGTGGCCCGTGCAATGCTCACGATAATAGTGTTTATTAAGTGTATGTGCACATTTGGAAGTAAATGTTTATATCCAAATGCAAATTATATAAAAAACAGTTAAAATTATGATTGTGAGTAAAATATTAGAATTTTGGGGTAAAATTTTAACCTCTTCTCACCTCTCACATATGCGATTAAATCATTTAATTTCAGATATTTAAAATATTTTTCAACATGCTTTACTGTAAAAACACGCCGGTTTGTTGTCCTATTGTCCTATTCGTTTGTTGCCCTATGTTTCCATTGTATTTACTCTGCTGGAATAGACAAATCGAAAACAGTAGCAGACCTGCCAGAATAGGACTTTTATTAAAAAATGTAATGTAACATGCAATGAAATTGAATTTAAGCTACCAGAACCACATATAGCGCAAGTTGAGAGGCCGAGAGTTCAAGAACAAATAATGAAAATGAACAATCCGAATGTTTTTTAAAGTTCAATAATAAATCTTTGCAATCATTGTAATACTCTCTAATTTAATAGTGTGATGACTAGAGAACCTTTTAATTCCTGTTGTCATAACTGTCTCATTTCCATACCAAAATCTACTTTAAATGATCAACTATAAGATTTGTTTCTTAATGGCCCAAATTTTGTCCAAGGCATAAGATATTACAATATCCGAATGAGGTGTGCTTCGTTTTCAGCAATGCGGAAGGACATTCCAGGTAATGGTTTTTACTACTCTAAAATCAAAGATTAAATTCACCTTTTCGTTTTATTCAAGGTTCGTTTGGAAAAATGGAGCAGCGCAGCGGGCATATCCTAACTGTGTTTATATAAATATGTATTACTTTTATGTAGTATATTATACTTATATTAGATATGCAATTATACATAGCGATATACATATATAAATAAATAATATGTACCTATATAAATAAATACTATACTATATACTTACATATATTCTTATAAGTTTATATTTGATATTTTTTGTGTTTATTATATATATATATAATTAAAACATAACATTATATTATGCACGTTAAAGTTATATGCATCTTACAATATACATAAATGTATAAAAAATTGTAGATATATTACATCTAAAGAAAAATAATGTTTAAAAAAACAAAGAGTTATGAACTTTTCCGAAAAAATATGCTAAATGCCAAAAATTATACAAAAAATGCATATAAAGATCATTTCACTAGTAAAAAAAGCAACCCCAAAGGCTGAAGTTCGTACAATCATATCGAAACATTTATCGCTAAAGAATCTATCGAAAAAAGACGGAATTGCTTTCAATGCAAAAACTTCGGGGAAAATATCACCATTTTCAACTGGAACCTTCTAGATAGTCATACATATGACATTTGATTCAGTTCTATGCATAATTTCATACACTTTTTGATGATATAATAATGAAAATTGCTCAAAAATCACTATTAAAGAGCACCCTTACGGCGGTATATTTCTGAATTCATGTGGAATCCCCTTGCCATACCCAAAATCATATATATCGAATTTGTTTCAATTCTAGGCATAATAATTTTCGATGATAAAATGACGACGCACAGGCACACTCACGGACACACACACATTTTGTAAAAACATGTTTTTAGGGTGTTTGACTGCAAATCGTGTAAATCTTTCGAAAACCGCATTTCGAAAAATTTTTCGATTACAATTCTATCTGCTGTTATAGACAGGGTAAATTAAATTCTTCTACTGGACTATTACAAATGATGGACCCGGTTTAAAAAATTCATATTTTCGAAACTACTGTACATATTACAGTAAGTGATATATGAATTTAAAGAGGAATATACCAAGTTTTTTTCAGTGACAAATGTTCGATGTGTTTCCCTCTTGTCACATACCATACATCCAATCTGTAATCCAGTTCGTCCCAAACATTTTGTAGCATCACTCTGTCAATGGTTCTGAATTCATCACAAATGCTTTCTTTAAGTTCTGACAGTGTCAAAGACATTTTTTATGTACCCCGAATGCCGAAAACAAAGTGTTCAGAACTTAAAGAACGCATTGTGAAGCTTTCAGAACCATTGTCAGAGTGATGCTACAAAATGTTTGAACCGAACTCTATTTTATATTGGAAGTATGCCGTGTAACAAAAGGGTCACACATCGAACATTTGTAACTGAAATGAACTTAGTATATTTCACTTTAAATTCATGTATCACTTATTATGATATGTGCAGTAGTTTCGAAAATATGTTTTTTTTTAATTGGGTCCATCATTTGTAATAGCCCTGTATTATAGTCAGAAGAAAGTAAATTCTACTCTTATAAATAGATGAAAGTAAAAAAAAAAGCATCTCTTAATGCTTTTATCACTCTTAGTGTGGGAATTTTTATTTATTAAATATCCTACACAAAATAATACGGAAAGTTTAAGTAACCTTAAACTTGTCTATATTTAAGAATTTCCAAAACTAGCAAACATTGTATCACAAAATTATAAAACTAAATTTCCAGCACAAAAGCTACACATATAATAGCACGGAGATACAGTAATGTTCGTTTTTTCTTCTTTCCTGGAACTAAGTTTTTTAACCATTTACTGCTTAAGGTCTCCCTAATCTCAGATTAAACTGAGATTTCTTTTTTCACTAGATTTTGATGTTTTACGTTACCTTTACCTATTTTTTAAAACAAAAATTAAATCAAGAACATTACACAAAAATTTTCAATAAACACTAAGACCAAAAAATAGAAAGTCGAGAATGTACTTAAACTGTTTTTATTGTATTATTAACTGTATACAAAGGTATATTTGGCATTAATTTTGTGATATTCTTTCCAATTTTATCTCTAAATAAAAACATTTTGATTCTAATTTGTGAATTCTTTTTGCTAAAGTACAAGTCTCTTTCAAATAATATCTTATCTAATGCATTTACCATATTATATTTATAATTATATTATATTACATTTATGATCTTATATTCAAATATACTTATCAAAGAAAAGAATCACGAAATATAATTATACTTCGATAGAGGCATATGAATTCTTTCAAAAATCAGAAATCAGGTTGCCTTATTTAAATGACTTTAAAACAAGAAAAAGACAGTATATTTAAAACAATCAGAAGAAACTTTCCATATGTTATCAGTAATTGATGAAAGGATTGAAAATTTTGTTTTTGCGAAAAGACAGTGAATTAAAAATTCTAAATTACTGATTTAGCAGATACAAAGATTTGAACCGTTGAAATAATTTTTCTTCAATTAGTAAATTTCAAAGGAAAATTCAAGTGAAATGTGTGAACTATTGAAAAGAAATTCACATATTAGCAAGGATTAAATTAGAGGCATAGATATATTTAAAAATTTAATATATCTTTCGATATATTTTAAAATATAATATATAATATCTTCAGTGCAATATTCGAAGCTTACAATGATAGATATATTAAGACAATCCATCCATTGCTGTTTTAGTAACAAATATTTTTTGGAGAATTTTTCGTTTGAATTTAAACTTATTAAGAGATTATTATTAGAATTTCAAAAATAACTTTTCATGTACATTTTTCTGTTTGTGTATATTAAAGTTAGCATTTTTTAATTTGTGTTCAAAATTAAAGATCCTGTTAAAAATGAGACTGATAGTAGAATTCTATCATGGCATTCCTTTGAGAGTTTGTAAATTTACTAATATATATTCCGTATCATTTGGGGAAATTTGTAAAATTTTTAAAACATTACAAAGATATGTTTCAAAATAATTCTTTAGTTTTAAGCGAAAGGATTCCTCAAATGTAGAATAAATAGTTCTATCCTTTATTCACTGTTCAGTTACTACACAGACTACAAAATTTCTGTAAGTCATAAATTATTTAAGTTTTGCGCGGCACCGCATTACTTATTTATTTCCAGTGCCACTTCTCAATGTTAATTTAACATAGAAAAGCCTATGGAGTTTATAACTTTTTGACTTTTTCTTCCCACCTTTTTGCCCCTGATGCCACAATTTTTTATTCTTTGTAATTTAAATGATATTTTAAATTCAAAGTACGGAAATGTTTCCCTGACGTCAGGGTCAAAATGGATGATAAAATGCCTTTACATGTGTGTGACATATTATAATGCGGAGAGTAACATAGCCTAAGCTTTATTTATATTTTTAAAATCTTTTTCTATTATTCGAAATATCTATCTTAATTTTCTAAATATTCCAAATTTTGCTTTTTGCATTGAGAATCAATGGACATTTTTGCTATAAAATTTAACAATTTTTTCTATTGTTCCGAAAAATTCAAAAGTCGTAATAATAATTTATTCTCAGTATTTAATTTCAGTTAAAATATTACCATGTGAAAAATGAAATTTTGAATAATTTTTCTACGAATTAAAAAGAAGATGAATATGGCGCCATACATGAAATGCTACGTATTTCATCGGTACTGATTTTTAAGCATGAATATGAATTACAAACAGATGTGCCATTCGATTAAAAAAGTATTAACTTTGTGGTTTATTTATGTCTTCCTTTTATTTATTTGTTGATGAAGGTTTAATTTCGTTAAGGAGTACTTGCCGGGAAGAAATACTGAACAATTTATATAGTTTTACGACTGTGTAAAAATTGAACTCGTCGGATGCCTAGAAGTCAATAAATTTCAAAAAACGGAAATTTCTTTTACAGGTTTCGTCACCAATATGACGCCATTATTGCACACGGGTATGTAATATATATATTATTCATATGCAATTTCTTTTTGTGGTACTAAGAAATAAAAAATAATTATTTGTAAATTTTAAAACGACTGAGACTTTTAACGTCAAATACACTTAATATTATAACCGATTTTTTTATCTAATATTATTCTTCAAGGTCTTTTGTCATTTTTTTTTTCGGTGGCACAAAAACGACTGATGTTGATGGTAAATAAATATCCGAAGTTAAATTTAGATAACAATTTCATCTTACATTTACATAGTCCCCCGGCCGGAAATAGGGTAGCAAAATTTCAGTAAAACTGTTTTATTTATTGTTTTTTTTTATGTTTTACTGTGTAACAGCTATACTGTTATTATTATATTAGCAGTTAAGATTTAAGGATATTTTTGCATTCATTGCGTACCAGAGTGGAAAATGGGGTAACTAAAATTAAGTAATTTTTTTATGTTTTAATTAAAGATTTTTTATGCTCAGACTGGAAGTTTTTGTCGAAACTTTGCACTACAGCACTGATGAAACATTTTGAATGAAATGTTGGCACATACACTATAAATTGTGATGCGATACCTTGTAGATCAAACCTAATGATGATACATCCAGTTAACTTTTAAATGAGTTCGTCTGAATGCTGTGGTTATTAAAAAACTTGACATATTAAACAAAATTCTAATTTGACGAACAAATTAAAAAAAAAAAAAAAAAAATCCTACATTATTTAAGCCCGAGAAGGGGCTGATATTAAAATATTTCATTGCGTTAATTCTACATTTAATGCTAACTTATTGTAACAAATTAGTTAAACCAAGTGAACATTAAAAAATAAAAATGAAATTCAAATAATATGATATTTAAACACCATAAAAATTTAGATTCCGTTTAAATGAAATCGAAATAAATTTTAGATTTTTTTTTTTTTTTTTTTTTTTGGAAGGTTTGTATTGTCGATGTGCCTAATTATTTGATTTCATCTACCATGAACACAATACAAAATCATTTGTAAAATCAACGAAATAAGTTGTAATACAAATATTTACAACTTAAATCTGTAAAAAAGTCTGAGATTTATTTCGATCTCATTTGAAATGAATCGAAGATTTTAGGGTGTTTATGTATCACATTATTTGAAATTTTTTTTTAAACTATCTAAAGTGCCCGCCGTTGCCCGGGTACGTCAAAATACATCACGAATTGTGAAAAATCTCTGAAAATCACAATGAGATATCGCCAAAAAATTTTAAATCGCTGCACAAAATTCGAGAAGAGAAAAAAAATATGTATGTTATGTTCGGAGATTGAAAGTTGATTATTTTCACTAATGTAGAAAAATGGTAGGGAATCGCTAAAATACACTAAAACTCACATACAAAATTCCCGAAAAATTTGAAAATTGTTATATTAAATCCGAATAAACTTTATTGAAATGAGGTCAGAAATTACTTTAGTATTATAGGTCAAAAATGAAATGTTAAAAAATTGCAGCAGATCAAGAAGAAACGTAAAATCGAATTAAAAATCACAAAAAGTTCAAAAATCACGAAAGTCAAAAATTACTATAATTGGATAAAAGTTTCAAATCTAATTCCTTTGACATGCGGGCTCTCTTAAAAATTATGATTGGGGAAGCATGCTAAGTATTGTATCATGTTACTTTTATTCATAATTTAATTTACTTGGGTTCCATTATATATAATTAATAAAATCCCTTAAGTTAATAATAGTTTTTGTTGCATTAAAATATCTCAATTTGTTGATTCTCAGTGAGCAAGTAATCTCTATAGGTATACAATGGTAGTCTATGGGAATTTCACGAAATGTTAGAGATATCACCAGCTAGTCGTCACTTTTGGCGAGTAATTTTTGTCGCCAAATTTGGCGATATATCGCTAAGTTGGCAACAAACTTGACTGCATTTGGCGACAGAAATGTGTACCCCTACGGTAACCTCCTTATAGGTATGGATATGCATTAAATGCTGTTCAATAATTGCATAAAAATTCGCTAAAAATTCGAAAATCGCTGTAGGAATTCCGAATAAACTTTTTTGAAAAAGAACAAAATTTACTATATTGAGTTAAAAGAAAGAAACCGTATGCTTTTCACTAATGTCGAAAAATCGCTTCGAAACTTAAAAAATCGCAAAAAGCGCGTAAAAAATTAAATTTAAGATAATCTAATGAAAAAATCGAAAATCGGGCTCCGAGGTGCAAAACTTCATAGATAGACGTACCTTTTCCCCAAATTTTGTAGCTCTACGTGCAACGGTCTCTTCAGAACACCGTCGACACAATCACACACTTACATACAAACTTCTTTTCTCATTATTATAGACGTTCACTTGGTTTAACTAATTTGTTACAAAAATTTAACATTAAATGCAAAACTAACTGAATGAAATATCTTAATATATGACACTTCTCGGGCTTAAATAATGTAGGCAATAAATTTGTTATTTTAATTTGTTCGACAAATTATTTTTTGTTTAATTTATATATACATAATTGATATGCGTTATTAATTTTTCATTGAACAAAAAAAAAAGATTTATTAATATATTTATACTGTTCTTAAGAAGTATATTTTTTTAAATGAAAATATGAAAGGATTTTTTTCGTAATTTTTTTTTTTTTCATTTTTTAATTGTTGAAGTATTATTATATTTGAAGAAAACTATGCACCCTAAGGCATCATGAATACCAAGACATGATAAAAATATTCTTCATTTTTCAAATAAACAACAATCAAACGTTTGGCTCCTTAAAACCTTTTTGGAAATTCCGTACCGGAGAAATCATAACTGATATACAGGATGTTTCATAAAAGCTGGGCAATACTTTAAGAGGTGATAACACACATCCAAGCAAATAACTTTCATCAAAGAATGCATTGTCAGAATTACTAAATAGGCACTTGCTCATTTCGGAACGTGGTCTATAAAAACATTAAACCTCCATTCTTGTTGCGAGCTAATAGCGCATCTACATGGAAATGTAGAACGTGTATGCAAAATTTTGCCTTGATTAATACATAAAAGCCGCTTATCCGAGTGTGCAACTGTCAATCACGGTAAGGACGTATCGGAAGTGTTGCTCTTCATTAATAGGGAAAAGACTGATGTATGTGTATTTTACCTACTGAACTGCGAATTGAACTGACTCAGAGGCTCGATTATTGTACGGAGGGCGGTTTCCAACGTTGTTTTTGTCACTTGATCACTCTTTGTGTGTTTTTGCCACGAATGACCGCATCACTTACAGCGCATTCTATCACATTTTCGGTTTAATTCCAATCATGTATTCTTTGATGAAAGTTGGTCTCCTCTTAATGTTTTGCCCATCTTTTATAAATCACTCTGTATATTCTAAAATCTTTCATTCTGAAATGAAATGAGTTAAACTTTTATATCAAACCTTTGAAAACAATTTAAACGAAAGAATATTAACAATATATTGTATGATAGTAATCTGTGTTAATTACATTAATACTGATGATAACTAATACATTAAATGGCTATCAAAAGTATATCTCTTGTATAGCTTTCGTTTTGTATATTTTAAATGTAGCTTACTTTTCAACACAGCTAAAAAGTGTTTTTGAATTCGGTTTGCCAGTCTCACCTCGCGGTTCACTTACTCTCGTATATCAACTTGTATAGCCTTTTAATTGTTATGTTTCATCGATGTTTACTGTAGAACTTTGGGCAATGAGAATGTTGTTTTTAGCATTTATAGTTCGTTTACAAAGTAGACAAATAATTTCGTTACATTAAGTTTTAGGGAAAACATCCTTTAGTTATACGTCACTGAGGGGGATTAAAATTCGTTCTCAAGAGTATAGAATAATTAGCACTTATAGTTCGCTGTCAGGGAGCCTCAAATGCATTCCATTACATTATGATCTACAGAGAAAAAAAAATTGTGAAGTTTTTTACTGATGTTATAATATTTCAAACATGACAAAGTTAAAAAATATCACTACGTTTCACCATATGATTTCTATAAATTATAGATTGTGTAGTTAAGGTGCGCGTGCATTTACAAAGACGTAAAGAAGAATTTGATTTCAGGGCAGATTATGATCGGTTTCATTGTGCGAAAAAATGAAATTTCATAATAACATACCATTAGTGTTGGTTGGTTGGTTGATTTTTTGACGGCCGATTATCTACTCTAGGGATATAGGCCCGAAGGGGGAGTGCCCTCCGTGGGGGTCTTTCTAAGGGAGCCTAACCCGTATTTACGCATGGAAATCCATGGCTCGAAGAAAACCACGAAAACTGCGAACGATTGGGTTCAAACCCAGCACCTCCCGTCTACCAGCTTCGAGAGCAGAACCTCTCAGGCACTGGTGGGACTCCACCATTAGTGTTGGAAAGAGATTATTAATATGTGGCTGTTGCATGATATTGCGTTACTTACTTTGCAATTGTATAAACTTAAGTAAATATATTTTAATGTCCACTATATTTGTTATAAAGAAAATTTCTGCAGTACTAGAAAACCAGTTGATAGATTTTTTGAGTCAACAGAAAAATGAACTTAAAATACCTGTATTGTGTTTCAGAGAAAGAATAATATACTTATCAAGAATATATATATTTTTAACTTTCTAATGCATCTTGTAAAATAAATCTGAATTTGTACTTCTTTATAACACAAATTGTATCGCATAAACTTAAATTTTCGAAAATGTACCTACTCTGATCTTCACTTAAAATCTGGGACTCAATAAAAGTAAAAAATCTTGTTCCTCTGGAACTACTAAATTTCAAAAGAAAGGGTTTCCTTTCTAAAAACTCTTGGAACTTCATAGAAAATTTATGTAGAATTCTCATTATTTTTTCCTGTTTTGTGATTTAAATCCATTAAAAAATATATTGAATAGAATTTCAAATTATCGAACATTGATTAATTTCACAAATAATATAATTGTAAAGGTGTTATATTCGCCAAATATTAGGATTATTCTATAAAACAGAAAAAAAAATATTTTTGATAGATGCATATTTCGCACAAACTAATACGTAAAACATATGAAATTGAAATGCCATTTACATTTGGGTAATTTATTTTACAATGTAGAATATTAAATGTTATCTCAAATTGAGTGTTATCAGAATGTTAAATTTAGAAATGTTTTATAAAATAAAATATAATTTATTTCGCATGAAGATACATTTTAATTAATAAACTATATTTTAATATTTTTATAGAAAAATAAAAATTTCCGGCAAATAAAAAAGAAAAAAAAAATATTATTTTTAGTAGTAAAATTATTTTCCGAACAAAAAGATTTTATATTTTATGACTGAAATAAAAGGCTTCAGGAATAAGAAAATGAAACTAATCAAATAATTTGGATGTACGGTGATAAATATTCATTTTTCAATTATTTTCATTTTACTTTTTTTTCACAATCGTACTTCTATTATTTCATGAAGACTACAATCAAAAGAAAGCTGAAACGTGTAAAAACTACCCTGGAGATAAACCTCAATTTTTCTAACAATTAATCTCTTAAATTACACTTGCTGTCAAGATAGCCTGATCTTTTATATTTTATTACTAAATCTTTGAGAAAAATATTTATTTCTTGTGGTTGAACAAGGTGAATTCACTTCAGTTTTATTAACATTTACTTTGGAGGTATTTATATATATATATATATATTTTAAAGATAAAATAAGAAATATTTATGAAAGATAATGAATTATTATATAAGTGGAATAGTATAATGCATTTTAGAAAAACATTATAGAATTCAAAGAAACACAGTAGCTACAGTAATGGGTTCATAATAACATAATAAATATTTTAAGTACTCTAATAATGTGTACAATGAGACGGATGACCGGATTTAAAAAAAATTATATCTTAAAATTTATTACTAATGCCTTAAAACACCAAATATTGGAGCACTGCACCATAAAATGTACACGAATAAGTGCTGCATTATTTAGTGTTTTAATGTATCAGTACTTTATTATAAATCGTTGTCTGGGTAAAACTGTCAAATGTGTGGAACGAACTTGATTACAGATTAGTTGTTTGTGATGTTACGAATGAATCTCACATCGAACATTTGTAACTAAGAAAAAGGTAGAATGTTCTTCTTTATTTTAATATATCACTTATGTTAATACCTGTAATAATTTTAAAGATATACATTTATAAAATACCATCATTAATTTCTTTTAAACATGTATAATAATTTTTACTATTATAAAAATTTAAGTTCATTTGTGTTCTAATTGACATGTTTATCTGATATGCTCTTAAAATATAAATTCATAATTGTTTATTTAAATGTACATAGTAAGTATTACAATTACTATATATAAAAAATGGAGATTATTTTAAGTTGATCTACATTTATACTTCGTTTCTAACTTTAATAATTTGTGTTTTAAAATTAATTTTTGTGTGATTTTTGAACATGTATATACTCCGTAATCACAATCTAACAACTGTAATAAATTTTCTATTCTTAATTCAAGAGAAAAAATTCCAACATCTGGGACACAAAAATAAACTTGTTAAAATAAATAATATTTGTTGTATTTATCTTCTTTAGTACAAAAGAATAGACAACCGCGGTAAGCAAGATTGATATGTATTATTTCCTAATAATAGCTGAAAATGATTTTATTGCAGGAGATAACAAATTTATTTTGACTTAGAATGCATCGACGAAAATGAGACTATTTTAAAAGTTTGGCCGCGTCTAACGGTTGGCGATTTTTGTCAATTCCTACTTGTATCGAATGCGGTCCTATAAAATTTTACTCAGCTGCTGACTTACTGACGGCATTTACAATGTTCAGTTCGTAAGATCTGTATTTATTTTGGATTTTAAACTTTTAATTGGATGTTTTACTTCAAAAACAAAAATAAATAACACAATGTGATATGTATCGCCATATGAGGGAAAAGTACATTTGAACATAGCAATAATTTGGTTTCTAAATCAATAATATAATTAATTATAAAAAATGCTGTTTAATAATGCTAAAAAATAATATAAAAAATATCCGAAATATTTTAAGGGAAAAATTATTTAATGTATCCGAATAATATTTTATCTTCATGTTTTTGTTTAAAAGTGTAAAATAAAACGTAAATTATCTTAATTTGTTATAGAAAATTTTATTTGTTAAAAAAAGTGATAACGTTTTCATGGTATAAGTCGCCAGTTAAAATAAACTATACCTTTTTCTATTTTGCTAAGAAAGAAAAAAACAAACAAACAAGAAAACATATTTTACTTCTATTTTCTCATCCTAACTTGAATGCAAAAGAAATTACAAAGGTGAAATTTTTTTAAAAGTCTCTATACCATATGTCAGATGCGAATAACGGAGCAACAAACAAAATAGATAAGAAAACCCTATTATCAACCTAGTGTAATTACATCCCAAAGTGCTATCTCTTAATTATACGAATTCTGTAATATAATAAAAAAAAGCTTTGTTGCAAAAAGTCTTAAGCGCTATTTTTTACAATTAAACTTATCTATCTTTTAAAAAAATTAATCAATAGAAACCCTAGTGAATTAAAGTAACGTTAAGAATTAATTTCGATTATATTGTGAAATACATGTATTACAATTCATTTGTTATATAAGTTATAGGTTTAATGCATAATAGATCGCATTAATTACATACCAGATACAATATTAAACCTCAAAAATGAAATTTCCTTCAGTTTTAAATTAAATATTGTCTTATTTTGACTTTCAATTTGCGCTTTTTTATTCTCACAATATATTAAAAGAGCTGTGAATATTATTAAATGATGTATTGACTTATCAAATGATGCATTGACTTTCAAGCTGAAGCGGTCGTCAAATATTTATACAACTGAAGGGTTTCTTTACAGATCTCGAAATTTAAATTATTTTTTGTGAGATATAATACAATTTCTTTTTGCATAAGTGGCGATATCTATTGGTGATGCAATAATCTTTCAAACACGAAAATGTGCAAATGCTATTTAAAGTCATACATTATCTTTATCTATCTATATATTTAACTACCTTTCTCTGTTTCTCTCTCTCTCTCTCTCTCTCTATATATATATATATATATATACCCTCATAGCATGCATGGTAACGGTGACGTCGTTGTGACGTCACTGTGAGTTACTGTGGTCACGCCACATCTGTGACCAAAATGCCACCACTCAGTGATGTCACATTGTGACTGAGATGTGAACTTCTTAGAAAAATTTAAAAAATTACAAAAAATATTCAAAACATGTTATTTATGTAAAATTATATTTTACATACACGTCACATATGTGACGAAAAAAACCACCATATTGTAAGTGAAATGAAAATCATAATGAAAATCAAATTTCAAATTAAAATTGCCTTGTAAGCAATTAATTTGAAATTTGATTTTCATTTGAAATACTGTATGCAAGGCGAATAGTTCTCTCTGGAAAAATTTCCAAGTATTAATATAGTTTCAATCAGTGCTCGATTTAATTAAGTTTCGTGTTTGCCCCATGTCGGTGGCTCACGATAAATATTCCATCTTGTGCTGCGTTTGTGGCCTTGCCAACATGTAATAGTGAGAAATTTTCCAGGCCGGGTATCGTTCCATGTGGTTTAGTCGGTAGAATGTCAGTGCGCTATACTGATGGCCCGGGTTCGAGTCCTAGCAAGGAATCTTTTTCACTATGTTCGCCTTTGCGCCTTTTAAGCAATTAATTTGAAATTTGATTTTCATTTGAAATCATCACAGAGTTTATGACAAATTCGTCACAAATGACACATATTTCACAAATTGGTCACAATGTGACTTCAAAGCATTGTCACTTTCGTCACAGGTTCGTCACAAAGTTAATGCCAAAATAATCCCAAATGACACACTTTTCACAAATTTGTCACACCGTGACTTCACAGAGTGGTCACAATGTGACGTCCCAAACGACCTCGCATTCTAGTCACTATGACGTCACATCGACGGTCACAAAATCACAGTGTGACTTCACAACGACGTCGCCGTGACGTCACCATGCCTTACGGGTATATATATATATATATATATATATATATATATATATATATATATTAAATTGTCATAAAACTTTTAAATTGTTGAAAAGGGAAAAGCAAATCACCATTTTCGTCATTTTACGTTTTAAACGATTTACATTACAAAAGCATATTTTTTAAAGTTGTTATTAGATACAAGTTTCTTCTGTCATTTCATATTTCCTCAGATTATAATGGAGAAAATAGTTGTTCTAGGGTTTTCAATCATGTTGAGCAAAAGATTGTTATCACATATTGCACGCATTATTACGAAAGAATTTCTTAATATGAAAGTAATTATTTGGTATATTGTCATTTTGAGTGTCGTGATTGCACTGAACAACAAAAAAAAAGCGTTTATCTGTAGTTTTTTTTATTTTTTGTTTTAAAAACCAAACAATAACATGATTATAAATATATATATATATATTTAATTTTAGCAATATAACGACAAGGCAAAATATGTTTTCAAGGAAACAAATGTTATGCTCACTTTATAGAGTATTCAATAATTATTTTGAGAATTTCCTGAAAAACAAAATACATAGAATTTTTTTTTACTACCTTGAGTTTCATCCGGAAAACTTCACATTTTGTGTAAAACAAAATAAGATTTAATATAAGTGTTGATAAGAAAATAAATAACAATTTAAATTGAAATGTATAATGCATTTTTGAGATATTGAATTAAAAAAACACAGTAGCTACAGTAATGGGTTTATATTATATTATAAAGTTGTATGTTCTTTTGCGTTTCAATTGCCATATTTGCCTGGTATACTCTTAAAATATTACATTCATAAGTGTTCTACATTTAAATGTGGATAGTAATTATCACAAGCTAAAATTATACATTACAAGCGGGGATGACAGAGCATAGCTCGGTCAAAAATAGTTTTATGTTCAACTCGATATAATATTCTTACAGTATCATTCTCTATATTATTGCTATAAAGCATGTTATATTATAATAGTATTATTTACAAAAATATTCAATAAGAAAACTATGTATGTACATGTACATATACACACATATAGACTACTTTTTTCACCAAATATAGCCAAATTTGACGACATTCTTTCATTTGGGGCCAAGTATGTGCTTTTCCATTCGTAATCTTGAAAGTCAATTTTTCGACCAAATGTCGCCAAAATTTAGCCAAATATCGCCAACTTTGCGGTTTCATGACCCTGACCCAAAATGACCCAATATTCAAATCTGCTCGAAATGTGACTTAGCTTAGCGGACTTCTAGTAATCAAAAACGGTACGATACAAAATTTAATCAAAATCGTTTAAGCCGTTTTATGGATAAAATTAGCTTCACCCGCAGTAACCCCAAAAGACACACTAATCTAATTTTCTAGGAAATGTGAACCAGCCAAGTGATCCTCTTAAAACCGAAAATGGCAGAATACGGAATTCAGCCAAAATTGTTAGAGCCGTTTTTTAGATAAAATTAGCTAGACCCTTAGTGACCGAAAATGACCGAAAAATCGAAATTTCTAGAACGGGTGATCGAGCCCAATGATTTTATCGTGTGCGAAAACGATATAATACAAAATTTGGCAACATCGTTTGAGCCGTTTTTTTTCGATACAATTAGCTTGACATTTACCCAAAGTAATACAAAATAATCCTCTATTCGAATTTTCTCGAATATGCTATCCAACCCAATGGTCTTGTGGATCCCGAAAATGGTAGAATACAAATTTTAATCAAAATCGTTAGAACCATTTCCTAGATAAAATTAGCTTGACCTGTAGTGACCCAAAAATGAATCTCTAATCGAAATTGCTCGAACATGTGACCTAGTCCAATGATCTTCTAGCTCCAGGAAGTGGTTCAGACGAAATTTTGTCAAAATTGTGTGAACCGTTCTTTAGATACAATTAACTTGATCCGGACGCATAGTGACCCTAAATGACGCACTAATCTAATTTTCTCGAACATGCTAGATAACACAATGGTCTTCTCGATCCCAAAATGCCAAAATGCAAAATTTAATCAAAATTGTTAGAGTCGTTTTCTAGATAAAATTAGCTTGAACTGTAGTGACCCAAAATGACCCACTAATCAAAAATTTTTGAACATGTGACCTACCTTAAGGATCTTCTCGTTTCCTGTTACTGTATAATACAAAATTTTATCAAAATAATTAATACCGTTTTTTAGATACAATTAGCTTGATTCGGACCCATAGTGACCCAAAATGACTCACTAATCAAAACATGCTACCGAACCCAATGGTCTTTCTGATCCCGAAAACCACAGAATATGAAATTTAGTCAAAATCATTAGAGCCGTTTTTAGATAAAATTATCTTCACCACAGTTACCCAAAACTGACCCACTAATCAAATTCTGTCCAACATGTGGCTTAGCCCAATGGTCTCCTCGTAATCCAAAACAATAGATTGCAAAAACTTGTCAAAATCGTTAGAGCCGTTTTTTAGATAAAATTCGCTTGACCCATAATGACCCAAATATTACCCACTTATAAAAATTTCTCGAACATGATACCTGAACCAATAATTTTCTCGTGCCCAAAAATGATTTCACACAAAAGTTAGTTAAAATAGATTGAGCTGATTTTTAGGTATAATAAGCTTGAATAAAAAAGGTAAAATCTTTAACAATTATTTTATGCATAAATAACGTATAAAACGACAAAAACTTCCCATACGATTGTTTCGAGGATTCCTGTATTCCTTTCCTCAGTGAGAAAAAAAAACATAATTAAAATGGGTTCGAAGAACCACTCGGTTATAGCCCCGAGTACTAGTTTATGGACTGATTTAAAAGGCGAAAACAAGAGTTTATATATCATAAAGAAATGACGTAATGCTCCAGAACTAACTGAAAAAGAGTCACCCCGCAGGATCCCTCCACACTGGCGAAAGAAAAGGATTGCTGGCCATATCATTTACTAAGGAGGATGTATGTTTATGAATATAATGAACTTCGTAAATTTATAGATCAAAAACTGAGCAACATTTTTGAATCATTTTAGCCTCTGGATAATTAAAGTGGTGGTTGGAATTCCAACACTGTTTCGCTATTTTAGATTTTTCCAATTCCTAACGTAATTCTGGTGTTCTTTCAACCTAATTCTAAGTGCACGCTTCGTCTGCCCAATGTAAGAGCTTCACAAAGCATTCACAAAAAATTCTGTAAATACCCCAGGTATTATGGTCATCAATAGGATCTTTAAGATTGGAAAAAGAAATTTTATTGGTTGGAGAGAAAACAACTTTAAAACAAAACCTATTGAGAATACGAGAAATTTTAGGAAAATAAGGTAAAACAATAACAATTTTAAATTCTTTATTTGCCGGAACAGAATCGGTAATTATCGGACGTTTAGATAAAATACGGTTAATGATATTCAAACTAGATCCACGATCGATGGCCAATGCTTTTCTGTAGTTAATTTCACTATTAAATAATTGAGAGTTTGAACAGATTTTTCGTGCACAGATAATAAGAGTATGAAATCTGCAAGTTTTTGATGTGGGGGATGACTGGACTTATAATGATGGGGGTAAACTTACATCAAAAGTTTATCGGTAAACTGTCGTCAAAAACTCACAATCATTACGAATTACCAGGATATCCAGAAAAGCTAGACGTTGTTAAGTTTCAGTTTCAAAAGTAAACTATATACACGGATCAATTGAAATAAATAAATCAAGAACAGCCTTAACATTGTGTTTAGACAAATCAAGCAAAGCAAAGGAATCATCTACGTAACGTGTATAAAATGGAAATTGTATTAATTTAAATAATTTAACTTCAAAATAATGCATATCAATATCACTCAAAACTGGGCTTAAAGGGTTACCGATAGCGAAACCTTGCGATATTTTATAAAACTGCCCTTGAAACACAAAATTAGTTTGAGATTAACAAACGCTGACTAAAGAAATAAGGTTTTTAATTTCATTTTGAAAATAGTGAAACTAATTTAATCTTTTTTCTCAAAAAATCTTAAGCACCTTGTACAGGAACATTTTTAAATAGAGATTTGACATCGAACAAAACTATAACATAGCCTGTTGGATTGAAGTTACAAATTCTATTAGCATATTGAACTGAGTTTTTTGGCGTATAAATATTGTTAACTATGAGAAGGGGGGGGGGACTTGGAAACTAAATATTTTGCATGCTTATAGAATGCAGTACCGATATTGGAAACGATGAGGCAAAACGGAATATCAGGTTTATGAACCTTAGGTAAAGAATATATAAACGAGCACAGTTTGCCACAGGAGGTGTGAGAGAGTATTTGCTAGAATCAGTAATAATGGGGGAGTAATTCACCGCAGGTTTTATATTTTTAAGTTCAGAGGCAGGCGGATCTTTTTTAATACTGATGAAAAAATAAATGAGAGCATTTATTAATTTCATAACATTTTGAACATAGTCAGTTTTATTTAGTACTGTAATTTGGCCTCCTTTGTCTGCTTTAGTTATAATGATACCTGGATTAGATTTAAGAGTTTCGAGGGAATGTTTCGCTGAATTATTCAAACTAGACTGAATCAACTTTGCATTGCGCTTGAATCAGTAATAATGGCAGAAAAATTCACCGCAGATTTTATGTTTTTAAGTTCAGAGGTAGATTGATCTCTTTTAATATTGATGCAATAATAAATGAGGGAATTTATTAATTTAATAACATTTTGAAGATAATTTTATTTAATACTATAATTTGACCTCTTTTGTCTGCTTTAGTTATTATGATATCTGGATTATATTTAGGAGTTTTGGGGGAATTTTTTGCTGAATTATTCAAATTAGACTTTGCATTGAAATCAACATTATTTTTAATAAGATGCCTAATGGAAGCCTTTTCCGCCCTCATGGTTAACAATATTTATACGTCAAAAAATTCAGTTCAATTTGCTAATAGAATTCGTAATTTCAATCCAACAGGCTATAATATAGTTTCATTCGATGTCAAATCTCTTTTTACAAATGTTCCTGTACAAGGTGCTTTAGATTGTTTGAGAAAAATATTAAATGAGTTTCACTATTTTCAATATGAAATTGAGAACCTGATTCCATTAACCAGCGTTTGTTTGTCTTAAAATACTTTTTTGTTTCAAGGGAAGTTTTATAAAATGTCGGAAGGTTTAGCTATGGGTAACCCTTTAAGCCCAGTTTTGAGTGATATTTATATGCATTATTTTGAAGTTAAATTATTTAAATTCATACAAGTTCCATTTTATAGACGTTACGTCGATGATTCCTTTACTTTGCTTGATTTGTGTAAACACAATGGTAACGCTGTTCTTGATTTATTTAATTCAATTGATCCATGTATACAGTTTACTTTTAAAATTGAAACTCAACAACGTCCATCTTTTCTGGATGTTCTGTGAATTCGTAATGATTGTGAATTTTTGACGACAGTTAACCAAAAAACTTTTGCTGTAAGTTTACCCCCTCATTATAAGTCCAGTCATCCCCAACATCAAAAACATGCAGCTTGCAATACTCTTATTTTCCATGCATGAAAAAATTGTTCAAACTCTGAGTTATTTAATAGAGAAATTAACTATATAAAAGCGGTGTTATTGATTTACCTTATTTTCCTAAAATCAGTACACAAATTTCTCGTATTCTCAATAGGTTTTGTTTTAACGTGGTTTTCTCTCCAACCAATAAAATTTCTTTCTCCAATCTTAAAGATCTTATTGACGACCATAATATGTGGGGTATTTACAGAATTTTTTGTGAGTGTGGCCTCTCTTACATTGGGCAGACGAAGCGTGCACTTAGAATTAGGCTGAAAGAACAACAGAATTGCGTTAGTAATCAGGAATTTTTGTGAAATGTAAAATGGCGAAACATTGTTGGAATTCCAACAACCAGTTTAATTATGCAGAGTCTAAAATCATTCAAAAATGTAACTCAGATTTTGATCCTGACTTTTATGAAGCTCACTATATTCATAAACATACTTCTTCCTTAGTGAATAATATGGCCAGAACTCTTTTTGTTTCGCCATTGTTGAGGGATCCTGCGCTGTGACTCTTTTTTCAGTTAGTTCTGGTGCATTACGTCATTTTTTTAAGATATATAAACTCTTGTTTTCACCCTTTCAATCAGTCCATAAGCCAGTACTTGGGGAAATAACCGAGGTGTTCTTCGAACCCATTTTAATTCACTTTTTTTTCTCACTGAGGAAGGGGATCCAGGAATCCGCGAAACGATCGTATGAGAATTTTTTTTTGTCTTTCTGTACGTTACTTGTGCGTAAAATCGTTGTTAAAGATTTTAAATTTTTTATTGAATTTCGCACAAAGCTTAATTTATTCTTATAATTAGCTTGACTCTGACATCAAATGACACACTAATCGAATTTTCTCGAACATGTTACCTAGCCCAATGTGCTTCCCGTGCCCAAAAACGGTAAAATACAAAATTTAGTCAAAATCTGCAGAGCCGTTTTCAAGATAAAATTGACATACACACACAATTTTTGCTCGTATTATATTTTTGGATTTTAAGCTGATTCGCATTTACCCCTTTTTTTAAACTTTAAAAATTTCCGCTTGTAAGTTTACTCCTTGTGTGATTTTTGAATTTGTATGTATTCCATTATTAGTATCAATGTAATGTAATAAATATTATATTCTTAAATTCAAAGAAAATATTTAAAATTGTAGGATACGAAAGCAAACTTGTTAAAATAAATAATACTTTCTTGTTTACCTTTACTTAATACAAAATAATAGACAACGGTGATAAGCAATATTGATGTGTATTATTTCCTAATTACAGCGAAATTTATTTTATTTTATAAGATAAACAATTTATTTCTACTTGAAATACACCGGCGAATATTAGGCTAATTGAGCAGTTTGGCCGCACATGATCGTTGGCGTTTTTTATCATAACGTAATTTTTATCGAGAGCGGTCCTGCAAAATTTTAGTCAGCTGCTGACTTACTGACGGCATCTACATTGTTCACTTTCTAAGCCCTGTATTTATTTCGGATTTTAATCTTTTTGAATAGTTAAAAAGGGCACGGTGTGACATGTGTCGACATATATGGGAAGGTACATTTGAACATAGCGGTCATTCAGCTTTAAAAGACATAACGTAAATAATTAAAAACAGTTCTTTAATGCAAAATTTAAATTATCCTAAATATTTTGAGAAGAAAAACCATTACCATGGAATTAGTCGTCAATTAGAATTAACTATGCCTGTTATTCTTTTGTTAAAAAAAACAATGCTTTTAATTATATTTTTTATACTTACTCGACAGTAAAAGAAATTACAAAGCAGAAGAATTCTTCAAAATCTCAATACAGTATGTCAGGTGTGAATAACAGAGAAGCAAACAAAACAGATATAAAAACTTATTATCAGCCAAGTGTAATTATATCCCAAAAGGCTATCTCTTAATTATTTGTAATATAATAATAATAAAAAAAAACTTTGTTGCAAAAGCAATTAGCTTTCTTTTTTTTTTTTTTTTACAATTGAACTTATCAATCTTAGAAATAAGTTAATCAGTGGAAACCCTAGTGACTTATATAATAGAGTAACTAAACCTTAAACTCCAAGGAAGTTAAGAATTTATTTCTATTATATCGTAAAATTCATGTATTACAATTTATGTATTGCAAAAGTTATTGATTAAATGTATCAGATACAATATAGAGCTTCAAGAATGCAATTGCTTCCAGTTTTAAGTAGATAAGAAATATTACATTCCTCTATTACATTCCCACCTATGTTGGAATTTCTGAAAAAAAAAATGGCAGATCAACGCAAATCATAACCACTAGAACCTAAAACAACCACCAGTTCAAAACTTTATCTGTCTATCTAGCTAGCTATTTATCTCTCTCTCTCTCTATCTCTCTCTCTCTATATATATATATATATATATCACTTGGAATTTCTCCAGGAGACAAGTATCGAAAGCATTTCTGTTCGCAGGATTTTATTTAATAAGATCTGGCGGAGGTTCTCACAAGTCACAATGCAGTGTCATTAATAACTTCGATGTAGAAAACATCTATAATCAATAATAATCATTTTATTACATAAAAAGGTAAAATATATTAGAACGAACGACATTTTGACAGGCTCACAGCCAGGGGCAGTTTACATTTCAAAAACTTAGCAGAATCTGATGGAGAATCGTGCGTAACTACTTTTTACTTCCTAAGCGTAGGAGTACAATTTTGACGTGGTACACGCTCTAGACCAATTAAGATTTAAGGATATCACGCCATGAAAATAGAGCGTACAGAGCAGCGGATGAATAATAAAGCAAAAAGGAAACCCCGGAATTAAGCGCGGGAAAGTAAATCTCAACTAGAATAAAAATTAAAATGGTTACAAAAGAACATTCTAAAACCCGAAAGATCGGAAATGGAACATTTAATTTAAGAATACTAAAAGCATAATAAATAAGTGAATTAGACAAGTAAGACATTAAATTAAAGGAAATTTAACAGAATTAATGATAGAGATTGCTTAAGAATAAGGATTTAGCGAATATAAAGTAGCAAAAGGACAAAATTATAAGGTTGTTTTAACTGTGTTTTGTTTTAAATGCTAAAAAACGATGATTATTTCAATTTTATATTTAAAAAAACTTAATTAAGAGTATGAATTTAATCCTTGAGTGCATTAATCATAGTTTAAGGTATTCAAAATGCACACGTAAAAAAAAATCTGTAAAATTACTAAAGTTTTTCTTCGAAACTGGGATTACTAGAACTTTTTAAGTAACGGCAACAACAAGAATTCATGTAACAAACACACTTTTGCGCCGTAAATCAAAAAAATATGTAAGGTTACTAAGAATTTTGTAGGAAACTGGAACGCCTAGAACATTTTATATAGCTGCAACCTGGGTTACAGATAAAATTTTAGTAAGATTACTGTAATTTTAGCTGATTCATTTGTAAGCTTACAGTTTTTTTGTAGCTTTACAAAAACTAGTTTTGTAGATTCGCAGCATTTTTTGTACATACTTACTTTTACGGATGAAAGTTTAGTAATCATGTAACTTTACATCTGTTGAACTACAGATTTTTTTTTTTTTTTTACAGTGCATAAATAACATAATTATATTGATTTACTTTTTAATACATTGAACTATGATTTTTTTTCAAAAGGATTACATTCAGATCGTATTCTTATAAGTCCAAAATTTTCTTTATGGAAAAATATTCTGTTTTACAAATCGAGTTTGTGTAGAATAGTAAAAAAAGCCTTTATAAGACACACCATATTCAGTTTACAAACGTTACAGAAGAAAACATTGGCATGCATGGCTTTAATGCATGGATAAAAAATAACAATTAGTCGAATACTTTAATCTTTCACACTGTAAAAAAAAATCTGTAAAGTTACTAAAGTTTTTCTAGGAAACTGGGATTTCTAGAACTTTTTATATAACGGCAACAAGAAAAATTCCTGTAACAGCGTCTGTTACAGGAATTTTTCTTGTTGCCGTTACACAAAAAAAATCTAGGAATCACTGTTTCCTACAAAAACTTTAGTAACTTTACAGATTTTTTTTTTTTTTTTTTTTTTTTTTTTTTTTTTTTACAGTATAGTAACAAACTGTAAAATAAATAGTTGATTTTACTGTATGATTTTTTTACAGTGCAGGTGAATAACGGAGCAACAACAACAACAAAAAAAAAAACAGATAAAAAAAAACCTTATTATGAGCCAAGTGTAATTACTTCCAAAAAGGCTGTCACTTAATTATCTGACTTCTGTAATACATTCGAAAAAATATTTTTTGTAATCCGTTCTAGCGCTATTTATTTTTACGATCTTGTCTGTATTAGGAATAAATTAACCAATGGAAACCCGTGTGACACATATAATAAAGTAATTAGACTTTAAGGTACAAGGAAGTTCATAAGAATTTAACCCACAGACGGTCCAGAAAAAGGACAAAATTGTAAGGTTGTTTTCAATGTGTTTTCTTTTAAATGCTAAAAAACAATGATTATTTGAACATTATATAAAGAAAAACTTAATTAAGAATATGAATGTAATGCTTGAGTGTATTAATCATAGTTTAATGTATTAAAAATGCAATGATTAAAATAATTCTGTTGATTTAATGTTTTTTTATTACATTGAACTATGATTAATTATCTAAAGGATTACATTCAAATCGTATTCTGATAAGTCCAATGTTTCCTTTATTGAAAAATATTCTTCTGTGAAAATCGAGTTTGTGTATGATATTCAAAGAAAAAAAGCCGTTGTACGACACACTGTATTCATTTTATGAACATTACAGAAGAAAAAAATAAATGATTTATTGATGAAAATCATTGATAAAAAATCACAATCAGTCGATTACTTTAATTTTTCAGGTGGTCACTTACACCAAAATAACACACATCGCTATATATAACCGGATTATTATTAAAAACAGACTTAAAATGTATAGTATACAGTCCTGTACCTATGAAAATGCTAAGAAAAACGGAAAATAAATTACAAAATTGAATTCTCAAGTTATCGCATTAGTACGTAAACAAAGTAATCATCTGAGCTATGAGTTATAAGTTGTTAAAGGCATACCTGTCTACCTGCAATGTAACACGTCTTTGATCTCTAATTTCAAACATATGAAATCTTCCGGGTATAATCTTCAGTAAAAAAACCAACCACTGCCTTCTATCACTCAGACGTTTCATTGCACAAAAATAAATATACGTAAACTCTAGCTCGTGTTGTATTGTCATTAAGGCTGTACACATTTTTAAACTCATGTAATTCCTTCATCAATCAGTACGATTTAGATAAAAATAATAAAGTATATATATATATATATATAATAAGGATGGCATCACAAATATATGAACAAATGCCAAAATTCGAAAGATGAACAATATATAAACATAGGAGACCAGTAGCGCATCGTAAAACAAAATAAATGATTAAAAAAACCAGGAGATTTAAAGAAAAATATTTCAGATACCAAATATTAAAAATTGAAAAAGGATTAGAGCGCAACCCCTCATATATGCATATATATATATATATGTTTTCTAATTTATTCAAAAGACAAATATAAATCATGGAAAAATAAAATTATTTTGCAAAAATTCATTTTGTTTTTATAAGTCATACCACTATGTTGGGACGAAATGGTTCTATGATGCCAGTTGCGACAGATATTTTACGACACCGGTTAAGATTTGAATGCAGTTTTTTTACAGCCATTTTTTACGACTGTATTTTTTTCCGTTGTAAAATTACCGTTGTATTGGAAAGGAAATTATAATATCCTTAAAACATTCTGACTGCCGCCAACTAATATATGTCCGTTCACGAAGTTGTAGGTTTCATTATAATAGAAGTATTATTTAAATTAACATAATTCTACAAATATAATCCAGTTAAAAGAAAAAAATATATGATTAATACTTCTAAGGCTTACATGACGTAATAAATATTATATATGTTGGAAAAAAACAACTTTTTTTTAGTATAAAAAAAAACGCAGAGAAAACATCATTACAATTTTGACCTTTTGACCGGCCGTCAAAAAGAACTCTCGGCGCCGCGACTTCATACTAGGTTTCATTGTAATAGAAGTGTTATTTAAATTAACATAATTCTACATATATAATTCATTTGTGAAAAATACATATTTCTGATTAATACTCTCGTGGCTTATATGCCTATACGTAACAAAAACATTGATATCATGTTAGAAAAAACATCTGGTTTTAGAATTTAAAAAAATACAGTAAAAACAACTTTACAATTTTGCCCTGTTGCTCGTAATTCAGGGGCTAACGTATATTTTTAAGAAATAAATACAGTTTTGTAATATAAACATTTTATTGGAAATTATAGAATTTCTAAAGAAAGAAAAATGTACATTAATTTTTCTTCATGACAAAAATTTTCTTCCTGAATTTAGATGGAATATGATATATAAAGTAGTAGCAATTTATGTATTTACGCAAATTCAGTTTAAAGTGTGCAGTTATCTGCTTTGTTATATACACTGCTCAAGTTTTATATAAAATAAAGATATAAACGAAATTTTTTTTTGCCGAAAATAGAAGAAGAGAATCACAAATGCAAATTTTTCTGGTTTTCAAACTGTGGAGTATGCAAATTTTGATTTCGACGTCAAAAACGTCGCTTCAGCGGCAGCGAATGAAATTTGACTTTCAACTGGATAAAAGAGAATGAAGACAAGGATGATCGGCATTCAGTGATTGCTTTGTTTCGATGAATACGATGTCTCAGTGAAGTCATTTGACAGATTCAGAAGCTTTGAGAATTGTTGGTAGGTTAGAAGAGGGCCAAACTCAAGCCGAAGTAGCGCAAGCCATTGGAGTGTCACAAAGTGTCATTTCCAGGATCTGGAACCGTTTTTTGGAGAGTGGATGTGCAGGACGAAGGCCAGGGCAAGGTCGTAGACGGGCAACAACGCCCAATGAAGATCGGTATTTAGCGTTAACAGCTCGGAGACACCGAACCATGAACGCTACTCTTCTCCAACAACACCTTCGCTCGGCTACAGGCACTACGATTTCAACTCAGACTGTCCGAAACCGGCTCCATGCTGTAGGTCTGTATGCTCGCCGACCGATGGTATGTGTTAGATTAACATCAAAGCATCGTCGCGACCGCAGGGAGTGGGCAACCGAGCATGTCAACTGGAGGAGAAATGAATGGAGCAATATTCTGTTTTCTGACGAGTTTTTCTGTGCATCCGGATAATAGGCGTATTTTCATCTGGAGGGACCATGGCAGTAGGAATAATCCTGCGTTCGTGCACGAAAGTGTCAGATTTGGCGGTGGAGTAGTGTTGGTGTATGGTGGCATCTCCATTGACGGGCGCACTGACCTCTACATCATTCGAGATGGAGCACTGACTGGTCGTCGATATAGGGATGAGATCCTCAGACCTATTGTAGTCCCTTACGCTGCAGCAATCGGAGATAACTTCATTTTAATGGACGATAACTGCAGGCCACATCGTGCAAACCTGGTGGAGGATTTCCTTTTCGAGGAAGGAATCGTTCGAATGGAATGGCCAGCGTGTTCTCCAGACATGAATCCAATCGAGCACGTTTAGGACGCTCTAGGAAGACGAGTTTCTGGCCGCCAACAACCCCCACAAACTCTACAAGAACTGGAAAGAGCTCTTCTGGAAGAGTGGGGCAAAATGCCCCAACTCGTCAGTAATAGCCTCATTGAGTGCATGCCTCAAAGGTGTTCAACGTTGCTGGCCGCCCGTGGAAACCATACCCCCTACTGAAAATGATTTTCTTTGAAGAAAACACCTTTTCTTATTCTTTTTTTCTCATATGCACAAATTGTGTTTTTTTCCTTTAGTACACAAATGCCCAATAAAATGCATTTTTTTCTGCCAAACATGAGTAATTTATTCTCATATAACCTACTATGTCTGTCGACCATGTATCAATCAGCTAAACAGTTTACCAGATACAAAATCCACCTAAAACTGCAATATCCTTTAATTGTTTTGAGCAGTGTATTTATAAGAAGCGACCTCTTGTTTAATATCTAGCAATAAATTTGAGGTATACATATGTAATACACAATTTTTATATTTATTTATATATATATTTATTTATTTTTTTACTTGACCAATCTAATATTGAAGACGATGCTGGGATACGTGAGTTGATAACCAAAATTCACTTCCTGGAGGATACATAAATGTTAATGCTTATTCTTTGGTCAACTGGTTTCTCCATAATCTATTTAGCTTCATTTCCTTATACTAAGCTATTATATATATATATATATATATATTTTTTTTTTGTATATATATATATATATATATATATATGGATAGAAATAAATATTATTTTTAAAAAAACGTGATAGATTTAATCTGTTTTTCACTAATATATCATACTTCATAAAAAATATTGCAGTTTGCAAAAATGTTATCTTACGTAAATAAATTTCTTAGGTTTACATTTTAATAATTGTATGTTCTCACCTAACATACGAAAAGTTTGCAAATAACAATATTTTTAAATGGCTAATAGATGAATATGTGTAAGGACCAACATATAAAAACCAGATAAAATATAATTATAATGTATGTTACATATGTATTATAATGAAAGTTAATATAAAAACCAGATGTTACATTACATACGCCATAATGCTTTAACTATAAATTTCTCAATGTACTGGTAAATATAATTTAAAGTAATTACGTAATGATTATAGCACGATAAAAAGTTATTATATTATGTTTTATAAACTGCATTGAACGAAACCTCATATTTAACATAAAGATTTAGAAAAGGGAATGATAGTTTAAATAAGTAAAAACTAAATTTAAAAAAATAAAAAAAACCTACTACGTAAAAAGCGAATTAATTATTTCTCATCAATGCGAAACTATTATTTTTTGTTTTGCTTACCTATTTTATTTTTATTTACTTGTATTGATGACTTTAAGTTGTGTTTATTTGTTAGTTTCTATATATAAACACTGTTTTGATGAGGCCTGTAGATGCTATGATGGTTAGAGTTGCAGTAAAGTTATAGATCCTACCTACACAACTTCCAGGTTGTGTAATATTTAAACGGAGCTTCTAACTGTAAAATAGGCAATGAAACATTGTCTTCATTTTGTTGATACATAAATGTTAATGCTTATTCTTTGGTCAACTGGTTTCTCCATAATCTATTTAGCTTCATTTCCTTATACTAAGCTATTATATATATATATATATATTTTTTTTTTTTTTGTATATATATATATATATATATATATATGGATAGAAATAAATATTATTTTTAAAAAAACGTGATAGATTTAATCTGTTTTTCACTAATATATCATACTTCATAAAAAATATTGCAGTTTGCAAAAATGTTATCTTACGTAAATAAATTTCTTAGGTTTACATTTTAATAATTGTATGTTCTCACCTAACATACGAAAAGTTTGCAAATAACAATATTTTTAAATGGCTAATAGATGAATATGTGTAAGGACCAACATATAAAAACCAGATAAAATATAATTATAATGTATGTTACATATGTATTATAATGAAAGTTAATATAAAAACCAGATGTTACATTACATACGCCATAATGCTTTAACTATAAATTTCTCAATGTACTGGTAAATATAATTTAAAGTAATTACGTAATGATTATAGCACGATAAAAAGTTATTATATTATGTTTTATAAACTGCATTGAACGAAACCTCATATTTAACATAAAGATTTAGAAAAGGGAATGATAGTTTAAATAAGTAAAAACTAAATTTAAAAAAATAAAAAAAACCTACTACGTAAAAAGCGAATTAATTATTTCTCATCAATGCGAAACTATTATTTTTTGTTTTGCTTACCTATTTTATTTTTATTTACTTGTATTGATGACTTTAAGTTGTGTTTATTTGTTAGTTTCTATATATAAACACTGTTTTGATGAGGCCTGTAGATGCTATGATGGTTAGAGTTGCAGTAAAGTTATAGATCCTACCTACACAACTTCCAGGTTGTGTAATATTTAAACGGAGCTTCTAACTGTAAAATAGGCAATGAAACATTGTCTTCATTTTGTAAGACCTATTCAATGATATGTCACTCAATAGGGTGCGTAAAAAAGTTTTTTCGTCTCTACCACCATTTTGTATTTTACGGCCGCCATTTTTAATGTATGAAAAAAAACCTAGCCTATAACCATCGGGCGTTTAAGATGAATTGATAGAGACCTCATTCGTTAAAATCCGTCCACCGTTGGGATGTTTCGAGGGTATAAAGATATCCACATACTCAGATACGCGTGAAACACATAACCCTTCTTGACAGTCGGGTAAAAAGCCTTTATAAATAATTTTAACTTAATCAATTGTTTAAAAAAAATTACTTTTGTAAGAAATTTAAACAATTGGTATGTTTCACATTGACATGTAACATGTACTCCAGTTTCTCAATATTTTCTCTTTAAAAATTACCTCTAAATTTTATTTAGGTATTGGGAGACATCTGCTCTAAAAGTATTTCGCAAAAATTTATTTGTCATTTAAAATTATGTTTCGAACACTTTTTAACTCGAAGTTTTTGATTGGAACGCCCATTTTTTTAATCGCAAAATGCTTAGCGCATGCGAAAACCCTAAATAGCGCTGGAACGGTACGTGTATCGCAATAAACAGACGCGTTATGCACGCACAAAAAAGAGCTCAACGAACGGCCAAAAACAGCACGATCGGGGCGTACGGAGGAAATTTGCATATGACAGAGTCAAGAATCCGTTTTTTACACCGATTATCTGTTGAACGGCGTTCTGTGACTGTTGTCTTGCTTCTGTCATAAGGAAACCCGTAAGGTATGGTGACGTCACGTCGACGTCGTTGTGAAGTCACACTGTGATTTTGTGACCGTCGATGTGACGTCACGTGACGTCGATGTGACGTCATAGTGACTAGAATGCGAGGTCGTTATGGCCGTTTTAGAGGTCGTTTGTGACGTCACATTGTGACCACTCTGTGAAGTCACGGTGTGACAAGTTTGTGAAAAGTGTGTCATTTGTGACTATTTTGGCATTAACTTTGTGACTAACCTGTGACGACAGCGACAATGCTTTGACGTCACACTGTGACTAATTTGTGAAATATGTGTCATTTGTGACGAACTTGTCATAAACAATGTGATGATTTCAAATGAAAATCAAATTTCAAATTAATTGCTTAAAAGGGCAAAGGCCAACATAGAGAAAAAGATTCCAAGCCGGGACTCGAATCCGGGTCATCAGTGTAGCGCACTGACATTCTACCGACTAAACCACATGGAACGAGACCCAGCCTGGAAAATTTCTTACTAGTACATGTTGGCAAGGCTACAAACGCAGCACAAGATGGAATATTTATCATGAGCCACCGACATGGTGCAAACACGAAACTTAATTAAATCCAGCATCGATTCAAACTATATAAATACTTGGAAATTTTTCCATAGAGAACCATTCGCCTTGCATACAATATTTCAAATAAAAATCAAATTTTAAATTAATTGCTTAAAATGCAATTTTAATTTGAAATTTGATTTTCATTTGAAATATTGTATGCAAGGCGAATGTTTCTCTCTGGAAAAATTTCCAAGTATTCATATAGTTTGAATCGCTGCTGGATTTAATTAAGTTTCGTGTTTGCACCATCTCGGTGGCTCATGATAAATATTCCATCTTGTGCTGCGTTTGTAGCCTCGCCAACATGTACTAGTAAGAAATTTTCCAGGCTGGGTCTCGTTCCATGTGGTTTAGTCAGTAGAATGTCAGTGCGCTATACTGATGGCCCGGATTCAAGTACCGTTATGGAATTTTTTTCACTATGTTGGCTTTTGCGCCTTTTAAGCAATCAATTTGAAATTTGATTTCCATTTGAAATATTGTTTGCAAGGCGAATGTTTCTCTCTGGAAAAATTTCCAAGCATTAATACTGTGATGATTCTTGTTATAAACACTGTGATGAATTTTAAAATAAAGTTTTGTTTGAAATATACAATATTATCTTTTTACCGTACTTTTTAGCCATGTATCGCTATTTTGGAGTCCTATTCTTCTAAAATACTTTTAATTTTTACACTGAAAAAAACAATGCTTATCAACTGGCATCCTTTTTTATTAAGTTCTAAGCTTGATCTTGAGTTCAAGCTTTATATTAAGAATGTTTTGTGTGTTGTGATTTGTTATTATTTTATTAAATACAAACATGGAGTCTAACGGATATTAATACATTTCCTATTTAAAGAAGAATAAGATAAGCCATATTTATTTAAATTTTTTATTCCCGTGTATATTGTATTTTGTTGATATGAGCTAAATAGATTTGGTATGATTTATATGAAATGACTGATCTGGGAAGAAAAAACAAGTAAGAAAAATCATGCGTTAAGCATAGATTATAAAGCACTTTCCAACGCTTCCTGAATGCTTTAACTAGACATCGTAATTTAAGGAAATAACGTAAATAAGATAACTAAGCAAATATTTTAGAAAACGCATAAAACATTTGAAAAACTGATTTCAGCAGTTACCGTTCATAGCGAAATATGTTTTCCAATTCTTTTCAATAGCCCTGTATTTAATCTGTAGGTTGATATATACTAGTATATAATGTGAAAATTTAGTTTAGCAAGAAAATGCATAACAGGTTGAAATTCTCATTCAAAAATTTATACTAATATATAAAAACATACTTGAATACTTTTGTACAACCCTGTAGTTTACCTAGAATCTTTATTACACGCCACTATTTAGTTGAAATTTAATTCAAATTAAAACACTCTGAAAACTGCTGAAATCACATTTCCAGAAATTATAATTTATAGACGGCCATATATCCATTTCCTTGCGTGACCCTGTGTATCATTTTATCCATATTCTACAAACATTTCTTAGTAAATTAAATGCAGTTCAACATAAAAGTCCATAACTCATCTAAAAAACACCTTTAAGCAATTTGCGCCCATACCCCTTAACTCTTACGTATACTTTTGTGTAGCCTTGTATATGAATTATAGCTTTTATATACACCATATACTATGCATAAATATTGGGGATCATAAAAGCGCATATTATAATTAAAAATGCATTTCCAGCAATTATCGCTAATGAACAGTACAATATCAACTTTTATAAATATCATAAATTATAAATATTTTTTTATAAATATTATAAATATCAAATTTTAAAAAGTATAGTAAAGCAGTTTAATCTATAAACTTGTTATCAGGCATGAAAAACACTTTATTTTAATGCTTAATTCTCATATTTTATTTTTTAATGCGAAGTATCGAACGTGTATCGAAAACGTAGAAAATGAGTTTACAATCGAAGAAAATTTAATAACTGATTCTGAATGTCTACAATTAAATGTTTGATTAAAATCACGAACAGCAAAAACGTGCTTACATACAATTTAAAAAATAAATATACCAATTTGAAAAACACTATATAATTAGTATTTATAATTGTACTATTAAACAACAACAAAGTACAATAGATGAATTAAATGTATTATTAGATTTAACAATTTCTCAAAAATCTCTCCATATGTTACAAGGAATTCCTATTTTATAATTTTGCAAATGTTAAATCTGAAAACATTGATATGAAGATTTAGGATTTTAAATAATAATTTAAAATATTATTAGCAATGAAAAAAAGTCTTTCAAAAGTTTCACTACTATAGTATGTAAAACGGCATTTCCCATTCAGTATAATGTTAATTTCTAATCTGAAAAACAATCCCAGAACAGTCTCTTTCTATAGGTATAATATAAAACTATTTAACTCATCTCACCAAATATACAAAACAGGAACAAACAATTTAAATTAAATAAGACTTACTTTTTGAGCTCCATAAATTAATTATTAATATCCGTGTGTATCCGAAAATGGCGACGTCTTTTTCTTCCATTAAAAAAAGCACACGCAAAAGCTTACATTTTAGACTAGTAACTTACCGCATCTGTTAGAACAAAAAGTTCTCTGTTTACCCTGCGGTATCGTGGCAGACGATTTGGGGCAGGGGTGAGTTTATTTCCTTTTATATAAACAGATATGGAACTTATACGTGCAATCATTTTATGAGACTGTCTGTATTTAAATTTTTGTATTTGAAGAATTTTCCAATGTATTTTACCTTTTCTTTTTATCAGTTTTAACCCCCCCCCCCCCCTCCCTTTTTCTAAGTAAAGGTTGTTTCACACAAATACAAAATATCTTCCTAAAAAATAAAAAGATATAAATAAATATCGAGGATAAAAAAAATTTCTTTGTCAATCGTCATTCTTTTCATCTTAATTTCCTGTAAAATAAAACAATTCGTAAAATAACTTTTTTTTAGAGTCATATCTCTAAAACACAAATTTGAAATACGAATAATAAATTATATCATGGGTTTTGCATAAATTTTGTATTTTTATTTATACGGAAAATGCTAATTTTATTTTAAAAGTCTGAAAGAAGTAGAATTTTTTTAAAAAATAGTTACTTAAAATAGGTACACTAACAGGAAAAAATATGACTTGAATGCAAATTATAAAGCAAGAAATATATGTATGACTAAACTCTGAAGACTCTTTCTACGTGCTCATTAAAAGCTGCAGACTTAACTATAATAGGAATTTTTTAGTTTGAAGCCACAAAAGTGTTTCGAATACCAGTGGTCGGTAAAAATAAATTAAAAATTTTCCTTCCTGCAAACTAAATATGTAAAGTGTATATATTTAATATTCCTAATTCTAAATATTTTATCCAAATTGCTCCAGCACGTACCATTTTTCCAAGAAACACTTTTATAATAATAAGAATAAGAAAAGGTTATAAGATTATTATATTAAATTGCAATACTAGATAAAATTGAAATCAGGAAAAAAGTATACTTTCACACTCTTAGATATCAAATTGATAAAATATAGCATGGAAATCTAGTTTGTTGATACTTGTACCGTGCATTTTCCTTTATATGCCCCCCCCCCCCACCATCTTTTCGTGTCTGAATTTACTACTTGCTACCCACTAATATATTTTCATTCCTTATGCCGCTGTAACGCGGGCCTTATTAAAACATTTCTCTTCATTTTCAAAGATTTTTGAAGTTCATATTTTTCTCACACTGTGACTTACAATATGGGTTACAATTTTTTACAATTTATTACAATTTTTTTTGTGAGTGTGTCGTGACCTACGTTACATGCAGTGACATAACAATTCTTTTTTATTGCCATAAAAATAAAATTTTACAGTAACAACATGTTTTGAAGATTTTTTGTAATTTTTTAAAGTTTTCTAAGAAGTTCACATCTCATTCACAATGTGACATCACTGAGTGGTGGCATTTCGGTCACAGATGTGACGTGACCACAGTGACTCACAGTGACGTCACAACGACGTCACTGTGACCATGCATGCTATGAGGGAATTTCCTCCGTGAGCCCCGATCGTTTTTGGCCGTTCGTTGAGCTTTTTTTTGTGCGTGCATAACGCGTCCATTTATTGCGATACATTTACCGTTCGAGCACTATTTATGGTTTTCGCATGCGCTGTTGCGATAAAAAAATGGGCGTTGCCATTCGAAAATTTCGAGTTTCTGTACCTATAACCGTAACCGTGAGCGCCAATTCGATGCCGTTCACAGGATCCCAAGCTCATACCTCTGAATAGCTATATCTGAATTCTCATCTCGATCGGTTAAACGGACCGGCCGCTGGAGTTCCATATATCGGCAAAGTTTTTTTTTTATGACCACCCCGCATATAACTATTAAATAAACATTACCGACTACCAACAAAAACTGTGAAATTATGATTCAGATTACATTAACAAATCTACCCTATGTATATAAAATCCTAATGAAACGAATTTATGAAATGAATTTATGAAACGGATATATGAATCGACTGATTAAACAACTGATTAAGTTTCACGGTGATTTCTCCAAAAATATGGAATACTTTGCGATGAAATTAACACCAAAAATCAATATTGATCCGCAGACTTCAAAACTGGTATTAGAATTTTTTAATTCGAATTAGTTTTCGAAATATTATTTTTTTTCTAATTTTATATGCATTTTTCTAATGATGGCAACTCAAATTTTAATCAAACAGATATATATATATATATTCATATTGGAGAAGAGGTTACCTTAAATGTATGCTAAGAAATGTATCATGCTATTTTTATTCATAATTCAATTTACTTGAACAATCTTTCGCCAAATCGAAAGATTCTGATAGAGAAATAAATCCTGACGGTATTTTTATGTTAGCGAGACGCAGGTGATAATTCGCCAAACATTTCACCCGTCGCATTTCTTCATATTTCATCCATTTCATTTAAAATATAACCCTTTCATTCGTTTTATTTAAAATACACAACTCTCATTTAAAATTGATGGCTTTCACTTATTTCTTTTTTAAAAAACAAAACGAAAAGAAAAAAAAAAGGCACAGATGTTATCTACGCACCGGGGTACCTAATTGACGCCAAAATGGCATTATTGTTATTAACATGCTAGTACGGCTATTGTTGTTTATTTGGTAATAAATGTTTATTTACTTTTATTTCTTTTTTTAAATTATATAAATTATTTTGTTCTATGATTATTAAGTATTTTTTTCATATTTCCTTTAGAAAATAATAGAAAATAATTAAAAAATACGGTACTACTTAGTTATTCCGTCGACCAGTTTCGCCAAATTATATAAATCGGCAAAACACTCGCCAAATTATAGAAATTGACATAATTTTTATTTTAAATAAAGAAAGAACAAATAAATTAGTATAACATTAATAAATATACAAATAAAACGTCAAACTAAAATTCACTTGATGACATAAACACGTGTAACTTGCTTAAAGTCAAGTGAATGTGACATTTACGATCAACCATTATTGGCATTTAAACTTATAGTTTGGCGATAGATTTTTGGTCGACGGGATATCTAAGGAATACCAAAAAGGCATATGTAACTGTAATTTGAAAACGAGGTTTTCGCCAAATTTTCGTAAAAAAATAAAAATTACGCCAAACCGGCGGTGTGTATCTGGCCAAATATTACCACGCGAAAAACAAAATGCTAACTGGCGAGTTGAAAAAAAGCTATTGGCGAGATTTACATCCGGCTAGCGTAACAGTACCTAGAATTCGTTGCTACCATGGCAACTTTTATGTAGTTTTATTCGAAAAAAAATTTGATTTTTTAATCAAAATGGTAAACTTACGGTCCCACATTGGCACGATTTTTTTCTGACGCCAATGTCATATACGGAACAGGCACATAACTGGCGCAAAAGTATTGTTATTTTGCTTGACATGGTAAACTGGATGTTGCTGTTTATGCTGTTGATCCGTTCTCCAAATTGGCGTCGTTAAAAAATCGCGCCAATATGGGACGTATATGACATCTTTGCCAAACTTTCATATGAATGGCGAAGGGATCAGACCGTATTTGTTTATGGCAGTTGATGACTTGAACTACTATATTATAAATGAAATGATGGCGATAGAATAATATTTGGCGACTTATCACCTGTGCCTGGCTAACATTAATGTACCAAAATAGCTTCTAGAGTATAAAGAGCGAAGTGGTCCGCCTGGAACTGTTGATGATAGTCACATGACTTAGGCTATTGTTATAGAGATTGTTTTAAAATACCGGGAGACAAAGACTCTGTATACTTAATTTATTTTATTTTAGCTTCTTTTCAAATGTTTAACTGATCCTCTTTAATTAAACACGAAAACAACCATTGGATGTCTTAACAGCAACTGTTTCGCCCTTAAATTTTTGCAATCAAAGGGAATTGAATAGAAGCCCGTTTATAGGGAGATCTGCATAGCTTTTTTCAGTATAATTCAATCTTCTCTAATATTTTTAAAACTCATCAATTAGCGTGTTTTTAGATTCTGCGGTGACTGAACGGGGGTTGGTGAGCGTGTCTTGCAGGGGGCAGAGCCCCCTAGTATATATATATATATATATATATATATACAGCGTTATTTTCACCGACCTTTAATTTCTCAACCGTTGGTAGTAGACATATAGTTCCAATTACAAAAACGTTTCAAATGAGGTAAATATTCTTGTTGTGGCATTATCTAAAGTAAAAAAAAAGTCACTTTTATAAAAAATACGAATTATAACTTTTTATACGGTCCCCCAGTACCTATAGTTATGTTTAGTAAAAGTTTACACATATCATAACGGATATAATACAAAAAAAATGACATCTGTACTAGAAAAATTGACACAATTATTAAATTTCAATGTTTGAGATTTTTTTCACATGATTCTGTTTTTCAAAGATGGATTAAAGTAATTCGAAATCAACATCAGGGTGCAATGTCCTATTAACGGCTAAACCACCTTTAGCCAGTACAACCAAGAGGGTTATTTCATTTAAAGATTTGAGCTGACTTTTAGGGGTCGTATACAAAGCGAAGAATGAAATATTGAAATTAAACAGAAAAATAGATATCAATTTATTGTAGTCAAACGGTTCTCCAAAAAATTACATCAAATACCGGTATCTTCTAGAGGTACTGCTCAAAGTGTTCTCCATTGGGGGCAATGCACAATGGACTTTATTCCAAATCTGGGTTCGAGGCTGAAAAAAGTCACGTGATACCGGTAATTTACCCAAAGAACTTCTAAGTGATAAGAAGGGAGGTAACTACTGCTTTCCGCATGAACTGTTTCACTGGCAGGCGAGGGGTTTTCGTTACGTCTAGGGAACCTTCCCTTCTTTACGCTAGAAGTTGTTACCTTGACCACGTTATCAAAATGTAGATAGAATATCCTCCATTAAATGCGTGACATTACTGAGTCCTGGACACGTTGTAAGATCACGATCTTAGCGCTGACTAGCACATCTACTGCTAAAGGCTCGTGTTTTATCCCGAACGTGTGGCGCTGCGGAACTATTTTTATTTGCATAATACAGTTTTTCATACTCGTTATAGCTCGGTTGATCGTTGCCCTCCACTGCCATATATTTAAATTTAGTACGTATGCTTTATTTTACTGATGTCGATCCTACTATTTGTTTTGGAATTCCGGCGCCAAGCACTCTGGGGCGATACTACTATCGAGGGACTACTAAAGGGGGTTACGTTGACATGGGTATTTCCCGAAGTTCTACTTCATCGTTTTCTTGTACGTTGTCACTAAGACTGTCACTCAGTCAAATGCAGCTAAACGAAACCGACTCACCCCTGTTTTGATAAAATCAAAACACACCTGACGCATGCAATAAAGAGAGATGGGAGGGTTACTTTCCGATAACAAAACAGTACCTAGTGTGACTTTTAAATGTTGTTTGACCCCTAAAATTAAGCTAAAATTTTTAGATGAAATAATCCTCTTTGTTGATACACCGATTTGGCGATACCGGTTAAAGTTGGTTTCGCCGTAAAAAGGACATTGTACCCTGATTTTGATCTCGAATTACTTTAATTCATGTTTTAACTGAACACTCATTGAAAGACAAAATCCTGTAGAAAAATCTCAAAATTTGAATTTTAATAACTGCGTCAATTTTTGTAGTAAAGATGCAAAACGTTTTGTGTTATATATTTTATGATATGTGTAAACTTTTACTAATTATGTAATTGCTAAAATTATAGAGACTGGGGGACCGTTTAAAAGTTGGATTTCGTAATTTTTATAAAATTGATTTTTTTACTTTAAATCACACACAACATGAATATTTATCTCAATTGAAATGTTTTTGTAACTTGAACTATATGTGTACGACCAACGGTTGAGAAATTAAAGGTCGGCGATAGATGGCATACTGCACCCTGTATATAATAACTGACGTCGATGTCCTATTTAACAAATTTTATAAAAAACTATAAAGAATATAAATTTTCCGTTAATATTTTTGTAATTAAAAACGTTTCGTAAACTATATAGAACCTTGAGTAAAAACAAAGAAGATAAATATATATGTATACATTATATAATATGTGTGTGTAATTTATTCAAAATTCCATTTTTTTTCTCATAATATTTATTCACAAATTAAAATACTTTTTTTTTCACTACGAACCAACATAAATGTGTATTATTCTATGCCAACTATCTTAGCATTCTAGTATTAAAATTATTTCATTTCCGATTTTTTTAATCTCTTTTGTATATATGCGGTTAGTTAGGGATTTTCTGTTAACTGAAGGACTGCAGTTCACTCCAGTTTTTACACGTTTCTCTATGTTCAGAAACGCAATTACATAAAACGTTGAGAAACCTGATCGAGAAAAGAATGTCATATATTTACTTGCTTGATAAAACTTTTTCAATCATCATGTGGGTTTCTTTCAACCCGTTTTTGCAGAATTGTCTTAAATCTTCGATTTTAAAAATTTATTTTTAAAAGAACTACAGCTTTGAATTTGTAATTATGTACTGCATGAATAAATAGAATAAGTGTGGTAACTGTTAGTCAACGACACGTTATATGAAATACTCTTGATTTATAGCAGCCGATGTAAGACTCTTAGTGCCTGTTGTAATAGTAAAAAATATGTTAATAAAGACTGTTTTAGTCTGTGAACGTGCTTCTTTTATTTTTTGGAAACTTCTAATGAATTTCAATTCCTCAACTTAAGCCAAGCCGTGACTCGAAAACTTTTTTTTTACACGTGACGTACTTACTACGCCTGCAATCATGATTACTGGAGTTTCATTCTAATTTTATCTAATTTGTCTCCAAATCATTACGTATATGTATGTGACATTTTGACTGACGGCAAATAGTTGGTATTGTCGAAAAAAAATGAGGGTTTCCATTCCTACACATCACAGGTAGCAGCCGAATGGTTTTAAAATAATAAAGAAAAATGAAGAATTAACATAAGGCAGTCGCTTGGAACATTATTCACTTTATTTCCACACTCTCGATTAAATCTAGGGAAGATGCTCTCTCCTTCCATGGTAAAAAGAATAAAGTATATTCTTCCTGTCACAATTAGTTTAAAATCACTCCATCTCTTGACAGCCGTCTAGTCTTTAATCCGTTAATATCTAACATCTATCACCCATTACGATACCGTTGCTTCCTCATTCTACTCACATAATAAACAGTATTCATCCAACGTTTTACTACCTCCATCGAGCAATCACATTAAATATCCAGTTTGCTACGACTGCAATCCACCACGTTCACCTCTACATGCTAAAAACTAAAAAGCTTCTAAGCTCACAGCCCATCTACTCCTATATGCTATATCCTTTATGCCATATATTCTTTATGCTTCTCTCTGGTTCCCGCCATTCGTATTTATACTCTGCTGAAACGATTGTTCTAGAAAATTCTTATATCCTCGCAACAGCTATCTAAAGCATAAACAAAGGTTAAAATCTGTAGTCGAGATTATGCAAAAATAACCCCTTTTTCCCTCTTCAGACGATAAAAGAAATGAATTTATGTCTGCGAAGTTTTAATCTTTGAAATATTTTAATTACACCTGGATATTTTAAATAAAAGAATAAATTGAAATAAGTAGGTTTTTTCTTTAAGACAGAATAATATTTTAGCAGTTAAATAAATATCTAAGGGGAATATGATATACCGGGATTTAATAGCGGAATTTAATAGGATTTTAAATAATAAAAGTTTTATTAAAGAAATATAAATAATTGAGCCATTTTTAGATTTACGCAATTTGGAATAAATATGAATTAAGATCTTAGAGATTAATAGACTAGGGTTTTAATTTAATAAGCCGGTATAATATACGGAATATTACTGAAAAAGGAAAATTTACACAAAATACTTTAAACTTGGCGAAAAAATTTAAATTTTGTAATATTATCCCCCCTCCCCAAAGACTTTGTATGAAATTTGTGGTTAATTAACTACAATTTCAGACAACAGACTTCTAATAAAATTGGAAGTTGATTTTTGAATATTGAAAATTTTAGAGACGTCAGCGAAGAGATGGAAAAGTAAAATTTAGCAATGCAAGAGGAAAAAAAAAAAAACTAAGAACATTTAAATTTAGCTGAGAGCATTTCCCCTGTAAAAGAATGCAAATAATGGTTACAACATCACTTACCATTTGTAAGTGCTAAGGAAAATATAAACACAATAATAAATAAAGAATAAGTATAAATACAATAAGAAATAAATAATAAGAAATAATAAAACTATAGTAATAAATAACAACAAATTCTTTTATCTTATGGAAATTTAGTGTATTTCCATTTCTCTTATCACAAACATATTTCCAATCAAGTAATGTTTAACACTTTATTTACTTCAAGTAGAATTTTAAGTCCCATTGGCTTAATCAATTCGTAGGTCATAAAAGTCCTTTAGCAAAAATAGTGATACAGTCCTTAAGTAAAAAGTTCAGCTGCAATAAATATTTTTTACTAAATTTGTTTGACTACTCTGCCTGTTAAACTCCTTACATTATGTTTAAATACTATTTGTCATCACAATAGTAGTTTTATTTTAATAAACAAATTCCTAGTAGTTATTCAACTACCTTTTAACATTTGTTTATCAACTACTTTTTTGAGCTCCTTTTCCCATTTTAATTGGGACTCACCATCTTTTACAACTTCTCACTTGTTTTAGTAAATATCATAACTTTTCACTTATAAGTTATGTTCTCTTTTTCTTTAATAAATAATGAATCTTTCAATAAATAATATAATACTTTCAATTCATAATCATAATAATAAAAATTCTCAACAGTATACTTGAATAATAACAATAATAATACTTAATAACAATATTATATTCTAAGAAAATATCACAGATTTTTTACTTATTGACATGGAAAATAATGGTTGAGGATAAAAATAATACATAGCAATTAATAATTTTCTTATTTTTTACTTATATAAGAAAGTATTTTTGCCAGCCGAAACATTAAAAAATAATAATAATAATAATTCCAAAGTCCAAATAAATTTAACTCTAAATATTTAGAAAGTGGACTCTCAACCAGTATTTCTTTACAATAATTTATCTCTCGGATACTCTTATGAATAGACGTGCATTTGATAAACTTAGAATGGTAAATTAAAAAAAAATAAATAGGAATAAAAGATAATTTGTTTATGTACTTAATTTTCTATTACTACACAATCACTACAAAATCTCATCACAATCATCAATTTTCTATGTTTATATTATTATACTAATATTATCAATTCTTACTATTTTTGTAAACAATTGGTAAAAAATGGAATAAAATAAATATAGTTTATTTTGATATAAACTTGATATAGAATTAAAAATATTTATTTTTATTTTTCAACATCAATCTGAAAATTCCCAAAATCAAATACACATCCTACGCCTGCATAGAGTGTCTACCTAATCCCAAAAACTTCCAAAAACAAGTAATATCCTCGTGGCGCCCCAAGGTCATACCTGGTAATGTTGAAAACTATTGATGAAAGAAAAATAAAAAATCTAAAGAATTAGAATTAAAAATATTGCGAAAATATTTTGGGGAATTACGAACTTTCCATAATCCGGTTGCACATTACAATCATTTCTATCATTCTCAAAACAGTCCTGAGTAGTCATATAACTTTCACAATTAGATGGTAATTTGATATCATTCTTACATATATTCAAAATTTCAATACTATCATTAGTTGTTATTACACTATCATCATTATATAAATTCAAATTCTCATCACAATCAATTGTTACCAAATCATTCTCTTGTTGCACCTTATTCATATCTACAGTATGAAAATGAAGAGATTTCTCATTATGTATGGATATACTCTTATTTATAATTTTTCTTCCTTGTTTTACAGTACAATTTCTACAATCTATAGTTAAATTAAATTTAGAACATTCCCTTAAACCCAAAATAGCATACTCCAAATTAGTATTACACACTAAAAAGTTAACACATTTGGTAATTTTACCCACTTTTAGAGAAATTTTACATTTTTGATTCATTTTTAACACCCCTTTTGCCTGACCAATAATAACTGTAGGTATAGTTTCAATTTTAGCATTTAGTTCTTTAACAAATTTGAGAGGTAATATTGCGGTAGTGGATCCAGTGTCCACTATACATGGTAAATTATAACTATTGGTAAATCCATACACAATTAGTTGTCAAATATTAGGAATAGTAGGTGGTGAATTACTAGGAAGAGTATCAGAGGATGTTGCATCATTTCTAAATAAACACTCTTGTTCCCAATGATATGCATTATTTACACCTTTATTTGTACATATTCTACATGGTCTAGAAGGATATGGTTTCTGAAAGTAATTATTTTGAAAATTTCTAGACCCCTGATTTTGATACTGTCTTTGTGGAATCCAATTCCTAGGTGCATTATTGGGCCTATTTGGCTGAAAATTAGGTCTACTTGGTTGAGTCCAAGGCCTAGGTGGTTGAAATTGTTGAAAATTTTGTCTAACTGGTTGTTGATTTACTGTTTGGTTTGAAATTTGAGGAGTGGAAACTTCAACAAATTGCTTAACAAGCCGGTACCATTCAGTGGTACTATTTGGAGGGTTTACATTAATATTATTTCTATACTCTGGTTTTAATCCATCTGTCAACCCTTGTATTAGAAGAGTCTCACAAAGATGGAGTTTCCTCCCAATTCCTACTTTTTTGTGAAAATAATTTTCTAAATTATCTAATTTATCTAATTTTAGAGTTGAGAAATCTGAAAAATTTGGAACATTTAGTTCAATGAATTTTTCTATCAAGATTTTTGAAATCTGTTCATAACTAGTACAATTAACACAATCATTGATATAGACTTTTAGTGCTTCACCCTTTAAATACTGTGGAATAGATTTAAATTTCCACTCTAAATCTTTATTTTCCCTAGTACTCATATCATCATAATAATTTAACCAAGCCTGGATTTCCATTCCAGTACTAGGATCAAAATTGACTAATTTTGGTTCAGCCATTATATCAGTATTCATTAAAATAAAAGAAGCACTTCTATTCTCTTTAACACAACCTGACCTTAACATTTAAACTAATAGAATTCTATTTTTCATAATAGATTAAGTACTCTTTCAGACTTTAATAATAAATAAATAAATAATTCTCATTACTTCATAATAAACTTTACAACAAATAAATAAATAAATAAATACTCTTCATGAAATAATAAATAAACCTCATAAATAAATAATAAATAAATCTCATAAATAAATAATTCTCATACTTAATAATAAATAAATCTCAATAAATAACAAAAAATAACAAAAATAATTACATAAGAAGTGTAAAAATATTTTGAAAAGAACTCACTCCAGTCATCTTGTCTCACAATCACCAGCACTATACATTGCTATTCGCATTAGCGATGTAGATTTTTAACTTTCCGGCACGGATCTTTAGTAAATATCATAAGCTATCGTGTACCAGTACCAATACACATTCGTAATTTTGGAGACACACTCGTTTTTATTGCCGTCACTTCTAAATCCTGTCGGACTTTTCTTTTCTCTGTGACATTTTGACTGACGGCAAATAGTTGGTATTGTCGAAAAAAAATGAGGGTTTCCATTCCTACACATCACAGGTAGCAGCCGAATGGTTTTAAAATAATAAAGAAAAATGAAGAATTAACATAAGGCAGTCGCTTGGAACATTATTCACTTTATTTCCACACTCTCGATTAAATCTAGGGAAGATGCTCTCTCCTTCCATGGTAAAAAGAATAAAGTATATTCTTCCTGTCACAATTAGTTTAAAATCACTCCATCTCTTGACAGCCGTCTAGTCTTTAATCCGTTAATATCTAACATCTATCACCCATTACGATACCGTTGCTTCCTCATTCTACTCACATAATAAACAGTATTCATCCAACGTTTTACTACCTCCATCGAGCAATCACATTAAATATCCAGTTTGCTACGACTGCAATCCACCACGTTCACCTCTACATGCTAAAAACTAAAAAGCTTCTAAGCTCACAGCCCATCTACTCCTATATGCTATATCCTTTATGCCATATATTCTTTATGCTTCTCTCTGGTTCCCGCCATTCGTATTTATACTCTGCTGAAACGATTGTTCTAGAAAATTCTTATATCCTCGCAACAGCTATCTAAAGCATAAACAAAGGTTAAAATCTGTAGTCGAGATTATGCAAAAATAACCCCTTTTTCCCTCTTCAGACGATAAAAGAAATGAATTTATGTCTGCGAAGTTTTAATCTTTGAAATATTTTAATTACACCTGGATATTTTAAATAAAAGAATAAATTGAAATAAGTAGGTTTTTTCTTTAAGACAGAATAATATTTTAGCAGTTAAATAAATATCTAAGGGGAATATGATATACCGGGATTTAATAGCGGAATTTAATAGGATTTTAAATAATAAAAGTTTTATTAAAGAAATATAAATAATTGAGCCATTTTTAGATTTACGCAATTTGGAATAAATATGAATTAAGATCTTAGAGATTAATAGACTAGGGTTTTAATTTAATAAGCCGGTATAATATACGGAATATTACTGAAAAAGGAAAATTTACACAAAATACTTTAAACTTGGCGAAAAAATTTAAATTTTGTAATATGTATATTCTTTAATGTGTTTAATATTTTACATTAAAAAAAGAATTTTTTTTAATTTGCACACTAACTTCAAGCTTGATATTGCGATGTTTTATTTTTCTGTTACTAAAAATACTGAAAAACCTGATAACTTCTGCATTATAATGCATATCAAATCAGTTTAAATTTATTATTACTTCTAGGAAAAGGTCCGAAAATGTAGGTATCGCACATTTTTGATAAAATTAAAAATGGGCTCAAGGGGCGAAGAAAGGAGGGTTTTAAGAGGAAAAAAAACATAACTTCGTTAATTCTCAAGATATCAAATTCACTGGAACTTATTATAAATCATATTAATATTATCTACAACTTTTATACTGACAAGTTTTTGATAAGACCAACTCTTACAGCAGAGAAAGTTAAAAACGAAAAAAAAAATGAAGAAGAAAAAATTTCATAAATTCGTCAATTCACAAGATAACCAATCCACTTAAACTTATTATATATCTTCTTTATATTCATGATATTATCTACAACTTTCATATTGACAAGTTTTTGATATGACCAACTCTTATAGCAAAAACAAATCAAGCATAAATAGGGGATGACGAAAAAATTATAGTGTGAAGGGTGTATTAAAATACAAATGGCTTATTTCCTGACTTATTTTTAAATTCATTTTTGATCTCAAACGCATCCAATTGGCCGATTCTTTTATTCAGAAACTATATAATGGGTTGTATTGGTCTATTTTTTGATAAAAGCAGAATATATTTAAAAAAAATATCTATCAAAGTGGGCACTTTGAACCGAATTTCCCTAAGCGATAGTGCCGGTAACGAAAAAATGGTCGTGCTGAGAAAATAATTATTTGTAAATAAAGTTCTAATCAATTGAACGAAAAATAAAAACACAAGTCTCTTAAAAATTTCTTCAAAAATCACGTTAGCAAGATTCATGTTTTTACTTTTTAAATTGAGTCTGAATTTGTGTTTTAAATTTCGAGTTGTTGAGCGTGTAAAATATTTGTTTTAATACCGCCTTAATAGGATTCTGATAAAACCAGCTCTTACAGAAAAATGAAATTAAAAATTCGTCAAAAGCGGACAGATAAAATCGATAAACTGTGTTTCATCTCTAATCTTGATTTAGTTATTGTTGTTGAAGTTAGTAAAGGGGACAGTACACCTTTAACGGCCATAAAACATGTGAAATTTATCATGAGTTTAGCAATTTTTTATAAAAGAGATAACGACTATAGAAGCACAAAATTTTTAGAGTGTATTTAGGAGATATTCTACTTACGTTTTTTTAAAAAAAAAAATTATTTGGATACATTATAATTTTTAAAAATTCAAGGGGTCAATTTGAAAGTACTATTTAAAATTTTTACTGTGGGTAACATTTCACTGCGCGCACGATATCACATGCTAATTTCATTGTATTTGAATAAACTTTATCTTAAATTAAAGATAACACTCTGGTCTATAATTTGAACTAGGATATTTGTAATAGGTTAATTAGATAAATCGTTATTAGCCTTTAACCAGAAAAAATAGAAATACTAGGAATTTGCACATGCATTCAATAGCATAATTTTTTTCATGCTGAACACGGTTTTATCACCTAGTTCATTTTCATGATAATATACATATTTATGTAGGGCAAAAGTTTTAAAACTTTATTTCAAATAGTTTTGGAGATATCATGCGCGCAAGAGTAGAAAATATCATTTTGAGGAAAAGCCGTTTAAAGATTAAATTGTATTTTTTAAATATAAAATATATAATAAAGGAAACAAAACTAATAATTATATATTGTGTTCTGTTTTAAAAATAAAATTAGATGCTAGTTTAAAATGATAAATATAAAATTATTCGTAAAATGCTGCAGAATATAGGAACACGCTTAAAAATTAAATAGTTGCAATTTGCAAAAATGTAGCATTTAATATAGCAAAAAATTAATTTTAAACATATAACTTACAATTTTGTTTAGCTTTGATTCTAAAGTGAATTAAATGTGCACGTTTTATAAAACTAAATTATTTAATGTAAAATATAGGCCATTTTATAGGGATTCTCGTATTCCGATATCTGATTCACATACATTGCTGCACAAATATCCGGATAGTTTATTAAAAATATATATATTAATGTCAATAAATCCTTATTCTAAACTGTCAATTGAAACAAAAATCACTACCAAATTGACTACTTTTTAGTTTTCTATAAGATGAGTTAGAACCTTAGAATATATTTACATGATCGTATTTTGTTTAGCGATTACCATTAAACTGACTCTTTCTTCGATACTATTCTGAAGCACATTTTGCATATTTTTTCATTAAAAATCTAATAAATACTACCGTGGCGTAGCCAGGATTTCGTTTCGGGAGGGGTGGGGGGGGGGTGGGTTAAGAAAATTTCCTTCAGGTTATATATATAGTAAAACCTGTCAAGATGAAATCGTAAATATTGCTGGGAAATTCCGTTTTAAACAGGTTTTTGTGTTATCAGGTGTATATGTATAGTATTATTTTCCGTAACAGGGAACATTTCTTTTTAAGACAGAATTCCGTTATAGGCAGGTTCCATTTTTACAAGTTTTGTGTATTTATATAAATATGTTAAATATATAAATATTATGTCATATGTATAGAATAAAACGTGTAAAAATAGTAATTGTCTATAACAGAATCCTGTCTTTAACGGAAGCGTTACATGGTCTTAACATGAATTGCGATAAAATTAAATTTGCTGAAAACCTCTCTGAAAGGGGATTTTCATCGTTCTTTAGTGAAACATAGTGTAACCTGTGAAAGCGGAATCTTTCTATAACGGAATCCTGTCTCAAACGGAACAGTTTGAGATTCCATGTGAAACGGACAATAGATCTTATTGAGGTAGTGTATCTTAGATGCATAATTAATTACACTTCTTTCTATGGAAGCCTGTCTAAAATGGAACTCTTTACCAGTCCCTTTGAATCTTGTCTTTGACTGTGTATGTATAATAGAAGTATTTCAAGTAACTTTAAGAACCAAGGTATATCCTTATTTAATTTCTTAATTTAAAAAAAAAGCATGGATAAAAAATGTAAGGCCAACCTCTATAACTGCAACTAATAATACTTTGAAGTTACATTAATATTTAAAAATGAAAAAGAATCACTATGATGTAAAAAGCTGAGAGATACTGAAGAGTTAAATTTAATTAACTCATTCGCTGTCATCCACGAGTATACTCGTGGCTTTAATTTATTAATTACTTTGTCACCACTATTTTAGAATTAAAAAAAATGCCTCATTTATTGGCAGAAATTTCGCCGTATTAGTAAAGGGAATTTTACCTTTCTGAATTTGTGGTTGCAAAGGACATTTAACAAAAAATTTGAAAATTATTACTTTATGGATTTAGCAGCGAATGGGTTAAAACAAGTTTCATATTACATAACATTTGCCTACAATAAAGTTAGGATCAAGCAGTTAAGTTTAAAACAGCAATTTCCATGTTTAATTTCTTGCCATTGAATTAAGAACTTTTGCTGTAATAGATATTGGATAATGATTTCACACAAGTGTCAATCGCATGAGCCGTTCATGCGATCCGCCGCGCTCCCCATGAGAGTTTTTGTGATAACCCAGATAGCATGAACGTTAGCAGCAAGTTCGATTTTTTCTGATATTATCTTTCCGTGACAAATTTGAATTGAGAAATTTGCAGCAAATCTTCCGCAAGGTATACCATCACCCACTTGCATGAGTAGTTTGTTGTGAAACTGATGCAAGAAAGTCTTTAATTCACGAAAGTGACGAAAGCAAAAAATCCCTCTGTTGAGAGAATAGACAATCAGCTCATACACAGAAATTGAAGAAATTTTATTCAACAGGCACCGTTTTTTCTAAGCACTATAATTATGAAATACCAAAAAATGCTCGAAAGGAAAAGTACAAATATTACCTAAACTTGTTTATGGTGATAAAACCGATGCATGCACCTTCTGACGGCGCTTTCGCATCAATAGACTTGATCAGGTCTATGGACCCCTTCGAAGGGTTTAAATTTATAGTGCGACATGGAAAGATCACTACTTTGCAGTAAGTTTGCAGTATTTTTGATTACTTGTTTGCCATTAGTTTGCAGTAAATTTGATACAGTATGAATTTAACTTGCACGACAAGTTAGCTGCAAGTTCAAAGTGAGGTGACTTCGGCGTTTGCGTTATCTTGCTGCAGTCTTGTTATGAACTTTCAGTCTTGTCATGCTGAGCTTACTGCAACTTTGCAGGTTTTCAAAGCAAAACTGTTGCAAATTTTCTGAAAACTAAAAATGCTATGTGGGGAGGTTTTAAATTTAATAAAAATATCTTGCATTTTCCGCTACAGAAACTAGTAATGTAAGAAGCACATACATCAAATATAGTTCATGCTGGAAAAAGGAGTTTTATTACAATTGTCTTATTCAGCCATAATTCTTTTGAGTTTCCATGGTTCATGTATCGCCACTTTTGATACCATATTCGATCTAATAGTTGCTTCCGATACCTGGTCGTCTTTAAGGAAGTTAAATTTTTGTAATAAGTTTATTTGTGATGGATTAGCACTATTTTGGAAGTATTAGAATGTGTAAAAAATGGTTCATGGTGATTTCTGTTTTTGTACTTCCCAGCCAATTTATTTTAGATGGTTTGAAACAGTTTTAGAACATTCTCCAAGTTCAGCAGTAAGCTTCGGAAGGGACGGATTTATGCAGCTCTGGAAGGGGCACTTAGGAGTTCCGTGGAAGGGGGTAGCGCCCTTCTAGACCCTTAACAACAATAAAATTCAACTTAACAACTTAACAGGAGGATCAAGAATCTCATCTCTATATATTTCAGCATTCACAGTTGAACCGGTAAAAATGTGTCGGTCACTACGGCCATTCAAAATGATGTCCGTCCATACCATGATTCCACGACCTTTGCATCGATGCCTTTCACGGATGTTTGCAGCCTTATTGCGTGTGATTTTCCCCCTCCATGTGGTAACACGTCTGTAGTAACTCTCTCAACAAAATCGGGATTCATCGGTAAAGAGAACTCGGCTCCAGTCCGTGGTACTCCAATGACGATGATCTCTGTACCACTTTACTCGGGCACATTTCGCTACCGGAGTTAGTGGAACACAAATCATGGGTTTCCTTGCATGCAACTTGTCACTCACAGTAAACCAGGATAGTCGAGTTCTTGTTGCTGCATCAAACTCCCTGAAATCTGAACTGACGTCAATTGCCTATTTCTTTTAGCAATAGTTGGCAAATTTCAGTCCCGAGAGCCTATTTTGGTGCGTTTTCTACCTTGACCTTGTTGTCTGTGGACATTATACCAGTGTCTTTAAACCGTTTCCAGATTCTTGACATGACGCTTTTGGCTATTTATAAGTCTTTACAGACCCCTAAGAGTGTCTGTCCTGCTTCCATTCTCCCTATCGCACTCAATTTCTCAAAATCGGTCAAATGTCTTCTGGACGACATATTTCACCTCCTAGAAGCGAAAGTTTTACCTAATTATAAAATTAGACTTCAAATTACCGACGTGCGCTGCGCTCCATTTCACACGTGAACCGAAATAACGCGGTGAGGCTGAAAAATTTGCATATATTTCTGTAGCGAATGTTAATCCCATTGGACTACGTGATAACGTTGACATTGAGTACCTTTCTGCAAGTTCCCTTAATAGAATTAACATAAAGCACATTTTTATGGTTGTTCCTTTAATTTTTCTCGCCAGTGTATTTTGAAAGTGGTAACAAATAACCAGTCCAAAAATAAAGTTACTTTTATTAATTGCAGGCAGCAGATTTAAAGAAATTGCTAATATTGTCCGTTATAAAGTGAACAAAGATAAGGGTCACAAAACCCAACCAATGTACCGTTATTGCGTTCGAATAAACTCTTTCTTTCCCAGAACTTTCGACAACAGAACCCCATCGAAGTCCATGATAAAGAAGTTTTACGTTTAATCTAGTTACAGTAAATTTGTGTAAACGGAATAGCAGGTATATTTGCAGAGTTATCCTTCCGTCTCGGGACATTAAAATGTTTTTGTTTATGAGAGGATTCCGTGTTTTCAGAAAACCTGCCAAGAAGGATTCATAATTGAAACAAGTTTCATTTCAGATAAGTTTGAAACGTAAGCAAGCCCAAATATATAGTGTTGTTTTCGTCGAAACTTGAATTGTTTTCCTTTGAGATATTTCTTCGTCACAGATTTTCCCGTAATAGATTTATGCTCTTCAGAGGTGGTGTTATAGCAGCGGTTTCCAACCTGGGGTATCGTACCCCTGGGGGTACGTGGCGGGTCTGCTGGGTGTATGTGAAAGTAATGTCGGTAATGGCAGAAGTCACAAAAATGTTAGGAATATCAATGTACACTCTAAACTGAAATGTCTGAAATTCAGACACTTAAGTGTCTGAAACGCAGTGTTCAATTTTCAGACGTTTTAAAATGTCTGAAAATTATCAGACACTTCTTGTGTCTGAATTTCAGACACTTAAGTGTCTGAAACAAGAGTGTTCGTTTTTCAGACACTTTAAAATGTCTGAAAATTTTTAGACACTTCTTGCATCTGAATTTCAGACATTTCAAATGTCTTAATTGCGGCCATCTTTGAGCCGGTTTCCTCCCCCCCACCACCACCAATATGAAGCCATCTTTGACCACTTTTCTTTCTAAGCCGCATACGCAGCCATATTTAACCACATTGAAACATTTTTTATAATTGGGAATAATTTGTTACCATAAAGCAGAGCTGATCGCAGCGCAGGAAAACTTTGAAGCATCTGCCCCCTTATTTTAGGGTACCCCAAATTGGGTACAAAATTTTTATAAAGCTGATATTTTAAATCACTTTTGAACTTATGACGATTGTAATCAGTATTTTGTAGTTTTGGAACAGGATATTATATATATATATACAATCACCTAAAAATGTATTTATGTGATATCATATATGCGAGCATAAAAAACGTTTATTACTTTCAGTGAGAACTTTAAATTAATTCTAGTCCAAAGATCTAGTATTCACTCGTCTCTCCCCCCCCCCCGCGCCTTTCATATACTGTTACAAAAAAAAAATTAAGCCTGTTCAGTGCCATTAAATACAAATACATATTTGGATAAATATTTATTTTTCTTAACCTAATCATTTTCTAAAAGTACAAAATATTTATTAAAATAAGTATAAGATCAAAACAAATTTAAAATATCAGCTTTATAGAAATTTCATACCAAATGTAGGAGCACGTAAAGCTAAAGGCACAAAGAAACAGCCCAGTTTGTCCATGCTGCAATCAGCTCTGCTTTATGGTAACAAATTATTCCCATTTATAAAAAAATAATAATTCACTCCTTCAGAAAGAATCTTATCCCTGCTTTGTTGTTCAATTTTTTTTCCATTTAAATTAGATATTCCCAGTGACATTTTTATTTGTGTGTTAAATAAAATCTAACACTAGATTACACAAAATTTTCAGTATATGAGATCCCAACATTGAAAAAAAAAAAAGTATGAAACTCTTACTTTTTTGTAGTTGTTGTTATATTATTTATCATTAGCAAGAAATATTGAAACATTTGACAACAGCACATTAATCAGCATAATGTTGAAAGACATTCAAAATATCAGTTTTACAAAAATAGAATACCAAATTTGGGGCCACCAAAAGACAAAGGGAAAGGGGCATCGCCCAATTTGCTAATGCTTTAATAAAATCCTGCGTCTGCAAAAAATCCAACCCAACGTTACGGTTCGTTAAATAGAAGTGACCAGAATTCGGAAGTGTCCGCTAATGAACATTCCCGAATACCAGAAATCTCTGTGTAGCGAAAACCTTCTTAAATCATACTATATTACTCTAACCGTTCAAAATATTCATTATAATCAGCGTAATTTCGAAAGGTATTCAAAATTGCAGATTTTCGAAAATTGTATCAACCCCCCCCCCCCCCACCACCAATAAAAAACAAAAAGGAGCAGGTACCCTTAGCCCATGTTTTAAGCAGAAGCCCTATGATTCGCTAAACAGACGTATCCCCTGTTCAGGAATGTCCGTCACGCAGGTTTTACTGTGTGTATTTAAAGTAAAACCTCCATAACGGAAATTGCTGAATAGCGGACACCTCTTTGTTTTTTTTTTTTTCTTATCCCCAACACCTTTAAATCTGTACGTCTTCACCTCTTTAAAGTAGACACCATCAAATAGCGGACTAATTCCGTGCTCTCGAGGTGTCCGCTATTCAGAGGTTTTGCTGTATATTCATTTATATGCACATTCTAAAGGGTAAAAAGTATTTACCTTTTTTGTGACAGTATAAGAAATATGTTCCAAATAAATTCTAGGTGCAGTTGTTGATACTATTCAATAATATTCTACAAACTAAATTTAAAAGATAACGTGTGTTGATATTAACGTTGTCATTAACGAACACAGGCACACACACACACACACCAAAAAATAAATAAATAAAATAAAATAAAAATAAAAAAATAAAACTTAAAATCCATAATCTTTTTTTTTTAATGAGTTTCTGTTTTATTATTATTTTCATGGATTCTTTTTAGCACCCAGATATGCTTAAAAAAATTCTTTGAGGGTTGAAAAACACTTCTAAAAACATTTTTCTTCCCATAAACATCACAATAAAAATAATTTGTATTAAAAAATGTTATAATAATATGAAAATATATACATACTCGGAGCAAAAATAATTATAAGAATAATTAATCTTCAAACCATGTTACTTTTTCAAAATATATTAAATATCAGCATAGTTACACTTTATTAATCAGTCAGAATTATTGGCAATACTTGTTTGAAATCTTGCATTAGAAGTGTGTTTTCACAACATGTTTATTTAGGTCTTAAATTTTATTACAAAAATGAAAAATATCTCCTACTGTCATGGGCGAGAATTCTTATACCCATCTTCTTCTTTTTTTTTTTCATATTATTGAAATTTTTTGCATGATGTTATTTAAATTGATTTTTTTAATATTTTCCGCACATATTTAATTAATTACGCCGATTTTTATAATTTGTTTATAATTACTTTCAAGATCGCTTCATGTTTTAAAATTTAAGTATGATGTTGAGATGTAACGCAGGAAATACATACTAGGTATATTCCATCTTGAAATAAATTTTCATAAGGATTATTAAATATATATACATAGTATCGGCGTACAGTTGAATACAATAAGAGTGATTTATTTCCAATAGGAAAAACTGCAAGTTTACAAATACTCCGAAATACACGATAACACAAACCCTTATACTTTCGAGATTTCTTTTCATACTCTCTATCCACCATATAAAACAAAAAAATAAAAAGTTCATGGTTTCTCAAAGATAAATTTAAATTTGTTAATATAAAAAAAATCACTTCAATAATATACTCTGTAAGATAAATAAATGGCACTCTTGTCACTAAAAATGAAAATTTGTATGTAAAATTATATCACTAATATAAAATAAAGGAATTCGCAAGGAAAGAACTTACTTGTGCAAAGTTATATAAAATTTAGCTTCTTTTTAAACTTATACTGAACAATTTTTTAATATGTTGCTCAGATGATACGAGCTATTTAACAATCATTAACAAAATTATAAATATTCTTTTTTAATAGCATGCAGGAAACATTAATTCTATAATTTCAAAACTTCTTTACATCTTACCAAATCTAATTGAAACTGTTGTATTTTTCACGTTATTATTCAAACAATAAATAGATTATTTACTACATGAAACTTTAATTTATAAAGTAAATATCTAGATGAGAACTAAATATATTTATTAATACTGAAAATCATATGCACTCATTGAAAAGCATCAGAAATAAGCAAACAATTCTTTTCACACAAAATATATTTATTTGATAAAAAAAAGACAAAAATATTAAAAATGCAAATTAGTCTAATAAGAATAATTTAAATAATAAATAAATAATAATATATATGTAAGAACGCTCTGTGAATTATCATTCCAAACCTGTGGAATACCTTACCTTGGCGTAAATATCCAAAACTGTAACAGCTAATCCAGTTTGAAGGACATATTATTTTACGATATTGAACGCCATTTTAAAAATATATGCGTATTCATATTATTTTGCCACTGTATTTTTATAAATATCATGCTATTCTTTTGAATATTTGGTGAGTCTTGAATAAAAATTATCGTAGAAATATTGAAAATTTTATATTTCCATGAAAAATATAATTCCCAATTGATTTTTTTTTTCGATCTCCATTTATAATCACGTACTGACAAACCATTCCAATAAACCGAATATAAATTTTCGTCTAGTATCTATAAAATGACGACACAAAGATATAAAATACAGACATCGGATCACTATGCTAAAAAAAAAATTTCTCTAACGACTAAAACACCAACGGATGTAGGTGTAGATAGATGTGCATACTATTTCACAAAAGAAAGTAAATGCTGCGTCACTACTTTCTCTTCATTAATGATGATACACTCACTTTCTGACTCATCTTCGATTTACAAGTAAGAGAATTCAAAGTTCAAATCTTCAATCAGTGTAATGTTTTGGAAATAAAGCAGAAACTTTAAATGCGTTATAAGGTTATAACGACGATTGACGATTCCATTTATTATGTGAATAACAAACGTCATTATAGAGATTTCGGATTGAGGAAAAATATATCGCCACACTTTCAAATAATTTATCAAATGTTGATAAATTTAAAAGCAATTTTAACACTTCAGACAAATTTACTGTACTGAGATACTTTAATTCACTTTCGCCAATCCGTTGAGTAAAAACCGTTGCCCGGCAAATCAGCAATAATCAAATCCGGTCGCGTTCTTCTCGCCACCCGCTCATGCACCGCAACAACAAACAAACCTACTCACTTCAGTTCATTTTACTTGGTGAGTGGTTCAAATGGCTGAATTCCTGAAATGTCTAAAATTGCAAGTGTCTTAAATTCAGACATATAATCATAATTCTAACATTTTTTTCAGTTCATTTATGCCATGATCATAATAAGACGTTTATGTGTCTTAAATTTAGACATCTATCACGTCTGAAATTTTATTTTCAGACGTTTAAGTGTCTTAATTGCTTTTCAGTCACATATCTGTTTGAATTTAAGACGCCTCTATTTGCAGTGTAATTTGCATCGATTTATTATATGGTTGCGTTAAGAAGATTACTAATGAAAAAAAGCATGTTTACGTTATCTCCTTGAGTGGAGGGGGAGAAGGGGGACGTGTTTATGATAAATGGGGGTACTCCGAAATGAAAAACATAAGAAAGGGGTACGTGAAAGAAAAAAGTTTGGGAAGTGAGTACGTTTTAGCAGTTTTAAGGGATACTGTGAAAACGGAAAGTGTTTATAACGGAAACCTGTCTAAAACGGAAAAGTTCATAGTTCCGAAGAAAGACACGCCTTTGAATCACACCTTATAAGACGAACACCTCTCTAAAGCGGAATTTTTTATAGATCCTTTGTGTTTCTGTCTTAGCAGTTTTTACTGTAGTATTTCTATCCGTGATTCAGAAAACCAGGTCTACTTTCAGGGGGGGGGGGGATCCGGACACCCTGTAAACCCCTCCCCCCCTTGGCTACGCCACTGAACACTAAGAAGTAGAAAAAATTACAAAATTATTAAAGTATTTCTCTAGGGAAAAGAAAACTGTTTTGATTCAAATTTAAGCACTTATTAGCAAATAAAGCTATGAAAAACCATAAAAGTAAACAAATTTGGCGAAAATGGAAGTTATAGTTTATACTTTAAATATTTCTTATTATTGTTTAAGGTATTTAACCAGTAACAATTGCCGCATTTTAGCATATTTCCAAAGTTTGATAATGTGAAAGCGCGAAAACAAAATGTAAACCAGCCGTCATAACAGTTGCCGCAGGGCTGTTAATTCAAAATGAAGGGGTGATGTCTACATTTTCCCTAATATCTCAGTAAATATTTATCACACAGTTAAAAGATTGGTATCAACTTATCCAGAATAGAATCACGTTTCCAACAAACTAAAAAAAATCGATTTTTAAAAGTTTTAAAAGTTCCCTTACTTCGAAATCGACCTCCGCCTGTAGGCAGAACCGGCAGGTATTTTATTTAACCATTAGGTGCTAAATGTCTCCCTAATCTCAGCTAAAACTGAGCTTTCATCTTTAACGAGAATTTTATGTTTTACGCTATTTTTGACCTACTTCTTAACACGAAAATTAAATCAAGAACATTACACACTTTCAATAACCATTAAGCCCAAAAATAGAAACACAAGAATTTTTAATTATATAATAATATAAATTATTTTATGGTATCCAATTATTTTATAGTACCAAATATAACTGTATAGAAAGGTATATTTGGCATACATTTTGTGGTATTCTTTCCTATTTTATCTGTAAGTAAAAACATTATGTTTCTAGTTTGTGAATTCAATTGCTAAACTACTATTCTTTTTTCAAATAATATCTATTGCATTTACCACATCATATTTTTAATTATATTACTTTATAATTATGGTCTTGTATTCAAATATACATACCTAGGATAAGGATTATATAATTATATTTCGATAGAGACTTATTCCACATTCTTTCAAAATTCGGAAGTCATGTTATCTGATTAAAATGACTTTGAAACGGAGGAAAGACAGTAGATATATAAAAATCAGAATAAACTTTCCACAAATATTCAGTAAAATGATGCAAGGAATGAAAATTTTGTGTTTGAGAAAATACAAATAATTAAAAATTCTAAAGCACTGATTTAGTAGATAAGATTTGAATCGCTTGAATAATTTTTCTTCAATTAGTTAATTTCACAAGAAAATTCAAATGAAATAAGTGAACTGTTGAAAAAAGTAAAGATGTTAACGAGACGTAAATTAGAGAGCATAGATATATTTAAAAATTCAATACCTCTTTCGATATGTTTTAAAATATATAATATCTTCAATGCAGTATTTGAAACGTACAGCGATAGAAATATTAAGACAATCCTACTATTGGTGTTTTAGTAACGAACATTTTCTTGAAAATTTTTAGTTTTAATTTATATTTATTAAGGGTTTATTAGAATTTCAAATACAACTTTGTATTTTTCTGTATGTATATATTAAAGTTACCATTTTGTAGTTTGTGTTCAGAATTAAAAATCTAGTTAAAATGTAACTGATAGTAGAATTCCATCATGGCATTCCTTTGAGAATCTGTAAATTTACCAATATATATTCCGTATCATTTGAAGAAATTTTTAAATACGCATTATAAAGAGATGTTTCAAAATAAATCTTTAGTTTTATATGCAAGAATACTTCAAAGGTAGAATAAACAGTTCTACTGACCTTTATTCACTGTTCAGTTCCTACATAAAGTCATAAATTATTTATATATTTATAAATGATATGCGTTATTATTTTTTTCATTGAAGAAAAAAAATTTAAACCCTCCGAGCGTCTTGCAAAAGGGTAAAATTGTAATGTTGTTTTCTTTGCATTTTGATTTAAATGCTAAGAAAATATGATTATTTCAACATTATAAAAAAAAAAAAAAACTCAATTTCAAATATGAACGTAATCCTTGAGAGTATTAATCATTCTTCAATGTATTTAAAATTCATTAAATGTATAGAATTACATTATCTTAAATATTGCCTGTATTTCTGTGAAACCTGGAGCTTAGTGAACGGAATATTACGCCCCAAACACTTAGAGGGTTAATATGTTTATACTGTTATTAAAAAGTTATTTTTTTTCGGAATTTAAAAATTGGAGTAATGCTTATTATAGTTGAAGAAAATTATGTACTAAAAATTTACCTTTTTTCCAAGACATCATGAAAATATACTTCCTTTTTCAAATAAGCAACAATCAAACGTTTGGCTCCTTAAAACTTTTCAGGAAATTCAAATTCCGGAAAAATCATAATTGATATTTAAAATCATTCTGAAACAAAATGAGTTGAACTGTTATATTAAACCTTTGAAAACAATTTAAACAAAAGAATATTAACAGTATTTTGTATTGTATTAGTCTGTATTAATTTCATTAATATGGGTTATAACTATTACAATAAATTGCTATCAAAGGTGTAGCTCTTGTTTTGCTTTTGTTTTGTATATTTTAAATGTGGCTTACTTTTCAACACAGCTAAAAAGTGTTCTTGAATTGGGTTTGCCTGTCTCACTTTCCGGTGCACTTACTCTCGTAAATTAACTTGCATTGCCTTATAATTGTTATGTTTTATCGATGTTTTCTACAGAACTTTGAGCAATGAAAATATAGTTTGTAGCATTTATATTTTGTTTACATAGTCGACATCCTTACATTATGCTCTATGGAAAATATCCTTTTGATATACGTCACTGAGGGGGATTGAAGTGTGTTCTGTTCTCAAGAGTATAGAATAATCAGCATTAATAGTTCGCTGACACCGATCGGCAAAAGTGTTTTATTCCTTTATGATCTTATCTACTAAGAAATGTGTTTGCGATGCATTTTAATAATGTTATGATACTTCAGACATATCGAAGTTAAAAAGACCACTTGGTTTCAATATATGATTTCTATAGATTATGGATTGTGTAGTTGAGGTGCGCTTGCATTTATAATGACGCAAAGAAGAATTTGATTACAGGACAGACTATGATCAAATTCATTGTGCGAAAAAATGAAATTTCTTAATAACATACCGTTAGTGTTAGAAAGAGTTCGTTACACTGTGGCTCATACATGATATTTTGTTCTTGATTACTTTGCAATTGTATTATAAATTTAATTAAACATATTTTAATATCCACAATATTTTTATAAGGAAAATCAATCGAGTACAAGAATACCAGTTTAATTCTGTGTTATTTTCTCTTGTATTTCAGGTTTTTTGGATTTTTCCAAAATGAAGTTAATATAATAAATACATTAAATATGTGAAATATCACTTTTCTAACTAAGCATAAAACCAACAGAGTGCAAAATATCCAAGACGGGAATCCAACCCTGTCCCATCTAATAATAAGCTATGAGGACGATACCCAACCTGGCATCTCACACTTACATATCGCTCACCCGCAAGAAAACTGACACATCTCTAAAAAAGTAAATTTCACAGGACAGGCAAAAGAAGATCGCTTGCTTTTACTGTAACTTAAATTTATAGCACTTAGCTCAGCAAGCAGCAGTAAAATTGGGTATAAAAGCATAAAACTCTTAAGGGATCTGAGGAATCTTACAATTTGAAAGAAAAAAAAAAACAAACAAAAACATTATTAACATTTAATATCTTAAAATGTATATGAATTTAAAACACATCTTTTAGGGAACATAAAGATATAATTTAAAAATACATACATAATTACTCCTGGAAAACTTAATAATTAGCACAATTTACATAACTACAGACATACACATATAAAATTTTATTAAAAACAATTAAAATATAATTAAAAATATATGTAAATGTTTCGGCTATTTTCATTGCACTCATGAGTAAACGAACTGAGTCACAAAACAGAAAGAGCCACAGTAAACGAAAAAACAGTTAAAATCACGGTTTAACTAGGATAGAATAATCAGCAGGAACTTGGATCACTTCGTTAATTGGCGATTCAGCTAAAACAGTCATCCAACCCTCAAGGAAGACACGACAAATATATACGGGGCACTTGGCTTCCACAATGGAGGATATTCCATCTACGTTTTGATCACGTGGTCAAGGTAAAAACTTCTAGCGTGAAGAAGGGAAGGCTTTGTAGACGTAATGAAAAACCCTCGCCAGCCAGTGAAACAGTTCATGCGGAAAGTAGTAGTAGCCTACCTTCTTATCAGTCAGAAATTCTTTGGGTAAATTACCGGTATCACTTGACTTTTTACAGCCTCGAACCCAGATTTGGAATAAAGTCCATTTGTCCATCCTCAAAATGGGAAACATGATCAAACTCAAGTGCATGAGCAACCAATCTTGAATTTAGAGTATCTTTATTAAAAGAATTTTTATGTTCCTTGAGTCTAGCAATCAGAGAGCGTCTTGTCTCACCAATGTAAATCGAGCTGCAACCTTTACAAGCTAATTTTATAAACGTTACCGTTCAGGTCAAATTTCGAATATTTATGTTTAAAACTACTGAAAAAGTTACCAATGCAGTTCAAAGGAACATGAGCTATCCTAACATTAACATTCTTGGGTATGGCTGAAATTTTCTCCGAAATATTACTGTATTAAGGCGAAGATATAGTTCCTATAGGATCGGCACGTTGGTAAGGAGTGGGATACTGATCAGATTTGCTCGTAAGTTCCGAAATAACTCTGAGACACCAACGACTGGATAGTGGTTGAGACGTAGGTCATTCATTACCTTACTCATTTCACTATCAAAAGTGACTCTGTCACTGTAAAATCTCAAGGCTCTGTTGTACAAGGATCTGACGACTGCAATTTTATGCGAAACAGTAAGTGGGCTGTCGGATTTAAAATTTAAATATTGTCCGGAGGATGTACTTTTTCTGTAAACAGAAATTTTCCCAAAGTAGAATATTAGTAACAATTTCTCTCTGGAAAAAAAAACATCAAGGAAAGGGAGTGACTTGTTATTTTAAAACTCTATCGGGAACGGGATTGAAGAGAAAAAGGAATTCGCTTTGTTTAAAATCTCCACAAGTTTATCTTCTTCAGCAATTATAAACACATCATCTACATACCGACTCCAAAACTTAATCTTATTACCCAAACCGAAAATAATATCTTTCTCCAAATACTGCATAATTTCTGCTACTCCCACAGACAGGGGGGAGTCCATTGCAATTTCTTTTAACTGTTTATAAAATGTATCCTGAAAAACGAAACAATTTGATGTCAGACAAAATTCAATGAGTTTAAAATCAACATTCATATCTAAATTAATAGCATTAGCAAAATCGGACCACATGTTCTGAACAGCGAGGCAGGCTAGATTTATTAATATAGACGTGAACAAAGATACCACATCCAAAGAAAACATCACACAGTTGTGAGGCATAACGAAATTCTTCAAATCATCAAGAAATTTAAATGAGCAATTAATACTGTAAGGAGAGGAGACGGTCATCGGTTTGATAATAACTGACAAAAATATAAATAATTTATGCAAGGGGTATTGGCTGTAATCAATAATAGGTCTAAGGGGAATATTAGGTTTGTGAGTCTTCGGTAACCCATAAAATCTTGGAACGTAACCAGTATAACATTTAAGACTTTTGGCAAGAGTAGGACAAAATTTACCAGACTTCGTTAAATCACGTAGGAAGTTATTCATCTTTCTTTGAATACTCGGAGTTAAATCTTTATTAACAATACTGTAAGTTTGATCATCGTTCAGTAAATCAAACGGCTTATTTATATATTCAGACCTATCGATAACCACAATAACACGACCTTTGTACACTTTAGTAATAACAATTGATGAATAGCACTATAAGTTATTTAAAAGTTTCATATAAAAATTGTTAGAACTTGGAACCACATAACTATTCTTTATCAATAAATTGGAAATTTCAGACCTTACCAGATATTTCTGCGAAGGGATTAACTTATGTATAATCTGTTTGACAACCGCCAGTAACCAAGGAGTATCCAATTTCGTAGTACCAACTGAAAAATTAAAACCATTGTTCAGAACCTTAATTTATCTGTAGAGAATTAAGATCATTTTCTTCGTATTCTAAATTCAAGATTGGTTGCTCATGGACTTGAGTTTGATCTTGTTCCCGATTTTGAGAATGAAATTTGTAAGCCAATTGCCTCGTATATATTAGTTGTGTCTTCTTTGAAGGTTGGATGACAGTTTTAGCTGAATCGCCAATTAACAAAGTGACCCAAGTTCCTGCTGATTATTCTATTCTAGTTAAACCGCGATTTTAACTGGTTTTTTTTTGGTTTGCGGTGGCTCTTGCTGTGTTGTGACTGTGTTCGTTTACTGATTAGGGCTATGAATATAGCCGAAAAATTTATATATATTTTTTAATTTTATTTTAATTGTTTTTAATAAAATTGTATATGTGTATGTCTGTAGTTATAAAAATCGTGCTAATTAATAATGATATAAGTATTTCTTTTGTTTCATATGTTTAAAAAATTACAAAATGCAGAATTATTATTTATAGGGGCTTCAAACTGTCAGACATCTGTAGATGAGAAAAATTGGTATCACATCATACGTGTAAATAAATTTACCAACTAGAATGAAAATTTGGTGCCTAATTATACTTCGTATTCCAAACTGAAGCTAACTAAAGTTTTATTTAAAACATTTTTCTAATTTTAATATATAGTTGTATTTAGCTAGTACAAAATTTTGAAAAATTCAACAGTGTAACCACCCAAAAAAAATATTTTTTTGAATAATAAAAAGGAAATTTTAGGTTCCATTTACGCAGACAAACTTAAGACATCTATTTCGAAAATTCCATGAAAAAATATTGAGAAGTTTTTGAGATATCCTGCGCGTTATAACCAAAAATGTCATTTTCAGAAAAATGACTTCAAATTTTCGGAAAAGACGCTTCAGCTATTGGCGAGTACAATTAAAAAGCCATAGCTTCTGTTCTGAAGCTTTAAGATTCCTGAGACCCTTAAGAATGAAGACGTAGATGAGGTTTCGAGAGTTGAATAATTTTATCCCCTTACACACATTGCCCCCTTCTGTGGTCACGAATGAACATGCAGCGTATTAAAGCGATTTTCCGGATAAATACACTTTATAAAAATTTCCTGTAGCAAGAAAGCACCTATGACAACCCTATTTGTTTAAAAAAAGAAAAAAAAATGCAATTTAACAAATTACAACGACCATTTGGAAAATGATTTTTTGAAAGACTAAAATTTAAGACATAAAAAATCGCACGGAGTTGATAATTCATTACGTACGCCATGGATTAAACATTAATATTCCAGTATCCATTTTAAATAGAATTTTATTCTTAAACTTCTAAACATCCCACAGGATTACTTTTTACACCGTCGTATAGAGATAGAGAAAGAAAATGTACTTTTAAATGCAATTTGTTTGAAAGCTGTAATTCAATTTGTTTCTGAGTTATTAATTTTTTTGTAGTTTTTATTACTTTTTTGTCATAGTGGCAACATAGGTATCCATCTCTTTTGAAAGTAAAGGGAAAATACAGATTACTGTATAGACAAAATCAGAAAACGAATAAATTGAGGAATCAACCAATAAAACGCTTCAGATATGCTTTTGATTTCCTACCATGACAGAGGATAATAAGCATTTTTCCAAATGGTTAATTACTTTTTCGTCATAGTGGCAACAGAAGTAGTCATCTCTGTTGAAAGTAAAAAGAAAATACACATTACTGTATAGACCAATCAGAAAACGAATAAAATGCGGATTCAACCAATAAAACACTTCAGGTATGTTTTTGATTTTCTACCCTGACAGAGGAAAATAACCATTTTTCCAAATGGTTAATTACTTTTTTATCATAGTGGCAACAGAAGTATCCATCTCTGTTGAAAATTAAGGTAAAATACAGATTACTGTATAGACCAATCAAAAAACGAATAAAATGCGGATTCAGTCAATAAAAAGCTTCAGATATGTTTTTGATTTCCTACCCTGACAGATGACAATAACCATTTTTCCAAATGGTTAAAAAAAAAGAAAAAAAAAGAGAGAGAGCCATATGCCGGTAATGTTGCAACCACACCAAAATATTCAAAATTCTTAATGAACACACAACTGTACGGGGAAACACGAGACACAAGCCTGAAGCGTTTAGCCGCAGGGTCATGAAGAGTTTTTTGTCTTTTTAATCTCGTACTGCATGTTCAGCCTTACAGGCATACTATGTGAGTGAGAGATCGCAGGCTGGTATGATCCTCGTTTCTCAAATGTAGATCATTACAGAGTCATTCGAAGGATCCTTGTTCGATTCAAGACTTGGTCATTTTTCACTCTGTTGGTTTTATGCTTTTATTCATGTGTTAATTCACGTATTTAATATTTAATAACATCGAGCATAATTTCACTGCTGGGAAATAATTGAAAAAATAATTAAAATTACAGCAAGTACATTTTTCATTTTGCTTCCTTTGCTGTTTTTTATGACGCAATGCAATTTCATAATTTTTTAAACTACAGTTACAATTTTCAGATTAGATAAAGAACATATTTTTTTGCAAACTTCCTTTTAAAGAAAAAAAAATGACTCAATATTGTTGATGTACAGGGACTTACCATTTCAAGTTGTGTAAAGTTAGTATTCTTTCACATGTTTTGCATAGCAGTAATTGTTTAGTTATGTTTTTAAATTAAAAAACTTTAAGTAAGGATGTTTTAAAAACAAAATAAATGTAGAAAAAACAGATTGAATAAGTTTAAATGTTTATAGATTTTTTTTTTTGAGTCAAGAGAAAAATAAAGACTTAATATAACCTTATTGCGTTTCAGAGAAAGAATAATATACTTATTTATTTCCAGTGTCACTTCTCAATGTTAATTTAACATGGAAAAGCCTATGGAGATCATAACTTTTTATTTTTTTCTTCCCACCTTTTTGTCCCTGATGCCATTCATTTTTTATTCTTTACTAATTCTAATGATATTATAAATTTAAAGTGTAAAAACGTTTGCCTGACGTCAGGGCCAAAACAAATGGTAAAATGCCTTTGCATATGGGTGAATTAGAACCCAGAGAGAAACATGGGCCAATTTTTTTTTTTTATTATTCAAATATTTTTCTTAATAATTCCAATTTCCGCTTTTTTCATTGAAAATCAACGGACATTATTCATAGAAAATGTAACATTTTTACTTCATTGTTCCAAAAATTTCAAAAGCCGTAATAATAATTTATTTCTTTTTAGTTGAAAGATTTTCACGTGAAATATAAAATTGAGCTAGTTTTTTTTTTTCAAAAATTAAAAGGTGAATATGGCGTCATAATGGAAATAAAAAGGATATTTTCAGAATAAGTTTTTGCTTTAGTCAAGTTTATATTTTAGTAAAAAGTTTCTAATGGATAGCTATTTTTACGCAGGTAGCGAACTTAGTGGGGACTAAGTTCCAAGTTACATAACTTAAATTTTAATATGTATTTGTTTTTTTACGAGATGAGAACTGTTTATACCACAAGTTAAACTTAGGTAATAATTTTCTGATGTATTTACATCACCCCTTGGGAGAGAATAAGGTTTAAAAATTTAAGTAAAACTTTTATTTTTCATTTTTTACTGTATTACAGCTATAATATTGTTAAATATTAGCAGTAAGGATTCAACACAATTTACATTTACATTCATAGCGTTCCTGAGTGGGAAATAAGGTATCTAAATTTAAGTGATGTTAATTTTTTATGTTTTGGTTATAGATTTTTTTAATTCAGATTAGAATTTTTTGGCCAAACTATCGCAACCTGCAATACTACAGTAATGAAATATTTTGAATTAATTTTGAATATTTTGTAAAATTTTGAATATTTTACACATTGGTAAACTGCGTCCCACATTATAATGCAATACCGCATACATCAAAGCCTGATGATGATACTCTCTATTAATTTTGAAATGCGTTCGTCTGAGTGCAGTAGTTATTAAAAAACTTGATATATTAAACAAAAACATAATTTGAAGAACAAATTAAAAAAAAAATATTTCCTACATTGTTTAAGCCTGAGAAGGGAGAGGTATTAATTTATTTCATTCAATTAGTTCTACATTTAATGTTAAATTTTTGTAACAAATTAGTTAAGCCAATTGAATATTAAAAAATAAAAATAAAATTTATACAATATGATACTTAAAACACCCTAAAAAATTAGATGCCGTTCAAACGAAATCGAAATAAATCTTAGACCTTTTTTTAAGTTTTGTATTTTGCATGCATCTTATCATTTTATACACAATTGTCATAAACATAATACAAAATCTGCAATACGAATATTTTCAATTAAAAATGGAAGAAGTCTAAGATTTATTTCGATTTCATTTGAACGGAATCTAATTTTTAGGGTGTTTTAAGTATCATATTGTATGTATTTTATTTTTATTTTTTATTCTTCAATTGGCTTAACTAATTTGCTACAAAAATTTAACATTAAATGTTGAACTAATTGAATGAATTAACTTAATACCTGTCCCTTCTCAGGCTTAAACAATGTAGGAAATAAATTTTGTTTTTTTTTAATTTGTTCTTCAAATTAACTTCTCTTTTTGTTTATATATATATATATATATATATATATATATATCTTTCTAATGGAACTTGTAAAAATTATCTGAATCTGTACTTCTTTCATAACAGAAAATGTCTCGTATAAACTTAAATTTTCGAAAATGTACCTACTCTGAGATTCACTTAAAATCTGGAAATCGATAAAAAGTAAAAAATCCTGTTCCTCAGGAACTCAGAATTTCAAAAGAAAGGGTTGTTTTCTTACAATCTCTTGGAACTGCATAGAAAATTTATGTAGAATTCTCATTATGGTTCTTGTCTTGTGATTTAAATATATTAAATTATATATATATATATTGAAGAGAATTTCAAAGTACCGTACATTGATTAATTTCACAAATAATATAATTTTAAAGGCTTCATTTTCGGCAATTATTAGGATTGTTTTATAAGACTGAAAAAAAAATTTTCATAGATGTAAACAACTTTACATAAACAAACTAATACGCAAAACATGAAATTGAATAATACACCTGCCATTTTCATTTGTGTAATTTAATGCAGTGTAGAATATCAAACGTTATTTCAAATTGAGCTTTATCTGAATGTAACATTTAAAAATGTTTTATAAAATAAAACAAATTTTATTTCTTCTGAAGATTCATTTTAATTAAATAAACTGGATTTAATTTTTTTTTATAAAAATAAAAAATTCAGGCAAATTTAAAAGTAATTTTTATTATTTTTTTAGTAATAAAATTATTTTCTGAAAACAATATTTTATATTTTATTATTGAAATAAATGGCTTCAGAAATAAGAAAATTAAACTAATAAAAATATTTAGACGTATGGTGATAAACGTTCACTTTTCACTTATTTTCTTTTTTACTGTTTTCACAACCATACTTCTATTATTTCATGAACACTACAATCAAAAGAAAGCTGAAACGTGTAAAAACTACCCTGGAGATTAACCTCGATTTTTCTGACAATCAATCTCTTAAATTACACTAGCTGTCAAGACAGTCTGATCTTTTATATTTTATTACTGAATCTTTGAGAAAAATATTTATTTCTTGTGGTGAAACAAGATGAATCCACTGCAGATTTTATTAACAATTACTTTAGAGGTATTTATATTTCTTCAGATAAAATAAGAATATGTTTATGAAGCATAATGAATTCTTATATAAGTGGAATAGTATAATACACTTTACAAATAATTTACAGAATTCAAAGAAGCACTGTAGCTACAGTAATTGGTTCATAATAACATAATAAATATTATCATTACTATAATAATTTTTACAATAATACAGGGTTAGCTCAAATGAATGACTGGATTTTAAAAATTTATATTTTCAAATTTATTACTGATGCATTAAAACACCAAATCATGCAGTATCGATGCATCATAAAATGTACTCGATTCATCAATTCTGCATTATTTAGTATTTTAATGCATCAGTGCTGCATTAAAAAATAGTTGTCTGTATAAAACTGTTAAATGTGTGAAGCGAACTTGATTACAGATTAGTTGTTTGTCATGTTACGAAAGATTCTCTGATCGAATATTTGAAACTGAAGAAAAAGATAGAAATTTTTTCTTTATTTTTATGTATAACTTAGTGTATAACTTTATTTTTATGTATAACGTGTAATAATTTTGAAGATATACATTTATAAAATACCATCATTAATTTGTGCTAACCATATATTATAATTTTTACTATTATAAAAAGTTCATTTGTTTTCTTATTGGCCTGTTTATCTGATATGCTCTTAAAGTATAAATTCATAATTGTTTATTTAAATGTGCATAGTATTACAAATATTATATATAAAAAATGGAAATTATTTTAAGCTGATCTACATTTAGACGTCGTTTTTAACTTCAATAATTTGTGTTTGTAAATATAATTTTTGTGTGATTTTCCAACATGAATATACTCCGTAATCACAATCTATCAGCTGTAATAAATTTTCTATTCTTAAATGTAGAGAAAAAATTTAAATATCTGGGACACAAAAACAAACTTTTTAAAATAAATAATAGTACCTTTTTTAGTACAAAAGAATAGACAACCGTGATAAGCAAAATTGATGTGTATAATTTCCTAATTACAGCTGTAAATTATTTTATTGTAGAAGATAATATATTTATTTTGACTTAGAATGCAACGACGAAAATGAGACTACTTTAAAAGTTTGGCCGCTTCTAATGGTTGGCGATTTTCGTCATTCCGTACTTGTATCGAAGGCGGTCCAATAAAATTTTACTCAGCTGCTGACTTACTGACGTCATTTACAGTGTTCAGTTCATAAAATCGGTATTTATTTTGGATTTTAAACTTTTCAGTTGGATTTTTTACTTCAAAAAACAAAAATAAATAACACAATGTGATCTGTATCGCCACATGAGGGAAAAGTACATTTGAACATAGCAATAATTTGGTTTCTAAATTAATAATATGAATAATTATAAAAATTGCTGTTAATTAATGCTAAAAATAATCTAAATATCATAAATATTTTAACAGAAAAATTATTTAATATATCCGAATAATATTCTTTCTTGATGTTTTTATTTAAAAATGTATAATAACACGTAAATTATCCTAATCTGTTATGGAAAGATTTTTTTGTTATAAAAAGTAATTACGCTTTCATGGAATTAGTCACCAGTTAGAATAAACTATACCTTTTTCTATTTTGTAAAAAAAAAAAGACATCTTTTACTTCTATTTTCTCATCCTAACTCGGCTGAAAAAGAAATTACAAAGATGAAAACTTTTTAAAGTCTCTATACCGTATGTCAGATGTGAATAACGGAGCAACATACAAACCAGATAAAAAACCCTATTATCAACCTAGTGTAATTACATCCTAAAGTGCTATCTCTTAATTATCTGACTTCTGTAATATAATAAAAAAAAGCTTTGTTGCAAAAAGTCTTAAGCGATATTTTTTACAATTAAACTTATCTGTATTAGAAAAAAGATAATCAATAGAAACCCTAGTGACTTATATAATAAAGTAACGAAAGAAGTGCATAAGTATTTAAGAATTAATTTCAATTATATTGTCAAATTCATATATTACAATTTATTTGCTGTAAAAGCTACACGTTTAATGCTTTACTATCAGATAGAGTATTAAACCTGAATAGTGCAATTTCCTTCAGTTTTAAATTAAATATTGTCTTATTTTGACTTTTAATTTGTGCTTTTTTTTCTCACAAATATTTTTTAAAAACTGAGAATGTTATTTTATATATGGGTCAATATCTGAAAACCGGTCAATTCCAACATTATTATTATTATTTTTAAATTAATGTACCAACAGCCACATATACATATCTACTGTAATATATTTTTGTCATTGAAATGCTGTAGTGTTTGGAGATCAAGGATGTGTATTTTAAGCATAGGATAAACTTTTCTGGAAGAAAGTGTCTGTTAACATCATAAACAGTGTCTAACAAATGGGACTGAGATGATGGGGACCGAGGTGATATTTTTTGTATTAACTTCACAGCAATTCTGTTGAATTATTTTTCATACACGTAAATTATTAAATATGCCATGAGACATTTGTATGTTGCATAAATTATGTTTCAATAAGTTTTTTTTTTTTTTTTTTAAGTAAAATATGGGGACATGAGTAATGCTATAAAAAATACACATCCCTCTTCCGAACAAAAACTAAATATTTCTAAATATGAAACAAAGAGAAGAAAAACTTAATTTCATCCCTGATGGCTAGTTGAACCTTAGTTGCTGTTGCAATGGAAATAATTCTACCAGCGCCACCTAGTCTCTGTGAATCTAAATGTGTGTTTAGAGGGGCTGAGATGATTGATGGCCAACTTCAGGGACAGATATATTTACAGCAATATTTTTCTATATAATCTGTACTAATGAAGGATAATTATATTTTCTCATATTATATACAAGTATAAATGTATACTAGCGAAATTTAAAATTATTTATAGATTTTTTTTTTTTTTTTTTTTTTTTTTTTTTTTTTTTTTTTTTTTTTTTTTTTTTTACAGCATACATTTAAAAGTAGACATTTGTACCTGGGGGCTGGGACTGAAATGATGATTTCGTTTGTTTAAAGCTTAAAATTAATTATTTATACATCATTCTCTGTCCGTTTATCATTGGTAATTGTTATAACAAATGTAATAATGTATTATATTTATCTGGTTTTGGTTTTTGTATAATTAATGAAATATTATTGGCAATGGACGCAAATTGTACAATTTTCAGATCTTGACCCATATTGCGGCCGTCAATTATTTATATTGACGGAAGGATATCTTTACAGTCCTCGAAATTTAAATTATTATTTTTTTTATGAGAGATTACTAAATGTGAATTGCTTACATAAGTGGTGATGTCTATTGGTGTTGCAATAATCTTTACATGTTGGTAAGAATGTCAAACTTGAGAATGGGAAAATTCTATTTAAAATCATACATCATCATTACCTATCTATCTGTTTCTCTCTCTCTCTCTCTGTATATATATATATATATATACAGTCGATTCTCTGTTTAACGTCGCTCTACTTAACAACAATCTCTATTTAAGGACGGTATTTTGCGGTCCCGACTCCTTTAAGTAAAAAAATCTCTATTTAAAGGCGAAATGTTTTCTATTTAACGACGATTTTTACGTAGTTTTTTTTTTTTTTTCCCGATCCCTTTAAACATGTTAAACAAGGGAACGTCCTCTGATAGAAAACAAGTTTTATTGTAATTCAGATGAGTGCAGTTAACGGAGAAGTGTGTAATGAACTTTACCCATGTGACGAAAACGTTTTAACAACATACTTCAGAAATTTAGATCAAATTTATGAAGACATCGCAAGTGAAAATGCAACTTCAGATGCAGAATGTGGTGATGAAGTTGATGATACAGAAAGCGAGACGCCACCTCCTTCTTACTCAGATGCGAATTCTGTCCTGGATATTCTTCACCAGTATAATGTTTGATCAAATATATAAGATGACTAATTCAACCTTCTTGAAAAGCTTGAAGCAATGGTACTTAAAACTAGACCACTATTGAAACAATCTACACTTTTTGATTTTTTTTAAAATTAATTTGTTTAATTAAATGTATTATAAATATTTTTATTGTTCTGTAAGTAACATCGTTTAATTAAATGTATTATTATTATTTTTATTGTACTGTAAGTAACATTGTTTAATTAAATTTATTATAAAATTTTTTATTCTACTTTAAGTAACATTGTATGTTGTAATGTTGTTCTTGTATACAGTACATTTAATGCAATTTGTATTTGTGCAATAAAAATATATAGTATATCTGTATCAATAAAAACAAAAGAAAGAAAGAAAACATAAAATAACTTTAAATAAATAAATAAAACATTTCTAAGCACGCCAATTTATTGAGAAATGTATTGATACTCCTAAGCCTATAAACTGTGAAGGGAAATGTTTTTCAAATACTATTTTTCCAGAAATTCTGTTTAAAGACGATTTCTATTTAAGGACAATTTTTCGAGGTTTCTTAAAAGTCGTTAAACATAGAGTCATCGGTATATATATACAGTAAAACCCGGATATAACGCTCTTCCGGGGAACCGGGCTAGAAGAGCGTTAAAAGCGGGAAAGCGTTAAATGCGGGAGAATGTTTTCGGCATTTTAAAATTATCTGCTTTAAGAGTATTAGATGCTTTTCAGAATATTAGATTATCTATCCTGGGACTCATTTTTGTGTATTATAACTCCACAGCATAGGTACAAAAACGTTTCCTTTATTTAAAATATCACAAATTTACATAGTGTTTACAATCGGTATTATTATTTCGAAATTATATATTCGAAGTAAAAGAATTGTTAGCATTAAAACAAAAGCTACAAAATATATTTAACATTTCTAATAGGAACCTTTATCCTTATATTAAACATAAAATAAAATTATGAAAGTAACTTATGATAATATTTTGTTTAAAAAAAAAATGTAACATTTGTATTCTTGAGCACAACTGAAGATGGATGAATACGACTGAGTGGATGAACATGTTATGTGACATTTTCTAAAAAAAAAATTATCTTTTGGTTGAAAGCGTTATGAGGTATCTTATCACATGGTGAAGTTAAAATATTAAGATTATATTTAGTCTTGAAGATTTAAGACATTATTCATTAATATTTAATATTTTAATATTTAATAATGTCAATAATATTAATAATTTTTAATATTTGAAAATTAAATATTAATAAGCTTTTCTGAGAGAGTTTAGTACAATACCTGTTAATATTTTAAACACATGGTATCAAACAGAAAATAAATCATTAAAATTTATAACATAAACTTTCACTTCAAATTTCTTCAAATGTAATTTTTTTTTACTTAACGTGTTCTTCCACTTAGCTCTTCAACTATGAGGACTATAAATTTTCACTTACTGTTTATTCTGTTTTAGAGAAAAACTTTTCGAGTTTCGTCTGACGGGTGGACGAACGACCACTTAAAAGAGCGTTTTCTGCTTTGTTTATGTGTCTTAATATAGCTTCATGTGAAGTGGCGGTATCTATTGAAGCGGTGTATTGGCGGATAGTGCTAAAATCTTCCATTACTTCAGCTATCGTTGCGATGCGCTCTTGAACAGCAACGTCCTCTTCTTCTGTGGCATCCCGTACAGTGTCCTTTATAATGTCGTCAATGCTCCTATCGTTGCTTGTGATAATGTCTTTATCAATGTTAAGATAGTTCTGAAGGCTGTGTGCGTTTTCTGTAAGATGTTCGCAAACAGCTTGCCAGTCCTCGTCGTTTATAGGATCTGACCCGCTCTTCAGTTGCATCCATATCATTGTTAGCTTTTGTTATGAAGCCTGCCTTTTTAAAGCAATTTTCATCTATTTTAGGTTCGATTGCATACCAAGCAGCGCTAAGGTAGTTCATGGCGTCGAGGAGAGTTACAGAAGATCGACTACTTTTAATATCCATTTCATGTAGAAATCGTTTCACTATACGTTTGCGATAATGTTGTTTTAAAACCTTTATAATCCCTTGATCCATCGGTGGAAGTACGCTTCTGGTGTTTGCAGGTAAAAATTCCCGATCGACGTTTGGAATATCTGGTATTTCTTGGGGATGCGCTCCGTAATTGTCTACGGTTAGTATGACATGCCTATTTTGCTTCCGCATCTCAACATCAAAATCAGAAACATATTTAATGAACTGGGGACATGCCATCCAAGCCTTACGTTGATGTGCATAGTCACAGAATAGTCGTTTGATGTTCTTGAAACAGCGAGATTTGGCCGATTTTCCAGTCACCAGGGGCTTGCGTTTGTCGCTCCGATCGGCGTTGGAACAAACAAGCACAGTCACGCGTTCTTTACTAAGCTTCCCTCCATGGAGCTTCTCATCTTTTAACGCTAAATATTTATCAGGCATTGATTTAAAAAATAAGCCAAATTCGTCGGCGTTATAAATATCACAACTGGCATAGTTTTTGATAAGCCTTGGAAGACTGTTCTTTTTCCATAATTCTGCATTTTCTATGTTCACGGCAGCGGATTCTTCGCAAATCTTCTTGTACACAATGCCGTGGCGGGTTCGAAATTTGTCTAACCACCCATTAGATGGAGTAAAATCTCCAGTTCTTAGCTTTTAGGCTACTTCTGCAGCATTTTCTTTAACTATGGATCCGCTGATAGGTATGTTACAGTGTCTTGACTCAAGAAACCATTCGGTCATAACGTTTTCTAATTCTTTATATTTTCCTGTTTTCACTCTCTTTTTTGTGAGCCACCAATCGCAGCATTTTTTTCAATATTATTTCTCTTTTGGAGAAGAGTCCAAAGAGACGACTGCGCGATATTCATAGATCACGCAAAATCTTTCTGTCTCAGAATAGGTGATTTTTTGTCATAATTTTTTAGAATTTCTAATTTTTTTCGAAAGTGTCCTCGTCTTTCTTTTCATCTTAGCTTCCATATTGCACTTAATTGTTGTCGGCCACGATGATACTTGCTTATATGTAAATGAAAAAAAGCGAAAACAGTTTGTGTGAAGTAAGAGACAGACAGATGCTGCTGAGATGGACAGAATAAATTCTTTTGTTCTCTGAGCCAAAGAGAAAAAAAACGCCGCGCCGACCGATTTTTTTTTTTACATAGTCTTTGGGCGTTCGCTGGCTGCCGATTCGACGTATACTCTCTTTCTCTCTCTCTTTGTACGGGCAAGAAAATGAGAACTCCGGATGTAAACCAAAGCACCAAAGCGTAATATCCGGGATTTATTTGTTCAAAGGACCAATAAAAAGCGCGTTACAAGCGGGAAAGCGTTAAAAGCAGGGAGCGTTAAAAGCGGGAAAGCGTTAAAAGCAGGGAGCGTTAAAAGCGTGTAACTTTTACATTGTTATTATGTGTATGGTTCAAGGGATTGGGACAAATCAGCGTAAAATGCGGGAAAGCGTTTTAAGCGGTGAGCGATATATCCGAGTTTTACTGTATATATATATATATATATATATATATATAAAGGGTACAGTATGTTATCTATCGCCGACCTTTAATTTCTCAACCATTGGTCGTAGACATATAGTTCGAATTGCAAAAACGTTTCAAATGAGGTAAATATTCATGTTGTGGCATTATTTAACGTAAAAATTCAATAAAGTTAAAAAATGCTATAAAAAGCGATAGAAAATCTTTATTAAGATTGACGATCGTTTCGTTGCACAAACAGCGACATTTTAAAAATCATTCAACGATAGAAAACATTTTCACATAATTTAAAAACAATAAACATAGTAAGCAATGTCACGCGACATGATGCATAATGAAAAACATTGTAAACATAAAATTAATTTAAAAGATTAGATTAGCTATTGGTGAGCGTGGAATAATTTTTAAAACAATAACATGGTAAACAATGTCACGAGACAACATGCATAATGAAAAGCATTGCAAAATATAAAATAAAAATAAAATTATCTTGGCTATTTGCGAGCGTGGATTAATTTTTACTATTGTTACTAAAATTACATAGCGTCTCTTTCCAAATTTTAGGTAATTCTATGGACACTGAATCATTGCAAATATTCTTGTTGCGTAAAAATATCTCTATTGATTCTCGGATACATGAATAGATACGTAGACGATATTTTCATCATTTGGCAACATGCAGATACCTTGTTCAATAACTTTTTAAACCAGATTAATAGCCTTTATTCTAAAATTAAATTTACATTGGAAATAGAACAAAATGGTACGCTACCTTATTTAGATGTAATACTAATCAAGACACACCAAGGAATAGAACGCACTGTTTACAAAAATCCCATAGCCAGTCAATCCATTATCCCTCATAATGCTCAAGCACCTTTTTCATACAAAGTTTCTGCACTTAGATATTCTATTCATGGAGCTTTCACAGTTTGTACCCCCGTGCAGTTAAATAACGAAATAAATAAAATATATGATATTGCAAGAAACAATGGATACAAAGAAAGTACCATAGAAAAATTAATTAAGAACTTAAAGAATAACAAGAAAAGAAATTTCAATCCACAAAATTCCATGTTATCCACTTTACAATATTTTCCTGGTTTCTTCGAACGTCTGAAATATAAACTCAATAAATACAATATCTCCCTAGTCGCAAAACCTTCTATGAAATTAAGAAATATAGTATGCAAGAAAATAGATCCAATTGAGTCAAACCAGTTATCGGGAGTATACGAAATACCTTTCACCAAAGAAGATGGAACCAAGCAGTTTTATATAGGTATAACAACTAGAAAACTTAAAACTAGAATCAAAGAACATATAGCAGACATCAAATACAACAGAAGAACTGCAGCTTTGGCCAGATTAAACAACAAAGAACCTTTACAGGTCGATTTTAAAAATAGCAAGTTAATTTATACATCAAGATTTTATTTACCATCCATAATCCGAGAGTCAATAGAGATATTTTTTACGCAACAAGAATATTTGCAATGATTCAGTGTCCATAGAATTACCTAAAATTTGGAAAGAGATGTTATGTAATTTTAGAAACAATAGTAAAAATTAATAAACCCTCGCAAATAGCCAAGATAATTTTATTTTTATTTTATATTTTGCAATGCTTTTCATTATGCATGTTGTCTCGTGACATTGTTTACCATGTTATTGTTTTGAAAATTAATCAACGCTCACCAATAGCTAATCTAATTTTTAAATTAATTTTATGTTTACAATGTTTTTCATTATGCATCATATCGCGTGACATTGTTTACTATGTTTATAGTTTTTAAATTATGTGCAAATATTTTCCATCGTTGAATGATTTTGAAAATGTCGCCGTTTGTGCAACGAAACGATCGTCAATCTTAATAAAGATTTTCTATCACTTTTTATAGCATTTTTTAACTTTATCTATTTATAAGTGATTATTATACATGTGTTTGTAAAAAATCAGTTTTATAAAAATTACGAAATCTAAATTTTATACGGTCCCCCAGTCCCTATAATTATATTTAGTAAAAGTTTAAACATATCATAACAGATATAACACAAAAAGTTCGACATCTGTACTACAGAAATTGGGACAGTTATTAAATTTCAAAGTTTGAGATTTTTTCACATGATTTTGTCTTTCATTGAGGGATCAGTTAAAAGATGAATTAACGTAATTCGAGATCAGAATCAGGGTGCTATGTCCTTTTTACGGCGAAGCCACCTTTAGCCGGTATCACCAAATCGGGGTATCACCAAAGTGAGTTATTTCATTTACAAATTTTAGCTGACTTTTAGGGGTTGTATACAAAGCGAAGACAAATATTGAAATTAGACAGATAATATTGAAATTAGACAGAAAACGAATATCAGTTTATTATAATATGAGAAAACAGTCTACTATAAAAATGAATACATAAAACACCGGAATCTACTAGAGATACTGCTCAAAGTGTTCTCCATTGGTGGTAATGCACAATTGAATGCGTGACAGTACCGAGTCCTGGACACGTTAGAGCATAGCAGGTGTGCAAACTGTGTGACAGTCAAGGATGATGCGAGCTGGAAACCTCCACATCGCCCGCACTGTACGACATGTGCGGCGCGGTATATGGGAAACCTAGATAGTTGGACCCATCTTCTACGATGGGACCATAACGGGCGATCGTTAACTGCATCTGCTACAAAACACGGTACGTGACTGGTATGAAGATCTGACTCTCCGACATGCATGCTGACTGTTGTTTCAACATGATGGGGCCCCCTCCGCATAAAATATCAAACGTCTGGCCGTATCTGGCTACCAAATACGGTCAACAGATCCTTGGATATGGTGGTCCGGATTGACCACTGCGTTCACCGGACTTGACTCCCCTGGACTTCTACCTCTGGAGTTAAATCGAGGCATAAATCTGTGTGACTGAGACCACTTCTCTGATCAGCGCATCATCACTGATTGTCGCACATTTTGCACACCTACCATGCTCTAACGTGTCCAGGACTCAGTACTGCCAAGCATTCAGTTGTGCATTGCCACCAATGGAGAACACTTTGAGCAGTATCTCTAGTAGATTCCGGCATTTTATGTTTCCATTTTTATAGTAGACCGTTTTCTGATATTATAATGAGTTGATATTTATTTTTCTGTTTAATTTCAATATTTCATTCTTCGCTTTGTATACGACCGAAAAAGCAGCTCAAATTTTGTCTTGTGAAAAAATCTCAAACTTTAATAACTGTGTCAATTTTTGTAGTATAGATGTCAAAATTTTTGTGATATATCTGTTATGATATTTGTAAATTTTCACTAAATATAAGCATAGGGACTTCGGGACCGTATAAAAAGTTAGATTTCGCAATATTTATAAAATTGATTTTTTTACTTTGAATAATGCCACAACATGAATATTTACCTTATTTGAAACGTTTTTTAACTGGAGCTATATGTCTACGACCAACGATTGAGAAATTAAAGGTCGGCGATAGATAACATATTGCGCACTGTATATAAAGAGAGGGAGAGAAAGTGATAAACAGATAGATAAATAATGATAATGTATGATTTTAAATAGAATTTACACATTCAAGAGGTTGACATTCTTACTAACTTGGAAAGATTATTGTACAACCAACAGACATCACAACTTATGTAAGCAATTCAGTTTTTATAATCTTTATAATCTATCTATCTATATATATATATATGTGTGTGTGCGTGTGTGTACATTTATATATTTAAAAAAAGTGCTTTTTTATAGCATTTTTTTTATTTTGAAAACAAAACAATAACTTGGATATAAATATATATATATTTTTTTTAATTTTAACATTATAACATCAAGGTAAAATATGTTTTCAAGAAAACAAATTTTATGTTCACTTTATAGAGTATTCACTAATAATCATGAGATTTTTATAAAAAAATATCGAAAATATTTTTTTTTTTTGCTATCTTGCATTTAATGCCAAAAACTCCACATTTTGAGAAAATTAAAATAAAATTTAATATAAGTGTTGATAAGATAATGGATTACAATTTAAATGGAAAAGTGCAATGCATTTTAGAAATATTGAATAAAAAAAATATAGTAGCTTCAGTAATGTGTTTATATTATAAAATTGCATATTCATTTACGTTTCAATTGACATATTTATCTGATATGCTCTTAAAATATAACACTCATAACTGTTCTACATTTAAATGTAGCAATTATAACACGTTAAAATTAGATATTATTTTAAGCTGATCCAAATTTACCCCTCTTTTCAAACTTTAATAAGTTCTGCTTATAAATTTACTCCTTCTGTGATTTTTGAAATTGTATGTACTCCATAATTAGTATCGATTTCATCTAATAAATATTGTGTTCTTAAATTAAAATAAAATATTTAAACTTGTGGGACACAATAGCAAACTTGTTAAAATAAATTATACTCGTTTTATTTATCTTTTTTAATACAAATAATAGTCAACGGCGATAAGGAACATTGATTTGTATTATTTCCTAATTACAGCGGAAACTATTTTATTTTATAAGATAAACAATTTATTTTTACTTGAAATATATCCGCGAATAATTTAGCTAATTTAACAGTTTGGCCGCACCTGATCGTTGACGCTTTTTATTATAACGTACTTGTATCCAGGGAGGTCCTGCAAAATTTTAGTCAGATGCGGAGTTACTGACGTCATTTACATTGTTCACTTTTTAACCCATATATTTATTTTGGATTTTAATCTTATTAAGTAGTTAAAAATCACAGTTTAAAAAATCTCGATGTGATATGTGTTGACATATGGAAAAAGTACATATGAGCATAGCAATCATTCGGCTTTAAAAGTAATAATGTAAATAATTTTGAAAAATTATTATTAATAATTCTAAAAAAATAATAAAAATTTTCTCACCATTTTATGAAGAAAAATTATGTAAAGTATTAGAATAATATTTCATAGTCAGGATTTATTAAAAAATAAAATGAAAATATATATTATATTAATCTGACTTTATAAAAAGTTTTTCTTTAAGAAATTAATAATTTTTTCATGGGATTTGTCGCCAATTAGAATTAACTATAAATTTTATTCTTTTATTTTAAAAAAGCAATGCTTTCATTTATATTTTTTCATACTTACTCGACTGCAAAAGAAATTACTCAGCAGAAAAATTCTTCAAAGTCTTAATACAGTATATCAGGTGTGAATAATGGAGCAACAAACAAAAAAGATAAAACACAACTTATTATCAGTCAAGTATGATTATATCCCAAAAGGCTATATCTTAATTATCTGTAATATAGTAACAAAAAAAAAACTTTGTTGCAAAAACTATTAGCTTTTTTTTTTTTTTTTTTTTTTTTTTTTTTTTTACAATTGAACTTATCTATCTTAGAATTGAGTTAATCAATGGAAACCCTAGTGACTTATATAATACAGTAATCAGACCATAAGATCCAAGGAAGTGCATAATAATTTAAGAATTCATTTCAATTATATTGAAAAAATCATATACTAAAAGTTATTTGTTGTAAAAGTTATAGGTTAAATGTAATTATATCAGTTACAATATTGAACCTCAAGAATGCAATTGCGTTCGGTTTTAGGTAGATTTCGTAAGAAATACTACCTATTACATTATCCCCTATGTTGGAATTTCTGAAAATAAAATTGCAGATCTACGCCGATCATGACCCCTAGAACCCAAAACAACCCCCAATCCAAAACTTTATCTATCTACCTATATATATATATATATATATATATATATATCACTTTTTTATGAACATGATAACTTCCATAATTATGCACATTTGTCTTCAAAACTGACACATTATATCAAGGGACAGAAATTCGCGGCCAAGTTCATTAATGGGCAAAATTGGATCAAGGTTGAGAAACTAGGAAGGTTTTTGTTTTTTTTTTAACTGAGAAAAAAACTCCACAATTTCTTAATTATAATACATATAAAATAAGTTTAAAGTCATTATTACTTCTAGGAAAAGGGCCAAGCATTTATGCAGCACAGATTTTTCATAAAATTTAAAATGGGCGGAAGGGGCTAAAGGGGCGAAAATATAGGGTTTTAGAGAGAAACAAATTCAAAATTTCGTCAATTTTCAAGATATAAAATTCACTTAAACTTATTATAAATCTTCTTAATACTATCTACAACTTTTTTATTGAAAAGATTTTGATAGAACCTTCTGTTATAGAAAAAGGAGGGAGAAAAAGAAGAAAAAAAATCATAACATTGTCAATTTTCAAGATATTAAATTCATTTAAACTTATTATACATCTTAGTAATATTATCTACATCTTTTATTTTGACAAAATTTTAATAGGACCAATTCTTACGGTAAAAACAAAAACAGAATCAGGGGCTGAATAAAAAATTATCGTAATAATATATTAGTAGTATGGGAGACCGAGGCTAGTTGGCTACAGGGCTAGGTAGGCGCTGTCCTCATAAATCGTCTGTTTGTGGATAGATTGCGCAACGAGTCACAGAGTACCTTTCTTCGTGCTTTTTACAATCCTCGTTATAGTTTTCCAGCGTTACCTATGTGCAGTGGATATTTATTACGATATTTCTGTTTTTTGCACTCATAAGTAATTTTTTGTTGCGTCATTCTTTTTCTAATTTCTAATATTTTTCTTAATAACTGCGAATTAACTTATGCACTTTTTCTTAAAGTATGATTAACTGTACCTATCCCATATGTGATTTACTTGGATTATTTATGCATTGCATATATGGTTACGAGTCCCTTTTGTGAAGAAACCTGTGAAGAATTATGGGGCTAGTAGGCGCATTGAACACGGAGACGTTAGTTCGGTGTCTGGTGTGTGCTGGTAGCTTGAAAAACAACAAACACCAAGAAAAGTGGTTGCAATCCAAGATTCTGTGTATACGAGGCTTGCCCAAACGGAAACACTCGATTTTTTATTTGTGGCAACTATAAGTCTGACGCTGATAACGAGTAGAATAGAAGTTACCCAATATTAATGTTTTATTCATTATTTTTATGTTTGTATAATTTAAAGTTTACATTGTACAGCGATAACGCATTTGTTTGAACTTACTGGTAATAATTAAATTGATTTCTCTTAACTGGATGTCTTATTTGCGCTTCATTTAAATTTTTATAAAGCATGTGCCAACTTACCCCATAGGTATAAGCAACTTGCCCGTGACGGGGTTGGCTGGCACACAATTTTCATTTTAATTTAAGCTTCCGCTAAACATAAACTACAAAAGCTACAAACTCAAAACTCCGGATATTTATAGCCCAATGCCTGTTCTCCAAAAGTACAGTTAAAGTTTCATAAAAAAACTTAAACAAAAAATTAATACAAATCAATAATTAAAAGCTGCGCCTACCAGCCCCGGTCTCTACTAGCCCCAAATTCAAACTTCTTATTTTCTGACTCCTTTTCAAATTCATTTGGATTCATTGTGAGGAGCATAAAAATGCATGTTAGAGAGTACGGCTGCTGGTGTCGGTGTGATTATGAGATAAGAAAACTGAGATAGCCAAATCATTAGTATGATCTCGATGTATCATTTGTCCGCGTAACTGCGATATAGAGCTATTGAAGATTGGAAGTAAGGCAAAATTACACAGAGGTGGACAGATAGATAAATCTGAGTCCTTCTGTTGTTCATAGGATTTGGAAACAATTTCAAACCACTGGTTGACGTCGAGAAGTTTTAGCCAAGGATGGGCAACAATTACGAAAAGCACCGATGACCGATATTTACGTTTTTGCGTACGAATGAATAGAGCAGCAACACCCTCTCATCTTAGAGCCCCCCTTGTTGCAGCCACTGGAAGGTTGATATCAATGTCTACTGTGCGTAGAAGGCTTCATGAAGGTGGTCTTTACGCGATGCGACCAGACATTTGTGTGCTGCTCACCTCATGCCACCGGAGGGAACGTTTAATGTGGGCATGTCAACTTGTCCACTGGACGGCTGATCACTGTAGGCGTGTTCTTTTCACTGATGAGTTCCAGTTTAGCATTCAAAGCGATAGTATGCATTGTTTGATTTAGAGAGAACACCCTCATAGCATGCATGGTAACGGTGACGTCGTTGTGACGTCACTGTAAGTCACTGTCGTCACGTCAAATCTGTGACCAAAATGCCACCACTCAATGATGTCACATTGTGACTGAGATGTGAACTTCTTAGAAAACTTTAAAAAATTACGAAAATTCTTCAAAACATGTTATTTACTGTAAAATTATATTTTTCTGGCAATTAAAAAAAATTGTGACGTCACTGTTATGTCACTGCTATGTAACGTTCGTCACGTCACATATGTGACAAAAAAACCACCATATTGTAAGTCAAAGTGTGACAAAAATATGAACTTCAAAAATCTTTGAAAATGAAGAGAAATATTTTAAACAGTCACGAGTTACAGCGGCATAAGGAATGAAAATATATTAATGGATAGCAAATGGTAAATTCTGTCACTAAAGGGGAGGGGTGGGGCATAATAAATAAAGTACGCGATAGAAGCATTAATTAACTAAATTTTCAGGCTATATTTTATCAATTTGATATCTAAGACAGTGAATGTATACTTTTTCATGATTTCAATTTTATCTAGCATTTGGATAATATATTTAGAATTAGGAATATTAAATTTATACACTTTACATATTTAGTTTGCTGGAAGGAAATATCTTTCTTTCTTTCTTTTTTTTTACCGACCAGGATTATTCGAAACACTTCTGTGGTTTCAAACTAAAAATTTTCTATTACAGTTAAATCTGCACCTTTTAATGAGCACGTAGAAAGAGTCTTCAGAGTTTAGTCATCTGTGCATTTCTTGCTTTAGAATATTTTTATAATTTGTATACAGGTCATAAATTCTACTTCTTTCAGACTTTTTAAATAAAATTAGCATTTTCCAAAAATAAAAGAAATATACAAAATTTGTGCAAAACAAACTTTACTTTAAAAAAATAATAAAATAAAGGGGGGGGGGGGGTCGTTATTACCATTAAAGTTATTTTTACACCTTTTAAAAATTTAAACAATGTTGTATCTAATAAACTCTAATTATGAATATTATTATTATAATTATTTAGAAAAAAGGAACTTTAAAATACATTTTAACTTGAATTATTTGATACGGATAAAAAGAAAAGGTTAAATACATTGGACATTTCTTCAAATACAAAATTTTAATCAACGATACTTTCAGAAAATTACTGCGCATTCAAGTTCCATATGTCTTGCATACAAAAACAAATAATCTGTAACAGACCATCTGTTTGAAAATCGTCTGCCCACAAAAAAAAATAAATAAAAAATAAATAAATAAATAAATAAATATGAGAAGACGCGGGAAATTGTTCACTGTTTTAAGAACATCACAACGTCTACAACACTTTAAGATAAGGAAATGACCATTTTAGGATACACGGATATTAATGGAACATAATGGAATGTAAGTCTTATTTAATTAAAATATTTTATTCCAGATTTGTATATTATGAGTTAAATAGTTTTATGTTATATTTGTAAGAGATCTTTAACTGTCAGAAGCGATATTTTCCAATTCGATAACTGTAAAGAAAAATATCTGAATTTGCCATCGCTTGAAAAAAAAATGCGCAAAGACTGATTCATGCCTACATTCATACTGCAATTAATATAAACATTAATTTACTCTTACTTGAGATTGAAAATGTATGGAACGACAATGATTTGGAATTATTTTATCGGTTTCTTACTATTTTTTTTATTGCTAACACTTATAGTTATTATTATTTTGGGGTTAAATATGATGTTTGATTATCATGAGATTACGAAACTGTTTCAGATTAGAAATTAACATTATACTGGGAAAATGTATTTTTACATATTACAGTAGTGAAAAATTTGAAAGAATTTTCTTTTAGTGCTAATAATGTTTTAAATTATCTTTTAAAATCCTAAATCTTCAAACCAATGTTTTCAGATTTAACATTTACCAAAATTATAAAATAATAGAAATTCCTTATACCATATGGAAATATTTTTGATATATTGTTAAATCTAATAATGCATTTAATTTATCTATTGTAGTTTGTTGTTGTTTAATAGTACAAATATAAATACTAATTATTATTTTTAATGTTTTTCAAATTGGTATATTTATTTTATTAAATTGTATGTAAGCATTTTTTTCTATTTGGGATTTTAATCAAACATTTAATTATAGATATTCTGAATCGGTTATTAAATTTTCTTCTATTGTAAATTCCTTTTCTACGTTTATGATACACGTAATTATTGGCACTAAAAAGTAAAATATGATATTTAAGCATTGAAATAAAGTGTTTTGCATGCCTGATAGGGAGTTATAGATTAAACTGCTTTAGTATATATTTTTTAAAAGTTCATATAATACAGGATGCATAATATAGGACACAAGTTGAAAAGTGCTTATGACTTCGGTTTGTCTCTCCGTCTGTCCGTCTAGCAGTCTGTCCGCCCTCTAACTCTCGAAAATATACTCGGATTGCCCTGAAATTTTTGGATGTTATTGACGTTTACCATAGCACGGTACCTATTTGTAATGAAGTTTGTAGCATGCTTTGTTCATTTACAGGGACAGGCAAAAGTTTTCAGTTACATTAGGGCCTATGAGGAAAAATCGTTTCAAATGATTTTTAATGATTGTACGCACGCTTTCAAACAGAATAAAATTTATATGCATTTATGAAGTGCTGTAAAATATGCATTCTGTTGACTATGCGATGCAAATAATAGTTATTGTTCATTTACAGGGCTAAAAAAGGAATTCAAATACTTAATGATATAGGGGTGGAGGGAATTGTTTGCGGAATACTTTAATTATGTTAATCTATTTCATATATAAGAAAATTGATATATGTCGCTGAGGTTTACATACTATAAATTATTTCATGTATAATACGAATAATACATATATAGCATTTACAGGGACACACAAAATATTTCAGATACCATATTGTATCCGAAGTACTGTTCATTAGTGATGATTGCTGGAAATGTATTTTTAATTATGATATGCGCTTTTATTATTAACTATATTTATGCATAGTATATGGTGTATATAGATGCTATAATTCCTATACAAGGCTACACAAAATTATTCGTAAGGATTACAGGGTATGGGCGCAAATTGCTTAAAGGTGGTTTTTAAATGAGTTATGCTTTTTTTTTGCTGAACTGCATTTAATTTACCAAGAAATGTTTGTAGGATATAGATAAAATGATGTACATGGTCACGTAAAGAATTGGATACATGGCCGTCTATATATTATAATTTCTGGAAATGTGATTTCAGCAGTTTTAAGAGTGTCTGTGTTTGAATTAAATTTTAACTAAATAATGGCGTGTAATAAAGATTCTAGGTAAACTACAGGGTTGTACAAAAGTATTCAAGTATGTTTCCATACATTAGTATAAATTGGTGAAAAAGAATTTCAACCTGTTAAGCGTTTTCTTGCTAAACTAAATTTTCCTATTATATAGTATATATACACTTAAAAAAAATGGGTACTCAAAATTGAGTAAAAAGTATTCAATTTTAAATGCGTCACATACTCAAAATAGCTCCGATCCAAATGTACTCAAAGTTGTGAAACACGTGTACTCATTTTTTATTCCATGGTTGTGATCAAATATGAATCGTTATGTACTGCCCCCCCCAACCCCCCCCCCCATAAAATTTAAAGTAAAAATGTACTGACATTTATTTCCCGTTTAAAGTTCTTAACAAGAAATGTTTAATTGATTATTTATTAAGAAAAATAGCAAAATTCTTAACAAGATACTAAAATCGAATATTTTTATGACAAGAGCATTATTTCCAAGTACTTTTAAATTATTTTTAAAATGCTGTGCATAATTTAATATTTACATTAATAAACATCATTTATGCCGCCATAAATGAAATGAAACATTACAGGGTACAAAACTATTCGTTTGTTTGTGTTTGAAAACATGTGATGTTTCAAAATAGAGAAAGCATAGGTTCATTTTTGATCCAAAAATATTCAATTCGATATGAGTACGTCGGTTTACTCATTTTTGAGTACTTCATTTTTTTCAGTGTCTCAACCTACAGATCAAATACAGGGCTGTTCAAAAGAATTGGAAAACGTATTTGGCTATAGACGGTAACTGCTGAAATCAGTTTTTCAAATGTTTTATGCGTTTTCTAAAATGTTTACTTAGTTATCTTATTTACGTCCTTTCCCTAAATTACGATATCTTGTTAAAGCATTCAGAAAGTGTTGGAAATTATTTTATAATCTATGCTTAACGCATGATTTTTCTTACTCGTTTTTTTTTCCATTTCCCAGATCAGTCTTTTGCTATAAAACATACCAAATCCATTTAGCTCATATTCACAAAATACAATATACACGGGAATAAAAAATTTAAATAAATATCGCTTATCATGCCGCTCTATAAATAATACTTGTATTAATATCCGTTAGTCTCCATGTTCGTATTTAATAAAGCAATGACAAATCACAACAAATTAAAAACCTTACACATTCTAAATATCAAGCTTGAACTCAATATCAAACATAGAACTTAATAAAAAAATATGTCTGTTGATAAGCATTGTTTTTTAAGTGGAAAAATTTAAAATGCTTTAGAAGAATAGGACTCCAAAATAGCGATATTTTGCTAAAAAGTACGGTAAAAAGATTAGATTTTATATTTACAGCAAAAGTTTATTTCAAAATTCATCGCTGTATTAATACTTAGAAATTTTTCCAGAGAGAATCATTCGCCTTATATACAATATTTCAAATGAAAATCAAATATCAAATTAATTGCTTAAAAGGCGCAAAGGCCAACATAGTGAAAAAGATTTCATGCCGGGACTCGAACTCGGGCCATCAGTATAGCACACTGACATTCTACCGACTAAACCCCATGGAACGACGCCCAGCCTGTAAAATTTCTCAGTACTACATGTTGGCAAGGCTACAAACGCAGCACAAGATGGAATATTTATCGTGAGCCACCGAAATGGGGTAAACACGAAACTTAAATAAATCCAGCATCGATTGAAACTATATTAATAATTGGAAATTTTTCCAGGGAGAAATATTCGCCTTGCATACAACATTTCAAATTAAAATTGCCTTTTAAGCAATTAATTTGAAATTTGATTTTCATTTGAAATATTGTATGCAAGGCGAATGGTTCTCTCTGGAAAAATTTCCAAGTATTAATATAATTTCAACCGATGCTGGTTTCGTGTTTGCACCATGTTGGTGGCTCATGCTAAATATTCCACCTTGTGCTGCGTTTGTAGCCTTGCCAACATGTAATATTGAGAAATTTTCTAGCCTGGGTATCGTTCCATGTGATTTAGTCGGTAGAATGTCAGTGCGCTGTACTGATGGCCCGGTTTCGAGTCCCAGCATGGAAAATTTTTCACTATTTGCGTCTTTTAAGCAATTAATTTGAAATTTGATTTTCATTTGAAATTACAGTGTTTATGACAAGTTCGTCACAAATGACACATATTTCACAAATAGGTTACAGTGTGACTTCAAATTCACTTCATTGTCGCTTTCGTCACAGGTTCGTCACAAAGTTAATGCCAAAATAGTCACAAATGACACACTTTTCACAAATTTGTCACACCGTGACTTCACAGAGTGGTCACAATGTGACGTCACAAACGACCTCTAAAACGGCCATAACGACCTCGCATTCTAGTCACTATGACATCACATCGACGTCACGCGACGTCACATCGACGGTCACAAAATCACAGTGTGACTTCACAATGACGTCGCCATGACGTCATCATGCCTTACGGGCAGGGAACCCGCTATCATTCATCAAACATTCGCAAAAGAGATTTTTACGAAGGAGGCACTGTCTGTGTTTGGAATGGTATCTCTTTGGGCGGACGTACAGACCTCCATGTCTTTCCACGTGGAACTGTGAATGCTCAAATCTATAGATATGACATTCTTGATGCTTATGTGAGCCTTTATGCCGGTGCAATAGGTAATGATTTCCTGTTACAGGACGATAACGCTAGACCACACAGAACTCACATCGTATAAGATTATCTTCAGCACCAAACAATTCAGCGCATGGAACTTCCAGCTCGATCACTAGAATTGAATCCCATCGAGCATGTTTGTGATGCTTTAGGAAAATGTGTCGCTGCTCTCAATACCCCTCCTCAGACCCGCTGCGCTTACAACTGCTTTACAGGAGCAATGTCTCGCACTTCCCAGCCAACTTATCAATCCCATAATTGACAGTATGACACATCGCTGTATGTGCCTGTATTGCTTCTAGGGGTGATCATATTCCATATTAAAGGTGCTTTTCCTATACCAAACTGATACATTTATTTTCTTTACTTTATAATTGTGTTAATTTCTGAAATACTACAATCGCCTGGTAATTTCTTTTAATGCTATTTTATACCTTACTATGTGTTGTACATTATGACTCAGTTTTTTTTTAAATCTACAGGTAACATTTTGAGTAATCGCTACTTTTGTTGTTTTCCTTAATTTTTGGAAACCAGTTTAGTTTTGAAAATTTTGGTGCCTACTTATTCTTCAGATTCTAATAATTACCATGCACCTAAATAAATTTGCATTTAAAGCATTTTTATATTTTTAATACAAAGTTATATTTAGTTTAAAAAAAAAAAATAGAAAATTTCAACAATATAATCACGTAAAAAAAAAATTCCTTTAACGATAAAAATGTACTTTTAGGTTCGGTTTATACACATTAATATTAAACATAAGTTTTGAAAATTTCATGAAAAAATATTCAGAAGTTTTTGAGATATCCTGTGCATTATGTCCAAAAATGTCATTTGGAAAAATTGTGGTTCAGATTTATTAAAATCTAGTAGTAACATTTTGAGTAATCGTTACTTTTGTTGTTTTTCCTTAATTTTTGGAAACCGGTGTAAACGGAATATTATAAAGCAGTTTAGATGTGTAGAATACAAAGACATACAGTAGCTACATTAAGGTATTTATATGAATATGCTATAATTTTAAGTTCTTTTGTGATCTAATTGACAGGATTATCTGATATGCTCTTAAAATATAACACTTATAACTGTTCTAAATTTTATTGTGCATAGTAATTGTTACATGTTAAAATTATGGACTATTTTAAGCTGATACACATTTACATATCGTTTTAAATTTTAATAAGCTGTGTTTGTAAATTTACTCGATACGTAATTTTTGAATTTGAATATACTCCATAATTTAATATCGATTTCACGTAATAAATAGCATATTCCTAAATTAAAAAGAAAATAATAAAACTTGCAGTGCACAAAAACAAATTGTTAAAGTAATTAATATTTGTTTTTTTTTATATATATATTTCATACAAAATAATACACAACGGTGATAAGCAAGATTGATGTGTATTATTCCCTAATTTCAGTTGCTGATCTACTGACATCATTTACATTCTTAATTTTGTAAGCCCTGTGTTTATTTCAGATTTTAAACTCTTTCAGAAGTTTAAAAAACAACAACAACGAAACACCGTGTGATATGTGTCGGCATATGACTGAAAAGTGCATTTTTATATAGCGTTCATTTGGCTTCTAAAGTAATAATTAAATATTAGATGTAAATTTCCAACTCGGCAAAAAATGTCCGGACCAGGATATCGAACCAGGGATCTCCTGGCTGAAGCCGCCTGTGCTCTGACATCTGAGCTATCGCGGACGAATCTGGTGGAACTTTTCTTTTTTCGTTTATACCCAGGTTTCAGGTCAGATATTATAATCATTAAGGTTAGCTGGGTAGAAAAAAAAAGTTTCACCAGATTCGTCCGGGATAGCTCAGATGCCAGAGCACTGGCGGCTTCAGCCAGGAGATCCCTGGTTCGAATCCTGGTCCGGACATTTTTCGCCCAGTTGGAAATTTACATCTAATATGATTTATTTACCAAATAGAATAATTGTGTTAAAATTAATCTAGTAATAATTAAATAGTTATTTAAAAATTCTATGTAATAGTGCAAAACATAATGAAGATATCCCTTATACTTTTAAGAAAAAAGTCATGTAATGTATCAGAATATTATTCTAAATCATGTAATGTAGAATATTATTCTATATTTAAACAATAAAATTGAAATATAAATTATCTGAATCTGTAATAGAAAGTTTTTTTTTTTTTTTTTTTTTTTTTTTATTATTATTATTAAACAAATTAATAATTTTCCCATGGAATTAGTCGTCACTTAGAATTAACTATAATATTTACTCTTTTGTTAAAAAAAAAGAAAAGAAAAGAATTTCTTTTGCTGATATTTTCTTACACTAACTCGATTGCAAAAGAAATTAGAAAGCAGAATTTTTTTAAGTCTATTTATAGTTCGTCAGGTATGAATAACAGAGAAAGAAACAAAACAGATAAAAAAAAACTTATTATAAGCCAAGAGTAATTACTGCCCAAAAGGCTATGTCTTAATTATCTGACTTTCTGTAATATATAAGAAAAAAACTTTATTGCAAAAGGTGTTGGCGCTATTCCTTTTACAATTGATTTTGTTTATCTTAGGAATAAATTAATCAATTGAAACCCCAGTGACATATATAATAAAGTAATTAAACTTCACGATCCAAGGAAGTTCATAAAAATTTAACCCTCCGACGGTATAGCAAAAGGATAAGAGTGTAAGGTTGTATTCACTATGTTTTGTTTTAAATGCTAAAAAATGATGATTTTTTTTCAACATTATACTTAAAAAATACTTAATTAAAAGTATGAATGGCATCCTTGAGTGTATTAATCATAGTTTAATGTATTAAAAATGCAATAAATAAAATAATTCTATTGGTTTAAGGCTTTTTAACCAACTGCTAAGAAGGGTTTTGAGTTTCACGCGTATCTGGGTAAGTGGATTTCTTTATACCCTCGAAACATCTCAATGGCTACACGGAAAAAACTGTTTTGTTAAAATTACTAAATTTTGGTTCATATAGCTCCATCCAAATATTTTGGTTGAAATAACCAAATTTGGGGTAGACTAATCAAACAATTTGTTGAATTAACAAAATAATTTGGTTAATCTAACCAAAATTTAATCATTCCAACCAAAATATTTGGATGGAGCTATATGAACCAAAATTGAGTAATTTCAACAAAACAGTTTTTTCCGTGTAGATGTATTTTAATGAATGAGGTCTCAATCGATTCGTCTTAACTGTCCGATGGTTATCGGCTAGGATTTGATTTTTATAAATTCAAAATGGCTGCCGTAAAATGCAAAATGGCGGCCGTAAAATGCAAAATGGCGGTAGAGACGAAAAAAAAAATTACGCACCCTATTGAGTGGCATATCATTGGATAGTTCTTTCAAAATGAAGACGATGTTTCATTGATTATTTTACAGTCACAAGTTCCGTTTAAATATTACACAACGTGGAAATCATATAGGTAAGATACTCTAACCTTCATAGACATCTATAGACCATCAAAACACTGTCTATAGGTAGGAACTAACAATTAAACACAACTTAAAAGTCATCAATATAAGTAAATAAAAAAATAGGTAAGTAACATAAAAAATCGTTTCACATTGATGAGAAATAATTAATTAGTTGGCTTTTTACGCAGTCGAGTTTTTTGAATTTTTGATTTTTTTTTTTTTTTATTTAATACAGTAATCCCTTAATATTCGCGAGGGTTAGGTTCGCGGAAACTTTCGCGAATTTTAAAACTATCTTCGTGTGCATAAAAGGGGGTTAGATTTTAAGATTTGTTTTACTGAAAAAAATGTTTGAAACGTAAAAATATATATATTAAGCATTAAAAAATGCATGCTGTAAAAATTTTTAATAACTATAAACATGTTTACAAAGGTAGGTTGCTAGTTGATGGGTGAAAAAAAATTATTGATATGCGATTATTTGTAAGGACATGTCCTTACGAACAATCGTATAGCAATAATTTTTTAATCAATCATATTGCAGATGTTTTGTTTATGAATTTCCATATAAGAAAATGTTACAATCACGACTTTTCTTTTAAATTTGAGACTCCTCACCAGTTAAGCATCGCATGCTATTGCTTTCTCAACAAGTTGTTTTTGAAGTTTTAAAATTTCTCATGCAATTTCTGCAGAAAATTTTTTAGTTGCAATAAAAATTTTGAATTTTAGAAAATTTAGGATTTTTTAAGTTATAGCCACAAATTATGTTTCCGTTTCTCGGAATTAGTGACCTATATTTTGACTCAATATAAGGGTTGATATTCTCGGAACTTAGGCTATACAGTACAATGCAGCTATCTAGGGCCATATAGTTTTATGTAATTGGTAAAACAAAGCGAATTTACTTTGTAAAAAAAAGTTTTTTATGAAAAAAAAAATTCGCAAATAACCAAGTTAAATATTCGCGAATGTTGAAATGTTTAATGCATTTTTTATTTCGCGAATAATCAAAACTTGCGAATGTTAAGGAATTACTGTATATTGAAATCTGGGAGCACGGCAGTGCGTTCGCCAAGTTCGCACAAGCCGTAAGCTACCTTTTCCTGAACCATTTCGGCATACTTTTCACCCCCTGATAACGTCGTTTTGGGGAGAGATATAGAAATGTTTCTTTTATACACATTTTTGTATGATCAAACTGAACTAAGGTTCCACGATTTCATGTTTCTGTATTTAGTAGTTTTCGAAATATTAAATTCCGAAAAAGCGCTTTTTTGTCACTGACTCACTTCGCATCATCAGATAACGAAGGTACTTCTAAAAGTCGTAGAATCATGAAATTTCACAAGTAAGTCGGGTTTGTAGCACAATTAACCAGAAAAATCCGAAAACACAGAATTTCCGCCACTAAACCCTTAAAACAGGGGGTGTTGATTTGCCCATAAACAGTTCCTTCACATTCAATTACGCCAATGTTGGTCGCCAATACTCGATTACAGAGTTTTGAAAGGGTCACGTAATTTCAAGCAGAATAAAACTTTATATATATGCTTTTCCAAAGATGTTTGTTAAATAGAAAAAAAATGAATATACCTAAAAATTTTAATCAGTATAGGTTATGATATATTCACGATATTAAAACAATAAAACATTTAACAAAATATAACCGCAATTCGGTTTGTTTCCGATATAGTAGCCTTGGCGAAATAGAGAAAATATCCTTGACAAGAAAAGAAATTTGATAATAACGTATTTTCTGGCAACCTATCTACTGTACCATATACACAAGCAATTTTTTCCATATGTATGCAATTTAATTAATGTAAGGAACCCGTTTATTTTTTTTTATATACCAACATAAATAATTTGTATATAAAAAACAATATTTTATACGTGTATAATGAAAATGTTTATATGTATATAAATACATGTATAAATAACATAAAAATTCATCAGCTTTGTTTTCATAGTTGTTTATATCATTTGTTAACTCAGTTTCTGAAGTCCGAATTGCGGCAAGATTTTTAAAAAACACCAAGGTCCCTATAGTGGAAAAATATTCTAATTCTTATATGAAAGTTTAAAAATCTGCTTTTAATTAAATGAAAAATATAACTAATAAAGCTGTCTTTAACGATGTGCGACAGATGTGGTGTCCGAAGTCCGCTGCTAATGTTATTATATTGTATTATTAGCCTACTTACTGTTAATTTATTGTTAATTTTAAATCTGTAAAAGGAAGATTATAGTTATATATCAGATATCTTGGTTGCCAAAACTCGATTACTGAAAATTAGCCTGAATTATAAAGGTGTTACATGATTTCAAGCTGAATGAAATTTTATATGCTTTCACAAAAATCTTAATAAGGCAAATCTTTCAGTTTATCTGTCAATCTTTCTATCTTTTACTCCCTTAAAACAAATTTTATTAAAGACCTTGAGGTGCCTGCACAGATCATCACCTCATCGAGTTGACGGCTGAAATTTTACGACTTGTTAAAAATCGATTAGCGTATTGAAATGTAACTGGTCTTCCAAGTCATATCTTTGTGGAAACCACCTACAGACCCGATTTTACCGGTTAATTGGTGGATTTTCCATTGTGTTTTCCTGCACCCATTCCCCATTTTTCCATACTTTTGGATGCAGGAAAATACAATAGTAAACCTATCAGTCACCCACTAAAATTAGGTCTTCAGGTTGTTTCTACCAAGATATGACTTAACAGACCAGTTGCATTTTAATGTACTAATCTAGTTTTAACTAATCCTAAAATTGCAGCTGTAAACTCGATGAGGTGATGGTGTGTGCAGACGCCTCCCGGTCTACTATAAATGTCGGAATTCTAATCTAAATAGCACTCTGCTCAATCTGGCAACTATCCCTACTATTTATGGAACACTATTCCTTTAAGTGCGTTTTAGTGACGTTAATGAACTTATGCATATGCATCATACATATTATACATATGCATATAATACGTAATACATTTGCATCCTACATATTATAGGTATGTGTATAATAAATAATACATATGCATCATTATAACATCAGAACAAACAAAACATTTTTTGTCGACAAGTTTGTGAATTGACATGATATATTACCAAATTTGGTGACACTTCGCTAAATGTCGCCAAGCTTGGCGAGTATTTGACTTTTTTGGCTATTTTTCAACGATTTAATTATTAATGCGAGCCATCTATTTATATTTTTCCGCATATCATATGAATAGTTAAATAATATAAGGTACGAATATTTCCAAAATGCCAATAGTTTCGTCACTGCACAAAACCTCTGCTATTGTTAATATATTGTACTGTTATTATACTTACTGTGACTATGTTGTTAATCTTCACTCTGCTGAAACTTCTGTATTATATAAATAGAATTTACGGAAACTATTAAAGAACCGAAACTGACAATTCTCCTTATGATTATTATAATTTTATAATATGTAACTTGTTAATCGATATGTACCGTTAGGAGGAATCTTCTATAATCCTCGCATTTTAGCTTTCAGGTATCGAATTAGCTAAAAACTTAAAACCATGGCAAAGTTCTTCAACACGATTAGATGAGAAGAATGATAGATTTTCAAATAAATCATGGCAGTGAGCCCGTAGACCTTCTATTCTTCCGTAATCGAGTCTATTGAAAAGGTTAGCATGAAACAAAAAGATATTAGCATCAATATGGTTTAATGTAAATTCAGATATTATCAAAGGATTTAATAAGAATCATTTCACTTGTACCCAATGGTATCAGTTAAAATACAATAATAAAATACAATTAGAAAAATTACTTAATAGGTTTAAAAATTTCCGCATTAGAGAACGAATCGTAACTGATAAGGAAACATGCATAAGTGAGTTAAGAGATATTTGTCACGAAAGAAGTAAATACATAACAACACAAAATATATGATGTGCTTCCATGATCGTAAAGAGTTCTTGATTTCTCTGTCAAAAGCTTCCGACTTGGCGAAAGAATGGGCAAGTAAATTAAATTATGAATAACAGTAACATGATGCAACGTTTAACATGCAATTAATAGAGTATATACTGCTTGCTAGAGGCGGCTAGTACTTTAATATAAAAAGAAGTAAAGTATGAATTTGTAAATCTCAATAAAATAAATTTAGGTATTTTTATGCTAGCCGGGCGCGAGTGGCTAATCGCGAAATACTGTCCCCAAATCTATTGTTCATATTGCATTCATTTCATTTAAAAATATAAACTTTTCAGTCCTCTCATTTAAAATAGATGCATTTCCCTCATTTTATTTAATAGAATATTTAACATAGAAATAAATAAATGAATAAATAACAAATAATAACATAAACCAAAATATTTTATTTGAAAATCAAAGCATTGTTTCTAATTTACACATGTGAAAAATGAAAACTACTATTGGCGAAAAAACAAAATGCTAATTAGGAGATTTGCTCCGGGCTAGCATAAAAGTACTGAAATTTAATTTTTTTTATATTAATAGAGCTTAGAAAAAAACTAGAAAAAACATACAAAAAGTAGTGATATCCCAACAAAAAGTTTTCGGTAAAAAAAAAAAAAAAAAAAAAAAAAATCTCCAAGTTCTCCTTAATGTTTCGGTCAGTAAAAGTGTGCAAAATGGAATTTTTTTAGAACTATCTGAAAAAAAAAATTCAAAAAAAATTATTTTGGTCATTTTCACTCCTCCCTACTATACATTACCGGATTCTTATTCAAAACAGATTAAAATATATGTATACACTCCTGTACTTATGAAATTGCTAAGAAAAACGGAAAATACAAAATTGAGGTCTCAAGTTATCTCATATGTACGTAAACAAAATAATCAGCTGAGCTATAAGTTACAAGTTGTTAAATGTACACCTGTCTACCTGCTATGGGATACGTTTTTTGATCTCCAATTACAAAAATATTAAGCTTTCAGGTATAACCTGAGCGTAGAGATAGGGGAAGTCTGTATGCATAATCCTCAGTACAGAATCAACCAATGGCACCATCGATCACATGTTTCATTGCGCATAAGTAAAATACACGTAAGCTCCAGCTCTTGTTATATTGTCATTAAGAACGTACGCATTTTTATACGCGTGTAATTCCTTCATCAGTCAGTAAGATTTAGATAAAAATAAAAGTATATACATGCATATATATATATATATATAACCATTAATTAAACATAACCTACCACCGTCAATTAATATGAATTAAAGCTGTAAGTATAAAAAAAATATATATATGTTATAAGAATTATTATGGAAGAAAAAGAAAAAAAGTGGACACCGACAAAAATTGAAAAGCTTATACATTGAATTACGTTATCAAGGGCACAGAATTCAATGATATACGCAAAATGGTTGTTTTCTGTGGGAAAAATAAGCTAAAGCTAAAAATTAATTTCCCCTGTGCCCAAACAACCATTAAAATCAAGTGAATTGATTAAAAATGGAAGCAGAATAGAAACAAATAATATGAAATGGAAGAATCAATAAAACGTATTTAAATATTTATAGGATATAAAATATAAATAATAAACACCATACCGATTAATATTTCAGTATTTTACAAAAATCCACGCGCACATGGCTACCAGAATATCATAAAGATTAAGGTGAATAAAACAGTTAAGAAATCACAGTAAATGATACCAAAGGATGCAGTTAATACATTTTGAAATAAAATTTGAAATACCTTGTTAAACACATTTAATCTAATATAAAATAAATAGATAGTAATTACATTATTTAAAATGCACTATTAAATTAATTAATAACTGTTTAACAATATCGTCAAAATTTAGCTAAAAATACCCCCTGGTGTATTAAATTATACCTGAAATGGAGCTAGAAAAATTAAAATTTAGAGCTATCTTAAAGAGACAGATTTCGTGCTGCCATCTAGTATTACTATTATTAAACAACTGTCGCAAGATAAATATTTGTAAGCATTTGAATGTAAATAACTGTTTCAACAGCAAAACCAAACATATCCTTATATACAGGGTAATTCATAAAAGATGTGCAGAACTTTAAGGGGTTATATTACACTTAAAGACAAATAATATTAAATAGGAGACTAAGGGTCCCAGACATATTCCCAAGGAGATAGGGGGCATTAAATTTTAGGGTCCGAAATTTCAAATGATTATAAAACATGAAAAAATTGGTCGATTCGTTTGCGGTTTTTGCAAAAAATTTTCTTTATGCCAGTATTTTCTTGAAATAAAATTTTAAAGTTCAATTTTAAAAAATGCCGATAGGTGGCGCTTTAGACTTTGGAGTAACAAACAACTATTTTTTAACGTTATTTTTTGTATTTCTTTAAATGATTTCGAAAGCTTAGACTTAAACTTAAATTTTGATCTAAAATCTGAGTCCTAACGAGTAGTTAAGTAGCGTAAACTGAAATTTGAAATTTGAAACCCTTCTCCCCCCAGAACAAAAATCAGTTATTCCCGATCTTTGTGTCGTAGATTAGGCTCTAACTACTGCCGCGTTTTGCTAAAATTATTCTTTATGTCAGTATTTTCTTGAAAATAAATTTTAAAGAAAATTTTCAAAAAATTCCGATAGAGGGCGCTTTAGATTTTGGAGTAACGAACAACTATTTTATACCGTTATTTTTTGTGTCTCATAAATGCTTTCTAAAGCTTAGACTTAAACTTAAATTTTCAGCTCAAAATCTGAATCGCTGAGCGTGGTTCAGTAGCGAGGGGAGGGGGTTCAAATTTCAACTTCTGAACATAGTTCAGTTTGCACTACTTAACCATGCCCAACGATTCTGTGCTGTGATACGAGGCAAAAATACAACTTTCGTCAAGGACTGCATAGTCGGAATTCACTCATAAAGGCACTGGCACAGTTGGAAACGTCGCTCATGCAAACGTTAAAGCTCCATTCCTGACGCTAGTCACCGGGTGAAGAAGGAAACAGAAAGTATGCAAATGTCAAATGGGGAAGAAGAAGAACACGTATGCAAAATTTCGACACGATTCAGGCATAAAAACCACTGAACGGTGAGTCAAGTGTAAGTTGCTGTAGTAATGAATCGGAAGATGGTGCCCTTCACGAATAAGGAAAAGGCTGAGATGCATTTAATTTACGGAGCGGCAGATGGAAATGGTGCAGAGGCACAACGAATGTACGGAGAGCGATTTCCCAACAGGCGGTTGCCTAACCGCAAAACTTTCGAGCGCTTGCACAGACAGTTGTGTGAGACGGGATCATTTCTCGCTTCCCGGTCGAATGCAGGTCGGCGCTTTTCCATCAATGTTTGGGCAGGAATCCTCGGAGACCACCTAATCGGACCGTACCTTCTTCCTGAACGCCTCAACGGTAAAACATACCTCACATTTCTGCAACATGTGCTGCCAGACCTGTTAAACGTTGTTCCTCCACGCATCCGGGGGGTCATGTGGTTCCAGCACGATGGAGCGCCAGCCCATTACGTACGAGACGTCCGCAACTATCTGGACATCACATTTCCGAACAGATGGATTGGTCGAGGTGGTCCTGTTGCTTGGCCTGCTCGCTCGCCAGATCTTTCACCCCTCGATTTCTTTTTTTGGGGACGATTGAAGGCTCTTATGTATGAGACTCCCATTGAATCCCCCGAGGAACTGGTCGCCAGACTTTCCGCCGCTGTAGGGGAAGTGCTCGAAAAGCCTGATGTTTTCGCGAATGTTCGCCGTTCCATTCTTCGCCGTTGTTCTGCGTGCATAACCTCTGGTGGTCACAATTTTGAACATTTATTGTAATTACATGTTATTAAATATGCTTTGGTAACATAATCCTAATTTGTGTCTTTTTACCTCGTATCACAGCACACAATGTGTGGACATGGTAAACTGAACTGTGCTCAGGAGTAGAAATTACAAACCCCTCTCCCCAGAAACTTAACCACGTCTAACGATTCAGATTTTGGGCTGAAAATTTAAGTCTAAGCTTTAGAAAGCATTTAATGAGACACAAAAAATAACGGTATAAAATAGTTGTTCGTTACTCCAAAGTCTAAAGCGCCCTCTATCGGAATTTTTTGAAAATTTTCTTTAAAATTTATTTTCAAGAAAATACTGACATAAAGAATAATTTTAGCAAAACGCGGCAGTGGTTAGAGCCTAATCTACGACACAAAGATCGGGAATAACTGATTTTTGTTCTGGGGGGGAGAAGGGTTTCAAATTTCAAATTTCAGTTTACGCTACTTAACTACTCGTTAGGACTCAGATTTTTAGATCAAAATTTAAGTTTAAGTCTAAGCTTTCGAAATCATTTATAGAAATACAAAAAATAACGTTAAAAAATAGTTGTTTGTTACTCCAAAGTCTAAAGCGCCCCCTATCGGCATTTTTTGAAATTGAACTTTAAAATTTTATTTCAAGAAAATACTGGCATAAAGAAAATTTTTTGCAAAAACCGCAAACGAATCGACCAATTTTTCCATGTTTTATAATCATTTGAAATTTCGGACGCTAAACTTTAATGCCCCCTATCTCCTTGGAATACGTCTGGGACCCTTAGTCTCCTATTTAATATTATTTGTCTTTAAGTGTACTATAACCTCTTAAAGTTCTGCCCATCTTTTATGAATCACCCTGTATAGAGAATTATAAACCTAATAAAAACCACACAATGTATTTAAAAACTATTGTTAATAAAATTTAAAAGCATACAATATATTCTATTAGCTAACTTATTTAAACTAAACTAAGAATTTAAATAATTCTAGAACTTTGATAATAGATAGCATATAGCTATATGCTATAAAACAAAATAAATTCAGTAATAATTAATATAAATAATTATTAAAAATAATATAAAAATTATTTTTTAATCAATTATATACAAGATATTTATAAAATGAACAGGAAATAAAAAACATGTGGAAGTATATAGAAGGTTAAATGATACTTAAATTCCCATTACATAAAAAGCACAAATATAGAGTGTGGATTATTTTCAGACATCCATAAAAATCCAAAAAGTATGAATGTGGGACATTCAAAAACATTAAACCGATAATAAATATTAAAAAGAATAGAGGAATAATAATAAAAATAATTACCCAATTTTAATGCATACAGTATAACTATATTTATATTAAACATACATATATGTATACTATTCACTATAAGAATGGCATACTATTAGTAATTAATATGATAGTGTCCTTAGTAAATTAAAATTTAATAACAAATAATTGTAAATTAGATAAATCAATAATTAAGCTAATTAAAATATTAATGAAATTCTCCAATTACATATAAAATATCAAATCAACATCCATATAAAATACGTAACAAAAATATAGTAATAATACAGAAGCCCCCTTTTTTTTATAATTAACCATTGCGTATTATCCAGACAACACCACCCTCCTTCGTACTCTAACATCTACCCACCCAACCAACCTATAATATTTTTTTTATATTATTTTACAATTTTTAATTTTTTATAGATATTTTTTAATTTTATAATTTTTTTGTAATTTTGTTTACGCATGTGTTAATTTGTTTTAATAGATCATGTAAGAAAAGTACTAATTGTATATTAATGAATATATGAATTTTTTTGGAAAAACATGATTTAATGCATCATAAATTAGTTTTTTAATATTATTGTTAATTAGAGGAGAAGAACATAAACATTTTATTCTATATAAATGATTAAGTATTATATTCCGAAATACAGAATGATGTAGACAAGATTTAAAATTTGTAAATGTATAAACTGTGAATTTAAATTCTTTACGTTTGTCATATAAATCTGTGATTGTTTTATTGTCTTTTATTGTAATTTTAAGATCTAAGAAGTTAATTGTATTGTTAGATAAAAGGTTTTCCGTTATTTCCAAATTAGTGGGATAATCAACTGGAAATCGAGTAATTGCAGATTGATCAGTATCAATTAAAATGATGTCATCAATATAACGATATAAATGTAGATTATTATTAATAAAATTACGTTCATAATGATATAAGTATAAGTCTGAGAGTAAACTGGAAGTACAACCGCCTTGTGGTATACCGACATGCTGTAAATATAAAGTATTATCTTGCAATATATAATTATTATAGATAATGAAGTTAGTTAAAGATTTAAAATATGCAAAATCTATATAAGATTATATATATATATATATATATATATATATATATGTGTGTGTGTGTGTGTGTGTGTGTGTGTGTGTGTTTTCCTTCTAATTTATTAAAAAGACAAATATAGATCATGTAAAAATAAAATTATTAAAAAAAAATCATTTTATTTGTTTTAAATGTCATAATACTAGGTGGAGACGAAAGGGTTCCATGATGCCAGTTGCAACAGATATGTTACGACTAGTTAAGAGTTGAATGGAATTGTTTCGGCAATTTACGATTATATATATTTTTTTCTGTAAAATTTCGTGTATTATAAGGATCTGTTGTATAGGAAAGGTAATTATAATATCATTAAAACCTTCTCACTGCTGCGAACCGATATATCCGTTCTCGAAACTAATAGATTTAACTGTAATAGAAGCATTATTTAAATTTACATAATTCTACAGATATAATCCAGTTTTTAAAAATTCAGTTATGATTAATACTCTCAAGGCTTACATGCCTATGTGTAATAAAATATTTTACTTCATGCTGGAAAAAACATCTTTTTTTTTTTTTTAAATATTAAAAACATTACAATTTTGTATTTTTGCTTACCCGTCAAAGGGCCTTATCTCCGCTGCAAACTCGTATATCAGTTCACTAAACAGTAGTTTTCACTGCAATAGTGGCATTATTTAAATTAATATAATTTTACATAATAATACATTTATATAACATACAGATTTCAAAAGTTAAGTTATGATTAATACTCTCAATGATTATATTCCTATACGTAACAAAACTATAGAAAGAGAAAACTATCGAAGAGATGTTATAAAAAACATCTCTGATTAGCATTTAAAATAATTACAGAGAAAACGACATTACAATTTTGCCCTGTTGCTCGGCATTTAGGGGGTTAACGTATGTTTTTAAGAAATAAATACAATTTTGTAATATAAACATCTTGTTGAAAATAATAGGATTTCCAAATAAAGAAAAAATGTACATTAATTTTTAAATAACAAAAATTGTATTCCGGAATTTAGATGCAATATAAATTAGTTTGTAAATTCATTTTAATACCTGCCATTATCTGCTTAGTTATACATTTAATGAAAAGCATCTTCTTGTTTAATAGCTAGCTTTACATTTAAAGTATACTTATATAATACTCTATTTTTATATTTATTCCTTTTTATACTTGACCATTCTAATATCGAAGACGATGCTGGGATACGTGAGTTGATAACCAAAATTCTCTTCCTGGAGGATACATAAATGTTAATACTTATTCTTTGTTCAACTAGTTTATCCATAATCTATTTACCTTCATTTAATTATACTAAGCTATGTTATATATATATATATATATATATATATATATATATATATATATATATATATATATATATATATATATATATATATATGTGTATATATATATATATATATATATATATATATATATATATATATATATATATATATATATATATATATATATATATATATATATATATATGTATATATATATATATATATATATATATATATATACATATACATATATATTTACATGCACACACACACACATATATATATGCATTAAAATTTGGTTTTTAAATTTAGAAAAAGTATGTGAAATATTATAAATACACAAAGAGCTTAATTTTAATAAAAATAAATATTATTTTGAAAATACGTGACAGTTTTTAACAAATATATAAAATTAAAATTAAAACTCCATTAAAAAAAAATTAGATTGTTCAAATGTGTCATCTTACATAAATAATTTTCTTAAGTTTATTTTTAACGTTTTATAAATTATATGTTCCCCTCTCATACACAAAGTGTTAGTAAATTACAATCATTTAAATGGCTGATAGATGAATATGTGAAATTTCAAACTGAATATAAAAACCATATGTTACAATAGATACTCCATAATGCTACAAATATAAATTTCTCAATGTACTGGTCAATACAATTTAAAGTAATTTCACAATGATTATGAATGATAAAAAGTAATTATATTTTGGTTGATAAACTACATTGAACGAAACCTCATATTTAGCATAATGATTTATAAAAGGGAATGGCAGTTTTAAAAAGTATTTATAAATAATCCTAACTTATATCGAATATTTCCAACTGAGCGAAAAAATGATCATGCCGGGAATCGAACCCAGATCCTTGGCTTACAGGGCCAATGCTCTACCGTTTAAGCTAACTAGGCTGACAACCGGTGAGCATATTTCGCTCAGAAAACCTTATTGGTAATAACATCTGGTTTGTTAAGTAGACAGCTCAACAGTTTATACCACAGGTAAAGGAACTCCACATATACAGTGAGTAGAGATCAACATATTTCGCTCAGATCGGAATATGTGCACTGGTTGTTGGTCCAGTTAGCTTAAACGTTAGAGCATTGGCCAAGGATATGTGTTCGATACCCAGCCTGGATATTTTTTCGGTCAGTTGGAAACATTCAATCCGTATAATAACTTTACTAATCAGTTTTATTGCGTTAAAATAATAATCCTAATTTAATCAATTCTTAAAAAAAAAAAACAATTTTGTAAGAAATCTAGACAATTGTTATGGTTTCACATTGACATGTAACATGTACTTCAATTTCTCAATATTTTCTGTTTTGATATTATCCCTAAATCGTATATAGGTATTACAAAAAAAAAAAAAAAAAAAAAAAAAAAAAAAAAAAAAAAAAAAAAATTCTAAAAAAGTTTTTCGCAAAAATTTGTCATTTAAAATTAGGCTTCTTAAAATTATGAACTTTTTTTTGGTAAGCTACGGTAAACAAAATAGTTAATTGTGCATTATGATTATATAAAAAATAATAAGTATTGAATTAATCATGTAGCATAACCAGAAAATATCCTGCTTATATTAAAATTTTCTCTTGATAAAATTAATGCTTTTAAATAAATTTATCGAAAACAAGTTCTACAAAATTACCATTTCATATTATGAAGATTTTACGTTGCATTTATGATTTTAGTAAGAGATGTCAAAAATACTTATATTATACAAATTATGTATTTTTAAATTTGAATAGTAAGTGAATTCAAAACTACTTAAAACACTTCATTAAAAAAATTTAATATTCTATATTATTTTTTATTAACTTTTAGAATAACGTGGGATATATGTAGAGAGATTCAACACTAAAGTAACGATCAAGTTTGTGTATAGTGTAGGATATGTCTGTTAGAAGTTAATTTAATAACGCTGTCTATTATGACTGATAGATATATATATATAGCATTACTGATGTCGGTGTACTATTTAACAAATGTTTAAAAAATCTATCAAAAAAATAAATTTTATGTTAATATTTTTATAATTAAAAACGCTTCGCTAACTATATAAAACCTTAAGTTAAAACAAAAAAGGTAATTACATACATACATATGCACACACACGCACACACACATTATATATATACATATATATATATATATGAGTATAATTTGTTAAAAATTTCATTATTTCTCTCATAATTTTATTCATTCCCACATAAAAATACTTTTTTCTACTACGACCGAACATGAATATTCATTTATTAAGTTCACTGTTCTATGCCAACTATCTTAGAATTCACGTGTTAAAATTATTTCATTTCCAATTTTATTTGACATTTTTTTCTTTTTCCTTTACATATGCTGGTTAGTTGGTGACTTTCTGTTAGCTGTCGAATGCAGTTCACTCCAGTTTTTAAATTTTTCACTATGTTCAGTCGTTCAATTACTTAAAATGTTTAGAAATCGATTCGAGTAAAAGAATGTCACATATTTACTTTTTTGATAAAACTTTGTAAATCATTATGCGTATTTTTTTTCAATCTGTTCCGGCAGAATTATCTTGAACTTTAAATTTTAAGACTTTATTTTTTAACCAACTACAACTTTAAATTTCTATTTATGTACTGCATGAATAAATGGAATAAGTGTGGTGAATGTCAGATAACAGCATGTTTATCAGAGACTTCTGATTGATAGCAATAGATGCCAGCCTCTCAGTGCCTGTTGCAGTACTCGTAGTATAAAAATATGTTAATAAATACTGTTTTCATACGTGAAGGTACTTCTTTTATTTCGTGGAATCATCCTAGTAAATTTCCATTTATCGACTTAAGCTAAGATATGACTCGACAAATTTTATATACATTAACTTCGCGCGTCACATTGCAATGCTTTATTGTGACGTTATTAAGATCATGCTACTTTTATATTTGTGTCACGATATTGGATCATTGAGATTATATGACAATCTGTTTTATTATAGAAATCTGCCGTATTATTACAATCAATTTTTCTAAATTATCTCTTTCGGTGAAGCTCTCCCATTTGTGTAAACATTTTTATCAAATTCACAAAAAATCACTAAAATACTTTCACTCTTAAAAAAAAAAGGAAATCAATTTGTTCTTCTTTGATTGACTAGCGTATATTTTCTATTCTTAAGAAATGTCTTTGGGAAATAATTTCTATTTTAAAGATACAGACTTCAAAATTAGAAACAACCATAGTACTGAAGCAATCCAATAAACAAATATGAAGCTTCACAGGAAAGAGCAAATGAAAACTTTTCTTAAGTTTCAACTTTACAACACAAAGTCAATACACAAAGTTAGATAGGCGAAACGATGAATGATTTATGTTTTAAGGGTTGATCAGTTTCAGAAAATCATTACATATACATAAATATATTCTTTACATATGTTTAACATTTTACATAATTAAAGCAATGTTATATTTTAGATATTAACTGTAATCGTCATATTGCATTGCTTTATTGTTATATTAACGAACAAAGAATCGATAGATAAACTATTGTTGCGTGGAAAATTATATATTTAAATAAAAAACTGTAATTCTATTATTATTTTTTTTTATTTTGCTTAGCGTTATTATAAATAATTTATAATTATCTTAAATTCTTAATTAATTACCTTCACAATATTTAATATTTATTAATGAAATTCTCATAGAGTATTGAAACATAACATAAAAATCTAAAAATCTATTTTAGAAATCAATATTCAAAACCAGAAGAGAAGAGATTGAAATTCCTAATAATTTATTAAGGTTTCTATCCTATGTTTTCCCAGAAAACCTCTCTTTTTCTATTGATAGCATGCGATTTTACTTACTGATTTTCCCATTGTGTATGACCTGGACTCTGTACGAATGGGAAGTATTTCCAATTCCTGAAATACTGTAACTTTTCCGAATATTTATTATTAAACTTCTTTGAAATTCCGGCGCAGTTTCTTTGTGTATCACTGAATGTAATAGATTTTCGAAATACAATAGGTAAACCGAAGTTTCTTTTACGCAAATAAATATTTTACGTTCCTGGAAAATCAAATATGTTGCATTTGTACCTTAGCTAACAGAATATATTTTTTTCATTGATTTATTTTTGTTATTTGACATAGTCTCCGACAATGGAAAAATATAAGATATCTTTACGTCTTAATCCTAAGAATAGTACATTTCTGACCGTTCTTATTTATACCTTATGCAAACGGATTTAAGAACTCATTCAAATAGATGGTTGTTCGCAATTCATTCAGAATAATAAAAAAAATGCAATTTAACAAATTACAACAAATATTTGTAAAATAAGTTTTTCAAAGACTAAAATTTAAGACATAAAAAATCGCACGGAGTTGATCATGCATTACGTACGCCATGAATTAAACATTAGTAGTGTTATTACATGTAAAAATTGCAAGCGACAAAAATCGCCTGCGACTCGTGAGATTTCCTAAAGCTTGCGTGTTATCCACCTGAAACTTACGTATTATCGAAGCATTTCATTGGCTGTTCGGGAAAAGGCTTTTACATCGACAAATTTCCAAGAAATCTGACGACCCATTTTAAAAGAAATTTCATTCTTATACTTCTAAACATCCCACAATATTACTTTTTACACCGTTGTATAGAGAAAAAAAATGTACTTTTAAATGCAATTTGTTTGAAAGCTGTATCTTAATTCGTTTCTAACTTATTAATTTTATTGTACTTTTTATTACTTTTATGGCGTAGTGGCAACAGATATATCCATCTCTGTTGAAAGTAAAGGGAAATACAGATTACTGTATAGACCAATCAGAAAACGAATAAAATGCGGATTCAACCAGTAAAACGCCTCAGATGTGTTTTTGATTTCCTACCCTGACAGAGAACAATAACCATTTTTCAAATGGTTAAGGTTTTAAAATTCTCATACCCAAAAATCATCCTTTATTTTTAAAATAGTAACAAATTAACACTATATGAAATGTTACATGATAGTTTAGCCGCGCTGTTTTTCCTCTACCCGGAATAATATTTTTGTATTGGGGTATTGGAAACGCAGTCGAGGAGTAGTCTGCCACGCTACAGATCACGAGTTCGGCTCCCGGCTAGGCAAGGTTCCCTCAATGTTACAACCCTTTGGAGTCGATAAAATGAGTTCCGAGCTTTCTAGAGAACTAAACACCAAGGGTCTGGCGTTGGGCTGACAACCCGGCTGAGGCACATCCTGCATAAAACCTCGGGGCCCATATTCAAGTAAACAGATTTACACACTGTAGGCCCTGATACTTCATGGATCGTACTGACACGGGTTTAGTTTTTTTCTATTGGACTATAGACTCACTTATATATGTTCTCTAGTGTTTTTAGTGTGAGCATCACATTAAACTTTTAACCGGTATGTGGCAAGAGAGACCTCTCTATTCTATTTTCTTTTAATTTTCCAAGGTATGTTTGAATCTCTTGCAGTCTACGGTTACTTGATTTATCTGTAGGTTTATGTAACTTAGGTTGCATTGTTTAATATACAGCGTATAAAAGGTGTGTGAATTTGGATTTGCATCGGGTTCACCTCTAGAGTGCGAGTTTGACATTGCGTCTAAGGAAACATAGTGGGTATGTCCGCCACGTGCAGTAAGAGTGAAGGCGGAGTTAGAAGCACTTGCCTTTGGTGAGAAGATTTTGCAATTTCATTTGAGAAAATAAAATTTTCTCGACAGCCACGGTTTGTTAACGTTAATGCACTAAAGATTTAATGAATATTTATTTGTAGCTGAAGGCAACATATTACTTTGAGTCAGTTTTTATCGGCATAAAGAATCGAATTCCTTTAAGTATGTTGAAGTTTGGATTATTGTATATTTCTTAGCTGTTGAATTAGTGCTTTATGTTATTTGTACAGAGTTTAGAATATACACTGGTGTGTAAAAATTAAGGACGAAATGAAGAAATTAACATAGCAGCAGCACAAAAAGGCAGAACGGATTTGCGTCATTTTTTGAAATTCTGTTCACTTTTTCCGTATTCTTATAAATCTAGGACATTGCGGTTCAATGTGTATCGATTTGCAGAATTTCTGTATTCCGTCCTTAATTTTTCCACACCAGTGTATTTGGAAGATACTTTTTCACACCCTGCCTAATTAGCTTAAACAAATGTGTTTTAAAACTTTTATCTAACTACGAGTGAGTTACTAAGTAGCGGCCATGCCGGTGGCGTTACACCTTAAATACATAGAAAATAAATATTTTATTTTTTTTTGTGACGCATTTAATGTTAGAAGCTGTCTTCAGTGATGTAACCCTCGAATTTGTATGTTATATTTTTAAAAACTATGCAATTGAAGCTAGATTTGAGGATTCCGTTACCTTCAGCAGAGTATCGGGGCGTGCTACACACGCTCACGTCTGTTTTTGCAAACGAAACTCGATTTTGTATCATTTTAACGGAAATTCGTCCAAAAGAACTAGGTTTGGGGAAATATCATAGCCATCGACAATGATAATTTCCATTTTTTTTTTTTTTTTTGTAACTCGTTTTCCTCTGCCCATCGTTTGCATATCTGTCTGTCATCAATATGCCCGCGCTGCATCTCCCGTAAATATGATCAGATTATCAAGCAATTATTATATTATATCATTGTTTACTATAGAGTATTTTGTTTTGAAAATGAAATGTGTACCATTTGTAGTAAGTTTACATACAATATAGTTTTATTACATATGTTCTAAAGAGAAAAACTGTTTGTCCTGTATTTTGTTGATATTAAGATATTTAAAACATAATAATATTGATATGCATCACTCAGAAAGAATAGAAAATGTTTTCTCATCGGTATAGGAAAAAGTGTCGTTTATAGATCGTTTACACAATTGCAGAAAATAATTTCATTTTATTATGATTTATAAAAAATACGTGTGATATTTTAATGATTTTATGCTTCAGACATAATTAAACTTATAAATATCACTGCTATGCATTTCAGCAAAATTTTATATATTATGAAGCGCATAGCATTTGTTTTCCATTTACAGGGCACACAAAATTATTCAGTTACAGGTATGACTGAGATCGAAAATTGATGAAATACATTTTACACTGTACTATGAATTTTTAATCATTTATAATTTTGAGATACATTAGGCGGCATATAAAAATTGTTAAGATATATTAATATTATATAAATAATTATATATAGATTATAAATATAGATTATATAAATAATTAAATTTTACATATAGCAAAATTAACAATATTTAGTTAAATGACACTTGTAAGTAAAATGACTCAATCAACAATAATTTTCCTCCTATAAACAGTAAAAAGGTAAGTAAACTTTGTATTTTATATTTATTTTTTAAGTAAATTCATAGTTTTATGTGTATATAAGTTTACAGTTTATTTACTAATGGTAAATCAACAGCATTTATTTTAACTGAATAACACATGAAAAATTGTTTTAGCCATGATTTTAATTCAAATACTACGTATAGTACTCAGAATGCAACTATACGTCGTATAATATAGATTTAAAATAATTCCATTAAGAGTTGAGCACAAATGAAAATTTTTCGCTATTGACTTACTATATTGTATAAGTAATCGTTTACATAAGATACAGAAAGGAACATATACAATATATCCCATGTTTTTAAACTATCAGTTTTCAATAAAACAAATAATAAATGAAAAATAATAGTAGGTACAAGAACTAAAAACTTATAGAACTTATAGATCTAACGCATAGATATAGACAGACAGACAGATTGGTAACAGGGCATTATAATTAAACACATACGAAAGAAGAAATTACAAAAACATATATATATATATAAATATCGGAAAAATAGAACGCCAGAAAATATAAATCCTTCAGAACGAAAAATGACAATTCTAGCAGTTATTATAAAAATAATTATGATTAATAAACATTTGCATTTTCCCATATTCATTTAAAAAATAAAGAAAAATCATTCATCAAACCTTTATTATGAAACACATTGGGACACTTCCAAAAATATTTAACGAATCTTCAGTGTTTAACATGATTAAATATATATAGGGGAGAGTAGCCATATTTGGACCGCCGCTTTAATTGGACCGTTGCCATTCTGCCGTTAATTACCGGAAGAAACTCCATCTACCGATGAAATTCTACTCGTCAGAATTAGTCACTCATGATTAGAAGAAGCAACCGCCTACCACGTGCTGTTTTCAGACAATTAAAAAAACCCCTAAAGTTAGCTGTTTTCATCTAATTTTTTCCTACTAAACGTAAGTGAATATTTTAAAACTAAGGTAAGTTGTTACGTTTTCACATACATATATGAATTCATCTGTTTATTGCGCATATTTTTCACGCGGATTTGTTTGATTTCGTTTTTGCTCTTGGTCTTGAAATCAACTGTTTTAAAAATGGCGCAGTTGCCGTAATTGGGCCAATTTCAGTTGCTTAAATTGGACCAGATATGCGATCATAAATTTGAAAAGTAAGTAATGAATTTCGAGGACGGTACGCTTTGTACACTGTTTTTTCATATTTTATAATGGAATACTATCTCCATGCAATTTTTTTTGTATATCTGGATTAATTTTTTTTGTACAGTTTAGGCCTATATAAACATAAAAATATTTTACATGTCTATGTTATAAATTTTGTTTGCAATGTCTTTTATCTTGTACGTAATTGTATTTATTTTCTTTGAATTCTTTATTCCTACGGCATATTTGATTTACAGAGTTGAATTCAAACATTTTCCTCCTGCAGCATATTTGTGATGGAAGACTTTGCAGTTTTGGAGAGTGGAATTATACTTTTTTGCCATTAAAACGCATAAAATCTCAAACCTTGTTGAAAATGTTGAAAAAGACATAGACAAACTGTCTGGAAGAAAAATACCCGTGACAGCAAAAGCTGTTAAAGATATAGGAAACAAAAAGCAGACAGTAAGTTGTGAAGAAATTGACCTGCAACAAGGCTGCAGTTACAATTCTTCCCCAAAATCAAGAAAATCATTAGAAATGTTATTTCCCTTGCTAAATTCAGTTAAATCAAAGTACAGAGGGAGCCAAAAAACAGTTGTTAACAACATCGCCATATAAACTAAACCTTGGAATGAAAAAAAAAAAAAAAAAAAAAGACAAGAAGGAAGATTTCGCAGCACAAAAGAAATTGGAACATGGAGTTTTGAAAAATAGGCGTTATGCAATTAGCAAGAAAATGATGGAAGAGAAGAACTACAAACATAATGTAAAGAAAACTTATGTTGCAAAAAAAGTATGATAATTCAGAATCTAAATAGAAAAAATCTAGATAGTGATGATTGGATTTGCCTAATTTGTAAGAAAAATTATATAGCAAAAATGACTCAGTGTTCAGATTGCCATATACGGTTCCATGTTGTGTGCGCTGGAAAACAAAAACAATAAAGAAAATTCATATATAAGCTTTGCATCACTCCTTACATGATATTCAAGTAACTGACAATTAGTTCCATAATTTCTATTCTTAATTACTGATAACTTATACATTTTGATTTAAAACAATTACTCTTATTTTCAGATATTTGATTTCATTATATTTCATTGCTGTTATTTTGCTTCATTGTTTCATTAATCGCAAACTTTGCTTTTAATAAAAGTATTTATATTTCCTAGTCATTAAAACAACCTAATATTATTTGGTCCAATTTAGGAGACTGGGGGTCCAATTTAGGGGACCATTTGCTGAATTTGGACCACTTTTGACAAATTTTTCAAATTAAAATAAAATTTCAGATTTTCAAAAAGAAATTTATCTAAATATTTATTTATTTAATATATTAATAGATTGAGCCTGTGTAATTATCTTTTGCAGATATTCAAAAAATTAAGGGAGTTACACTTGAAAATAAGTGAAGTGGTCCAAATTAGGCTACTCTCCCCTCTATATATATAAATAAAAAATTTAGAAAATGCATAACACATTTGGAGACCAGATTTCAGCAATTACCGTGCACAGTCGGAAAAGTAGTCCAAATCCTCCGAGCAGCCCTGTATTTAATCTACAGAATTTGTACACATTCTACACACTAGACTAAAACTTACTTTAGTAAGAAAATCCATGATACGTTGAAAATTCACATTGCGAAATTTTTACCACTATGCGGAAATATACTTGAATTCTTATGTACAGCCCTGTATATTATCAAAAATTTTTTATATGGGTAATATTCAGCTAATATTTAATCCAAATTAAACCTTGGTTAAAACTACTGAACTCACACTTCTACATATTATCGGCAATACTAGACCATATGTCAAGCTGGCTGGAAAGCTCTGTATATGTTTTTATTTATATTATGCAAATATCTCTTAGTATGATAAATATGGTTCAATTTGAAAATGCAAATCTCAATTTTAAGCCATTCACGCTGATAATCAGCAGAGCTTACGAAATATTTTGTTTAACTTTGTATATGATCTATAGCATTTATACGCATCACAAGGAAATCAACAATTTGGTTAAACTTAAACACGCATACAATTAAAGAAATTGCATTTCTAAACAATTATCGCTAGTAGGCAGTATTTCAGATACATTACTCTATCTGAATATTTTGTATGTCCCTGTAAATTAACTATAAATAAAATGCATATCATGTTATGCTACGCGTATGCTGTAGTAACCCTAAGGAATGTATATTAATTTCATTATTTTTAAAATAGCGTAATATAAGTAAAATACCTTGAAAACAGTTTTTCATCGTAGACCATGTAGACTATTATGTAACGGAATTATTTTGCGTAGTTTTATAAATAGTAAAGGCTTTGCACCCAATATTCCATAGAATATATGTGCACTTTATAATTGCATATCAGTTTCATTATGTTTTAAATAGTCTAACATCATTAAAATGAACTTGAAACTATATTTTCTATTTGAGTGTAATGAAACGGAATACTCTGACCAGCCCTGTAAATGAACTATATATGCTACACACTTCATATTCAATATCGATCGTGTTTTAGTAAAGATCAAAACATACCAAAAATTCAGGGCGATCAAACTATATTTACGACAGTTAGAGATTGTGAAGTTGGACAGCCAGACAGACAAACCGAAGTCATAAACACTTTTTAACTTTGTTGGAAGGTGTTAAAAAGTACTAAAACATTTATAACCCGTAGAATTTTAGATAGGATATATAACTAATATAAAATATAATAACATTGCATTTTTCATTGTTTTTTTTTAATCCTTTGTCTAGTTTCTTCACCTACTGTCGAACTTAATAACCAAATTTTGAAAAAATAGTCAATTAGAATAAATAAATTTTCATTTTAAAAGGAAATCCATGCCTTCACCACAACATAAATTGTTCTCTCTATATTATGTACATTAGGAAATGTCAATAATTAGTGACAAGAATTATTGATTTGAAACCGATAATAATCTTTTTTTTTTAATAAGTTCTCATGTTTTGCGGAAATGTCAATTTTTCAGATAATTTTGACTATTTTTCACTTTAAAAAGATCATACTCGTAATATTTTAGATAGGTAAAATAATTAAAGTAAAATACTATAATATTACATTTTTAATACATTTTAAAATCCTTTGACTATTAACACACTGACTACATTGTCAACCGTAGAACTGTATAACCAAATTTTGAGAAAATATTCAGTTGGAATAAATAAATTTTCATTTCAAAAGAAAATCAATGCCTTCTCCACAACAGAAATTGCTCTCTGTTTCAGAAATATTTTCTGTAAATAGAAGATGAATTAGATTTGTTACAAAGTTGAGGTGATAGATTTCTCATGCAAGGTAATCAATATCATTCTCGAATTTGTAGCAAATCCGAAATAAGAATATTAGTTTAAATTTCAGTATGGAAATAAACTGACACTTTTAAGAAGGAAATGTGTATGCAGAAGTTCGCAGCCACTTCTAAATTATTGAGTAGAATGGATGATATAACTTTACAAGCTGTATATAATCATTAAAATATGAAATATATCTTATAGGTGCACTGTAAAAAGCAACAGTTATTTATAAATCTATGAAAATAAAATATACAGTCAACCTGGGTAACTTTGTCTCATTCCTTCCCTGTTCTTTTCTTTAAATACACAAAAAATACTAAAATTTTAATTTAAACAATTTAAAAAAAATTTTTACCGGTTTCCTGGTATCAATTTTAAATTTAAAATTCACTTTTAATATTTTTAAAGAATAGTTGCAAAATTATATATTTTTTAAAAGTGGTACAAAGGCTTGGGGTGACTTTCTCTCATAAATAAAAAATCATAAAATACCCGTTAAAAACTTTTTTAAGATAATGGAAACCCACTATTATGATAGAGTAATAAACAAAAACTATGTCGATTCGATATTTAAAAAACACAATTTTTGTATGAAAATAAGAAGGAAAAAGAAATTTTATACTAAACTCAGTGTAATTTTTAAAAATCCTTCGGTTAGTTTTAATGTCTACCTTAGAACTAATTCTTTAACCGAATTTTGAGAAAATATACAATGGAACTAAATAAATTTTCATTTCACAAGAAAATCAATGCCTTCACCACAACATAAATTGCTCTCTGTTTCAGAATTACTTTCTGTAAATAGAACATGAATTAGATTAGTTACAAAGTTGACAAAATAGATTTTTCAAGTAAGGTAATCAATATCATTCATGAATATGTAGGAAATCCGAAGTGAGAGTATTAGTTTAAATTCCAGTATAGAAATAAATTGACTTTATTGAGAAGGAAATTTCTATGCAGAAGTTATGTTCGCATGTCACTTCTTAATTATCGAATAGAGTGAAGGATATATCTTTACAAGCTGATATATAACTATTAAAAGAAAAAACATATAAGTAAAAAGTGACAGTTATTTATAAATCTAGGGAAATATAATATACAATCAACGTGGGTAACGTTGTCTCATTCTTTCTCTTTTGTTTTCTTTAAAGATGGAAAAATTATTGAAATTTTCATTTAAACAATTTATAAGTATTTTTTTCTAATTTCAAGAGGTCAATTGTAAATTTTAAATTTCACGCTTAATATATTTACCTCATTAAGCGCCGCTATATATATTAACGATTTTTTTTATGGAATCATTGCTTTTTCTTAATGAACAGGATATCTTTAAAGTACTTCTCAAAAAACAATTTCAAAATAATTTCATTATTTATGAAAAACAGTATGTTCCCGAGATGGGAGCAATAGAGCTTAATGGAGGGTAATTTTTTTACCAAAATATATTTTTGTCTCCGTGTAGTTAAAACAGTTATTTTTCAATTCTTTAAAAATAAAAAGGACTATATCATTCTCAACCAGACATTGTATGAAAAATTCAGAAAAATTACATCTACAATTATAATAAACATCTACATTTATAATTAAAAAAAAAAAAATCCATTTTCCTGTTCATAAGATTTTTCATTGTATAGCTCATTATTTTTTATCATTACATCAACTTTTCTGTCTATTTTACATGATGGACAAATGTACCAAATTCCCCAATCTTTATGCAGCATTACATCGAACTTTTTACAGTAAACTAGAGTATTTTTTTACATACTTTACACTTAGATTGTTTTCCTAAATTTTCTAGAAAATGGTTCACGGCAGGTTTCTCGAATAGTTCAAATGGTCCGAAAATGCCTATTCCTCATTTCTAATAATAATGATAAAGACACACACACACACACAAAAAAAAATATCAATATAAATTTCATGCTTTGTAGGATTTGGGATGAATGCAGTTAATTCAAGTACAGTTCTTGATCCCAATGGTAATGTATTAGTTGAATTTTGTTCTTTAACAACATACACATGTAGATTATAAGGAGAGTCTGATGAGTCAAGAACCAATATTTTGTATCCAAATTTTATTGGTTTTAAACGCATGCACATCTTCGCAGAATGACGTCCTGTATAAGGAATCATTTTTTCCTCCACACAGAAATTTTCAGAAAGTACTCCAAATTGTTGAAGTTTTGTACAAAATGTATCAATAAATTGACGTACTTTGCCGCTCTTGTCTGTTTTGTCAATTGACTCATTGGTACAGAGATGAATATATTGTTTTATGATATGGAGTCTTTGTCGGCTCATAGGTTTGTTAATAAAATGTATGACATTCTTCTCATTTGCTCCAGTGCATGTTTTCTTGAGGCAGAGAATGAAATCCAGAAAATAATATTATTAATACTGTTCTTTTTCTGTCAAAGAAAATCCCAAATCATTGTTTTGACAAGCGTAACGTTTAGTTTTTGTCATAATGAAGTTAATAATTTCATCATCAATTAACATTTGAAATATTTCATACGGAGACCTCTATGCTATTTCTGGATAGTTTTCTTGTAATGTGAAAATGGGTTCATTTGATATAGAAAATATATACCAGCGTTTTGTCCAGTCAAAATTTTCTTTCTGATAATTCTTACAATTAGCTCGACTTTCGTTTTCCGAAATATTTTGTTTAACATTTTTTTTTTCTATTTTGTCTAGTTTTTTCTATATCACAATTTGAGGATTCGTCTGAAATTTTATCGATTATATCATGTCTGCGTTTTTTTTTTCTTTTTTAGATGCGTTCGTAATTATATAAATACGTAGCACCTATAGTCGTCGTTCAGTCCGTCCGTCTGCCTGTCGTCCGTCCGCATATAACAGAGTAAAAACTACCCAACCGAATGGTTTGAAATTCTAAATATATAATTGTTTCAAAATTTTGTCGGGTCATTTTATTTTTTTTTGAAAATCGGATGTATAGTTTAATTACAGTGGCAGTCAAATTTTTCCGTTACATTACGGCCAATGGGAATAAATTATTACTATTGCACTTTAATAATGTTACAGCCTTCCGAATGGTCTGAAATTTTAAATATGTAATTGCTGCACAATATTGTCGGGAAATTTGAATTTTTATGAAAATCGCATGTATAGTTTAATTACAGGCACAGTCAGAAATTTTTCGTTACTAGGGGGATCGGCCCCCTATCGCCAACCCCCGTCCAGACACCGCTGACTCTAAATGGACGCTAATTTGATCGGCTTTAAAAAGATTTCGAAAGATTGAATTATAATTTAAAAAACAGTGGCGATCTCCCTATAAACGAATTTCTATTCATTTCTCTTTGATCGGGGAATTTTAACGCCAAATCCGCTGCGGTACTACTTGATTATCCCGTCGACCAATTTCGCCAAATTATATAAATCGCCAAACCAGTCGCCAAATTATACAAATTGACATAATTTTATTTCAAATAACGAAAGAACAAATAAATTAGTAAAACATTAATAAAAATACAAATAAAACGCCGAAATAAAAATAACTTGATGACGTAGACACGTGTAACAACATTTCAAAATAAGCTAATATAAAAGGAATTAAGTAAACAGAGCCTTTGTCTCCTGGTATTTTTTAACAAAGCGAAAAGAAAGTTATTTTAAATGAGGCATTTTAAATTAATCGTTTTTAATCTGACGTAATTTTTACCAAGCTATTCTTTCTCTTTTAAATATTCACGTGAAAATACTTTTGTTAGAAATGAAATATTATTTGCGCTTTCTTAACAAAAGTAGTTGAAAAGATGCTCTCAAAATATCAAAAAACAGTTTTGCAATATTATTTTGTGTTCATTTTATGTAATAACAATAATGTGATGTAAATATGACGCAATTTCTCCTATTTAAGACTTCTAACGCATGTTAATGAATTTATTATTTTACAATATCCTTTCTCTTTTAAAATTCACGTGTATACTTTTTATGGCGTAATTTTTAGTAAGTTCCTGCTTTTTGTACATAATTATTTAATTCTAATTCCAAATGATTTTTTCTGTTTATAATAGTCATGTGTAAATGAATTTTTAATCTGAAGCAAACATTAATGTTTGCGCTGTTTATACATTTGGCAACAGTATAAATTAATACCATCTCTCTATTCTAAAAAAAAGTAACTACCGCTGTCACCGCCGCCGCCGGTTTTGAATTTTTTGTGACCGGAGGTCTTTCTTCGTTAATATTAAGAAAAATAATGCATACAAAAATATGAAAATCGGTAGTGTTATACAGAAATGTTAGATAAACACGCTGATGCAGACAGTTTTCAAATCGAAGAATTATTTTAAGAGATATTTAATGCTAAAGTTGGAAAAAATCGTTCCACTAAAAAAGTTTCATAGGAGCAAAAACTATACATCGGATTTTAATATGTTTTAGATCATTTTATGCGTTATAATTTCGCGGTGTGCAGAATTAATTAATTTTTTTAATTTGACTCATTTTTCGAGGTTTTATATCTATTTTAAATTCAAATTTTCAGTATTTCGAGAGAGATTTTTTAGAGATTTTAGAAAGAGATATTAATTTAAACTGTTGCCAACCGTTTAAACAGCGGAAACAATAATGTTTGCTTAAAAAAAAAAAAAAAAAAAAAAAAAAAAAAAAAAAAAAAAATTTATACGTGCAATAAATTAAAAAATTATTTACACGTGACTATTATAAACAGAAAAAAACATTTAGAATTAGAATTAAATAATTATGTACAAAAAGCAGGAACTTATTAAAAATTACGCCATAAAAAGTATATTTACACGTGAAATTTAAGAGAGAAAGGAATTTGTAAAATAATACATTTATTAACATGCGTTAGAAGCCTTAAATAGGAGAAATTACGTCATATTTACGTCACATTACAGTTATTACATAAAATGAACACAAAATAATATTGCAAAACGGTTTAAATTTACAAATTGCGCTAGACATTTATTTGATATTTTGAGAGGATACTTTTCAACTATTTTTCTTAGGAAAGCGCAAATAATATTTTATTTCTAACACAAGTATTGTCACGTGAATATTAAAAAGAGAAAGAATAGTTTGGTCAAAATTACATCAGATTAAAAACGATTAATTTAAAATGTCTCATTTAAAAGAACTTTCTTTTCGCTTTGTTAAAAAATACCGGGAGACAAAGACTGGTTATTTAATTCCTTTTATATTAGCTTATTTTGAAATGTTGTTACACGTGTCTACGTCCTCAAGTTATTTTTATTTCGACGTTTTATTTGTATTTTTATTAATGTTGTACGAATTTATTTGTTCTTTCGTTATTTAAAATAAAAATTACGTCAATTTGTATAATTTGGCGAGTGGTTTGGCGATTTATATAATTTGGCGAAGTTTGTCGACGGGATAATCAAGTAGTACCGCAGCGGATTTGGCGTTAAAATTTCCCCAATCAATGAGAGATGAATAGAAATCCGTTTATAGAAGAATCGCGACTGTTTTTTAAATTATAATTCAATCTTTCGAAATCTTTTTAAAGCCGATCACATTAGCGTGCATTTAGAGTCTGCGGTGTCTGGACAGGGGTTGGCGAGCGTAGCTCGTAGGGTGTTCGTAGGGCGCCCTAGTTTTCTAAAATAATGTAAAAAATATCTCTAGAAATGCTGAAAATTTGAATTTAAAATGGAAATAAGACCTCAAAAAATGAGTCAAAATAAAAAATTAATGCAATCTGCACTCCGGCATAAAATGATCTAAAAATGATTACACTGCCATGTATAGTTTTTGCTGCTATAAAACTTTTCTAGTGGAACGATTTTGTCCAACTTTAGCATAAAATATCTCTTAAAATAATTCCTCGATTTGAGAACTGTCTGCATCAGCGTGTTTATGAAACATTTCTGTATAAAACCACCGATTTTCATATTTTTGTAGGCATTATTTTCCTTAATATTAACGAAGAAAGACCTCCGGTCACAAAAAATTCAAAACCGGCGGCGGCTGCGACGGCGGCGGTGACAGCGGTAGTTACTTTTTTTTAGAATAGAGAGACATTACGGCCAAAGGGAAAAATTATTGCAAGTGCATTTTAATGATGTTACGGCCTTTCGAACAGAATAAATTTGATATGCACTTATGAAGTGATCTAAAATATACATTTAGTACAATATACTGTGCAAAAAATATTTATGAAACTACTTATGGTACGAACGCACCACATTTGCCACGTTTGACGAGCAATTTCCAACGTGTTTAATCAGTAAATCGCATACTTCTTCATTGATTTTTGATTTGGAATTTACGGGAGCTCAACCTCACCAGATATATCACAGGATAAATAATCGTATATATTGTTTTCTGTTACATCTTCTTCATCTGTTACAATTCCGAGATCATATGGCAAACAAACGATTTCCGGATCATCCGAATAATCAACTGAATCCCATTGTTCAAAATAATCCAAAGCTTGTGACACAGATAAAAATTTCACAGGCATATTTTCCTTAAAATGGAAATATATAATAAGAAAAAATAGAAAAGCCTGCTAAGTATACATCTTTTAGGAAAAAGAAGATATCTAATAAAGCAAGAAACAGATTTTAGGTGTAACACTTCCAAGGTAAGTTTGCTATGAATGAAAGAAAAACATTTCCAAAACTTCTATACAGACTGTTCTCGCGCTCATAATAAAAGCACCGTATTGGGTCTTCCTAATTTCTGGCGTTCCCTCTGACCTTGAAAACTAACGAAAGTGTCATTGCCCTCTTTACGGGAGCAACTCATTCTTTCATGAATTGTGATCAATCTATTACACTTCTTAACTACAGATTTATCTAGTATTAGATGAAATTCAGTTATAAACATATTTGAAATAAAAAATATAATTTTTATTAGTAAGTTATTTTTTTTTTAAACATTTCTTGCCGAAGCGGTCAAAAAGCTAAATTTCGTCTTTTTAAACACGTTTAAAAAATGGAAAATACAAATGAAACTTTTTTAAAAAATTACAGAAATCATCTCATATATTCAAAGTACAAATACCACAAACTTTTTGACAATATATAAAATATTCCTTTTAGAAAAAAATCCCAAATTAATGTTCTCAAAATGAGAAGAATGGCGCTTAATGGGTTGAACAATTAAAAAAGAAAAAATATATATATATACATATATATTTTTAGAGGGACAAAGTTACTTGTGGCTTGGGGTGACTTTGTTTCAATTAAAAAATCATGAAATAAGCCTTAAAAACTTTGTAAGGCAATGGAAACCAACTATTATTATAGAGTAATAAAATATAATAATAAAAAAAAATCTGTGTCAGTTCGAGATTTAAAAGACACAAATTCTGTATTAAAATAACAAGAAAAAAATAAATTTTATACAAAACTCAGCATCTTTTTTATTTATTTATTTTTTTTATGTATACAAACTCTACCTTAGAACGAACTCTATAACCAAATTTTGAAAATTATTCAACTGAAATAAATAAATTTACCTTTCAAAAGAAAATCAGTGCCTTCACCACAACAACCTATTTCAGAATTATTTTCTATAAATAGGACACGAATTAGATTAGCTACAAAGTCGCTGTGTTAGATTCCTCAACAAAGATAATCAATATCATTCTTGACTATAGAGGCACTGTAAAGTGAGAGCATTAGTTTCATCTCCAGTATGGAAATAAATTGATTTTATTAAGGAAGGAAATTTTACTATAGAAGATATATTTGCATGTCACTTCTAAATTATTCAATAGAATGAATGATTGATTTTTACGTAGCTGATATATAACCATTAAAGAGAGAATCATATCTAATATGTACACTGTAAAAAGCGTCAGATATTTTTAAATCTAGGGAAATATTATAAATCTAGGGAAATATTATAAATCTAGGGAAATATTATAAATCTAGGGAAACTGCCAACGGGGTGACTTTGTCTGATTTTTTTCCCCTCGTTGTCTTTAAAGATGCTAAAATTATAGAAATTCTCAATAGTATTTTTTAAGAATTGATTAAAAGTTCTATAATTGTAAGTGCTATAATTCCATGTTACAGGAAAATCAGGCAAATTTTATTTTGCCACTCCTGTGAAATTTACTTTTGTCCAGATGTGTCAATTTTCTCGTGGGTGAGCGATATCTTATAGGTACACTGTAAAAAGCGTCAGATATTTCTAAATCTAGGGAAATATAATATACCGTCAACGGGGTGACTTTGTCTGATTTTTTTTTCCATGTATTCTTTAAAGATAAATAAATTATTGAAATTTTCAATGGTATTTTTAAAGAATACTTTTAAAAAATATTTAAAGAGTAAATAAAAATATGTAAGAAAAATATGTACATAATCGCTCTTAACTTGGGTTAACATTGTTTCATAACTACAAAAACATAAAATAAGTCTTAAAAACTTTATAAGAAAATGGAAACCCACCATTATGATAGAGTAACAAAATATAATAAAAAAAAAAAAAACTATATCAATTGGAGATTTAAAAAACATAAATTTTACAGTACATATACATTTAACGTCCGAATTTAAAAACCATTAAAACACCAAATAAAATAAACTAAGACAGACTTCAGCACAGTTAAAAAATAAAATTTATAAAGGATATACTTAAAAACAATTAAAAATACAATATGTAAACGTTTCGATGAGCGACACGCAAGGCATAATCAGTACTAAAATATCCATTGCATTTCAAACGACAGAACAAATAAAGAACAGTTAAAATTAGTTATTTTAAAAACAAACACTATTCACTAGGGACAGAACGAGCATCATTCAAAGCCTGCGATCTCAATTCAGTGAACCAAACCTCAAGGAGCAATCTACCATGGTAGTTGTGTTGGTAGTACACAGTATTTTGATATCGGGTTGCAACAACTACCATGGTAGATTCCTACAGGCTTGGTTCACAGAATTGCGATCGCAGGCTTTGAATGATGCTCGTTCTGTCCCTAGTGAATATTGTTAACTGTTCTTGATTTGTTCTGTCGTTTGAAATGCAATGGATATTTTTGTGCTGATGATGCCCTGCGTGTCGCTTGGTGAAACGCTTACATATTGTATTTTTAATTGTTTTTAAGTTCATTCTTTGTAAATTTTATTTTTTAACTGTGCTCAAGTCTGTCTTAGTTTATTTTATTTGGTGTTTTAACATAAATGTTGTATTAAAATAACAAGATAAAAAGAAATTTTATACAAAAATCAGCATAGGTTTCTTAAATCCTTCGGCTAGTTTCAAATTCTACCTTAGAACTAACTCTATAACCGAATTTTGAGAAAATATTCAATGGAACTAAATAAATTTTCATTTCAAAAGAAAACCAATGCCTCCACCACAACATAAATTGCTCTCTATTTCAGAATTATTTTCTGTAAATAGAACATGAATTAGATTAGCTACAAAGTTGCCGTGTTAGACTTCTCAAGCCAAGTAATCAATATCATTCCTGATTAAAGAGGAACTCCAAAGTGAGAGCATTAGTTTCAATTCCAGTATGGAAATAAAGTGATTTTATTAAGAAAGAAATTTCACTGCAGAAGTTACATTTTCATGTCACGTCTTAATTATTGAATAAATTGAAGGATTTATTTTTACATATCTGATATGTAACCATAAAAGGGAGAAACATATCTTTTAGGTTCCATGTATAAAAGAGACATATTTTTCTTAATGTCTCTGTATGCCTTTAACCCCATAAAAAGATTTGCCCGGGCACCATATGTGCAATAAGACTGCTTGTTTCGTTACTAAATGCTTTTCGACACCACTAATTTTCATCTGTAATATTCACTTTAATTTAATGTCAGACATTTTTTATTATATAAGGTAAGTACCGCGCGAGCCGAAAGTTCGTCACAACTTTCAAATCTCATAAAAAAGGAAGAAATTATGATAAAGGAGTGCGGGTTGCAAGAAAGGGCTGACAAGGTACTCGATTTTTTTTTTTTTTTTTTTTTTTTTTTTTTTTTTTTTTTTTTTTTTAGCAGCCTAAAAATATTTAGTTAAAAATCATATGTAGAGTGCGCGGATGACCCGAAACACAATGAACAGGACAACAATACCCTCCCTTCATTTGTCCTTCCAATAAAAAATTTTCAACATGACCTTCAGAACATTCTACGACACAACTGATGTCCTGTTTATTGTGTTTCGGGTCGTCCGCGCCCTCTATATATGACTTTTTAACTAATATTTTTTTTTTTTTTTTGTTCCTAAAATAATCCGACTACCTTGTCCCTTTCTTGGAAACCGCACTCCTTTATCACAATTTCTTCCTTTTTTATGAGTTTTTAAATTTGTAACGAACTTTTGGTTCACCCGGTATGCCGGTACGTAAAAGTGGTGTATTGTCTAATTTTAGTTTATTGTGTCACAAAAATGAGTCTCTTAATTGTTTAAAACTTCACTGTCCATCAAAATACCTATTTTTCATTTTTGCAATAGTATTAAAATCTAAACTATTACTGTCCAATTCTGCTTAAATTGCTCCTGTATCTTAATTAAAAGCAGAGTTACAGATCTTTAAACTTACAGCTATTACAGCTATTGAATTGCGTTTAAAGTTATTTTTAGATTTTTCTCAAAATGAAGTTTTTCAAATTCTTAACATACGCAAAAAAGATCCTGTAGAAAAACATTATGCATGAAATGCGTGACATTTTTGGTACTTCATTTGCAAATGTTTCCTGACAGAATAGACAACTCCCATTATAATATATTAATTAGTTTTACAGTTACACTGGTATGGGTGGCAAAGTTACTTCAAATTTTACGAATTTTTCATTACAGTATTACTTTAAGTCCCACAGAATCGGAGATAAAGATGCTATTATAGTGTGAATAGTTCGAGAGAATTTTATCCGCTTTATTATGTACGTTACAAAATCCCAATACATAGGTTTGTTTTTCTGCTGTCATGTTTTGCGGAAATATCAATTTTTTTGACAATTTCTCACTTTTAAAAAATTATACCCGTAATATTTTAGATACGTAAAACAATTAAAGTAATATACTATAATATTACATTTTTAAAGAGATTTTAAAAATCCTTCAGCTAGTTTCATCGTCTGCCGTCAAACTGTGTAGCCAGATCCTGAGAAAATATTCAATTGAAATAAGTAAATTTTCATTTCAAAGAAAACCAATTTCTCCACCACAGCTTGAATTTCTCCCTATTTCAAAATTATTTTCTGTAAGTATAACATGAATTAGATTAACTGCAAAGTTGCCATGATAGATTACTCAAGCAAGGTAATCTATATCATTCAACACTATGTAGGAAATCCGAAGTGAGATTATTAGTTTAAATTCCAGTATGGTAATAAATTGACTTTATTACGAAGGAAATGTATGTTCAGCAGTAATATCCGTATGTAACTTCTTAATTAGTAAGTGAAATGAAGGATTTATCTTTACAAACTGATATTAAACTATCAAAGGGAGAATCATATCTTATAGGTGTGTTGTAAAAAGAGACAGATGTTTCTTAATGTAAACGTCGTTTTTGATCAAAATATACATTACTAATGTTTGCAACAATACCAAAATAGTATGTAAACAACAATTTAAAATTCTGCTTAAAAGGTCGGTGGACGTTAATTGTTTTTGTTTTTTTCATCTTAGAGATATGAAATTTTGTGGAAATATACATTTCACCATAAATATATAGAACACCTTAAGAGAAATTTCCAATGATATAATTTTAAGATTTTTAAAAAAATTTAATTTTTTAAATGCTCCTTGCATCATAATTTTTTAGATATTTCCTTTATTTTGCAATTAATCACTTAAAACTCTATTACGAACAACTCTGTTCATCGATTTTTTAATCCCTTGAATAATTAATTTTTTAGAGATTTTTTTCTGAATTCGATACCGATTTTCATCAAAATTTTCCTTAATAATAACTTAAAAATGAAATTTATCTATCTTAATGACATCGAATTTTAAAATGCATGTACAGTTTCTTTGTAAGTAATATAATGTTTCTTTTTTATCAATCTCATAAATTTTTATAAAAAATTATGACGCGTTGAGCATTTCAAAAATCTAAAAACGTTGAAAAATCAGTTTTGAGAAAAACAGATTTCAAATATATTGAAGGAACGAACAATTGTTCAAATGCAAAATTCAAATGCTTATACCTTATACGAAAATTAATCGTACAATAAACACGGTTTTTTACAAATGGTTCAGATGAAACTGCAGAATAAAAATATGCAGAAAAAGAATTTTTGATTTTTGTATTGATTTCTACTCGAACAAAGCTCCATAGTCCCCTGAAATTCTGCTATATCTTAAGTAAAATCAGAGTTACAGCCGTTTAAAGTTATTACAGATTTTGAATTCAGTTTTAAATTTATTTTTAGCGTTTTGTCAAAATGAAAATTTTCAAATTTTAGCTATACGCAAAACATACTGTATCAACAATTTATGCTTGAAATGCGTTGAAATTTTCTGTACCTCTTTTGCAAATGTTTATAGAGAGAATAGACTACATCTATGGTAATATATTAATTAGTCTTACATTTACACCGGTAAATGTGACATCGTTGAAACAAAATTTACGAATCTTTCATTACATTAAGGCATTAACTGCCACAATGTGTGAGATAAAGATGCTATTATAATGCGAATAGTCGCAGAAAAATTATCATATTTATTATGCACATTAGAAAATGTCAATAATTATTGATAAGAATTATTGATTTGAAACCGATAATAATCAGTTACTTTGTTTTTGAATTCTCATGTTTTGCGGAAATGTAAATTTTTGAGTTAATTTGACGTTATCTTCGCTTAAAAAAAATTATACTCGTAATATTTTAGATAGATAAAATAACTAAAGTAACATACTATAAAATTACATTTTTAATACCTTTTAAAAATCCTTTGACTAGTTTCTCCGTTTAACGTAGAGCTGTATAACCAAACTTTGAGAAAATATTCAATTGGTTAAATAAATTTTCATTTCAAAAGGAATTCAATGCCTACACCACAACATAAATTGCTCTCTTTTTCAGAATTATTTTCTGTAAGTAGAATATGAATTAGATTAGTTGCAAACTGCCGTGATAGATTTCGCAAGCAAGGTAATCAATATCATTCATGACTACGTAGGAAATCTGAAGTGAGAGTATTAGTTTAAATTCCAGTATGGAAATAAATTGACTTTATTAAAAAGGAAAATTAAGGCAAATACAAAACTAGTGTTGAAAAATAAATCACCTAAAAACACACAATAAAATAAATAAGGTAATTTGAACAGACGCATACGTTCCGTGAGTTCCTGGACTCACATCGTCAGTGTATAAAATTTATAAAAACAATATCCCCCAACAAAATGTACGGCGAAAACCCAAATGTCAGAAAACCCAATACCAAAAGACCATCAAGTTCCAGCAGCCAATGAAATTAAAGCGGAAGTGAATTGTCGTGACACAACAAATCCATCCTGAAAGTTGAGATGTAAGGTACACTAGACAAATCATTAACCAAGGAGTTTTGAAATCTATGGATATGAACAGCTTTAAAAAAGTCTAAATCCGGAGGAGTAATGCATTTCTTGATAATGGTAGCTGAGTCAAAATTGAAATTATATCCCTCCCCCCGTCAATGAGAGGCAATAGATGATTCTTGCAATTATTTTTTCTTTACATAGTTTATGTGTTTTTTGACTCTGTAACGGAGTTTCCTTTTAGTTTGTCGAATATAGGAAAAACCACATTGGCATTGAATGTTGTAAACACCCCAATAACTTTGCGGAAGAATTTGATCCCTAAGTTGTGAAAAAGTTAATTTATTAATTGTCTTACCTCATTAAAATCACAATGTCTTAAGATATTATCTATTTTAAAGCTAATACAATTATAAAATGTAAAATGTTAAGGTTAGAAAACGAAACAGTAGTAAGAGAAGAATCAGGATTATTAACATATTTATTAAGACTACGAGAATTTAAATTATTGATATAAGATAAGCTAAAACCCCGATCGATAGGTTACGTCTGTTCAAATTACCTTATGTATTTTATTATTTTTAGGTGATTTAAGGAAAATTATGCGCAAAAGTTATATTCGCATATCAATTTTTAATTAATGAATAGAATTAAGTATAGCTGATGAATCGCCATTAAAGGTAGAAACATATATCATAGGCGCACTGAAAAAATAGAAAAATGTTTCAAAATCTAGAGAAATACAATTTATACTGCTTTTTTATCTACTTTCAAGATATCAATTGTGAATTTTAAAATTTACGTTTAGTATTTTCAAAGAATATTTAAAAAAAAATTAAAAAGTGGTACAAAGACACTCTTGTTTTTGATTTGTCTCTTAACTAAAAAATCATTAAACAAACCATAAAAACTTTGTAAGACAATGCAAGTCCACTATTATGACAGAATAGTAAATCACAATTTAAAAAAATATGTCATTTCGAGATTAAGTTTTGTATTAAAATAAAAATGACAAGGAATTTTATACAAAAATCAACATTATGTAAGTCGTGTTAAGTCGTGTATGTCGCGGCTTTTTTTACATAAATACATATCAAAAAATAACATCTACCACTTTCTGAAGCGTTTTATGAAGCGTTATTTTTTATAATTGGGGCTACTTTCTGGATATTTATATGAAGGGCCTTATTACACAAGTACTTGAACAAAAGAACAATGCAGGTATACTAGACAATATACTATACAACATTTATATTTGCTGTAAGTGTTTGCTTTTATGATTTAAAAAAATAGAATAAATAAACTAAATTTACTGCTGCTTTGTGTTGGAAATTGTGTTGGAAGCCAAAACCATGCTCTCTCATGAATAAACGAAAACAATAACGTCCGTACAAAGTGGCTTTATGCTGCTCGTACAAAATAGAGGTAAGTAAAACTTGTTATAGATCATATTTCGTGTGTCGTCTCGGGATTCGTCAACTTCTGCATGACCAAGGATCCACTGGAGAAATATCTTCGATATATGCTTTTGTTAAGTAAAAACTATATTTTTTATTTGAAAGGTTCTCTGAAAATCATTTTCTAAATGTTGTATATCCACGGGGCACTGAAAAATAATTTATCGGTTAATAGACGTTTTTGTGTAGAAAGGAAAAGACAAATTTTCAATTTAAGAGCTCATATTTAAAAACGTTATTGGTGTACTAAGAAACTCCGTCTAATAGGAGCGACTACATTTTAAGAGACTAATGAAAATGCAGCGGTAAAAACATACACCGCGAAATAAAAAAATAATAAAAGAGTGTGTTAGAAGTCAAGAGCATACCTATGTTGCGGAAATTACTTCTTTGTGGCGCAATAGCAGTTATTAACCCAAGAAAGAAACAATAAGTTAACTACTTTTCGTTAAAGTGTTCTCAGACCACTAAGTGGGTTATTTTCTCATTTAATTGTATGTAGTTGCCGAATTGCATCTCAGTGATTAATTTCAAGACATTGTGCGAAGCAATGTCACCCCAAATTGATATTCAAAATGCCGGTATGTGAATAAAGTCCATGTAAAATCTAAAATCTAATATATATATATATATATATAAATCTCATTGATGTGTAAAGAAGACATATTAAGAAGAAAATGTATTTATTTTTTATAGCAACAAGTATAAACACTTTTCTAATCAAAAGTTTCGCCCAATAAATTATGTGCAAAATAGTAAACAAAACAAAGTAAAAAACAAAACAAAGTAAATGGTAAATTAAATAATTTATGTGTAAGCTACTGTGGCAATTTATCAGAATTCAACATTACTACTTCGTTTTATTCTGACGTATTTTATTTATTACACGTGTGCTTTTATTTGCGGTGTGGGACAAAATCTCCCCGGTTGACGGCAACTTGAAACGAAAATACGCAATATCCACTTCCGAGTCATATACAATTCATAGAAATGTTCTTTGTATTTAGAAACCTCATAAACTAATATATTTTCCAGATTTAAAGAAGCATTTATAAGTATAAAATTTCTTTTGCTGTCACTGATTTTAAGAGACGTTTTCGAGTAGCTTTTCTAGTGTACAGTATTAATCACCATTTCAACGCCGAATAATTTTTTTTAGGATACTGCCAATTCTCAAGTAAATACAGGGTGGTTATAATTAAACTTCCCCTATAAACAGCATCCTACAGCGCAAACGGGTGAACGGAATGCAATGAAATTTCGTATATAGACTATACACGAAATGCGCTCACAGAATTTCGAAAAAAAAAGTTCCATAATGTCCACCAGAGGGCGCCTATTCCAGAAAAACATTAAATTTAACACAATAAATTGCCAAAACAGCCGGATTTACATTTTATTACTCATAATTCTTGTTCTGGATTGTTAATAATGTTTCTGTATTCAGTTTTGGTCGTTTATTGTGTTAAATTTAATGTTTTATATGGAAAAGGCGCCCTCTGGTGGGCATTTTGGAACAAATATTTTTTTCGAAATTCCGTGAGCGCATCTCGTGTATAGTCTATATGCCAAATTTCTATGCATTCCGTTCACCCGTTTGCGCACTAGGATGCCGTATATAGGGGAGGATTAATTATAACCACCCTGTATTTTTATGTACAACACATGTTTTATTGGCAAACATGGTAAAAGACTCAGAAGGCTATAATGAGCTGGTTGAAAAAATGTGGAAAATCCCTTATAATAAAGCTATTTTTAGAAAGCAACAGACTATATCGCCCCTATATTCATTAATTTTCGCGATATTTGACTGGACGTTTTATATACGTTGTCATAAATAACTGACTGCCAAATTGTAAAATAAAAATTTTAGAATCTTCCACGCATCCTCAGTTAAAAATTATTTCACAAAAATGCCCATATCTCATCAAATATTCGACATGTTCATGTTTTAATTGCAGTATACTGTGGCTACTGCTTTTTGTCAGGCTTTCGGAAAGATGTGTTAAATTTGGTTGAAAACTCTGTACGCTATAAACAAAAAACTTTTGAATTTTTCACAGACACAATAACATCTTCACGAATATTAGTGCTATGCTTACACAAATGCACACAAACTATGAACAGGACCCAAATAGTCATTTGACACAATGACAAACCATTTTCAGCCTTTTCTGTAAGATAGGTGATCGCAAATATTATTTTATTATTAAATTTATTATTAGCCCCTAATAGACCTCCCGAGTGAATCCTCACCTAGAAATATGAAATCAAACATATTCTTTACATCCCAGAAGTTTAAGAAAAATTCACAAATACTTTTTGGTAGATATTCCACAAACTGTGTACAATCGAAAACATTCAATCCCTGTTCATTAACTATTGGAGGCCAGTGTATATTCGTTTATGAAAAGAAAGTAGTAATTATTGAAAAAATAAATAAATAAATTGTGTCATATAAATATTAAGGGGGCACAGGACCTTTGAGTTTGTCAAAACAATAAAAAACCTGACCTTCTTCAAAGTACCAAAACACAAACAATATGCAATTAAGATCTTTTTACCCATTTCTGCATACAGTATATATCCTTAACTACATTATCCAGAAAAATAAATGGTTTATGTACAAAACGAATATTTAAATTTTAAATTTAAATATTCATGTGACTGATGCGTGATTAAATGCTGCGCGCATTATAAAACAATAAATTATGCATACAGAAAACAATTTTTGAACAAAATAGAATCATAACACACCTACTTCTAACTTAAAACTAAAATATTACGCAAAAAACTTTGTTTAAAAATTTAATTTTAGCGCAAAATGAAAACAAAGTTCATAAATAAGCTTTCAAGTTTTTCAAATGTAAAAAAGTAATTAACCAAAATATGCGATTTTTTTTTTTTGGTTTTAGCACGTAGACGATAATTAAACGCATTTTTGGTTGATTTTTTTAAGCTGTAGCTAACATAGTTTAAAAGTAACATTGCGCGCAATCTCCAAATTTACTAATATGTGAAAACGCTTTTTAAAGTTTCAATATCTACGGATATTCAATTATACTAACTGTCTATAAACGATTATAATTAAATAAATAAAGCAGATTTTTAATGGGTTTTTTTTGAGTTTTCTTGAGAAATTTTAAAACATTCAGAATAAACCAAAAACCGAAAATTGTTTTTTTGAAAGTTTAAAGGTCCTGTGTCCCCTTAAGCCCATTTTAGACTTTTCATATTCTTCCAAATTAATAGAGGAAAGATGTATTAAATGTAATTTTTGAATTACATTTAATACAATAATAATCGAAATCTATTCATCTAAAGCACGCGACTACATTTTAAGTAATCATTAACAAACATAATATATATATATATATATTTTTTTTCCAAGTGTAGAGAAATAGAAAATTATTGATGTTTAAAAAATTTAAACAAATCATACCATTCACTTCCCAAACATTTATGAAACCACCTGTTGGGCGATTTGCGCCAAAACATAATCAGCACCAATTCATATGCGGGACTATTTTAACTTTGTATACTTTTTACAGGGGGAGGAGAAAGCAGAAATATATATATATATATATATATAGATAGATAGATAGATAGAATAATAGAGGGTTCGTACACATTTCTTTAAGTAAAAATCAAGTACTTTTAAGGAATTTCAAGGACCAAAATAACAAAAAAATGTAAGGACCTGCAAATTAAATAAACTAATAAATTAAAATTTGTATTCTTTAATAAAGGGTTTCATTTCTGTAAATACTACAAGTTTTAAACATTCAAATGGCCGGAAAGGGCGGAGAGGGATTTCAGAGTGTGGCAGTAGAAATTTAGAAAATTTTAAAATAACAATTATAGCAGACGAAAAAACTAGCCGGATGTGCCAATACCAAATCTTTCTTCTATCTCATACATGTTAATAATACAAAATTCACTATCACAGTGCCAACATTAAATGACAATCTATGTCCATCATGAGAATTCTAAAGATATGAAATTAGGTGCATTAGTTCTTCTGATATATAAATATTTCTAAAATTTTGTAAATACCGAAAAATGCAGCAAAGTAGTGCCACATGTTGAGTGATTTACCTAATCAGCAACAAATTGCGTTAAAGTCTGACTGAATCTGAAGTTTGAGGAAAATCCGTACATTAGTTTTTGAGATAGAGCTATTGTAAAAAGAGGGGGAAATGCCCAAAGCAGCGTCATCTATTGGGCGACTAACACCAAAACCTTATCAGGAACAACTTGTGTCAACGTCTAACTGAATCTGAAGTTTGATGAAAATTCATGCATTTGTTCTTGAGATAGAGCTATTAAGGAAATCATGAAAAATTCCGCATAGCAGCGTGACCTTTTTAGTGATTGCACCAAAACATAATCAGCCCCTATATTTATCAAGGTATACCTGAATCTGAAGTTTCATGGTTTTCATTCAAGCCGTTGTGCATAATTTCTTAATGAATAACAAAGCTACAAATTATAAATGTATAGTTCAAAATATGGTAAACAATTTTAAAAAGCTAAATTATCACATGTCATTAAAGCTTCATTTCTTGTATTCTCACATTAACATTTTCCCAGATAATATGGGAGCAATTAGTGACGAGCATTGTGAACGATTTCACCAACAAATCTCTGCTATGGAGCCTCGTTATCGATCGCAATTAAATGCAGCAACGCTTGACGATTATTGTTGGTTCATGAAGAGAAAAGATGCTGAACATAAATGTAAGCACAAAAATAGGTACAAATGTACTCCAATTAATACACTCAATTTCTGTTCAGCTGCGTAAAATGTGTGGAAAAAATGTGGAATATGTGTATAAACAGTATACAAGTATACTGCTGTTAAATTTAACATTTATGCATTATTGTACGAGCTTCTAAATTGGGATACATCTTAATAACCTATAAATACATATCCTCCGTTAAAAAAAAATGAACCAAATCAAAATTTCTAATATCATTTTTATTTACTTAAAAGTTTACATAAATGGAATATTAGCTTTAAATTTAAGAAAAAAATAAAAAGTCAATTTTTGTTTATCAGTGTTACATAGAGTGTTACATATATTAAATGCTCTGAATTACATTTAATACAAAATAATAGAAATCTTATCATCTAGAGCACGTAACTACATCTTTAATAATGATTAGAAAAAAATTACTGTTAAAAAATTATTTAAAAAAGTTAAATAATTTTCAAGTGTAGATAAATAGAACGTTAGTGATTTTTAAAAAAGAAGTGAATAAAACATACCATTCACTTCTTAAACATTAATATATTCGTTTATGAAAAGACAGTAATAATTACAGAAATAAAAATTAAATAAAATATGCAATATGCATATTAAGCACTTTTTAGAGTTTTCATATTCTTCTAAATTACGTAGCGGAAAGATGTATTAAATGTAATTTTTGAATTACATTTAATTTAATAATAATTGAAATTTGCTCACCAAAAGCATGTGTCAGCTTTGTAAATAATCTTTAAAAATTTTTTTGAAAATGATATAATTTCCATGTGCAGATGGATAGAAAATTATTGATGTTTTTAAAACAAGTAAATAAACCATACCATTCACTTCCCGAACGTTACTATATTCGTTTATTAAAAGAAAGTGAGAATTATTGAAACAAAAAAAAATAATAAAATATGCAATATACATATTAAGCAATCTTCAGACTTTTCATATTTTTCCAAATTGCATAGAGGAAAGATGCATTAAATGTAATTTTTCAATTACATTTAATGCGGTAATACTTGAAATCTGGTCACCAAAGGACTACTTTTTAAATAATCATTAAAAACGTTTTTGAAAATGAAAAAAAATTCCAAGTGTAGATGAATAGAAAATAATTGATGTTTTAAAAAAAAAATAATTAAAATACACCAGTCACTTCCCAAACATTAATATATTCGTTTATGAAAAGAAAGTAATAATTATTGAAAAAATGCAATATACGAATTAAGCATTTTTTAGATTTTTCATATTCCCCGAAATTAAACACTAATTAATTTTCACTCAAAACACGTGACTATTTTTTAAATAATCGTTAAAAACATTTTTTTAAATGAAATAATTTCCAAATTTAGATAATTAAAAAAGAAAAAAAAACATAATAAGACATACCCTTTATTTCCTAATACACACTTCCTATTCTTCAAAATCATGAAGACGAAAGAAGTAGTAAAACGTAATCTTTGCTAAAAATGCGGATTCCGTTCGTCAAAAGTACTTGAGTTTTATTCCAAAATATCCCACGTCATAAAGTGTCGAACTAAACATTTTTCTACAAAGGTGTCGTAATCTTTTATTTTATAACAAAAGAAAAGTGCAGAGAATTCTGGAGCTTGAAAATATTTTGACCTTTTATATAATATGAAAAGACTTGAGGATTGAAAAATCAATTTTAGGGAGGAATTTTTTTATGATAATCTGTGAATATAAAATATTCTATTTCTGTATTAAATTGATATTTTTGTAGAAATACGTATAAAAAAATAATTGTAAGTAAAAGCACTTGAACTACTTGCTAATCATGTTTTAAAGTTTAATAAAATATAATATGCTGATCATTAGTTTGGTAAATCTGGGAGGAACAAGCATTTTTTTTTTTTTTTTGGTTAAAGAAATCACTTTTTATATAATCCCGACATCATTTTGCATTTTATATTAAAAAAAATTACATAATCATCTCTCTTTTCTTAAAAAAAAAAAAAAAAAAAAAAAAAAAAAAAGGCTAACGTTGTTACCGCTGTCATAAATGATTTATTTGTCACGTTTTTCTTCGGTCATATTAGAAACCTACTGCATGAAAAATACAAAATTGGTAGAACAAGCTGAAGAGTGTAGAATTATTTTAAGAGATATTTGATTTAAAAGTTGGTTGAAATCGTTCCATAAAAAAGTGTTATAGGAGCGAAAACTATCCAACGGAATTTAATCATTTTTTCTGAAGATATACATTAAAAACTCGTGATGTGCAGGCTGCATTTATTTTTCCTGACTGATTTTTTTAGGTTTTTTTTTAATTTTTTCATCAAGTTTTCATTATTTGGAAATATCTTTTTTTTCATATTTCAAAAAGGTTATTATTTTAAATTGTTACCAATTCTAAAAGCAGCCCAAAAAATAATATTTAATTTCAATAAAAAGTTTAATTACACATGGTTATCAAAATCAGAAAAAAAAATAAAAATTGGAATTAAACGATTACATGTTAAAAGCAGGAAAATATAGAAAATTACGTCCTAAAAAAATTATTTAAACGTGAATATTAAAATAGAACGAAAAGTGTAAAACAATAAATTCATTAATATGCGTAAAAAGCAGTAAATGGGATAAATTATGTCACATATAAAATGCCCACATAATAATGGTGGAAGTTACTTCAAATAGCAAAAATAATCTTTTCCTATCACGTCCAAGGGTGTTCCGGAAATTTGCTGCCTGTACTATTTACGTGTTTTGACGGTTTTGCTTCTGAAAAGGTGATGCAACATATTTTAACAGTTTCAAAAATAAACATAAATATATTTTTTTATGATAAGATGCGTACGAATTAAGCGAGATACTTTAAGGAATAGAATAATAAAACAAACTGTGAAAGAAGAGGATATATTTGAAATACATTTATGTTATATAATTTCACCAATTTCAGAAATTAAGAAATTTGATATAGAGTTTCATACTTAAAATTGAAAAAAAAATCAACTTAATAGCTTTTACCAGGAGAAAATTGTTGAAGAATATCACAGACGCAGAAATTCCAAATGCCAGAACAATAGCTGATACAATACATATTAAATTTTATTATCGTATAAATTAATGCAGTTAAATATGATTAAAAATACCAGAAGTACTTAATTTATGATAGATACAGAAAATATATAGCAAATGTTAAATCTATAGAGAATACGTTTAATACGAAAGCTATATCAAAACAGAATAAACAGAAAAAACTCCCATACATAAATCTAGTTAATCTCTCATACCGGCGAATAAATACCATGAAATTATGCAAAAGTGTATCTTTATCTAAATGTTAGAAAATGCATTATGAAAGAATTTTAAATTTTATTTCCTGAGAGATAAATGCATACTATGTATAATAAACAACAACTTCAGCATGAGCAAAATATAAACTTAAGGATCATCAAATAAACGGTCAAGTGCGAGTATTACTCGTGCTCAGAGAGTTCCGTTCAATATATATATGAATTATTAACGGTATTACTAAAAGTAATCTTTGCTAAAAGAATAATAAGACTTTCTAAAAAACTATACAACGTAGGTTTCGTTATAGCTGTATATACTAGAAAAGCATAAATGGGTATACCATAAAAGTTCAAAGAGATAATATCAAATCACATAATCCTAAATAATATCAAATATTACTATTCTATATAACTCTTTTTTTAATCTTAACCAAATCTCTTTATGATAAACTTAATTCGGTAAGGACAATAAAAGTAGTGCATATTTAAACTCCATTTGGCATTTCATAAAACTAAATTCAGCTATTAATAATCTTAGTTTTCTACAGTGTAGCTATACAAAATCCTTGTTCAAAGTTTAAACTTGGCATTGTGCTAAACACGCTTCGAAAGGAGGTCGCAAAGAGGCAACGTCGCCTTGGTACATACCGCGTTTTCCCAAATAGGTTTTTAATTAACTTTTAAAGACACGAGAGGCTTATTGAGAGGTCCACTCAATGCATATAAGTCGCGAATTCAATAGTATTTATGCGATGAATTCTAATTAAATTATTCTGTTTTAACAATTTGACGTTTATTGCTTTTATACTGCTACATGAAATTTTATTACGCAAATATATCATTAAAAGTTGTTATCTGGACTTTAAAAATAGATGGTAAATAGAGTACGCTGCCCCTGTCATTATGTGCGTCCAAACCGTCCGTGTCCTTAAGGTTTAATATCTCGTCTAATTACCGAACATTTTTTTCGAAAATCATTATCAACAATGCTTTTATACTTCTGCTACAATAGGTAACTCTAGCGCTCCTCAACAAGTATTCTGAATGCCTTGCAAATCGAATTTTGTATATAATTGTAATATGCGCTTTTCTCGAAAACTACGTGACCTTGGGTAATCGCTATAGTTTTTCTGCAAGGTTTAAATGAACGTCTACTACCTCTTATGTTTTCATAATTTTAGTTTCAGTAGATTCGGAAATAAAGGGGTGGGGGCATATTTTTGCACTACATTTTCGACGATATCTCTGAAAATATAATATCTAGAATTAAACGGAATGTATTTTTGAGTTCAGCGTTGCGAAATCTTTTACACTATACCCCATTCAATATACAAATAAATTTTTTTCAAGTAATTTGATTAGCTCCTCTACATTTTTCCTTAATATATTTGCGAAAATTTAATAATCTGTAAATATGTGGGGCAATAGTCTTTATTACCATCCCCAATTTGTACTTTCTACGTTTCATAGTTTGCGAATAAAATACCTGTGACACAGGAGTGATCTTATTATGGTTCCATATTTTGCTTTCAAATACGGGACCCTACTAGGAAGTATATGTTGCCACAAATGTTACACATTCATTAAGGAGATAAAATCAGTATAAAAATAACAAATGTTACAGTTTCTGAAACTTTTTGTACTAAAATATGAGACTAAAACCTTTTTTAAATCAAGAGGTTTTATGTTTTTATTAAAAAAATAGATAACGAATTAATATATATATATATACCTATAAATTAAACACAGTTAAACAATCGTATAAGTAAATCCAATGATTGTTTATCAAACGAAAGGTAAGTATTATTATAAATAAAAGTAAAATTGAAATATGAATTTTGCTGAATTATGTAAACAAATGATGCTTTGTAATCTTATAAATGTATTTTGTAATACATATTAACTTTTCTCTAAGACGATAAATTTATAATTAAAATAACACTTACAGTATTTCTTACAGTATTTGTAATAAAATATAAGAAAACCACTATTTTAAATCAAAATGCCTTACATTTTATTAAACGAAATACTCAAAGAACAAAAAAGTATATATAAATTAACCACCGATGAAAATTTTATGAGTAAATCCAATGATTGTTTATCAGAAAAAAAGTAAAATATCTGCTGAATGCTGTAAACAAATGATGCTATATATTTTAATTATTTCTATTCTTATAAATATATGTTATCATACATGTTAACAATTATCTAAGGTGATAAATTTGGTATAAAAAATAACAAATTTTAGAGTTTCTTACACTATTTGTACTAAAATATGAAAAAAAAAAACTATTTTAAATCAATAGGCATTATGTTTTATTAAAACAAATACACAAAGAATAAACAACATATATAAATTAAACACCGGTGAATATATTATAAGTAAATCCAATGATTGTTTATCATAAGTAAGATAATGGTAATTATAAAAAAAAAGTAATACTTCTGATGAATGCTGTAAACAAATGATGCGATATATATTATATTTTCTATTATTATACATATAAGTTTCTATACACGTTAACTTTTCTCCAAGATGGTAAATTTAATATATAAATAACAAATCTTGCAATCTTTGTACTAAAATATGAGAAAACATTTATTTTAAATCAAGAGACCTTACGTTTTATTATAAAAAATACATAACAAATAAAAAAATATATGTAAATTAAACATTGGTGAATAATCGTATAAGTAAATCCAAATGTTATTTATCAGAAGAAATATAAAAGTAATTATAAAAAAAGCGTAAAACATCTGAGTACTGTAAACAAATCATCCGATATATCTTATCCCATTCCATTTTTTTTTTAAAAATAAGTGAAGTATAACAAAAACTGTTAGAATTTCTTAGAATGAATATTGACAAGAAATATATAAATAATTTAGAAGAAAACGGATTTGTTTTATATGAAACGCATTTTTTATGACTATTAAAAAAAAAATTAGAAAATTGAAAAACGACCTAATGTAAGTGCTATTAATATCTGCTACAATGAGAAATAGGGAAGAGATTAAACAGAAGTGTAAATTCTACTAAATGCTGGAAAATATATGACGGAATGTGTTTTATCTTTCTCCACACTTGAAAAGAAAGGTAGCTTATGTATTAAAGAAAGTGATCTACTTTTAAAGATTTTTTTCATATTCTACAAAAGAATGATAAAAATAACTATAGACCTTCAAAATTAATGTTTTAAACCAAAACTAAGCTAGTAAGGAAATTTAAAATATTTAATGCACATCTTAAGTAACAGTTTATTTTTTCAGATTACGTCAACATAAATCGGGGTATAATTTTCAATTTAATAATAATAATACTATATAAATGTTATATAAAAATTTTTCTTTTACTATTCATTTAAATTATTCTAAATTGCCGGCATATTCATTATTTCCCTTTATATAATACTCTCTATTATTTATTTCTAGTTAAATTCCTATAATTTTAAAACGCGTATCTTAATAATAGTCTTATTCAAAAACTTAATCTAATCTTTTAATCTCTTTATTAGTTTTTTCGGCTACCAAACTGTAAAATTCTGAGCGCAGTTACTTTATTTTTCGAATGTTTATAAAAGCCATTTTTACATTTTTATTTTAATTTCATCTAATTTTCCCGCCAGCCAGGCGAGCGTCAGCCAATTCAGATCAGAATCCTTCCATCAGCAGCGCCGGGATTCATTTATGTGACGTTTCTCGATCGGTCTCCATTGATTGCAGTTTCATTTCGAGTCTCGCTCATGAATTTGTTTGGTTAGCCTGAAGTTTGCATTTCAATCAGAATTCCTCCGCGTATTGTAATAAATGGCTCGAGCATGAGTTCAGAAGGAGATTTTTTGTGCGGTTTGATTGTTCACCTAATCTGTTACCTGGTGTCCTAAGTAACGTAGAATTTTAATTCGTTATTTAACAACTTTTTCGCATGAATAACAAGTTCGTGCTCAAGCAGGTTGCCTCTATAAATCTCATCCTGTGGGAATTGTTTACGCTGATATGTTCTGATGGAATACACAGCTTCCGATGACTACGTTTATCATATATATTAAACGACCAAGCGATTTTCCCGATTACGGATGATATCGTAAACTACTGGATCGAGTTTCATGAAATTTGCCTCCTATACTAGATCAAGCGCGAGAAAAAGATCTAGCTATGTCCCGAATTCAAGAAAATTAGTTTTTACAGGGTAAAACAAGATCTTAGCCGAAACTTCTGCTTGCTATAAATCGAAACATTATCATGGAATTTACATGAAACGTGTTTTCTATACTAACTCGAGCACGAGAAACACATCTAGCTAGGTTTCGAATTCGAGAAAATTCCCTTTGACCGATTAAAACAAACTCAGCATTGAAAATGTTGCTATATATCGAAAACGGCTCTAACGATTTTCACAAAACTTGACGCATATACTAAACCTAGTACGAGAAAAAGATATAGCTAGGTCCCAAATTCAAGAAAATTCGTTTTTACAGGGTAAAACAAGATCTTAGCTGAAATTTCTGCTTGCTATAAATCGAAAAATTCTCGTGCAATTTACACGAAACGTGTTTTCTATACTAATCTGAGCACAAGAAACACATCTAGCTAGGCTTCGAATTCCGGAAAATTTGCTTTGATCGATTAAAACAAACTAATAACTGAAAATATTGACATATATCGAAAATGGCTCTAACGATTTTCATAAAATTTGACGCCTATTCTAATTCGAGCTCAAGAAATCGATTTAGCTAAGTCGTTAATTTGAGAAAAATCGTTTTCTGTGTTAAAAGAAGCTCATTACTCAAAAAAGTGGTATTAATCGAAAAAAATTCTGACGATTTTTATGAAATATACTTTATTCTAATATGAGAAAACCTTCCAACTAAGTCTCGACTTAGGTAGAAAAAAAATGTAATTTTAAGCAATTTTTTTATATTTAATCATCCGTAAGCAGAATCCTCGTCAACACAATGAAAGGTAATCTCGAAAGTGGCACTAAAAGATTGCCTTCTACACTTAATGAGCACTAGATAACGGCTTATGTAGATCAAAAATACGGTAAAATTTGTTTTAACTGGCTAAAAAAAAATGATTGATTATGATTATATTTCGTGTATTAAAAATTTTCATAAACATTAGTAATATTTCTTGATAAATAACTGTGCTTATACTTTTGCTAAGTTTAAAACAACTGTCATATTGTTACAAACATCTGTATAGTTTGTTGCCAGGGCGATATACCCTGGTGCAAAATTAGCAACAATTTTAAAAGCGAGACCATTTTTCTGTGTCAATCTTTCCACATAGCTCATTTTTGTCGCCAAACCTTGACTTAGACAACGTATCTTGTTAATAATCATTTAATTTATAAAACATGGAGTATAGCACTCAGGATATGCTTGATAATCGCATGCATATTAAAATAGTTTATTTTCATATATGACAATCCAAATTTCCGGCTATATGCAAAGTTTTCTTTTCTTTTCCTTTTTTTACTTTAAAATATATTATTTACGTACTCGAATAAATGCTTCGGAATAAAATATTTAAATTTTAATCCCCCCCCCCCCCACTGAATAAATGACACTATATTAAAAGAAAACAAGTAATATTTCTATTTAAAAGTGAAATATCTCAACTTTTGCCCATCTATGACATCATTTTCTCTGACTTTTAGTTTCTGACCGTGCTAAGACTAGGAGACATAAATACAAACGTTAACTCCATGACTTATTGATATTCTATTAATATTTCGTAACTATCACTTTTCTAAGTTTACTGAAAAAAGTAAATATTTCTAATAATACTGTGAAGTTAGAACTAAAGTAATCATTTTTCTTTAAATTTAGTTAGTATAAATGCAAATTCATTATGTCTGCAGGACGGCCTAAAAAAACGAGAATTCAATTTTAACAAAAGAATGCTGAGTCCGATTAGAAATATTGAAATTGAAAATGATATTTCAACGTCTAGACCACTGCGTGCTGCTAAAAAAAGAAGCCGACAAAAGATCGCCGATATGATGTATTGTCTTAATGAACCTGGATCCCAAGAATTAGATCAATTGTGTACATTAAAAAGACGGAAAAGTATTGGCAAAACAAACGAAAGCCGCATTCAACCCATACGTGAAATGCAGCATTGTTCCACATAGCAAATGACATAAATAAGCGACAAGATCAAGATTTAGAAGAACAAAGACGCCTGCAAATTTTAGTAAAGAAACGAATGCGAGCATGGAAGTGCGCAGATAACAAAGAAGCAACATACCAGAAAATGGGTTCTCTTAACATTGAATGTATTCATTGCAAAGCAATTCATTTTCCAGAAGAACGTGTGTCTAATAAAATTACCCAGGACTTATTTGGCGACTGCTGCTTACATGGACGAATTAAGCTTGACTTCTCCATTTTTCCAAATGAATTGGTGCGTCTCTTTTTAAAATGCCATCCATTTGCTGAAAATTTCGACAAAAAATGATGATCGAACAATTAACAGCCATGGTATTTACAGCTTTTTCGCCGGCGGACAAGTTTATCGTAATATGAGTATGGCAGCTCATCCAACACAAAACAGTGAAGGCGAATTCGAACGACCGCAATATGGTCAAATGTACTTTTTAAATTCAGAAGATGCTGTTAACGAAAGACTCGAATATCCTCTGAACCATGGAATCAGACTAAATTTAATGGAACTTTTAGAGCATATTATTCGGTCTCAAAATATGTTTGCACAATCATTTACAATGATGCAAGAAGTTGAAGAAGAAGTGAATAGACATGCTAAAGCAGAAGGGATAAAAGCTCCATATGTCAAACATCTGGGTACAATGCAAGAAAATGCTGATTACAGAAGATTCAATATCCCTATGACCAATGATGTATGTGCCGTTCTTACACTCAACGCCGATCAAAGCTTTCCAGATAATGAAATGGTGGTACATCAACGCGGAAAAAAAATGTCAATTTGCGTAATATTGATAAACGGATAGAACCATTCACGTATCCACTATTTTACTCCAAATGAACATTTGGCTATTCTGTGGATATATAATTGCAAACACCTTATACAAGTCGTTAGCATCTTTCTCGACTAGAATTAGTACAATATAGAATTGCTTTTCGACTTGAATTTACTAAATACCTTCCTCCAGAAACAGCTATTATAGGTGCAGATTTGCGCCAAATATACTTCAACGCTTTGCATTTTGGTGGTCGGCTTTTCCAACAATACCTCGTTGATACATACATCAGAGTAGAGCGCGATCGCATCCAATGGATCAAGGCTAATAAAAAAAAATGCTGGATGACCAATATTCTGGTATTACCCACATTATTAAGGCACTCGCTGAAAAGAAAGATGCTGTTATTGGTGAAAAGATAATACTGCCATCTTCATTCATGGGATCTGCGCGATACTATGTTGAACAGTTCGAAGATGTGATGGCCATTGTCTACAGATATAGATCGCCAGATTTATTTATCACTGTGACATCAAATCCTGAATGGCCAGAAATTAAAGAGGCATCGAGAGTTGTCTTGGAAAATGGAATAATACATGTTCAACCTGCTCAAGATAGACCTGATCTCGTCGCTAGAGTTTGTAAAATTAAATTCGATGACATTATTGCAGAATTGGACACAAAACAAATATTTGGAAAGGTTGCCGCTTACGTTTATACAATAGCCTTTCACATATGCATCTGCTGCTGATTATGGCTCCTGAAGATAGAATTCGTAACCCAGAGGAACTTGATGACCTGATTTCAGCAGAAATTTCCATTAATAATGATACTAAATTACGAAATCTGGTGCTAAAAGAATGATTCACAATCCGTGTGGGAAACTAAACCAAAATGCACCGTGTAGGATTAATAAAAATGGGTGCATGAAATGTCGCTTCAACTATCCTAAAATGTTTAACGAAATCACTTTTTTAGAAGACGATGTAAAACCAAATTATCGACGTAGATATAATCCACAGTTGGATCAACATAGTTTAGAATTTTCGCACGCGCATGCTGTTTATCGAAAGGATATAAAAGGTTGCAAAATAACAAGAGATAACCGTCACGTAGCTCCATACAATGCTTATCTGTTGAAGAGATACAAGTGTCATATAAACGTTGAATATGTAGGAAATATTGTGAAACAATAAAGATGGGAATTGTGAAACAATAAAGATCGTTGAAAACTTACGTACAATGAAGTAGACACCTATACTGAAGGTCGATGTATCACTCCACCAGAAGCATGTTGGCGATTATTTGGCACCGAGATTTAAAAAAAAAGCCATTCTGTTCAACGCTTAGATATCCATTTACCAGGTAAATTTCGAATTCCAAACATTGATCTAGCACAAGAAGATTTAGCAGATACGGGTCAGAAAGGTTCAACATAAGAGGCATATTTCCGGCATAATCGAAGCCTAAAACAAATAGAAGAAAATAATCTTCTGAACGGAAATTCTCAAGAAGTTATATATCATTACTATTGGCAAATTCCTGAATACTTCAAATGAGATGGAAAATCCAGCGAATGGATTAAGAGAAGTCGCCGTTTATGCATTATTGGTCAAATACATAACGTAAATTTCATCTCCCAGCCAGAACTCTACCATTAACGAATGTTGCTGTACCATGTTAAGAATGCAACAAGCTTCGAAGATATGCTAACAGTTGATGGCATTACATATGCATCATATAAACAAGTTTGTTTAGTTCGTGGACTAACTTACGATGACCAACAACGGATTGAAAGTCTGTGAGAATCTGGTATGTCGAAGATGTCTAAAGTCATGAGAACGCTGTTTGCACAGATTCTCATTTTTGGATCTTCTGAAAATCCAAGACGCCTATGGGAAATGTTTAAGAAAGATTTGGCTGAAGACTTCATCCGAGAAACAGGGCAGATGGTTAATTCTGTCGAAGAAGCGCTTAAGCGTGCTTATCGAATTATCGCATTCAAGTTAAATACAGAAGCTACTGAAGGTAGGAATTTCCTATACTGGGTTCATCAACTTAGTATGGACGATATTGATGGGTACGAGAACGTGTTAAATGAAGAAACTATGAACACCAATAAGTCTATTTCTATAGGAGAACATATGCATCAACTTTTTAAAGGGAGACAAATTGGAATTGTTGATACCATCTTACATTCAGTAAACGATTCAACTCCTCGATCAAAATGTTTCTTTATTGATGGACCTGGAGGCACTGGAAAGACTTTTGTATACAAAACTCTTTATTACATCCTTTCAGGACAAAATCATAAAGTAAAGTGCATGGCATTCACTGGGATTGCTTCTATTCTGCTACCTGATGGAAGTACTTCACAAAAGACTTTTGGACTTAAAGTTCCGTTTACATCGGATTCAATTTCCAACATCAAACATAGATCCGCTAAAGCAGTCGAACTCAGAAAAGTTTATGTGTTTTTGATGGATGAATCTCCTATGCTGCCAAAATACGGACTTCACAACATAGATCAATTGCTGCGCTCTATTGGAAATCCAATTTTGCCATTTGGTGAAAAGATTATGGTCCTAGGAGGGGACTTCCGTCAATGTCTACCCGTCCAACTACGAGCAAACAGAAGTGAAATATTGTATTTATCAATAAAAAAATGTGATCTGTGGCACCACTTCAATTCAATTTCATTAACAGATAACATGCACGTTGATCCGGAACAAAGAGAATTTGCCAAATATCTTTTGAAACTTAGAAATGGGGAGCTACCTGAGAACGCGATGGGTGAAATCAAACTACCCGTGGATATACTTTCAAATGGTCATCTCATTGATGAAGTCTTTGGAAACTGCTTAAATAAAGGAAGTTATGAAGAAATGAAGGATCGAGCTATCCTTGCATCATTAAATAAAGATGTCAGCAAGATTAACGCCGAATTTATTGAAAAGCTTCCTGGAGAGTATAAAATCTACCACAGCTACGATTCCATCAAAGATCAACCTGATGGAGCAGTCCAGTTTACGACGGAATTTCTCAATTCCATCGGAATAGATGATTTGCCACCTCATGAGTTAAAGCTTAAAAATAACACAATAATCATGCTATTGTGCAATTTAGATGTTTCAGAAGGCCTTTGCAATGGAACAAAGCTAATTGTTAAAGATCTTTACAATAACATAATCAAATCAAAAATAATCACAGGAGAATATTCAGGTATCGAAGTACATATTCCGGGAATAACTCTCGATTCTAGCAGAGGCCAATTTGGATGAACAATGCAAAGGCATCAATTTCCTGTGAGGCCAGAATTTGCAATAACTATACATAAAGCTCAAGGTCAGACCTTCGAATTTGTTGGCGCCGACTTACGGACACCTGTTTTTATGCATGGAATGCTCTACGTTGCTTTTTCCAGAGTTAAGAGGCAAAACAACTTAAAGGTACTTCTACCTACAGAAAATCCTCATCACACTCATAATGTTGTATGGAAATAAGTATTGAATACACCAACAACCAATCAATTTAGTATTTAAAAGACTGCAGAGATATGTAACAAAATGGTTAACTAGAAAGTACTAAGAAAGGGATATAGATTTATAAATAAATAAAAAGCTCAAAAAATGAATATTTAATATGTGTTATTATTATTTTTAGAAAGTAGAAATGACATGTTCATGTAGAAATAAATACGTTTAAATAATAAATAAATAACATTTTTTCAATGCAATAGGATCGCAGAATAAAAAAATCACCGAGTGATGCTCGGTGTACCAGGTGCCATGTTTTAATTGGGAAAACCCTAGATTTCCTCATAAGCATTTTTTCACCACTCATGCGTCCTAATCTGCCTTGACTTCATCATGAATCAATGCTTGTTTGATTGGACTTTACCAATCAATTCACTATCAACAATCGATAGAGTTGATTAAATAAGTCAACTGAAGTATTATATCGGTCCACAGCTGCTAAATTTCCACAGTGCTGAGACCTCCAATAGCGATATTTGCACTAAGTGGTACAACTGCTATACAACCTCACCAATGGCTGATTAAAATATGGTAATAATCCAGTAATATGCCATAAAAAGCACGACGTGACTGTTCGACTTAACCAATTACTTAGCCATATAAATATGACTACATATAATTTAATTGACAATGATTGTGTATTAAATATAAAAGTGCGTGCTCTAAAATTATAAATTATCCCTTCTTAATTTAATTTTTATGCATATATGTATATATATATATATATATATATATATATATATATATATATATATATATATATATATATATATATATATATATATAATTAAATTAAGAAAGGATAGTTTATAATTTTAGAGTCCGCACTTCTATGTTTAATTCACAAACATTGCCAATTAAATTAAATGTAGTCATATTTGTAGAAAAACATGAAATACATAAAATAACTTCTATGATACTTTTAACACAATATTCGTCTAGAAATATAATGATTTAAAAATAAATTTTTAATGAAGTAGATAAATTCTGAATCATCCATAAAAAACATGACTTAATAATACTGTTAATACCAAAATATTGAAATTTTTTATCAGTTAATTTATCAAATTGATAAATTCCCTACATTTTCCTAAAGGTGTCGCAAAAAGAAATTGTTCATTAAAAGTATTCAAGCGCATTGTCTTTTTCATAACTTTGATATATTTCCAAATTCATTAAAACACAAGGCAAAGGGAGAAAAATCACTTACAGACTGTTTTATTTATTAATCTCGTAAACAATCAAATTTGTTTCTACAGTATTCAATAGAACAGAAAATAATCTGAATTTAGCAGCTGACTCTTTACTCAGGACCAGAGAAATTTTAACTTAGGTAGGGTTTTGCTATACACGTGTTCATAAGGGCCACGTTTACAGAATAATAGTTTTAAATGGCTGAAGATTTTTCCAATAAAAATATTAATATGTAGTACATTTAATAAACATCTGTTATGCGAATATTTTCATATATATTTATTTTGAATAACAAGTTATTTACACAAATACTCACATAAAAATCCAAATTTAAGAACAACTGTTTTTTGTATACACAAAAGTATTCATTATCAAACATTCTTTGTCCTTTCTGATAAATAACACTATTTTGATTGTGCTTAATTAACTACTAAAATAACGATATTTAAACATAGATAATGAAATCTCAAGAAATATTTATTTATATGGATTCTTTATTTCTCTCTGTAGTTTTAGAACATACTTTAACGAATTTTTCTGCAGTGTTTTTCTTGTGTAGTGATGTCTAATATTTGAAGAAATCTGAAAACAAAAATCAAAAATATTGACAAGCCCACGTTTTTAACGTGTGCTTCTTTGTCTAGAAAATCTAATCCCATCAAAAACATCTCATGTAAAAAAAAGGCCAAGTCTACTGGCTCTTTGACCGTAAAAAGTTCTGAGATCATGTGTTGAGCCAAGCTTAGCTCTCTTATTAACTCTGTTATTTTAATTCACAAATTAATCCTAGTCTCTACACCTTTAGTAAATGTGTGTTTTAAATATAAAAATAATTGACTTCTTTTCAATATGTCATTTTTTCTGGAAAGAGGAGAATGTAGAATTTTGATTTTGAATTTCAAATCGATAATTTGAGTACCTAAAAAACATATTTAAAAAAAATTATACATCGCAGGGGAGTTTGTATTGCCATTAAAAATAATAAACTTTTTTTTACGTATGCGATTATGTTAGTCATATCCTGAGTGCCACTCTCCATGTTTTATAAACATTGAATTTATTATTCTTCAACAATTGTTGTCTAGGTCTACGTGAATAGTTTGGCAACAAATGTGAGCTATTTTGTAAATATGAGGTAAGTTTGACAGCAAAATTCTCTTGCTTTTAAAACTGCTGCTAATTTTGCGCCATGGTCTATTGACATTGCATCAAACTATAGCGATGTTTAAAATAATATGGCAGTGATGCTAAATATAGCAAAAGTATAAGAGCTGCTATCTATCAAGAAATGTTAGCATATTTGCAGAATGTTTATAAAATGTTTAAATTCACTAAATTAACATTTGGTAAAAAAAAAATTAATTTTATTTGGGTACTATTTGAGGCACAGATGTCATATTCGCCCCATATTGGCGCGTTTTTTTTTTCCGACGCTGATTTGGCGAAAACATCAACAGCATAAACAACAACATCCGGGTTACCATATCAAGCAAAATAACGACAATTTGGCGCCGGTTAAGTATACATTGCGTATATGACATTGGAGTCAGAAAAAAATCGCGCCAATATGGGTCGAATATGACATCTGTGCCCTATTTGATTATCCCGTCGATCAATTTCGCCAAACAATTCGCCAAATTATACAAATTGCCGTATTCTTATTTTAAATAACAAAAAAACAAATAAATTAATAAAACCTTAATGAAACTACAAGTAAAATGTCGAATTAAAAATCATTTGATGACGTAATAAACACTTGTATGGTGTTTAATGTCAAGTGAATGCGACATTTAAGATCATCCATTATTAGCGTTTAATCTTATAGTTTGGCGATAGTTTTTCGGTCGACGGCATAATCAAGTAGTACCTTTATTTGTTCAAGTCAATTAAAGCGAATTTTACTGTATGCAGGACCCAGCTATTTCGTGCTCGATTTAGTATAGTTGAAAAACCGATGGTTTAGTTGACAAACTGCGTTTTATCATGTTGATAATCAGTGAGCAACAGTATTGGCAACAGTTCCGATTACGGAAAATAAAAGATTTTCGGTTTTGTTTTTCGAATTTTCCAAATTTTTTTTAATTTTTCCTTTCTTTGTATCCCAAATACTACCTTCTTACCAAATTTCAAGTTTCTAGGGCTACAGGATGTACCTCAGATTTTTGATGATAGGTGAGTCAGTCAGTGTCGAAAAAGCGAAATTTTGAGTTCATATATTTTCTGAACTAGAAAAGATGGAAACGCGGAAATTTTACCATTTGCTTCCGTTTGAAGAGTACTTTTAGAAAAACAAAGTTTCAAGTTCCTGGGAAATTCCAGCGAAGAGATTTAGGGCTGTCAAAAGTACCCTGAGTTGCTTCCAGAAAAGGATGCTTACGGCTGTGCTTTCTCGACTTGGCAGGGGCACTGCCGTGCCCCCAGATTCAATATGTTTTATAACTGGGGATAAAAAAGTATCTGGTACCGGTGAAAACCGCTGTCTTTACAACTTTTCTTTCAGGGACACAAATAAGGTGCCCAATTCAATATTATTCCACCTCCATGATAAAATAAAAGAAGGTCATAATCACATCTCAAATACTGATATACGTAAATATTACATATTGAAATATTTTGAAATCTGTCACATAGAATCCGAGATAAGAGCGCTCAAACTGGCGCTGGAAGTTGGCACAAAAACTGCAAGAGAATCGTAATCGGAATTCCATTAATCAATTCTCGATTTAAGTGGGTCCACAGAACCCGAGAAAAGTCTAAATTAAATAAAAGTATAGAAACCATTATTTGCTAAACCTCAACTTTTATCAAGCGACTCTTGCCACAGAACACACTAATAATCTTCGATCAAGTTGATAAAATCCTTTTAAATTATGTTTTTAGCATGTTTTTGGCAACTTTTAACATTTTATATTCTTTCATATCCCAAATTAGATAGGGGCTCTGCTAATCTGCTGAAACCGATGTCTTTTTAGTTCAGTTTTTAATGAATGCATGTGTCTCCTGTTCTTTCTTGGTATTTTTCTATCGTCACCGTCGGTTTTTTTATAAATTAAGAAAAATTATATACGATTAAAAAAATAGCTAATCGGATGCAAAAAAAAATTCTACATTTCCTCGGAAATTTTCAAATTCATATCTTGATTACTTTCTTTGTAATTTTGGTCAATTTGTAAAAAATTTCATTATCTTTCTTTTTTACTTGAAAATCAAGTACAGCAGATTTGCCATTTTGTTGCGGGTTTTGTTTGCCGATTTTTGATGAGTCTTTTAATTATATTTTAGTTAATGTCTCGATTAATTACGGGATGATTCTTACTAAATAAACAATATTGAAAATAGGACAAAATTTACAATACTGGATTTAAAATTTGAAACAGGATTATTTTTATTAATCATGCAAAATCGCCCCAAAATGCGAAAAAGTGCTAAAAATCGCGTGAAAAGTTAAATTAAAAAAATAATAATAGAAAACCCCAAATAACGGTCTTCGAGGTGTAAGACTGCATGTATAGGGGTATCTTCTTACCAAATTATGCAGTTCTACGTGCAGTTGTCTCTGACACGTAGCCATCAAACACAATAACACATATACAAACACACACACAAACACAAACTTCTTTCCCTATTTAAAGTGAAAAAGATATTACATCAATTCAAAATTAATTAAGAAAAAATATAAAAATACGTACAATTTAATTATACAGTTAAAAAGAACATACAATTCATTTTAAGAAACATTAAAATGCTTGAAATGATAATTTTTTTAAAAGATTTTATGTGATTTTTAACTATTTAAATAAATTGTCTGTATTTTTGTAATAGTTTTTTTTTTCCTTTCCATTTTTATAGATATTAGTAATCAATTACTTACATATTTCATTTTTTACTTATTAAATTCCTATGGAGTTTTAAATTATAAACTGGAAATTTCAAAATAAATGTCAGAAAGCCTTATTCAAATACAAAATAAAGGACACTTCAATTTCTAGTTATTTATTAAGGTTTGTCTTATACGTTTATACAGAAAACTTCTTTGCATTATTAGCCGTTATTTTACTGCTTTTCAGTTGCCATTATATTTTTCCTGGATTTTGCATGAATGAAAAGTATATCCGATTCCAGAAACTGGAAGTTTTCCGGATATTTATTATTAAACTTCTTTGAAATTCCTACGCATTTTCTTTGTGCGCACTGAATGCAATGTATTTTTGAAATGCTAATACAATAGCTAAATCGAATTTTATTTTTCGTAAATAAATAGTTTACGTTTGGTGAAAACCCATTTTTTTGCATTTATACCTCTGGTAAAAAAAATAAATAAATAAATAAATAAATAAATAAATAAATAAATAAATAAATTAAGATAATTGTGCCTAAATGAGAAGCCCAAATCCCCATAGTTTTGTCGCATTTATGATATATTTGGCATTTTACTAAATAAATATATATTTAATTAAGCAGAAAAGGATTGAACACAACGTCTTTAGTTCAAGACTAACATTTTGCGTAAATTTAATCAATATTTGTAATATTATATAAGCAATCAATATACTATTGTTACATTTATAAGTAATTTTTGTCGCATTTATACTACAGCGCCTGCAAAAAAAATCTTGAAACCCAGGCCACAATCTCAGTGTTTAGACATTTTATTTTAGTTTTTACTGCTTTAAAGAGAAGAGAGAGGCGAGAGTTTCTATCGCGCGTTGATCAAGTAAAGTGGTGGCCCTTGCAGCTAGAGATGACTCAGTGTTCTCCATATATATATATATATATATATATATTACTTCTGGTAGTGGTTTGAAAAGAGGGCTTTTATTTTTAAATTTTAGAATGACTCTCAAGAGTTTTTTAATTTTAAATTTATGTCAAAACGTGTAACTATCTGCTGTTTATAACGCCTGCACCAGAGCCATGATAATTTAAACAACTACCATGTATAATGTCCATTTGGAGTATTACTATTTTCATGATGTCTGTAGAAGCTCGTTTATAAAAAAATAATATTTTCAGGTTAAAAGCGTTAAATACAGTCAGTTTCAGATATAGAGCCTTTGAAACACAAATTTAAGTACCCGATCAAAGTAAAACACTACTGCATGATCATTTGACAATTCTTAATTTATTAACTCAAAATCTTAATTAAACACAATTTCTATTAAAAAAATCCATTAAAAAAAACGAAATTTTTATACATTTTAGGGATTATTCGTCGCATTTAGAGAGTTATGGTGCGATGAATAATGAACGATATGTGTATTGTAATTGGAATTTTTTTAAAGAAATCTTTTCTTGTAACTTAATGAAATGATTCGTGTTTTTTCCCTAAAGTTAGGATGTTTCATTACATATGATTTTTGAGTTAATATTTTAAGTAAAAAAAAAAAAAAAAATGTCACGTTTAGGCACTATGATCTTATTTTTTTTCTGTACTATTAGGCATACTTTCAAATAATGAAATACCAGAAAATATCCTCACTTCTTAATCCAAAAGACATAACTTTTTATAACCTCACTTATACTTAATGCTTATAAATTAAAGAATACATAAAAATAAATGGTTTTACGACATTGGATCATTGTTAGAAAAATTGAAATAGTTTGATATTCTTATGCGATTTTAAGATAAAACAACATACTCTCTGGAATCTTTCTTTATTTTTAAAACAATGGCAAATAGTGTTATTATGTGAACTATTACATACTAGATGTAAATGTCCAACTGGGCGAAAAATGTCCAAACCAGGATTCGAACCCGGAACCTCGTGGCTAAAGCCGCCAGTGCCAGTGCTCTGCCATCTGAGCTATCCCGGACGATTCTGCTCGAAATTTTTTCAACCAGCTAACCTTAATGATTACAGCATCTGGTCTGAAACCTGCTTCAGCTCAACAGAATAAATTTCAGGTAATGGAACTCCAGAAATCGCTGGATACGAAATTACGCTTGATTAATTTTAACACAATTATTCTAATTGGTAAACAAATCATATTAGATGTAAATTTCCAACTGGGCGAAAAATGCCAGGAGGTCCCCCGGGTTCGAATCCTGATCCGGACATTTTTCGCCCAGTTGGAAATTTACATCTAATATGATTTGTTTACCAATTAGAATAATTGTGTTAAAATTAATCTAGTATTACATACTAGCTTATCCTCACGGCGTTGTCTGGCGTCGGGGTAATAACATAAACTATACTTTAAATCAGTGTTGAATTCAGACATTTTTCTGCCTGCCGGTTTTAAGGTTGGAGAATCCGTTGCATTCGGTGATATAATCCTTCGATTTTGAATGATATTATATTTTTAAAGGAAAATATATTTAAATGAATATAGAGTTGAGGGACAACTGCTTTCGACAGCGTACACCCAAACGTGCTGAGCACAGCCCTATTGTTTTTTCCGAACAAACACTTGTGCTATTTTCTGAATCCATAGTAGAATTTCATATCCAATTTTTTGGGAATATTCAATTAAAAGAAATATACTTATATATATATATATAGATATAGATATAGATAGATATAGATATATACCGGGTGTTTCAAAAGATTGTTCCCAAAATAAAACGCGATAAGAAAACGATCTATGAGTCGGAGAGACATGAGGTTTGCAGATAAATATTCAGCGTGGTACGGGATTTTGTATGACACCAACAAAAATAGTTCAAAATATGGACAATAGAGGGCGCTACTGCAGATAATTGCATCGAATAACTCCATATTGCTCACACAACTTCAATATTTGGATACAAAAACATTAAAGAATGCTGCATATACAATTCTTTGTATCCAAATCTTACGTTGTGTGATCAATACGGAAATAATCTATGGAATTATCTGCAGTAGCGCCCTCTATTGTCGAAATTTTGGGCTAAATTTTTACTGGCGTCATACAAAATCAAGTACCACGCTGAATATTTATCTGCAAAACGCACGTCTCCCCGACACATAGATCTTTTTTATTGCGTTTTACTTTCGCACCGAACGTTTGAAACACCCGGTATATATTATACATAGAATGACACAAAATGTATAACGCTTCCGGGGTTGAACTCATCCGTTTCCTGATAATCCAAACGCGGCCACGTTAGGCTTAAGTATTCCGATGCCGTATTTGCCGACTCCTTATTTAATCTGTCTATCTATTTGTTGTTTAACATATTCTTCTTCAATTTTTCTCAAACCTTCAAAAAGTATACAATTATAACGCTTTAAGATCTAATTTAAAAATAACCAGATACCAACAACAGGGTTCCGATGTATACAAGCGATTACCGTTGCCATTCATAAGCACAAATTACAAATACAAAAACAAATGAATGACTCTTTCAGCTATTCATTAAGTGCTCTTAAAATATTTTGCAAAAGCAAATTAATATTTTGAAATACGTTTTTCACTTTTGTTTACATTTATTTACAGTTTGAATTCAGTATACACGTTTAAAAATATCGCGAAAAATTACCTCTGTTTTTCAAGGCTATCTATTTTCTGACCAATGAGAACACTTCATGGTGTTCAGTGAATTATTTTGTACTGGATTAACGTTTCCTTTCTAAAAACAAACGTATTTCAAATTATTTAAAAGCTTTATTATGGTTTTACAAATATTTTAAGAGCAAAATCGGATGTCGACCGCATTTTTTAATGATTCGTTCAAAGAGTCATTCAATTGCTTCTGGATTTGGAATTTGTGTTGTACATGTGGCATCACGACACACGAGTGAATGTTGATTTTGATTTTCAATCTTAAAACGTTGAGTAAAACGTGCTTTCTTTTCCACTATTCGCAAAAATTACATTTTTAGACAGATTATTCAAAATAAATTAATATTTATAAGAGATTACATTCAATTATCTAATATTCAGCTGCGATAACTTGAGTTAAAATTAGATTGGTAGCTTTATCTATCCCTATATAAAAGTAAACAAACAATTGATTCATTCGTCTTGAACTTTTAAAATATTAAAACAAACGTTTATATGCTCTTTTGCGCCATCTGTCGGTAGTTAAAAAAAGAAATTTTCTTTTTAAAATGTTTTTTGAATTCTGAAGACATTGGGGGGGGGGGGGGGGGAATGAATATTTCTTATAAAATGAAATTAGAATATCAGAAATATGTAATGCCGCGTATTACATATATATATATATATATGTATATATATCAATGCATTATTATAATAAATAAAATTTTGTATTTTGTAGGGAAAATAAATTTGTAATTTAATAACAGAATTTGGGAAAATAAATTGTTAATGTAATTAATAGTTGCAATTTACTTATGTGATAAAAGATGATTTTTAATTATCAAAATTTATTACAGGTTTCTTTTATGCATGTTTAAAAAAAATCGGGATTTTCTGTGTTCAACTTTTTAAAATTTAATTTATATAATTATTATTTTGGCAATTAATAAAAACAAATAAACTTTCTGTTGGAATTGTCTTTTATTTTACCACATACCATCAGATAAAATAGTTAATTGACAATATGTTTTAAAATAACATTATTAGTACTAATTTGAATGTTTTTGTGAAATATTTCTTCAAATTTTGTGAGTGAAGTTCATTTGCATACTTTATATCAGTATTTTACCAATTCAATTAATAATTTTCATGCCAATTAAATTTCAATGAAAAATGGGCTGTTTTTACTTTACCCCACCTGACCCTATTAATCAGACAAGACAAAATTTATTACTTCACAATTCTTTTTATAATGCAATGCTATATAATTTTTTTTGAAAATGCAAACACGTCATTCTGACGGGCTATATTCTAGTATTTAAATAAATACATTAAAAAAAACGTAAGTTATTCTCTATTTCAGAATTATTTTCTTTAAATGGAATATTTATTAGCTTAGCAACAAAGATACAGTGATAGATTTTTGAAGCAAGATAATCAGTGTCATTCAGACTATATAGGAAATCCGAAGTGATATAATTAGTTTCAACTCCAGTATGGAGATAAATGGAATTTAAAGAGAAGGAAATTTCCCGGCCGATTCCCGGCCTGGGTATTTTTTTCGCTCAGTTGGAAATATTCAATTCGTATCATAGCTTTACCCATCAGTTTGATTGTGTTAAAATAATAGTTGTTCTACGTATCCATCGTTTATATGGAGTTCCTTTACCTGCGGTTTATTCTGTTGAGCTGTCTACATGACAGACCAGATGTTCTACCTATAAGGTTATCTGAGCGAAACATGCTGGCTGGTTGTCGGCCCAGTCAGCTTAATCGGAAAAGCATTGGCCTTGTAAACCAAGGATCTGGGTTCGATTCCCGGCCTGGGTATTTTTTCGCTCAGTTGGAAATATTCAATTCGTACGATAGCTTTACCAATCAGTTTGATTGTGTTAAAATAATAGTTGTTCTACGTATCCATCGTTTATATACAGTTTCTTTACATGCGGTTTATTCTGTTGAGCTGTCTGCATGACAGACCAGATGTTCTACCTATAAGGTTATCTGAGCGAAACATGCTGGCTGGTTGTCGGCCCAGTTAGCTTAATCGGAAAAGCATTGGCCTTGTAAACCAAGGATCTGGGTTCGATTCCCGGCCTGGGTATTTTTTCGCTCAGTTGGAAATATTCAATTCGTATCATAGCTTTACCCATCAGTTTGATTGTGTTAAAATAATAGTTGTTCTACGTATCCATCGTTTATATGGAGTTCCTTTACCTGCGGTTTATTCTGTTGAGCTGTCTACATGACAGACCAGATGTTCTACCTATAAGGTTATCTGAGCGAAACATGCTGGCTGGTTGTCGGCCCAGTTAGCTTAATCGGAAAAGCATTGGCCTTGTAAACCAAGGATCTGGGTTCGATTCCCGGCCTGGGTATTTTTTCGCTCAGTTGGAAATATTCAATTCGTATGATAGCTTTACCAATCAGTTTGATTGTGTTAAAATAATAGTTGTTCTACGTATCCATCGTTTATATACAGTTTCTTTACATGCGGTTTATTCTGTTGAGCTGTCTACATGACAGACCAGATGTTCTACCTATAAGGTTATCTGACGAAACATGCTGGCTGGTTGTCGGCCCAGTTAGCTTAATCGGAAAAGCATTGGCCTTGTAAACCAAGGATCTGGGTTCGATTCCCGGCCTGGGTATTTTTTCGCTCAGTTGGAAATATTCAATTCGTATCATAGCTTTACCCATCAGTTTGATTGTGTTAAAATAATAGTTGTTCTACGTATCCATCGTTTATATGGAGTTCCTTTACCTGCGGTTTATTCTGTTGAGCTGTCTACATGACAGACCAGATGTTCTACCTATAAGGTTATCTGAGCGAAACATGCTGGCTGGTTGTCGGCCCAGTTAGCTTAATCGGAAAAGCATTGGCCTTGTAAACCAAGGATCTGGGTTCGATTCCCGGCCTGGGTATTTTTTCGCTCAGTTGGAAATATTCAATTCGTATCATAGCTTTACCAATCAGTTTGATTGTGTTAAAATAATAGTTGTTCTACGTATCCATCGTTTATATGGAGTTCCTTTACCTGCGGTTTATTCTGTTGAGCTGTCTACATGATAGACCAGATGTTCTACCTATAAGGTTATCTGAGCGAAACATGCTGGCTGGTTGTCGGCCCAGTTAGCTTAATCGGAAAAGCATTGGCCTTGTAAACCAAGGATCTGGGTTCGATTCTCGGCCTGGGTATTTTTTCGCTCAGTTGGAAATATTCAATTCGTATCATAGCTTTACCCATCAGTTTGATTGTGTTAAAATAATAGTTGTTCTACGTATCCATCGTTTATATGGAGTTCCTTTACCTGCGGTTTATTCTGTTGAGCTGTATACATGACAGATCAGATGTTCTACCTATAAGGTTATCTGAGCGAAACATGCTGGCTGGTTTTCGGCCCAGTTAGCTTAATCGGAAAAGCATTGGCCTTGTAAACCAAGGATCTGGGTTCGATTCCCGGCCTGGGTATTTTTTCGCTCAGTTGGAAATATTCAATTCGTATCATAGCTTTACCAATCAGTTTGATTGTGTTAAAATAATAGTTGTTCTACGTATCCATCGTTTATATGGAGTTCCTTTACCTGCGGTTTATTCTGTTGAGCTGTCTACATGATAGACCAGATGTTCTACCTATAAGGTTATCTGAGCGAAACATGCTGGCTGGTTGTCGGCCCAGTTAGCTTAATCGGAAAAGCATTGGCCTTGTAAACCAAGGATCTGGGTTCGATTCTCAGCCTGGGTATTTTTTCGCTCAGTTGGAAATATTCAATTCGTATCATAGCTTTACCCATCAGTTTGATTGTGTTAAAATAATAGTTGTTCTACGTATCCATCGTTTATATGGAGTTCCTTTACCTGCGGTTTATTCTGTTGAGCTGTCTACATGACAGACCAGATGTTCTACCTATAAGGTTATCTGAGCGAAACATGCTGGCTGGTTGTCGGCCCAGTTAGCTTAATCGGAAAAGCATTGGCCTTGTAAACCAAGGATCTGGGTTCGATTCCCGGCCTGGGTATTTTTTCGCTCAGTTGGAAATATTCAATTCGTATGATAGCTTTACCAATCAGTTTGATTGTGTTAAAATAATAGTTGTTCTACGTATCCATCGTTTATATACAGTTTCTTTACATGCGGTTTATTCTGTTGAGCTGTCTACATGACAGACCAGATGTTCTACCTATAAGGTTATCTGACGAAACATGCTGGCTGGTTGTCGGCCCAGTTAGCTTAATCGGAAAAGCATTGGCCTTGTAAACCAAGGATCTGGGTTCGATTCCCGGCCTGGGTATTTTTTCGCTCAGTTGGAAATATTCAATTCGTATCATAGCTTTACCCATCAGTTTGATTGTGTTAAAATAATAGTTGTTCTACGTATCCATCGTTTATATGGAGTTCCTTTACCTGCGGTTTATTCTGTTGAGCTGTCTACATGACAGACCAGATGTTCTACCTATAAGGTTATCTGAGCGAAACATGCTGGCTGGTTGTCGGCCCAGTTAGCTTAATCGGAAAAGAATTGGCCTTGTAAACCAAGGATCTGGGTTCGATTCCCGGCCTGGGTATTTTTTCGCTCAGTTGGAAATATTCAATTCGTATCATAGCTTTACCAATCAGTTTGATTGTGTTAAAATAATAGTTGTTCTACGTATCCATCGTTTATATACAGTTTCTTTACATGCGGTTTATTCTGTTGAGCTGTCTACATGACAGACCAGATATTCTACCTATAAGGTTATCTGACGAAACATGCTGGCTGGTTTTCGGCCCAGTTAGCTTAATCGGAAAAGCATTGGCCTTGTAAACCAAGGATCTGGGTTCGATTCCCGGCCTGGGTATTTTTTCGCTCAGTTGGAAATATTCAATTCGTATCATAGCTTTACCAATCAGTTTGATTGTGTTAAAATAATAGTTGTTCTACGTATCCATCGTTTATATGGAGTTCCTTTACCTGCGGTTTATTCTGTTGAGCTGTCTACATGATAGACCAGATGTTCTACCTATAAGGTTATCTGAGCGAAACATGCTGGCTGGTTGTCGGCCCAGTTAGCTTAATCGGAAAAGCATTGGCCTTGTAAACCAAGGATCTGGGTTCGATTCTCAGCCTGGGTATTTTTTCGCTCAGTTGGAAATATTCAATTCGTATCATAGCTTTACCCATCAGTTTGATTGTGTTAAAATAATAGTTGTTCTACGTATCCATCGTTTATATGGAGTTCCTTTACCTGCGGTTTATTCTGTTGAGCTGTCTACATGACAGACCAGATGTTCTACCTATAAGGTTATCTGAGCGAAACATGCTGGCTGGTTGTCGGCCCAGTTAGCTTAATCGGAAAAGCATTGGCCTTGTAAACCAAGGATCTGGGTTCGATTCCCGGCCTGGGTATTTTTTCGCTCAGTTGGAAATATTCAATTCGTATGATAGCTTTACCAATCAGTTTGATTGTGTTAAAATAATAGTTGTTCTACGTATCCATCGTTTATATACAGTTTCTTTACATGCGGTTTATTCTGTTGAGCTGTCTACATGACAGACCAGATGTTCTACCTATAAGGTTATCTGACGAAACATGCTGGCTGGTTGTCGGCCCAGTTAGCTTAATCGGAAAAGCATTGGCCTTGTAAACCAAGGATCTGGGTTCGATTCCCGGCCTGGGTATTTTTTCGCTCAGTTGGAAATATTCAATTCGTATCATAGCTTTACCCATCAGTTTGATTGTGTTAAAATAATAGTTGTTCTACGTATCCATCGTTTATATGGAGTTCCTTTACCTGCGGTTTATTCTGTTGAGCTGTCTACATGACAGACCAGATGTTCTACCTATAAGGTTATCTGAGCGAAACATGCTGGCTGGTTGTCGGCCCAGTTAGCTTAATCGGAAAAGAATTGGCCTTGTAAACCAAGGATCTGGGTTCGATTCCCGGCCTGGGTATTTTTTCGCTCAGTTGGAAATATTCAATTCGTATCATAGCTTTACCAATCAGTTTGATTGTGTTAAAATAATAGTTGTTCTACGTATCCATCGTTTATATGGAGTTCCTTTACCTGCGGTTTATTCTGTTGAGCTGTCTACATGACAGACCAGATGTTCTACCTATAAGGTTATCTGAGCGAAACATGCTGGCTGGTTGTCGGCCCAGCTAGCTTAATCGGAAAAGCATTGGCCTTGTAAACCAAGGATCTGGGTTCGATTCCCGGCCTGGGTATTTTTTCGCTCAGTTGGAAATATTCAATTCGTATCATAGCTTTACCCATCAGCTTGATTGTGTTAAAATAATAGTTGTTCTACGTATCCATCGTTTATATGGAGTTCCTTTACCTGCGGTTTATTCTGTTGAGCTGTCTACATGACAGACCAGATGTTCTACCTATAAGGTTATCTGAGCGAAACATGCTGGCTGGTTGTCGGCCCAGTTAGCTTAATCGGAAAAGCATTGGCCTTGTAAACCAAGGATCTGGGTTCGATTCCCGGCCTGGGTATTTTTTCGCTCAGTTGGAAATATTCAATTCGTATCATAGCTTTACCAATCAGTTTGATTGTGTTAAAATAATAGTTGTTCTACGTATCCATCGTTTATATGGAGTTCCTTTACCTGCGGTTTATTCTGTTGAGCTGTCTACATGATAGACCAGATGTTCTACCTATAAGGTTATCTGAGCGAAACATGCTGGCTGGTTGTCGGCCCAGTTAGCTTAATCGGAAAAGCATTGGCCTTGTAAACCAAGGATCTGGGTTCGATTCTCGGCCTGGGTATTTTTTCGCTCAGTTGGAAATATTCAATTCGTATCATAGCTTTACCCATCAGTTTGATTGTGTTAAAATAATAGTTGTTCTACGTATCCATCGTTTATATGGAGTTCCTTTACCTGCGGTTTATTCTGTTGAGCTGTATACATGACAGATCAGATGTTCTACCTATAAGGTTATCTGAGCGAAACATGCTGGCTGGTTTTCGGCCCAGTTAGCTTAATCGGAAAAGCATTGGCCTTGTAAACCAAGGATCTGGGTTCGATTCCCGGCCTGGGTATTTTTTCGCTCAGTTGGAAATATTCAATTCGTATGATAGCTTTACCAATCAGTTTGATTGTGTTAAAATAATAGTTGTTCTACGTATCCATCGTTTATATACAGTTTCTTTACATGCGGTTTATTCTGTTGAGCTGTCTACATGACAGACCAGATGTTCTACCTATAAGGTTATCTGGGCGAAACATGCTGGCTGGTTGTCGGCCCAGTTAGCTTAATCGGAAAAGCATTGGCCTTGTAAACCAAGGATCTGGGTTCGATTCCCGGCCTGGGTATTTTGTCGCTCAGTTGGAAATATTCAATTCGTATCATAGCTTTTCCCATCAGTTTGATTGTGTTAAAATAATAGTTGTTCTACGTATCCATCGTTTATATGAAGTTCCTTTACCTGCGGTTTATTCTGTTGAGCTGTCTACATGACAGACCAGATGTTCTACCTATAAGGTTATCTGAGCGAAACATGCTGGCTGGTTGTCGGCCCAGTTAGCTTAATCGGAAAAGAATTGGCCTTGTAAACCAAGGATCTGGGTTCGATTCCCGGCCTGGGTATTTTTTCGCTCAGTTGGAAATATTCAATTCGTATCATAGCTTTACCAATCAGTTTGAATGTGTTAAAATAATAGTTGTTCTACGTATCCATCGTTTATATGGAGTTCCTTTACCTGCGGTTTATTCTGTTGAGCTGTCTACATGACAGACCAGATGTTCTACCTATAAGGTTATCTGAGCGAAACATGCTGGCTGGTTGTCGGCCCAGTTAGCTTAATCGGAAAAGCATTGGCCTTGTAAACCAAGGATCTGGGTTCGATTCCCGGACTGGGTATTTTTTCGCTCATTTGGAAATATTCAATTCGTATCATAGCTTTACCCATCAGTTTGACTGTGTTAAAATAATAGTTGTTCTACGTATCCATCGTTTATATGGAGTTCCTTTACCTGCGGTTTATTCTGTTGAGCTGTCTGCATGACAGACCAGATGTTCTACCTATAAGGTTATCTGAGCGAAACATGCTGGCTGGTTGTCGGCCCAGTTAGCTTAATCGGAAAAGCATTGGCCTTGTAAACCAAGGATCTAGGTTCGATTCCCGGCCTGGGTATTTTTTCGCTCAGTTGGAAATATTCAATTCGTTTGCTATCAATAATTTTTATTTCTAAACAATGTAAAAAATGCTATAATACTTCAGTAGGTAAGTTTGAGTGAATTTTATTTGCAATTGGGACCCACTTAGGTATCACTTCTTTTTTTGCCATTGTCTTTACAGAACATGGCTCCCTTTTTTCACAGGTATGTTTTTGTTAGATATCATTACTTTTTGTAAATTTACAATATATTTAGACACTTTACTTAATGCTTTTTAATGTGTTTACATGAGACTATTTTATTCACCAAGCAACATTCAATTTTAATTTAAATTTCCTACAACAAACTATTTGGCTGTCAATTTGCGGCAGAAATCTATATTTTAATACTGCTACACTGAATGCATGTTTTGAAACGAAATGTATTGATTCGAAATTTTTATTGTTTCTGAAACAACAATTCCTATTAAATTCCTACATTAAATTTTCCTATTAAATTTTCCAATTAAATATCCTATAGCTGGGCCTGCTTTTTTGTACTGAAAGTGAAAAATAAAGTTATGTGCTAACGCCACACTATGTATCATTCATCCATGGGTGCGGACAAAGAGGCAATGCAGAGGAAGGACTTTGCCCCTCCCTGGATTTTCAAATTTAATTAACTAAATGAACTTTTCTCTGATGATTTTGAAAATAACAAGTGGGTAAGTGTGATCACAGATCGCACAGAGGGTTTCATTTAATAATCCTTTCAAAACACTTTATCCTTTTGAAAAATCTGTTAGTTCCACATTTTGCAACCAGGGGCGCACTCTGTTCTAAACCAACCTCTATCTGAACGAAACTCCGTTTTACATACTATCCGTAGATATATTAGTCGAGGGGTTTAAGCCCATAGCACCCGAAATAAGTAGGCGCCCCTGGCGATAAAAAGTGGAACTAAAATATATAAGACTATGGTGCATAATATGAAAGAATGGTCTAAGGGGTGTCGGCAAAAGTTGGAAGCCCAAAGGGTTAAATGTACGACTTTTTCAAAATTTTATGATTTCTCGTTTGATGTGAGGTGTTCAGCTATAAGTATGATAAATTTCACGCCTCCAACGTAATTAGAGGCTCGCTTTGAAAGAATTGTTTAAAATAAACACAGGGGAGCCCAAAGGGTTAAATGTATTACTTTTTCAAAATTTTATGATTTCTCGTTTGATGTTAGGTGTTCAGCTATAAGTGCTCCCCGGGTGAAAAGGGCGGAGGTTAGAAAAATTGCTTAAAATACACAAGTTAGACCCCGGAGGAGTAAATAATATAAGACTTTTTGAAACTTTTATGATTTGTCGTGTGGTCTGAGGTGTCAGCTATACGTATGCAAAAAGTTATGTCTCCAACTTAATTAGGGACTCCCTTAGAAAGAATTACTTAAAATACATATGTGGTAGCTCAAAGGGTTAAATGTAAGACTTTTTCAAGATTTTATGATTTATCGCCTGGCCTCAGGTGTTCTGCTATAAGTATGCAAAATTTCAAATCTGCAATTTAAAAAGGGGCTCAGTTAGAAAGACTTGCTTAAAATACGCATGTGGAAACCCAAAAGGTTAAATGTACGACTTTTTCAAAATTTTATGATTTATCGTTTGATGTGAGGTGTTCAGCTATAAGTATGCAAAATTTCACGCCTCCAACCTAATTAGAGACTCACTTTGAAAGAATTGCTTAAAATACACATATGGGAGCGCCAGGGTTAAATGTACGACTTTTTCAAAATTTTATGATTTGTCGTTTGATGTGAGGTATTCAGCTATAAGTATGTACAATTTCATGCCTTTAACCTAATTAGTGGCTCACTTAGAAAGGATTATTTAAAATAAACACGTGAGACTCCAAAGGGTTAAATTTACATCTTTTTCAAAATTTTATGATTTGTCATTTGATGTGAGGTGTTCAGCTGTAAATATGCAAAATTTCATGCCTCCAACATGTATAGTTTCTGAGAACGGGCTCTGTGACGGACAGAATATCTCAATTTGTTGATTTTCTGTAAGCAAGTAAACCCAGATAAAGCCCCAGTAAGTAGATAGGTTTACAATGGAAGCCTATGGGAATTTGGCGAAATATTAGAGATATCGACAAGGTGGCGTCACTTTTGGCGATTAATTTTGGTCGCCAAATTTGGCGATATATCGCCATGTTGGCGAGAAACTTGGCGGTATTTGGCGACAGAACAGCGTCCCCTCCTACGACAAATTAAAATTTCGCCTAATAGATGCAATGGTAAAGTAAAAATGGGCACCCCCAGGTGGGTAATTCATCGATTTTCACAATTTTTTTATTTATTTCCTTAGTTTTATAGTGTAAACGAACTTCGCACCAAATTTGAAGTCTGTAGCTGCAGTAGATATACCAGATCTTTTTGATGAGTGAGTCAGTCAGTCAGTCAGTCAGTCAGTGGTAAAATTATCGATTATCAGACATTTCCAAATGTCCTTATCTCGGAAACTAATTATGCGTTATTTATAAAATTTTGGATTTTAGGTAATTAGGGTGGTCTTACTACACATTTCGTATAACAAGTACGTAGGTCTCATAGATTTCCACTAGTAGAGCATTGAAATTTGACGAAAACAGCTCGAAATGGTTCGTGTAAATAACACACGGCTATGTCAGGCGAACTTGGCTGACACACTGCCGTGTGTCTAGATATATGGTTTTCTGGTCATTTGAATGTTGTTGCACTGATGAGGAGCTAAAACGTAGCCCATTTTTAATTGTATTTGTGTATTTTTTTTTATAAATAACTTTTTTTAAACCATTTATACATTAATGTGTAGCGTATTTGTGTAGCTTAAAGATGTAGCAATTTTTTTTTTCAAAAGAATAAAAATCTTTGCCATTCGTTAGGTAATAATAATTTTCGTCTCACTGTGTACTACCCTCCCCTATATCATCTTTCCAGTTAATAATTACTGAAAATATGATATTTTTCTGGTCATTTGAATGTTGTTGCACTGATGAGGAGCTAAAACGAAGCCCATTTTTAATTGTATTTATGTATTTTGTACTTGTATGTCTGATGAATTGTAATATATTTTTATATTTTGTATATCAGACATTAAACAATGTTTAGTTATTTTAATATTACAATACTTATTTACCAAATTAAAGTATAAAAATATAAAAGAATATATAAATGAAGCGACAATAGAGCAATTATATATAATTTTTTTATTGTGTTTAGTATTTAGTATAAATCAAAGACTTTTAAACAAACATGCGTATTTAAAAGTTAGATTCTTCACATCTACTTTCTATTGTTTAGATGTTATTTTTACTTTGGTAATTCTTCATTTGCGTAGTTTTGTTCACCTTATATCTTTAGAGAAAAACGCCAATGTAACATATAACTATGCAAAGAGTATTTGGACAACTGCTACAGATTTATTTATCTCAGATTTAAATGCCCGAAAAAATCAGGTTTGTGCAGTGATTTCTGGGGTCGTAGTCTTCGACTCAAACACTCAGGTTTACCATAAAACTTAGTTTTGCTTCCGAATAAAGTGTATTTTGAGATTGTTACTTAACCCTTTCGGGTCTGGCTTACTATTAATAGTACATGTATCTTCATTGAGTATGATTTTGTCTTAGCAATTAATTTTCCTACACTGTAAAAGAAAATCTGTAATTCTGTAAATGTAAAGTTACACAAATCTGTATCCATACTAAAATGTTATCTGTACACTGTACGGAAATAGATGTAAATTTACAAAACTAGTTTTTGTAAAGCTACTGAAATCTGTAGCTTTACAAACGAACCTACTAAAGTTTCAGTAATCTTACTAAACTTTTATCTGCATCCAGGTAATGCCGTTAACCCCTTGAGGGGCAAGCAATTACGTTTGTGAAATGCTGAATTCCCACCGGAATCTTTGAAAAATTCTATTTCAAAGTAAGTAAAGTCAATTTTACGGCTTTTTTCCGCCAAAGTTAGAAAAGTAAGATTTAATAAAATTTTTCTGGTGTAAAACTTCATTAGTCGTAGGTGGTATATAATATATATCGGTGCCCCTCAATGGGTTAAATAAAAAAGTTCCAGGCATCCAGTTTCCTAAAATATCCCTAGTAACCCTACAGATTTTTTGATTTACGGAGCAAAAATGTATCTGTTACATGAATTTGTGTTGTGTGCCGTTACATAAAATGTTCTAGGAATCCTAGTTTCCTAGAAAAATTTTAGTAACGTAACAGATTTTTCTTTACGGTGTACTACTTGCATGTAGTAATGGTAGTACACATAATTGCATTTCTTATTATGACCTCATCTCTGTTTTGGTATTTAGCAATAATAATAAGAAGAAAAGTTTGTTTAATTTACTTTGCACTATTGTCGATTTTTTTATTTATATAAAAAAAACATATCTCACTCCTTAATCTCAAAATATACGTTACATTTCTGAAAGAACGTTGTGTGATAAAAAGAAAAAAATATTAACAAGTTTTAATCACTGTTAAATCCTGTTTTAAAACGACACTATTTTCCAAACGTCTCCAAAAATGCTTCCTTAGTGTATTTTCTTATAAATATGAATTGAATATTGCAAAAAATAACTATTTTCCTTAAATTTTAGACAATGAATTATTCGTCAAACTTCAGTTAATTTATTTGATTAGATACTATAGACATTAATAAAGTAAAAGTAGTTTTTTTTTTCTCAAAATTAAAAAGAAAACGGATCCGAAAGGGCTAAGTAAGAATTAAGTTACTTCGTTTTTCCTGCGCATGTATTTTGTTAAGACATTCACACAGCAACCATACGTCTCCATGAGCACATACTTAGAAAAATTCGAAAAATTATCGAATATTCTTGTAAGGATTAGGCCTATGTCTATAAACAAATTCTTTTTTTCTTTGTCTATTTATCGTCTGCTGGCGTCCCAACGAAATTAAATGAAAACGCTTTTATGATAAATAATCTTTAAGTAAAAAATTCGTCTTCTCATCATACTGAATTAATTTAAATAAGTTTAACTTACGTAAATGCACTTGTATACATAATGTGTTGCCATACGCATTTATATGTACATATAATGAAAATTAACGAATGTATTATGCAGTTTCGAACAAAATTTTAAATTCAGTAAATTTGTTTCTAAATCAAAGTTAAGGTGCGATTCAAAGTATTGTCAATTCAACTTCGATATTGTTAGTGTCGGAGACAACAACAGAACAAAATTGTTTCTATGGAAACATTGACTTATTAAATATCGAAATTTATAACGACAGCGGTGTTAATTAGGCAGTTATTTTTTAAATACTCTTAAAACTTATGCAGCCTGTGAAATCATTTAAAAGTAAATAACTTCAGAATCACGAAACTGATATATATTTATATATTCAAACAGAAATAATAATAAATTATTTGATATTAGAAGTTTAAATTCATTAAATAATGCACACGTTTAAAATACCATTAAAACTTACCTAGCTTAGGAAACCATTTAAAAGTAAATAAATTTAGAATCACGAAACTTTTATATATTACATAATCAAAGATAAATAATAATAAACTATTTCTTCTTATAAGTTTAAATTGATTAAGTATTGCACAATTAAATACTCATTTAACAAACAGTTTCCAAATGCATTAAAATCGCTTTAATTTGGCGTGAAAAAGGTTTTGCTCACAAAATAAAGTCTTTTGGCGCCAAATACTCCAATGAGTTTTAATTTTTTTGCAGTTGTTCTACTGGTATTCCACAAATAAACATGACTAATCCTTTATAGCGTAAATTAATATTTTGATTAGCATTATTTTTTCAAAATATTTTCGGTATGGACTTATAGAAATATTTTGACAATTATTTCAATTCAGTTTATGACTATGGGAAATTGGAAAAACTTCCCCCCCATTAGAATTTTCGTTGTATTTATCTGTATTGCAGTTGCTAATGTAAACTAGGTGCTTTGTCGCCGTTATCATTTGATTGTTTCATTTATTATTACTTTCTTCTATCTTCAATAGAAGAAAGTATTGTAATCGAAATTTTTTAGATTTCCGGTTTTCGACGGATTTACACGTTTTAGGGGTCAGCGATTCCAAAAATATGTTTATAGAAAATGTCTGTCTGTCCGTGTGTCCGTCTGTCCGTATGACCGTGTGTCGTCATTGCAACATCAAAAAGTGTATGAAGTTATGCATAGAATTGAAAAAAAAAAATATTTGAGTTTTTGGCTATGGCAAGCAGGTCTCTTTTAATTTGGAAAAATTCCGACGGAATGGGGCGCTGTAATAGCGATTTTTGTGCCATATTCATTATTGTACCATCGAAACGTGTATGAAATTATGTATAGAATTGAATCAACCTTTGTGTATGTTTTTGGCTATGCCAAACATTTCCTCCTTGTAAAGAAGGCTATCCTTTAAGGCCGTTGCAGATCGCATAAAAGGAAAGGCACAATAACCAGACAGGTCAGATAAAATGCAAAGCAAATAAAATAATGAAATAAAACAGTATAATTATCACATTAAAAATATATATCACTTAACTTAAAAATATATATATTAAAATAAAGGACTTATTTGAACCTTTTATAAAAAAGAAAAAAAATATGTAAGTATATCTAGTGATAAAATTGTGTTTTTCAAATGAAAAGAATACTTATTTGATTCTTTTAACAAAAGAAAAAAAATTCAAGATAACTACTTTCTTTTTTTTTTTTAAACCGATAGAAACTAAAAGTCTTTCAAATCAAAATATTTTGAAGCTAAAAAAAAAAAAAACATGTAAAGTTCTTATTTTAACTTTAGTACATAATAGTAAAAGGGGAAAAATATTCCTCTTTAAACTTACAAAAAAAAAAAAAAAAGGTACACTTTAGTATACATTGAGAGTTAAAAGGGGGAGAGTAAATTTGGCATTAAATAAGAAACTGGAAATTTCAATGCCAGAATATGGGAAAAAAAGGTATATCAATATATTATAATAAAAATGCGCAATAAGTCATAAAAATAGTAAAAACAGTAATATGACCGTGTTTCCGTATCCTAGAATTCTTTACAAAAACACAATCATATTACTAAATCAAATTTCATACTTAAATATGTATTTTTAAAATGAATCAAGTACTTGTGAGTAATTACTGTATTGAGTATGAAAGCAGAAAATGGAATGTAATCTGCTGGTAAATTTAAATAATATTTCTGATATTTTATATTTAGAAAAAGAGGGGGGATAAAAATATCTGCTTTTACACTCTAAAATGTGAAATTTATGTTATGGAGCACTGTTTCTTTCAACGCACTTTCATTTTTATGCATAATTTTTTTTATGAACTGTTTTTTTTTTTTTTTTTTTTTTTTTTTTTTTTACAAGTGCGTTATTTATCTAAGGACATTTATGACTTCTTTTTTTTTATTTGTAGTCGAGATCACCACACACACCTAGAATTTCTGCAGAATTACATCGGGATTCATTTGAAAGAATCTTCAGAATGACTATTTCGTACAAACAATTAGCACACTATTTTGACACCCGCACGCCGATGACTTTTTTTTTGCGGGATTTTTATCATTTGGAACGATTCATGATTCACAGAATGAACGGCTTGAAGAAAACAGTAATCACAAACGTGCACAATATCATACTATCAATTTTGGAGGTATCACCGAATTTTACAGCGATTTCGAAGCTCACAAACAGGAACAGCGGTTGTATAGCAAAAAATTTTCGCGAAACAGCACTTTTGATGTATTTGTAGAAAAACTTTACGTTATTAAAACACTCACTCACGCTAGACAGCACTTTCAACACACAGTTGGTTTGACACACGGTAGGAAAATCGCAGAACACTCCAGGGGAGGGAAGCACATGTAGGAGCGAGAAAAGGGGGTTGCAAACAGAGGGGTGCAGGAGTTTCTCTGCTCAGGCGGGTTGACCAAAGGGAGGAAGCGAAAGTCAGGTAGTACTTTCTTCGGGAAGGATTTCTCTCTTGCAGCCGTGGAGCTCGATGGAGAATTTCGGAGTCTTGCATCCGTTCTTCGGTGTGGAGCGTTCGTCTCGAAGAAAAAAAAACTGGTCAGCCATCAAGAGGACGAGGCAAGTAGATGACGGCAGAGTTCCACCGATTGAAAAAGTCCATGCAGTTGGAGACAGGAAACGCGTACCTCTCCCCTACATCTTTCTTTTTATTATTAGATTGGAGAAAAAAACTGGACTCGGCACCAAGTAATTTGTAAAGAAGATTATCCTTTAATTCCGTTGCAGATCGCATAAAAGGAATGGCACAATAACCAGACAGGTGTGAGATGTATATAAAAAAACAACATCTCCAATATGGTATACGAAGAGTACTTTATTGTTTCCTGTCGAATACCGGGGAGAGGTACAAGCAGGGATTACAGCAGACGCCTCTTTTTTAGAGCAGCATGCAGAGAGAGTGTCAGAGGAAAAGTGTTGTGATTACGCTGTTAGAATTCCCGTGCTTGGCGTAATACAATATCGCCAATATACAAGTTTTTTGCGATATGCACAAGGGAAACAAAAATATTGGCTGGTAAAGGAGAAGCCAAATACACGCGGTGAACTTATATGTATTTGAATTGCGTACAGGGTACCAGATTCTAGGTTACCGGATTCTTGTGGTCTGGGAAATGAAAAGATACTCTGTACTTTGATACAGATGCGGTTAAGTAAAACGGAAAAATGTTGCTGAATAAAGAGGTGGGGTGAAGAACTCACAGAATAGTTAGTCGAAAGGTCATGTGAAAAATGCAGTTGCTGAGACAGATGCAGCCTGCAGCTGTTACAAAAATATGCCGCATTATAATACATTGGATATAACGGTCTGGATTTTAAGATGCAGTGCGAAAATAAATCTAATGAATAGATTACATATCAAGGGATTTTTAATGATGTGCTGGATTCATAACCAAATAAGAAGAGGCGAGAAGTTAAAATGTTTTTGTATAAACTGATCGCAGTAACTTTTTTCTACAAGGTAAAATCTTGTGTGAGAAAGTATCTCAAAGTAGAAATGGAAGATTGAATCACTGGATTTATTTTATTAAAGGAAATGAGTAACTAAAATAGTTTAATTTAAATGTGAGGGGCTAATAATACAAGCAATATAGTTTATAAATCTTAGATTTAATTTAGGGGCTGCACTGGGTGACTATAGTGCACTAAAATAAATAAAGTATTAAACTGAATTTTTATGGAGCGGGGGATAGAACGAAAACATATATAACAGGATAGTCGTTATACTCCTTGAATTTTGAAATATTCCGCACTGTAATATTTTGTATAATTTTCTTGATTTTTCGTAGCTTATTGTACATCGGCGGCTCGTAAAGCGACGGCAACTTCGCATCATGATATACCGGCTATTCGAGAACAGCTGATGTACAACATAATAACGGACAACTATTGATTTTAATAGATATCATGATCGAGATGAATTCGTTTTTAATCCGATTGAAGCAGAAATTTACGATGAAAATCAAAGTTGGTATAGTATTGTACTAATATTATTAAACTATTCACATTTGTAACTACATTTCGAAATATTAAGATGTACTAAATATAAGAAAGCTTTGGGATTGACACATCAAATTAGTATTATTCTGTTTTTGCTAAAATGTCTGTGATAACTAGCAAAACATCATTTTCACTGGTGGTCATGTCGCAAAATATTGAATTCGCATAAAACTGTTTGCTGATGAACAGAAAGTAATAATTATTGAGATAAGAAAAATAAAGTATAGAAAATATTTTTTAATTACTTATGCACTTTCGATATTTTCCTTAATTACAAATAGAATTAAAATATTAAATGTAATCTTTGATAAAAATGCAGATTCTGTTCACCAAACCTCTTTACGATATTACAAATAATGGTTAAAAGTATTTTACAAATATAAAATAATTTTTAAATTCATTTTACAAATATAAAATAATTTCTAAATGTATTTTACAAGTATAAAATGATTTTAAATGCATTTTACAAATATAAAATAATTGTTAAATGTATTTTACAAATATAAAATAATTTTTAAATTTTGTTTAATCAAAATTTATTAACTTTTAAAATACAAAAAATAAAATAAACACTTTACGTAACAATAATTCTTACTATCATTCAAAACAATCAAAACGTGGGAAGTAGTAAAATGTAATCTTTGCTAAAAATGCGGATTCCTTTCACCAAAAGGTCTCGAGTACTATTCTAAAATATCCACGTCATAAAGTGTCGAAGTCAACATTTTTGTACAAAGATGTCGTAATCTTCTATTTTGTAACAAAAGAAAAGTGCGGAGAATTCTGTCGCTTGAAAATATTTTCCCCTTTTATAGTGTGAAAAAACTTAATGAATAGAAAATCAATTTCAACTTGGGATGACTTCTTGATGGACTTTCGTGAACAAAACACTTTACGATTTTACAGGACAGAATATGAATATTTCATTATTAAATTCATATTTTTTGAAGAAATATCAATAAATAAAAATAATGCAGGAATTAAAAATTTCTTACAGAATATGTTAAAAATATTTTTGACATAACATACGTTGAATTGCACATTGCAATACTGTAAAGAACAATAATAATTTACTTTCAGGATTAATCAAAAATTCCCCTTTTGTGTAATCATTAAGTCAATGACCAAAATTTGCCCTTGTGTCCAATGACCGGGGTACCCGGGTACCTGCTGAGATTTTGACATACGCGAGCCATAAAACTCCCCCATTTCATACTGTGTAAATGATTGCCTTTAAAGAAGCGTAATTTGATGCATTTTTATAAATATTAATTACAGTAGAACTCCGCTAATCCGAACTAATTGGGACCGGTGCCTGTTCGGATTATCCAAAATTTCGACGAAAATAGAAAAGGAAAAGATGCGTGCTAAAACAAATGTAAGTTATAAGTACTCCGTAGTACCGTAAACATACACTAATCCGGCATTCTAAGGTCCGGCATGCTGGATAATCTGGCATGCCTCTTTGAAAAAAAAATATTATTCCTTCTTTAATAGCTCTTGATGCTTATATTAATCCAATGGATCTTCAGGATGAGGAATTACGTAACAACCCATTAAAAATGGTTCAAAATCGCGAATCGGCAAATTGTTCAGTCACCACGTCGACGAGAGGTGGATGAAAAAAAAATTCTGTAGATAATTTGAGAAATCAAACTATTGAAAGAAAAAAATAAATTTTTATCATCCGAATTAAATAGGTTTTTTTTCATTTTAGAAAATAATTTTATAGTACTGGCAAACAAACTGATATTCGAGATTGTTTTAAGATGGGGTTCTACCAGTAGGCCTACAGTGCACGTTTTCATTTTATATTCGTGTACATATGTTGTACATTATTGAGTATTTTGTTAATTCTATTCAAACTGTTCAAAGATAAAAACATGATTTACTGCCATTTTTTGTTTAATTGTAACATCTACACGTTTTTCCAGACATTTATGCATTAAATAAAATCGATTTGGTTTAACCGGAATATCAGATTATCGGGATTATACTATACTTCAGGTGTCAAAAATTCAAACAAAGATCACACATTAGAAATGTGGAAAACTTATGTCCGTTTTATCGAGCAAGTATGAGTGTAGACCGATTCTGGAAAATTCTTAGATTTATTCGTTTTGACAACTAGAAAACGCGAGTGGAATGTCTTCAAAATGTTAAAGCTGCAGCAATTCGCTAAATCCTAACCGACTGAAAAAATATATACCGACGGAAGAGTAAACGGTTGATGAACAGTTATTTCTGCTTCGAGGAAGAAAAAGTTTCACTCATTATATTCTGTCTAAACCGGCTAATATGGGATCAAAATATGGTAGGTATGGTGAAAATAATTATTAACCTATAATTATAACCAACTGTGCACTCGAAAAACAGGTACAGACCGTGAAATAAACAAAGATGAAAGAGTGGGTATAATGCATAACTGATTGGTGAAGTATGCAAACATAAGCGTATAATCACATGGCGACTTGCATTATTTTTCCATATTGTGGATATAACAGCTCTTCCTATTTACATTATAAATACTGCAAATAATGATGTGTTTATAAATAAAACAGACAATCGTTGCCTGTTATTGCGGGAATTAGGTGAGATCTTGAGGGTTACAGCAGTTCAAGATCAATCGCAAAATGCACAGGATATGAGACATTTTTCGACCAAATCGGGAATTGAAAAAATAAATAAATAAATAAATAAAAAATAAAAAAATGACGGTATTTGAAGCTGCCACACGTTCAGAACGCAGTTCAAAAAGCTTAAGGCGAGATGACACAAGAAGGATAAAAGAAGTTTGTGTCACATGTGCTTGTTAGAGCCTCAAAAATGGCGTAAAAAAAAAAAAAAAAAAAAAAAAAAAAAAAAAAAAAAAAACAGAAAATCATGTAAACAATGTGGAAAGCCAGTATGTGATGTTCATTCATGCAACTTTTGCTATTGTACAGCTTGTTCACAAATTTTCACATACATGAAATATTTTTTACCTTAAAAAATATGTTTAACCCTTTATTTCAAATTAAATTCAAGTTTTATTGATTTAAATATAAATAATCTATGAATTTCCGTATTTTTCCCCAAAAATTCGCAAGGATACTCGGGTACCCTGGTTACAGCGCCTAGAAGATACAGTGTGGAAAACGGCTATTCCTATAATGCTTTAAAAAGTGCTAAAAACTTGTATCCCATAAATCTCCAACAATGCTCAGCAGCAATATGCTGATTCGAGCGCCATCTCGTAACTCTTTTCAATGTAAACCCTGTGTTTTCAAAAATTATAGAATGTTAAATATCGGAAACTATAAATATAAGATATTTTAGTCTGTTATAAGCTAATTTAGTTAAGGAATAACGTGAAATAGGTTAAAGAGTCTCTTTTAGAATGACTATCGTTTTTAAATCACTACGATGGCGCTACGATCGACATCTTGTTATTCAGCATCGTTGTACATTTATGGGATTCAATTTTTTAGCACTATTTTGTAGCCGTTTTCTACACTGTATCTTCTAGGCGCTGTACCCTGGTGATTGATGACAGGTATAAAAATGTTTAATGCCACGAAAAAGTAATTAAAAAAATTCCAAATTTTAAAGTAATTATACTAATGTACAGTGAATACTACAAATAATGGGGATCTAAATTCATTTTAGTTTATTTCGATATTAACACACTAAAAACGGGCTAAAAAGAGAAAAAAGGTACCGGGGTGCCCAGTCATTGACATAAGGGTTAAAATCTAAAAATCACTTTATTGAAAGTTCTATAAAACTTTACGTCATTAATTTAAAAAAAAAATATTCACTAATTATCTGTGAATTTCGGTTTTGAATGTTGAAAAATATAAAATATGTTCATATTTATAACTGAATCGTTAATATAGCTATATAATAGTATTATAAGAATGCAACTTACTGTTTTAAATAGACTTATATCTTTTTTCAAGTAAAAAAAAAATTAAGAGTTATAATAAAATTAAAACAGTTTTTATTTTCAAAGTTTATAAATAACATTCATTGGATATTTTCGTATTGTGTGTTATTCAGTTTTTTCTGCTATTTGAAAACAAAAAGCATTAATCATATATAATAATTCTAAAATAAATCAAATACATGAACTCTTTGGGAAAGAGATTATTGATAATATAAATATAATGTTAATGTTACGGCATTTCATTATAAGATACAGTATAAAATTAAACTAAATATAAAAACGCATATTGTAAAAAAAAAAAAAAAAAAAAAAAAAAAAAAAAAAAAAAAAAAAATCTAATCAGGCAGAGAAAAAGTTCATTTCTCATTGGGACGATTACGTACTTTGTTCAAAAGTTCATCAATATATCCTTTTTAATCTGTATCAATGGAAGAAAAAGACTGAAGAATTATCCAGAAAAATAAGGTCTTTTTGAAAATATATGATGCAATATATTTTAATCTTTCACACTAGAAAGATAAATGTAGTTTAAGGATTATATGTTTTAGAATTTCTTGGATTTTTCGTATAAAAAAATGATAAACTATAATTTTAAGGCAACATTAGATATATTTTATATAGAAAGGATTTAAGAAATTTGACATAGTGAGCAATAACAAAGAATTGAAAAATTGAAATTAAGCATTAAATAATTCTATTTATAAACACATATAATTTCTCTTTACTCGACGAAAAATAAAGAGATATTAACGATTCATGTAATTTCAACTGATTACTGGAAAAAAAATGTTATGCAATATTTATATATTTTATAATCATGATAAATATTAAAACAATTTTATTTAAACAAAAAGGAAATGCAACGTAAACAACATAATTATTTTCATGATATTTCATCATATATTACATGATACACATTGTTTCAGAATATAATTTAAGGGGGGGAAAAAGAATTTCAAAGAACTCTAAAAGAAGCCTGAACAAAGAGTTTTTTTAGAATTATCTTGAAAAAATATCTCTTGCAAGCTGATAAAAACGATTTAATTTATTATAATATTTTCAGTCTTAAAACTGAATCCATTTCTATGATACGATCTTCTTAAATTCTTTGGAGAAATGACAGGCAAAAATAACTGTAAAAGTACATGATATTGTAAAAAGAAATAAATGTTATATAATATAATTAACAAAACAAATTAGAAGATTGAACAAAGAGTCATATACTTCATAAAAGTATCTACCTAGAATCTTTTATTAGAAGAAACGTATTGAGGAATGTCAGAGAAGAATAATTGTTATGAATGCATGAAAAATAGCTGATCCAATAATTTTTTGCTTTTTTATCGTAAATAGGAATGTAGTTTAAATATGATAAAAAGTGTCATAAATTACCATTTTTGAAAAACTGAAAAAATATAATTTTATTCTTGAGGAAGAAAAAAATTAAACCTTACCAGTAACAAGTAATATAAAAATTTTGTTTTTAAAGTCAATTCCTACTTAGGCCATCAAAGAAAAATTTAATATAATCAAGCTAAGTTTTTGTTGCATTAAAATATCTCAATTTGTTGATTTTCTATAAGCAAGTAGGTTTACAATGGAACTCTATGGGAATTTGGCGAAATATTACATATATCGCCAAGTTGGCGACAAACTTGGCGGTATTTGGCGACAGAACAGGGTCCTCCCCCCCCCCCCCCTATGGTAACCCTTATTGAAAATACTTTCATTGAAATTCAATAACCAATGGCGGCCATTTTGTTTCCCATGCAAAACTAAAATTAATTAATTAAAATTTAATTAATTAATTAATATTTGAAAAAACTTTATTAACATCAATTGTCATCCAGCACAAGTTTTAAAAAAATTATTTCAACCTGATAGGATGAATAATGAGTATTTTATTAACGATTGAAAATTTGTACAAGATAAATATATAAATATATAAATAAATATAGGGAGAGTGTGAGCTAATAGTAGGAATTGAAAAATAAATTGATGAATTATTGAGAAATTTAACTTTTTCTTAATAATGCGACATTTATACTGTTATTTTTCCTACAAAGAAAGAAATACAGCTTAAAAATAACAAGTATTAAATATCTTAAGCCTTTTGTTTAAAAAAATCATAGAAAGCATTTTAAACCACAATAGTAGTTGTTTTTATGGAAAAAAAAACCCATAAATTACTGACAACAAATAAAAAATGATAAATTAGACATGCACATTTATTAATCGTAATTTCAAACATTGGCTGTTATCAGAAAATATTTAATGATGATTATCCACCCAGACTAACATCTGCTAGATGCCGGAAACTATTTTTTCCCTTTAACAAACAAAATTAATTTAAGTTTAAAAAATAGAGTTTCTATATATATAGAGTGGTGGCCAAAATTTTGGACATTTTTTGAAATTTTCATGTTTTATAAATTTGTGTGTTTGAAGAATAGAATAAATTTCACTTGAATACAAATGTTTATACTATCAAATTCAAGGAAAGGAGTTGGGTTGATAAGGGAGATTTTTTGCTCATTAGCCACTTGACGTGATATACATATTTTTCATTTGTGTACCTTATAATAAATAACAAAACTAAATATTTTGATTGAAAGTTCTAATATTGATGGGGAAAAATATATAACTAGAAAATAGGAATTCTACTTTTTCAGAATTTAGTGTCGCCCCCGACGAAAAAAAAAAATGTAAATATAAATAGTTCAAAAGATATTTCACTTTTAAGACTTAAAGCACACAATTTTATTTTCAGTAAAATGACGTCATTCGCATCCGCTTAAGAATTCTACATTTACGATCCACTCTTAAACATCTACAGTAAAGCATGCATAGGATGTTACTATCGCAAAATAATACAGAAATGCAGCAAAAAGATGCCGTCATTAAAGAAACTAGACAAAAAAACGGCTATCTAATTATTTTTAGGCATTCATTTGTTTGTAACATTCATATAGACGATTTAAGTCGTGGCGTCAGTCATGACGTTTTGGTTCGAAACTTACTCCAAACAAACGGTTGCTATGTTGCATATTCTAATTTGTTTGTGTGTTGCAGCTATACCTTATATCTATATCTCACATCTGTTTTAATGCTTGATATGTACTGGTAATATTTTCCACGATTTATATTTAAAAAGAAATGGCGCATAGCAACCGTTTGTTTGGAGTCAGTTTCCAACCAAAATGTCATGACTGACGCCACACTGAAAGCGTCTACAGATACTTAAATTTAAATACAGTTTATAATATCTCCATGTTTTATTAGAAATTATTCGTTTATATTTTTTCAAAAATAGCACGTATTTTAATTACATTTTCTTTCGGTTGTTATGAGAAAATGGCAACAAAAAGACATAATTGCTATTTTTCAAATATTTTACCTTTACTTTCTATATAAATGGAGTACTTGAGCTGCCAAAATTAAACAAATGGTGCTAAAAACTGCAAAAAAATTAATATTTCAATAATAAATTGTGATACACTTTTCAAAAAAAAGTGCATTTAAAAGTACTTTTTTTTCCAATACGACGGTATAAAAATTGAAAATGTGCGATGCTTAGAAATTTAAAAAAATTGCTTTAATTGTACAATGATACATCTGTTTTGTTTATTGCTGGCTTCTGTAAGGTAACGTTATTTTTTTGGAGACAAAATAAGCTGGGAGAAAGAAATAGCATAACGTACTGGGGGCTAATTAAGTAAGTATTATGTACATTAAGAATCATAAACACTATTGTCATTAGTTTTAATCCATATAATCAATTGTAAATATAACACTAAATGCGAAATTAAGTTGAATGGAGCTTATGAAGACTATTATTTCAATATATGAAATATCGGAAATAATCAATAACCGAAAATAATCATACAGTTTCAGATACTTTTGTTAATATGTTTTAGATTAGTCTTCCTCCTTGCTTTCTTCATCCGAATCACTACTGGATCCTCCAGCGGGGGCGATTTGTAGTGTATGAGCATAGTCGAGAATTGATATTTTAACTTCGATTGAGTTTTAGTAGCTAGTAAAACCAGAAACCATAATACGCAAGCAATCAGCGCACAGCACCCTGTGTGGAATATTTTGTAACCCTCTTGAGTGGGCCTCTCTTAGACAGACAGAAGACGCCAGATCACGTGGTCTGACTGGAGAATTAATATTTGAAAACATTTTTTTCTTTCTTGTTATCTTTTTAGTTTAGTTTTTACGTAGTAATGATAAAAGTTGGACGCAGCAGGTAGTTTGCGTATATGTTTTTTGTCATGGTCTTCAACTAGAAGAAATGATGTTTTGATTTTAAAAAGGGAAATTTATTTTCGAATATTTAAAACTTGAACGCAATATGTAAACTCTATTGTTTCTCTTGGCTTTTTTTTTAGAAGAAAATAGTTGTTGAAACTTTAATTATTTTTAGAATTATGAGTTCTAGAAGGAACAAAGGAAACAAAATGTCTTGATTTTATAAATTAATTATCTTGGATTCCCAGCGAAGAATTTATATGTACTTAAAGAAATATTAATCAAATTTTTTTGTTGTAAATATTGTATATAGTAAAAAGTGTAAAATAGAATTTTCAAAGTTTTTAATCATCATGTGCTTATTTATATTCAACAACACCTGCGCCACTTTCAGTAGTGAAATATGCTTGATGACTTAAATATGATTTTACACGAATCGTGAATTCTTCATCTAAGCTCTCCCAACTTTGATTTAAATTAAGAATAACGTGAAATTCGTGAATATCATGAAGATTATTCATTACCCTATGACACTTTACATTGGCAGTACCATTGTGTGATGTTGCTTAACTCTGTTTTATCCAAATATTATACTTTTTAGCACCTGTGTGTCGAAAAATTGAACTTTAGACGTAAATACACGTCTGATCACAAGTACGTCTTGAATCACAAGACGTGTCTCCTTTGAATCCTCTGTTCAAAACTGTTGCCTCTTATTTAAGAATCAAGGCATTTCATGTACGAGGTCCATTTCTTGAAGAAGTTCCGAGCAGCCACTCTCTGATATTGTGTTCATCTTTTTAACACTTCCCAACAAAGTTGAAAAGTGTTTATGATTTCGGTTTGTCTGTCCGTCTGTCCGCGCTCTAAATCTCGTAAATATAGTCAGATCGTTCTGACATTTTTGGATCTTAGTAACCTCTACTATAGCACGATCCCTATTTCAAATAAAGTCTCTAGCGTGTTTAGTTTATTTACAGGAACAGTCAAAAGTTTTCCTTTACATTACGGCCTATGGGAAAAAATCTTTTAAAATGGTTTTTAATGATGTTACATGCTTTGAAACATAATAAAATTCACACGCATTTATCAAGTGCACTAATATATGCATTCTGTAGAATATACGATGCAAAGGATAGTTATTATTCATTAACAGGGCCGCAAAAATTAATTATGTTACAGAACAATATAGGGGTGGAGGGAATTGTTTGCGGCGTATTTTAAATATGTTAAATTATTTCATGTATAATGAAATTGATATACGACGTTTTTTGTAGCCCTGTGTATCAATTACAGCATTTATACACACCACATCCAATGCATAAATATAGTGAAACATAAAAATACATAACATAATTAAATGCATTTCCAGCAATCATCGCTACTGTTCAGTACTTCGGATACAATATTGTATCTGAAGTCTTTTGTGTGTCCCTGTAAATGCTATGCACTTCTTATTATCCATGAAGTAAGTTATAGTAAACATCAGCGACGTATATCAATTTCATTATACATGAAATAATTTAACATAATTAAAATACGCCGGAAAAAATTCCCTCCACCCCTCTATCATTATGTAACGGAATTCTTTTGTAGAATATTCTTTTAAAGAATTCTTTTAAAGATATATTTATATACATTAAATTTTGTATCATGTATTTTAATATTTTCGTAATTATAAAAAACAGTTTTATCCTTACTTTATATATTTGCAATGTATCTTCTTTATAATGTTTCTATAGAAAATCCTTATTGAGCGCTAAAATATACACTAAATCTCAAAATAAATTTTAGAAAGCATTATTTAAGAAAGGAGCACAGGACGTTTCATTTCGTATTTATTTATTGAGGCTTCTCTTCCATGTTTACACATACACTTTTTCTTTGCATTATTATCCGTTATTTTACTTATTGCTTTTACCATTAAGTATTTCCTGGAATCTATATGAATAGAAAGTATTTCATATTCTTGGAAGGCTCGAAGTTTTCCGGATATTTATTATTAAATTTCTTTCAAATTCCTCGAGAGTTTTTTCGTGAATGTATTATATTTCAGAAACACAATAGGCAAACCGAAGTCTCTTTTAGGCAAATACATATCTTACGTTCCGTAAAAATCAAATTTTGTGCATTTATAATTTTCCTAAAAAATATTTTTCATTTATTTATATATTTCTTTTGTATTATTTGAAACAGTCTCGAGGAATGGAAAACTATAAAATATAATTTGTTCTTAATTCCAAAATCAATACTTTAAGTCAATCTGTGTTTGATACTTAATACATTAGGACGAATGAATAAATTGAAGTTAATTGATGTCCGTTTCAGAATACAGAACGTTGAGATTTTAAATGTTTTATGTGAGTAGGAATAATTTCTACATACTTTTATTAAACTTTACTTCAATCATGCATGTAATTTTAAATTTTTAATTGATTTTCTACCCACTTCCTTATTCGCTAGAATTATAAAAAAAAAAATACTGAAAGTATTTAAATATGAAATTAGTTTTTATATAAGCTTCATTTAACCCTTTATTTACAGACGGTACTTATAATTACCATTAACATAAATTGTTATAAAATTCATTTAATACATCGATTAGTAGCTATAAAGTTTAGAATGAGTTATATATGCATTATTTTATCTTGTTCCAAAAGCATTATGGGTTACACAAAACAAACAATATTTTTAAAGGACGATTTCTTTTGCCTTTGCATCTTTTCAGTTTTCTTGGCACTCGGAAAGGAGAAGGGGAGATTTTTAAATTCGGAAATATTTCTGTATTTCGATTGTAAGAACATTATATTTGTACATTTCCTAATTCTACAAAATACAAAGAAAAATATTTAAAATAAAGATTTGAGTGGGGTTATAAATATTGCACAAAATCCTTATAAATTCAAATTTAATTAATCCTTATAAATCCTTGAATCCTTCTAAAATTTATTAAACGATTATGAAAATCTTCTAATATAGTTTCAAAAAGTCACGAAAAATGCTTGAGAAGATCAAATTTTCATAAATTCCTAATTCAATACATAAAGGGTTAATGTTTATTCGTCTTTAATAATATTATTCTCCAACATTTCTTTCATTAGTTCATTTTAAAACGAAATATGCACAATTAAAAAAATCGGTCACTATGTCATATTCACACCCACCTAGTTATCACCAAATGTAATCAACTACGAGCGAGGTAGCAGGCAACATCGGAAAAAGACTGGTTAATGATCTACATTTCTACATTCTACAGGGTTTATCCTAGAACTATTCTAACATTACACGCGTCACCCCAATTTTCGGTTATATAACATTTTTCTTGCGTCTTTCTTGTCCTAGGAAAGAACTTTGATGGGACTTTTGATGCAGACTATTATATTAGAATACAATTGCAAACTTAACTGAATGTAAATGAATGTAGATTGAACATAGCCAATACGCAACACAATCCTAATCATTGCTCTCGATTTGGAACACCATCATCTACAACTTATTGTTACTTTTGTTGTGTGAGCTATTTGAAATTAATAATAATTTTTAAATTATAATTAAAAAAAAAAACTTCTCATCGCGAAACTGAGAAATAAAAACATTTTAAACGGTGAGCGACAAAATTATACAGAATATCTAATTTTCTTTTAAATTTTAGAATGTTTTGGCTACAAAAACTGTTTTACATTCTACAGTGTATGTAAATATGTTATTTTTTAGCTACCATCACTAATTTATTTATTAAATCATATATCATTAATTCATTCTCTAGCTCTTCATATACAAACTGTATGTGTTTCAATAAAAAAATCATTTGCAAAAAGGAAATTAAGACACTAACGAAGTAAAGAAGATAACAATAACAACAATGTTTGTAGAGCTGCAATAGGTACAATCATGGTAACATTTAAAATGAATATTCATGGAAAATAATTTTAATACATCGATCTTTTTACGATTTGCTTATTTGATCGCTAAAATATGAAGGCTGAGTTTATAGTGCTACTTCAAATGCATGTATTTCTAAATATATTTCTACTCTTATGTATAAATACCCTACAAACACCAGAAATCAACAATAATTATAATCCAGATGAATACATAGAATTGAAATAGTACTCATTTAACATGAGCGGTATACTTTCCTATATTTCAAACATCATTATACTTGGAGGAGTGATATTTAATGACGAAGTCAAAATTATTTTAGAAATGATTTAAATTCTTTTTTAGTAGTTTTAAGAAACTTACACATGAAATATTAGGCCTTTGTATAGAGAATACCACACTATTTTATTTTATACATATGATTCTTCCTGAAAATTTTGTGTGAAAATAAGATAAACTTGAAACTGTTTACTTCTTTCTGCAAAATTAAAACAAAATCTAAAAAACTGATATGCGATTACAAAAATATCTATATTGTGTTATTTTTCTGATATAAATTCCCAATTATTATGAAATTACGTATAATTAACCACTTATTTTTATTGTTTTATTCTAGGAAAATAATTCACTTTATTGCATATCGTGTTAAATAAATGTAGAATAGTTTGTTTAAAAAAAAAATTCAATAAGAAATTATGCAAAAAAGCAAAGAGAATAGTACGCGTAACAACAGAACAATAAAAAATACTATTTATGTTAGCGATCAACACAATAGCAGACTACAAACATTAATTTTTATTGAGTACCAAGTATAATTCAGAGGAGATTTTTTGTTTATTTTGTGAACAATCCTTCCAAAAATATTCTACTTGCATATGTGTTTTATTATTACTTTATATACGTAATCAATTGCTTTCATAATATCTCGTTTGTTATTTATTGAATTCCCATGGAGTTTTAAAATGTAACCTGAAAATCTCAAAATAAATTTCACAAATATCTATTCAAAAACAGAATAGCGGACATTTCAATTCCCAGTTATTTATTGTGGTTTCTCTTCCATGTTTACACAGAAAACTTTTTTTTTTGCATTGTTAGCCGTTATTTTGCTTACTGCTTTTACCATTATGTATTTCCTGACTTTGCATGAATGAAAAATATTTCCGATTCCTTGTAGACTGGACGTTTTTCGGATATTTATTATTAAACTTCTTTCAAATTCTGGCGCACTTTCTTTGTGAACGCTGAACGTAATGTATTTTTGGAATACTCGTACAATAGGTAAGCCAAATTTTATTTTGTTCAAATATATATTTTACGTTTGGAGAAAATCAGTTTTTTGCATTTATATATTTGGTAAAAAGGATATTAATGTCATTTTGCCTAAATCATAGGAATTTATCCCACTATCATCTATAATGTTCATTTGGGATATAATTAATTTCATAAGGTTGGTAATACCCGTTTATATATTTCGCATATTTTCAGGTTAATGGTATTCAATACAGTCAATTTCAGATATAGCGTCTTTGAAAGACATATTTAAATGATCGGTATAAGAAAAATAAATTTGCATCAACATGTTGAAATTCTTAATTTATTAACATAGCAAAGCTTAATTAAACACAGTTTATAATACTTGATCCTTTAATATATGAAAATAAAATATAAACGTTCATCAATAAATCTAGTAAAATTCGCATTTTTAGGTATTCAGTTCGTCACTGAAAACACTTTGAAACAACTAAACTTTTGATTAACTAAAACAATTTGAAAAAATCAATTACAAAAATGTGTAGGTAATATTCGAAATTTGAAAAATTTTCACTTTTTAAAAAACTTCCACTTCAGAAGAATGAAACATATGTTCATGGACATGACCTTGATACAGTTATTTAATGATCAAACTAAAAAAAAAAAAAAAAAAAAGAATCTAAATTTTGATCCATTTTCGAGGTTATTTGTAAGCCGGAGAAGGGCTGGCAAGTCAAGGAATGTGACAAAAGTGACCGGTCTGTTAAAGAAAAAGGCACTTTTTACAGCAATTTTTTTTTGTTACAGAATAACAGTGTACGAAAAATATTTTGATAAAATTAATAGTAATTATATATATACATATATATACACATATATATATACATATATATACATATATATACATCTATATATACATATATATACATATATATATATATATATACATATATATATATATATATATATTTCTTATGGTTGTTTTGTTTAAGTTAAAGTTGGTTAAGTTGTGTTTCTTTAAGTTTGTTTATTAAGTTAAATTATAGTTCTTATTTGGTTTGGTTAAGTTAATTTTGTGCTTCAATTAAAGTTTACAGTTTGTGGTAATGCTTGAAATAACTATTGGAATTTTTTAACTATATATATATATATATATATATATATATATATATATATATATATATATATATATATATATATACTGAAGAGACAAAACATTATGACCACCTACCTAATAATGCATTTCTCTCCTTTGGCCCGCAAAAAATCTGCAACCCGCCTTGACATGGATGGCACAAGTCCTTGGTAGATGGCAGAAGACAGATTGTAGCAGATGTCCAGCCAGTGCTTATGCAAATCCAAAATATTAGAACATGGTTGTTTCTTAGCTCTGAGTTACCGTTCCACGATATCTCAAATCTGCTCTATCGTATTAAGAATCGTTGATTTTGACTGTCTGGACATTGACTGGAATTCTCTGTTATGTTCTTGGAACCACTCCAGCTCGATTCGAGCACTGTGACATGGAGAATTGTTGTGCTCGAAGACTTCATTTCCAGTTGGAAAAACAGATACCATGTAAGGGTGCAACTGTTCCGAAATGATTTTCCAATAGTCCGTGGCCTTCATAGTCAGTTCTATAACAATCACAGGTCCCGGAGACGCCCATCACAATGTTTCCCAAAGTATAATAACGTCTCCAACGGGCTGTGCATGACATGCTGCATAATGGAGAGCAACAGTTCGCCTGAAAGAAGGCGTACCTTGACACTTCTATCGACGTGTTGAAGAAAGAATTGGGATTCATCCGACCAGGCAACTCTCTGCCATTGATCCATGGTCCAGTCATGATATTCCCGGTCCTAGTGTAGGAGTAGTTGGCGATGATGCTTTGTCAACAGAGGCACACGAGTGGGACGTTTGCTGAATAGCCGCATATCCAACACTGTCATCTGTACTGTGTGCTCAGAAACAATTCTCCTTGGACCAGTATTGTATTCGGCTGTCAGCCGAGCAAATATCTATAGCCGATTTTGCTTTACCAACCAGGAGAGTCTCCGACGTCCTATCTTCTTGATAACGTTTGGGCGTCCAACGCCATGGCGTCTGCTGATGATTTGGCCACTATTCATTCATTTTGCATAAGTACAAACAAATATATGTGTCGAACAACCCATGGATTCGTGCAGTTTTGGAGATACTCGTTATGAACCATCGGGCCATTGAATTCTGCCCTCTGTAAAAGTCGCTTAGATCAGCGGCCTTTCCCGTCACAGGCAGAAGTTAGCGCAAAAAGGGTTCATTGGACTCTCTAGAAATAGTTAAATACCATTCCCACATGATTACGTGCGCTCCACGCCATCCAGGTGAGTTCATTGTAGAATATGAGGATGATCATAATGTTTTGGCTCTTCGGTGTATATATATATATGTATATATATATATTATTATAGTAAGCAGAAATAAATGAAGAGATTTGGACGATTCCTTTAACTATATGAAAATCACCATTAATTTATTTTTGGTGGGAGCTTCCGTGATAGGGTTATCACCTTTCCATCTGACTCAGCATTATTGAAGGGGGGGGGGGGGGGATTTCCTCCGTTTCCGCAAGTGGCGGCAGTCGGAACGTTTTCGTTATTCACTTAAATGTAATGTAAAAGATCATTACGGACGTGGCACAACTTGCTGAGCTTCGGACGTTTCTAGCATTCCAAAACAGTAGTAGATATTATGACGAAAGATGGAACACGAAAAAAAAAAAAAAATGAAATACACAATGTTTCATTGAAAATATTTGAAACTTCGAGATTTCTTCGAGAAACTTTGGAATTTTGAACAAAAGTTAATTTCTTCAGAATTAGAAAGACCATGCTTATTTTTCGTTATCTTTCTAAATGTAAGTATTCGTAGAAATCAAGAAACAGAGTTGCGAGAAAAATTGAATTAAATATCAGGTTTTTAATCTATTACATTTTTTAATGAATAAATAAAACAAATATCTACACTCACACAAATTAAATATTTAGATATATGATATATAGATTTAAAGTATGTTTGAGAGAGTTTATTTATAACGTAATTAACATAAGAAGACAAAAAGATAGATAAATATATATAAAAATATCGTAGCAGAATATATTGCTGATACAGAACAAAAAAAAAAATTATTATTATCTTTAATAAAAAGCTACCCGTTGGTGACGACTGTTTTTTTTCGCTAATCGTTGCCACAGATTAATCTCGGAAAATGAAACATTTGAAGTTAATTAAAAAATTAACAGCTCGAAAAGTATTTGTCAGGAAATTGTTAGACAAAGTGCGTTAGCAAGATAAAAAAATGTGTTTTTCTTGTTATAAATTTCAAATCTAAAAATTATTCCATTTTTAGGTGCGTTCGTAATTATATAAATACGTAGCACCTATAGTCGTCGTTCAGTCCGTCCGTCCGTCCGTCCGCATATAACAGAGCAAAAACTACCCAACCGAATGGTCTGAAATTTTGAATATATGATTGTTGCAAACTTTTGTCGAGCCATTTCAAATTTTAAGAAAATCGGATGTATAGTTTAATTACAGGGACAATCAAAAGTTTTTCTTTACATTACGGCCAATGGGGAAAATTATTGCATGTACATTTTAATGATGTTACAGCCTTTCGAATGGTCTGAAATTTTAAATATATCATTGTTGCAAAATTTTGTCGAGCCATTTCAAATTTTATGAAAATAGGATACGTAGTTTAATTACAGGGACAATCAAAAGTTTTTCTTTACATTACCGCCAATGAGAAAAAATATTGCAAGTGCATTTTAGTGATGTTACATCATTCCGAAAGGTCTCAAATTTTAAATATATAATTGTTGCAAAATTTTGTTGAGCCATTTCAAATTTTATGAAAATCAGATGTATAGTTTAATTACAGGGACAGTCAAACGTTTTCCGTTTCATTACAGGGAATGGGAAAAAATAATTGCAGTGCATTTTAATGATGTTACAGATTATGCAATTATGAAGTGCAAAAAGATATACATTCAATACAATATGGGAGGCAAAAAATAATTATAAAACTAGCTACAGTACGAACGCACCTCATTTGCCACGTTTGACGAGCAATTTCCAACTTGTTGAAATATTGAATTAAAAATATTTTTCAAGTTTCACAACGAAGTACCATAGCAAAACCTTCACGCGTAAAAAGATAACAATAACGGTAGTGTGTCCTGAAGTGTAGACAATAGCACGAGTCACAAATTATAGAAGTATTTATATTCTGCTAAAATATAAAAGTGAATTATGATGTCACGAGTGCATAATTTTTATTTAATTCTCGACAAATACTGGATGCGCCATTTCTGTTTAGTTGTGAATACAGAGGCTGTTCACACATTTTTTGAACGATATATATTGTATTCACAAAACTAAATTACATAAAATTCTTGTGTTTTAAATGTTCCATTTGACGGCCCTTATTCTGAACTATGTTTCGACACCGCAATTTCCAGGATAGTAATGCCTTTTGCAGTGTCAGAGGAAATATTCTAGCCCTGAACAGCTTTCCATAGTCCTGTAAGGTTTGTGGGATGACGTTTGGATAATGCAAATTTTAAAAGTCCGAAAGCACAAAAATCCATAGCTGATACATCGGGAGATTTTGTAGGGATATTAGTGAAGGGCATGCCCTTGGTTATTTGTTCCATTTCTTTTAGGAAATCTAAAGTGGATTTTGATGTGTGGCTGCTAGCTTTGCAGTGATGGAGTTTCACAGATTGATGGCACTGTCAGTAAAGCGATGGTATTTCATTCAGAAAAATTCGTGATAAAATATGTTTCTGATAGTATTTGGAGTTAATCTTGACATTTTCCCCACTCTCTATATTTTTAACTTACCATTATATGAAAAACCAGCAACAGCCATGAATCCCTTAGAAAAACTTTCTTTCGATTCTTTGAACCATGCACTTAATTTTTTTCTCTCCGTCTTATGATAATAATTGGGTCTTTTTTTGCTGCAATCATTTAAATACACCCATGATTCATCTATTGAGACAATTGTTTTCCATGTTTGGTCATTATCATCGTTTTTGGATAACGGAATATGAAGATTTCGCTTCGGAAAGAGCGTAAATAGACTTCGAATCACTGCTTCGTTAAAAACGCCATTCAACAAAAATCTCAAGTCACAGACGATAATTTTGACTTTTAAAAACATAGTACAATTGCAATTATTTATTTTGCAGCAAACGATTTTTTATTACCGTTAACTACAATCGTCTAAAAAATGTGCGAACAGCCTCTGTAATATAGGCAAAATTTCTCAAGGCTTTTAATATATTAAAAATGAGAGCCTATTTGCTCGAGATTCGTACTCCGTACGGCGTTTAATTTTAAAATTAATTTTTCTAATCAAACATGTTTAAAACACCGCGATTCACCAGGTATTTCAGCTAGTGTAATATAATTATAATACTAACTAGGGGGCTCAGCCCCCTGCTCGCCAACCCCCACGAATTAATACGCAATTCATATTGGGATCGCTACGCGATCCCAGATCGCTTCGCTCGCTCGCCACTATTTATGTCAACTCTAGCCAGAATAAGTGCTATCATAAATCATTACAACGTATTAATTTTACAAATATTTTTAATGTATAAAAAAGTAATGGAAACTGTTGAAAACGTAAATAAAAACGTACCTTGGAAACAGAATTAATTAAAAACCTTACTGAAAACACAATAAAAAATATTTTTAGTTGGGCCGCTAAGCCGAGCAAGCAACATATGAAATTTACAAATATTTTAATTCATAAAAAAGTAATCAAAAATTTTGATGAAAATATAAATAAAAATGCATTTATCAAAAGTTTGGCGCTGTGACTTGTTGATCTACATTGAGAAAGCAAGCGAACAGGAAACTGACGCCGTATTGAAAATCACGGCTTAAATTAATTTAAAACTATAATAAGACGCTATAAAAACATGCTACGTATCACGCTATCGAAATGTAAACAAAACGTTTTCGCCTGTGTCTAAATACAACCTTGGATCAAAAAGCTACGTCACCGTAAAACAGACCAATAGCAATTGTCATTCATGTATTGCTCAAACGGTTTGCGTTAAAAGAGAGATCCTGTCTGGATTTTAATTTGCTGAGTGGGTTGGGACATGTGACCGCAACTACCACTAAGAAACGTCGCTTTGGCTGTTGCCAAATAGCAAGCTACAAATACAGCCCTTTTTTAGCACTACGTAAGAGAAATACATATATAGATTATTTACAATATAAATAATGCATGATAAAAATTATAATTTTCTGAGATATTTAAACATGTAGTACGATATCTATAATCCGGACTATTTCAGAAAAATAAATAAACAAAATTTAGATGACAATGCGTTCTTTATAGTTTCAAAAAACCCATATGCTAGTTTTTTTCATGTATAGTAGAATTCCATATCGAATGTTTGAGAAAATATTCAATTGTGAGAAATGTACTTGTGTATATATTTCTAAATCAATACATTCACCACAACGTAAGTTATTCTCTATTTCAGAATTATTTCGTTTAAATGGAATATTTATTAGACTAGCTATAAAGTTACCGTGATAGATTTTGGAAGCAAGATAATCAATATGATTCATGACTATATCGTAAATCCGAAGTGATAAAGTTAGTTTAAACTCCAGTATAGAATTAAATTGTATTTATTATGAAGGAAATTTTGTGGAGAATTTATATTCCCACATTCCTTTTTAATTATAAAGTATAATGGGGAATTTAACTTTTCATAGCTGAAATATTTTATAAGAAACTGTAAAATGATGAAAAATATGTTACAGATGTTATTTTTTCCTTATACATAATTTTTTTTATACATAATTGAAGACATTCTAAAACTTTTTTACATAATTAAAAAAAAAACCCTAAATGACGTGAAATTAGCTCAGTTATATATAATTAGTTAATTGTGTTTAGTATTTAGTATAAATAAAAATCTTTCTAATAAGCATGTGGACGTAAAGGTGAGATTCTTTAATTTTAATTTTTTACTCCTTAGATGCTATTTTCAATTTGGTACTGTTTATTTGCATAATTTATTTCACCTTATATTTGTTAGGACGAAGTTGGGGGTCCAAATATCCAGAAAACTCCTATACCGCCCCGTGTCCCTGATGCTGATTTCTAAGTTTGGAGCTGTCTGTATAAAATTGTTTCAATAAAAGTAATTCGATGTAATTTGTTCCGAAACTGAACTATTGTTTTACATAAATATGTATCAAAAAATTAACCTCCACATATTTTTACGGTTGATATTCTTTTTTGAACTCAGTAACTGGATTTTACATTCCTTACCTACCCTATACCCCTTCAGTTGTAGCCACAATTTTTTTTTCAACTTTTTTCTCATGCTGAAGTATGCTAGAGTAAAAATAGCTAAAATTCTTTGGTAGAAAATTTACTGCAGAATTTAAATCAGAATTTAAATGTCAACTGTTAAGCATCGTGGCTTTATTGGTAGTCTTACCCTCCCCAAGGTTTATTCCTTGTACTTGTCGAGGTAATTATTTTTTTAAATTATTATTTAGTCCAATGTAAATAGCTCTTGATAAAAATCAATGAACAATGTTGCTATCCCATTCTTACTATTCTTTTTTTTTTCCCTTATCGTTCCCCTTTTCTCTTATCGTCTTTTTTTTCCCTTACTGTATCTTCCTTAACATTCCTTTTAAACAACGTTATACCAAAATTTTGTACTAAGAATACTACATTGTTATTATTTCTCATTTGAAGGTTGTGTGCACTATGGGCACTATGTAATTTCATTATAAGTAAAAATCTAGAAGAAAATAAAAAGTTACAGTGGTAAAATGGTAAGGAAAATTAAACTCGAAAGTTTAACTTAAACCTCAGTTAAATTAAAAAAATCGTCGCTGCTGACCCTCTTTTCTTTATTTTGAATCATTAAGGCATTCATCTATAAGTTGAAAAAGTTATTTTATTATGTTTAATTTCACCAGATTTTTATTCCTGAAAGATAAAATTTTGTGAGTATACTTCATATATCTACGTGTTCCTTATAATGACTTCATTTATGTTTCAATATTTAGTAATAATATATATATAACTAGGGGGCTCTGCTCGATGTTTAATGCGTATATTTATTAATGTTATACTAATTTATTTGTTCTTTCGTTATTTAAAATAAAAATTATGTCAATTTGTATAATTTGGCGAGTGGTTTGGCGATTTATATAATTTGGCGAAATTGGTCGACGGAATATCTAAGTAGTACTGTATTTCTTAATTATTTTCTATTATTTTGTAACGGAAATATAAAAAATAATAATAATAATAGAACAAAATAATTTATATAATTTGTAAAAAGAAATAAAAGTAAATAAACATTTATTATCAAATAAACAACAATAGACGGGTTACCATGTCAACCTTTTTTGAAATATATAAAAATAAAATATCTGTTTGATTAAAATTTGAGTTGCGATCATTAGAAAAATGTATATAAAATTAGAAAAAAAATTAATGTTTCGAAAACTAATTCGAATTTAAAAATTCTAATACCAGATTTGAAATCTGCGGATCAATATTGATTTTTGGTGTTAATTTCATCGCAAAGTATAACATATTTTAGGAGAAATCGCCATGAAACATATTCAGTTGTTTAATCAGTCGAATCATACTTCAGTTTCATACTTCCTTTTCATAAATTTGTTTCATTAGGATTTTATATATATAGGGTAGATAATAAAAGTTTGTTTAATTCTCCTTGCACCGCTGGAGATTCTTTTATGGTAAAAACGTATTCCACTTTTAAAATTTAAAATATAGGTTACTTTTCTAAATGATTCATGTAAAATTTTTAATGTATGTTAAATGCGATAATGATGTTTGTAATGCGATATTTTCAAAACGTCTCCAAAAACGCTTCCTTATCCTATTCTCTTATAAATATGCATTGGATATTGCACGAAACGTAGTACTTTCGTAGTACGTTCTAAACGTAGTACTTTCGTTAGATTTCAAACAATGAAATATTCGTTAAAATTCAGTAAATCTATTTTATTAGATATTATTAACTTTATTAACGCAAAAGGAATTTTTTCTCAAAATTACAAATAAATCGAATCTGAATACGTTAGAATTGTGTTACACCGTCCTTTTCATGCAAGTATTTTATTATGATTTTCATATAGCCATCTTTACAAGGAAGGTCCCCAAAAGTGTATGCTAAGAAGTAATGCGAAAAAATATAGTATATTCATGTAACGATAATGCGTATGTCTATAAATAATTTCTTCTTTTTTGGCGATTTACCGTCGGCTGGCGGCACGATGAAATTAAAAAAAAAAAACGCTTTTATGATAAATATTCTTTCAGGAAAAAACTTCTTTTACCCATCATATTTGACAACGTTAAGTAAATTTAGCTTAAATAAATACACTTTTGTAACTAAAGTGTTGTAATAGGGTAACCCTAGATAGATGGCCATAGTTTTTAAAGTAAAAATTCTTAGAAGGCAAATAGAAGAAAGGTTTATGCATATTTGAAATCCTTATACATATAATCATCATATTTTGGTCAAAAATAATTAAATATCGAGAAAATAACGCGGGAAAGAAAATTGAAATTAAATTGATAGAGGGCCATCTTTTCTTCAAGCCGAGGAGGATGGCCATCTAATACAAGAAAGACAAAATGAAGTTAAAATAGCAAAATATAACATATTTCATGTAGTTAATGATGGTCTTCCCCCGGGATTGCACTTATACTCTAAAGCGAAAGCTGGGTTCCCGGGGCGGTCATCCCTGTCATCCCTGTAGTTAATGATGAAGAAAATATAGAAATTTGTAAAGATGCAATTATATCACGAAAAATCAGTGAGTAAAATTTGAATACACACAATTTGAAGTATAATATCAATCCTGCACTTTTCGTAAAATTTTACCAGATTTTCAGCAATGTACTTTTTAGTTTGTGCAGGGTTCATGGAACCACTTCTGGCACCTTATGTATTGTATCCAGTATTCCTGTTCGGTTGTGGTATTATATTCTTCTCCACAACCAACACTGCAATTCCATATGCAATTCTATATCCTCATATTCATTCATATTCAATCCTCATGCAATTCTATACCCTCGGAAACTGTAGAATCTAATAACTTCAATTGTATTTCATCTTCTTCACGGATTCAAGTGTCGTGATTTTGTTTTTTCTCGCGTTTATTTTAGACTTTTTCATGGGTTATGTTTATTTATAAACTTTATCTGTTTATGGGATGAACGTTCCCGAAGTTTTTCAATATTTTCTCAAAAAAAAGTACATCGTTAGGCCATCGTTATTATATTATTGCTGTTGTTGAAATATTTATATTAGTTGAAATTTATATAACTATATCAATTAATATAAATATAAACATACGAATTATATAATTATATAAAAAATAATTATATTTAGTTAAAATCCCCACTCCGTATAATTTTAAAATATTGATTATAGGTGGCCATCTCTCCTCGATTTGATGTGGCCATCTATCCTAAAATTGATGGACAGATTGCCACCCAATTTAATGTGTTATTCTGCCATTGTACGTCTTTGTTTTAGACTTAAAAATAATGATTGGATTATATACGAGCCTTATAAGACCTTAAGATATTGTAAAATATGTAATGCAAAACCTTCAGATACCTAACTCAACAAAAATATTCAACCACTAAATTAAATAAACATTAAAATTACACTTTCTTTTTATAATTTAAAAACACAGCTGCACTTCGCAATCAATGAACACATTGAGCTATTTCTTACGAAAAAGTTTATGCTGTAATCTATGATATATATTTTGAAATGTTTAGATTGGTCATCTCTCCTCTATGGCCATCTCTATCCTAGAATTACACTATACATTTACATGTATATATAATGAATATTAAGAATGTAATATGCAATTTGAAACAAATCTTTAACTTCAGTAAAATTGTTTTAAAATCAAAGTTAATGTCCGTTTCTGAGAACTACCAACACCCAACTCATATACATACATAATCAAAAAGAAATAACAATAAACTATTTCATTTCAATTCATTAATACTGTGAACTTATACATTTACTTAACAGCCAGTTTCCGAATGCATTAAAATTTCTTCGATTTGGCGTGAAAAAGGCGTTGTTTGCCAAATCATGTCTTTTTGGCGCGAAGTGCTCCAAAGTACTTTGTTTTTTGACAGATATTCCGCAGCTAAATTTGATAGATCCTTTATACAATACAAGAATACTTTCATTCGCATTTTTATTGAAAATACAATATTTCTAGTGTATACTTCAAGGACATCTTACTTGTTAGGGACATATTCACAGTTATTTCCACTCATTTAATGATTGGGTGAAATTGGAAAGAGGGAAGAAATCCTACCCTCATTTGCGTTTTCGCTGTATTTAGATCGACTGAAGTCGTTAAGGTAAATTAGGTGCTTTGAAGGTGTTATCTTTTGATTATTTCATTTATTCTGTTATTCTGTTTTTGCTTAAACTGTGGACATTGATAACTAGCAAAAGGCCATTGTCAGTGACGGCCACGCGACAAAATATTAAATGTTTACATTATTTATTGATGACGAGAAAGTAATAACTATTGAGCTAAAGTATAAAGTTTAGAACAGACTTTTCATATTTCCGTAATTACCAAGAGAATTTATAATATTAAACGTAATATTTTGTAACAATTTGAATTATTTTCCTCGAAAGCACCTGACACCTTCTAAATAAGTATTAAAATTAATAAATATAATGTAATTTCTGAATGTACATAAATCTGTTTAACGTTTTAAAATATAAACTAAATCATATCCTTTACGCATTAACAACTCTTCATATTATTCAAAACCATCGAGACGGAAGAAGTAGTAAAATGTAATCCTTGGCAAAATTGCGTATTCATTTCATCAAAAGTACAGTCGTGGGAAAAAAAAGTAAACACCCCCTACTAACTCCTCAACAAATCATCGTAGAAGAAAGTTACTGGTACCGAACGATTGGAAATAAAGTCTACTTTTAAATAATGTATATAAAATTTTCTTAGGGGTCATCTACATATTAAAATGAGTCCAAACTTCATTTTTTTCAATAGCAATACCCAATTTTAACGAGATATTTCAAATCTTCGGTTCAAACTATGCCTAGACACCAAATTTCAAGTCATTTGAATGTTTTTGAATTATAAACATTCAGAATTTAGTGCTTCTAATGTTAAATTACATTTTCATATTTTTATTTATATCTCCCGAAATTATGCTCCTAATGTGCTAATTTTTTTTGTAGTAATAATACTAATATACCCAAACATAAATAAGCTGAATTTGCAATTTTTATAATTTTATGATATGAATTATGAAATTAATATTCGAAAAAATTATGAATTGCAACCTACAATTTTTTTGATGGATTTAGATTTATTAAGTCTTGCTTTATGGAAATTCAAAAATTTCACATTTTTCTTCCAAGTAGTTTTCAAATTATGCTTAAAAAACGGCAAAATGATGGTTATGATGGAAGTGAGTAGACATTTTGAAATTTATTCTGCTGTACTGTAATCAAACAGGTTTCATTGACGCTTAAACGTGCCTTGTTCAAGAAGGCGGCTCTCTCGGTTAACAATCCAGTACGGAACTTCAATTTGGATACAGCCCTTAAAATACGCTAGTTTTAAAATAATTAATTTCTCGGAAACTTATGGTACGAATTGCATAAAAATTCGTCTTTAGGCTAATTCAAGGGTGTAGAGTTCATTTATGCTGTCAGAATCGGGTACTGCTATTGAAAAAAATAAAGTTATGGTTCGTTTTAATATGTAGATGGCCCCCTAAGCCAATTTTATATACATCATTTAAAAGTAGACTTTATTTCCAATCGTTCGGTACCAGTAACTTTTTTCTACGATAATTTGTTGAGGAGTTAGAAGGGGGTGTTTACTTTTTTTTTTTTCCACGACTGTACTTTAATACTTCACTAAAATATCCCACGTCATAAAGTGCCGAACTCAACATTTTTGTAATTATGTATAATACTTTTTTTTTACTTATATCATACTTAATAGAATTCTGGAGCTTGAAAATATTTTCACATTATATAATATGAAAAAAATTACTATTAAAGAAGCAATTTTAAAGGGAAAATTTATGATTTCTGACAAAAAATACATATTTGTGGAATAAATTGAAAAATTTTAAAGAAATATAAAGAATTAAATAATATAAATAAAGAATATAAATAAAGAATATAAATAATTCAGACATGATGCTGGACAGATAATTACACCTGTTTATTTTTTATTAAATATATTCAAAATTGTTAATTGGTCCAAATCATCCAAGCAACCTCATAGCAAATTGGTATATAATATTATATACCTTAGATAAATTCAAATAATATAAGTGATCGTATTTACCTAAATTCTAGTAGAAGAGCAACGCGAAGCATTCATAAAATTAAATTATAATTCGCGTCAAAATGTAATTATTAAATTTGAATAATTACTAAGAAAATTAAGAGTTTGCGTTGTGAATTATTTAGACGAACTCTTCCACTTATGAATTAAACTAAAATTTAAGCTGTAAAAAATAAATTGACACACTTTAAATATCATTAATTAAATAATTACAGAAACTTTTTAAAACTTGATTAAATATTTTATTTACATTGGACATAACTATATACAGAAAAACATAATATTAATTCAAAAAAAAGAAAGCAACACTTTTGTTCGCTTCTCATTATTTTAAGTATGTTTAATCTTTTTTTTAAAAAAAGACAATATTTTCACGTACTCTAATTATTATAATTGTTTCTTTTTGCTAAAAGAATAACTCTCTTTCATTTTTTAAAATTACCTTAATCTTATTTAATTATTGGTTTTGTCGGATCTCAGATTACTCTCTACCGTAAAATATCAGAAAAGTATTTTTTTAGATTTTTCATATGATCTTAAGTGTTAAAAGAAAATGTTTAAAATAGTACCTTCTTTTAATATACGGGATGGTGGCCTTTATTCATCAAATTCCGAGTTGTTGCGTTGCTTAGGATCATGGCAATGTGTCATCAGGAACGCATCCTCAATTTGGCTTGATTAGGATCACTCCGATATGTACATCAGGAAGACATCCTCAATTTGGCTTGATTAGGCTCACTCCGATAGGTACCTCAGGAAGACATCCTCAATTAGGCTTGATTAGGCTCGATTAGGCTCGCTCCGATATGTCCTTCTCGCCTGGGCTTTACTAGGGCTTACGGGACTCATTGCACGGGCTTTCAGGAGAGCTCCTGCGTCCTCTACATCTTTTTTCAGACTATCTTTTTTAAACCTTATTCTTCTTGCACACCAGCTCCTGCAGTGGGTGGAACTATTTTTGTCTAGTCCACTGTTATTGGATGTGAGAAGATTTTTTATTATACTTCGATAGGCCTATTAGCTAGCAGTCTGCAAATGGCCCCTTACATATACTTTAATATTATTATCTGCCTTAAAGTTTGGGTGGTCTGAAAAGCCATAAATTTATCCCAACACTTTTATTGAGGCCATAAATTGATTCCAACGTTTTTATGATTTTACGATTTCTAATTATACACCACTTTCCATTGGCTTGTCATAAAACGACACCATGGCGTCTGGCTATTGTTGTTGTCTGAGATCCGAACTCTAATCAACATTATACATTCATTTTACAATACAACCATTTTTTTAAAAATATATATTTACTATTTAAAATCAACTTAATAATTTTTGTATGAACTTACACTCTTATTTTACTTAAATATATAAACATTATAATTTTACACTCATAATTATATTTTATAAAAAAAATATTTATACAAACAGAAATAACAAATTACGCAATTTTACTTTGATTTAACCAACATGGTGCGGGAACATATCATAGTTATATGTTGCCCAGCATCTCTCCCGGTGTCAGAAAAAAAAAATAAAAACTGATTGCTGGTTTTATTTTTTTTGTAAAGCTTGTAGGAATGTACGTGTCCATATGACTGTGTATCTACACAGTTTTTGAGCGAAGACTGTAAAGTTCAATTATCAATGGTTCTGGTATATTTTATAAGAAGTTCTTCTATTGTTTCATAACAGAAAGTTCAACACATGATAGCATAGTTGTCTGTTGACATTCACATTTATAGAAGACCTCTGTACTGACAATCAGACGTCTTTCTCGAAGCCTTTTTTCTTTACCACACACATGTTTACTAATTTTGTAACTTTACAGTTTAAGTGCCCAAAATACATTCAAAGCTATAATTTTGTCTGAAATTAATATGCCGAAATAAACCTAATTACAAGAAAAATAATGGCATACGCATTTGACATATTATTTCATCACATGCAACCTTATGACACAGTGTTTTATCTAAAACACATTTTATACTGAATAAAAGTAAATACAATGCTTGTAATATGACATGTTATATTTTCACATAATTAATCTGATGTATTCAAATTATAATCAGAAAAATATTGTATACAAACTTGTTACATTATTTTATTTATTTGTTACTTCAAACATGTATGATCTGTCAAAATGTACAAGCTAATTCATCTCCTTTAATATATCATTACGCAATGCTTTCCAACTTTACCCGATACGAGAAAAAAAAAAAAGTAAGAAGAAGGAGAGAGGAGAATAAAACCAGTTATTGAACGTCCCCGATTCTCCCGAAAAGTGGGGGTTGGTCAAGCAAGCTACTAATTCCTTTCTGCGAGGTGAATTGTGCTGTGACAAAATTTTACGACTTCCCAAAGGTATGTATTTAAAACCATTTCATGCTTGTAATTACCGTATTAATTAGTATAATTTCTTGATATACTTTCTTCTTAACTCACTGTGCATGCCTGTATGTAATTTTAAACATAATCTATGCATAAACAGTGTATGTATTTGTATCATATCTAATGTAAACCTTCTGCTTTTTTTTTAATTATTTTTCAGGGGAAAAATGGCGGTTCTAGCATCTGAATTCTCCTGCCTCATACTGGAACTGAAGCGAGGGTGGCTTTTTATGCATTCAGGTTTAAAACTAAACCAAATTTCCTTTCAGGATTAAAAAAAAATGCATATAATTTTCTTTAACTGATTACATTGTATATTTGTAGACCTTTCTAACAAACATAAATTTTGATTCATGATATTGTTTACTATTAAAATGTAAACAACACGGAAAAATGACTTCTACGGCCTCTCAAAAATGCAAAATATGCATTACGCTGACCTTAAAAATGCACCTTCATTTAATACTGTTAAATAGTGTTGTCAGAAAATGCCATTGACGAAGAAGAGAACAATTTTTTTGTCTTAAATTATTATTTATTTAGCCAACAATTCTATCTTAAAAGATTGTTAAATTTTCATATTTATTTATTTTTTTACTGAATGAAATAAAAATTTATTTATTCAAAATTTTATTTATCATTAACATTCCGTATGTGAATTCTACTGTCTAAAATTTAATGATATGTTTAAAAAATAAAAGATAATAAATTATTATTATTAATCAAACATTAATAATTATTATTTAATTATAAAAAAAATGTACTTAATACACTTGTATAATTTAAAAAAAAAAAAAAAGTAAATGATAATTACTACGTAAAATCGTATGTAGTAACCCATGAGTACTCGGCCGAACCAAAGAATTTCTGCCAGCAGAAAAGAATCTTTGTATACTCATAAATATCTACACCCAATTGTTACAGATTAAGTTTTTTAAAAAATAATTACTGTATGTACTATAAAAAAAATTAAGTAAATAAATTTATTAAGCCATACTACCTATTTTAATAAAAATAAGGCCAATATATATAAATATATTTATTTATTTATTTTGTTTCCTTATGTTAAATTGGCCAAATTATATATATAAAAAAAATTTATGAACTCACACACTCAAATTTATCAATACTATGTATATTTATGTGTTAAATTTAGAATTGCATTTAATTCTAAGGGAAAGTAAAGAGAAAAAAAAATGCTTAAATTCTAAACTAACATAAATTTATAAAATATTTCATTTAAAAAAAAAAATATATAATTTCTAGCTGATTTCAGCAAGATGTCATTTAATATTTATATTAAATAATTTTGCTAATACATTTTATTAATTGTTAAATTTGCATATTTTTATATATACAATAAAAATATAATAGTCTTACATAAAATTTTACACTACAACAATGTTAGTAATTAATTTAACTTGAATTTAAGCCTACTTTAATTCTAATTGAATACCGTTAATAAAAGTAAATTAGCTTATCAAGTTAAATATAATATAAACTATGTTTGTCTAATGTTAATTTTGCTGAAAATAAATTCCATAAATTTTAACTGTAAATGCTAATTGCTATACCTTTTGTTATTTATTTTGAAAACAACACGAACTTATATTTTTATTTATTATTTTTTTATTAAATCTAGGAACTATTGATACTGAGCTAGACACTCCATAAATGTGTAAAACCTAAAAATCAAAAGTTTTCCTAAAGAAAACTCAAAATGCTGCTTTTTACAATATAATATTACTAATTTTATTGTTTCTGAGCATAACATCTAGTAATTATACCATACTTAATTTTTTCTTCGATTCCTTTTTCAGCCAAGAATCCTGAAATTTATGCCTAGGTGATGACTATATATTGATGTATCTGTGAATAATTTTTCTACAAATATTTTGTTGGTGTTGGTGCATACCCAGCCGTAAGCCAAAATTGCACCCTATACAGAAAGCCTTTGGTGAGAAAATTTTAATTTTACTTCAATTATTTATTTGTGTATTTTTTTTTTTTTACTATAATTTTTGTGTGCAATCATGTTGAAATAACTTGCCTTGTCCATTGTTATACATATATATGTTTTTTTAAAAACCAATGTGCTACACCAAAATCCTTTTTTTAAATTTTTTTATAACACTTTTGTTCATAAAACTTATCCCTGCTGTCTAAATTCTAGACTTTAGCCTATAAGTTGTACTTGAACTACCGGAATAAATCTTAGCACTTTTTGTATATTTTATTATATTTAGGCTTATAGCTGACCGCTATCCTAATATAGAGTGCACTAATAATTTATTCCTTGTCAACCATATATTTATATAAGAAAAAAATATATATATATGAGTATGCTATAAAGCTGTTCTAACTACCCTGAACCTATAGCTTACACCTACTCATTTTAAAGAGTAATTCTGAAATTCTGTCATCTAAATTGTAAGGCTATTAGCAAAGGCTACCCTTATAGAAGACAGAAAAAATTCTCTTTTTTTTTTTTTTTTTTTTTTTTTTTTTTTTTTTTTTTGTATATTTTTTGAAAATTACTCCAAGATTATTTACTATGAAATTAATTAAGTTTTAATGTTATTTGGCTTTGTTAAGATTTTATATTTTCTAATTCATATTCGAAAAGAAAAAAAAAAATATATATATAACTTTTGCCTGGAGAGAAATATTTCACTGCTCCATTGAAGTTTTGTGAAGCACATTACATAATTTTATAAGTATGTTTTCGGGTGCGCCCTGCACATTTGCTCAATATTGTAACCCTGAGACAAATTGGCGTTCCCATGTTCCTATCCTTTCTTATTATTATTTTGAATTTTTAAAAAGGCAAGTTATTAATTTTGTTTCAATTTTTTTTTTACCTAAAAGAAAAAAAAAATTATTTTTAAATTTTGAAAATTTTTAAATTTTGAAATTTGATTAATTATGTATTTTGATTTATTTTTAATACCAATTCATATCCCTTACTTGTCCCTTTGATCATCCGTTTTACCCTTTTTATTATACTTTTTCGGATACTTTTGAGCATTCTCTTTTAAATTCTCATTTTTATCCTCATTTGGATAATAACTGGCATGACTCTGAGGTTGACTATTCCTATATGGCACATGCTGAGGGAAGTAATTTGGTGGGGGTGGGGGATATGGAGAATATCCATAGTAACCACCTGTGGGTGCATAAGATTGAAAATGCCACTGCTGGTTTGGGTTAACAAATCTAGGATTAAAATTCGCTCTCGGTTGATACTGTCCATTATAAGAGTACCTTTTATTAAAATGCCGACCTGCGAAATCTCTGCTATCCTTATATGTATTTTTATTATCATTTTTGTACCAGCACGTTTCTAAAGTATGCGATTTTTTTTTTTACATAATTCGCACCATCTGCTTGATGCAGTGTCTTTTGTTTTAACTTTCAAATTGTTTATTTCGGAAGTCAAAATTTTAATTTGCTCCGCGCTTTCCATATTTAATTTTAACAATTTGTCCAAATTTTCCTCAGTGGAGGTTTTTGTAATCGAATTAATTTCCTTTGATGCAACTTGATTGTATGCATCTTCCATTTGTTTCGCAAATTTACATGCGTCGTTGAAATTTTTCGGCGCCATTCTTCGAATGTCCAAACTTAAATCTGCCCTAACTGATTCTAAAAATCTTGTGAATTTTATCATTTCAAATAAACTACCATTACCGTTGTCAATATTTTGGCCACTTTTATCTAGGTAAAGTTTTGCAGCCGCATTGAATTCACTGATAAAATCAGCGATAGCCTGCGCAGGTTTTTGCCTAAGAGAAAAAAAATTGCTTTGAGCCGCAGAAAAACTTGTTTTAGTAGAAAAAGTATCGATTAATTTTTCTTTAAATTGACCATAGTCCTTTTCTGTATTAAGATTTTCTTCGTTAGCTAATTTATCTCTAGCACTACCGACTAATTTCGTTTTCAAGAGCGCTAGTTTCGAAACATTCTCTAATTCCGTTTGTTTAATTAGATTATCGAATTCGTTCAAAAAAAAAAAAATTAATATTCGACTCTTTCTTTCCGTCAAAGACGGGGATACAATTCAACAGCGTATCAACACTAGGTTGAGTCATTGTATTCTTTTTAGTTTTTTGTAGCGAATAATTTAGAGAAATAATTTTATTTTTCTGTCCTCTGGTTTTAACTCCAGAGGTATTTAAATCTACACTTCTCCTTTTAAATTTTCGCTTATTGTTGGGCATAACCTTTTAACAGAATGTTTCTGTTTATCATACTTTTTTTTATATTACCACATATGTATGAAAATATTCTAAATTGCATAAATACATAAAAACAACAACACTAAAATTTAAAAAAATTTCTTAGGAGATGAAGTTGTTTTGTCGATTATTCTTTTACACACATAAATACCCCTAAAATATTTATAATACACGTATATATAAAAAACAACATAATTTCATTTAACAGAAAAATATCTGTCTTTTTCTACAGAAAAAACAATCTTATTATTTTTTTTTTTTTTTGTAAATATTGTACTACTACTTCGTAGTACGACTCATAAATTTTCTTTTGTATCAAGGTGATACAATTTCAAAAATCATGATCTATTGACGTTTCAATCATTTTTATACCAGACATATTATCAAATTTTACTTATTCTTCTTCTTATTATTATTATTTATACAGTATATAAAAAAAAAAAATATTTTTACAAATGTGTCATCTGTGATGTGCATGCCATTATTTCTCAATGGTAACTGAGATCCAACCAAAAGAGAAAAGAGAGAAAAAAAAAATTGTAATTCCTAAATTTACCTATTATAAATCCCAGAATTATTTTTTTCATTTCCTTTTTTTTTTTTTTTTTTTTTTTTGCTAACATATATTATTCATTTTATTTATATAAAATTATTATATGTGTGTCATTATTGTTACAATAATAAAATTAATTTTAATAAAATTTTAATCAATTAAAGTTAAATACCTACAATATCTTTAAAATTGTGACATTAAAATAATACTTAAATTTATTTTCCTTTATTATTATTATTATTATTATTATTATTATTTCTAATGACCTCAGATGAACGTTCCTGAGTCATAGCACCATTTTACTATCTAATTACCTCAGATGATCGTTCCTGAGTCATAGCACCATTTTACTATCTAATGACCTCAGATGATCGTTCCTGAGTCATAGCACCATTTTACTATCTAATTACCTCAGATGATCGTTCCTGAGTCATAGCACCATTTTACTATCTAATGACCTCAGATGATCGTTCCTGAGTCAGAGCACCATTTTACTATGAAGGGGGATGCTGGACAGATAATTACACCTGTTTATTTTTTATTAAATATATTCAAAATTGTTAATTGGTCCAAATCATCCAAGCAACCTCATAGCAAATTGGTATATAATATTATATACCTTAGATAAATTCAAATAATATAAGTGATCGTATTTACCTAAATTCTAGTAGAAGAGCAACGCGAAGCATTCATAAAATTAAATTATAATTCGCGTCAAAATGTAATTATTAAATTTGAATAATTACTAAGAAAATTAAGAGTTTGCGTTGTGAATTATTTAGACGAACTCTTCCACTTATGAATTAAACTAAAATTTAAGCTGTAAAAAATAAATTGACACACTTTAAATATCATTAATTAAATAATTACAGAAACTTTTTAAAACTTGATTAAATATTTTATTTACATTGGACATAACTATATACAGAAAAACATAATATTAATTCAAAAAAAAGAAAGCAACACTTTTGTTCGCTTCTCATTATTTTAAGTATGTTTAATCTTTTTTTAAAAAAAAGACAATATTTTCACGTACTCTAATTATTATAATTGTTTCTTTTTGCTAAAAGAATAACTCTCTTTCATTTTTTAAAATTACCTTAATCTTATTTAATTATTGGTTTTGTCGGATCTCAGATTACTCTCTACCGTAAAATATCAGAAAAGTATTTTTTTAGATTTTTCATATGATCTTAAGTGTTAAAAGAAAATGTTTAAAATAGTACCTTCTTTTAATATACGGGATGGTGGCCTTTATTCATCAAATTCCGAGTTGTTGCGTTGCTTAGGATCATGGCAATGTGTCATCAGGAACGCATCCTCAATTTGGCTTGATTAGGATCACTCCGATATGTACATCAGGAAGACATCCTCAATTTGGCTTGATTAGGCTCACTCCGATAGGTACCTCAGGAAGACATCCTCAATTAGGCTTGATTAGGCTCGATTAGGCTCGCTCCGATATGTCCTTCTCGCCTGGGCTTTACTAGGGCTTACGGGACTCATTGCACGGGCTTTCAGGAGAGCTCCTGCGTCCTCTACATCTTTTTTCAGACTATCTTTTTTAAACCTTATTCTTCTCTCACACCAGCTCCTGCAGTGGGTGGAACTATTTTTGTCTAGTCCACTGTTATTGGATGTGAGAAGATTTTTTATTATACTTCGATGGGCCTATTAGCTAGCAGTCTGCAAATGGCCCCTTACATATACTTTAATATTATTATCTGCCTTAAAGTTTGGGTGGTCTGCAAAGCCATAAATTTATCCCAACACTTTTATTGAGGCCATAAATTGATTCCAACGTTTTTATGATTTTACGATTTCTAATTATACACCACTTTCCATTGGCTTGTCATAAAACGACACCATGGCGTCTGGCTATTGTTGTTGTCTGAGATCCGAACTCTAATCAACATTATACATTCATTTTACAATACAACCATTTTTTTAAAAATATATATTTACTATTTAATATCAACTTAATAATTTTTGTATGAACTTACACTCTTATTTTACTTAAATATATAAACATTATAATTTTACACTCATAAATATATTTAAAAAAAAAAATATTTATACAAACAGAAATAACAAATTACGCAATTTTACTTTGATTTAACCAACATGGTGCGGGAACATATCATAGTTATATGTTGCCCAGCACATGAAAAATAAAAGTTAACGTAATTCTTGCTGAACATGTTTTAAAAATCGATTAATATGAAATATGTTGAATAATGTATTGCTAAAACTGCAAAGGATTATCAGCTAATTTATTATCAGCTTACAGAAAATGACTTTTTATTTAAAATACTAATGCTACTTTATCGAAACTTCTATAAACGTCATTATTTTCTCAAAAATATATATATAATCACTAATAATCTTTTGAATGTTAGAAAATACGAAAACTGTACATGTACATATTTACAAGAGGAAGGTTAAAATCGCAACAAAATGGTAATATACGAATGAAAATTATTGTGATTAATATACTTATAAACCATTTCAGTTTCAAACAATTAATTAAAAAAATTTTGATAAAATTTAAACAGTTTTTTTCATGGTATATAAATAACATTTATTAGATATTTTCGTATTGTATGTTATTCAGTTTAGACTAATATTTGACAATAAAATCCTTATTCAGTTATATATAATATTTGTTAAATAGATCGATTGTCACTACATTTTATGAAACATATTATACAAAATATAAATATGATATTAATGCTATTACATTTCAGTATATCGTACGCTATAATATTAAACTAAATATAACAGACTGATACTGTGAACAAAAATCCAATCAGAGTTATAGAAAAAGTTCATCTCTCAATGGGAAGATTAAGTACTTTTTTTCAAAAGTTCATCAATAAATCCTTTTTAATCTGTATCACGGGAAGAAAAAGACTGAAGAATTACCCGAAAAGTAAGTTCTGCTTGAAAATATATGACGCAATATATTTTACCCTTTCTTACTATAAATCCTTATTCAGTTATATATAATAATTGAAAAATAAATCGATTATGTCTACTTTTTATGAAACAGATTACGTACAATATAAATATGATATTAATGCTATTACATATCTTTATATCATACGCTATAATATTAAACTAAATATGACAGACTTATACTGCGAACAAAAAATCTAATCAGAGTTAGAGAAAAAGTTCATTTCTCATCAGAAAGGTTACGTACTTTTTTCAAAAGTGCATCAATAAACCCTTTTTAATCAGTATCACGGGAAGAAAAAGACTGAAGAATTAAACTGAAAAATAAAAACTGCTTGAAAATATATCATGCAATATATATTATAATATTTCTTACTATAAATATAAGTGTAGTTTAAGGATTATATGTTTAAGAACTTCTTCGATTCGATGCAATATAAGTTTTAAGCAACATTAAATATATGTTATATAAAGAAAGTTCTTAAGAAATATGACATTGTGAAAACGAAATAAAAAGCTGAACATTGACCTTAAATAATTCTCTGTCTAGACCAGTGTTGCCAGATTGGGACATTTTTAATTCACATTATTTGACTTTCACCACTTTTTTAAATTTGCCTTATTTTTCAGAATTTTTAATCTATTTTTAAATAGCCGGAATATTTCTGTTTAAAAAAAGCGGTGACAATCAACAATCTGGGGACAAAAAAGTCCCCAATCTGACAACACCGGTCTAGTCCCATTTAGTTTTTCATTTAACGAGTAAAAATAATGAGACGTTAATTCTAATTAATTTCTACAATAATAATAATTTCTACAAATTGCTGGAAAAAATCTTAATACAGTATATTTATTTTATTTATCATTAAAATAAAAATAGTTTCCAAATACCATTTTTTCTATGTGAAGGAAAAAGACTAGAAAATAATTTCAAAGAATTCGAAGAAAAAATGTGTTTTGTGCCAGAACCTTCTTTTTTAGAACTATCCAGAAAATAAAATGTGTCCTGCAAGCTGATATTTATTGATTTTAATATATTTCTGCGGGTTTGAAAGTATTTTGATATTTTCAATTATAAATATAAATACCTTACGATTATAAGGTGTACGAATTTGATAGGTTCTTTGTACCTAAAACTGTAAAAGCAGAGGATATTTTTAAAAGAAAGAAATGTTATGTAAAATAAATAATAACACAAATGAAACATCGCGTCATATCGATATTATAAAGAACAAACATATCTGTGCGTAAATCATACATCATTTTGCGAATGGCAACACCTTGAAATTTGAAATAAAATTTGGGTTTTACGATTTATGCTACTGCAAATTTTTAAACTTCTAAACATCGCACATTTTAAATTTTTACATCGTCGTATAAGGAAAAAATCTTCTTTTAAATGCAATTTGTTTGAAAGCTGTATCTCAAATTAATTATCAGATAGTAATTTTTTTGTTGTTTTTATTACTTTTTTTGTAATCGTGGCAACTGAAGTATTCCATTTCTGTTGAAAGTAAAGGGAAAAAAAGGAAAATAGTAGATTGCTCCATCTTTTTGTTGCCATTTTCTCATAAAAACTAAAAAATGGAAATTAAAAAACGTACTGCGTCAATAATATCGTCTGTGTTATAAAACTTGGTGAGTTTTGGTTTTATTTAGTTTTTATTTATCAATTAAATGATATTTAGTTTATTGCAATTTATCTTTACAAATGATACAACACTTTCTCTTTACAAAAATGTATTTCAAAGAATATATGTGTCACTTATTTTGCCGCATTTATTTAATTCGTATCAAAAATCTGAGTGAATGCAATTTTATAAATCCGTGTTTAATTACATTTTCGGAATTTTGAAAAAATATGCATGTTTGACTTCTGATTAAAATATGGATATATTATAATTGATTGTATAATTCATATTTCTCATATGATTTTTTTTTCAGTGGGCAATCTAAAAAATATATTGCATGTAAAAAAATATTACTTCTCAATTAAAAAATCTGGTTTTCACCTATATTCTGTTACCGGAAAGCTCGTGATCCCCTACTAATTGATAAAAGTAAATTTACATAACATGATTTACTGAACGAAACAAATTGAGGAGTATCATAGAATAATAATTTTAGAATATGAATGCTTGAAAAAAAAAAAAAATACTGATCCAAAAAACTTTTACTTTTTTCAATTCCTAGTATTTGTTCACACTCTCCCTATATTTATTTATTTATATATCTTGTTCAAATTTTCAATCGTTAATAAAATACTTATTATTCATCCTATGAAGTTGAAATATTTTTTTAAAAACTTGTACTGGATGACAACGGATGTTAATACAGTCTTTTCAAATATTAATTAATTAATTAAATTTTAATTAATTAATTGTAGTTTTAGATGGGAGACAAAATAGCGGCCATTGGTTATTGAACAGCATTTAATGCATCTTAATATCTATAAGGGGGGGTTACCATAGGCGGGACCCTGTTCTGTCGCCAAATACTGCCAAGTTCGTCCCCAACTTGGCGATATATCGCCAAATTTGGCGACCAAAATGAGTTGCGGAAAGTGACGCCAACTTGGCGATATCTCTAATATTTCGCCAAATTCCCATAGACTTCCATGGTAAACCTACTTGTTTATAGAAAATCAACAAATTGAGATATTTTAATGCAACAAAAACTAATATTAGCTTAAGAAATTATATTAATTTTCCTTTGATGACCTAAGTAGGAACTGACTATAAAAATGAAATTTTTATATTAGTTGTTTTTCTTGTAGAAAGGAATTGAGTTTAACAATAATAAAATTAGACAAAAACATAATTTGAAGAACAAATAAAATATATATATATATATTTCCTACATTGATTAAGCCCGAGAAGGGACAGATATTAAGCTATTTCATTCAATTAGTTCTACATTTAATGTTAAATTTTTGTAACAAATTAGTTAAGCCAATTGAAGATTAAAAAATAAAAGTAAAATTCATACAATATGATACTTAAAACACCCTAAAAAATTAAGATTCCGTTCAAATGAAATCGCAATAAATCTTAGACTTCTTCCATTTTTAATTAAAAATATTTGCATTGCACATTTTGTATTATGTTTATGACAAATGTGCATAAAATGATAAGATGCATGCAAAATACAAAACTTAAAAAAAAAGTCTAAGATTTACTTCGATTTCATTTGAATGGAATCTAATTTTTTAGAGTGTTTTAAGTATCATATTGTATGAATTTTATTTTTATTTTTTAATCTTCAATTGGCTTAACTAATTTGTTACAAAAATTTAACATTAGATGTAGAACTGATTGAATGAAATAACTTACTATCTGTCCCTTCTTTGGCTTAAACAATGTAGGAAATAAATTTTCTTTTTTTTTTTTTTTTTTTTTTTTGTTCTTCAAATTATGTTTTTGTTTAATATGTCAAGTTTTTTATTAACTACTGTACTCAGACGAACGCATTTGAAAATTAATAGAAAGTATCATCATCAGGCTTTGATGTATGCGGTATTGCATCACAATGTGTGATGCAGTTTACCAATGTGTAATTCAAAATGTTTCACCACTGTAGTAATGCAGGTTGCGGTAGTTTGAACAAAAACTTCTAATCCGAACGTAAAAAATCTATCATCAAAACTTCACTTAAATTTAGGTACCCTATTTCCCACTCAGGAACGCTATGAATGTAAATGTAAATTGTGTTGAATCCTTACTGCTAATATTTAACAATATTATGGCTGTAATACAGTAAAAAATAAAAAATAAAAGATTTACTTAAATTTTTAAACCTTATTCTCTCCCAAGGTGTAATGTAAACACATCAGAAAATTATTATATAAGTTTAATTTGGGGTATAAATAGTTCTCATCTAGGAAAAAAAATACATTTTAAAATTTAAGTTATGTAATTCCCCACTAAGTTCGCTACCTGCGTAAAAATAGCTATCCATTAGAAACTTTTTGCTAAAATATAAACTTGACCAAATCAAAAACTTATTCTGGAAACATCCTTTTTATTTCCAGTATGACAACGTATTCACCTTTTTAATTTTTGAAAAAAAAAAAAAAAAAAAAAAAAAAAACTAGCTTAATTTAATATTTCACGTGAAAATCTTTCAACTAAAAATAAATAAATTATTACGGCTTTTGAAATTTTTGCAACAATGAAGTAAAAATGTTACATTTTCTATGAAAAATGTCCGTTAATTTTGAATGAAAAAAGCGAAAATTGGAATTATTAAGAAAAATATTTAATAATGTAAAAAAAAAAAATGCACATGTTTCTCTCTGGGTTTTAATTCACCCATATACAAAGGTATTTTACCATTCGTTTTGACCCTGACGTCAGGCAAACGATTTTACACTTTAAATTTATAATATCATTAGAATTAGTAAAGAATAAAAAATGAGTGGCATCAGGACAAAAAGGTGGAAAGAAAAAATTAAAAAGTTATGATCACCATAGGCTTTTCCGTGTTAAATTAACAATGAGAAATGACACTGGAAATAAATAAGTATTGCGCTGACGCGCAATACTTAAATAATTATAAATTACTATTTTCGAGACAAAATACAGTTTTTATTCTTGAGGACGTAGCTTAATTAAGAAAACAGAATCAAACAGAATATACCTTGAAAAATATATAAATGAATTCTTTGAATACAAATTAATACAAGATAAATAACAAGGAGTTAAACAAAAGTGTAATTTCTTGTAAATGCTGGAAAATTCAAGCTGAAATATAAATTAATATTTTCTTTCTTAAAAGTAATTAATGTATGATAAAAAATGTTAACTCTGACCAAATGAAATAAATTGACTAATTGCTGAGAAATTTAACTTTTTCTTAATTATACGACGTATATATTGTCATATATGTTATTTTTTCAATAAAGACATATATCCAATGTAAAAATAACAAGTTTTAAAATGTCCTAAACTCTTTTATTGAAACATATTTTACAAAGCACTTTAAACTACACTGTAAAAAAAAAATTGTAAGGTTACTAAGAATTTTGTCGGAAACTGGGATGCCTAGAACTTTTCATGTAACCACAACAAAAGATAATCATGTAAAATTACAAAAGTTTCTTCAGTAAGTGTTACTAAATATTGCTTAGTAAACGTACTAGTGATTTTTTAGGGAGTTTCCCAAAAAAACTCTTGTAAATTTACTAAATATTGTTTAGTGAAGTTACTAATGCTTGTTTAGGGAGTTTACTAAATAAGTTTTAGTAAATTTATCAGTGAATATGTTGTAAACGTACTATCCATTTTTAGGGCGTTTTCTAAAATTTTTTCTGTAAATTTACTAAATATTGTGCTGTAAATTTACTAACAGTTTTTCAAGGGAGTTTCTCTAATTAGCTTTTGTAAATTTACTAAATATTTCTTAGTAAACTTACTAGCGATTTTTTAGGGAGTTTACTAAATAATTTGTGGTAATTTTTCTAAAGATAGTTTAGTAAACGTACTAAGGATTGTTTAGAGAGTTTTCCAAAGAATTCCTTGTAAGTTTACTAAATATTGTTCAGTAAACTTACTAATGATTTTTTAGGGAGTTTACTAAAGAATTTTTCGTAAATTTACGTAGGATTATTTAGTCAAGGTACTAACGTTTTTTTTTAGGTAGTTTCCTAAAGAATACTTTGTGAATTTTCTAATGATTTTTTAGTACACTTACAAAGGAATTTTTAGTACATTGACTATGAATTTTTTTGTAAATTTGCAAAGGATTTCATAGTACATTTACTATGAATTTTTTTAGTATTGCACCCAAAACATTACATATACTTTAGCAAAAAAATTGTTGGTAACTTTGTACCGTCAGAAAAATTACCAATGATTTTTTAGTATTGTATCTAAAACAGTTTTTGTATTCTCGCCAGAAAGTTTTTTGTAACCGTGCAAGAGGTATTGCAGTAAAGTCAAAATCATTCGATCAAAATAAGTAATATGGCCTGACGTGTTTTTCAGTAATACCACAGCAATTGCCAGAAGTATTTGTATGTTATGCATTAAAAAAACTGACTGAAGCTTCACTGCAGATATTCAAATAGGTACAAAATCATTTCCATATTAAATGAGCATTATAACAACAGCAGTAAATAAGCAGATAAGCAGAAGCAGATCTTACGGTTTTTTGTTAAATTATAAAAGCGAATAGAAACAATAATGAAAGTAAAGTATCATTACTGAGTTTATAAAATATCCCTAAATTTTTAAAAAAAATGTTATCGATACACTGTTAAAAATAAAGTGTGATGTTTCACCAAGAAAATGGTGAAAAGTCGCTGAAATTTAGCTGCAACAAAGATATTGGCGATAAGTTTTTACCAGTTTATTGGTGCTTTCTCAAATACCATTATATTAGTGAAATGTTAAACAATGATTCAGGTTTTTTTTTATAAATCCAATTTTCTGGTGAAAGGCTGAACCATAAATCAAGATTTTTTTAAAATCCAATTTTCTGATAAAAGGTTTAACTATAAATCAGGGTTTTTTTAAATCCAATTTTCTGGTAAGAGTTTGAACCATATATTAGTGTTTTTTAATCAAATTTTCTGGTAAAAGGTTGGATCACGAATCAGGATTGTTTTTAAATCCAATTTTCTGGTGAAAGGTTAAATCATAATTCAAGGTTTTCTCTATTCCAATTTTCTGGTGAAAGGTTAAATCATAATTCAAGGTTTTCTCTATTCCAATTTTTTGCTAAAAGTTTGAATCACGATTCAGGATTTTCTCTCAGCTTTATGGGGAATGGTTACTCCGGATTGTAGCTTTCTTTTTCCCCCTCACTTTGGTTTTCAATTTATCATTTTATGGTGTAATAATAAACAAAATTTCAGATTATGCGAGATTATCTTGCAGTAGGAAAGCTTTTTTTTTATTTTCATTAAACCGAATTTTTTTTAAGTTTTAATTATTGATTCTATTGTCTTTGAAATATATTTAAAAAACAAATGTAAACCATTTTGATCTAATTTCAAAAAATAATTACATTTTTCCCCCCACAAATATTACCATTCTGTCCTTTTACATTTTGGAATATTTTTTCGCACTCAGTTACACTTATAGTCCATTTAGTGTTTGCTTATTCACAAAGAAAATATCAAAAAAAAAATAATTTTCTTTAGAATTAAATACATACCCTGTTTTTATTATTGTTTTAATTAAAAAGGCAGCTATAAGTAGCAGAATCCATTTAACCTCCAATATCAGCTAGTACTACAGTATATTAAATACTGACTTTGAAGGGTTAATTTAATAACAGCAGTGTCGTCACCAAGTGACTAATTATTCTTACATATATATTTCTTCAGTATTCCTAAATGATAATCTATGGCGACGATTTATTTATTTTTTAACTATACTCGTAAAAAAGAAAAATATTCACCAGCAGCAGCCTTACAATAGCTGAGAAAAAATGGTTACAGACACTATTAAATAGCAACACATTTAAGTTGGTTTGCGGTATGCCGCTCCATTTATTGAAAATACAAATTATATAATCATTAAATTATATGTATAGTAGGTCAGACTAATATTTACTGTAATATAATATCATTTTACATAGAGTTTCTCTCAGACAGTTTTAAGAGGGTGCTGCACTCTCTCTGACCATTCAGGTCATCAAATACAAAGAATTCTTGAAGCTTAGTATGTTCTAAATCAGGATTTCAAGTCTGGTAAAATGGAATAGATCCAAGCATCAGGTTAAATTCTCCACCTGTTTTAAATGAAAGAGTAAATATTTTAAGACATAAAATATTTCTTGTGCAAACATAACAATAATTAAATTTCACACAGGGGAATTAATCAAAAAATTAAACAGTATATCAATTCAAATCTCTTTTACAAGGAAATCTTCAGCATTTAAAAAATCAATCAGTGTTCGAAATCATTGGTGGTCTGCTGGTCCGAGAACACCAAAAATTCATTTGGACCACTAATTTGAAAATTTTAGTGGTCAGCAGGAACAGTAACCCCCCCCCTCTCTCTCTCTCACGGTGTCATAGGTAAACTTAAATTTTCCCGTCTCGGAGAAAACGGGAACCAAACACAAATCACACAATTTTATTTATTTTAAAAAATAAATAAAACTGCATTAAACCTTAGTCAATTGAAAGATTGGAATTAAAATATCTAAATAATTTTATAGTTTTTCTTTATGTGCTGTTTATTTAATTTTTAGTTATAATTTTATATTTTATTAGGCTAAAATTTTTGGATAACTGCAAAGAAAGTTTGTAAGAAAAAGCTGCAAAATTCTCCATTTGTTAGGTAAAAGGAAAATATTGTGAAATTCTTAAATGAAGAAAAATATTGCAAAAAGCGTCAGTTGGTTGAGGGAAAAAATTCGTCAATCAATCGTGATTAACAAAAACTAATGCTTGCCATTTGGCAGCAATAGGGTGTTAACGATTTTAATCAACGATTAAATCATGATTTTAATCAACTGATTTTTTTTTGGAAAATTTGTGATTTTAATCAATGATTTTTTATGGTCTATTTCAATGGTATGTAGGGAAAAATAATTTGTAACATCTTGGAATGATATGACACTATTTCAAGCATATAGAAATTGATACACATCACTGAAATGTACAAAAAGATGCTTACTATAGAACATGATGAGCATAGCATTAATCGTTTATTTATGGGGGGAAACAAAAAGTTTCGCTTATAGTACTGTATAAATAAACAATAATTGCTGGAAGTTCGTTATTTATTGTGGTAAGAGTTTTTTTTTTTTTTTTTTTTTTTTTTTTTTTTTTTTTTTTTTTTTTTTTTTTAAATTTAACTAATTTATTTACTTCGTATGTATAAAATCTGTAAATCATATACAGGGCTGCAAAAAAGATGCATATATTTCCGTTTATTGACGAAATATGTTGAAGGGTGATTCCGTGCGGAGAGTCACACACGTAACGCAATCTTTAATTTTCATTTATTCAATTATTTATTAAATTTTAATTTTAATTGTGATTTTAGGTGTTATGGTAAATAAGTTATTACCATATTTTTTTAGTTTAAATGTGTGGAAATAAAACTCACAGAAAGATATCATTTAGTTTCATACTCAAAATGTGCTTTTTTCTGAAGTAGAGAGAAAGCACATTTTGAGTAATGAAATTAAATGATATACTTCTGTGAGTTTTATTGCCACACATTTAAATTTAAAAATATGGTAATAACTTATTTACCATACCACTTAAAATCAGAATTAACATTAAAATTTAATAAATAATTGAATAAACGAAAATTAAAGCCTACGTTACCTGTGTGACGCTATCCATGGAATCGCCCTGAAGGGGAATTTTCAACTGTGAAAATGCGTTTCTTAAATGAACTAATGTTTAGCATACTATTTGATATATATTCAAATGTATAGATCATATATTTTATCGTATATAGATCGTAGCACAAAGGAATTCGGATATTTTTCCGATGACCGATAATAATTGCTGAACTTTAATTTTCAAATGTGTTACGTGTTTTGTAATTTACTTACTTAGCCATCATATTTAACTTTATTAAACGTTGATTTTTTTTTTTTTTTTTACATAATTCTGAATGTGTTGGAAAATTATAATGTGTCGTTGAAGCTTGATTATTTTACGTTCTTGTTTAAAAAAATATTTTTATTTTGTATGTGTGTATATATATATACATATGGGCGAGTTGTAAAAAACAGGGTAGGTGGGTTAAACCGGGTAGCGCAGATCCGTCCTTCAGTTGTACTTCTGTCTATCAGCCAACACGAGAAATTACTTGTCGGTAACCATTATGGCATTTATAGCTGATTGAAACGTTACTGTGTGCGGTTATTTTTAGTGTGAATGAATTAGTTTCAATTACTCTTAAAAAATTGTTTTATTTGATTCTAGATTTTACGCGTATTACCACGTTCTTTCAGCATATTAAATATTCCTGAGTACTATATCTGATTCTTTCCTTTCCTGATAATATTTTTAAATTTTTACTGATATTTTGCTTATAGGATTAAGAGTAGTGACGCTATGTTTAAACTCTGTTATGTTGGAGTAAAACCGGGTACTTAAGAGTGGGTCAAAACTGGGTATACCCGATTTTGTCCGACACTCATAGAATGTATTTTTAGTATAGTTAATAAATTTGCATGGAATTTTAAATTGCATTCTTAATGCTGTTAAGTTATAATATAATTCTAAATCTATCTAGTTATAATGAAAAAACTTTAATTTTGATTTGGTTTTATATTAAAAAGTGGGTCTAATTTTTAGCTTACATTTATGAAATTAAATAATTTGCAATTATTAATGAACAAAATAATGGTACTAATTAAGGCATAATTTTATATTATGCTTATTACATTTTAATAAATAACTTTCTAATCTGAGGTGTAATAACTTGCGTTATGGGTCCACTTAAAATGCAAATATATTTCGTGACTTGTTTCTCTAAATAAAATAATCTGCCCAAATTGACAAATAATCCATAAAATCCCAATCCTATATAACTAGGCAATATAATCTATAACAGTATTTTTTTTATCAAATATTAAACCGGCAAAAAACCCCCTCTTGATCAATGAAACTTTCCCAGACTCATTTGCTGTATATAATAGGAGTGGATGGATTACGAAAGAGGTCTTCATTTTATTTGGTTAAAAAATGTACAGATTTTTTCCAATCCTTGTCCTCAAAAGCCCGTTCTTTAAATCCTTAATAGGTGTTCAATTAAATAGGTGTTCATATAAAAGAGTCCAGTTAATCTAGTAAGAGAAAGCAATGTATATATATATATGCTTCTTTCGTCACGCAACGCATCGATTTCAACCCCTTGATGTGTCTTTCATGCATCTCTAAGCTCATATTAAGAACAAGAGGTGAAAAAGTGGTTATTTTCCAACTCTGCGCGATCTGTAACAATTTACCAAATTGGAAAATTATTTAAAACTACATTTTCGAGAGCAGCAATTATAAATACTTCAATCAGAAAGTTCGAGAAAACAGGGATTTTCCCCTACAACAATGTTTTTCCAGACCATCTTTTTGCTCCTTCGGAAGTGACAGAGAAACCCATGAAAGTCATGATAACACACCTAGGTCTATGCAGCCACATGTTTGCATAGCTGCAGAAATAAATATTTCTGAAACATCACAGGATAATGGAGCTCAACCTTCCGAACATAAGCGAGTTGACAACATCCAGCGGCTTTCACGTTGAGCTGTTTCCAGATGCAGCAGTTAACATCACAATCACAGACGTCATCACTCATTCAAAATGTTACATCAACAGAATACATTATTAAAATTATCCATTCGACATCTTCAGACTATGTAGCCCAGCAATCTGTATTTCCAATTTCGCCTAAAATGTTATTATCCCCTTCTAAGGAAGGCTTTAGAATTGAGAAAAGAAAGGGAAAAACTTATTTTGATTTCTTCTCCCTATAAATTACAGATCGAAGCAGATATTAAGGAGAAATAAGCCTAACAAACTGCAAGACGAAAAAAGAAGTTTCTTTAAAAGAAAAAAAGAAACCAAAAAAGATTGTGGACACATCTTCAGAAGAAGAGGATAATGAAACCTGTATGTTTTGCTATGAACTTTACTTAAATTCTAAATCCAAATACGATGTTTGAAATGCCACGATTAGGCACACGAAGCATGTAGTAATGCAGAAGAATATGATGACAAATTCAAGCTAATTTTTCAAGCTAAAAGAACTCTAAAACGTAAAGTGTAAAGTAAGCAGGCCTATACAACGTAGAAAATTTGCCAACGAATTATTTTTTTTTACACATGGAAGAACACATGTGCAATTTCGTTTTGTTAAAAATAATTAAAATGTATTTTTTACTATAATAAGCAAGATCTTTTTGACCAAAATGAGTTTTCCAGTAGTTTTAAATGGATACCCAGTTTTACCCAACCAGCGAGGTAAAACCGGATTTTGGCATACGTTTGAAAAAAGCTATTTTTTATTTAAACAATTATATACATATATTTTGTTTGAAAAGAATGTTTTATTATAGCCAAGGATTCATTTTACATTAAAAACAGTGTTCAAAGTTTGTTTTCCCATTTCACAGCATTTGAGACTAACAAACGTTTATGGTACCCGATTTTGCCCCACCTTCCCTATATATATATTTAAAGAATGCTGTAGAAGAAAATAGCATGAAGCATTTATTAGCTCCTTTCTACACCTGTTTCTACCAAAATTTTTGGTAACATGTCATTTATCTTTTAAAATAAGCAATTTTTCTATTCGCATACACTTTACGGTAGTTATCGCGATATATCACCAATATTAACACATTGATATATTCCGATATTTAATTTACGATATTCTCCCCACCTAGCAGTTAAAGTTTTGAAAAAAAGATCAAAAAAGTTTTCCGAAAGCTTGTAGCAATTTATTCCAAGATTATATTTTAGAAGTATCGGCAAATATATATATATATATATATATATATATATATGCTCTAAAAGTTAAAATCTTCTAACTGATGATGCAATTGATTTTTAAAAACATGAGTTTTAACTCTTTCAAATACATTGGTGAGCGTAGGTCACTTCGTGCCTCACAAAGACTATATTTTTTCTACCATAAAACTAACTAAACGTCCGTATTTTAACACAATCTTTTTAGAGAAAATCAACAGGCCAGATTTACATTTACCTACGAAAATTTCTTAACATTCGGACGAATATAAATATTTTTTACTAAATAAAATGTGCAAAAACTTCGGCAAAATAAGCAAAAACCTGAGTTACATCGTGGTAAAAATCTTAACAGCCTTTGCCCCACAAAATATTAATATTTTTTCACTCGAGCTACGAAAGCATGTTTTTAACATCTAAAAATTTCAAAGAGTCTGGATGATAACGACAAACTTTAAGAATTTAAAATACTGGAAGAACCTTGTCCCTCCCCCACATCCCTTTCCAGGCATATTTCAAAATTACACATAAGACTCCAAAAATCAAATTATGCAGAATATTAATACCAAATAATAATAACAATACCAAAAATCATATACTTTCAATTATCTTTGAAATACTGCAATACATTTAAAAAAATAGAAAATTAATCTTTTAAAAAAATTCATTGTCCGAAGTCACTTTTCTGTTTTTCTGAGCATTTTACTGTACGACTCACATTACGTATATATTATTTAAAAGTACACACTTAATGTTTTACAGTAGCTTTGAAATGATCGAGTATTGATTTGGCTCAGATGTAAATGGACTGAAGGGTGAAAAAAAATTAGTTTGAAAAGAAAAAAAAAAAAAAACACCAAAATTTTGATATGAAAATAAAATCTATAAATATTATAAAAAACAAATATATTTGTGCGTAACGCTGATGTAATTTTGCAAATGGCAGCACTTTGGAATCTGGAATGAAATTTAGGTGTTGCAATTTCCGTGTTCAGCTTGTCATCAGCTTAAAATTCCGAGTAAAATGAGAACTACATTTAATATTTTTGTTGAACATTGTCACAATTCTATTTCAAAGACCCGTGATCGAGGGATGTAACTCACAATTATGTGGGTGGGAAACTGGAAATTGTTTTAATCCCTTCCGTTTAGGTCTAAAATGAAAGTACCAAGTTTTATCCCACGTACTAGGTGAACATTAGAAAATATGTACATATTTATAGTCGAAAACTTTTTTTAAATTATCTTAACAATATCTCAGAACAATTAATGCTTTCAAAAACATTGTCAATACAAATGTTGTAGAATTTGAAATTCTGAATAAAATGAGTACCCATATTAATATTTTTGCTGAACATTAAGGTCGCAATTCTATTTCTAAATTTTGCCTTAACCGATAATCAAGAGAGAGACAGAGTTATCAATCCGCCCTGCCTCCGTTTATTACATACATGTATTTTCTTTAAGTTGTTGAGGCCCTGGCGATGTTTCTGTAAATATGTTAATGCTTTATTTTGTATATTTTGAGGATTATAATTTAGTAGTTATCGAGAAAGAGGTACATAATTGACAGCCGTTTTACATGCCATTTCTCAACTGATATCGTCAACCTTAAACCTTAGTTTAAAAAAACGTAAAGCTAACTAATTTTTAAAGTTTTTAAGCTAACTAATAATAATTTTTTCAATATTCCGAAGGTTTTAAAATTTTATGAATTTAACTGAAGATGCTCGTATACTAGTCGAAAATAATTTTTATTAAAACCATCTTAGTCCTTTTCGTAAAATATCGAAGTTTAAAATTGTGCTATTGGTTGACCTATAATTCCTCTAGCGAGAAGAATCCTGCACACTCATTTGTTCCCTCGCTCCTCCCTTCTATTTTCGACCTCCTTAAATGTGATGCATACGCACTGTTATTCACTATATATGTCAAATTAAATACGACGCATAATTCAAATACAATATCAGAGATCATAAACAATATTTCCCATCATTTACAAATCATTTTTGAAATATGCTAAAAATCATGTAATGGTGCACTTTTTAAGTTATCTTTTTGTTCGTAGCGGCAAAGCCGCACCTAGTAGGGCGGTAGAACTTAGTACGTTTATTTCTGACCTATGTCGAAGGGATTAAAACAATTTCCAGCTTTCCCGTATTTAATTCCGAATTCGGCCTTTTTTTTTTTCATTTCCTACCACTGGGCTATAATCCGTAATCAAGAGTTTAAGCCATAACTCTGAAAATACCCAAAATAAAGCCTAAAATTATTACAAAATCCTCAATAAATAAAAAATATATATAAATTAGAAACAGGGTGAACTGATAACCTCGTCTGTTCTGGCTTCAATCACTTGATTAACGAATTAGGCAAAACTTTGCATTATAATTGTAAAAATTCAACAAAAATATTAAGTACACATTTCAATCAGAATTAAAAGCTCTAACATCTGTATTGACAATGTTTTTGATAGAGTTGGTTCTTTTTTTAGATATTGTTATGGTAATTAATAAAAATGTGTTTTTTGGCTATAAATCTGTACATATCTTCAACCACTCACCTAGTAAGAGGGGGAAAACTTAGTACATTCATTCTAGACTTAAAGTAAAGGGATTAAAACAATTTTCAGTTTTCCCCTAATTAATTCCAAATGCGGCCCTTTTTTCCTCCCCTACCACTGGTCTATAAAGAGTTTTAAAGACTTTAAAATTCTATGTGCTCCATTACGGCCGGATTTTGCCCCTATTTTCACTAAAATGAATGAGTAATGTAAAAGCATTAGTAAATTTTGATAATATTTAAACTGAAAATTCTAAACTAGACCATGAAAAAAACAGCGGTCTGCGAGATCGCAAATAGCAGTTAACCTCTAACTGTTGTGACAAAAATTGTTTCATAAATACTGTAAGCAGTCTCCGAAACCGCTTAATCGTTGATTGAATAAAATGGTTGACTGACTCATAAGAGGCGGTTTCTGCGCTAAACTTTATGCAAAGGGCTATTATAGTAACATTTCCCGCATTCAGAAGTCTTCAGCTATACTTCTAATTTGCCAAACGAATCAAAATTAAACTAACATGACTATTTAAATTGAAAATTACAAGTTAAACTGTGAAAACTGAATATTGCAGCGGTCGGCGAGACCGTTAAGAGGAGTTAAGGATTAAGGTTTAAAACAAAAGCGATCCATGAAACAATATTGATTTTTAAAAGTAGGTAGGTAGATACCTACGTTTTATATTTAAAAAAAAACTTAACTAGAAAAAGGAAAATGTAGTTTAGTAACTCATATTAGTTAAGTAGCTCTTATATTTTATATAATATAAATTTAGAAATTGTGAAAAGCTTTGCATCTAGCTAAAATGATAGGGCAAAGCCCCATATCTTAAACATGTGCGTATCTTTGTCCCAAGAAGGATGCGTACTTTTATCCTATTCTGCAGTATTTTGCTTAACCGGCTACCCATAAGTATAAACAAATGTGATCGAGGTAAACTACGGCATTAGAAGCTAAAAATATTTCGATCTCCACTAAAATTTTAGATTTGTAAAAATTCCAGGTACTATCAGCTAAAGCATAAAGTGAAATTTTAAAAATATTAGATCAAAATTCGAAAATTTAAACTTACCTCATTTTCTTAGCACAAATTGCTACTTTTATCAAAGTTTTAAACAAATGACTAGTACATTTCAAACAAAACAGCCACCTATTGGTCATGAGAGCCGAAATGTTGCTTCATATGAAATCAGCCGGTGCGTATTTTTGCCCCGCTCATATCTTTACCCCTACCTACCCTATATCTCTCTTTGCATGAGAAAGTAAAAACTCGGCATTTTATCGCTCAGAAACTCACGTAAAATTAAAATGCAGTTGTTTATATTTAGGTTTTTTCCAAGTCTAAGATTTTCACAAAAAGTTTGAGCAGAACAATTTTTCAGATAAAATAAATACATATTTCAATATGAATGAGCTATCATTAAATTTACTCCTTAACCTTTAACTGATGTCACAGAAATTGTCACAACTAGTGTGAAGTCAATTAGTGTGACGTTGTCTGTGAGACCGCTTTATCGAAAGATGAATAAAAGGCACGATTAACTCGTAGGATGGTGTTTTTGTACTGAACTTTTTGTACAGGACTGTTATAATTAAAATTCACCTATTCAAAAGTGTCTGGTGATAGTACTAAAGTTCACAACGGAACAAAATATCGGTAGTGTTTGTAGTTAAACTGAAAATTGCAAGTATATAAAAAATTGCAAAACTATAAAAATTAAAAAAAAAAGGTGTGGTCTGAGAGGCCGGTAACATCAGTTAAAGGTTAAGAAAAAAAACATATATAAGAAATGTGATAAATTCTTTTTATTTAAGGCACAGTTAAGAACCATTTATTCTTCTCTAGGAATAGAAAGATTTTACCAACATTTCATTTTTCATATACACGCAAACACATGTAAAATATTTCTGATAGTTTTAAAACACATACCCATGATACGTGTGTATAGATAGAGAATCGCCCAATATTCAGAGTTAGAAGCATAGGAGAGAGTGTGGAGGAATGGGACACCTTTTATAAAAATAAGAAAATGAACTTTGACACAAAAACAATATTTCAGTTTATAGAATACAAAATGAAACACTTTCTAATGTCCTTGAACAATATAGAAACATACTTTTCAGAAACAATTTTATAATTAAAGAAATTGCAAGTTTCAAAATTTGCCCCATGCTTAGTTTAATCCATGCTTAGACCCATGCTTGAAGGCTTAGTTTATGTTATGGATAATATACAGTATAATGTTCCATAAATAGGGAAACTATTATATCTATGCATAAACAAGTCATTAATATTCAGAATGCATAAAAAGTATATGAAGCAAAATCACTTCTGATCTTGAAATAATCTTTTACTTTATACAATTGAAATCTTATGCAACTTTTTTCAACTGGAGATTGGGCTACCATTGCTTCATCTAGTGTGCGATTGATGAAATATCTAGAATGATCATATTCAAAAATTTTTATTACTACCAAAACAAAAACAAATTTTGCAGGAAATTTTGCAGGAAAGTAAAAGAATATATAAAATTTATTAAGTTAAACCAGCTCTTTGCATGTTCGCCAACATAAATGAAAAATAGTGGAACTTCGAAGGATCACTTTTTGCTTCCTAATTGGTTTGATTAAGAGTATCAATAATAACACAGATTATAAAAAATGTAAGCGTGGGGGGGGGGGAGGTAGTTATGAAGAAAATTTTTAAAGTAAAATTTTTATTGTATAAATTTTTTTTTATATAAACAAAAAACTTTGAATTTTATCCATTACTGGCACATCTGCCCTATACCTAGATTTTTAACCTGAAAAAAATATTTTGGACATTCTTTTGAAAAATCAGTCAACCCGAACCCGACACACAAGATTCAAAACCCAAACCGACCCGATCGGAACCAAAAAAGTAAAGTAAACCCGACCCGATGCCGGAATCTAGTACAATAAATATCGATTACACGGCACGACTCTAATATTAAGAAAGATAATTTTGTTATACATTTTAAGTATTCTGCAGAAGAATAATGGAATATTTAGCCTTCATTATCAGTCAAAGGAGGGGGGTAGTACTATTCATTGCATCACTAATTAAAAATAAAATATTTAATCTGCTAACCATATTGCAATAAAATATGATTTATTACATAAAACATTAGAAATTGCACGCATGTAATAAACACTGATGTAAAGAATAGTCATTTGACTGAATGATAAATATTTAACAATAAAATAATAGGATGATTACGCATTAATACCTGCTAAAATCATGTTACATTATAATTCGAAATCAAACGGTCTTACTGTGTAGTTCATTTTTACTTATTAGGAATCAAGGAGAACGGAAATATAACAAAATTTAACTCATAAAGAAGAAATATTTACTTACATCCTAATTTGAAATCATAATCAAGATGGATACCTTGAACACCTCTGTGTCTGCGTGAATAGTCATTACGTCATCATTGAAGTCCTTTCTCATTGGCTGACATGGGAGACTAAGATATTTCATGTATTTCTACTATGCGAGTGGTAAATATTATACCCGGTTACAGATAAAATTCTAGTAAACATGCAGATTTCTGTAGTTTTACAAAAACTAGTTTTGTAGGATTACAGATTTTTTTTTTTTTTTTTACAGTGTAAGAGGGTATGTGGTTTTACCTAAAAGAAATTTTACATAACTCATAGAAAACGTATTGTTTGAACATATGCATTAGCCAATAATAAGTTCAATCATTGGTTGCTATCAGAAGAGAGTTAATGATGATTATGCATAAAGTAAAACCTCTACTGAAGGCCAGATACATTTTTTTCGTTCCATTTCTACCTTTAACAAAAAAAAAAAATAATTTAGTATAAAAAGATACAATTTCATATACTCAATATGCAAAGGAATGATTCAAATAATTTTGAAGTAAGGGGACATAGTTTGAAGTAGTAAAAAAAAAGTTTATAACTATGAACGTAAGTTAGAAAATTTAACAAAGAAAATGCATAATCCTAAACGTAAATCCTTTTAATACGTGTTACTAGAAGCAAGAGAGGAAAAAATATCGAGAGGTGTAAATTCTACTAGATCCGGAAATTATATGATGGAGCTATATGAAATTATATAATGGAACTTTTTCACCCTTGCAAGTTAATGAAGCTTTAATGTGACATAAAGTATTAGATTCTTGAGGATTATTATTCTTTTCTACAAAAATAGGATAACAATAAATCTGCAGAATTTATGTTTTATAAAAATGTTAAATACATTTTCATAAAAACACACTTTTATAATTTTTTTTAATATAAAATTGCTATAAAAAATGCTTAGAAGACAGCTTAATGTTATAAATGCAGAGTTTAATTAATATGATTTTGTACAAATCATTTCAACAAGAAATGAGTTATATATTTAATTTTAATTAGAAAACAAATATTTTAATAATAAAATGGACTCTGTATCCTTCATTTCGCGAATCTAAGAATTTTCATTTTTTTTATTTAAAAGGAGTTACACAGTTCTATTATACCCTGCTGAAATTACGTAATAATATGATGATTATAAATATGCAAAAGGAAACTTTGTTGCATGCACTTTTTAGAATATATTAGAGATCCTATTTTGAATTCGGTTCTCTCAAATCATTTTATTTTTTAAATATTGCTACTTTTAAATTATTTTCCTGTAACAGATATGTGTATGTGAATACCTATATGCCATATTGTTTTTTTTAAAAGGAAAAGTTTTATTAAATAGAATTAAGAAAATATTTTACAATATATTAGATAATTAATTTTTTTTTCTAAAATATGAATTTGTAGAAATTCGACTTTTTCACTCAATCACTTCATAAGGACGTATCTTTTTATATAATATATTCAATATATAGAAAAAGGAATCCTTAAAATTAGAAAGTGTTATCGTGTAAACATCCGAGTAAATAACTTATTATAGAAATATTAAAAACAAAAAAAAAACAATTAAAGAGCTTTACCTTTTTAAAAAAATAATTTTCTAACTTTTTACTAAATTTAGCAATGCTATTAAAATTTTTGCCAAAAAAAAAAACATTTTTTCTTTACAATTTAATTTTGAATATGTAAACTGGATACAAAAAAAGGCCTAAGAAAAACATTATATAAAAGGCATATTCCACTTATGTGAAGAAGAGTGAATTTTTAAATGAAACGTGTACTTTTATGTTTAATTCCGTACCATTGATCTTTAAATGAATTGTAGTGATATGTACAGAAAAGCTCCATATGAATAAAATGGCTTTTGTGTTACTATACTTAAACTATTCATCAATAAATATACTGGTTTTTAAAGATAAAATTCTTTATCAAATGTATACATTTTAAACCCTATAAAGAAGAAGCATTAGGTACTAAATCATTCATATCAATATATTGAAGTTTTACAAAATAACTAAATTGAATAATTTTTCGTAAATGTATCGCGAAAATGTGGCCTACAAATGTTCATCTGAAGTGTTTAGTCATTTGTGTTTTTGATAACATCGATCACTTTACAAATGCAATGAAACATTCTCAAGATAGAAACTCAAAAGTTCGAAAAAATACGTATAGGAGAGTTTTTCTTTTTAACTAACACATCGAAAAAATGTATCGCATCATTTTTTATTGTTCTCGATTTACCGGGATATGGAAATGTTTCCTTTAATACAAGATTCCGTTATAGACTGGATATTGTTTGACTGACTTACTGTATCAGGAACGTTATCAATAAGTAACATGCATTTAACAAAAAGTCATTAAGTAATAAAGTAAAATCGAGTTAAACAAAAATCTAATATAGTGTTAACTTTTTATGCACGCATTTTTTCCAAATATATGGAAATACTTATAATGCCAAATACAATTTGCTTTTTCATTTATAATTTTCTTTGTCAAATTCCTTTTTTATTCTTTGTGATATATAATAATATACTAACATAAATATTTTTAATTTGATACAAGATTAATCATATTTAATCGGGTAGTAAGAAATCTTAAGAAAAGCTTACTTATAGGAACTTTTTTTCTCACCTATGTAATGCTTACCTCATCATGCTTTTCTGATTACTTTTCCGGTTTTTGGTACTTGACTGCAGAATTTCAAAAAATCTCAGAAAAGAAAATCGAAACTTAAGGACAAGTCCACGAGTTTAACCTCTGGTTTTTTTAGCTATCCATCTCTTCAACTTCACAACCTGTCAAGAAAATCTGGTCTTTTATGTTTTATCAGCGGAGAGAAAAAATAATTTGTTCCGATGAAAACCGCTGCATTTAGCACTTTTGCTGCAAGACATTGAATAAGGTAAAAGCTTCAAAATTATTCCGCTTCCATGATAAAAAGGGATAAAGTGATTATCACATCCACTATGTGTACTTAAATGTTACGTATCGTATAAATTGATTTTTTATATAGATTTATTCGAATAATAATTTAGATATTATTTTGGGCTTCTCACGGAAATGACTTCGTAGCAAACGAATACGGGTTATATTGGAACACATGAACACAGACGGGTTAAGTAATGTCTTTACGCTGAAAGCATTTGAAATTTACAAAGATTGAAATTTTAATGATGATGAACGGCTAATGTTGCAGAATTTGTTCCTTTATGTTTAAATTACTGACATTAAATTATAATTCTTTTTTGTTTTAATATCCTTAAATTTTTCATAATTTATATTAAAAAAATCTAACATTGTGGCAATATTCCTTGCAGTAATTGCCAGTATTTTGAATTGGAAAATAATTGGGTATCAAATAAAACCTTTTAATTCTCTCTTATCGTTTTAGAAATTTCTTTTTCAACAAAATAAATTTATCAAAAGCCTTTATTTATATTAATCACGTCATGTACAGTTTTGAATCTTAAAACACGCATAAATAAAACTGTTTCTTTTTTTAAATAAAAATACGTGTAATTCGTCGCAATTTTCAGCAATTACTTCAGTAGTTCACCACACATCATATTTTCATGAAAACGAAAATTCCGCGTAATTGACGTTTTTAGCTCTCACATTAGAGTAGGAATATTATAGCAATTAATATATTCATATTTTTAGAAGAATTTAGTAGAAATGTATAGGTTCATTAGTTTTATATACAATTGTAAAGTACATTTAAGTTTACATTTGAATTAATTTTCATATGAAAACATGTTCATGATTTTTATTCGATTCCAATGAGGTTTGTATATATAGGAAATAACAATTATTTTCAATAGTGTTTTTATTATTACAGTAGAGTATTTAATTATTTCAATAACGTTCTTTACAGACCAAACTTTAAACAGTTATAATTCCTAAACTACTTGGTAGAATTACTGTCTCTCGTTTGATATTCTAAAGTAAAATTTAACGTAAAAACTAAATATGAGTGAAAAATATGAGTTAGTTTTGAAAATTTGAGTTTGTTAAAATTTCTGCCAATAAATTAATTTTTATAATATAAGATGAAAGAAGACAAAAGTTTAAGTGGGAGGAGCATTTCCGTTTTTTATCTGGCATTTTGGTCATAAAGTGGACACAACTGTTTATTATTATTTTTTTATTATTATTTGGCAGAGTGTGCAACTGACAGGTTTAAGCACTGCGGTGTTTGTTATATACCTTGAACTGTCTTGAGCTAACCCCTCGCTTCAATGATGTTATTGTTGTTTGTATGGGAAATGCAAACACTCAATAAGGTTTGAACATTAAAACAATGTTTTATAATTTATAAATTACACAAAAAGTTAAAAACATACAAACAAACATTCCAGAATAAAACATGCATACACAATATATATTAAACAAACATATACATATAAATAACACCTGCATTCAACTGTTGGTTTTATTGTATTTATTGCACGCATGTCTGTGTAATATTTATATATACATTCAAAGTTTTATTTTTGAAAAACAAGAGTAATATGAGCGAAAAATTACGTATTTTGTCACAGATGGCTTGCCTTGGTAAGGCTATTGTTAGAAGTGGAGTTTTGAAATATAAGTATTGCATTTTTATTACTGTTTCCTGTTTAACATACATAAGGACGTTTCAATTTTTCCTCTCGAAAACTAAAAAGTTTATAGAAAATCAATCCCTGCATGCATGAACTGAATAGTATTCCTGTTAATATAAGGAGCAATATACAAAATTTTCTAGAAATATTGAAAAGAGTTTGAACATTATTACATTTTCTTATTTAAAATAATAATAATAATAATAAAAATCTACACACGATATTATCTACTTTATCATAAAAATCAACAAGAGCAATGTTTAACAATTTTGTTTTATGAAATGCAAAAGACGTATTACAAAAGAATAAGGTATAACAACAAAATTTAAATGTTACTGAGTCTCTTTAAAATTAAAATTCAAAGCATAGCATGCCAGATATTAAAAAAACAAAAAAAAAAAAACAAACAGTGTGTATATATTTTAAAGAACCTTTGTTAAAATTTCTACATGCACATTATTTATTAGTTCTGTGGATGTGCATATATTTCACAGAAGTGTGTTCACTATATAGTAAAATCTCCATAATGGACACTAGGGTGGAACGAAAAAAATAAATTTTTAATTTCGATATGTAATAGAGATAAAAAGTTGTCTAATGCCTTTGTTAAGACAGTGTTAAAATATTTTAACAAACGTAATATAATTAGAGGTTCCAATAAAGACTTGAATACATGTATTTTTAAGTAGATTTTACGAATTTTGATAAATTTGGTTTAGTAAAATAAATAAATAAATAAATAAATAAAATATTTTAAATACCAAATGTCTGTTTTCAATTTTTGAATAATACACATAAACTACTTACAGTAGATATTTACAGTTTTATACTGCATACCTTTAATATTTATGCTACTAAATTTTGCATCTTTTAATTTCCATTTTTTAAGATTTTAACAGTGTTTCGTAATAACATTTCGATTAACCTTACTTTTAACTTAAAAACGCGGCAAAACATTTTTTAGTTCTAAAAATTAATAGTCAAATGGAGAACAGTACTTGTTTTGCAGTGACCTTGATTCAGGCGGAATATTATTGATTGGTGTAGGGTGGCGGAGGAAGAAGAGAAGCATGTAACTGCAGCAAAGGTCTGGTCGCATGTTTCTGTCGTCAGTCAGTGCAGGTAAACGAATCGTTTGAGTAACAAATGTTTCTATGCTGTTCTTTACTGGATTTTGTTTTGTTTATAAATATGTCAGTTTGAATATTTGTATAGTAATATATTAGTTAATACATTATCTTTAGAGTGATGGCAGTATCAAGACCAGTTGAGACCAGACAAAAATAGAATGCCCAATTTTTGGGTACCATAAACAATTAAGCGATATAAGATTTTCAACTTATTGTGACAGTATGAAGTATTATCTTTATATTCGACATGAGCTGAAACTAGACAAAACATCAAAAGAACGAACGGTGAGTGAAATACTTGATATACTTACTAAGAAAGTGGATCTATTTGGTCGTCAGCATCTATTCCTGTAGTATCTAGCACTCGCATGTTAGAAATGGGAAAAACCTATCACGATAAATACAGAAGCATTGTAAGATCAAAATATAGAAAAAGTACAGAAAAATATTATTTGATTGCAGTAAAAATTTTAAATGAAAGCAAACGTCTTTTTTATGTAGCAACCTGTAAGTGCAAAGAATTTTCTGCTTGTAAGTCCGAAAAAAGAAAAAAAGTACCTAAACTTGAGAAGAATTTTTTACTTGTCCAAAGAACAGTGAGGAGAATGTGTATAATTGGAGTCTATAAATTTATTTCCAAGATTTTAACACAAAGAAAAGAGAGGAAGCAACAGGTAATACAGCAACAATTAAAGTATAACTAGAATCAGAAATTAGTAGTTAAGGCTACTAGAAAAGCTGAAAATGATGCCAATCAATCAGATCCTGAGCAAACATTTAAAGGAACCTTAATATACAATCGCAAAAATTCCTCTACTTCTTTTTTGGATTCAACTACAAGCGAGCAAATGCGAAAATGTAGCACTTCCAACAGTAGCAAGTGCTTGTGACCGAGCTGGGGTTTCAGACAGAGTTGCTGCGACTATTGCAAATGCTGTTCTTAAAGATGTTGGAATGATTACCGAGGAGAAAAACAGTAAGGTAATTGACAGGATGAAAATTCGAAGAGAGAGAGCCAAGAATCGAACAAAAGAGATAGTAAGAAGCCTTAACCAAGTTGGAGATAATGTAGATTTATTTTTCGATGGAAGAAAAGATAAAACAATTGTGCAAGATAAAAAAGGAAACACATTTTACAAAAAGACTGTCATCGAAGAACATATTCCTTTAGTAAAAGAGCCCAATTCATCCTTTCTAGGACATGGTACCCCTGCTTTTGGAACAGGTGAAGCTATAAAATACAGCATGACAGCCTACTTTAATGGTAACAATCATTTCAACATATCAACTGTAACTGCTATTGGGTGTGATGGGGCAGGCATAAACACTGGAGTTAATAACGGTGTGATTGCTTTAACAGAAAAAGATCTAAATAAGCCACTGCAGTGGCTGATTTGTTTGTTGCACTTAAAGGAATTACCTTTGCGCCACCTGTTTCGTGAATTAGATGGAAAAACAAAGGGTCCTAAGGAATTTGGCGTGGTTTTCGGCAAACAACTTGAAAATTGCAACGGACTTCCAGTGGTTAAGTTCTTGCCACTAAAATTTCAAAAATTCCAATGACCGCAATTTTGAAACAAGATGGCGGATGAAAGTGGACAACAAACTTGGTCGAGACATTAGTATGTACTATGCATATGAAAAATTTCATCCAAATCGGTGCAAAAATTCGAGAGTTACAGCATGACAAAATTCAGATATAAATATATATATATACATAGTATATACATAATTTTATTATTATTATTAATATTTATTGTTAATTTACTAAAATTAAAACATTGAATATGGTTAAACAAAATAAATGATCGTTTTTTGTATTTTATTATTTTTTTCAATTAAGTGAATTATTATTTTTGTCAAAATACTTTTGAGCGCTACTGTATTATTAAAAAAAAAACTGTGTTTGAACAACTATTTGTAAGCAAAAAAGTAATTACAACAGTAAAATTCAAATTGATATTACATCTTGATTTTTTTGAAAAAAAGCTCATTTATTTCATTTTTCAGAAAATTAATGCATAAATTTACATCGATTAAACTTAATATTATCGTTGTTATTGTAAAGAAACATCTATAGATTGCTGTTAAAAACAATATTTGATTTTTAAAATGGGAAAATAAAACAGTGAAAAAAATTATAATTTTATGTTAAATTTGGACTTTTTGTAAATAAATCCTTACTTTAAGGCTCTTGTGGCACCTCAAGATATAAATTTAGAACGAAAAAAGTTCGTAGTTTTATTGTTAACATACAAAGACAACTTTTAATTGCTATTAGAAAATTATTTGCTGAAGAAAATATTTTGCCCTATACTTTCGTTCCACCCTAATGGACACTACTGAATAGCGGAAACATTTTCTGTCCCTAACATATATGAATTTCTAGTAAGTTTTAATCTGCCAATAACGGACACCTACGAATGCCGGACGAATTCCGTGCTCCGAGGATGGCCGCTATACAGAGGTTTTACTGCATTTTATGTTTATTTATTGTAGTAGTAATGATATATGTGAAATCACTGATGATATTGTGTATTTAGATAAATTATGGTAAATGTAACAAACATTTAAATGAAGAGTTTGCTTCGAAAAGGAGGAAGCTCCATTTTTCGACTTTTACTAAATTGAAAAAAGCTTTTAAAATTTAAACTTTACTGCATTGTCAAAAATATTGGTTTCATTTATGCATTAGTCCACGCACCTATGCATGTTTTGCCACAAATAATATAAAAATATATCTATTCTGAGAGATTTTTTTAAACAAAAATTTGGTCATATCAAAAATGTGAAAATTGAAGCTATTATCTTCTCTCAGCAACCCTTTAATTGTAAATAAATGTTAAGTAGCTGAACATTACTAAAGGATACATGTTGTAGTTGTGTATTATTTAAAAAGTGTACCATAACAATATATATAAACGCATATTTCTAATAGTATCCTTACAAATTATGTGCGTTTCTTTGGCATATTCCATCTATCATTAATTCTATTCAAAGATTAAATTTAAATTTAAATTAATGCGAAACAAGATTTTTATGGTAAATTAGTTTAAAATTAAGTTTAAAATAAGTGTTCAAGAATTATTTTGAATGAAAAACAATAAATTAAATATACACGACTAGTCGTGAATCATTTCTGACATTATACGAATCGTTCATCAGATTAAGGTATGTGCTGGCACACATGAAATGATAAATCCGTTTCACACTATGCTTTATAAATACTCAACGAAGCATAAAATATTTCCATTAATTAAGGCTGAAGGTATACCTCGAAATTCAAGTAATGATCTTTCACTGCAAATCTTCAATTCCCTTTTCGCGACAGATATAAATGCTCATTGAATGATTTCTAATCATTAAATAGGATTTTGAAATATGATATTTAGTAAACTTTATATATCTAGTATTACATATTTGTTTCATTTACAAAAATATTTTTTAAATATTTATATGATTCCAAAAATATAAATATATTTGTAAACAAAATTAATGATTTGTGTTAAATAAACGGGAATATGAAATTCTGTTATGGGTATGAAAAGAGTAACACATAAAATGGACACTTTGTTTATATATTTAAGACGAGCTATATAGAGAAGTTATTCCAATAACCTTGAAGCGAATATTATAAAATCTATAAGTTGGAGAATGCTGACCTGCCATTAACATTTAAAAAGTTACAATTGTTAAATTTTTATACAAATCCTCGATGCATATTTGGTCTATTTGCAACTTTTTGTTTCTTTGCTGCAACATAAAAGATAATAAAAAAACATAAAAGCTAATAAAAAAATGTCTCATCTGTATATTTAAAATTGATTGAGATTGATTGAGTTATGTTTAATTAAAAATTTACGATGACGAATAGTATCCATATATCAAATTAGAAATTATACTAATTGAGATATTTCAGAAGCAATGAAATAAGAACTGTAAAACATATGTAGTTGACGATACACTAAAGATACTTGATTCTTGAACAACAACGTTGACGATTAACTGATTTTTTTTTTTTTTTTTTTTTTTTTTTTTTTTTTTTTTTTTTTTTGTAAATGCATTAAAAGAAAATCTAAGTTATGTATAATATATGCAAAAAAAAAAAACATTCTGAAAATTTTTTATGAATGGCTTTTTAAAATTTCTTTTTCACACTCGTTAAATATTTTTCGATATGAAGAAAGTTATTATCCGTTTGTGAATGGACTGTATTTTTCTGATGAAATAGTCTCTTACATGAAACGAAAAAATACCAATATTCAGATTTTATTCATTTAGTTCAGTTAGTAATTCGGTTATTTTAAAGATACGTGTCTGAATTATTGTAAAAACGTTTTTGATAGAAAATGGGGAAAATTTATCCTCATCGATTCGATTGGTTGCATATGTTTGTTTAAAGATGTAACTATTCTAAAACTAATGAGAGGGCAATATCATAAATGTAATATTTTTACTTACATTAATTTGAACAGTTTTGCATTTTATACTTTCCGCTTATCTCCATGAAGGAAAGTATTAAACGCATCACAATGGTATATCTTATAAATACCATCTTATGAGATGTTTAAATCTGTTTTTGTAATCGGAACCATAAGAGACGCCACGAAATCGCCATTGGTTTTCGCTGTAGAGAGTCCACCTCTGAGGTACGCCTTTCTGGCTGTCTATCTCCCCTCCACTTTAATCCAGAGTTTAAATTTTATCTTTAATTTTGAGCACTGATGATGAAACCTTGGGGGTTTCGAAACAGCTGTATGCGTTTTATACATATTTATATTTGTGTCTTTCTACGTTGTTTTTCTTTTTTAATGTATTGGCACAAATTATAATCCTTTCCCCTTTTTATGTATAATGGTTATATGTTAGAAATTATGTAAATGAACACAAAGTTTCTCCTGGCGTTAATTTTTTTAAACTTTAATTTAAATGATTTTATCTTTAATTTCTGAAAATTTTCAACAATAATTAGATATGCATAATTATTGTGCATGAATTTCGGCCTTTTTTGACTTTTTTATAAAATGCTTGGCAATTTAAAAGACATTTTTAAATTGTAGTGAAACAACGCTTATGATTTGAAAACTATTACAAGGATTTGTACTACCAACATAAGCAATACAGCTAGCTATTGTCTACAAATGTCCATATTTGAATATATGTTTACGAATCAGTTTTCAAACCAATATTCAAAGTAATATTTTTAATAGGTATAATTTTTTTATATAAATTAAATTATAACATATGAAATAGAATCGAATTATGACCTGTAAATAAAGATTTTAAACAATATTTTTAAAAGAAATATTATATCGAATATAATTTAGAAAGATAAATAATTTATTGTAATTTCAATTTACGTTTATGCATTCAACATTAGGAAAAAATTCTTTTAGAGGCGAAATACGGAAATAAAAAACAAGAAGAAAATGACACTATTTAAAGTATAAGCATAATTTACCAATGGTGTTAATAAGAATTATAATGTTATTTTCAACCAATAGTGCATTCTATATCTATTCATTATTAAATTCGTTTGGTTGTGTTCAGCCTATTTAACCAGTTAAACACGATGCTGTCATTTAATTCTACAATGCATGTGGAAGTGCATGAATTTAAATGTATATTTTCACTATATCAAAGAAAGTAGCTTGAAAGAATGAAGACCAACTTTACTTATATCTAAAGGGACAGTCAGGACTTGAGTCTTAATTTCCTAACATATGCATGATATGATGTGCACGGATATGTGCAAATGATAAACTTTTTTTTTAGAATGAATATCTTCTACATTACTTTTGCGGCAATGATGGGTATCATTTATATATATATACATATAAAGATCTTTATATTCATACATAAGTATGTGTGTATATATACATATATAAGGAGAGATCGAAATATAAACATTTAACATAAAAAATGAACTGTTGTATATTCATTCTATACATAAATTAATTAGTTTTTAAATATAATTGTAGCAAAATGTCTATGTTAAAAACAATTAGTGGGTTAAAATTAAACGATAAACACGTCATTCTATGTCCTCCTGTTGAGAACATCTGTTTGTGCCTGTATTATGGTAAATGTCTAAAAATAACAAGAGCAAATTATAGTTAAAATTTTGATTTTAAATTCTTCCGTTGCATGTTTTTAGATCCAGTTCATTAGACAGTGATTCTTAATTTATCGTATTCATATAACTCTGTTTTTTTGTTTTTTTTTTTAATTACTTTATGAAGTAAAATACTATTTCGTATGTCTGATTCATGTAGATAGGTAGAAAAGGAAACACTCATTTTCTCCTCGAACTGTATTTATATTAATGTTATTTCAGAAGAAAAGAGTAATTTACAATGATAAAAAAATATAATCTGCAGACTTTTTTAAATGTTCAGATAGGCATTTAACAGTACAATAATTGGAGCGATCATTTTGACCGCATAGCTTCTTTTAGAAGAAATTATTCTTAGAATATATATGTCAGTTTACTTACATTTCGTGCATTTTCATATTATTTTTATGTTTTTAAATACATAAAAATGTTGTTTTGTGATATTTTGTAACAAGTGTAGTGCTAATTAATGCTCTATATACAACCACCGAAGCGGTCAAAATGACCACTATAGAGATTTGAGTGATCTGCTTTGAAATAGAACTCCCTTTTTTCCTCATCTGCTTATTTTTATTCGTGCATCTGCTTCTTTTCAGCGAAATTGGAATTGAATGTGAGTGGGTAAAATTCTGCTGTTTGAAGCAGGGAATTACACGTGTGAGATTTATCTTAGTGCCTTGTTATAAAGGAGACGGCCATTGCGGTGCAGTGTTCTTCATCAACTTGATGACAATTGCATTGATGATGGTGAAAATAGTGATTCCGATTTCACGACGCCTGAAAACGACTCCTCCTTTGAAGATATAAATATTGAAAATCCCCCGTAATCATTGGTTGTTCTCAAAATGTTAATCTCAATTATTTCGATGAAACTGAAAGGAAAATGTTGAATGAATGTGGTAGTATTTTACTGGATATATTACTCAGGAAAAGTGTTGAATGAAAAAAGTAATTCCTTATGCTAAGAAAAATATTGCCAGAAATGAAGTTTCATCTTGGCATTATTGTTTTACGAATCCATGTTGAAAAAATGTATAATTTTCTCATCTGCTTATTTTTATTCGTGCACCTGCTTGTTAAAGAAGCTCACAGAGAATTGAAATCAGAATCATGGAGAATTTCCTTGGAATGATGAATCGGATGTTTTCTATTGCGCTAGTTTATGCAGGAGCAGAATATCCTGTTCTTCGTTAAACTTGTACGACTTGTCGTCAAAAAATTGGGTACAACCAGTATTCAGCGAAACGATGTAAAGAAATCGTTTCAAAGAAATTCTATAGTTTCTTCGGTTTCATGATAAATCGACTCGTTGGAATCATCTTTGAAACGAAAAAGTTATCTTTGCTTCCGAGTTATGGTCACATTTTGTGAAAAAATCTCATTTGTGTTTTTACAGCACAGGAAGCTATAATAATCGACGCATTGTGAAACACGTTGTCAGTTTATCCAGTACAGGGAAAATAAGCCTGATAAATTTGGATTAAAATTTTGGCTGGCTGTGGAAATTCAGACAACATATTTTTTGAATGGTTTTATGTATCCAGGAAAAGATGAAGACAGGGAGAGAAGTCTGCAGCTTGGTGAGCCTGTCGTTATGAAATTAATGGATAAGTTTCTTTGAAGGGAAGAAATGTCACAACGGATTTTTTTTTCACTTCCCAGGAACTTGTGGAGTCTTTGTGTACAAAAAGAATTACTATTGTTATTACAATACGAGTAAATCTTACTATATTTACTATTTAAAATACCTTTTATTACTCAAAGTTACTCAAACACAAGTAAGCTATACGAAAAGTGAGTTGTTATAAAAATATTAAATATTGCCTCATTTTTTGTTGTAAATTCGTATGGATTATTATCTCCTGATATATGGAAAATAAGGATAATAATATTAACGAATTTTCTTAGCAAATAAGAAAATTAATTAAATTTTATAATTTCAATCAGTCTTTTTAAAAAAAAACAAGATTTTTACAGAAAAAAAACAATTTTGCATTTTGTTTTTTAATAATAGAAATATTGTCCATGCTTTAAAAATAGTATGCTATATATATATATAAATTTGATTATAAATCCATTTTACTGAGATACAAGTAACTGCTTAGTCATAAACTTATGATAAGAATTCTCTAAAATTCTTGTTTAATGTCTGTTATATAATAAAGATATACATATATAATACATATTTTTTTTTACTTAAAGTATTTATATTTGACCTATCTGATAACGAACACGATGGTTAGTACGTGACTTGGTTAATAGAAGTATGTTCCTCGAGGATAAACAAATGTTAATACTTGTTCTTTCTTCAAGTAGTTTATGGACAATCTAGTTACCTTTATTTCCTTTTACTGAGATATTATTACAAAAAATCGGACATGCCCTCCGAGCGTCTTGAGGAATTCCCTGCATTTTCATACAAATGCTTGTAAAAATAACCTTAATGTAAATTTTCTTTCCCTGTTTGTTTCTAAAATACACTTCATATTATTATTTGATATTACATTTTAAAATACAAATCTGTTTAAGATATTTTTTCTACAACAGATTTAAGTTGTTTTTTGGAAACGGAAAGATACGCCCAAACAGCTCAGAGGACTATATATATATATATATATTATTATTTTTTTTTTTTTGGATTTAAATTTTACTAAGAAACATGTTATTGTATATACAGTGAAACGTTAATTTTAATAGAAAATATGTAATAATTAAAATAAACCTGACATATTTTTTTACTTATCTTTAGATAATATAACACGCACCAGTAATCGAATATGTTTTTTAGAAATTTCCATGTATGTTGAAAAATTCAAATTTTTAATTTTAAACACTTTTTAAATGCTAATGATTTTAATGTTATACGCAATATTTTACTAAATTACAATGTCATAGAATTATGCGTGTGTTACGTTTTACATGAATAAAAGTTAAAAAAAATATCAGGAAACTTTCTAGTTTAGATGTTTCACCTAAATCCAAGACACAATTATTTCTACAATTGCAGGGATTATTTTTAAACACTTTTTAAATGCTAATAATTTTAATGTTATACGCAATATTTTACTATATTACAATGTCATAATATTACGCATGTATTAAATTTTACATGAAGAAAAGCTTCAAAAATATCAGGAAACTTTCTAGTTTATATGTTTCACCTAAATCCAAGGCACAATTATTTCTACAATTGCAGGGATATAAGGAACATATCTATCCTCCCCTTATTCAGTGAAGTTTCAGTCACGTGACCAATTCAGGAAAAAATACGCGAATTGAATGTTGTCTGCAGTCACCCTGTATAAATCAAAATCATTAAATGTAAAAAGTAGCAACTGATATTGTGGGATTATCGAAATAATTGTGTTAATTTGTGAAAGAGTAACACGTATATTCGTGAGCATTTCAAGATTTTTTTAAAGAAATTCAAGAATTTTTCGGTAGTGTGTTGTTTATAGCATGCATTATTTTTAATTAAACACCACTTTTAGGAATCTTGAAAAAGTATACTTGAAACAATATATTATAATTAGAATATAAATGCATTAATTATTTTACGGAATATGAGCATCTCTATAAAATAATTTCAACTAAGCGTGAGTGAGCGAAGAAAAGAGCTTTTTTGTATAAATTAAATGGGCACTATGTAGTACAACTATGTAGCCACTATGTAGTGCCACTATGTAGTGCCTATGTAGTCCACGTACCACTATGCAGTGTATAGTAAAAGGTACATTCGGCCATTAAGCGAGATTAATTTCAGATGCTCTGTTAAAATAGCTGGATGATGAGGGATTTTTTTACAAATTGTAATTTTTTATTAACTGGCTTCTAATAAAGTTGTATATAGTATTTAATGTATGTCGCCGAGCAGCTTTTAAAAGTGTTCATCTATTTTGATAATTCATTTGATTTGGAAATGTTTCTTTCTAATTGTTCTCAGAAATATAACTCAATGGAACATGACAACTACATAAAAAAGAGAAATGTCAATTTATGGAAAATACATTATTATCTAGCTACTTTTAAAAAGCAAATGAAATTGAGCTTACTCTGTTTCGCTGAATTATTTCTGAATTTTCAAAAACGTCCAAGACATTGATTTACACTGTTGCATTTTCAAGTGGACACTAAGTTATTCAAAAAGTTTTTTTTTCCCTCGTGCATACGAAATTAAAAATTGTTTTATACAAGTGACCATAATGCATTACATATTTAATATATTTATATTTACAGTATAATGTCCCTACTGTAGTTTGACAAATTATTTGAAAGTGACATTATTAAATAAAACCTGCATGGTATAAACAATTTCTTGAGGAAAACTATAGAAATTTTAAATAATTACTACACAAATGATAACAAATATGTACAGTACCAGTCATTCTTAAGTGCTATAGGCAGAAATTGTTTCGAGCTTTGACTTGATACAGGGGTATCGCAGGCATTAGTTTTTTATCTAATTAATTTTCAGTTCTTTAAATATTCACTTGACTAAATACTCACAAAAATATAAAGGTTAAACACTTTCTTTAGATTTCCGAAGGGCAAGAATAATTCCTCAAATATTTCTCTTGACGTTCCACAAAATGTCTAAAAACGAATGTATCTGAATATTTTTGATCAAAATTTTTATAATGTGCATAATATTTTAACACAAATTATATGATAAAAGAAGTTACTGAAAAATGAATAAAATTGTTGAAGTTTGATTTTTTTTTTAATTTGCAAGCAATCAAAATTGAAAGTAATTTTACAAACAACACTGAACGGACTCCCTTATTAAACATAAAGAATAAAATGCGCGAATATAAGTTAAAAAAAAATATTTTTTTAAATTATAACTTAACAGAATATTCTTCTAAAAAACGCTCCTTAGAAAACATATTAGACAGTTATGCCCAGCGAATAAGACCCTGATTTCAAAATTAAATATCTCATAAACAAAGATCAATAGAATTATGCGGACAACGGTGTATTTATTAGCTAAGCTGTAAAAATGCTATACAGAAGTTTCAAAAATTAGTTGCAAAAACCGCTAAAAGATGGCGCTGTAATAGCAATGCCTATAAATTGTGTTTTGAAGTCCAGAGTACCAGCGTCTCATTATTAGATGGCTTCCTATGGAAGAACGAAAATTGATAAAGACCACTTTTTCGTTGGGGTGACGTGCAGAAGAGGAGACATCTGGTAAAAGCTTCAATTTTAGAGAATTTCAATTAATAGAAATTTCAATAAAAAGTTTAGCAATCATTATATAAGAACTTATTAAAATATTTTATTTGGGTAATGTGCAGAATCGAAGCCATATGTTGACAGAATTGAAATTTGTTTCAAATTTTGTTATAAGTTACTTCGGTCCGGATACCAGTATCTCTGTGGTATGTCTTTTCTCTCCTAATTGGTAGATCGTGGAATCGAATCGAACAAGAGCAGGATTTGAAAAAAAATGGAAAACTTTACTTTTTAATGTTTATTTAAACTGTGAAAAAAGTTAGAATAAAAAAATCCAAAATTTCTGGTTTTAAAATTTAATTAAGCTAAAAGAAACCCCTGTTTAAAAAAATCATTGAGCATTTTTAATAATGATTCATAAATATTTTTTTTTAATTATAGATAATAGTTTGAATGAAAAAATTCAAAGTTTCTATTTTTAAAAACATAATTAAGTTTTTAAAAAAATATTTTAATTTTAAAAACTCGTTTTCATTTTTTTTATCTTTGAGCACAGAAATATGTTGCAGCTTCTAGCGATAGGATCCGAAGTCTTGGAAAGGAATGCAGCATCCAAAATACATTTGCTCTGACGTTGATGATATAACTTATCAATTCATTTTAAAAAAGAAATAATTTAATGCATAAGTTCTGTCTCTGAAACTTTGTTTACAAAGAAAAGAAACATATGTGTTGTGCTAAAACCAAAGTATTATGCCGTGATTTAAAAATAAATGAAAAGTGCAAAATTACTTTTTTATTAATAATAATTCAGGCATAAACAATAATACCAACATATTATGTCGTGATTTAAAAAAAAAAAAAAAAAAAAAAAAAAAAAAGTACAAAATTATTTTTCTAAATATATGTATTTTGATTTAAATAATTATATAGCATTAAAAATTGAATTTAATAAAATATTTCTTTCAGTTCTTATATAATGATTTCTAAAATTTTTATTGAAAATTCTATTAATTGAATTTTTTTTAAATTAAAGCTGATGCAATAATTCTGTGACCAGATGTCTATACTTCTGCACACCACCCCAATGGAAAAGTGGACTTTCCCAATATTCGTTCTTCCGTAGGGAGCCATCTAGGAATGAGACACTAGTTCTCTGGACTTCGAGGCATAGTTTACAAGTATTGCTATTACAGCGCCATCTGTTAACGGTTTTTGCAACTAAATTTTTTAACTTTTGTATAAATTTTTTACAGCTTAGCTAATAAACAAACCGTTTACCGCATAATTCTATTGATCTTTGTTTTTGAGATATTTAATTTTGAAATCTCTTTTAATTTTGAAGCGGTCTTATTCGCTGGACACCCTGTACCAGATTACAATGTGTAAAATTCAATTGTATTCAAAATCCTTTATATTTTCAGTTTTAAGATTATCATTTTATTTTATTGCGGCAATATTTATCATAATCAATTTCACGAGAATGATTTGCAAATATTATGAACATTTCAGATTATGTGTTGATATTTTTTATAGTCACTTAACGGTAAATTTTATCCTTAGGATTACAACAATATTCATTGTCAATGAGGCGTATGGCAAATGATTTATTATGTAGGGGGTGATGAATCATGTGAGGTATTTCAAACAAGCATGGCACCGTCATATACAGAACTCTCTAAAATAAATGTGTATATTACCTGCTTTTACATGTGTATAAGTATAAAAGTGAAAAACTATATGCTTATCTACAAACCACGTTCTTGTCAAAAAAATTATATGCTTGTCGTTAAAAAAAAAAAAAAAACCATGTTTGTTGTAAAAATTATATACTTGTGTGTAATTTTCTATCACATCTTATTAATAAGACTAGTCTTTAAATTATGCAGTGTTCGGTTGTTATTGTCATTTACACACACACATTGTGTGCAGAGATAACTGTGTAAATATTAAATGCAGCGTCCAAAAGTATATTTTACTAAAAAAAATACGTATATTGAAAAGTCTTATTAACTTTTAAAATATATATGTTGTTATGCATGTAATACAAAAATTAAACTTATCCGTTACTTTGGATGAAATAAATAAGCCAAATATTAAAAGTTATGTAAATAAGTTATTTAAAACATTCAGAATTATACACAGTTAGAAAAAATCTGTCTCTACCAAGGATAATTTAGTACATTTTAACACATTGTTGCGTTTCATAAGAAGCATCTGAAATAAGTATGGATATTTAAAATAGTAGCTGAATTGTGAAGATGATAGTTTATTAGGTTCGCTAGTTCGTATCCCGATGCGGATAAGTAATACAAACTCGTTTTTCTCGTTTAGTGTATTTAATATTTAAAGCGCACTTTTTGAAACAAGCATGTATGTAAAAAATGGAAAAAAAAAAAAAAAAACGGAGGTTATTCTTAAATTTACGGAACAAATTCTTTTATAATACAGAAATAGTTTCGGAGTGTAGTTTGCAAGTACAATTTCCTTATTGAAATCGGATATTTAAAATATGGTATTTGCGCAGGAATATGTTTAATGATAGAGTATTATACAGACATGTGTTTTAGAATAATGCACAAAAATATATGTACTCGTGTGGAATTTACATATTAAAGTGTGTATTTGACTATTATAATATAGTTTTTTCCACATTTATTGTAAATGTAGTGCAATTAAAGTATTGTTATATAAATACAAAGCATAGTGTGTAATTTGAAATTTACCCAACAAACGAGTATTGTGCAATTTACATGCTACTTCACACATATCGAAATCACTTTGGTATCATCAGAATAACTATTTTAATGCGTAAGTATACGCACTCATTTTCACGTATTCAGTGTACAATTGCAGGATTAATCATATTTTTATATACAGTAAATTTTGTATGTTGCATATACTATTTTCGACCTTATTATAAACTGTTTTACCCTTACTTCACATTCATAATGCATTAATTTCATAATATTCCATTTAATAAAAAAATTCTTATTGAGTGTTAAAATATGCTCTGGAAATCTCAAAATAAATTTTAGAAAGCATTATTCAAAAACGCAATACAGGACATTTCAATTCCCATTTATTTATTGAGGTTTCCCTTCCATGTTTACACAGAAAACTTTTTCTTTGCATTGTTACTCGTTATTTTACTTACTGATTTTACCATTATGTCCTTTCTGGATTCTGCATGAATAGAAAATATTTCCAATTCTTGGAATACAGGAAGTTTTCCGGATATTTATTATTAAACTTCTTTGAAATTCTGGTACAGTTTCTTTGTGCATCACTGAATGTAATAGATTTTCCAAACACAATAGGAGAACCGAGGTTTCTTTTAGACAAATACATATTTTACTTTCGGTGAAAATCAAATTTTGTGCATTTATAACTTTACTAAAATATATATTTCATTTTTTTTATTTATTTTGTATTATTTGACAAAGTCTCCGAGAATGGAATAATGTAAAATATACTTTCTTTTTAATTCTAAAAGCAATGCTTTTATGACCATATTTGTTCTATACTTAATACAGACGAACTAATGAATGAACTTGAATACGACATCGGTTCAGAATACAGAAAGTTGAGGTTTTAAAATTTTTCTGCAATTATCAGTTGTTGTTATGCACTTTTATTATACTGAACTTCGCTCATATATGTAATACTAAATAGGACACTGATTTTTTACTCCCTTCCAGATGTGCTAGAATTATAACAATTATTGAAAGTGCTTAAACACGAAAATTAGTTTTTATATCAGTTTTTAATGCCATAAGATTACTTTGTGACAGAAGGTCAAGTTTTCGTATTACGAATCTCCTGTTCTGTACGTTATAGGAAGAAAGAAAACAACGATGCCAATTCGTAGTACGATGTGTTGCGTCACCTAATGGCTATTGGCCGAAGCTCCAAGCCTCGCTAGTTCTAGCTATCCGATGTGTAGTTGAAACCGGCTTTTGCGTTCTTGTCTCGAAGTCCGGATACTTTGTATGCTGAAACCTAGAGTGTATGAGAACAACGTAGCACAGGAAAATATTCTTTTTTGTTATTATGTTAGTTATAAGTTGTAGAAATATAATCTTTGTCAAACGATATTTCTTTGATATTTAACAAGATGATCAAAATATAGCTACTTGATGGGGCTACTTTGTGACACAATGGCATTGTCGAAAACTAACCCCACCAGATTTCCATTTAAAGATTAAATATATATTTTGCGTTTTCCATTTCCCGATTGACGTGAAACATCACGAGAACATATAAACGTAACCTGCATTAAAAACGTAAACTTTCCATATGGGTTTAGAAGTACAACGTCTTTATGAGAAAAATAACATTAAGTTCATGTCCCTCCCTCCAAATTCGATTCATCTCCTGTAGCCGTTTGTTGTGGCATTGTTCCGTTTTTCAAAATCCCCCTGGAGAGAAGTGTTGTCAAGCTGAAAAAAAATCACCTCTGGCAACAGATGTACAAATGTGCAAGAAGAAGAATTTCCACATCACTTAAAATAGCTCATGAGTACCCGGCGATCAGATGAAGAATAATCTGAAGTCTAAACTTCGGTGACCGGATTCTACTCACTAAAAAGAAACAAAATTTTGGAACGGCTTTCAAAAACAATCCTCGAAGAAATCTTAGGAACAATGACAGAAAATTTGGCGGAAGGATTAGTGGAAGAGTTAAATTAGAAGTAGAAAGACATAACAAAACATCGGGACACTAATAGATAAAAAATTTGAATTCCCTGCCTGGTAGAAGCGCTTCTGCTATTGGTGTCCAAAAAGCCATAGGAAATAACATGGCTATAATGCGCGACGTTTAGAGGAAGAAAAGAGATGAAGACCACTGGCACCGGAAAAAAGAACAAAAAGATAGTCTTCCAAAAAGATTTCAATGATTTTCCTCAAAGTCTTCCTTTTATATCAGGAACAGTTCTGAATACGCTTCAGGCTGGTATACGACGGAAACTTTGCATTCTCAGAATTTTTCCCATCGATTAAGTAATTTGCCTGTTCAGGGCACAGCTACTTGAAAAATCAGAAAATGATACTGGATTATGGGTTTTTGCAAAACTAATTTTTAGCTTTGTCCATCTTCAGCTGCACTGGAAACAAAAACGATAATTCTACATTTTTATTTCATTTCGCATATTTTGTATACTGTCATTTACGAAAACTTAAAACAGATTGTATTTCTAGTTAAATAATTGCTCGTTTTATAGAATTTCTTAGTTTACTTTGTAATCGTTATTATTTAATTACTTAACGTCATTATATTATGTGGTTCTTTTGTTTTGCATTATCTGCAGAAAAAATTCCAAAATGTTATGTTTTAATTGTAAAATTCAAGATATTGAATAAAAAATTATTTCCCATCTTTAAATAGAAAAATATGAGTATAAATTATTATGAAAATGTCATTGTATATAAAGGTGTGATGCATTTACATGAAACTACAAAACGCTATTCGATTCCTTGCAGCAAAAAATGGGAGGGAAAATGGGACAAATCGATTACACACACACATATATATATGTATATATATATATATCATTATTATAGTTTAACTTGTTTTCAGCATAATTTTCACAGTAGAACTAATGCACAATTGTTTTTGGCTTGCCTTTAAAGCCTAAATTACTACTGTCACAAAGTAACTCCACCTCATGGGAAAACTTTAAAGTTATCCCATCACGTGGGGGGGTCATCACAATTGTGACATCATTAAATATAAATTTTTCAGTTGGCATTAAACATTTAGATAGTCGCAGCACGTCGTTATGTAGGAAAAGGATATAACAATGTTTATCATTAGTCAGTTTTGGATTACTTATAAAACACACCGTCTGGTGTCAAAAAACCCCTCAAAATGTGTTACAAAGTTCAGTCTAACTTACGATAAATGGTTATATCTTACGGTATTTAATAGTCTTTAAAAATATTATTCTCCAAGAATACGTTAATTAGTTAGTTTAATTGGTTTGAGCCTAGAATTGCTCCAAGACTACACGCATCAACCAGAATTTCGCTTATATAATATTTTTTTCCATCTTTCTTCGCTTATGAAAGAACTTTGTCCTTAGATGAAAAACATGCGTACGTTTTTGTTTTTCTTTCTTTTTTTAAATCAGGAGTTTTTAATTTTTAATAGAAAACAAATAGGATGCTTCACATTTTGTGAAATGTAAAAGAAAAATTTTGAATTTATTTATGAAAAATAGCGTACTAATTACTCATTACTTGTTAAGTCCTTACATTAATATACTCTTTAAAATATAAATAATGTTTTTGTATTTAAGGAATCGAAATTTTTTATGTCTAGTCTAATAAAATCCGAAATTGAGTATGATATGATATATACAAGGTTTTCCAAAACGCTCTGTACATATTTGGTGGAGGGCTAAAGAACATCGTTTGGAACCATAATTACACAGGAAAGCATGTCTGGAAATCTAGAATCCGTTGTAAGCGAGCATTTAAGGTCGCCACGTGTGCCTTTCTGATTGTAGGCGCCAACTGCGTGTGATCAACATTAATAACATGAACAACAGCCCACACCGGACCAGTCCAAGATCCGCAAAAAACACTTCACTGTTTGTGTGTGGACGAATATCTTGGTGGACAGTTTAGCGCGGCCATACATCTTACCATCTCGACTGGAATCTCGCAAGCATCTCGTTACTAATTAGGGGGTTCTTTTAGAAATGATTAACTATGTCACCGAACATGTTTGATGGGGAATGTGGGAACATGATTGGGTACTATATCACTACGCAAGAGCCGTAATTGGCCACCTTGACCGGGCATTTGGGAATAATTGGATTGGTCATGGCGGTTCCTCCGCATGCCCTCCATAGATCATCTGATTTATCTCATCTTGATTATTTTCTCAAGGTTCCATGAAGAGAATTGTGTATGGCACGTTTGAAAATTCTAAAATGTATCTCGAGGTGCTGATATCCATGGCTGCGGCTGTGATCAACGCAATGACCGGAATGTTCCAAAATCTTCACCAATTTATGCCGCATAGGTATCATGCAAGCATCCATACCAATGGACGTAATTTCGAACACCTCCTGTGATGTTTGTAAGCCGTAGATTGTACTATTTTCTGTGTAATAAAGCTTTTTTCACTGTTTTATGCATTGTGGTTTTACTGTATCTTTGTTTCTCTTTATCACGTGAGGATAATGTTTCTGTCCATGCTTTCCAATGAAATTGTTGTTCCTAACGATGTTTCTCCTACCCCCCCTACAAGTTTGTACATGAAGTTCTGGGACACCCTGTATTGTATATATATACATATATATTAAAGGTGATAAATTTCTTATTTGTAACAAAATTATTATAATTTCTTATCATAGTGAATGAAACTAAATTATTAGAGTAATAAAAAAAGAATATTTGTTTATATTAATCATTTTAAAATGAACAGGGAAAAATAAGTAATAACTTCATAATATATAATAAATCTATCTATCTATCTACCTATATATATATATATGTACATATATATATATATATATATGTACATATATATATATATATATATATGTACATATATATATATATATATATATATATATATATATATATATATATATATATATATATATATATATATATATATATATATATATATATATATAGGTAGATAGATAGACAGATAGATATTAATTCCCTAGTTAGTAAAAAAATAATAGTAATGAAACATATAAAAAAGATATTTTTTTAAAGGCTAAAAAAATAAAAATGTATTAAAATTTATGTTTAAATATTAATAAAAATGATAAGGCAGTTAATTAATTTTTCTGTTAGATTATTATTCGAAATATTAAATGTCATTTTAAAATTAAAATTGGTTAATTATTTTTATAGATTTGCAATATATCTAAATAATAAACATTATGAAAAGTTAACAACAATAATCTGATGCACGATATATATATATATATATATATTTTTTTTTTTACTGAGTCAAACTGATTGGTAAATAAACCATCCGAATTTAATTTTTCAAAATGCACAGAAATATCCCCATCCTGGGATTCAAACCGAGAACCTTTGACATAAATTGCCTATACTTTACATATTTAGATGCATGGACCTACAACCGGGGGGTTAATTTCAATCAGATAACCTTATTGGTAATAGAATCTTCTCTGCTATGTCGACAGCTAAACAGTATAAACCGCAGCTAATGGAACTGCATTATACGATGGGTGCGTAAATACAAGATATTTTTTGACTCAATCAAACTAATAAAGATATCATATAGATTGAAATTTTCGAACTGACCGAAAGTTGCCAAGACGGGATTCGGACCCAGAACCTTTGACTTAAAATGTCAATGCTCTAAATATTGAGAAATTGGTATGATATCTTTACCAATCATTACACCTCGTCTTGTAAAGCGGTGCAATTTCAATTTGCTAAATGTTGCTAAGCGCATCCGGTTTGTTGCACCAGTGTAACGTGATCATTTCGGAGGTCGAGAAGGTTGAACAGCGAAAGAACGGGTCAAGCTTGTAAGAACAGCTATCGAAACATTGTAAATATTGCAAAAAGTTTGCTTGTAGGAAGACCGAAGTCCGTAGACTGTTTGTGAAATGGCAGAAAAGGTTTAAAAATGTAAGGCTGAATCTGGAAGATCATGAACACAGCGGCCGTCCGAGAAGCTGTCAGTGAACACAAACAAATCCTGAAGGTGTGTGACATGCTAAAAAAAGACATTTATATTTCTGTCAGATTGATCAATGACATGATAGGTATCAGCAAAAGCTCAGCTCATCGGATCCTGGCGGAAGGTTTAAAGAAAAGGAATAAATGTCTGTGCAAAGTTTTTTTTTTTTTTTACCACTTTCTAAATGATTAATTAAAATGTTCAAGATTTTCTCACTCTTAAATGGGTCGTCGTGATCAACCATCTTCCCTTCTCCCTCTATTTACGCGCTTGTAACTATTTCCTGTTCCCAAAGTTGAAATTGCACCTAAAGAAAACCACCTGTAACTACACTCTTGATGTTCAAGCGACTGAGACTAATTGTTTGGCGTACATTCTAAAGGAGGACTCCCGGAAGTGTTTTGATGGCTATTACTTATTGAATATTGCTTTATATTATTTAAAAAATGTGTTTAGTCCATCGAGGATTATTTCAAACACAAATGGGGCAAACTTTTCATTTCTGTTCATGCTTTTTTGTTTATAGGATCAGTTCGGAAAATTTGGGGATGCATTGTGTATTCCAAGTGTCAAGAAATGAAATAGAGAGCATATTATTGATAAAAATTGAAATTCTTTATATATATATATATATATATATATATATATATTTAATAAAAAGGATTTGCCCGATGCGAAGTATAAAATGGATTTAAAGTAAAATTTAATATGTTTAAAGGTTTATAAATAGTTTTTTATTATTTTGCTAATATAAGTAATTGTTGAATTTAAACGCGCAATAATAATAGAAATAAAACGCACATATCTTATAAGTTTCAGGTTTTCAAACAATCACCATTTCAAAAAAAAAGTATATATATACATATTATTTACAATAAAACAAATATATGAACTTATGGATAAATATATAGGTATAAGTAGATAAAACGTTTGGCAGAGGAAAATTATTTAAGGAGTATCAGGACTCTTAAATTTGTAAAAAAAAAAAAAAGACCATTTCCAAAATTTAATATATTAAAATGTATTTGATTTTAAGACACAATTTTAATTGTGATGAAAGATATAAGTATGTTCTTTGATTTCATGTATTTAAAAAAATTACAAGATGTAGAATTAGCATTTACAGGGGTCTTCAAACTGTCAGATATTTGACTGGCAGAAAATCGGCATAACATATTACGCGCATGACTGCAAAATAAATTTCGCAACTAGAATGAACCTTTTGGTGCCTACTTATACTTCAGATTATAATAATTTTCCTGAACCTAAATAAATTTGTATTTAAAGTATGTTTATATTTTTAATACAAAGTTGCATTTGGCTAATGCAAAATTTAGAAAGTTACACCAGTATAATCACTTAAAAAATAATTTTTTGAACAATGAAAAGGAAATTTAAGGTTCATTCTGTACATACTAACATGAAACATATGTTTTGAAAATTTCAGAAAAAAATATTCAGAAGTTTTGGAGATATCGTGCGAGTTATGACCAAGATCGTCAATTAGAGAAAAATGACTTCAAAGTTTTGGAAATGTATTTGGAAATGCGGGTATAATTCTAAAACCAATAACTTCTGTTCTAATAGGAATTTCAAGGAAACAATTACTTCAAATTGTTCAGAAAAGGTAAGAATTTAACATCTAAAAAATTAAAATTTCGAAAAATTGAAAGCTTTAAGAGTTCAGAGATCCCTTAAAAGATTAATAATATTTACGTGGGAAAGCAAACGACAAAAAACTATATGCAGAATTCTCGCCCAAATATGGTAACATAATATATGAATTATACAGAAAGAAAAATTATGATGAGAAATGATAATAATAAAAATTATAATATACTAGCAAACCCCGCGGCTTTGCTCGCGTAATAATTGAAATATGCCAAGTGATATTTGCATGGCTATTTTTTATTAGAAGAACACTTTTTGGAATAATTCAAAAATTACAACTTAAGCCACAGTTTGACTGAACTTCATTATAAAAGTGCAATAGACAAAAATGAGATTTTAATTAATAAGAAGAACTAAAACTAATTCCAAATAAATGATAATTTCCAAAGTATTTTGAGACTTTTATGCTCATTTCATACACTTATTTCAGTATTCGTTTGAAGTTTTGAAATTTTTAGAAACCATCTTAACACATTTACATCTTAAAATTAACCCTCATGTCAAATTCTAAGCTTCTTGTCTAACAGTCTAACACCTCTCTGGTGTTAGTGGTCCCAACATAAAATGCCGAAACAGAGTTGAAATTGAATGTCTCGAAAAATGTTGAAACAGAGACTGTCACCATTAATTTGCCAACATTAACCTTGAAATCGGTTGGTATTTCCTAATATTCTATCGAAAACGGAATTTAGATGTTTTTAAAGGCTTTCTTGTTGTTCCTGGCAACCAGGTGGTAGTCACACCGGCATAAAATATAGCCCGTATAGGATCAGAGAATATCACTCTTTATTCGCAACCAATAACTTCTCTAATCGGTTTATTATTTCCTGAGATTTTTCCTGAGCAATTTAGGACTCTTTTATAAGGCTTTTCGCTCCTTCTCTTCGCTTCACCCCTTTTTTATTTCGAATTTATTTCGACTGTTCTTAGAGGACATTTATATTTTATATGTAACTACTGTGCTATATTTAAAGTTTCTAACCTCTTAAGTACCGCAGAAATCGCAATTTCGAACGTTTGTTTGCTCCTGCACCCCATTTAGGGGTAGTAGCACCGACATAAAATGTAGCCTATGTTGGAGCAAGGATTCTCACCGTCATTTTGAACTGTTATTTTTTAAATCTGTTTGGTACTTCCTGAAACTGCGTAAAAATCGTCATTTAGAACGTTTTTTAGAACGCTTTTCGCGCATTTTCACCCCTTTTTAATTTCGATTTTTTTGAGAAATGTCCTTGGAGATCATTAGTATCTTATAAGTAACTTCAATTCCAAATTTCATGTTTCTAGGACCTTCAGTAACACAAAAATCGCATTTTTAGAACGTGTTTTGCTCCTGCATCCCCTTTTGGTCAGTGGCACGGACATAAGATATAGCCTATGTTCTAAGTTGGACTAACACCATCATTTTGATACCATTACCTTTGGAATCGGTTCGGTAGTTCCAGAGCTTACCTCCTACAAATAAACAATTTTTACCTCTTTATAATAGTAGTATAGATTCATAATAAAAATAGTGGTACATTCGTATTATCCGGGACATGGTCCATGGACAATCTCCAATAATGGTTGCCAATTGCCAGTCTTGTTAATCGTTGATAGTCATGTGCAAAACACTAATTTAGCATTATTTAATACATAAATAATGTCAAATAAATAATATTTACAATGGCATTCTATCCTTCGAAAATACATTTTATATTGGACTCTGATTGGGTAAGCGATGCATCTCGTCTTCTACTGGGGCATTCTGGAGAGTTCTTGAGATTCGGAAAGCAAATTATTTCGCCAAAGTTAACCAAAATGTCGCCAAATATCGCTAAATTTATTGACATTCTATCATTTGGCGCCAACATCTGTTTTAGCATTGATAATCTTAAAATTTGATTACCCTGCCAAATCTTCCAATGTTGCCAAAATTTCTCCAAATACCACAAAATATGACGAAATGTTGCCATATTGGCGACATCATTTACTGAACAACAATTTAACAACTGTTTTATCCTTCATTCCCATTGGAACGTTTTGACCGGTAGAAACCTCAAAATGACCGACCAATCGAATGACCTAGCCCAATGGTCTTCTCGTATCCCAAAACAGTAAGATACAAGATTAAATCAAAATCGTTCGAGCCACTTTATAAACACGTACATTCATTCCCATTGAAATTCATGGGCCCGTAGCGACCTCTAAATAAAACACTAATAGAATTTTCTCGAAGATGTGATCTAGCCCAATGCTGATATCCCAAGGCGGTAGGATACAAAATTTAGTCAAAAACGTTTGAGCCGCTTTTTCGATAAAATTTGCATACGCACTAATAGACACGCAGACACAGGATTTTCTCTTATTATAATATGAGAAGTAAAGTATAGTACGATAAAAATGCAATATTTATAATAAGTTGAAAACCCTTTTCTAGATCCTTTTCAATCGTAGAACTCCATAGTTCAACTTTTGTGAATATATCCAACTGAAAGAAATATATTTCCATTTTATATATATATAAAAATGCGTTCGCCACAACGTAAATTATTCTCTACTTCTGAGTTATATCCTATAAATAGAACGTGATTTAGATTAGCTATAAAGTTGCCGTAATAGATTTTTGAGCCAAGGTAATCAATATCATTCATGACTATGCAGGAAATCCGAAGACATAGAATTACTCTAAATTTGAGTATGGAATAATTTTTTTTCTATCGAAGAAGCACCTTTCTAAGTTGAAGTAATATCAGCATCTCACTTCTTAATTATAAAACATATTAGTGATTTATCTATCCATAGTTGAAATATTTTACAAGAAACGATAAAAGAAAAAAAAACTTATAGTAAAAATCAACCGATGATTTTTCTTTCATTATATTGTTCAAAGAACATTTAATGTGTATTTAGTTAAATGAATTGCACAATCTAATAGAATCTTTAGATAACAGAAAAATTATAGCGACTCAATAAAATATGTAAATTGCGGCTAGTATTTGGTTTAAATTTCAAAATTGTAAATGCAAATTTGTAAAAATATGATGTGAAATAAATGTTGTTTATTATTATTTTTATCATTACGTAATTTACAATATGGTGTTCTTTATTTTTGACTTGTACTTTACCTTATATCAATATGTACAAAATCCAGTTTAGTACATTATGATACAAAATGTATTTAGTCAAATATTATAGATTTCCTTATTTTAGATTAAGAGCAAAAATCAAGTTTGTTCTGTGATTTCTCTGTCGAAATTTGATGCACTTCTTTCTAAAGGTTTTCGAAAATCTGAGATTTGTTCTCTAATAAAGTGGATTTGTGATTTACTTAATATCGGTTTAGTTAAGCGATCGATTATTTAAATTCTCATTTTAGTGCTATTATTTTTTTAGGTGCGTTCCTAATTATATAAATATGTAGCACCTATAATAGTCGTTCAGTCCGTCTGTCTGTCTCTATCTGTCCGTCCGCGTATAACAGAGCAAAAACTAACCAACAAAATGGTCAGAAATTTTAAATATATTATTTTTTCAAACATTTGTCGAATCATTTCAAATTTTATGAAAATCGGATGTACAGTTTAATTACAGGGACAGTCAAATTTTTCCTTTACATTACGGTCAATGGGAAAAAATATTTTAAGCGAATTTTAATGATGTTACCGCCTTTCGAACAGAATGAAATCGATAAGCACTTATGAACTGCACTAGAATATACATTCACTAAAATGTGCGATGTAAAAAAAATATTTATAAAACTACTTATAGTACAAACGCACCTTATTTACCACGTTTGACGTGCAATTTCCAACTTGTTTGTAGTATATTTAAAAAAAATTGAAGTTAAATTAGACTCATTGTCTGATTGAGTATAAGATGGAAAATATAAATGCCAACACACCTTCACACGCACGCGCACCATTTAGAGACTTTGCTGCATTTAACTGTATTGAAATGAAAAGAAGGTTCTTTGTTGCTTTTGTTGTTTGATATACTTATTTAAAGTTATAGTGTGTTTGTCGAAATCGGGTTCGTTAACAACTTGAAAAATGATACCACGCCGGATGTTCACGTCACAAAATATTTAAGGCCAATTAAATTATTTGATAATGACGAGATATTTGTAATCATTGAATTAAAAGAATATAGAACGCATATTTCACGCAATAATAAACATTTCATGTTCTTTTAAATTGTCTGTAGAAAATTAATGCTTAATTAATTAATTAATTTGTGCTGCAAATGCGGACTGTGTACATCCAAAATATTAGACTACATTTTAAATAATGATAAAAAAAAAAAAAAAAAAAAATAAACATTTTAAGAAAATAAAATAATAACGAGTTTTAGATTCTAAAAAAATGTCCTATTGAAGTAAAAAAAAAAAATCCTTTTACACAATAATAAACTCTTCCCATTCTTAAAAATAATAAAGTCGAAAGAAATAGTAAAATGTCATCTTTGCTAAAAATGCGCATTCCGTTCATCAAAAGTACTTGAGTACCATTCTAAAATATCCCACGTCATAAATTGTCAACCTCATCATTTTTCTATAAAGGTGTCGTAATCTTTTATTTCATAACAAAGGCAAAGTACGGTGATTTCTCAAGCTTGAAAACATTTTGAATTTTTATAGTGGGAAAAAAATTGAGGATTAAAAAATCAATTTTAGAGGGAAAAATCTTTATGATTTTATATGACCTGAAAAATTTTATTCGAGTAATAGACTTATATGTTTTTTGAAATATCAATAAATATGAATAATTGTAATAGTGAAAAAATATAATTACTGGTACATTTACTGAGAATAATTTAAATTTTATTAAAATGAAATATGTTTAAACGTATATTGTTGAAACTGCAAAGAAGAATTTTTTTTTAATCATATAAAGAAAAAATCTATTTCTGTTGGTTAGAAAAATTAAATTAAATCGGTTTCAGGCAGGTTTTAGTTTTAGATGATAAACCGTCATAGATATTTCTGTTGTATTCTATATTGTATTCTCTCTCGGGAAAATGAACGTTTTCCGTTTAAGGCAGAATTCCTTTATACTCAGTTTTCTTTTGAACATTTTTACTGTATATTGATTTTACTCCTCCTGATCTTTTTTAATTTCTTATTTTTAACTTAACTTATATTTGACATCCTGACATCATGCAAACAACATATAAATTTACTAATGCAGTAAAACATGGTAAGAAAGAAACCGGAAAAATATCGGTTTCAGGCAGGTTTTAGTTTTAGATGATAAACCTTCATAGATATTTCTGTTGTATTCTATATTGTATTTTCTCTCGGGCAAATGAACGTTTTCCGTGTAAGGCAAAATTCCGTTATACTCCGTTTTCTTTTGGACATTTTTACTGTATATTTATTTTACTCCTCCTGATCTTTTTAAATTTCTTATATATTTAATTTAACTTGGTTCATTTATGTAAAGACGGTATTTTTAATTCCATATTTTTATCATCTGTTTCTCATGAGAAAACACCATTTTTATAGTTCTAGAATTTAGTTTCAAATAAATAAATTATTTATTAGGTAGGATTCCGTTATATACAGTTTCTACTTTGGAAGAATTACTGCATATTAACTTTACTTCATTAATAAATTGACATTACAAGTAGTCCATTTTCGAACGCCAGATTAATATATAGAAACATGAAAACATTCAAAAATGCTTCATCAAAACACATTACTAAACAGGTGGGATAAAATATTTACAAATGTTTTCAATTAAAAAACACTAGATTTTATTACAGCTTTACTACAGCTTTTTATCATTTTAACATCACATGTTTTTTTTTTTTTTTTTTGGTTAACATTTGTATATATTTTATAACACAGTTTTTGTAATGTATTTTGCTGAAGCTTTTTTGAATGTTTTCATGTATTTGTATAATTTTACACCACCTGAACTTAGCTTGGTTCATTTAAGTAAAGATAATATTTTGTAATCGGTTTTTTATCATGTGTTTCTGATGGCAATACAACATTTTTATAGTTCTAGAATTTATTTAAAAATTAATTAATTTATTTCAATTTATTTTATTTAATTTGACTTGGTTCATTTCTGTAGAGATGCTATTTTGTAATCGATTTTTTTATCTTATGTTTCTGATTACAATACGAAATTTTTATAGTTTTGGAATTTAATTACAAACTATTAAGTTTTTAGGGTAGAATTCCGTTATACACAGTTTCTACTTGGGAAGTTTTACTGCATATTAATTTTACTCCTCGCGAACTTTTTAAATTTATTTTATTTAACTTAACTTGTTTCATTTCTGTACAGATAATATTTTGTAATCAGTATTTTTATCGTCTGTTCCTGTTGACAATACATCATTTTTATAGTTCTGGAATTTAATTATAAACTAATAAGTTAATTTTAAGCAGGATTCCGTTATAGACAGTTACCTCTTGTGCAGTGTTTGCATATATTATTCCTCCTAATATTTTTTACTTTCTTTTCTTTAACTTAATGTGATTCATTTATGTTTTGTAATCGATTTTTTATCGTCGGTTTCTGATGGCAATACAACATTTGTATAGTTCTGGTGTTTAATTACAAATGAATAAATCAATTTAAATGCAGGATTCTGTTATACACAGTTTCCTCATTGTCAGTTTTACTACATATCAATTTTACTCCTCAGGAACATTTTTAATTTATTTTATTTAACTTCACTTGGTTGATTTATGTTTTGTAATCGATTTTTTATCGTCTGTTTCTGATGACAAAAGAGCATTTTTATAGTTCTGGAATTTAATTATAAATCAATAACTCAATTTAAATGCAAGATTCCGCTATACACAATTTCCTCTTTGGCAGTTTTACTGCATATTAATTTTACTCCTCGCGAACATTTTTAATTTCTTTTATTTAACTTAAATTGGTTCATTTATGTGGAAATGGTATTTTCTAATCGATATATTTATCGCCTGTTTCTGATGACAATATACATTTTTTATAGTTCAGAGATTTAATTACTAATATGTTAATTTTAAGGCATGATTCCGTTATACACAGATTCCTCTTGCGCTGTTTTACTGCATATTAATTTTACTCCTCTTAATCTTTTTTAATTTCTATTATTATACTTAACTTGGTTCATTTATGAAAAGATGCTATTTTTTAATCTATTTTTAATTGGCTGTTTCTGATAACAGACTAGTTGTAGAACTTAATTAAAATTAATAAATTAATTTTAATAAACTTAATTAAAATTAATAAATTAATTTTAATAAACTTAATTAAAATTAATAAATTAATTTTAATAAACTTAATTAAAATTAATAAATTAATTTTAATAAATTTAATTAAAATTAAAAAAATTAATTTTAAGGTATTTTTTCTGTCAATCAGACGCAGATGATTAATCGATAAATACTCCTTCTTGTTACAACTGTGTACAACTTACAATAACAATGGAGCTAATTATGCGCCAAAGTGATATCATGAAAATATGCCTACTTTTTGTGAAATTGCAACTATGAAGTATTTTAAAGACTAAAATGTAGAAAAATAAACCACAAATACAAAATAGTGTAATATGAAGAAAACATCTCGCTTTTAATATATTCAGCAACGTTATCAATATGTTATATTCATTTATTAAAATCCAATAAGCGAACATTTTTTATAAAGTTAATTTTTGAAATAAGTGGTTTATCCAAATACGCGGAAACTTTTGCAGTTACATCCATATAATTTTTATAAAAAATCGTATTAGTTTTCGATTTTGTTTGTCCCACATGCTATATCAGAACTATTATTAATATAATTAAACATTACTCATACTTAAGCACATATTAAGAAATCTGAGAAAAAAATTTCTGGTAAGTATTTTTTTCCTCACTACTGTAAAAACATACATTACAGAATTCTTTGTCTTTTTTTTTTTAATATTTCAAGACATCTGATAAAAGGAAATCGAAAAGTATGGACAACTCCACGTGTTTAACCTCGGTTTTTTTAGTCATCAATCTCTTCAGTATCATAACCTGTCAAAAAAATATAGTGCATTATTTTTTATCACCGGAGAGAAACGTAATTTGTTCCGCTTCAAACTGCTGTCTTTAGCACTTGTGTGTAAAGCGTTTAATACCTAAAAATTATTCCGCTTTTATGATTAAATCACAGAAGGTCATTATCACGTATACTATGTCTACATACTTAAATGTTATATGATAAATAAATTAATTTCTGACAGAAATGTCTCCGAACAAATAATTTAGATAAATTTTCAGTCTTCTCAAGTAAATGTCTTCGTAGAAAGCAAAAACAGTTTTTATTGGAACCAATCAATACAAAACTTTTTAAGTACTAGTTTTCATTTGAATTGTATTTCTGAGTATATTTCTTCAGTAATATAAAAAAATTCCCACATACAATTAAATCCAGAGGTACTAGTAGAATATCAATAGTGATCTTTAAACAAGTGTAAAACGTTTCCCTGTGTTTCCATTATGATTAACGCGAAACTGAGTTATTTAATCGTGTAATCTAAGTTATTTAAGAAATTGTGTAAATAAATTCTCTTTTGGCTGTTTTAAGAAAAATACATTTCAAGTAATAGGCACGTATATAAAAAAATATAACGTTATTTTGTTTTATAAATTTTATTCTCCATAAAATCTTTATGTATAATTAATTTAAAATTTTTACTTTATTGTAAGTAAATATTGCACGAAAGAAACAGCTTGCATTTGAAATACAAGTTCTCAACTATTCATATAATTTCGTGTTTAAAGATAGAATACCAATTTTAACGAAATTATATTCAATTATTTATTCTTATTATTTTATTCTTTGAAAAAAACATTCCACCTTATATTTATAGCATTTTTAATAAATATGTAATATTTTATTTTGAATCAAAATAAATAAATAATAAGAATTTATACGAAAAAGTAATATGAAAATAGTGTGTCCAAATCACAAAAATACTAATTATGACAACACGAAAAACAATAGCAGAATGTATTACAAGGTTTATATTTTTTGTGAAAGCAAATTATTTTATTCAATTTTATTTCACTTCAAGAAATTTATGAATTGTTTTTTTCTGTAAGCATGCAATCGAACAGGAATTTCGACTTTATTTGAAAATCTATATGTGATTTGTTTTCTTCAAACTGCAACTCGTGCTTTCTTCAGATAGCACAGAAAAAGATTTTTCTAGAATATATATTTTTTACTTTCATCTATCTTCAATAGAAGAAAGTATTGTGATGGAAATTTTTTTCGACTTCCGGTTTTCGATGGACTTACACGTTTTAGGGTCAGAGATACCCAAAAGCATGTTTATAGAAAATGTCTGTCTGTCCGTGTGTCCGTCTGTCTGTCGCCATTGTACCATTAAAAAGTGTATGAAGTTATGCATAGAATTGAACCAAATTTTTCTTTTAAGTATTTGGCTATATCAAGCAGGTCCTCCCTGAATTTGGAAAAAAATTCGCCGGTATGGGGCACTGTAATAGATATTTTTGTGCGATTTTGAATATTGTACGATCGAAAAGGATATGAAGTTATGCATAGAATTGAACCAAAAATTTTTTTAAGTTCTTGGCTATGGCAAGCAGGTCCTTCCTTAATTTGGAAAAAAATCGCCGGTAGGGAGCGCTGTAATAGCGATTTTTGTGCCATTCTGAATATTGTACCATCGAAATGTGTATGAAGTTATGCATATAATTGAATCAAACTTTTTGTGCATGTTTCGAGCTGTAGCAAGCAAGTTCTTCCAGAATTTGAAAAAAAAAAATGTGCCCGAAGGGGGCGCTGTAATAGCGATGTCTGTGCCATTTTCATTATTGTACCATCGGAAACTGTATAAAATTATGCACGGAATTGCACCAAATTTTTCGTGTATGTGTAAGGCTATGGTCGGTATGGCCTCCCTGAAATTGAAAAAATTCCGTTAAGGGGTGCGCTATAATTGCATATATGCGCCATTTTCATTATTGTACCGTCAGTAAGTGTATGAAGCTATGCATAGAATTGAACCAATTTTTTTGTGTATGTTTATTGCTATGGCAAGCAAATCCTCCCTGAATTTGAAAAAAAAATCTACCGAAAGGGGGGCACTGTAATAGCGATGTTTGTGCCATTTTCTTTGTTGTACCACCGAAAAGTGTATAAAATTATGCATACAATTGAACCAAATTTTTTGTGCATAATTTTGTATATGCGCAACATGTCCGCCTTCAATTTGGAAATTTTTCGTAGTTCTATTGTCCATCGGCGGCTCGTGCAGCGGCGGGAACTCCCTTCCTGCTAAGCCGGCTATTCGCAAAAAGCTGATAGCAACAGTATAAGGAAAAACTAATAATTTTAACAAATATCATGATATAGATTAACTCGTTTTTAGCCCGTTTAATTGACTGAAGCAGAAATTTAAGATGAAAATGAAATTTGGTATGGTATTGAACTAATAATATTGAAGTATTAACATGCGTAACTACTTTTTGAAATATTAAGATGTAAAAGATGGAAGAAAGTTTTGGGATTGGCACATCCAACTGGTTTTACTTTCTTCTATCTTCAATAGAAGAAAGTATTGTAGTCGAAATTTTTTTCTACTTCCAGTTTTCGACGGATTTATACGTTTTAGGGTCAGAGATCCCAAAAAACATGTTTACAGAAAATTTCTTTCTGTCCGTGTGTCCGCTGTGCGTGTATCCGTGTGTCCGTCTGTCCGTCTGTCTGTCGCCAGTGTACCCTAAAAAATTTTATGAAATTATGCATAGAATTGAACCAATTTTTTTTTTAGTTTTTGTCTATGGCAAGCAGGTCTTTCCTCCTTGTTTTTTTTTTTTTAATCCGCCGATGATGATCCGCTAATTATGACAACACGAAAAACAATAGCAGAATGTATTACAAGGTTTATATTTTTTGTGAAAGCAAATTATTTTATTCAATTTTATTTCACTTCAAGAAATTTATGAATTGTTTTTTTCTGTAAGCATGCAATCGAACAGGAATTTCGACTTTATTTGAAAATCTATATGTGATTTGTTTTCTTCAAACTGCAACTCGTGCTTTCTTCAGATAGCACAGAAAAAGATTTTTCTAGAATATATATTTTTTACTTTCATCTATCTTCAATAGAAGAAAGTATTGTGATGGAAATTTTTTTCGACTTCCGGTTTTCGATGGACTTACACGTTTTAGGGTCAGAGATACCCAAAAGCATGTTTATAGAAAATGTCTGTCTGTCCGTGTGTCCGTCTGTCTGTCGCCATTGTACCATTAAAAAGTGTATGAAGTTATGCATAGAATTGAACCAAATTTTTTATTTTGGTATGGTATTGAACTAATAATATTGAAGTATTAACATGCGTAACTACTTTTTGAAATATTAAGATGTAAAAGATGGAAGAAAGTTTTGGGATTGGCACATCCAACTGGTTTTACTTTCTTCTATCTTCAATAGAAGAAAGTATTGTAGTCGAAATTTTTTTCTACTTCCAGTTTTCGACGGATTTATACGTTTTAGGGTCAGAGATCCCAAAAAACATGTTTACAGAAAATTTCTTTCTGTCCGTGTGTCCGCTGTGCGTGTATCCGTGTGTCCGTCTGTCCGTCTGTCTGTCGCCAGTGTACCCTAAAAAATTTTATGAAATTATGCATAGAATTGAACCAATTTTTTTTTTAGTTTTTGTCTATGGCAAGCAGGTCTTTCCTCCTTGTTTTTTTTTTTTAATCCGCCGATGATGATCCGCCGGAAGGGGGCACTGTAATAACGAATTTTGTACCATTTTGAAAACTGCACCACCGAAAAGTGTATGAAGTTATGCATAGAATTGAACTAATTTTTACTTTCTTATCGAAGTTTTTGAAGAATTAGAAGTGATTTTTGTGTATTTTTCTTGATTTTTGTTAGTTTTATTATACACCGGCGGCATGTGAAGTGATTCGCGAATAGCTGATATAAAACAGAATAACGGAAATCCATTGATTTTAATAAATATCATCATGGAGATTAACTCGTTTTTACTCCGATTAATTAACTGAAGCAGAAATTTAAGATGAATGTCAAAGTTTATATAGCATTGAACTAAAAGTGAAATACTGACATTTGTAACAACATCTTGAAATATTAAAATATATGAGATACAAGAAAGTTCTGGGATTTGCATATCCAACTAGTTTAAATTAATAATCGTAACATCTGTAACATTTATAAATTTCAAACAAAATGTTAATTTTTTAGTCCTCTTCCCTAAACTTTTGTTTTTGCTAGCTTTTTTTTTTTATATGTGAAAGCTGATAATTTGTAGCTATACCCGCAATGCTATTTCTTAATTTATTCTCATTTTTACCATTTATTGTTAATTTAAAAGTTTCATACAAAATGTTTTTCAAAATGTTGGCAATTTGAGACCACTGGTTGGCCACAGTTGAAGAGAAAATTGAAAAAATGAGATTTATTGATTATACCTTTACTGATTCCATTTTTTCATCGCGATTCAAAACAACTTAAAAAAGGGAACATAGAATGACGTTACATTTAAAAAAAGATGCATTTTTCTCATAAAGCTCTTAATATTCAATATATTTTTTCATTTCGCTCATAGTGAGTTTGGGACGCTAAACTACATGCTTGATTAAATAAAAATGACGACATATTTAAAAGAAATCGATAAATTTCTTTGATAAAATTAAATATTTTACTACCAGTGCGTCTAAAAGGCATCAATTTCTGGAAATTTTTCTCGCTGGTAGTGAGATTAGAACTTCAAGTCTAGAGTGAAAATTACAACAAGCGTGACTTCAAGTTTGGAAATAAATTTATTAATAACTTATTGCGCATAAAATGTTTTTTAAATGGTGAATATTGATATGAGATGTGCGGATGTAAATTTGGATACAGTGAAAATGACATCGGGTTTAAATTATATTTCACAGGAAAAAAAAAATTCTATAATTGTGTCGAAGTGAAATCATTTTGGCGATTTTTTATTCCGTAATACCAAGTATAAAAAATCAGTTGATAACTTCCTCATAATTGTGTATATACAGTTTATTTTTTTCAATAATTTGAACATTTCGTGTTAAGAAAATGGAATTTTTGTAACTTTAGGTTAAAAATAATATTAGTTTTAGAAGTTAGACTAACTAAATGAAAGGTGCATTTTTTGTTGTCAATATTTATGTAAGTTTATTATATATTTAAGGTAACAGTTCCTTTTTAGACTTTTGTTTTTGCCAAAATTCGACGGGTTCCACCTAGTTTTATATAAAAAATAAAACTTGAAATCGTAAACAAAATGTAAATTATTAGTAATAGTAGAAATATATATTATTAACATTAATGTTAAGGATAATTAGCAATATTAAGGGATCTTGTTAAAAATATAAATATTTGCGTCTGTATGTGAGTGTATTATAATATAATACGTAACACAATGTATTACGTACATAATATAATGCGTCAATTCAGAAAACAAATTATTACTATAACTATATAGCCATACTTGAGATCCGTAGACCTTAGAATGTGCAAGCTCAGTTGACGAACTATAAGTGCTTTGCTTATTTAAAAGCTACAGTTAATGTTTGAAAAACAGTTTTCCAATTCAATAATAGTTATATTAAAAGTATAATTTGCAGTACAGTGTGTTAATAATATGTACACAACGATTTGATGCAATATTTGAAATAATGAACATTTCTTATCGAATTTTGATTAATTCCATTTGCCTCAAACTTAACTTTTATTTCAGCAATAATAAAATTTGATATTTAAACAATTATTTTCTCAGTATAACCATTTTTTTCATTCCCAGATCGCCCGCTTCGAAAAATTCGGTTCAAAACGCCAACTTTGACAGCGTTTTTTTACGGTATTTTCTGCATTTATCAAAAAATTAAGAAGCACGGCACATTATATAGTTTCTAAATAAGAGAATTTCCCAGTTTTATGCGTTTGAGAGCAAAAATGAATTTTAAAATGAATCGGAAAATAAGCAGTTTGGATCGGAATACACCCTTAACACAAGTGAAGCTACCGAACGACACCTAGCCACTTCGAGCCCGTTATTAATGTCGGTCGGTGAGGGGGGGGCGACCACCGCCCAGGCGAGCGACCCATTTTCGTCCGCAGCCCTTTACGCACTACAAGTTTAAAAAAAAAATATTTGAGGTTTATTGGATGAATAATAAGTATTTTATTAACCATTGAAAATTTTAACAAGATATACATAGCGAAAGTGTGAGCTAATAGTAGGAATTGAAGAAATGGTTTCACATAGATGAGAAATAATTAATTAGTTCGCGTTTTACGCAATCGGGTTTTTTGATTTTTTAAATTTAATTGTTTATTTTCTTATATCTTTATATAGTTAGAGTCCTCGTGTAGCATTTTTAACTTCTTAAATTTTGAATGTATGGTTTCTGAAGAGAGTCCTTTTTCTTTATATCCCCGTAAGTTTTTCGTTTGTTTTTTCGTAATTAATGGAAAAATGTCTTTTTTATTTTTTTAGTATTATATTTTAAAACTATTTAAATCTATTAATATATTTTATTATCTATTTGTTCTTCAAAATTTGTAATCTCATTTTATTTTCATATGGTTTTTATTACAGTTAACTATTTTTTAATGGCCCCGTATTTTCTCTGCAAGCCCCTATCCCTGTCCACTGGATAGTTAGTATCCCTGCAACGAGGTAGACCATGAAGATGCATACACTGTTTCATTGTTGGCGTTCCATATAAAATTTCAAGTTAAATAAGGAATACTTCACTTTGAGAACAATAAAGATATATGCATTTTGGAAAATTTCGCTTAACCCTTTATGTACTAAATTATAAATTCATGAAAATTTTATCTTCTAAAGCATTTTTCGTGAATTTTTGAAACTACATTAGAAGATTTGCATAATCATTTAATAAAACTTAGAAGGATTTTTGAAGGATTGAAGGATTTAGAAGGATTAATGAAATTTGAATTTATAGGGATTTTGAGCAATATTTATAAACCGAATCAAATCTTTTATTTTAAATATTTTTCTTAGTATTTTGTAGAATTAGGAAATGTACAAATATAATTTTCTTACAATAGAAATATTTCCGAATTGAAAAATACTTCCCTCCCCCCCTTCACACACACACGCACCAAGAAAGCTGAAAAGATGCAAATGCGAAAAGAAAAGAAATTTGATTTTAAAACTATTTTTGTTTTGTGTGTAACCGAGAATGGTTTTGGAACAAGATAAATTAATGCATCTATAACTCATTATAAACTATAATACTACCAATCGATGCATTAAATGAATTTTATAACAATTTATTTTAATAGTACTTATAAGTACCATCAGTAGATAAAGGTTTAAAATGTATTTATGTAGCATTAGTATATTCCGGCGAAGTTACTTAAAGATCCGATTATCATAAATATTACCTTAATATACTATATAATAATATGTAATATCCTGTGGTACTTATATTGAATACAGGTAAGTAAAACCTTTAGTTTTAGTTAAGTACGTTTTATTTTTAGTAGAAAATTTATATAGTGATATACATTAAAAAACTCATGATATTACAGTTTAGCTATTTGATGGTTATATGTTTTTTAAATAAAAAATATGCAATAAAGTAAATGTATTCGTAAACAACGTAAAAGGACTTATCTCGACGTCCATGTTAATAAAAGTTATATAAACAAAAGCAGTATATAATGACGTATATTTCTAGTGGTATTATTATAAACTGAATTCATTTTTCCTAAAACAATCTGAATTCATCCATTAGTTATTTCAAAACATGTATATAAATTTAGATTTTAACTCAAAAAATAATTTTGTGTTTATTAAATAAAATTTTTAAGCATAAATTAACTATTCCAAACTTTTTACGAACGAAAAAGATAAATTAGATGTTTGTCACTAGTTGTGAAATATTTTAGTCTAATAGGAATCAGTGATCGAATTACACTATGAATGTCGACGCGCATGAATTGATAAATACCTTTCTCACTACGCTTAATAAATTCTCAATGAAGCATAAAAGGTTCGTATTAATTACAGTTGACGGTGTAACTGGGAATTTAAGTATTGATCTTTAACTTTAAGACTTGAATTCCTCTATGTCGTCAGTTGTAAATATTGAGTGAGTGATTTCTGATCACTAAATATGGTTCTCAAAAGCTCTATTTAGTAAATTGTGTATATTTAGGGTGATATATTTGTATCATTTACGAAAATAATTTAAAAAATATTTGTTTCAGTTAAAATTATAAATATACACTGTGAAATTACACTACGACAGTGTTACCAGTGGGCTACTTTTTTTTTAATTCATATTTGCTGATTAGCACCACTTTTTTAAAATGATAAAATCCTCCTTATTTAGTGTTATGTTTATTAAGTCGAAAACAAGGGGAATTTTACCATTTCAGAAAGTGGTGCCAATCAAGAAATTAGAATTTTAAAAAAGTAGCTCACTGGCAACACTGCACTACAAGTGCTGACGCAAGATAATTATTAAATACGTTCCACGCAATCCTATATGCTATATGCTCACTGAAGCATAAAAAGTTATTATTAATTACGGCTGATTGCAAAGCTCAAAAATTCAAGTATTGATTTTTAAATATAAAATACGAGTTCCTTCTTTGTCGGCAACTGTCAATATTGAGTGAGTAATTTCTGATTAGTAAATAGGTTTCTCGAACGTTCTATTTAGTAATTTGTGTATATCTAGGGTAATATATTCTTTCATTTAAGAAATTAATTTAAAAATACGTGTATCAGTTAGAATTATAAATGTACACTGTGCTCGACTTACACTAAGAGTGATGACGGAAGAGAATTATTAAAAACGTTTCACACTATGCTATATGCTCAATGAAGCATAAAATTTACTATTAAATACAGCTGAGGGTATAACTTGAAATTCAAGTATTAATCTTAACTATAAAACTTGAATTCCTCTTTCTTGCCAGTTCTATATATTGAGTGAGTGATTTCTGATCTGTAAATAGGGTACTCAAATGTTTTATTTATTAAATTGTGTATATCTAGTATAACATATTTGTTTCATTTACGAAAATAATTTAGAAATACTTCTATCAGTTAAAAATTATAAATATGCTCAGTGATCGGATTGCACTACAAATTCTGAAACGCATAAATTGATAAATACATTTCATACTATGCTATATAAGTACTCAATGAGGCATAAATGTGTTCCTATCAATTACGGCTGATGGCATAGCTCTAAATTCAAATACTTATCTTTAACTATAAAACATGAATTATTCTTTCTGGATAGATTTAAAAATTGAGTGAGTGATTTCTGATCATTAAACAGGTTTCTTAAATGTTATATTTCGTAAATTGTGTATATCAATAATGATATATATTGTTTCATTTACGGAAATAATTTAAAAATACTTTTTTAAAAATACTAATTTAAAAATTATAAATATATATTTAGTGATCTTATTATACTACGAGTGTCGACGCGCATGAATTGATAAATGCGTTTCATACTGTGCTATATAAATACTCAATGAAGCATATAAGTTTATATTAATTACGGCTGATGACATAACTTGAAATTCCAGTATTAATCTTAACTATAAAATTGAATTACACTTTCTCGTCAGTTATAAGTATTAGTTGAGTGATTTCTGAATATTAAATATGATTCTTTAATGTGTGTATTTAGCAAATTGTGCATATCTACGAATATATATTTGTTTCATTTACGAAAATAATTTTAAAATATTTATATCAGTTAAAAATTATCAATAAACTCAGTGATAGGATTACACTATGAGTGCTGACGCGCATGAATTGATAAATATAATACCTTTCACAATACGCTTAATAAATATTCAATGAAGCATAAAAGGTTCATATTAATTAGGGCTGACGGTCTAAATCGAAATTCATGCATTGATCTTAATTCCTGTTTCTCGTCAGTTGTAAATATTGAGTGAGTGATTTCTGATCATTAAAAAGGGCTTTCAAATGTTTTGTTTAGAAAATATTGTATAACCAGGATAGTGTATTTGTTTCATTTACGAAAATAATTTTAAAATATTGGTATCAGTTAAAAATTATAAATACACTTAGTGATCAGATTATACTATGAGTGCTGAAGCGCATGAGTTGATAAATAAGTTTCACACTATGCCATATAAATATTCAATGAAGCATAATATATTCCTATTAATTACGGCTGATGGCATAGCTAAAAATTCAGTTGTTGATCTTTAAATATAAAACTCGAATTCCTCGTTCTCGTCCGTTGTAAATATCGAGTGGTTAATTTCGGATTATTAAATAGTTCTCTCAAATGTTATATTTAGTAATTGTGTACATAAATTATAATATATTTGTTTCATTTACTAAAATAATATAAACATATTTAATTCAAGTAAAAATTATATATATGCTCAATGATCGGATTACAGTACGAATGCTGTTTCGCATGAATTGATAAATACGTTTCACACTATGCTGTATAAATACTTAATGAAGCATGAAAGATTCTTATAAATTACGGCTGATTGGGAATTCGAAATTCAAGTATTGATATTTAACTATAAAACGTGAATTACTCTTTCTCGTCAGTTGTAAATATTGCGTGAGGGATTTCGGATCATTAAATACGATTCTCAAATGTTATATTTTGTGAATTGTGTATATCTAAAATAATATACTTGTTTCATTTACGAAAACATTTTTAAAATATTTATATCTGTTAAACGTTATACATATACTCAGTGATCGGATTACACTATGAGTACTGACCCACATGTATTTATAAATTACGTTTCATACTAAGCTTTATAAATACTCAATGAAGCATAAAAGGGATCTTAAACTATAAAATGTGAATTCCTTTTTCTCGTCAGCTATAAATACTGAGTGAGTGACATATCATAAAATAGGTTTCTCATGTGTTATATTTAGTCTATTGTGTATATCGTCGAACCGGGGCTTATTTGGGCCACATTTTCCTGGTTCCACTCGCATTTCCATTATTAAAAGTTATTATATGTGATTTTTCAATGCCAAAATGGAGTTGTAAACAATTAACATGAAACAATGAAGCAAACTGTACGGTTTTAAAGAGGAATTTTCTTCTTATTATTTTTATTTTTTAACTATTTTTAAGGTTTTGGAACACACTTAGTTTCATATAAAATGAATGTATTTCATATGTAAATGAATACATTTTTATGCAAAACACTTGCAATAGCATTGCTAATAAATTAACACTGCAAAACCGATAAACAAGTGTTTTTTTTACTTTTTTTCTTACACAATTAACCAATCGTTAATATTAAAGAAATAAGAAACAGTTTTCGTCAAGTTATCCTCAGCAACTGGAACAAAAACAATTAATGTAACAAGAACAAAAGAATTGACACACAACTGATACACAATCAAAAACTTTTGAATGCGCTAGGCTTTTCGAACGATATGAGTCTTTCTTCGTCAGGCGCAAAAAAGACGCTCTTCTACTATGAAAGCAGCAACAAGATTCAATTGATTTCATAGTATAAGGAAGACTTTTTTGCGCCTGACGAAGAAAGACTCAGATCTTTCGAAAGGCCTAGCGCAATTAAAAGTTTTTGATAGTGTTTTAAGAAGTTCTTTTCTTCTTATTTATCACACCTTATCACACCAGTTTCAACTTAATTTCTTTCAATTAATGTAACATTTTGCAACAGTAACATTTGAAAAAAGTTACTTAAAACATGTTTTAAGAGATTTGGTTCTATAAAAGGAATTTCTAAGTAATTGGGGCTATTTTCGAACCAAAACATGCCTGGCAAAAAGTAGACCCGAAATACTAGTTTTCGTACCAGCTTTATGAAAATGTAAACATTTTCTGCCAAAATAAAAAGTTAAAGGAAAAATTATGATCACACATGTTTTACAGGTTACTAAAGGTAATATTTTGACACTTACTTTATTTGTAGCTCTTATCAAGGTTGTTTCACAATAGAAAGTTTGTAGAGTTAAAATCTACACACGAAAAGAGTTGTTTACAAACACATTCAGTGTTGTCATTAAAAAAAAATTAAATTACCCCAAACTATTCAAATACCCTATAGTAGGGTATAATTTATTTTTTCAAGGACAAAAACTCCAAATTATCTTGTATTGTTTATTCAATACAAAGAATAAAATCTTTTTTTATGGGCTGGACCAAAGTAACCCCACAAGGACAAAAGTAGCCCCGATCGACGGTATAGGATAATATGTTTGTTTAATTTACGAAAATAATTTAAAATGTTCATATAGTTTATAAATATATTGAATGATCGGATTACACCATGAATGCTGACGCGCGTGGACTGATAAATGCGTTTCATACTATGCTATATAAATATTCAATGAAGCAAAAAATATTTCTGTTAATTACGGCGTAACTGGAAATTGAAGTATTGATGTTTAACTCTAAAACCGGAATCCCCCTTTCTGAACAGTTGTAATTATTCAGTGAGTAATTTCTAAACATTAAATCGAGTTCTCATAAATATAATGCAAAAATACAAAAATGATAATATAAATGAAAATAATACAAAAATATTTATATCAGGTAAAATTTGTAAATATATTTCTAAAACGAAATAATTGATTGTTTGTACATTAACATTAGTGTAAAAATCTACTGTGGGTAAAGGAAATTATTATAATTAGTAGAAAAAAACAATAGTAATGAAAATGTTACAGGATTTCATAAAATGGGGCTTTAGTTTACAAATTTATGGTCTGTTATACATAGGGGGTATTCCAAAAAGACTTAAACGAGAATTACATTATTAATTTTACAATTTAAATTAATCTGTGTCATATGATATTTCGAATTATTGATTTCTAGGGAATTACTCATCTTTTACAAATTTAAATGGGTTACCAAATTAAAGACTTTAGTGTAAATTACACAAAACATGATTTGTATGTTTTTCCTTCCTCATCAATGATAGATAACATTTTAAATCAAGAATTCGCTCATCATTTTTTTTATATTCAGTGTTTTAACGTATAGAATATAAACAGTTCCATATTCATTTTTCAAGATATCGGGTATGTTATGTTTCTTTACAAAGCTTCAAAAGTAATTTTTTAAGCAGAAAAATGCTGTTCTAAAAAGTTTTTTTTTTTTTTTTATTTATTGACACAATCTTACTCTACGAAAGTATACAGTGTTCAAAATGGAAACCTATTGTGTCAAATATTTTACTTTTTATGATAGGTTTTCCATTGAAATCTCAACATGTTCGGTTTAAAGTATAACTTAATTTTAATATTTGTATCATTTATCTTACAAAGGTCACAACCCACATTTGTACCAGATATTAAAAACGTATCCAGATTATGCGCCCTTTCTTAAATAAATGTGTATTTTTAACGTACATAACAATGAATGGAGTTTAGTTAGAAATGTGCCCTTGTAAAACATAATGCGGTTCCAGCAATAGAATACATATATATTTTTTTACATCGATTAAAATATATATATATATATATATATATATATATATACTTGTGCCCTTTCCAAAATAAAGGATCCATTTATTTCATCGAATAAAACAAAATACGTTGTTTAAAATTATGTTACTTTGAAAAACTATAATTTAATTTACCAATTTCCAATGACTTTTTATTTTATTTACGCATGCAAATTTGTAATCTGGCAATGTATGGCATAACAATAAATATTTTCGTGCGACAGTAACGTAAAGTAACATAAGTAAATAGTAATCTAAGTTTCCAAACGAAATTTGAAAAACTAAGTAGAAGTACCAAGTAGAAGTACTAAAACTGCCAATAGGTAACATTCACTTTACCTTGGCGGTTTCTGAAGATCTGGTCTAAAGAACACAATTTTTATATGTCAGGCATTATGAGAAATAAAGAAGGTTTCTTCTGATGTAAACTTTTAAGAAATTAGAAAACTATTTATTGATTTATAAAATATAACCATGAAGTACATTGTTTGCATTTACTAATTTTTTAATTATAAAATAGATAAATTATTCAAGATCAGGTGAATTTAAAAATCTAAAAATAACTTAAATAAATGATAAACCTTGAATGAAATTGAAATATTATTTTAAAAGTAGTGTTATATCAATTAATACTTAGGAATATAATATTTATTATAAATGCATTTTATATTTGTGCATTTACAATTCGAAAGAAATTCATATGCAGAAAAGGTATTTTTAAAGACTACAAGCAGAAATAACGAATGTAATGGCACTATTTTAATATTTTTTTATTAAAAAAACATGTGCTTCAGATATATTAGTATAAAGTATATTTAAATAGTAATAATAACTGACAATTTATAATGAATGGATGCTTTATATTTTTTTTCTTCATAAAATGAATATACATCAAACGTATTTTATATTAAATCAATTCTATTGTACTCGGTTTATTTCATCAATAAAACCACGAAGCAACCATTTCATTCTGCCACGAAAAGTCAAGTGCGTGAATTCCTAAATGTATTGCAACTGTATCATAGAAAGTGACATGAAGAACTGAAGACTAATCTTAATTATATCCGGAGGGAGATGTAGGATCTGGGTATTGATCATATAATATATGCATGATATTTCGTGTACGTGAAATATGATTGCATATATATACGCACATACATATGTTTTATGTGCAATCGATCTTTTCATTTCAGAATAGGGTAAAGTGCCCATATTTCGCCCCCAGTCACTTTTAGGCACTAAATGTTGTAATTTTTAGTGAAAACCTACCAAATTTGGATTTTACATGGGCTAACTACCCACGCACATAGAAACATAGGCACATATCGTGCAAAAAATGTTAACAATGCGAAAAATTGCTTTTCCTAAAGTATCTAAAAAAGGCAAAAGAAAAAAAAATGGTCCCAATTTCGTCCCCCCAAAAAATCCAATACGCCGAGTCTTATCTTATAAATAAATTAAAATTTGTTTCTAAATGAATAAGTAATTTAATTTATATTAAAGTAAGACACAAAGAAATGTACTAATTATCAGTGGAAGAATAACATAACGAACGATTAGCTATCCAAACATGAAGGAAAAACTATCATGAAAAAGCACTCCTAATTTCGTCCCCGGGACGAAAATAGGAACTGCAAGGAGGGACGAAATTTGGACCACGCTACTTCCCAATATGGCAGAGCGTCATTTTCTGTAAGATGACTGTGCGTCCTAAAACTCACTGTATGCTACTGTCAGCGTCTTACCAACGTAAAATATATGCAATGAATAAGAAATAAATACTTTCAGTACAGTAAATAACGTTCTACAAACGACGTCTTTTAAAAATAGGAAATTCGGCGTCTTTAATTTATGTATGTATTTTGGCGAACGAAACTTTCAATACTCACCCCTTTTACCTTCTTCCACCTGTGCCTTGCGTCATAAGTGACGCCACTTTCGCAGAAGCAGAGTTGGGGGGGGGGAGGGCGAAATTAGGAATGGGGACGAAAGATGGGTACCTTACCCAAAATATTCTGCACTTCTCTTGGGTCATTCCGTTTCGCATACGGGATAGATTTTCTACATAATACAGGCATCTGACTCACGTAAGTAGTGCATTCCGCAAACTTTTACGTAACTTGAATTTTACGTAAGTCGAAATTGTAAATTGATTAAGTAAAATTCCGTATGATACTACAATATTTATTATATATACATAAATATTAACTATAAGAACGAAGAGGATTTTTAACGATAATTTTTAACGCCTTAGAATTTAGTACTGTGTCTTATTTATGAATAGAATATATATCTATATATTATTTAAACAGTATTATTTTTTAAATAAAGCACCGTGCTGCAATATTTACTAGAATATAGACTATAAAAGTATGAAAAAATACAAAAAAGAAACTGAAAGGACAGTTTTCAAATAAAAAACCTCTCATGGAATGCGGAATTTTAAAATTTAATATTGAATAATTGATTAAAACAATTTTAAATCTACATCAAACGAACAGGTGAAGCTAGAAGAAAGAATGCACTCTTCACGGAAACTTTAAAATTAGTTTCTGTTCAGGTTTCAATTCAACTAACATAATTGCTACGGTTGAACCCCGATTCTGTATCTCATTTTAATTAGATTTGAGTTTGTTTTGGTAAAGATTTGATTGCATGTCCCAATAAAAATATAACTAACACTAATATATAAAACTATATTATGGTCGTGGTTTCATCTGCATATTTTATTTATAAAATACTTACCAAAAGTATGCAAATGCATATCACACGCGTTATTGTGTTCATAAATATAATTTTCGAGATTTATTACGTAACTGCGAATTTACGTAAGTCGCATGATACGTAAGTCCAGGGATGCCTGTACTATTATTTAGCCAATGATATTACATCCTCAAATTAAAACAACTATGCTAATATGATAATCGAGGGTCTTTTGTTATTTTTAAGGTATGTTTTATATTTTAACAACTTATAAGTTAATAGATAAAGGTATTTATTTAAGTGTCATGTGAAGGACATATTTTCCTTTTTTCACTGAAAGGCCCTTAAACGGGTAGGTTACTTAGGTTTAGGTTTTAAAACGTAGAGATTTTTAAACCTATTAAAAACGGGCAGTTTACATAGGTTGGGGGTTTAAAATGTGGAGATTTTTAAACCTATTAGAGAGCCATTCCATATCACGTATGGGACAGCTTTTCTACATATTACTACTATTTAGCCAATGTTATTATATCCTCACATTAACACAAGTATGCTAATATGATAATCTCGGGGCTTAATAAATTCAAAATGGTGGCCGTAACATACAAAATGGCGGTAGAGACGAAAGATTACGCACCCTATTGATCGGCCTATCATTGGATCGGTCTTTCAAAATGAAGACGATGTTTCATTGACTATTTTACCGTCAGAAGCTCCATTAAAATATTATACAACCTGGAAGTTGTGTAGGTAGGATCTCTAGATTTACTGCAACTCTAACCATCATAGACGTCTACAGACCTCATCAAAGCAGTGTTTATAGATAGGAACTAACAATTAAACACAACTTAAAAGTCATCAATACAAATAAATAAAAGAAATATTTAAGTAATATAAACAAGTAATATAAAAAAAAATATTTAAATCAATTCCTACTTAGGTCAATAAGTGAATTTTATTTTTCTCCATGTCTTCTTGAATGGCGCTTAAAATGCCTTGATCAAGATGAGGTCTCTCTCGGTCTTAAAATACCTTGATCAAGAAGAGGGCTCTCTCGATTATTGAAAATTAATTAATTTAATTAATGAATTAAAATTTAAAAAAACTGGATTAGCATCAAGTGTCATCCACTACAAGTTAAAAAAGTTATTTGAGCTTGATTGGATGAATAATAAGTATTTTATTAACGATTGAAAATTTGAACAAGCTATATATAGCGAGAGTGTAAACTAAAAGTAGAAATTGGATAAAAAAATAGTTTCACATTGATGAGAAATAATTAATTAGTTCGCTTTTTACGCAGTCGTTTTTTTTATTTTTTAAATTAAATTGTTTATTCATAATTGTGTTTCGTTTTTAAAATGTGTTATTTTCAAGATGAGGTCTCTCTCGGTCTTAAAATACCTTGATCAAGGAGAGGGCTCTCTCGATTATTGAAAATTAATTAATTTAATTTAATTAATGAATTAATATTTGAAAAAAAACTGGATTAGCATAAAGTGTCATCCACTACAAGTAAAAAAAAAATTATTTGAGCTTGATTGGATGAATAATAAGTATTTTATTAACGATTGAAAATTTGAACAAGCTATATATAGCGAGAGTGTAAACTAAAAGTAGAAATTGGATAAAAAAAATAGTTTCACATTGATGGGAAATAATTAATTAGTTCGCTTTTTACGCAGTCGTTTTTTTTTTAATTAAATTGTTTATTCATAAATGTGTTTCGTTTTTAAAATGTGTTATTTTCAAGATGAGGTCTCTCTCGGTCTTAAAATACCTTGATCAAGGAGAGGGCTCTCTCGATTATTGAAAATTAATTAATTAAATTTAATTAATGAATTAATATTTGAAAAAAAAACTGGATTAGCATCAAGTGTCATCCACTACAAGTTAAAAAAAAAATATTTGAGCTTGATTGGATGAATAATAAGTATTTTATTAACGATTGAAAATTTGAACAAGCTATATATAGCGAGAGTGTAAACTAAAAGTAGGAATTGCATAAAAAATAGTTTCACATTGATGAGAAATAATTAATTAGTTCGCTTTTTACGCAGTCGTTTTTTTTTATTTTTTAAATTAAATTGTTTATTCATAAATGTGTTTCGTTTTTAAAATGTGTTATTTTCATCTATCACTTCGGAATAAAAGAGAAAAACTCATTCTTGCACATTCTTTTATATATCTTTATATTTTATTTTCCGTCATTTTTGACGGACTGTCCTTCTAGTACATTATAACCATGAGATTTGTAATAATGGCAAAAAGTAGAAGGGAACTAGCATTAGTGTTCGTTACTCAGACATTCCCACCAATTTCAACTTTACTTGTAAAAATGTACCTGAAGAAAAAACAGAGAGGTCTTGTTACTTCACTATGGTAGTGCAGCAACATTTAAAGTCAGCTACATGGTAGTTCTTCATTGTACTTGTAGGGGATATGATTTAGGATAATTTAATTTATTTCGGCGGCAAAAAGTAACGCGACTACTGCCGGATTAAGTAAGATAGTTTTCCTATTTTATAAACGTAGGAGCTTATGGCTCACATGTCATCTGTTGAAACGCTTACAGCGGATTTTTTCTATTCTAAATTGTTAAAGATGTATTATTATAGATATAGAATTCGGACAAAATTGACGACAGATAAGAAAAAATACATAAATGAAATTTTTGTTTTACAAAAAAATCTACTTTCTCTAATTTTCACCATTTGTGCATAAATTTTTATTTTGTCAATTTGTTTGGTAAAATCACTTTAAAATGTTGCAAAATGAGCTTGAAAGATACTAAAAAAAGTTACCCTAAATATTTTTTGTATTTATTTGATAAAATGTAATCGTAATAAATATGGGAATATGCATAATATTTGTAATAATATAAATATGCATAATTATAAATTTGTCCATATTTATATAACATAAACGTTTAAATTGTAGATTATAATTGTATATAATTATAAATAACTATCATTCTGTCAGAGTCGGCTTTTGTAATAAAAATTAGAATATTTCAAGGTGAATCTTTCTTTTTTATTATTTCTGGATATTTGGAACAACCAGCATGACCTTCGTGAGACGACGTATCAACACAGAGGTGACACCTTTATAATCTAATTCTGCATGGAGGCTGAAGGCGTTGGTGAAATATTCGTTGCAAAGACCACATAAAAAGCCAAAACCAATAAATGTGCTGAAAACCGGGCTGTTGCCTTCATTAACGCACATTTTTGGTGACACCACTTTACGTGGCATCAAGTTCCAACAAGACAATGCTCTTTGTCATAAATCGGCCACTACGATGCGCTGGTTTAAAAACATTAACATTGTGTTGATAGACTGGTCAGTACCGTCCCGCAGATTTTAATCCAATCGAGCACATTTGGGCCATAATAAAATGTAAAATTATAGAACACATCATAACATCAAAAACAACTTTGAAAAATGATCCTATTCAAAAGTGGGACGTCATAAGCGCATAAAAATAGGCAAGCCATGTACGCAGAATGTCCCAAAGGATTACTGCTGTTATTAAAGACAAGGGTGGACCCACTAAATGTTATTTTTTTTTTGTAATTTTACGTTAATACAATAATTTATAAAACAATAAGACTTTAATTCTTACCTTAAAAACCAAAAATGTAGTGAAAGTGAGGGTGTGTAATACTTTTGGCCAAGGTTGTATATATACATACATACATACATACATACATACATATATATATATATATACAAGTATAGGTGATTTAACTAGTCTGAGTTATTTTGCTCACGTTAGTAATCAGATTATTATGTGTTTCACCTTGCACTTCGAAGATTTCTGAATTATCATACATCCAGTTGTTTAACATTAGAAAGCCCGGAAGGAGTCGATCCGACTACGACTTAAATGTCAATTGGAACCAGAAATTCTTTCATAAAATAAGTTAAATTTAAACCACGCAGATTTACGTTAAATAAATCAGTCAAATAATTTTAAATAAAAATTCTGGTGTCAAATATTTCTATGAAATTTATTTTATTCACAATAATTGTGATGATCTGTGCTCGTCCACGCAAAATATATGCGACTAAAAATTTACAGAAAGTTCGAATGATATTATTTGTATGATATTTGTTATTGTAAAATCCTCCAATTAATGTTGACGAGAAACTTTTGCTATTTATACAGACACGAACAATAATTAAGATGAAATTTAATTCTTATTTTTTTTTAATACTTTGTAAATATATTTTTAATACAGATAAATATGTTTTTCCGATAAAAATATTAAATGGTATTATTTAAAACATCATTTAAATTATATAAATCAAAGTTACTGTTTGAAACATTGAACCGTTTTCCTGAGATAATGATCTAAAGCAATTTTATTTCAAGATTAATCCCTTTTCCATTCAAATAGTTTATATTTTACATTCTAAAATAATTTTAGAATTTATATTTTAAATTAATTTTTTGTTTTGGTAATACTTTGTAATTATCTTTTTAATATAGATAAATATGTTTTACTGACAAAAACTATAAATTGGTATTAATTAAAACAGTATTTAAAGTATACAAATCAAAGTTACTGTCTGAACCATTTAAATGTTAAATAAGAACATAAATTTTACATTACAGAATCATTCTCTAGATACTTTGTACTAAAGAGCTAATCTCCTCTTCCAGTTCAATTTAAATTTACGTATTTTATTCTGAACCGTTTTCCTGAGATAACGATCTAATGTAATTTTATTTTAGCTTTAATCCTTTTCCTATTCAAAGAGTTCACGTTCGGTCCCTTTGTATTATAGATAAATTGAAGCCAAGCAGAAGAAACGGTTCGGAGAAGTGAACATGAATTTTTTATGAAGTTCTTACAATTGATACTAAGAAAAAAAAAATATTATTCCCATACATTTTTTTATCTTATTCTGAGAGAAGCAAGAATTCGTAATTGTATCGATTCTAAGAATAAAATGAATCTTGTGCTTAGTCATTTGCATGCATTTATATTCATTTTATGGGAGAAGTTTCGTTAAAGCAATAGATAATGTTGAAAGATCTATCTTTTAAATTAATACGATATCACATAAGATTATAAATAAGTAGTAAGTTTCTATAGTTTATTATATAATCCCTTGGATATATACTTTTAAATTAATCAAATGTTTCTTAACTATACATTTTAAATTTAAATGTTATCACATAATTTTAAGATAAATAGTCATTTTCTATAGTTAAATGTATAATCTTAAATAAGCATATTTTTTTAAAATTAAATTTCTATTAATTTATAACTCTGTTTCTAAAAATTAATATATATATATATATATATATATATAATGTAATTTCATACTCAAAATTTTGAAAATTAAGATTTTAAACTTTAGATATTTTAATTCTGCTGGCAGCTATAGACTTTTATTTTATGAAATTATAAAATTTTATATCTAAAAGATTTCAATAATACTGATATTTTTTTAATGAAATATAGCAATTATTTTAAATGGAATTTAGAAACATTTTTTTAAGCTTGAAATAAAAAATATCGACACTTACATTTAAATTACATTAATCAATATAAATCCTTTTAATTAACAAAAGTGATTGAAAAGTGACTTTTATTTAAAATATACTGATTATAATAAATAGAGACTGCATGTCATATATAACATTTAAATTAATTAATTTATAATCAAAAGAAAATATTGAATACAATAGTGCATCAGAAAGAAAAAAAAGGATAAATATTTTACTGAAATTTCAGATAAAATAACGATTAATTAAATTTTAATAAGTACTTAAAAATTTTCTGTCGTTCGAAACACAACATTATTTGCAAAAAGCAGTATTCAATAAAATATTTTTGACTCTTTAACCTCATTTAAAATTTGCTGGTTTGTTTAAATTTTACATGATCTTTTATCAGTTATAGATTATTATGACCAGCCTTATCCTGATATCTTGGTGTAACATGGGAGCGTAAGGAATAGCGTGTTGACCACATAAATGTATAAAACAGGAGCATAGGATTTATATTAATCAAAAGTATCTCATCATACTCTCGTCCTGAGAATAGATCGAGATTTAAATGAATTCCACAATAGACGGATTGAATAGAATCGAAGCATTGGAAGAAGCAATTCGCAAACGGATAAGTTGGTGGACTATTCAAGTGTTTCAAATATTTTCTTTTAATTAAGTAGATATTATTATTGAAACGGATGTTAAATGCTACGGTTTCGGTATTTTATTAAAAACTGCGAGCACTATAGGCTACCACGTCTGCCAGATTATAATCGTTACAATATCATAACTCAATTTGCACCAGATGACTGCAGAGAAAATTAGAAAGTATTCACAGTGCAAAATTTGTTAGATATGTGTCGCCATTGCCATCGAATCACCAAGGTTCCTTTACTAACAGTATAGTGTTTTCTTCTGATTGTAGTAGCGTATTTCACTTGCATCAAATATATGGCAAAAAAAAGGTTAATGTCTTAGTACGCCGGAGAAATATCCTAGACAAATGTACGGTAATTTAAAATCTGACCGATGACAGCTCAATTATGCTGAGGGGCACGATTTGGTCTATCGACGATCAATCCTATTGAAAGACGTTATCATATACAGCATCATAAAAGCTGTTCACCAATTGAATATTAAAGATGTCTTGTGTCATCAGTTCCTGTTGTCTATATTCAGAAATGACATGGAATGTCCTAGGAGGGAAAAAAATACTGTACAAAAGAAAAAATATAAGTTAACCCTACTTGAAATATCAAAAAATGATTCTACATATATATGTAATATATATAATACCTACATTTCGTATTTTTATTGCATCTACCAGGGTTGTTCAATAAAGAATGAACGCATTTTTTTTTTTTTTTTACATTAACATATCCTACCTCATTGTCTAAATTTTAATGGCGCTTTTGAAAGTAGTTTATATCCATTGCAATGCACGTGTCCCGCCACGTTTTACGCTGCAAAGGCACGCGTAAGGAAACCACTCTTTTATAATAGGTCCCTTAATATCGCCCCTACAGACTTCACCAATACCTCTACTGAAAAATACTTTCCACGAAGGTGTTTACTCACATTAGGGAATTCATCGAATCTTCCTGTAACATCACAATCAATTTTGAACAAACTTTACACGAAAGTCCTGTTGTTTGCGTATGAGGAGTTTTGGAATTCACCGCGTAAAAACATGTCTCGTGTTCACTTTTCAGTTATTAACATGTGTGTGGCATGACAGTTGCAATATTTTTAACAGTTCTGATATCTAGCTAACTTCTCTGACAATAATAGCGACTGTATTATTCTCGACTTCTGTAAGCGCAGTTATAAGAACTCCGTGCACATTTTTTTAATGATTATTGTCTTTCTCGTCCTTAAACACCACAAACCATCTTCTAACTCTACTAAAGAAAGAACAGACTCTCCATAAGTCACCTACAGCATAAGCATAGATTGAAGATTTTTTCAGGCAAAAGCAAAATTTCCAGGAGACAAGAGCATATTGTTCATTGCGTGTTGCCCCCATTGTTCCCATAGAACTAGAAATAAATGAAAACTAGCCGGATGTAGCAATCCCACAACTTTCTTCTATCTCATACCATGTTAATACTTCCTGAAAAATGCAGCATAGTAGCGCCACCGGTTAGGTGATTTACACCAAATTTTAATCAGCAACAACTTATGTCAACTTCTAACTGAACCTGAAGTTTGATGGAAATCCGTGTATTAGTTTCTGAGATAGAGCTATTGCAGAAATCGTAAATTATTCTACATAGAAGCGCCACCTGTAGGGCGATTTACTCCAAAAACTAATCAGGACCAATTTATACGAGGGACTAACTGAATGTAAAGTTTGATGAAAATTCATGCATTAGTCTTTGAGAAACACTTATTCCGGAAATCGTAATAAATGCAGCCTAGCAGCGCCACCTGTTGAGTGATTTACACAAAAAACTAAACAGCAGTAATTTATAACAGGGACTAACTGAATCTCAAGTTTGGTGAAATTTCGTGCATTAGTTCTTGCGATAATCATGAATAATGCTGCTTAGCAGTGCCGCCTTTCGGGCGATTTACACTAAAAAGTAATCCGCAGCAATTTATATCAAGGACTAACGGAATCTGGAGTTTTATAAAAATAAGTGCATTAGTTCTTGAGATATAGCTATTGCGTAAAATCGTGAAAATTGCAGCTTAGCAGCACCACCTGTTGGGCGATTTACCCCAAAAACTAATCAGCACCAGTTTATATCAGGGACTAACTGAATTATTAGTATTATATTATGAATTATTACTAGTTTTATTAAATTCCGTGCAGTAGTCCTTGAGATGGAGCGCCCAAAAATTTGTGTCACACGCAGACAGACAGAAAGACTCACAGACTCACTTACAGATATTTGTTAAAAACATCTTTTTCGTGTTCTCTGACCCCTAAAACGTGTAAATACGTCGAAAACCGGAATTCGAACATTTTCATGAATCCAATACTTTCTTCTTGTAAAGATAGAAGAAAGTAAAAATCATTACCACTTATTTATTACACATTAATCTAATGTTAGAACACAAAAATGAGTTCGTGTACAATACAATAGAATAATAAAAAATATGATAATGCTTTACTGAACAGCCCTCGTTAAATTACAATAGATAACGGTTTTAAAATAGCTATATGCTCAAATTATTGTAAAATAAATTAGAAATGTTTTGTAAAATAAAATAGAAATGCTTGTAAAACAAAATAGAAAATTTTGTAAAATAAAATAAATTTTTTTGTTAAATAAAATAAATTCATATTATACATTTATTAAACGGTACTTCTTTTGAAAGCACACAGCAGTCATTACTTTATCTCACCACTAGTTTTTCACGCAAAGTCTAACATTGTGTAATTCCCAAGTAAGTAGTTAAGATAACTTAAGAAAAACACAAGAAATATTTTCATAACTGAAACAACTCCCATTCAAAAAATAAGCTCTTTACAAAATTCATGATTTACCTAACAAAATAAATCAAGCTATGAAAACTACTCATTAAGGGGAATGTAATCCAACCTGAAAACGTTTATCAAACCATATTATTTCCCTCATAAAAGGGAAGATATATGGCAAAGACGTAATTGTAAAGGGATTTTGACTCTTCTTTTTTTGAAAGAAGAAAATCTTCTTTTTAGAAAAGTATATATTTTTATTTTTCTGGGTACGTAAAATTATTCATCATATCTTTAATCCTTAAGTGTCAAAACTAAACAATAATGTTTCTCAATATTTAAATTAATATTTGTATTATCATCACAGCTTTGCGAAATGTAGTAAATGTAAAAATATACAACTTTTTTACATTTACTTATGGAAAATCCTAAGTAATTTTTATTTAGGAATTTTATAATTACTGAAAAGTAAATTCTTTTTCTATAAATATCACATTCCCAAAATTGATTAACGAGGAAATGCTTAAATGTCCTCTGCACTTATAAGCTTGATTAGCGCATACTATAAAACAGTAAAATATAAAATATCCATACATTTTCATGCATATCATATAAAAAAGGGAATAGGGTCAGAAAAATATAAAAAATCTTAAAAATAAATTAGATATTCCCCAGTTCTTACTGTTGACTCTTTAAAATGTTCTAGTAAAGCTTAAAATATTTTCCATAAATTCCTCGAGCCAAAATCGATCGGGAAAATATTTTTGAAATGATTTTGAAATAGTTTTCGAAAAATATCCTTGAATATTTATCAAAAGTTTGGTAAAATATAAAATTACATGTGCTTATGCTCAAACAAGTAACCTACTAAAGTGAAATTATTCACACAAAATACACTATTTATGATTAATTGGTAAAATATCTATAAAGCAAGAATTTTCAATGCTGATTAGTTTCAAGAATATTTTTTTTTTTTCATAAAGTTTCATGCTGTTAAAGAATTACACGTTTACTTATTACAGTGAAACCACTTTACCTCCAAATATAAGTGTTTGGGCCTTTCAGAATATGTAACCATGTTTGTATAGCATAAAGGCCCTTACTGGGTACTTTTATTAAGGTCTTTAAAAAGCCAAACCCGCCGGACATAGCGACAGGAACGTGATTGAAAGAGACATATAATTTAAAAAGCTTTCTAAAATTTCATATGAATTTCGAGTTTACTGCAGACTCAAATCTTTACTTCAGGAACGAGTGGATAAGAGAAATACTTTAGGAGGTTATGTAAAAACCGTTAGAATGTGGAATACACTTGCTTGCAGATCAATGTAGAGTAGAATATTGTTGCAGGAAAACTTCATTCACGGCAGCTAACCTAGATGTTTTCTTCCGGTACAGAAAAACTTATATTTCTCATAAATACTTTGCTCTTACTTCGTGAGAGTAGGTAGTGTTAAGATAAATTTCTATTGGACGTTGTTAAGTTATTATTCCCCGATATTCTTTCAGCACATAGCTGAACTGGACTAAAGATCATCTGAGAGTGAACAAAGATTTCTAGTTTAAAACACTGTCTACAGGTCACTTTTTTCTGAGAGATTATTCCCGAAGATCTTTTATATAGCTTATTGCAGAGAGCTTACGATCTGATAAATGCACCAAAAAGAAACCTCAGAAAAAGAGGTTTTTATGTGTAAATTATCACGGAATTGTCACTCTTATGTAATTTTCCTTCATCTACACGAGAATAAGGCCAAATACTACACACCATTCCTTCTATGTGTCATTGTTACCAGTTTGGCTTTTTTTTCACTTCAGAAATTCCGAAGAAGAATTTTTATTTCATATAATTACGAAGTGCCTGACATTACATAAATCAGAAATTACTGTTAAGAATTTATGCAAGAAAAATTAGGCCAAATTGATAACCCAATTTACTGATGTTTTTTCATAGAAATGAGCGGCAGAAAAGTAATTAACTGTTTCTTAGATGCCTGAAGAAATATGCAACGTTGTCTGTAAAACAGCTTCGACGATCAGCATAAGTAGATTCGGCAAAATATGTTCGTGACTTTTTGGAGATTTCAGGTGACAGTATATCTTACAATTTCTCTACACTGTTAAAAATTTTGTGGTGCGTTGAATAAATTTTTGGTGCTGCAGTAGCTAAAGCCATAAGATGGTGAAAATTTGTTCCAAAATTTAGAGCTATTATAATAAAACACTCATACTACAATATATATTAAAACACACATACATACATAAATAACGCCTGCATTCAACAGCTAAACCTTTAATCTAGAGCTATTGTTCAACCAAAACTCCAAATGATGGAGCTAGATTTTACCATTTTATGGTGGCGGCTACTGCACCACCTAAAGTTGGATCAACATACCACAAAATGTTTAACAGTGTACGAGTGCTTAGACATGTGCTATTCTAAAACGTCATAAAAATGCCGCAAAAATATATATCGATTTTGTTATTTTATAAGTTATTACAATTAACATAGTATATTATTTTTAACTGTTTTTTTATTTAACGGTCGTATATAATATCTGGATCTAATAGTCATTTCTATCGTTTATCATTAATGCCTAATTGGGCTACGTGACAGTCCATATCTAAATGCATTTCTTCTATGTATTTTTTTCTTTTTCTTATTTTTCTTTTCTAAACACAGATATCTGTTTAGAAGATAGTAAGTTTAATTCTTATGTAATACTTTTATAAGTGTGTGACAGTGTAACTGTGTTACTTGCAATATATAAATATGTCACTTGCATATCTGTTTAACTTAAATTATATAGGATTTAGATAGCGTCGTTGTGGGGATCTATATTCATTGCAATACATATTTATTTGTCTTATGCACTAGAAAACAAAATTGTGTAACATTTCTATTTAACTTATTAATCTCTTTTCCGAAAAACACAGTTTAAAATTTAGATAGTTAAAACAATTTATTATAATTACAACTAACTATTCGTTCAATACTGTTTCTGCGAATCAATATTGTATGTGGATGACAAAAGTCTTAAGTAGTAGAATATCCTTTTTAAATGCAGTTCGGTTTTACCAACTGTTTGAAAATTTCGTAATTTCATGTTTATGGCTTTCGTTAGAAAGACAAAAAACATATCAAAAATATTTCTTAGCCAGTAATTTATAAGGAAATACATATTTATATTTTTAAATAAACAATTAAATAACTAAAAACTTTATGTAGATGAAAAAATGATAAATATAAATTTATATCATTCTCTTTCCCAAATAATATATTAATAACAATAAAATAAAAAATTCAGTATTTCACAATGAAATGAAACAATTAAATTCTTCAGATTTCCAACCATATAAAATGATATTGTTTAAACATTTAAGTAGTAAAACCACATTAAATATGTCATGGGTAGTATAAATACAATTTTACAGAAATAGCAATACTTTTAAAAGATCATAAAACAATACTACACTATTGATCTCAAACTATTTCAGCTAGAGAATAGGAGTTATACCATGTAAAGAGACGTGCATAAATTTCTAAGCATGCTTTCACTACTTTATTGAAATTCCCTACACGTAGAGAGGACTAACATTAATTATATCCGGAGGGATAGAGAGAACTTCTATATTGATCCCTTAACGTATTCAAGATATTTACTTAAATGCCTACATGATTATTTAAATTCTCATGATGTGAGATCAAAATTATTCTGTGCCAAATGACTTAAGTTTTATTCAGAAACTAATTATAGATTAGAGTTATATTTTTAAAATTTTTATGAAAAATGGTATAATGCAAACTAATGGAAAAAATCGTATATTCATGAGAAATTGTGCATCACAGTTTTGATACAACATGAGTAGTCCTCAAGCGGGTAATAGTTGAAATAAATAGCTTTAGGCAAGAAGAAGAAGCTGTCTTAACGGTTTTCTGAATACTGGCAACTAAATCATATATTCGTGAAGCTATGTATCACAGTTTTCATATAAATTGAGTAGTCCTCAAGCGGATAATAGTTGAAATAATTAGCTTTAGGCAAAAAGAACAAGCTGTCTTAACGGTTTTCTGAATTGGAAAATGCTATAATTCAAATTAACGGAAAAATCGCATATTCATGTGAAACTGTGTATCATAGTTTTCATACAACTTGAGTAGTCCTCAAGCGGGTACTAGTTGAAATAATTAGCTTTAGTCAAGAAGAAGAGGCTGTCTTAACGGTTTTCTGAATACTGGCAAACAAATCGTATATTCATATGAAAGTGTATATCACAGTTTTGATACAACTTGGGTAGTCCTCAAACGGGTAATAGTTGAAATAATTAGCTTTAAGAAAGAAGAAGAAGCTGTCTTAATGGTTCTCTGAAATGAAAAATTGTATAATTCAAACTAACGGGAAAAATCATATATCCATGTAAAACTATGTATCATAGTTTTGATACAACTTGAGAAGTCTTCAATCGGTAATAGTTGAAAAAATTAGCTTTAGGGAAGAAGACGAAGCTGTCTTAAAGGTTTTCTAATATGAAAAAGGGTATAATTCAAGCTAACAGAAAAATCTTTTATTCATGTGAAATTGTGTATCACAGTTTTGATACAACTTGAGTAGTCCTCAAGCGGTAATAGTTGAAATAATTAGCTTTAAGAAAGCCTAAAAAGCTGTCTTAACGATTTTCTGAATACTAACAACTACATCCTATATCCATGTGAAACTGTGTATCATAGTTTTGATACAACTTAAGTAGTCCTTAAGCGGGCAATACTTGAAACAAAAGGAAGGAGGGAGAAGCTGCCTTAACGGTTTTCTGAATACTGGCATTTTGCAGTTAATTTTTTTTTAATTTTATGTATTTTTTTAAATACAACTTGAGTAGTCCTCTTGCGAGTAATAGTTGGAATAATTAGCTTTAGGCAATAACAGGAAGCTGTCTTAACGGTTTTCTGAACACTGTCATTTTGCTGTTAACGTTTTCTAAATTTTATGTATTTATTTATTTTATTTTTGTTTTAATGTTCGCATATTTTAATAATTCATAAAACTGAACGCGATAAAAATAATGAAAGTATCTTTATTATTCTGTGGCGATTTAATAATGATGTTTTTCAAGTTTAGATTACACTGGTGTCCAAAATTAAGGACCAATCACAAAATGCTAATTTTCAAGTACGCGAATACTCAAAAGGAAATAATTTAATTCGAATAATTACTATCTCTACAGCACAGCCAGTCCATATAACATCTCATTCATGCCACACATGGTCACAAGTGTCACAGTTACTACGGTGAATTTAAAAAAAAAAGGAAATTCCATACATCTCATTATGGGTCTCAAATTATCACTATATGTGACTCCACTGAAACGTCACTATGACTGTTGCTTTGTGACGAGTCACCATGTGACTTTACAATATAGTTACATTGTGACTATCATGTGACTGGCGTCTGCATACTCAATTTCAAAGTAATCTTGAACGCTGTATTGTGATAAGTTACCAAAAGAAGTCCGATTAAAGTCACATGATGACTTTCAGGTGACAGACAGATTACTGTGAAGTCACCATTGTGCTCTTTTGTCAAATGTCACCATGTGACTATAATGTGATATTATTTGGTGACTTATCATAATGCAACTTCATGATGACTTTGAAATTAGAGTCTAAAAGTGACAGTCACATGAGAGGTACAATGTAACAACACTGTAAAGTCACCAGGTGACTCGTCACAAAAGCAGCAGTCACATTGACATCTCAGTGGAGTCACATATAGTGATCATTTGAGACTCATAATGAGACGTGTAGAATTTTCTATTTTGTGTTTCACCGTAGTCACTGTGACACTCTTGACCATGTGTGACATGAATGAGATGCTATATGGACCAACTGTGCTGTAGGGATAGTAATTATTTGAATTATATTATTTCCTTTTGAGTATTCGCTTACTTAAAAATTAGCATTTTGTGACTGGGGCTTAATTTTGGACACCAGTGTAGTTGGTAGTATTTAAAGTAGAATTGCTTACCGATTTCCTGTGTCTTGAGATAAAACCAGTCAACCTATTAGTGATAAAACGATGCTTGAAGACCTGGTAATGAATGACTGAGGAAAGTACATGGAACACAACATAGAGAAAAGTTATTCTAAATCTGACAAAGAGGAAAAGTGCTTTTATACACTGTCATGTAAATAATTATCCATTTTTATTTAAAAAATCAATTTATAAATATAGGTTCATTAGTGTTAAAAATATTTAGTTAATATGCTTTTCATAATTTGCAAAATGGAATAATTTTTTACTTTTATGAAAAAAAGCGTAAACTTTTTTTTTCATTTCCTGTAATTGTTTTGTTTCCATTTCCTGTAATTAATTTATGGATTCTGTTTTATCGCACTGGTGCAGAAGAATATGATAAATTACTTTTTATAGGAAAATACGAATTGATAAAAATATTGAATGCATATATATATAATTTTTTATTAATTATAATTGTATAATAATGTTTATATAACAGGTTGAATGGGCTGTAGTTCAAAAAAGTTTCATTAAATTATATTAAAAAACATTCGTTCATGAAGCAACTAATAATATAATATGTCATGAAATCTTATACACACACATTACACAAAATATGCACGCTTATATGTGTGTGTGCGTGTGTGCGTACGTAGAAATTTAACATATTGTAAATATGATTAAAAGATTACAGTTATCGAAATAAATTAAACTATTAATTAATTTCTGAGTTATAAGTTGAAATTACAATACATTCTATCCACCAAGATGATAGTACTTTTCTCCGTTGAGCACAGAATTTTTTTTTACTGGCACGTTTAATATTTCCAGGTTTATTATATTCTGATTTCTTAAATAAAGTTTATTTCGAAACTTATAATACACAACTGACCTTTTCAATTGTCAATCTAACTTGTTTATGATTAACATATGTTTTTTGCATTTTTTTAAATGCACGAAATATGCATAATATTTATACTATTATACAAATGTTGTTAGAGTAAAATTTTGCATATACCTGTATTTTATAAGATTATAGATTAAAATTTACGAAGCATGTTACTGAGCCAAATCTTGACATATTATATAGAGATTTATACTTCGAATACATTTTTTAATCATAATTTAAAGACGTTAATCTGCTAGCTTCGCGTAAATATATTAAATGAAGTTTGTACGCCATGAGCATTATGTATAAGGTTTGTGAACACGGAAAAAACAAAAATCTCTTCTCGATTAGTTCAATAATGTAAAACTTAATCCACATTGGAAAACTAAATCTTTTTTTAGAAAAAATATAATAATAATTATTCATATGCTCATGCTGTTTTAAATAGTCACATAACAGCATATACTCTACAAACATATGTAAGTGAAAAAAAAATATATTGGGCTTTTTCACACCCTATGTATATAAACTTATTTTTAAAAATTAGATATGTTAATACTCATTATTTTAAACAGACAAAACGATTATTAATATACTCATATAACAATGTATTATTAACACGTTGACGGACACTTGCGTCTATAGCCGTCAAAGCGAAGTTCACTATGTGGCATAATGATTGATTGACGCCAGGATTTACATGAAAAAATATATGAAAATAAGTAAAAGCTGAACTTCACGTACATTAAATAATGTAAAATTTAGTTTTAAAATACTGGTGTCAATTTAGGAATTAAAATTAAGTCAACTTCACTTTGACGGCTATAGACGGAAGTGTCCGTCAACGTGTTAATAATATAATGATAAAAAAGGAATAAATATAAATTCTCTTTTTTCTTTTCTCTCTATGCTAATAGGAGGTATTTAAACAATGCAATATTTATAATAATTCAATTTATATACAGCCCAGTTATCATTATATATCACATTAAATCATGTTTTTTTTAATTATTTAAAGTATAATTGGTTTTAAAAATACTTACAAGAAATCATTAATTTAATTTAAGCAAATATATATGCAAAATATATAACGTTTATTTTAAGATTTAGTTATCAGATTATATCACGAATTTTTTAATATAAATTGATAAATATTTTTACACTTAGCTTAGAAAATCTTAATGGAGCGTGGACGATTCTTATGCAAACAGCAGAAGGAATAAAGTGATATAAAGGAGAAAATAAAATAAAAATATACTGATTTCAGATTTTCTTTTCTTTGTCTTCACGAAAACCAAATTTTAAAATAAGTTTTTTCAGAATTTCCAAAACAATATAATTTAATGTTCGTTTAAAAAATGTGTAATTTTGTCTTCTTATCAGTTTGTATTTTAATATAACTGTGTTTATGTTAGAAGAAGAAAATATTTTGTGTTATTTTATTTTGTTCTCTTTAAAAATGTTAATCTTGTACGATGTTGTTAAAACCGAATTTTTGATATGTTAGTATGTAATGATATCTGTAAATATCCGAAAAAACGCTTTTTCAATCTCAAGTTGTAAGCTACACAGTTTATTTTGCATACCATAAGCCAAAGGAATATAATTGGATATGGATAATTTCAATTAAAATAATTGTGTAGAAATTTCACAAGAAGTTCTCATAACTATGCTGTTGTTAATTTTGTTTTAGACTTAGATTTGATACTTGATTTTTTTTTAAAGCAAATCTCAATTAATCTTACTGAACACAAATAAAGGACCTTTAAGGGATTTAAATCCTCTAATTGTATTAATATGTTAATCATGTTGGAGATTGAAACGGACAAAACAATATATAGAAAACGGTGCACAAAAATATATTTGAAAAATAAAATACAATTGATTTTGACTAACAAAAAGTTAATAATACACGAAAACCACACACATTTACGTTTATTTTTTGGAAAAGCTATTATATCTGAGACAAGTGATGAAAAAAGTATGCATTTCATAAAATGGATCCTAGTATTTAAGATTTATTAAACATATATCTAAGAATGATAGATGTGCCTATTAAAGCGTAAAATTAACTAAGTAATTTAAGTATTAAATATAGATATAGTATTTCCAATAAAGGGTAATTTAAATGGGGGTAGTTTTAAAATCAAGATACAAATGTTGCAAATCTTGACAAATCTTGATCGTAAATGAAATACTTCATTAAGTGGGTCCGGGACACATTTTCAAAAAAAAAATATTTATTGAATTAAAATTTTGAATTTTTTTGTGATGGTTAACCATATCATTTGTAAACAAAATCAAATAATAAAACTTATCACAGTTTTTTTAAAAAAATTTAAATTTAAAATTTATGAAAAAAGTGGTATAACTTAAAATCGTTGTAACTCGAAATATTATTTCTAGAATTTAAATTATTTTTCATTTAAATAAACAGAAATATATATTTTTTTAATTTAGAGCCAATTAATATTTAAAAATATTTAACGAAAAATTACAAAAAAAAAAAAGCGGTGCAACTTTAAAAAAAAAAAAAAAATCATATCTTCAAAACTAAATATTTTTTTCAAATATGCTGGCTCAAAAGTAAAGTAAAATAATTGAAAAGATATGTTCCGAGTTTCAACCCTGTATCTTTAACGATTCTCGAGTTATAAGAATTTAAATATGAGAAATGGTGAAAAAAACCTATCATGAAGAAGAACGCAATTTCACAATTACTCGTTTCCTTGACAACCATAGCTTGAAAGGTAGATTTTGAAAACAAACCAAAACGAAAAAATTAATATTTCCTGTTCTAATTAAGATAGAAATATGATTTAAACATCATTTTAAGCAGAAAACGGCAGAGAAATGTTTAATCCAATAATTAAAAAAAAAAACTTGAAAATTTGAAGATTTTTGTGTCCCGGACCCCCTTAAAGCAGTTATTTCAATCTTATTTCAAATATAAATATATTAAATTGCATTTTATTAATCTTAAAACGAAATATTAATGTATATATGTATATATAGAAATAAATAAGTACATTCATCTTTCCATTACAAGTTTTCATATGCTAGCTATAATTAATTAATTGATATATTATTTGTCAGAAATAACTTATGTGTTATGAATGTTTATATAGTTATCCATTTTAAACGAGGCAGGAGATCAAAATTCTATTTTTTTTATTTATAGAGATTTTGTTATGAAATTTTTTTCAAAAATATATTTTAATATAATAGGAATATTACATGTTAAAAAATCTGAAAATTTTTAAATATTTTTTTTAATTTAAATTCTAAAATTTTAAACATATTTAATTTTTGATACAACTCTGGAAATACTTACTTGATTTACAAAATTTTTACACTTTTGTGTACAAAAAATGTGTCATTTTAATTTGTCTTCACGATTTCTTAAAATTTTGATTAGGAATTATATAAAAAAAAATTATAAATAAAAAAAAGAAAGTTTTGCATAAATTAGCATATTTTCACAATTATCACTCAAAATTAAAAATCCTGATGGCAATTCCTTGGAAATATAGCATAAAATCTCTGATAAAAATTTCATACATATATCTTGCAAGGAACTTTAGATATATTCTTTTAAAGTTGACAAATCGTAAAAAAATTCATTCTCAGATAAATGGAGCTAAAGTTCTCATCAGGCGGGCAGCTGATGCATCGCTTTTCAAGGCAAACGGTGTTATATCTCTGCATCTAATGAAAATAAAAGCATGCGGTTCGCGGTATTTAACACTAAAAACTCAGTATTTTTTAAACCAATAAACAAAAATGCATTTTTTTTTTAGAATTTTTAGCCCGGAACCCTTAAGGATCGAATATGAAGTAATACACATTATTTGCAAGTATTTGTATCATTCATATGCAAAAAAAGTTTAAATTCATCGCAAATTTGTATTAAAATAACAATTTTAAAACAAATAAAAAACAAATTTTTAATCTTTTGTTGGTTACAGTGTTAAAATAGAAATTTTCTATGAAAAAGTATTATCATTTAAGGAATAATTTAATAAAGTCAAATTAATGGAGTTAAAAAAGCACAAATCTAGCAGTAAATATAAGGATTAAAATTTAAAAAGATAATTTTTTAACCGATTTTTTGAAGATTTTGAATGTAAATATTAGACGGATGTGCCAATCACATTCTCCTATATCGTACATGTTAATACTTTCAAATGAGCTATCACCGTGCCAAAATTAAATGGCAATAGTTGTCATTATTGATGCCATAATCGGCCCCATCATGAAGATTCTAAAGACATGAATTTCCGTGTATTAGTTCTTAATATAACTATCTCTCAAATCGTGTAAATCCTGAAAAAAATGCAGCATACCAGAGCCAGCTGTTGAGTGATTCACACCAAAACTTAATTAAAAACAACTTATGTCTAAGTCTAATTGAATCTGAAGTTTGATGAAAATTTGTCCATTAATTTTATAGATACAGCTATAGGGAGAAAGAATTCTGCATAACAGCCCCTCCTCTAGGGCTCTTTACACCAAAACAGAATTATTACCAATTTACATTAGGGACTAACTGATTATGAAGTAAAGTGAAAATTCGTACATTACTTCTTGAGATACAACTATTGAGAAAGTCGTGAAAGATGCAGTATAGCAGCATTACATGTTGGGCGATTTACACCAAAGAGTAATCAGCGCCAAATTGTATCAGGGACTAACTTAATGGACTAACTTCAGGGACTGTCTGAAGTTTGATGAAAATCTGTGGATTAGTTCTTGATATACACCTATTGCGGAAAGCATTAATAATGCAGCATAGAAGTGCCAACTGATGCGCGATTTGCAATTTTTATCAGGCACTAAATAAATGTTAGTATTGATGAAAATTCGTGAAATAGTTCTTGAAATAGAACTATTGTTGTGAAAAATGGGGTATAGCAGCGCCAGATGTTGGGCGATTTGCGTTAAAAAGATATCATCTCCAATTTATATTAGGCACTATCTGAATATGAAGTTTGATGAAAATTCGTTTGTTAGTTCTTGAGATAGGGCTATAGAAGGAATTGGGAAACTGCAACATAAGATCAGCACCTGTGGGTAATTTAAACGAAAAAATATTCATCACCAAATTATATCAGGGACTAAGGTAATCTCAAGCTTGATGTAAATCTCTGCAACGTGTTTTTGAGATATTGCTATTATGAATATCATGAATAATGCAGCATAGTAGTGTCACCTGTTTGACGATTTGCACCAAGAAGTAGTCAGCATCAGTTTATTTCAGGGATTAACTGAATCTAAAGTTCAATTAAATTCTTGTATTAGTTTATGAGATAGAGGGCCCACAAAATTTGTGTCACATACAGACAAAGAGAGAGAATCATAGACATGCATTTTCTAAAAATAGTCAAATAGTGTTCAGGACCTTCTAAAACGTATAAATTCGTCGAAAACCGGAAGTCGAAAGTTTTCACGAATATTGTAATAAGAGAATAAAGTAATAAAAAAGTAGATTACTTGTTTAATTGTTATTTTATAATTATAATGATGATCATAGTGTATTTTCCACAAGACAAATTTAACTATTTAAACATTTAAGAATTTCGTTAATTAGAAAATTTTACGTGCTATTTTACTTTCATTTTTATTGCAATTTATCATATTATTTATCATTATATTTTATAAAATTCTTTTAAACGTTTACTAAATACCTCAGCCATTTATGGTTTATGCCTTTCCAAGTCTTCAATTAACCACTTATTTTAATCCATTTGAGAGCAAATTCTCTGACAAACTATACAATGAAGAGGACACTTTATCATAAGTTAAAAGATTAATGTTCCGATACATTTTAAATGCAGAACCTTAGTAAATGTTAACATAAATCTTAGTGAAATAAATTTTATATGCGTGCAATTGGATTAATTTATCGCGTCAAAGCTCATTTTTGATGAATCATGCAACATCGAAATACTTGCGTGATATCCTTGCGATAAATGCTTTAAATAGAAACTGTGTTTGTTCATTTGCCATCATTTATGGCTAGGATTATATTTGTACTTTGTTATAATTCTTATTCATTTTTGGAGTAATAAAAGGACAATAAAGTACACCATTGTATTTCATATTTTATAACTTTTGTAGAACTGCTTGATATAGTGCTTAATTTTATCAAGTTGTTTCGTTTTATTGAGAAAATACAAACTTTTCGTAATGTATTTCTTTTTACATTTTATTTATAGTTTCTTGACTACGCAACTAAACTGCATGCTATAGCAATAAAACTTTTAATGCTACATTAATTGTTAAATGAATTATTATCATTAACAATGGATTTAATGATAATTAATTTAAAGCTACATAGCTACTTTTAATGGTAAATAAAATATATACCAGAATGTATTAATATTTACTTTCGAAAAAGATGAGATATTATTAATCTAAATTTATTAACTCACAGTATTAATCTTAGTAAAAGTGACATTATTTTGTTTCGATACATTTTGGAAAGCTGTAACATATTTGATAAGAACTGCAGTAAAGAGCTAGAGATTTGAACATTTTTAAACCTACTTACATCATTGTTAAATTAAAAACTGAGAAAGAAAAAGATCTTACTACAAGAGCAAACAAAATTAATTATTTTTTCTGGAATATGTCATTTGACAATTTGTTTTTTCGTTATTTAACCCTCTAATGCTCATTGTAGAATTTCTGCTACCACAAGTTCAGCTTTAATGTTTAGTCATTACATCAATAATTGCACCTTTATACAATATTTGTTATCAATTTTGAATGCAGATGAAGCACTAAATAAGCAAAAAATAAGTTTTGAAACACCGTGTCTTACAAAAATTTCAAAATAGAAATTACAGTGGTAAGTTTTTGCTCGAATTTTTAAAAGTTTTATTGAAATAAAAATTGAAATACATATGATATACAAGTTTAACCCTTTATGTACTGAATAATGGATTCATGAAAATTTTATTTTCTAAAGCATTTTTCGTAAATTTTTAAAACTGCATTAAAAGAAAATTTTTAATAAATTTTAGAAGGATTTTTAGAAGGATTGTAGGATTTAGAAGGAGTAATTAAATTTGAATTTATAGGGATTTTGTGGAATATTTACCCCTCAATTTTTTTTATTTTAAATATTTTCTTGGTATTTTGTAGGATTGGGAAATGCACAAAAATAATGTTACTACAATAGAAATATAGAAATATTTCCGAATTAAAATCCCCTCCACACACACACATGCAACTTTACAAAAGCTTAAAAGATTCAAAGTCAAAAGAAATCATCCTTTTATAAAAATTCTGTATTGTTTTACCAATAATGCCTTTGGAACATGATAAAGTAATGCATATGTAACTCATTCTAAACTGTATTACTACAAATCGATATATTAAATGATATTTATAACAAGTTATTTTAATGGTAGTTATAAGTAGGTAAAGGGTTAAAAATTGTTACTTCTATTCTGTATACGAAACATTTCATTGTAAATTAGTTTTTGAATAGTAAAATGTGTAATTAAAATCAAGGTTGCAGACCCGTTACCACGGTCATTAGTGGTCATGAGACCATGGTAGCATTTTTGCTACCGTATTATTTTCAAAGAAAATTGTACTTCTTATTTTTAGATTTGTATTTAAGATGCTTATTTTAGTTTCCATTCACATACTCATGTTATTAAACAAATCCTAAATAAATAAGTTGAAATTTATAATTTTCATATACAATAAAATGAAATTATTTTTGCGTTTATATTCTTGAGCAAAATATTGAAATTCCTTTTTAACATATAAGTAGAGAAAAATACGGAGTAAATCCGCATTAATATTTTGAACTTTATATTTCTAAGTATAAATATAAACATAAATTATAAGTATAAAAATCTTTTTGTTGAGCCGTATCTCTCAAGAATAGTATATTTAGTACGTTCCTTCTGTGTGGTATATACTATACAACAGAGATCAACTGCACTGCAATTTACCATATTTTTAAATTGCTCTGTTTATTGCATGTTTTGAATTTTTGGCCAAAAAAATAGGAACTTTTACAGGAAATGAGTGTTATATATATATATATATATATATATTTTTTTTTTTTTTTTTTAAATAAATAATAATTTATTTAGAATCCGGATTTTTTTTTTGCTTCCGCTATATTTTAATACGCTTTTAAGTAAAATTTGACGATTTTAGCTTCTTAACTCTGTATATTTTTAAAAGATTGACAGAGTTAAAATAATTTATTTTTATTTGTATTAGAGAAACAAACCGTTTGTGCTACATATTATTTTAATTCTACATATATAATTGCACACAAAATCAAAAAGTAAAATGAGATTAATTATTATTATTATTATGTAAAACTGAATAAATGATGTAAAAATAAAAATTATATGAAAAAAATGGATATTTGTATATATATATATATATATATATATATATATATATATATATATATATAAGATCTAAGCAAAATAGTGCGGAATTTCCTTATCTTTTAATGATTCAAAAATTCCATAAAAACCCAATTACTTTTAGAACCGTAACTTATGGGTTTGGTTCTTATCTGGAATGTGTAAACAAAATAAATCTTGAATATATTACAAAAGGTTTTTGATCAGGCCATAGATGAATATTCCTCGATAGTAATAAAAAATAGTTATGAACTTATAAAAACTTTAAAAAAGCTGAAAAACATTACGGATTGCATACACATGATTTTGAGGATTTGTATAATAGCATAAATTTAGATGATTTGAAGTACAGAGTTGTGGATTTTTTCAAGAAATCTAAAGAGAAGGATATCAGTATTGAAATATTCACCGATTTATTTCAATTTGTTGTTTGTGAAAATTATCTGTTTGAAAGGAAACAAATATATAAACAAGTGAGAGGTTTTCAAATAGGGGGCAGTTGTAGCTCCATCCTTGCAGATATTTATCTGTTTACATATGAAGCCGGTATATAGATGATGTTTTGGTGGTTGAGCTGAATAACAATAAAGAAATTTATCAATTTAAATGTTATCCAGACACTTTAAATTTAAAAAGTGCTTCGGATAATCAAAGCACCGTGAACTACTTGGATCTTAAATTGGAAATTATAAACGGAATTTTAGTAAAAAGTATTTATGATAAAAGAAATTATTTTGATTTTTATACAATAAAAATATTGAACTTTAATAGTAACGTGCATGTTTCAATTTTTAGAAATATGTATTTAAATGGTTTAAACCGTATTGCAAAATTCTGTTCAAACGTTGATAACTTGGTTGGTGAAAATTTTAACTTTTACATAAATGCCAGTAAACAAAATTACCCAATACATTTCCTAAATGTTTTAACTCTCAATTTTGTCAAGAAAAAAAGCTAACCAAGTAAAACATTGGAATTGTTCGATGATGGTGATGTATCGATACGTGATTCCTATCGAAAATAGCTTAGCAGTGAGGATATTCACGGATTTCATTTGACGGCTTTGGGTAAGTTTGTGGTTTTCACTTTTTCAATTTCTATTTGTTTGGTCTTGCAAGTGACGGGGATTGTTATGCACGTAAAACATGTTTAACCCCACAGAGCAAGTCATAAGCCTTGCCACTTGTATTCATATTTAGTTTTTTCTTAGTTACTCTTGATTTTGTTAATTATTGTTTTAGTTACAGTTTGTTAGATATTTTTTATGTATTTTAAATTATATGAATTTGGATTTTTCAATATATATATATATGTATATATATATAGAGAGAGAGAGAGAGTGAGAGAGAGAGAAAAATCCTTCATATCATATCTTAATCTCACCATGGTAGCATATATGCTAGCATACATAAATCCTTTAAAATGAAATATAGTAGTATTTTTTTTTCACATTTTTGGTTTATTGGACCCACAACAGCATAAATAAGACAAAAAAGTAACTTTCCAATTTCCCCCAATTTTTTTCGCAATTTGTTATAGTGGGAATTAGAGGGCTAATGTTTAACCTCCTCTTAAGACCAGAATTAAGACCCCAAAGGGAAAGTAACAGTACAAACACACATTCGTGGCTTTCGTAGAAACAAAATGTTACCATAGATGACAGAAGGAGACATTTCAAAAATTGATAATTTAGGCGATTTGTAATTTATATTAATATGGATTTAAAGTTACTAACACCATTAAAATATCAATTTAATTTCCAATAATTAATGTTCATGCAATAACAAATTCAATGGTTTTTAACAAGTCAATAATCTACAATTCCTATTTTTGTGGGTGGGTGGGGTGAAGGGTTTAAGTTAAATATTTATGAAAATTTCTTAATTTCTTAGCCACACACTTGATTGCAGTTTAAGAACTCAGATGAAAATAGCATTTATTTTATGAGGAAGTAACCATCAGTGCTGCGATTTATTATTTTGGTTTCAAAGCAAACAAACATTCAGGTACATAGAAGGAATGTAAAAATGTAGGAAAAAAATCAAAGTCTTTAGTTGTTATGGGGAAAATAATATAAGTTTACATACATTTGTGTGCCTTAGTTCTGAAAAGAATAAGGAAAAAATACTTTAAAACTTAACGTGCTGAATTACGACATTATGAAAATTTTTAATTTCTAAAGCATTTTTCAAGTATTGGTTAAACTACATTAGTAGATTTTCATAATAATGTGATACATTTTAGTAGGATTTTAGAAGGATTGGAGGATTTAGAAGGATTCATTAAATTTTAATTTATATTGATTTTTTGCAATATTTATAACCCCACTCATCATCTTCTTCTTCTTCAGCATGGGTTAGGCTAAATCAGCCTGTTCCGACTCCATTGATCAATCCATCTGTAGGTCTACCTCGGTCACAGTAACCCTTGGGTCTGTAATTCAGAAGCTTTTAGGGCAATCGGTCATTACTCATAAGCTCTACGTGATTCTTCCATTTATTCTGATAATCTACTATTCTGTGGTTGATGTTGTATATTTTTAAGCATGAGCGTATGGAATCATTAGAAAACCTGTCCATTCTTGTGCACTCCTTTGCAGATCTTAAAAAAGTCATTTCTGAAGTCTGTATTCTGGATGGTTCTTTGGTATTAATAGTCCATGTCTCCGAACCATACAGAAGTGCTGGCGCTGCCATTACTTTATAAAAATTTAACTTAGTTTCTATACGTGTTTTATTTTTTAGAATTCCGGTCAATAATCCGCAAATATGTTGGAATTTATGCAATTTACTTTCCAGGACATTATTTTTGTTATACGTAGTAGCGCATTCAAAGTACTTGAAATCTGAGACTTGTTCTATTATCTTATTATCCAAGAAATTTTAGTTCTTATGGGCTCTTTTCCTCTGAAAGCCATCGTCTTGGTTTTCTTTATGGATATCTTCATGTTATAAGTTTCACATGGTTTATGTAGTTCATAAATTGATCTTTGAAGGTCATCCTCATTGTCCTGAAAAACCCATAACCCCAGTCAAATCTTTTATTTTAAATATCATATGTGTCTTAGTAGTTTGTAGAAGTAGGAAATGTACAAATATAATGTTTTTACAATAGAAATATAGAAATATTTTCGAATTGAAAAATCCCCTCCTCCCCCAACAACGCCAAGAAAGCTGAAAAGATGCAAAGGCAAAAGAAATCTTTTAAAAATATTTTTTGTTTTGTGTAACCAATAATGCTTTTGAAAAAAAGATAAAGTATGTCTATAACTCCTTCTAAACTGTATTACAACTAATCGATGTATTAAAGGATTTTTACAACAAATTATTTTAATGGTACTTATGTGTACCGTCAGTAGATAAAGGATTAAGCTTCATTTAATACGCGTAGCGTGGCGTTCCGGTGTCCCTATCTACGTCCCATTAGCCGGGACTCTCTAGTGGAAGCCAGGTTGAAAAGGGGAAAAAATGAGAAATTGAAACCGGACAAATTTAAAAGGGAAATTCGTCAAATTAAGACATTGAAACTGGCAAGGGTTTTACAGTTAGTTTTACAACTACAGTTAGGCCAATTTTAAATATCATATAAGATTTGTATTAATTTTTTATTCATCTTAAATCCTAACTTAAAAATTAACTTTATTCCATTTTTATACTAATCTGTTTTATTTTCTCCTTAAATTTCTTATTTTTTTTTTCTCTTAAGTAGTTCTAAACTACATTTAAACTTATCCCAATGGCTCACAGAACATAAGATATTTCAATTCCTAGACTGGGTATTCAGCTAATATCAGCTAGGAAGCCCCTCAATACTGCTTATCTGTTCAGCAACTGTTCGGCAAGGGTCGGAGCCGTGAAGCTAAAAAAGAAAACTGAAATAGCTTCGAGCTAAATGCTCGTCTCGCTGGCAGTCGGCGGATGGTGGGTGCGAAGACCGCTGCAGAATTCGCGGAGCATGGTGTTCCGCGCGTCCCTACCTACGTCGAATCAGCCCAGACTCTCAAGCGAAAGCCAGTTTCAAAAGGTGAAAAATTGAAACTTGACAAATTTAAAAGGGAAATTCTAGAAATTAATGACATCAAAAAGGGGTAACGGTTATTTTCGGTGCCCCTGAAGCTATCGAAAAACTGCAGCGGCTTCGACTTTAGTGTTCGTCGACTAAACAGAGATATACAGAGATGTGCTTCATTCAATTTAGTGGTAGTCTACATACTTTTGAAGCTCTCTGAATATTAAAAACTCGTAGAATTTATCATTTTAAGGATTTTATATTTTAGTTATTAATGATAAGTATTTTGGAAATAGATGTGTCTAAAGGCTTCCAACTTTGAATAAATATTTTTTATTTGACTATATTATTACTCGGGTATATTTATTTATATGTCAACTACTTAATAAACAGTACACGCAGCTTGACATTTGTTTTTACATTTCCTATTAATATTGAAAAATTAAAACCATTTTGAATTTTTTATAGTAGGTATTGAAGGAATCTTTCCGAAATATTAATTGTTTTAAAAAAGTGTTATGAAAGGCAGAAATAAATTAAGATTCTGCAATCCTTAATGTACTTTCGAACTGAAATTCATTAAAGGTGTTTTTTTAATTATTTTAATCTATGGGTTTGACTTATTTGGAAAGAAAATTAGAAACATTTTAAAGGCATTTTTAATTTCTAAACTTGCAGAACTCACTAAATATATGCAGTTGTAAAAATCTTCTTATGTAATAGTTAGATAAATTTCAAATTACACTCTTACAAAAAACCGTAAATTTATTGGCGTTTACCCTTCAATTTTCATGGGCAACAGCCTTATTTGATGAAAAACTGTCTCATCTATTAAATAAGCAACCTTATACGTTAGATACTTAGAAAATTAAAGGCAATCGAGATATTTTTACACTTCTAGTCCATCTCTTATCAAAAATACGGATTGTTTATTGTATATGGATTTTTTTACGGGGTATGACTGAAATCTCTGTTGCTGGCCTCTGACCGTAATTTTACAGGGTTTTTTTTTTGTGTGTAGACATAAAAAATATCTTTTTTAAAATTCAACTTAGAGAATTCTTATTACATAAAAATGCTCGTAAAATATTCATTTTCAGTAGGTAATTAATTTCATTCTGAAAAGATTACCTGTTAAAATGTTTGAAATAAATTACTATTGCTAATAATAATAATAAAAAAAAACATGGTTCGGAAATATAAATATTTTGTTTTATATCCGAAAGATTTGTATCTCAAGATATATATACACATTGATTAATTAAACTCTTTTTATGGAAGCTTTATATAGAGTATCTACACCTAATATAAAAATAATTAAATATTACATTAAAAAACACAAAACTAACATAAATAAGTATCGGAATCGTAACGAAATATATATTTAGTAACATAAATATGTATCAAACAATTTTCGAAAACTAAACTGAAACTGGCAGGTTGTAGCTCAAGCGTGTTATCTGATTAAACACTTAAAAAAAAAAGTTTGGAGCACATAGAATTGGAAATGAAAATATACTATTTTTAATCCCCATAAGTATTCAACACTAAATTTTAATCACTTTACTACTACTACTTTAAGGCAGACAAAACACTCACGTAATGTATAAATATTAGCAATATTAAGTTAATATAATTCCGCAATCTTTGTTGTTAATACCATGAAACACAGGAATATATATAAACTTTCTTTAATTCAAATTTATAGATATCTTTTATTTATAAAACACATTAAGGAAAAAAAAAGATTATAAAACAAATATTTTTTAATTATTAGTCTGTATTTAATTATTCAGAATTAGTATGATGCGAAATACTTGCAAAATAATCAGTCATTTAGTGTTAAATCCAAACACTTTATTCATTTAATTCAATTTTCATTAATAAATATCATTCGTGAGTTCAAACAAAACGAATCGGATAAATACTACCAGTCAATCCCCTAAAAACTTTGACTGAAACATTTGAAATACTCGTTTCATATGTTATAATAATACTGAAATTATTAGATAGAATGTCTAAACAATAATGTTTTTTAAAATAAACTATAGTTTAAATCGGTTCTCAGCGGCATATTAAGTATTTTTCATAATATTAAATTATCTAACATATTATTTTGTACTTACTTTTTGTAAGAATAACATTAAATAATACATTTCTTAATTCCCATTGTGATACATTAATTTTTTTTTTCATTCAATGTATTAAATATTTAAAACAGATAAAATCACGTTACTGAGTTGCGGTGATAAAGAAAATATATAGTACGGCATTACCCGTTTATTGGTTTAAATCTCGTTATTATAAAAAAAAAGCTACTTCTGGAAATAAAAGAATAGCGGGAACGTGTACACGATTTTTCCATTTCTAAATTTTGCACCAAATTCAATACCTTTTATCTTTAAGGATCTGGAATGAAATTTTATGCAATTGAATATTTTATCTTGCTTTAAAAAAGAAATGAAGAAAAAGTACTGAAATGAAAGTAGCTCGTAATTTTTACTTTCTTTTATCTTTAAAAGAAGAATGTATTGGATTCGTCAAAAATTTCGACATCCGGTTTGCGGTTGCTTCGTATGTTTTATAGGGTCCTGAACACGTTTGACTTTTTTTAGAAATTGTCTGTCTTCATGTGACACAAATTTTGTGGGCACTCTATCTCAAGAACTAATGCTGCTCTGAATTTAATAAAACTTTAAATTCAATTAGACACTCATTTGTGCTGATTACTTTTTGTCGTAAATCTTCAGAGAGGTTTTGCTGCTATTCTGCATATTCCTTGATTTCAACAATAGCTATATCTCAAAAACAAGTTGCATAGATTTACATCAAACTTGACATTCATTTAGTCCCTGATATAATTTGGTGATGATTATTTTTTTATAATTTATTAAATGATTATTATTAAATCGTCCACTGGTGGTGATGATATGTGGCATCTCAAGAACTAATGCACAGATTTTCCTCAAACTTCATATTCAGTTATACCTTTGTATAATTCGGTGCTGATTACTTTCTGGTGTAAATCGCACTACAGGTGGCGCTATTATGCTACATTTTTCTCGATTACTACAATAGCTCAATCTCAAGAGCTAATTCACGAATTTTTGTAAAATTTCCATTTCAGGTAGTGCCTGATATAAATCAATTCTGATTAGTTTTTGGTGAAAATCAACCAACAGGATCAATCAACAACGTTATGCAAAAATTTTCAGGATTTACGCAACAGCTCTATTTCAAGAACTAATGCACGAATTTTCATCTAACTTCAGACTCAGTTAGATGTTGACAGGTTGTTACTGATTAGGTTTTGGTGTAAATCACCCAACATGTGGCTCTGCTATGCAGCATTTTTCAGGATTTACACGATATTAGGTATAATCACATCGTGAGATATAATGCACGGAATTTAATGTCTTTAGTATCCTCATGATGAGCATAGATTGCCATCTAATTTTGGCACTTTAATAGCGCGTTTTGAAGAATTAACATGTATGATATAGAAGATCGTTTTCAGATTGGCATATCTGACTAGTACTTCGTACGAAAGGGAATTGTTTGTTATTATCCCGGTAGACCACGCGCCTCTTTTTTGTTATACGGAAGATTGGATCCTTCAAGCTCAAAACCTATTTTCTTCTCGCAATGTGAATTTTACCAAAATATTATCAGCGGGATTTCGTCCATTCAATCGTGATAAGCTTTTACGTCATTCAGTAATTATATTTCTCATAAGATAGTAATAAAGAAACAATTAAATGTCGAATTCCTCATTTAATTTATTTCTGTCATTTATTGAGCGATTAAACATTTAAAATCATCTGGGAAGAGACAGTATCAAAGAAGAAATTATAATATATTAGTTAAATTTATGAGAAGTTCAACCTGAGGGTCCAGGGCACTGCACATTTTTTTTTTCACAAATGACTGTTCGTGAACGTATCGGGCGCGACAATTAAAAAGTTACACTAATATGGCCTTTACTTACTTCCCCTCCTTTTAGGTAGATTTCGTATCAAATACTACCTATTGGGATCGTTCCTATGTTGGAATTTCTGAAAAATTTTTGCAGATCTACACCGATCATGACCCCTAGAACCCAAAACCACCCTCAGTAAAAAACTTTATATATCTATCTATCTATCTATCTATCTATCTATCTATCTATCTATCTATCTATCTATCTATATATATATATCACTTTCTTCTGGACACGATAACTTTCGTAATTCTGCACCAATCTCTTCCAAACTGATACATAAAATCAATGGGCATAAAACCTCGGTCAAGTTCGTTAATGGGCAAAATCGGACCAAGGGGAGGGAAATAGGGAGGGGTTTTGTGAAAACAGAAAACCCCCCATAACTTCTTAATTTTTGTACATATCAAATCAGTTTAAAGTTTTTATTACTTCTAAAAATAGGGCCAAAACTGTATGTATCACAGATTTTTGATAAAGTTAAAAATGGGCTCAAGGGGCGCAAAAAATAGGGTTTTTGGGAGAAAAAAATTCATAACTTCGTCAATTCTCAAGATATCAAATTCAATTAATTTTATTATAAATCTCCTTAACATTATCTAAAACTTTTATATTCACAAGTTTTTGATAGGACCAATTCGTACCGCAAAAAAAAATTAAAAACGAAAACAAAAAAGGCGTTTGAAGAAGAAAAAAATCCATAACTTCGTCAATTCTCAAGATATCAAATTCAATTAATTTTATCATGAATTTCCTTAACATTATCTACAACTTTTATATTCACAAGTTTTTGATAGGACCAATTCGTACCACAAAAAAAATTAAAAACGAAAACAAAAAAGGGGTTTGAAGAAGAAAAAAATCCATAACTCCGTCAATTCAAGAGATATAAAATCCCCATGAATTTATCATATATCTTCTTAATATTGTCTACAACATCTATATAGACAAGTTTTGGATAGGACCAATTCTTAGAGCAAAAACAAATTAAAAATACATACCGGTTGAAGTAAAAAATGATCTTAGTAAGGGTGTATTCAAATCCAAACTGCTTATTTTCTGACTCATTTTACAATTCATTTTTGCTCTCAAAGGCTTCCAATTGGTACGTTTTCTTACTCAGAAACTATATAATGTACCGTAATGGTCGATTTTCTGATAGGGGCAGAATATATTTTTTTAAATGCTGTTAAAAAGGGCATTTTGAACCAAATTTACCGAAGCGGACTGTGTTGGAAAAATCATTGTATTAAGGATGCACTTAAATCCAAACTGCTTATTTTCTGACTGGTTTTTAAATTCATTTTTGCTCTCAAACGCATTTAATTGCTAGATTCGCTTATTCAGAAACTATATAATGTACCGTAATAATCGATTTTTAGATAGAGGCAGAATATATTTCAAAAAATGATGTCAGAGTGGGCATTTTGAACGGAATTTCCCGAAGCGATTGTGTTAGAAACGAAAAATATTGTCCTTCTGAGAAAATAATTGTTTATATATCAAGTTTTAATTAATTGAACAAAAAATAAAAACACCGGTCGCTTATAAATCTCTTCAAAAATCACGTCAGCAAGTTTCATATTTTTTTTTAATTAAAAATGAATCTGGAATTATGCCAGAAAATTTCGAGTTGTTGAGCATGGAAAAGTATTTTTTTGAATACCGCCCTAACATGATTCTGATAAAACCAGCTATTATATGAAAATGAAATAAAAACTCGTCAAGAGCGGCCAGATAAAATTGTTAAAGTGGATTTATCTATAATCATGATTTAGTTTTTGTTTGTGAAATTAGTATATTTGACTTCGAAATCTACCTCTGCCTGTAGGCCGGGCCGGCAGGGATTTTTTGTTATTCAAATACCAATGCATTTACCGATTATACATTCAGTCCGAAATTAAGAGAAAAAATGTTCAAGCATAACGTTTCTATTATACCCGAAAAATTTTACATTTTTATAATAAAAATAATAATAATAATAATAATATGAATAATAATGTTAATAATAATAATAATAATAATAATAATAATAATAATAATTATATGAATATGAATATGAATAATAATGTTAATAATAATAACAATAATAATAATAATAATAATAATAATAATAATAATAATAATAAACTGGAAATGCCTATCATTATCATGCAGATGTTCATTAACATTAGAATTACCGTGATTCTTATATACCTAGAACTATCGAAATGGGTCATAAATGACACATGGCTTTTAGTTTGTTGTTGAATTCATAACTGCTTTCCTGCGCAAATCTTCGCTAAAAAATATAAGATCAAACATGCTCGTTACATTCCTGAAATTCACGAAGAATCCGCCGTACTTCTCGAGATATTTACCAAAACATCTAAAACTGAACGTGGCCAATATCTTTTGGTCATGTATTTTATGCGTATATATATATGAGTATTACAGAATTCGACCAACTAATTCAGAGTGGTGATAGTACCAATCAAGCGATTTAAATATTACAATAGACCAAGGTGTCGCAAACAACTTTTTTTGACACAAATACAGGGTGTTCCACACTAACTAAAGTGAATTTAACAACAATAATTTTGCAAAAAATAAAAAATACTGCAATAAAAAGTAACTATATGTACCTTATTTTGTATGAAATGTGATCACAAAAAAGTTCTCGAAAAACACAGTGTCCACGATAGACCATACAGTATCAATTAATAATTACAGTCCAGAATGCCAAGTGAATACTGCTGGCGCTTATAATGGAAACTTCTACCACGTTTTTTTTTTTGGTGTTATGAAATTTACAACACAGTTGAACTTGTGAATTAAAAGTTCCTTTGTAACATACTTCAGTTTTCTGAAAGTTATTACCTTCAACCAAACTTGGGATAGTGTAGAACCCCCTACAAGTTTGATTAAATTGATGATTTACGACCCCATGTTCCGTAGTAATTTTCCATCGTCTCAATGTCGACTGTCACAACTATGAATTTGTCGGTCGAATTCGGCAAGAACCTCTATATAGGGTGCATCTGAAATGTTTCAACAAACTTAGTGGGGTGATAGCACTCATCAAGAAGAACAAAAAATGCAATGGAACATAGGGTCGCAAATGACGTTTAAAGGGTGAAAATCCCAAAACTAATAGAAATATCAATATCCCGCATGCTGCTTTTCTGCAGAACTGGATAGTAGCACGAAGCTGGTTTCCCTTTCGTTTTATGCATATCCCGTCCGAAAGAGATAATAAACTTGGAAAAAAGCCAAACACATCTGTGAGCAGGAATTCAAGTATACAAATTTGAGCGTTTCCGCCAGTCGTTCCTCCGTAGATGTACTCTGTGTAATGATGTCCGTGGTCGGCTCTTTGAACAATTGTGGCAAAATATTTGTTTTCTCTGGACATCACAAGCTGTGTTGTACATATTCTGTGCAATAAATAATTTTCTGCAGTGTTTCTTTCTTGTCTCAGTTTGTGCATTTCCAGACGCATTTTCTAGATTTTCATCCCTTAAACGTCATTTGCGACCCCATGTTCCATTGCATTTTTTGTTCGTCTTCATCAGTACTATCATCCCTCTAAGTTTATTAAAGCATTTACCCTGTATGTATATATATATATATATAGGTATGTGTGTGTATGTGTGCTGAATTGGTGAAAAAAATATGCATGGGATTGCATGACATTCTTTAACAACAAAACAATTAATGAAAGAGCAAAATTAAATTATCCTTAAAAGTTAACTGTAAGAGGAAAAATATCTAAATTCATTATCTTAAAAAGGTTTTTTTAGAAATGTAGCATTTTAACATCATTAAAACATAACGTTTCTTTTAGAACTGCAATTAACGGAACACGCATTACTTTTTTTAAAGTATGCAAATTCTTAAATATACCCATTTGTCTTTTTCCATCAGAATAATTTAGAATTTTTTGGTCTTTTGTATACAAAAATATATTTAGTAAACTATTATAATTTTGTATTAAAAATTATAATGTTAATTTTTACTCATTGCACAACAAAAGGATTTTAATGTAGTGAAAAAAAATCTAGTTACAATGAAGAAAAGAATGATTGTATGTATTTTTTTCTTAATTTTAGTTATACGAAAAATAAATATAATGTTTTCACATTCAGAATAATTTAAATATTAAATTATTAAAGGATTTAGGTCTTCATTAAATAAATATATACCATATATATATATATATATATATATACAGTGCGTACATATATGAATGTATCAACATTACAGACGTATTAAAAAAACAAAAAAAAGTGCAACCTTGTTGTTCATCAGAACATCATTCGCAAAAGGCAGATAAGAAAGCAGATTATTAAAAAAAGTATTAAATTTTAAATTAAATTAAATACTTTTATACATCTAGATTCTCTTCCAAAATATTAATTATTAGAGAATATTTTTTAAATGTGTTTACAATTTCATATACAGAAATGAAATTATAAGCACATTTATTAATTAGACAATTAATAAATTGAATTAGATAATTAATAAATGTGATGAATAATTAGATAATTAATTATTGCAATTCATATAAGGGTCACTTTTATATGTAGTTTTATATGTAGTTTAAAAAGTACCTGATAACTTAAAATTGTTTTTAAAAAGATCACACATGTATATATACTTTATACTGATGTATAATAAAAACATCTAGAGAGTTCTCATTAAATAAGCAAATTAAAAAAAATCAATTGAAAATTGCAAGGATAGAGAAGTGCAGCGAAGAAGTTGAGCGTTATAAGTTTTTCTCTTCTAAACATACCTCATGAAGTTAACACATAAACAAAGGAAACGCATTTCGTCTAGTACGCAAATAACACATGGTAAATGTAAGATTTTATGATTTTACAACATAAGCTGTACATACTAAGATACATTTCCGTATTTTTCTAACCAACTGTCATATTTACATTTGTTCTTTTGCTTTTACAATACAAATTAAAGTTTAATAAAATCTAAAATATGCAACAAATTATAAAATATTAAAAAAAAAAAAAAGAAAAGTGCCTTGTTAAACGGATGGCATTGAGCTTACAGGCTATTCACACAAATTGTATATAATATTCTTATTTCAAAGAATCAAGAAGCCCTTCAAAATGCTATTTCAAAAAATAAATTAAGGGAGTTGTTAGCCCCCGTTTTCATACCTTTTTACTTACCTCGAAATCCAATCAAGGAAAGCGACTTATCAGAATACACCTGCATACCAAATTGAAGCAAATCGAATAATTCTGAATGAAAAATCCATTTAGCTAAATTATGGGGGGATTAGCTACCCCATAACCCCCCCCCCTCCCCTTTATGCTTAATCAATGAACCTTCAAATCAAATGAGGCTAGCGCTTTATCAGAATAAACCGATATACCAAATTTAAAGCAAATGAAATAGAAAAAACGATTTATGTAAATTAAGGAACCTCCAAAGCTAATCAAGGAATCGCCTTAGAAGAATAAACCGGTATACTAAATTTGAAGCAAATCTCATAATTCTGCATGACAAACCCAATTATCTATATAAAGGGGGGTGAGCCTAACGTTGCCCCTCTTTATACTTAACCAGTGAACCCCAAAACTAATCAGGAGAGAGTCTTTTCAGAATGAACTAGAATTTTTTTTAAAAAGCAGATCGGTTATTTCTATCTAGAGTTATCGCGTTACGTACATACATGCATGCATAGGTACATACAGAACTTGCGGTTACATTATCTCTCAAGTTTTGATTGTCTGTGAGCTATAAACAGAAAGAATAAGTTACATTTCTCCTAAAGTAATTTAATAATAATTTTGTTTTACCAAAGTAAAGTTTACGACAAAAATCTAATTTATTATAATTTTATTTTTATATTGTTTTCAAGCATAATGAAACAGTATTGTATTAAAGTATCTTTTGTATAATTGAAAGTAATGAAGCTGGAAAAAAGAAAATAATTTTGTGTAATAAAATGTCTGATTACATTATGCAACGTAATGTAACGCTTAACGGATTTAATAAATATTTCTTATTTGAATTACTATTTAACGTAAAAAAAAATAATAACATTAGCTAAGAAATAATATCCAACAGATTTTTTTTTTCTCCCATAAATTGAATATTCATGAATTCCTTATTTTTATTAGAACTGTTTTGCTATGCTTGGTTTGTTTCATCAATGATAATATAAAAAAGATATTGCATTCTGACATGTGATCAGATTTGTATGATTTTGTGAGTATGTTACCATTACATCATAGAAAGCCATTACAAGAACTGAAAACCAATATTAATTATATCCGGAGGGACAAGTAAGATTTGAGTATTGATCTGAAAAGATGTGCATGATATTTCCCCTGCTTCAAATATAATTTTATATTTATCTGTGATATGCGCACTTGTGGTCAAAATTGTTCTCAATAAATGTTCTTCAATACTTTTGGGAATTCGATATAAAATTTGCTTTGGAAAATCAAAATTGCATATCTTCAGAAAATAAAAAGGAGTGCGGAAACTATAAGGATCTTCCAACTTTAATTTATTATCGCTTTAATAATTTGGTCTGAAAAATAAAGAATATTTATAGGGAAATAAATTTCTTTTTATTAATTTTTACTTTTAGAAACAAATATTTTATTTTTGACTTTAAACTATTTCTTCTACTTAAAAAGTCATTTTTTAAGCGACACAAGGAAAGATGAATTTGAAAGAGATATTCCACGATAATGAATATTAAAAGAATGTATGTTTTTGTAGTAGTTGATATTTTGTTTTTCAATCATAATTTTACATTATCAACGCACCTTACTGAAAACAATGGAAAGCAAATATATTTTAAATATTAATTCGTAAATAAATATAAGTGAATAATATGTAGTTAGAATAACAATAATAATAATAAAAGCTTTAAAAATTTACTGTTCGGCGGACATATACTTAAAATGCGCCATTTTGTCGGATATTTCTTATGATATATATTTGCTATAGTTATAGTTAATAGTATATGATTACAAAAGACGTTTAAATATGTTTTACAAGTTAATAAAAAAAAATAATTATAGTAATGTGATCCACTGTCTGGAAAATGTGTAATATTTCTCAGTTCCAATAATTGTTTCATAATCTCGTTTTCATTATACAATATTGTCTACAATACATAGTGTGGAAATCGGATATCTAATACTTTAAGAAGGTCTAAAATATTGAATCCCTCAAACGTCCAACGATGCTAAAATTCAAAGAGTATATCGCAGCGACATCTACAGGATCTTTTCTAGAACTACAAGACGATTGCTAGTTTATACTCTGTAATAATAGGACGTTTACATTGAAATTTGGAAATTTCCTAGAGATGTCACTGCAATAGACTCTTTGGATTTCATCATCGTTGCAGATTTAAAGGATTTAGCGCTGTTTGGATACCAGATTTTCACGCTATGTTTTCTAATAATTGTTCTGTAATTGCACCTTATTATGCATTTTCTCTTACTAATTTAGAATAAGTAGTAATTACTAATAGTATCCTTCATATATGCTTGACTATGATTCTGCATAGTTTTTGTATTCTTTACCTGGATTAAAATACGCATAAATAACCGCTGTAGGCATTTGTAAAAATAAATTTAAGGATGCGCAGAAGCACAATAAAACATAGGAAACACTGATATAGTAGTTATAACTATAACATATTTACTCTTTATTTTGTAAATTCTAAGCTAGTTGTAAATAATATTTCTGAAAAAAGATCGATTTAGGCTGAAATTTACTCATAAAAAATGTATATTTTACCTTAAGCATTTTTAAAATATTATGCAGCAAAGCCGAAAAATCTGTCCCCCCCCCCCCTCCACCCGAAAAAAAATGCAATTTAACAAATTACAACGACCATTTGCGAAATGATTTTTTCAAAGACTAAAATTTAAGACATAAAAAATAGCACGGAGTTGATCATGCATTACGTAAGCTATGTATTAAACACTAATAGTGTTATTACACGTAAAAATTGCAAGCGACAGAAATCGTCTGCGACTCGTACGTATTATCCACCTGAAACTTACGTATTATCCAAGCATTTCATTGGCTGTTCGGGAAAAGGCTTTTCCATCGTCAGATTTCCAAGAAATCTGACGGCAAATTTTGAATGAAATTTATCGTCGTATAAAGAAAAAAATATACTTTTAAATTCAATTTGTTTGAAAGCTGTATCGCAATTTGTTTCTGAGTTATTAATTTTTTTGTAGTTTTTATTACTTTTTTGTCATAGTAGCAACACTCTGTTGTCCATCTCTGTTGAAAGTAAAGGGAAATACGGATTACTGTATGGACCAATCAGAAAACGAATAAAATGATGATTCAACCAATAAAAACCTTCAGAAATACTTCTGATTTCCTACCCTGACGAGGAGAATAACCATTTTTCCTAATGGTTAATAAATAAAATGTACCATTAAAAGTATAAATTATAGGACTTAAAATACGATTCAATGATTGGATTACCACTGTGAAGGGTTGTGCGAATGAACTGATATGTATTATTGACTCCAAGCTAAAGCATTTTTTTTTTGGCAAATCATGAAAAGTTTTCAATTAATTTTAAAAAGAACAGTTAACCAGAAAATGAATATTAGTCATTAAAGTATGAAATTAATATACATATAATAGTAGTGTAAAAATAACAACGTTAAAAGCACCAAAAATTTTAAATTTCAAGCACACCGGTTTCAAAAGCATATAGCAGTTGTTATGAATACAACAATATTGTATTTGGATCCCCCGTTCTGACCAGATGTATTTCTTCTACTCTTCCATGACTCTCTAATTTTGCACTTCTGGGAGGGTGAGGGACATAATGACCTACCTCGTATTTTTTTTTTTTTTTTTTTTTTTTTAGTCTATTAGATTGGTGTAAGAATTGCCTCATACCGACAGTAACTTCTCTTAATAAAATTCCTATACGTCAAAATTAATTTAACAGAAGTCTAAATTTAAATATTACTAATTATACTACATTTTTCATTTCTAAATTTTCTACATTCTACATTTTATTAGAAATGTAATTATGTTTTATTTCAAATATAATTTATTTACAACTTGCTGTCTGTTATTAAAACAATGATATTGTATTTGGATACCCCATAGTGAGAAGATGTAATTTCTTCTAGCCTTCCATGACTCTCTAATTTGGCACTTCTGAGAAGGTGAAGGACATAATGACCTCTTATTCTTTTTTTTTTAGATTGGTGTAAGAATTGACTCAAACCGACAGTAACTTCTTTAGTAAAATTCCTATATGTTAAAATTAATTTAACAGAAGTATAAATTTAAATATTACTACTTATACTACATTTTTCATTTTTAGATTTTCTACATTTTATTAGCAATGTAATAATATTTTATGTCTAATATAATTTGTTTGCAATTTGCTGCTTGTTATTAAAACAATAATATTGTATTTGCATCCCCCGTACTGACAAGATGTATTTTCTATTACTCTTCCTTGACTCTTTATTTGGCACTTATGGGAGGGTGAGAACCATAATGACCAACCTCCTCTTCTTATTTTATTCTATTAGATTAGTGTAAGAATTGTCTCATACCAACAGTAACTTCTCTTAATAAAATTCACATACGTTAAAATTAATCTAATAGAAGTCGAAATTTTAATGTTGCTACTTATACTACGTTTTTCATTCCTACATTTTCTACATGCTACATTTTATTATAAATGTAATAATATTTTATTTCTAATATAATTTGTTTGCAATTTGCTGTTGGTTATTAAAACAATAATATTGTATTTGGATCTCCTGTACTGACAAGTTGCATTTTCTTGTACTCTTCCATGACTCTCTATTTGGCATTTCTGGGAGGGTGGGGGAACTAATGAGATACCATTCTTCTTTTTTTATACCATTAGATTGGTGTAAGAATTGTCTCATACTGACAGTAACTCATCTTAATAAAATTCCTATATGTTAAAATTAATTTAACAGAAGTATAAATATAAATATTACTACTTATGCTACATTTTTCAATTTTACATTTTCTGCATTCTACATTTTATTAGGAATGTAATAATATTTTATGTCTAATATAATTTGTTTGAAATTTGCTGTTTGTTATTAAAACAATAATATTGTATGTGGATCTCCCGTACTGACAATATGTATTTTATTGTACTCTTCCATGAGTCTCTATTTGGCATTTCTTGGAGGGTGAGGGACCTAATGAGATACAATTGTTCTTTTTTATTCCATTAGATTGGTGTAAGAATTGTCTGATACAGACAGTAACTTCTCTTAAAAAAATTGCTATATGTTAAAATTAAATTAACAGAAGTATAAATTTAAATATTACTACTTATACTAAATTTTTCATTGCTACATTTTCTACATTCTATATTTTATTATAAGTGCAATAATATTTTATTTCTAATATAATTTGTTTTCAATTTGCTGTTTGTTATTAAAACAATATTATTTTACTTGGATCTCCCGTACTGACAAGATGTATTTTCTTGTACTCTTCCATGACTCTCTATTTGGCATTTCTGGGAGGGTGAGGGACCTAATGAGATACAATTGTTCTTTTTTTATTCAGTTAGATTGGTGTAGGAATTGTCTCATACGGACAGTAACTTCTCTTAATAAAATTCCTATATGTTAAAATTAATTTAACAGAAGTATAAATTTAAATATTACTACTTATACTACATTTATCATTTTTACATTTTCTATATTCTACATTTTATTAGGAATGTAATAATATTTTATGTCTAATATAATTTGTTTGCAATTTGCTGTTTGTTATTAAAACAATAATATTGTATGTGGATCTCCCGTACTGACAAGATGTATTTTCTTGTACTCTTCCATGACTCTCTATTTGGCATTTCTGGGAGGGTGAGGGACCTAATGAGATACAATTGTTCTTTTTTTATTCCATTAGATTGGTGTAGGAATTGTCTCATACGGACAGTAACTTCTCTTAATAAAATTCCTATATGTTAAAATTAATTTAACAGAAGTATAAATTTAAATATTACTACTTATACTACATTTTTCATTTTTACATTTTCTATATTCTACATTTTATTAGGAATGTCATAATATTTTATGTCTAATAAATTTGTTTGCAATTTGCTGTTGGTTATTAAAACAATAATATTGTATTTAGATCTCCTGTACTGACAAGTTGCATTTTCTTGTACTCTTCCATGACTCTCTATTTGGCATTTCTGGGAGGGTGAGGGACCTAATGAGATACAATTGTTCTTTTTTTATTCCATTAGATTGGTGTAGGAATTGTCGACAGTAACTTCTCTTAATAAAATTCCTATATGTTAAAATTAATTTAACAGAAGTATAAATTTAAATATTACTACTCATACTACATTTTTCATTTTTACATTTTCTATATTCTACATTTTATTAGGAATGTAATAATATTTTATGTCTAATATAATTTGTTTGCAATTCGCTGTTTGTTATTAAAACAATAATATTGTATGTGGATCTCCCGTACTGACAAGATGTATTTTCTTGTACTCTTCCATGACTCTCTATTTGGCATTTCGGGGAGGGTGAGGGACCTAATGAGATACAATTGTTCTTTTTTTATTCCATTAGATTGGTGTAGGAATTGTCTCATACGGACAGTAACTTCTCTTAATAAAATTCCTATATGTTAAAATTAATTTAACAGAAGTATAAATTTAAATATTACTAATTATACTACATTTTTCATTTTTACATTTTCTATATTCTACATTTTATTAGGAATGTAATAATATTTTATGTCTAATAAATTTGTTTGCAATTTGCTGTTTGTTATTAAAACAATAATATTGTATGTGGATCTCCCGTACTGACAAGATGTATTTTCTTGTAATCTTCCATGACTCTCTATTTGGCATTTCGGGGAGGGTGAGGGACCTAATGAGATACAATTGTTCTTTTTTTATTCCATTAGATTGGTGTAGGAATTGTCTCATACGGACAGTAACTTCTCTTAATAAAATTCCTATATGTTAAAATTAATTTAACAGAAGTATAAATTTAAATATTACTACTTATGCTACATGTTTCATTTTTACATTTTCTATATTCTACATTTTATTAGGAATGTAATAATATTTTATGTCTAATAAATTTGTTTGCAATTTGCTGTTTGTTATTAAAACAATAATATGTGGATATCCCGTACTGACAAGATGTATTTTCCTGTACTATTCCATGACTCTCTATTTGGCATTTCGGGGAGGGTGAGGGACCTAATGAGATACAATTGTTCTTTTTTCATTCCATTAGATTGGTGTAGGAATTGTCTCATACGGACAGTAACTTATCTTAATAAAATTCCTATATGTTAAAATTAATTTAACAGAAGTATAAATTTAAATATTACTAATTATACTACATTTTTCATTTTTACAATTTCTATATTCTACATTTTATTAGGAATGTAATAATATTTTATGTCTAATAAATTTGTTTACAATTTGCTGTTTGTTATTAAAACAATAATATTGTATGTGGATCTCCCGTACTGACAAGATGTATTTTCCTGTACTATTCCATGACTCTCTATTTGGCATTTCGGGGAGGGTGAGGGACCTAATGAGATACAATTGTTCTTTTTTTATTCCATTTGATTGGTGTAGGAATTGTCTCATACGGACAGTAACTTATCTTAATAAAATTCCTATATGTTAAAATTAATTTAACAGAAGTATAAATTTAAATATTACTAATTATACTACATTTTTCATTTTTACAATTTCTATATTCTACATTTTATTAGGAATGTAATAATATTTTATGTCTAATAAATTTGTTTGCAATTTGCTGTTTTTTATTAAAACAATAATATTGTATGTGGATCTCCCGTACTGACAAGATGTATTTTCCTGTACTATTCCATGACTCTCTATTTGGCATTTCGGGGAGGGTGAGGGACCTAATGAGATACAATTGTTCTTTTTTTATTCCATTAGATTGGTGTAGGAATTGTCTCATACGGACAGTAACTTATCTTAATAAAATTCCTATATGTTAAAATTAATTTAACAGAAGTATAAATTTAAATATTACTACTTATACTACATTTTTCATTTCTACATTTTCTACATTCTACATTTTATCTACCCTATATATATAAAATCCTAATGAAACGAATTTATGAAACGGAAGTATGAAACGGAAGTATGAATCGACTGATAAAACAACTGATTATGTTTCACGGCAATTTCTCTTAAAATATGGAATACTTTGCGATGAAATTAACACCAAAAATCAATATTGATCCGCAGATTTCAAAACTGGTATTAGAATTTCTAAATTCGAATTAGTTTTCGAACTATTATTTTTTTTCCTAATTTTATATACATTTTTCTAATGATGGCAACTATATTTTAATCAAACAGTTTTTTTTCTTCAGATTTTAGAAAAGTTTACTATTTTAAACTAATTTGGCGAGAAGTTTGACCTCCCTTAAATGTATGGTAAGAAGTGTATCATATTACTTTTATTCATAATTCGATTTGTATTTCATTATCATTTTATTTAATACAAACTGAAACATTTAAAATAAATGGCTTTCACTTCTTCATTTTTTAAACAAATTGAAAAGAAAAATATTTGGCACAGATATCATATACGCACCGGGGTACCTAATTGGCGCTAAAATGGCATTTTGGTTGGCATGGTAACCTGGCTATTGTTGTTTATTTAATAATAAATGTTTATTTACTTTATTTTCCTTTTTTAAATTACATAAATTGTTTTGTTCCATAGTTAATTATTTTTTTGGTTATTTTCCTTTAAAAATAAAAATAAAAATAGAAAATAATTAAAAAATACAGTACTACTTAGTTATTCCATCGACCCATTTCATCAAATTATATAAATCGCCAAACCACTCGCCAAATTATACAAACTGACATAATTTTTATTTTAAATAACGAAAGAACAGAGAAAATAGTATAACATTAATAAATATACAAATAAAATGTCGAAATAAAAATCACTTGATGACGTAAAGACGTGTAACTTGCTTAAAGATGTGACATTTACGATCAACCATTAATGGCATTTAATCTTATAGTTTGGTGATATATTTTTGGTCGACGGGATAACTAAGTAGTACCAAAAATACATATGTAACTGGTATTCACAAAAGAGGTTTTCGCCAAATTTTCGTATAAAATCACGCCAAACCCAGTGCGTATGTGGCATCTGGCCAAATATTAAACGATGTAACAAACGATGACATTTTATTTCAACTTCAAAGCAATGTTTTAATTTACCAGTCGAAAAATAAAAAGAATGCTAACTGGCAACTTGAAAAATAGCTATTGGCGAGATTTGCACTCGGCTAGCGTAACAATGTTGGGGCGCCAACCATGTACCAAGAATTCTTTGGAAACATTTATGTAGTTTCTCTCTATTCTAAAAAAAAGTAACTACCGCTGTCACCGCCGCCGCCGCCGCCGCCGCCGGTTTTGAATTTTTTGTGAAAGGAGGTCTTTCTTCGTTAATATTAAGAAAAATAATGCATACAAAAATATGAAAATCGGTGGTTTTATACAGAAATGTTTGATAAACACGCTGATGCAGACAGTTTTCAAATCGAAGAATTATTTTAAGAGCTATTTAATGCTAAAGTTGGACAAAATTGTTCCACTAAAAAAGTTTTATAGCAGCAAAAATTATACATGGCAGTGTAATCATTTTTAGATCATTTTATGCGTTAGAATTTGCCGGAGTGCAGATTGCATTAGTTTTTTTTTTATTTTGACTCATTTTTTGAGGTTTTATTTCTATTTTAAATTCAAATTTTCAGCATTTCTAGATATTTTTTTACAGATTTTAGAAAGTGATATTAATTTGAACTGTTGCCAACTGTATAAACAGCGGAAACAATAATGTTTGCTTCAAAAAAAAAATATATATATATATATATATATTTTTATACGTGTAAATAAATTAAAAATTTATTTACACGTGACTATTATAAACAGAAAAAAACATTTGGAATTAGAATTAAATAATTATGTACAAAAAGCAGGAACTTATTAAAAATTACGCCATAAAAACTATAATTACACGTGAATTTTAAGAGAGAAAGGAATTTGTAAAATAATAAATTTATTAACATGTGTTAGAAGTCTTAAATAGGAGAAATTACGTCATATTTACGTCACATTACAGTTATTACATAAAATGAACACAAAATAATATTGCAAAACGGTTTAAATTTAGAAATTGCGCTAGACATTTATTTTATATTTTGAGAGGATACTTTTCAACTATTTTTGTCAGGAAAGCGCAAATAATATTTCATTTCTAACAAAAGCATTTTCACGTGAATATTTAAAAGATAAAGAATAGCTTGGTAAAAATTACGTCAGATTAAAAACGATTAATTTAAAATGTCTCATTTAAAAGAACTTTCTTTTCGCTTTGTTAAAAAATACCAGGAGACAAAGACTGTTTACTTAATTCATTTTATATTAGCTTATTTTGAAATGTTGTTACACGTGTCTACGTCACCAAGTTATTTTTATTTCGACGTTTTATTTGTATTTTTATTAATGTTGCACTAATTTATTTGTCCTTTCGTTATTTAAAATCAAAATTATGTCAATTTGTATAATTTGGCGAGTGGTTTGGCGATTTATATAATTTGGCGAAATTGGTCGATGGGATAATCAAGTAGTACCGCAGCGGATTTGGCGTTAAAATTCCCCAATCAAAGAGAAATGAATAGAAATTCGTTTACAGGGAGATCGCCACTGTTTTTTAAATTATATTTCAATCTTTCGAAATCTTTTTAAAGCCGATCAAATTAGCGTGCATTTGGAGTCTGCGGTGTCTGGACGGGGGCTGGCGAGCGTAGCTCGTAGGGGGCCGAGCCCCCTAGTTATTCGAAAAAGAAATTTAATTTTTTAATCAAAAGGGAAAACTTTCGGCACAGATGTCATATACGGACCCATATTGACGCGATTTTTTTCTGACGCCAATGTCATATATAGTCAACGGGTACTTAACTGACGCCATAGTATCGTTATTTTGCTTGATTTGGTAAGCCGGATGTTGTTGTTTATGCTGTTGATGTTTTCCCCAAATTAGGGTCGGAAAAAAATCGCGTCAATATGGGGTCGTATATGATATCTGGGCCAAACTTTCATATGAAAAGCGAAGGGATCAGAGCGTATTTATTTATGGCAGTTACATGATTTGGACTATTATAATATAGATGAAATGATGCCGATAGAATAATATTTGGCGACTTATCACCTGTACCTGGCTAACATTAAAGTACCAAAATGGCACCAGGAATATAAAAAGCGAAGTTGTTCTCCCGGATATGTTGATGATAGTTACATGACTTAGGCTATTGTTATAGAAATTGTTTTAAAATACCGGGATACAAAGACTCTGTACACTTAATTCATTTTATTTTAGCTTCTTTTGAAACGTTTAACTGATCCTCTTTAATCAAACACGAAAACAACCATTGGATGTCTTAACAACAACTGATTCGGCCTTAAACTTTTGAAATCAAAGGAAATTGAATAGAAACCCGTTTACAGGGAGATGTGCACAGCTTTTTTCAGTATAATTAAATCTTCTATAATGTTTTTAGAACCGATCAGATTAGCGTGTTTTTAGATTATGCGGTGTCTGAACGGGGCTTGGCGAGCGTAGCTTGCAGGGGGCTCTGCCCCCTAAATATAATAATATTTATATAAATATAATAATATAATTTAATAATTCTAAATATAATAATATTTATATAAATATAATAATATAATTTAATAATTCTAAATATAATAATATTTATATAAATATAATAATATAATTTAATAATTCTAAATATAATAATATTTTATTTATAATATAATTTGTTCGCAATTTGCTGTTTGTTATTAAAACAACAATATTGTATTTGGATCTCCCGTACTGACATAATGTATTTTCTTGTACTCTTCCATGAGTCTTTATTTGGCATTTCTGGGAGGGTGAGGGACCTAATGAGATACAATTGTTCTTTTTTTATTCTATTAGATTGGTGTAAGAATTGTCTCATACTGACAGGAACTTCTCTTAATAAAATTCCTATATTTTAGAATTAATTTAACAGAAGTCTAAATTTAAATTTTACTACTTATGTTTCATTTTTCTTAATATTTATTTCTAAAAGTATGCATTTTAAAGCTGAATTAGCTACTCATTCATTATTCAATTTTTTAAGATTTTTACCTAATTCATTCAATTATTAAAAATTAATTATCATTAATCAGTTAATCATTGGCGTCCAATTAATAGGTCACATCTTTTGATTGGGTATTATTGTCAAGAATTATTTTTCTTATTCGCTCCATACAGTTATGATAGTACATATTCCAGTAAAGAATATATTCTTTGCTAATCTTAATCAATTACATTGACTGAACGTCATTGGGAGTTATTAATAATAACCGGTAAATAGTATGATTTCTATGTAGTATTTATCAAATTTAACAAAAGACGCGGTTATTATTAATAATAACCGAATTTGTAAAATTGACCGTAACATATAGATATATTACAAAAAATTATTCCCGATATTTTAATAAATTAATCTAAATTTCCAACATATTCACTATTGTCCTGTCTCTTATAATATATTATTTATTATTTCTATTTAAATTCTTTTTCTTTTAAAACTCGTATTTTAATATTTAGTTTATTCAAATTTTTAATCTAAAAAGCATTTTCTCTTCATAAAAATGTTTCGTGAAGCTGTTCCGTTTCACAATGTTAAAACCAGAGATGCAGGCTCATTTCGAATATTCTTTATACGATTTTCTTTTTTCTTTTTAATTTTATTCGAAAGTTTTCGCTTCCCGCGCTTTCCATGGGCGCGATGCTTTCCTACAAATTTCGTCCGTTTGTCGGTAAAGTCCAACGCTCTGATTGGATCATACAGGTGCAGGTTTCTGATTTTTTCAGAACATACGCCAATTCGGCGATAACTGTTCTCTCAGACCCTCCTTAAATTACCTCGCATGAGTGCGGAGCTCAGATTTATTTCGCGATTTTGATTGTTTAAACACCATGTAGCTGCTTGGAGAATAATGCCAATGTGCTAGTAATGAAAGGACGGAAATAATCACCTAAGTTTTATTACGGCATCTTTCGTGACCGATAGGTGTGATTCCAGAAAAATCGAGTGTTGTGGAAAACGGTTGTGTGTTATGCAGAATGTGAATAAACGGCTTTTTAGGATTCTGTACTTAAAAAGTAAAAACGCCACCATTATAAGATCACTCGTGTCTATCTGTCACAGCCATTTTACTCGTAAACTATGGAACGTGGAAAGTTCAAATTGGGGGAAGTAATAAAGACTATTGACCCACATGTTTCCAGATTATTAAACATTTATAAATATGTATAGGGGCTAATTAAATTACTTGAAAAAATATTTTCTTTGTATATTGTGTGGGGTTTCGTGTCAAAGCTTTTGTAACGCTGAACTCAAAAATAAATTTCTTTTAATTTATGTATTATATTTTCAGAGATATCATCGAAAATGTAGAGCAAAAATATGTTCCCCCCATCTATTTCCAAATCTACTGAAACTAAAATTATGAAAAAAATTAGAGGTAGTAGACGTTAACTTAAACCTTGCAGGAAAATTATAGCGATTACCTTAGGTCACATAGTTTTTGAGTACATCGCATTTTTCCGTTACACACAAATTTCGATTTGCGAGTATTCAGCAAACGTGTTGAGGAGCCCTGGAGTTACCGATCGTAGCAGAAGTATAAAAGCATTGTTGAGAGTGATTTTTGAAAAAAAATCGTCGGCAATTAGCCGCGATATTATCCCTTAAAGATACGGAGGGTTTGGGAATAGATAATGACAGGCGTCTCATACTCTATGTACCAACTGCTTTAAAAGCCTAGATAACAACTTTTAATGATATATTTGTCAAATGCACTGCCCAGTAGCAGTATAAAAGCAATAAACCCCACATTGTTAAAAACAGTCTAATTTAATTAGAAATAATCGCATAAATACTATGGGATTCGCGACTAGTTTGCACTGAGTGGATCTCCCAATACGCCTCCCGGGTCTATAAAAGTTAACTAAAAACCTATCTGGAAATACGTGGCACGGACCATTAGGCGTTGCAAAATTGTGACCTCCTTTCGAAGCGTGCTTAGCACAATGCCAAGTTTACATTGAACAATGATTTTGTTTTAGTTACACTGTAAAAAGAAAATTTTACTAATACGCAGAGTTTTGTTTTATGAAATGCGAAATGAAGTTTAAATATGCACTATTTTGATTGTCCGTGCCCAGTTAAGTTCATCGTAAACATATTAGGATAAAATTTAAATAAGAGTTATACAGAATAGCAATATTTGATATTATTAGGCTTCATATCTTTTTGAACTTTTACAGTATACCATTCATACTTTTCTAGGATATATACAGCTATATCAAACCCTACGTTGTATATATTTTTAGGTATGTATAGAATTGAACAATTATTTTTTACTTTCTTCCATGTTTACAAGAAGAAAGTATTGGATTCCTGAAAATGTTCGGCTTCCGTTTTTCGACGGATTTAAATATTTTAGGGGTCAGAGATCCCGAAACACATATTTTTACAAAATGCCTGTCTGTGAGTCTGTGACAGTCTGTCTGTCTGTCTGTATGTGACACAAATTTTGTGGGCACTCTAGCTGAAGAACTAATGCACGGAATTTAAAAAAAAGTTTATATTCCGGTAGTCCCCAACAGGAATTGGTGATGATTAGTTTTTGGTGTAAATCGCCCAACAGGTGGCGCTGCTATGCTGCATTTTTCGCGATTTCTGCAACAGTTCAATCCCAAGAACTAATGCACAGCTTTTCATCAAACTTCAATTTCAGTTAGTCCTTGACTTAAGTTGGTTCTGTAAATCGCCCATCAGGTGTCGCTGCTATACTGCATTTTGCAGGATTTACACGATTTCCAAAATAGCTCTATCTCAAGAGCTAATGCACGGATTTTCATCAAACTTCAAATTCAGTTAGTCGTAGATGTGAATTGGTGCTGATTACGTGTTGGTGTAAATCACCCATCAGCTGGCTCTGCTGTGCTGCATTTTTCACGATTCGTGCAATTGCTCTATCTCAAGAACTAATGCACGAATTTTCATCTAACTTCAGATTTAGTTAGACGTTGACACAAGTTGTTGATGATTCTGTTTTGGTGTTAATCGCCCAATAAGATGGCGCTGCCATGCTCGATTTTCGCGATTTTCTCAATAGCTAATCCACGGAATTCCCCAAAATTCAGATTCTGTTAGACGTTGACATAAGTTGTTGCTGATTAGGTTTTGGTGCAAATCGCCCATCACGTGTCGCTGCTAGGCTGCATTTTACAGGATTTACATGATTTCAGCGATAACTATTTCTCAAGAACTAAATGAACGCAATTTCATATCTTTAGAATCTTCATGATGGGCATAGATTGCCATTTAATTTTGGCAGTGTGATAGCGAATTTTGTAGTATTAACATGTGTGAGATAGCAGAAAGTTTTGTGATAGGTACATCCGACTAGATCTTTTAGTAACGAATTTTTTAATAATACAGTTAATAATTCATATATTTATTGTCGGAACCCTCTGAGAGCGAGTAATACTCGCACTTGACCGTTTATTTTAATCTGCAGGGAACTTTGTTTTTGGAAATTGTTCGTGAATTTGTTCGTTTTTCCTTTCGACTGAAAGTAACTTCTTGATTAATAGTCAACTGATTCTTTCATAATGCACGTAGTCAACACCACTTTAAATCATAAGATAAATATGAAATATATGTGCATTACATTTTATCTGTGTTATGACTTGTAAATCAAAGAAATTATTATAAGTCCATTTTAAATTTAAGATTTATTTGTAATAAGAAAACATTATAAATACACCCATTCTTATTTTAATATGTGCAAGCAATCAACTATAAAAGAATGTGAAACTAAATGTATGTAATGTTGTATTCTATAACAGTAATGCAAGTAAACTGATGCAGATATGATGATGATAAAAATACAACTGATTTGGTAATTAAAATATCTTAAATAATCATATATCATATCTATAAATACTTTGAATATGATATGCAATTAAATAAAAAAGTAATAAAAAATCTGGTATAACTGAAGGCGAATTATGCAGTTTTCCAGATATAAAAATCAATGTACGCATATAGTTATCATTCTTCTAAACATTTATGACCATGCTTTGTTATATATATATATAATTGTATAACAAAAAGTGTTGTATCAAGTAAAGTTTTTATATGTACATTTACATATAGATTAATACTATACCATATCTTCAGAAATTATTACAATAGTAGAGAGATAAAACAGTATAGACATTTTTTCATTACATGTTATTCAAGTTAATAACAACATGACAAAATATTCTTTCATTATTTTATCGTAATAATGCCTGAAGATATGGAATAGTAATAATATATAAGTATAATACGGGTATTACAAAAGGCAGTTTTTCTGTCGATAAAAATTATCTAAAAAAAAACAAAAAATATTTACTTAGCTTATCGCAATGTAATAAGAAGTTACTACAGTTATGTCATACTATCTTTAAAAATAAATTTTTAATTAAAAAAAAATGTTAATTAAAGAAAAAATGTTTAAGTACGACAAAAAATAATCTCGGAGAACTCATATATAAGAAAAAAAATTAAATTTTCATTTAAATTATACCGTGCATTTTCAAAATAAAAAAATGTGATTAAAATTTATTGACTGAAAAATCTTAAGATAAAAAAATTATATTTATGATAATGTTGGTTTTAGAATACTTTCCAGAACGAAGACCTAAATCTCATTCTCAATTTCAATTTCAATTTATTATTTTACTTAGAAAATGATTTTCGAGATAACGATCTAATGCAATTTTATTTTTAGGATTAATATTTTTCATATTCTTAAGGAGTTATCATTTTGTCTTTCTCTATTATAGCTAAATTGAATCAATACAGATGAAACTGTTCGGAGATAAGAACGTGATTTTTTTTTTTTTTAGTTCTTGTAATTGATTTCCAGGAAAAAATGATCCTTTTCATTCCTTTATACATATATATATTCTTTTATTTAATTATAAGAGCAAGCAGAATTTTTACTTGTATGATTAATAATTCTCCTTGCTTAGCCATTTCAAATGGCTTATATTGATAATCTCGTGAACACCATAGATAATAAGCAAAGAAATAAATTTTAAACTAATATGATGTATTAACATTATAAATTAAATGTGTTTTTTTTTAGCTCTCTCAGTATTTCTGTATTTTATTAATTTTTTTGGACTTTTAAAAGAATAGATTTATTCCGAAATATATTATATAATTCGAAATATATTACGAAAAAAAAAGCGCATTATACATTGTAGTTTGACTGTCGTAAAATAAAATTGCCCCCCAAAAATCATTTTATGATAATAATGTACATATATCTAACATTAATTAGTTTTCATGGAATAAATCCAAAGTTTCTTTTATGCTTTGAGATAAATAAAAATAAAATAAAAATATGTCGGAGAAAGGTTTCAATCAGCCAAGAATGAAAATTGTTTAATACGAGAGTGAATCAAATATAAACCGGAATTTTTGTTTTTTAATTTATTGGTACAAGATACAAAACATAAAGTTACATATTTTTTTCTATATAATCTCCTGATTTCAAAACACATTTTTCCCAACCGGTCGGAAGTTTTTTGATGTCGTCATCATAGAAAGAAGAGGAGTGTGTCTCCAGCCAATTGCGCAAGAAGGCTTCAACAGCAGTGCCATCGCCTAATCGTTCACCTCCTAAAGCTTCTTTCAAAAGCCCAAACATGTGATAATCACAGGGGGACTATAGGGAGGGTGTTCCAGTGATGATCAATGCATTTCCTCCAACTTTTCGCGAGTCAGGTTGGCTGTATGGGGACGGGCACTGTCTTGAAGCAAAATCACTTCTCTGATCGGAAATTCCCGCCTTTTCCGCCGATATGCATGCTTTGTTTCACCCAACAGCTGACAGTAGTAGGCAGCACCCGTGTAGTAGCACAGAATGTCCCGAATGGCGCTAATGTTTTCCTCAGTCAAACTTGTTCGAGGGGGCGGGGGCGTGAGGGGGTGTTTTTAACTTCTGTTCATCCTTCCACAAACATTCTGTCCAGTCATACACTTGGAATTTCTGCAGGCACGTCTCCTCAAACTGTGCTTGAAGTCTTCGTAAAATTTCAGCCGGTCTTACGCCTTCATTTGTGAGAAAAATAACGATAATGCGTTGCGCAACATTGCGGTGAACATCTCCCTTATTCATCCTGATACCGACTGAGGAACGGAGAGGGTAGCACATATCGGCGTATAAGTAGTCATTTGACACCCCCACCTGCCATGCGCAGAGGTTTGAGCGCCCTCGCGATGACCTTTAGGCCTCCTGGCAGAAATTCCGGTTAAAATTTGATTCACCCTCGTACATTTGTTAACGACGAAAGAAATGGGTAAGTTATTAATATTTTGTGTAATATGGTTAAACAAATACTTTTGTAACTGTGCAAGTAAGCCAAACTTGCTCAACTTTATAAATAACTTGATTAACTTTATAAATAATGACAGTTACATCGTAAAAAAGAAATACAAGCATCGTATTTTACTTTATTTACAGCAATTTCCAAGTCATTTAATTGAGATTCAGAATATTTTATTGTTTGTTTTTAATTTTGAAATGTTTACTATTTCAATTTAAATTGCTCTATTGTGCAAGTTTAATATAAAACCAAATATAAAACAAAAAAAAATATTAATAGAAATGTTTACATAAAAATATTAAATAATGATGATTATGAATCATATTACATATGAAACTTAGTTATTTCGAAAATAAATTAGAGATTACGTTCAAAAGTGAATCCTATACATTATAGTATTCTTTTAAAATGCCCAAAAGAATCCATCTTAAGAATTTCCGTTTACGATTAACGAATGTAATTATTAGATCTATTAAAAAGTTTAATTTTCTTTGTATAGAGTCAATGTAAGAATAGAAGAATATTAATTAAATAATATATTAATAGGTAAAATGCAGTAAAAAATTATTTTTGTAGTTACATTTGTTTACATAGCTTTCTTATACAGCATAAAAATAGTGTTTAGTGTATGATTATATTCGCCTACGTTCGGAGTGCTTTAAGAAATGAGTAAATACTCACATTTTTAATGTGATACAGAATGATGAAAAAACACAAATTCGCAGAAATATCTTCATAAACTTAAAAAAAAAATTGCATTCGTTTAGCAAAATTTATGTTTACGCCAGATAGCGTACACTAAACTCAACTAAATATACGAGGGTGATCTAGAAAGTACGGTTTCACTGCTCGTAAAAATAAACAAATCATAATTATCAGGAAATATAAATTGCAAAAAATACAGCAATTGCATTAGCTACTTCTCAACATATCGTTGCCTCAGAACAACAGTTACTCAGAGGACATCTAGTAATATTTGAAAATGAGATGTCTGACTTACTGCTTTGAAAAACGGTGTCTGCATCTAGTGAAAAGTACGAAAATTTTATAAAACACATCTGAGATAAAGTATTAAACATAACTTAATGTTTCCAACGTTGTTCCATTAGATGCAAAAACAGTTATTCTTAGCAATAAGTCAGACATCTATTTTTTTAATTATTATTACTAGATCTCCAAGTGTTGCTTTGAAGCGACGATATAAGAACTGGAATTGTAACAGTTTTCATAGCGTGGGATAAACTTTTGTAGTCATGTGTCATATAAGTCTGTCCCCTGAGAATTGAACCAGCTTCTCACAGTTGCCAGTCTATGTCTCATCACCCGTGACGACCCTGTTGAGGTAACATTAATCTAATCGTTGTATCGCTGCAAAAAGCCTATGCTGCTCCCATTTTTTTATTATTACTAGATCTCCAACTGTTGCTTTGAAGCGACGATATAAGAATTCGAATTGTAACAGTTTTCATAACGTGGGATAAGATTTTGTAGTCATGTGTCATAGAAGTCTGTTCCCTGAGAATCGAACCAGCTTGTCACAGTTGCCAGTCTATGCCTCATCACCCGTGACGATCCTGTTGAGGTAATATTAATCTAATCGTTGTATCGCTGCAAAAAGTCAATGCTGTTCCCATTTTTTCTGCACTTTTTAGCGGCGATAACACGTAGAGAGCAGCCGAAAATCGTTGTTGGTATGAGACGAGGACTGACAAATATGACAAGCTGACTCCATTTACAGGCGTTAGACATCTACATCACACAATTACAGACTCTCACGTCACCTTATCAAAAGTGTTAGAATTCCGGAGTCTTTTATGTTGATAATAAGCTAAAACGTTGCTGTATCTTTTTAAATAAATCTTTCCAGGTGTGATGTTTGCGCACGCCCTCTGTCCTCTAGAAGCGCCCTCTGTGGCCGAAAGACGAACTGGCAGAACCTGGAATGGCTTCGCCTAAGGAGGTAATCCATAAATACTGAGAACGGCTTTGGCTACTGCCAGCCGTAAAGAGTCAAGATGCAACTATAAGAATTGCTTGATATGATTTAGTGTCATATGTCAATCTGTTTGTGCCAGTCTGTGTTCACCGTGCCGTCCTATGTGTCAAATACACATTTGTGTTGTTTCGATAATTGGCCAATCTTTTGAGAGAAAAGCCCACTCTCGACCATCTGGTCGCTCTTGCGTTCTTGTTAATTATGTTTCTTTTCTTTTTACGGCCCGTAGGAAACTTACTTTCTGGATGGCTCTCGTATTTCAATTTTTTTTGTACAATTTTCTAGTATTACACATACGAGTGAACTGAAGTAGGAGTTTTACAATATTTTCAAAAATAACTGAAATATTTCAAAAATACATATATTTCTTTAAAAATTACCCTTTTTTATATTCGAGTACCTAGAGTACCTATAAAATAGTTAGATTATCACATATAAAATAGTTACATTGTCACGTAGAGAACAGATTGTAGATCAGAACATAGTGGACAATATGGAAAGCATTTAGACAAAGATTCACTGAAATATGTTTAAAACATTTTAGACCAGGAGCCGGCAGTACAGACAATCACCTCATCGAGCTTACGGATGAAATTCTAGGATTTGTTAAATCTTAATTTGCATGTTAAAACGCAATCGATCTGCCAACTCATATCTTGGTAGAAAACACCTGAAAACCCGATTGACTCGTAAGTTTACCATTGTGTTTTCCTGCTCCCTGTGCTCCATGTTTTCATACCTTTTGGTGCAGTAAAACACAGTGGTAAATCTAAGAGTCAGCAGCTAAAATTGGGTTTCAGTTGATTTCCACCAAGATATGACTTGGCAGATCGATTGCGTTTTAATTTGCTAATCAAGATTTAACTAATTCTAGAATTTTATACGTGAACTAGATGCGGTGATTGTCTGGGCTTCCGGCTTCCGGTCTAATTTGTTTAATGAAATTTATCGGGCATGGCAATAACGTAAAAAATAATTTTCCAGAAATCGCATTTAAAGATTCTTTTTCTTTTTTAAATGTTTCAGATACTTATAAAATGAACCTAGAAGTTCAAAGAAGTTCGTAACAAAAGTGAGCATAGAAACAATGATTAAGTTTCTCTTTAAATTAATACTTTATTTTAAAAAATCATTAGACGTAAAGGAAAATTTCACCTGGATGCAAACATAAAATATACAATATGATCTTTAAAAAGCTCACTGATTTACTCAAAAGGCGACTTATATAACAGAAGAGATGTTACAAGTTAAAAATACATATTTTATTTAAATACTTCTTAGTACTTTCGGGCATTCCCAAGACCTTCATCAGAGAATATTTCATAACTGATTGCCGTTGTATTTATATAAATACGCCACTTTGTTTTGAAATGAGACCGCCAATAATTATTAGAGTTGAAAATAGTAGTAGCAGCCAACTGCTGTTTATATATTTTTTCTCAACTTAAATTTAATCCAAGAGACTGATACTTCTAGTTTAAACTTTAATAATTGCTGACTCTTTAATTTTAAAACGAAGTGACATATTTCTATAAATAAACGGCAATTATTATACATTATCTGATGAAGGGCTTGGGAAAGCCCGAAAAGTACTAAGACGTTTCTAAAATAAAAAATATATTATTAATTTGTAACATATTTATTAAATTGGCCATAACTGTTCTTCTAGTAATCATAGAAATAAAACTAGATTTGGAATCGTAAAAGAATTTTCTGTACAAACAAATCAATAAAAAATATTACGAACGTTTTCCTGACAAAGCCTTTTTTATGTAGGCAGATACATTAAGTTTCATCAGTAAATAACATATATTTAACATCTGCTATATATATATATATACAAAATCGTAACGTCACATACTTATGCAAAGATTTTATGACAAAATATTTGAAATACTTAAATGCGTAAAAAGTAGAACGTCGATGTTAACGTAAATTTCGTACGCTGTTTCAGTATATACGAATGTCTGCACAACTTAGCTCGATTACAGTATCATCTATGGACGATATATAATTAAAACACCTTTTATTTTCATTATGTTATTTGTAACTCTACGAAATTTAAAAGTTTTACTAAACTTATTGCAGGAATTCTGAATTGAAAGTACGGGATGTAGCATTTTTGGTTCTTCTATAGGACAACTAAAAAATACAGGTGCATTACACTGTTAAATAACAAATAATAATGAACTTTTTAATAATTTATTATGTTTCAGATATTTGTATATAACAGTTCCTTCCACTAACATTGACCGCATTTTCAACTCACTTTCTATTAAAGTATCTCGCGCAAATCTTAAGAACATGTTTCCACTATTATCATATTTATGAAGTTGTAAAAATGATCAAATTGCAGTTATTTTCTTATAATTATTATGCTTTTTATAGCAAATTGGTTAATATAAATTTTAAAAGGGATTTTTTTTTAAACATTTGTCAGTAGCAACCATACTCCAAGATAAAATTATATATGATAATTTAAACTCAACTTTCGATTACGTCGATAATACCCCTAGCTAGAAATGTATTAATGCCATGAAATAAACTTGATTTTTATGTATCACTGTATCACATCTACTGCAGAAATAAAATAGGTTAGACTGGTTTAACACATTTCTTCTTCTTCGTAATCATCTCATGCAAACAAAATTTTAATTATGATTATAGAAGTAACATCAAATTGGAAATCCACACTGATTCTAAACAATTAACTAAGTTGCTACATAAAACAGCCATTTGCAAGATAAATGCAGTTAATATATCTGTCGATCTGTGCGTTCATACAAAATTTAAATGTTCTAAAAATGCTATTAAATTAAAGAATTTTAAATTTGTTGCTGAGGTAGATTACTTTAGGTTTCCATCAATGGTTTAATTAGGAACATTTTTGCAATGCACAAATCTGCTAAAACACTGTAGAGTTGCGCACAAATGGCTCAGTACATCTCTCCCAGTAAAAAATATATAAGAAAGAAAAGTAACATCAAAATATTTTAGCACTCTTGCATTTATGGTGAAATCATTGGAAATGTTATATTTATGTAAAGATTATAAGAATAAAAATATAAAGATATAAGAAGTATTATGTGTTCTTATAATATCACATGAATATGTAGTATAAGTTAGCAAACTGATTTAAATATATACAGTATTTTAATTTTTTACTGTTGTCGATATGCTTTTCCATCATTGTACATTATTTAATTTCTATTATTACAATTTTTATAGTTCACAAAATTGAACAATTGCCATTGCCTAAAAATAAAGGTAGATCTGTTATCGGATTTAACATCAATGTTTGAAGATTTATTTTTGTTATCGGAATATTACCTAAAGATACTTATCTCTTTTGCATTCCATTGGTAATATTTAGAGTATCTGCAGTGATCGAGTAGCTAAACATCAGCGAGCAAATTGCCACCACCAAATTTAAATAATATTCTTCGCCTTCTGTGATGATAGTACTGTGCGACTACTTAAGGTGAATAATTTTCTTAATAATTAGTTGTGACTATCATCCTACTGGTGCACAGGTGACGCATCGCAGTATCTGTGATTTTCCATCAATAACTATAAATATTTGAACTATAAATGTTTGAACATGTTAATAGTGAAATGTAACATATTTTTGTAATATTAGGCGTACATTGAGAGATGTAATCCTTAAATTTAATAAAACTTCTGTTTTTTTTTTTTGTGTTTTTAGCTTATTTTTTGTACCATACATTGTAAAAAAAAAGAAATGTTCCTTAATCAATTAAAGTGTAATATAACAAAAAAAAATAACCTCTTTAGAGTAACACAGAATTCCGAAAGCGTTTTTCATACTTAGAAACCTCAGAGACAAATACATGTTTTTAGATTTAAATAAGCATTTATATAAACAAAGTTCTTGTTGCTGCCATAGATTTTCTGAAACTTTTTGTAATCCAATCTCAAGAAAATATTTTTGAATTCAATAAAACTTTTTTCAGCCAAACTTGGTAAACTGACAGCATTAACATTAATATCAAAATTTATTTTATTTTGTTGCTTTTTAATACATTAATTCTTTTATGGACCTAAAAATGTTCAAGTGAGCATTGATAGCATCCAGATGTACGATATTGTGGTTAGAGAAAACTATTATACTATAAAAATGATTCTGAAACGTTTCTTAAATTCAGTGCAACACAATAATTTTTTATATTAAACTCGCCTTTAAATTTTGAAAATATATAGATTTCTCAGATTAAAAAAAAAATAAAGTTTCCTTTTTAGAATCGTGGGTAACTCTGAACTTAGTGCTGTTCATTTCTCTTCGCAGTTATATTACATTTTTGTAAATAATAATAATAAAGAAAATCTTTCTTTTTTTACAGTCCAACATAAAAAAAATTAGTTATGTTGTATTTTAAATTAGTTCTTCTTTAACTCCTTAATTCTCACACCCGTGATATTCATGGGCTGTGACAAGCTGTGTACTTTATTCCGATTGTTTGATTCCCACCAGTTTTATAAAATAGTGTAATCGGCTTTATTCTGGTATCATTTCACTTGTCATAATGTGAATATTTCTTTTTTTAAAAAGTGGTGGCAATAAGCAACCTAAATTTTTAAACCGTAATTTAATGCGACCGTTAAGGTGTTAAACCATTTCTATCTGAATATTTTAGAAATAAAAAAAAAATATTAGCTATACAATACATAAAAGTTATAAATGGAAGCTAAGTGCAAACTTTTTTTTAAATTGAATGTATACACCATGTGTCATCTTAACACATATATACACAAATTTACCCAACTCTGTCAAACATACGTCTGTAATATTCAAGTGGATAGAGAATAAATTAGTATTTAATAATTTAAAATAAATGTTAAATATCCGTTTATTCCTTCAGTGGTTATTAATAAGAAACGTTGACGCTTCTTTGAGAATTCCTAAATCAAAGTGAGAAACAAATTTAATAGTTTAGTATGTTCCTTGTAACTCCTAATGTAATCGAATCAGCGAATTGTCCTTTAAACATAAAATTTTGCTTATGTGCAAACGAAGATATGCTTCACTTAAATCAATATAAAATCCAAAAATATTTAGTAACTTTTATTTTTTATAATGTAAAACACGAAATGAGGCAATATATAAACATGACAATTTTACAATGCATAGAAATATTACTATTATGAGTGTATTCTGCGTATATTTATAATTTATGTGCATATAAGTCATAGACATGTTTAATACTCCACTTCCCCACTTCATTATGCAATCCAGTTAGTGAATCGTGCTTTAAGAATTAAATTTTGCGTGTATAGAAGCGAAGATGTGTTTCACTTAAACTAATATAAAATAAAAAGAATTTTTTAACTTTTATTTTTTAACTGTAAAATGCGAAATGAAGTAATAGGGGAGACCGGAGCAAGATGGCTATGTTAACATTTTTTGTTGTTTATTAATTTATCTTTAAGTATAGTAAAATTAATTTTATATCAACTGTTAGAGTCTTCCTTTGTAGTATTAAATATATTACTATTTAATTTTTCAAATAAAAGAAGTAAAGAATAATTTTATTTTTTCATAACATTAACAAATCGTCATTTTGCAACAAATCGTCATTTTGCCCCAGTACTGGGGCAAGATGACTTTGGCCTTGGGGCAAAATGACAACACTGAAAAAGGTTGAACATATTTTATCTTTTGAATATGTTACATGGCATAACAAATGATAACTGTGTTTTTACATCTTACGAAATACCCAACTAAGCATAATTCATTGTAACGTAATGTTGAAGTGTTTAGTTGTGCAGCTAACAATAGTCACAAATAAAAATACCATTTTCATAATTGGAAAATTCCTCATGCCACCACTCTTGGCATGTAAAGCACTGGATCCATTCTTCTGTTGGTGGGTCACAATATTCCTCGTCACAAGCGGGTCATCTGAAAACACCATCCTTTGAAGTTAATGCAACTGGACTGTTTGGCTTGGATTTAATAGACTTAGGCATGCAGGAACTTAGTTTGAGTCTTTTTACTCCCTTTTTAGCTTCACAAGCTTCTTTTCTCTGTTTTTTAAACGCTATTATTCTACCTTCTTCTTTTCCCTTTGTTCTAACATTTCTTTTATGGGTGTGCTTGTAAGAATGCTTGAGCTCAATGTTTTACTTCTTCTTTTTCTCACATTGTGTTGCTTTAGGCAATGGTTTGAAATAAAAACACTAAGAGGCTTCTTTGGTGTATCGGAATCAGCATTTACCATAAGTTTTGGTTCTTCTGGAGGGTTTATACGTTGGTTTTCAACTACGTGGGTCTGAGGATGACGAGCTCGTCATCTTGCCAGGTATTGCCTGTTAAAAAATATTCGTTTCCATTGCCATGGAGGAAGGCGATTAATTGACATTTATTTATGGTAATAGGTAGTATTTAAACTAAGTTACCCACAAATATTAAAGAGAAACGATATATCTTACCTGTATCTATAGCAGAGTTTATTTACACGTGCATAAAAGTTAAAACGTGGTAGCGGTAAACAATCAAAGCTTCACAACTAACACAAAAATGGCGATTTCAGCGTGCCTTTGCTATTGTTTAACGAAAGGCCAATAGGAGAGCCAGTAGTGTCCGGTTGATGCTGCCACCTAGTGGAAAACGAAAAAATTAAGACATTCGTCATCTTGCCACGGTCTCCCTTATATACAATTAAATATGACATATCGAGAAATCTTAGAAGAAATATTATTATGACTCTATTCTGTGCATATTTTTAATTGTTGTGCATATTTTTCATCTTTTTAAAAACAAAATTTCTGCGACTTTTAAAGGTGAATAATGTTCTTAAAATTTAGTGGTGACCATCATCCTAATGGAGCGCAGCTATCCCATCACTGTATTTGTCATTTTATCATGTCATTTTGTCATTTTAGCTATTTGAACTATGTATATTTCAACATATGAAAAATAAAATCCAATAATTTTTTTGTAATATTTTTCGTACATTGACAGATGTAATCCTTAAAATTGACAAATGTTCTATTTTTTACTCTAAGTAAGGTAAAGCAAGGAGAGATTGCGCGGTAGGAGAGATTGCCCATAAATTGATTCGACGGGAAGAGAGTGCGCGCGCAGTGACTCCAGGTAGTTGTACAGCAGTATTAGGGAAGTGTCTACATGAATGTGGAAATTGATTGTTCGGAGCGTCTTGGATCAAGCATTGCTATTTTGTTTTGTTTTTCCAAAGTAAGTGCTTCAATTTTCATAACTGTTCGTCAGAATTTTTATAGAATATCCGTAGTTCAAAATATTTTAATCTTAAACGATTTCTTATTAGCTACTAACCTAGACTAAGGATGAGAACACTAACAATTCATTTTAGAAGTGGCCACATTTAAATAAAAGGCCACGCAAACTCTCCCACCAATATAGGAGAGATTTTTTTTTAAATTAAGGGTAATATAATTAATAGATCTTGTACCACTTTCACCCATTTATATAAAATATAAACATTTTTAGAAGCACTCCAAAGTGCCAAAAGGGGGTCAAAAATGGACTTTTTTTTTTTTTTTTTTTTTTTTTTTTAATGTGTTCTTCAAATGATATTAAATCACATGCAAAAAAACTCGGAGTTAAAACCTTCATTCCTGTTGCAGAAAGAAGGTTATAACATTTCTTTTCTGGCCTTCTATATGGAAATCTCCCTTTACTGACTGCAAAGTCTACTCCAAATTATTTCCGAAAATCAATGGCAGCAAAAGTAACTTTATTTTTACTATATAAGTGATTTTTTTAAAACGCGAAAATAGATTAGTAACGCAGGTTTATAAAGAGTAAGGACGTCTTTCGGAATCGCGGAAGACTAGAAAGAGGTTATTAAATGTATTTGTTCGTCGTTATATTTTCGTTGATATAGTTAATATTAAATATATCTGTTTATTCAATGAAGTATATATGTGTATATTTTTACAGTTTAAACTAAAATCTCTTTTATTGTTTAGGATTACAATTTTAATTACAGGAATACCTGACTAATTGTAATATAAAAATAATTTGTAATTTATAGTTATCCCTAACACCTAAATAACCCAACAGTAATGTAGAAAATTATGTATATATATATTTTAATGCTGAAATTCAGTTACATATACTTAGAAAACGTATAAGTTTTAAATTTTTAGACAAAAATAAAAGTAACTATATAAAACATGTTTACGAAGTAAATATATTTGTAACAAAAAATAATATACCCTACTAATAATATACTCTACTAATATATAAAAGATCTGCTTTAATCCGAAAAAAGAAACATTTTTGTTAAATGTTAAAAAGTTGTCCCTATAACAAAGCACGCTTACAAAGTATTTATATTCCAATAAAAAATACTTTAGAAAATAACAGAGATTTGATTATATCCATTCATTAGAATTCTCTTATCCAAAACAGCAAACAAAGTTCATTTATGTAAAAGAATACTATAATCTTACTACTAAAGTTTCTAGTAAACTAAACTTTGTAGAACTTTTTATTAATTAGTATAATAATAAAAAATAATTTGTAAGTTATATGTATATCGTACATGGTTAAACAATCCAACAATAGTGTAGGAAAAAATATATATATATATATATATATATTATAATCTTGAAATTCAGTTCCTGGAAAACATATATTAATAAAGAATTAGTGAAAAAGTATACTGTATCTAAAAGGTCCGCTTTAATCAGCAAACAAAAAATTCTTTCTTTTACAAGATATTTCTATAACAAAGCACGCTTGCAAATCATTTATATTACAGTAAAAAAACACTTTATAAAATAAAGCAGATTTCATTATATTCATTCATTAGAAATACCTTATCCAAAACGGCAAACAAAGTTCATTTATGTAAAAGAACACTTTAATCTCACTACTTAAGTTTCCAGAAAACTCAAACTTTGTAGAATTCTTTATAAGTTAGATAAATTAAATCATGCAAAACAAAAGAAATATTTTCATGACCAAAAGCAACTCCTATTCAAAAATAAAACTCTGTTCAAAAGTCATGATTTACCTAACAAAATAAATCAAGCGAATAAGAATAGAGATTAAGGGAAGTATAATCAAACCTGAAAAACTTTTATCTAACGAAATTATTTTCTGGAAGAATGGAAGATATCTGGAAAGGACGTAATTTTAGGGAGAGTTTTCTAACTTATTACTTAAAGGAAATAATTTATTAAATAGTTTTTAATGTATTGAATATGAGAGGTTTTTTTTTTCTTTTTTTTTTTTTTGAAGAACGAATCATTGTATCATTTTAATTAATTTGCGAAATCAAAAAAAAAAAAAAAAAAAAAAAAAAAAAACCGTATATCACGTTTACTTTAGGAAAAACTTCAAACGGCATTTTTAAAGATTTTTTTTAATTATTTAAAATGACTATAATAGCATATACTGAGTAACATAAGTAAAAGCGATTCGCGTGAAAAGTGTTCTTTGTTTTTAAATTTTAACACTTAAATGCCGGGTGTTGTTTTTCGGCAACATACCTAATTTAGGTTCTAAAATGCTATTAGAATAATAATGAAGCTATAATGCCTAATGTTGTCAATAAAATACATTCTGAAAATATTATTAAATAGATTTTCAACATGTAGATGGCAACACTTGTGCTGTTCAAAAATAAAGATTCATTTATTTTTTTCAATTGTTGTTACTTGTTCTTTTTGTTTTGTTTGGAAGCTTGCAAAATACCTTATTTTGTTCTGCAGTGAGCAAGTAAAATTTATTTCTTATGATAATTCCTAAAATTCATCTGTGTTTAATATTATAGAATTTTACCAAGGAAAATTATTTTTTCAATTAAAGACCAGTATTGCCGTTTAGTAACAAACTGTTTTTTAGCCGTAAACCATACTTAAAACAAAATATGATTTTTTAAAGTACTTTTCCCATGATTTATTTAAAAAAATGAAAGCCGAAAAACGTTATTACAATGATTTTTGAAAAATCAGGCATTTAAGGGTTAAGCACATGCATTAGTATATACCGATTATTCTGATAGGTGAAAAATTTACTATCTATAAATTATTTTATGATAATCATAATACTACTAGAAGCCTTCTCCCGCTGCGCTGGTCGGTTTCTCTAAAAGAATCTTGAATCAAACGAAATATATCTAGCAAAGATGTAATTAAAAAAAACATTTTCTTAACAGCTAATCGAATATATATAATCATTGTCTCATTCGTATAATCTTATGCATTGTCAGTTCAAAGTCGATGTTGGCGACAAAATAGACAAAATAGGTCTAAAATCACTGAATAGCAGTTTTTAGTTATTTTTTCGTAGTTTTGTTATCTTGAATTTCCCATTTCTACCTAAATCGGCTGCTTAGATATGCCAAATGTTCTAAAATATTCGACCCGTTTATATTTATAAACATTCGATATCTGCAACCGTTTGGGTAGGAGCGTGAAATTCCAGAAAAAAAAACTACTAAAAAATCAAACACATATTTTACAAAATCCTCACCCTAAGAAGTGTAAAGGCGGGGGGTTGTCGGTAATTTTAGATTATTTGGCATATCTCAGCAGCTATTTTAGATAGGTGTGTGAAAATTCCAGAAAATAAATCTACTAATATAATAATTAAACACGTATTTTAGCAATTTTAAAAATCCACACCCCCTAAAAGGTTAAAGAACTTAATAATAACATTGCTAACAAGTCGTAAACCAATTTAGGGGAAAATGTCCAAGCCGGGAATCGAACCCGGGTCCCTGGAATAGATCTCCAGCGCTCTACCACTAAGCCACAAAGTCGATGCCCAGCTTGGCATCTCTCACTTATATAAGTCGGTAAGGCTGCAACCGCAGCACAGGATGGAAAAGTTTTCATGAGCACACATTCTAGTGGCGAAACATGGGACGTAAATTAACCCAGCATCGGTGAAAATACAATTTTAATTAATTTTTCAACTACTTTTCACTAAGTTGGTTTACGACTTGTTAGCAATGTGATTATTCACGTATTTAATATTCAATAATTTCAAACGTAATTTCACTGCTGAAAAGTAGTTGAAAAATTAATTAAAACTGTATATTCACCGATGCTGGGTTAATTTGCGTCTCATGCTTCGCCACTAGAATGTGTGCTCATGAAGACTTTTCGATCTTGTGCTGCGGTTGCAGCCTTACCGACTTATATACGTGAGCGATGCCAAGCTGGGCATCGGCCTTGTGGCTTAATGTTAGAGCGCTGGAGATCTATTCCAGGGGCCCGGGTTCGATTCCCGGCTTGGACATTTTTCACTAAGTTGGTTTACGACTTGTTAGTGATGTGATTATTTACGTATGTAATATACATAACATGCGTTTGTAAAAATTACAAAATTGTAGCAGAAACGTTTTTATCAACTTAGTATTATTTCAGCGTCAGAAGATCACGTGATGTAATAATTTAACGTACAGCGTAGATCGCTAACGGAATGATATATAAAATAACATATCTCTTGTCTTACGGAAAGCCCTACATTTTTACAAACTACTTCACGCCGGATTCAAAAGTTTTAAAATTTCAAAGTAAAGCAGTTGATGAGAAAATGTTTTGCTAATTTATGTCAGAAGCCATTTCAGAAAGGTAATGAGTGCATAAAATTTAATACACGGCAAATAGAGGTTTTATCAGCAAAGAGATTTGGATAAATCCATTAGTGTGATTGTCAAAGTGATTTCTTGGTAAAAACGCTACTGATTCTGAAACAGCCAAAAAGAATTGGAGTTTTGTCAGTAAAGAGTTTATGATTAATCCCTCAGGACAATTTCAAAAGTGTTGTCTTGTTAAAAATGCTAATACATCAAAGGAAATGCCTTAACAGATGCAACAAAAACTAATATTTTTTGCAATTTATTATGTTTTATTAATTAATATTATATTAATATTTTATGCAATTTGGTGCGAAAAATGAACCGACCTGTTGTTTGATTTTAAGGCTCAGATGTAATTTTCATGGAAACAACACTTGAGAACGTCTTCATAAGTTGAAAGTTTAATCGCAGGTAACTCTTTTGAGTGGCAAAATAACGGGCAGTTAAAGTCACTGCGAGTAATTTTCTTTAAAACAACCATAACACAGTGGCTAATATAATCAATAAATCTAATCACTTATTAAGCAATCACTAATTAAATCAGTCTCTAAGAAACGCGATTGAAACGCACAAGAAGAACACACTGTTAATCATTGCCGGCAGAATTCTAGTAAACAACTCACAGAAACCGTTGTGTCATAAAGCACACGCATGCGTATCGCGCAGTGCATTGTGAAACGTCAGTACTGGCAGTATCGAGGCTAACGAAAAAGACAGGCTACCGCGGTGGGTCCGATTCTTCTTTTTTACACACCGCCGGTGTCACGTGATGCTCGAATGCACCAATAAAGGTGTGCAAAAAGATCATCACGTGACTCCAGCGGTTTGTAGAAAAATAAGAATCGGATCCACCGCGGTAGCCTGTCTTTCTCGTTAGACTCGAGGCAGTATCAAGGCTAAATAAAAAGACAGGCAACCGCGATGCATACCACGTGTCTTTTTTACAGACAGATACAGTGCGTGATACTCTTTTCGCAGAGTTTCTTTGGTGCATTTGAGAATCACGTGACTCCAGCGGTTTGTAAAAAAAAAGATACGTGGAATGCACCGCGGTATCCTATCTTTCTCGTTAGTTTCGGGTAGTATTGACGAGCTCCAATAGAGGATATTCCAAATATGGGTTCGAGGCTGAAAAAAGTCACTTGATACCGGTAATTTACCAAAGGAACTTCTAACTGATAAGAAGGGAAGATGCTACTGCTTTGCCTGATGAACTGTTTCATTGGCTAGCGGGGATTTACATTACACGTCTACGGAGCCTTCCCTTCTTTACGCTAGACGTTTTTACCTTGATCACGTGATCAAAGCGCAGATGGAATATCCTCCATTCGCAGCATGGCGCGTCGCGCTGGACTGCTGCCAGAATAGAAGGACTCAGAATACAACTTGATTGCGTCAATTTAACGATTTTTTAATTGCTTTGTGCTACACTAAATGATGTAATTTTGTTTCTTTTTTTATTGTAATGTGTTTTCTTATCGTTCTTTTAAAGTGTTTTCATTATAGCAGTTATTTTTTTTTTTCGTTTATAGCTTTAAAAAAACAAATTATTGTTTTTTCAATAAATTTCAAATATTCAAGTGCGATGCGTTACCGCCAAACGTAAATTTTTATTTAATTTGTTTTTGCATTTTACTAAGCTAACCCAAAGCCAAGTTTTCCGCGGTATAGCGAATCAAAAAACAAAAAATACTTTTTTTCGGCCCACCCTAATGAATAGACCTAGATCACTAAAAGCATGTGTGTGACATTTTTGGTGATGTGCAGTTGACTTCGTTTTACTTCACGTACTCTAAAAGAGCTTCGATAGACGCAAATGTAAATACTACTCATACAAAACAGTGATAATTACAGTTGATAATTACAGTGATAATTACAGTAAGTACTATTTTAGAGCTTAGATTTCAGTCTTAGGATATAATTTACTGTCTCAAATTATTTTAGACTAGGAGTTGTAAACGACCATTACAAGAACGAAAATTCATTTGAATTTAAAAAAAACAATTTTCTATATTACTTTGTTCCAGTATGTTTTTCAAGCAATAATATATATTTGGCATTTCGATCCAAGAATAATATTTTCAAACAATATCATTGTTAAAAATTGGTATATTTTAAGTTTGAGTTTTGTTGAATAATTGTGTTTTGTAAAATCTTGAATTGAAAAATTTTAGACTCCTAATTTAAATTTAAAACGATTTGCAATTAAAATTATTTTTCTTTTTCAGGTTAATTTTGTTTTCAGACTATATTATTGCAAATATGTCAGATTTGCAAATTATATTTTAATGCCAAATTAACTGGAAACATATAAATAAATCTCTGAAACTTAGAAAAAAAGAATATTTATAATTAATAACACTTTTTCCCTAAAAGTATATAGTTAACTAAAAGGAAGAAAAATAAGGTTAAAAATAAAGAATAAGTACTTTAGGATTTCAAATATAAATATGCTTACTTGTAGAGTATGAAAATATAATTCGATAGGTTGAGGATCCTTTAAATCAAATTTTCTGAAAATAAAATCATCTCACAAAATCATATAACAATGCTATGCTACTTATCTGGAATATCTGAGTTAGAAAATAGAAATTCTATAAAGAAAAGAAACGTGTATGAATTTTTAAACATGCTTTTACAGCATTATTGAAATTCCTTACAGAAGACTAACATTAATTATATCCGGAGGGATAGAAGAGAACTTCCATATTGATCCCTTAGAGTAAGCAAGATATTCACTCCACTGTTTACATAATCATGTGAATTATCAAAGTATGGAATCCAAAATATTATTTTGTGCCACATGATTTGAAATTTTATAGGTATTCATGTTTCATTTTATTTTTAAGTATAAATAAGTAGCGCATAGTAACATATACTTTATTTTATCTTATAAATATTATTTTCTTTTACCCATGATCTGATGGATGTGCACAACTATATGAAAGTAACAGTTATTCGAAAGCATTTAAATTATTATTAGTTATTTGCATTCTTAAGCATAGAAAACCTTTCTTGAAGAATACCTTTATTTTTATTTTTCATAAATTAATATTTTAATTTTTTTTTCAGTTTTTACAAATTTTGTTAAATTTGATCTCTAAAATTTACTTTTGTAACAAGTAAATTACAATATATTTTAGATAATATACCTTTTACTTTTACATTCCTAAAGCAATAATTATTTATTGGGTCAAGTAAAATCATGTCAAAATATAGAGAGAATAATAGCGTACAATAAATTCCTATTTCCCCACTCTCTCCATATGTGCAATGTGCATACATCCATATTCGTTAGTCATACTAAAGCTGATCTCATCTGGAAAACAAAACTATTGCTAACACCACCGAAAAGGACATCTTCGATGAGCAGGCATTGATGCCGCACTGTGAAAATAATCCACCTTTGCGGAACCTCTTGGATAATGTAAAAACGCAATATCTGGCGTCTAGTAGTCCATTGCGTGTGTTTTGCAATTTCTCAATCTGTCTGTCGTCTGTTCTTTCTCGTCTGTAGGATACAATACTGGTCGTTCATTGCAGTGATTGCTCATGGACAACCATTAACTGTCCCTTGTATAGCTGTTCCTGTCGTTTGAAGTGCTCTCTTAGCTTGTGACAGGATGTTGTGAGCGATCCCGTACTTCTTAGCCAAATTAGTCACACTCCGACGTTCTTCGAATTCTGCAATAATTCTACCTTGAGTAAAATCATCCAGACGTTGTCTACAGGATTGCCTGTTAAACATCACACTGAGGCCGCAACTAGAAGTCATTCAAACATATCTACACCGTGCAAAAGCTTTAAGAGATATGTTGACAATTTACAGCGAGAATTATACTCTTCAATTACCTGTTGAACATATGCGCGCGCTCTATCTTACTTCACCTTAGTTTATATCCTGATTGGCCTTTCGACCTATTATACACCTTCTTTCCGCTTTTATACTAATTTATTCCTTTTGTGCTTAATGTTTGCACACTAGTGTGTAACTGAAAGTACATTTATATTAGTGATTTCTAAAAGCTACTCTAGTTTGATTAATTATTTCGCAAAAATAATTTAAAATAAGTTTAAAATACGTTTACTGTCTTTTATGAATTACTTATGTATTATCCAATCTTTCAATTTTATGTTAGATACGATGTTCAACCAAAATAATATTATAAGACACAAATTATTTTTTTTATTGAATGTAATATAATTCAAAATATACACAAACGATGTAGTAAAGTTTCAACCGTATTTTATAAAAAAGATGTTTTATCGATATCTTTAAAATAATAGAAAGTAGTAATGTTTTATGAACTGAATTATTTATTTAAGTAATAATTGAAGCCTATATTATTTTCAGTACAAAATATAATTTTCTTAATTTAAAAATCCTTTAAATAGACTTTTTTTCACAAATATATTTTTTATATGTATATATAATATATAATGTATTTTTTATAGTGCTTTGATTCTTTTCAGGATAATAACAATAATTAATTAACCAAACTCTATAAAACGTTTTTTTAACAGCCACTACAAGCCTTGAAATAGGAAAATTCTAAAAGACTGTTGATTCAAGTACTTCGACAATTTATGGACTGGAAATGACATTTCATGAGATCTTTAAAGATTAATGTATAGATTCCTTTTAAAAGCATAAACTTACTAACTACAATTTTAAATAAATTTCATATGCGAGTACTTCGACTAATTTATCAAGGCATATTTCAGATAAATCACTCGCCATCAAACACTTACTTGATTTTCTGCATAAATAAAGCTTCGGAATTGTAAACGATTTGTGTTTAATCATTTGTCATAATTTACCACAGTGATCGCACAGTATTGCCCTAGACCATAAATTTCATTTAAATACATTTCTTGCCATATTTCATAAAATATACTTTATTTTCAAATAATTATTGTAAAATGGCTGTATATGATATAGTTTACTTGAATGAGAATATTTCATTTTTTTATATCTTACTTTATTTCATAAAACTGTGTACTCTATTAAATGTTGTAACAATAATTCATTTTACTTTTTACGTTAGTAAAAATATTGAAATAAAGAGGTAATTAAAAAAATCGAAAGAATTTGCTATCTGATCTACGAAGAAATTTTAATAAATTGAACAATCCTTATAATAATATTAACGTACTGTGTGAATGTTTTATGTTTTCAAAATGTTTCATAAAACTTATCTAGTAATAACTGCACCTGCATTTTTTGACACACTAATCATTTTCGCATTTTGAACGCTGCATCTATCGTCGTTAATTTGAAACCGATATTAAAAGTACTCGTATTGATGATATTCGATAAAAAAGTGTAACGTGTACAATAAAGTGGAGTGCAAAAATGAAAGTTGGAATTTTGATTTTTGATAGCTGCCAGAAGTTGCCTTTTTAGTACCTATACTTTACATTCAAAATTTCATGAATTTTTAAAATCTAATTTAGGGCTCTACCAGGACATTTAAGTTTTCATTATTTTACACAATGGTTCTTACTGTAAATTGTACATTTAAAGGGTTTTTTGTATTTAAAATGTTTAGCGTAATTCCCTTTATTATTTTTAAACTTTATGTCTTAATTTTATTATTAAGTCTATTTTATATTAAGTCTTTAATCTTTATTGAGTTTTAAAAATTGTCTGTTCTCATTTTTAGAGTAATTTTTAAATGAGTGCTTGTGGAAGCAAATCGAAGTTTACCACTACTGAAAGTGCAGTGGAATATGCCCTATTTGGTGCCACTTCAAAACTAAATAAAGCTGTTTTGCCAACAATGGCAGATGTTACAAAATATTATTTTTATACAAGACAATAAATAAAACACAACAGGAATGGTAAAGATTCACCAAAATCAGAGGTAATTAAACTCTTAAGAGTAAAGATCGAAGAAATTTGGAAGAAAGCATCAAATATTGTAGTTTCCCAGAGGCGTATTCATCAAATGATGGACAACAATTTTTCGGAATACCAGAAGCTTATTCAATTCCCCAAATCCAAAAGAAATGATGGGAAATTTGAGATAGATTACATCGAAGAATTATAAGTGAAGAACACGTATCTCTGCTTTAAGAGTCATATTCACGGTATCTGGAACACATTACATCATCTTCTGGATGAGGAAAGAATATTGCAGAAAGCATTTTAAAATATTGCACTGAAAACAACTTAAACCTTAATAAACTTATGGCTATAGGCTGTGACGGAACAACTGTAAACACTAGGAGGAAGAATCGTGCTATATTAGATTTTTTTAAACAAAGATTAGTCGTCCCTTACAGTGGTTAATATGCCAGCTTCACACAAACGAATTGCCATTACGTCATTTATTTTCTGAACTTGATGGACAAACTACAGGCCCATGAGAATTTTCTGTTCCTATTGGAAAAAATCGTTGGATCAATGTGATCAATATATAGTTGTGGAATAATAAAAAAAAATCTCATCTTGTCTCTCAGAAATGAATTCTGGAGAGTTAAGTACAGACCAAAATTATTTTTTCGACATGTGGCAAGCATTTTCATCTAGCCAATTCTCCTTAAATCCGGTAAATCGCAATCCAGGTAAAATGTCTCACTCTAAATGGTTGACAACTGCCAATCGACTACTTAGATTGTACATTGGAAGTTATAATCCTTCCCAAAAGTTGATGATTATGGCTAAATTTGTAATGAGAGGATATTCACCTACGTAGTTTCACATTAAGAAATCTTCTTTCTGCAAAAATGGAGATCAAAATATTTTTTTAAACAATTTAGTTGTCTTGTTATTTCAGGGAAGGTTTAAAGAAGATTGTAGATCCCGTTATTCAACGAAACGCATACACCTGTCATTCAGAAAAAAAATTAATAGGGGTGGTAACTGATGAAAGAAAACATGTTCGAGAATTTGGATTCCGAAGAATATTAATGGCAAGGGAGATGGGGTGTTCAAAAATAAGATTGTTTCATATTGCAATGTTGAACTACAGTGCTAGAGACTATATTAACATTATTGACTATGTGAAATCACATCACCCTGCTTTCTTAATAGAGAATCAAGAGAGGGGCTGAAAGTTCTCAAAATAAAATCGGAAGTCCCATCTTTTCAATCCCACAAGTTTCCGTGTCATATTCAAACAGTTGAAAAATGCGTGAAATTAGTTACTGAAGCATCATTACTAATATTTGAATAGTGGCTGTAGGTGTTGATGCAAGGGACTGATATATGCGAGCAAAAATCTAATCACGAAAGGTAATGCCTAGTTTTGATACCAAAGGCTATTATAAGTTAGTGTGAAATGAAAGATCCTTTTACATTACATCATATATATACATTTTATTATATTACTATATGTTCAGAAAACTGTCTTTCCTATATCTTTAGAGAGATACCTTTTCTGTATATTAAAAAATAAAAGGGAACTGTACGTCTAATTTTTGTGTTTTTTTTTCTTTATCTTCTTTGCGACAATGCAATTTATGTTTTAAGGTTATCTTTAACATTTAAGGTGTTATAACACGACAACACATCGATTGTTCACAAGTAATGCTTTTATCAGTCATTTTTATCGGCTATTTTATTAAATCAAAAATTTAATTTAAAAAAATTTAATAATTTATATTACATAGTGAAATTTTGGTTTTTCACGTGTTAAAGGGCATAATCTTTAAGACCTGGTAGAATCCTAAAGATGAATTCCAAATGAAATGAAAATTTAACCTTATATTCAGTGTTCCAAAAAAACAACCTTTTAGACCTATCCGGCAAAAAATAATTCCAAAAAAATTTTTGCGAGTCATTTTCACTCCACTCTAGTGTAAAAGTTGGATTAGCACAGTTGAGGTTTATTCTAACAGAGTGAAAAATGTTCAGACTAGGAATAGAACCTGGATACCTTGGCTTGATGTGCCAATGCTCCACAATATTGAGCTATACAGGCGATATATTGCTGACATAATTTACTCTTATTTGTTGGACGTGACGGCTAACTGCAGCGTTAGTTTCATTCATACAAGGTCTAACTATAGTATTTACCTGATGAAAGTGTGCGATAGCACGGAAATTCCTGTGTACCATGTAATTAGATCATAATGAAAAGAAGTTCTTTCCCTCTGGATAAATCATGTTCCAGGTTGTAGTAGAGCAGTTAGGGTTTATTCCAGCAGAGGGAAAAATGTCCAGATCTGGACTTGAAATGGATGCATTAACTTACTGTTTAATTGCAATTAGTAGTAGTACAAATTAAATGTTATTCATTTGTGCTTAGTTCACAGTAAAATTATGGCCTGTGTATAATCACTATTTATAAGAACTCTAAAATATTTTCGTAAATTTCCAGTATGTGTAAAGTAAATTGTTTTTTATGTCTACCATTTTTATTCCTTAAGGTATCCATACAGTAATAAATTAAAATTTAGAATATCGTGTATGAACCAATTTCATAATAAAAAGTATTTATACCATTTTGGCGCGAGTGGCGCCGATGGGATACGAACGACGGATCCCATGATCAGGAGGCGGGAACGCTAGCGTCGAGCAAAAGGCCAAGCCAGTTACTCTAATCTAGTAACTCGCTTTATACTGATCATGTGAGATGAGATCGCTACACACTCACTCCCTAGTGAGAAAGATATCTTGTCGATGTCTGACGAGCGATATGTACTCGTGAGTCGTGTGTGATGCGCAGCATGCCAGTGCTGTGAGCGTTTAACCAGTTGGTTTCACAGGCTTATTGCTGAAGATGATTTGTTTGGTGCTGCCATCTGTTGGTTATGAGGGGAGCTGATTGTTGTTGAAGGTTTTGTGTTTTCTCCGGGTCACCACTTTGGCGAGAGTGGCGCCGATGGGATACGAACCACGGATGCAATGATCAGGAGGTGAGAACGCTAGCGTCGAGCAAAAGCCCAACCCAGTTACTCTAATCAGGTAACTCGCTTTATACTGATCATGTGAGATGAGATCGCTACACCATAAAATAAAAATTTACTGGTACAGACATAGCATGTTCCCACGAGTTTAATCTTAACGCTACTTTTGAAAATATATTAATCCTGTTGCTGAAAAGTGCTTTGAAATTTTATGCTTTTCCTTCTCAATATCGGCTGCATGCAATAACTGAATACTTTATCGTTTTTTCTTTGTACTAAACATCAGCTTTTTTAATTGTAATAATTATGTTGATTATTAACACTTATAGGGTGATCATAAAATCTTTGCCGATAAATGGACCTCTAGCGGCTGGTCCGTTCAACGATCGAAATGCGATTTCAGGTATAGTTATTCAGAGGTATCAGCTCGGGATTCTGTGAATGGCAATAATGTGGTGCTCACGGCTACGGATATAGGTACAATCACTGGAAATTTTCGAATGGCAACGCCCATTTTTTCCGTCGCAATATGTTCAGCGCATGGAACGGTACGTGTATCACAAAAAAAAACGGATGCGTTACGCACGCACAAAAACAGCTCTGAGAACGAGTAAAAAAACCACGATTGGAGCACGCGGAGGAAATTGGCATATGACAGAGGCAAGACACTAATAACTGATTGCTACACAGGTCGAAGAAAGGAAAACTCTTATTTGGATTCCACATTTTCCACTTGGGTGTCATCAGAGGTAATTGCGTATTGTAAGCGGGAGACGACAGACAATGCAGCCTAACGTAACATAGCATGAGGGATGTTTTCAATATCACATTTCATAGAGTCTTTCAAATACCGAGAGTTTTTAGATTGCACATGTACTCTCTAGAACTGCCATATCCCCTTAACCAGAAATCCACAGGAGTGAAGTTTTTAGATCGCGGAGGCCGCGTTAAAGGAAAATGACGTAAGATAACTCGGTTGCCAAAATTCTGCCCCAGGACCCTGCGAACAGTTTTCTCTATATATGGATATGCGTCATATTGCATCCAATCAATATCATTCAGTGCATTTCGCTGCAGCTATTCTGGCTTAACATAATTTTGCAGCATAGCAGTATAGCGAGAACCTATCGCAGAACACGTTACAAAACCCGTTGATGTCACTTCTTCAAAGAAGTAAGAGTCGAAAACAATTGTGCCTGCAATGACGCGCCACGCAGTAACTTTGGCACCGTATAAAGATAATGGTTCCACATCCGCATGCAGATTCGTTTCTGCCCAGTGCACTCAAGTTTTGGTATTGACGTTGCCAGCTAAGGTGAAATGTGCATCGTCCGTCCATAAAATGCGTTATCGTCATCATATAGGATAAGATATTCATTTGCAAAGCCTGTACTTTATTGATGGTCTCTCGCGACCAACATCTGCACACGCTGATACCTGCATGGAAGCATGCGGATTAAAGAGCGCAGTAGGTTTCAGAAACGTGGTTTTTGGTATATCCAATACACGATCTGCACCTGTTGCAGTTTGCATGAGTCCTGAAATTTTTATGTGATGCACTTCCATAACAGTGTCCTCAGGAACAGTTGGTCGTCCGAATCGCGGTCTATCATTGGTGCAGCCAGTTTCTTCGAATTGCTTTACTAAATCGCGCAGAGCTTGTAGGGTACATGGACCACGTGTTTGGTGATGGTTTTGATGGTAAACACGCAAGACTTCCGCGGCATTCATCTAATTTTGTTAATAGAGTTTTACCAATTCACAACGATCTTTCGCTGGCAGAATCATTTCATCGGCATGTGTGAGCTGCTGACTAAAGAACCAACATTCCCACCCCACTTTATTATCCATTTTCTACGTTGAATATCTGTCAAATGGCGTTCTGTGATTCATGTAATGACTATGTCAAATTTCCACTGTGCGACCCGATCTTATTTTTTTAGGCAGTTCGTAGAGCCATTTTTTGTGCGTGTATAACGCGCCAGTTTCTTATGATACACGTACCGTTCCAACGCTCTTTAATGTTTTCGCATGTGTTGAGCATTTTGCGGCGGCAAAAAAATGGGCATTGCCATTCGAAAATTTCGAGTTCCTGTAAATATAACCGTAACCGTGAGCGCCACTTTGTTGCCTTTCAGAGAATCCCGAGCTGATTCATTTCCATAACTATATCTGAAATTTCATCTCGATCGGTTGGGCGGAGCGGCCGCTGGAGGTCCATATATCGGCAAAGTTTCGTTATGACCACCGTGTATATAAAATTATCATTTTTAATCATATCATAACGCTTTTCTGTGTTTATTTATAATTATACTAATTATTAAGTGGTCTAGACTAGAATTAGACTTCTTCTCTCTTATGACTGCGTATGTTTTAGAAAGAGATTTTAATAGTAACAAGTGCAAGCTTTGTAGAGTCTTGGTTCAAGGTCACAAATACAAAATAACTCAAATTGTTTTAGATAAGTGCGTGTGTGAGTACTGGTTTGTTATTTACTCACTAGCAGTGCCACATACGCAAAATACTGACTTCTGAGCGTAAAGCGTTATTGTTGGGCTAAAGATTTGAAAAGCCGTTAGAGAAACGCGAATTTTTCCTTTGGAGCTTTATGAAAGAATTCTGTTACTAATTGCAAGAGAAGAAAGTTACTGGTTATTAATGATTGCAAATAGTAAGGATTGCAAAGTCTACTTTTAAATAATGTATATAAAATTTGTTTAGGAGGCATCTACAAATCAAAAACAGACCAAACATTGTTTTTTTCTATGTCAACTCTCAGTTTCGACAATATATTTTAAATCGTCGATTCAAAAATATCCCTAGAAATCAAATTTAAATTCATTTGGATGATCAGTTTTTGAATTATAAACATTCAATATTTAGAACATTAACTGTTAAATAACATTTTCATATTATTATAAATATGTCCTTAAATTATAAATATTAAATTTGTAATTTTAAAATTTTATAATGTAAATTATGAAATTAACATTCGAAAGAAATATGAATTGAAACCTAAATTTTTTGATAGATTTATATTTATTATGTCCTGCTTTAAGCGAATTCTCAATTTCAAATTTTTCTTCCAACTTATTATTAGGATGAGTGAAGCGAATCGTCTACTAGTCTACACAAATTACATTTTGTCGTACACTTTACAAAAGAAAAAAAAAAAAAAAAAAAAAAAAAAAAAAAAAAAAACTATTGAGTGTTTAAACTTGAAATTAAACATAAAAATTAATTATGATCTGTAGATTTTCAAAATATTATTTTTTTATAGAATAAACTTAAAAAATTATTATTTTAATTAATTTATTTTACATGTTTTTCCATTACGAACACATTTTTGAAAATAAGAAATGGAACACGTATATTTTCAGCAGAAAAAATAAATCATGGAGTTAGTGATTATAGATAGAATCATGATTAAATAAATAGTTTCGCGATTTCTTTTATGAAATTTGTAAAATACTTTTTTTATGAAAATTATAGCCTATTTTTAATGAATTAAAATTTGTGAAAATTCAGTTATTTACATTCAATTATAAAAGTATTTTTCAGTGTTAAGTATTCAAATACACAATTTATTCTTATTATGTGATATCATTTACGCAGACGATACTTATGCATTTTAAAAGAATTATATTGCGATTTTTTATAAAGTGGCAACAAAAGAATTGTAAACTAATAAAATTAATTGTTAAATTCGTTATATCATAAATGAAAAATGCCAAGGAAATTCTTTGTTATTTGGCTGAATTTACGTTTCTAAACGTAAAATGCGCCAAAGCATAAAATAACATTTTTGCTTAATAAAGATGCAAAAATAATATAAAAAAATATTGTTACTTTCAAATATTTATCTTATTAAATAATGCTTCGTGAATCCAAACAAAGCATGGCTTTTGCTAGTCATTAAAAAACGTGCAAATGATGGTTTAAGTGGTGGTCGTCTAGGATGTACAGAAATGCCTAATTAAAAAAAAAAAACATTTTTTTATTCATTTTATTGAAACATTTGGGCTGCCAATAGTCCAAACATATTAAACGAGTGAAATGTTGATCTTGGCAAGAAATAATACATTAATAGAAGTACATAGTCATTCTGCAGCGTTTCAACAATCAAGTACCGACGATCAATTTGAATTACAGACCCTGAAATATGCTCATTTTAAAATAATCGATTTCTCTGAAACTAATTTTACGAATTTCATGAACATGTGTTTTTAGGCAAATTGAAGGGTAAACTAGTTGGATGTGCCAATCCCAAAAACTTTCTTCTATCTCATATATTTTAATGCTTCAAAATATTGTTACAAATGTCAGTATTTCATTTTTATTAGTTCAACACCATATCAGCTTTGACTTTCATCTTAAACTTCTGCTTCAGTTAATTAATTGGAGTAAAACGAGTTAATCTCGATCATGTTATTTATTAAAATCACGAATAGTCGGGAATAGTCGGCTTATCAGGATGGGAAGTTCCCATCGATTCACGACCCACTGGTGTACAATAGAACTACGAAAAATTAAGAAGATTACAGAAAAATCGCTATTACAGCGCTCCCTGCCGACGTAATTTTTCCACATTCAAGGAAGACCTTCTTGCCATTGTGCATTTTTGTGCATGGCTAAAAACATGCACAAAAAATTTGGTACCATTCTATGCATAACTTCATACATTTTTCAATGGTACAATATTCAAAATAGCACACCTCTACTGTCGGATTTATTCCAAATTGAGTAAAGACCTTCTAGGCATAGCCAAGAACTTTAAGGGGTCTCAGGACTATTAAAATTGGAAAAAATGAAAAAAAAAGACCATTTTCAACATTTAATATCTTAAATTGTATTTTATTTTAAGACACAATTTTAATTGGAATGAAATATATAAGTATGTTCTTTCCTTTCATGTATTTAAAAAATATATAAGATGCAGAATTAGCATTTACAGGGGGCTCCAAACTGTTAGACAATTGATGAGCAAAAAACCGGCATAACAGCTTACGTGCACGATTAAAAATAAGTATTGCAACTGGAAGGAAAAATTTTGGTGCCTACTTATGCTTCAGATTGTAATAATGACCCTGAACCTAAATAAATTTGTATTTAAAGCTTTTTTATGTTTTTAATACAAAGTTGTATTTAGCTAATGCAAAATTAAGGAAATTTCAACAGTATAATCACCTAAAAAATATTGTTTTGAACAATAAAAAGGAAATTTTAGGTTCAGTTTATACAGACTAACATAAAACATTTTTTTTTGAAAATTTTATGAAAACATGTTCATAATTTTTTGAGATATCGTGCCCGTTATCCCAAAATCGTCATTTGGAGAAAAATGGCTTCAAAGTTTCCGAAACGACGCTTCAGCTATTGAACGTGTATAAATGTAAAAGCCATAATTTTAGTTCTAATTTTAATTTCAATGAAACAATTATATCAAAATGTTCAGAAAAGATAGGAGTTTAACATCCAAAAAAATTAAAATTTCGAAAATTTTAAAGCTTTAAGAGTCCTGAGGCCCCTTAAAGAAATTTGGTTCAATTCTATGCTTCATACAGTTTTCGATAGTGCAATATTCAAAATCGCACAAAAATCGCTATTACAGCGCCCCCTTCCGGCCGATGTTTTCAAAATTAAGGGGGGGATCTGCTTTCTAAAGCCAAAAACTTAAAAAAGCTTTAGTTCAATTCTATGTATAACTTCATACACTTTTTGATGGTACAATGGCGACAGACACACGGAAACACGGACAGACAGACAATTTTTATAAACATGATTTTGGGGATCTTTGACCCATAAAACATGTAAATTCATCGAAAACCGGATTTCGAAAAACATTTCGATTACAATACGTTCTTCTATTTTCAAAGAAGAAAGCATTGTAATCGAAAATGTATGGTGTTAAACTTGGGTATTGCTGTTGAAAAAAATTTTTGGATTTCTTTGGATATGTAGATGGCCCCTAAGCAAATTTTATAAACATCATTTAAAAGTAGAGTTTATTTCCTAGCTTTTGGCACCAGTAACTTTCTTGTACAATAATTTGTTGCAGAGAGTACTATCGGGTTTGAAGTAGGAGTAGGGTTTGTTGTAGAGGGTGTTTACTTTTTTTTCAACTACTGTACGTGTACATAAAACGCGAAGATATCAGGATTTTCCAGTCTCTTCTAAGGATATGGTGCATCCAGATTCCACCTTCTTTATCTACTGCTTATATTAGGATAGTTTTTCGTTCTTTTATATTGTATATTAGATTTAAATTTATAATTCATTTGATTAGAATCATTTAAAAAAATTCAAATCTATATATATATATTACGCACTACGCTGTCTTACGTGGCACAGATATCGAGATTATTTGTTAATTGGTTAATAGCAACGTCCGAATGAAACGCATCTCATTGCTTATTGAACAACATTTAATTCATCTCCATACATATAAGGGAGTTATCATATTGGAGGCAGTTCTGTCGCCAAATGTCGCCAAATTTGACACCACCTTGGCGATATATCGCCATATTTATGAGCAAAATTGAGTCCAACTTTGCGTTATCTCTAATATTTCGCCAAATTCACATAGACTTACATTGTAGATCAATAAGGTTTATTTTCTTACAGAAAATCAAAAAATTGAGATATTTTAATGAAAAAAAATTAATATTAGCTTAAGGGATTATATAATTATATTTAAGAGTCCAAGTAAATTAAATTTTGAATAAAAGTAAATATGATACAATAATTAGCTTGCTTTCCCAACCATAAATTTTAAGGAAGACTAAACTGGTCGCCAAGGCGGCTAGTTAATTTAAAAACGTTTTAAAATTTGAATAAGGATTTAAATTCTCCAAATAAAGTGCGATGGAAAATACTTTGGAAACCGTGTAGTCAGTTTTGGCAATTTTCCTTATTCGAATTCATACCATATTCTTACCAGAAATTCTAAAAGAACATTAGGTAATCACGAAAATTTTGAGATTAAATATAGAAAAATTCCTATACAGAATATCTTTTATGACTTTGGAATTTCTGAATAAATTAAGGGTCAAAAAGACAACCAATTTCAAAATGCTAATGGTTTAATTTGAAATTCGTACATATACATTTTCTTTTAAAAATTTATTCTATACATAATATAGACACCTGTGTTTCATACATCACCTGTGTGGTACACATAATATACCTGTGTTTCAAAAGAAATATAATTAACGATAATGTTTATCTGCATACAACTTTCTTTTATATTTAAATGATTTATGTTTGTTTTTCTAATAATAAAACGATAATTTTTGCAAAAAATATATTTTTTAAGTAGAATATTAATTTATATTAATTATTTTTACAATGCTATTTTTCTTTTTTAATTTCATTTAATTATCGTCAAATTTATTTTTATGAATTTTCATTTTTTGAAATATAGATAAAAAGTCTTTTTTTCAAGTTCTATGTAGAAAAATTAATTGTCATTTTTTCCCCTCAAATATTTTAATTAAATATAAAAGACGTAATATCGAAGTGTGGTGATGAACGAAAAATTGAAATTCGACACATGATCAGTTTATTGATTTAAACCTCATTATCGTAGAAAGCTTTTTTGAGCAATAAAGGAATACGTCGAAGGCTTACACGATTTTTCCATTTATAAACATTGCATAAAATTCAAAATCTTTTATCTTTAAGGCTCCAGAATAAGATTTTTTGGTTTTAATATTTTTTTTAGAGCGATATAAGGAACAATAGTGATTTAAAATTGTGGAGCATTTTTAATGCATTTAAGAGATTATTTTTTTATAGAGGAAAATAAGATAAAATATCTTTATAAGTTACGCATGGACTTAGAAAGAGACTTGCCTGTGAAATAAATTCCAATATGAAATACTTTTTCATATTTTCGATAGGTATCATTCAAAACGAACAGTTTTCTCTTCATACAAATGCAAAAATGCTTTTAAATATTTCTGTGATACACTTAATAAAACTGTCTGAGAATCGACTTTAAAGTGTTCTTGAATTGGTGAGTTATATATTTACTTTAAAAATTGTTATTAGACAACAAATATAGAAATTCCGTTTCTTAAATTTCTAAAGCCACATAGGGTCAATTGGGTCAAATATGAGACTCAACCCAAAATGCAATTCATGTGAGACATAGAATAAATATCAAATATAGCAATAAAATTGGCTTTGTGATTATTTTATAATCAATGATTTGTTATATTCATACATCCACTATGAATACAATCAACGTTTATGGAAACGTATTCTCCCAAAATTACATGTCATAGATTTACTTTTCTAATGTGAAAAGTTTTCTGTTAGACTTCAGTACCTTTGCTGTACAACACTTAAGTAAAACCTTGGGTAATTGATTCTGATTGGCAATTATTTCGTATCAAATAGCGAACCTTTTTAGATTTCAAAGATTGGAATATGTTTATATTGTAGCGGGCTAGCCAATCTTTTATAAACAGTCTCTAATGTGTTGAATGGGAACATGATGTCAAACTTTTAATGTGTGTGCGCAACAGCGACATCTGTACTTTCCTGTACTCTAATTTTTCGAGAATATCAGTGGCTTCTTGGCACGCGTTCAGGGAATTTGAAGCTTGCTGATTAAGCAGTTGCTGAATTCATAAACACCTTAGATTATGGTTTGAGAAATAAAAAATTGTCGACAATCACGGGTTATTAAGTTAATGAAATTAGGTTGTAATGAAGATTTTGAGTAACTTTTGATTTACGTGGGCTTTTAAACTTGAGACTGATTTAGACTATCACTGATCTTTATGTCTATGGATTGTTGACGTTTAATTTGTAGTGGACGAGTCAATCTCTTATAAACATGCTTCAGTGTTTTGATTGGGAACATGATGTCAAACTTTTAATGAGTGTACGCAACACCTACATCTGTACTTTCTTGTACTCTAATTTTTAGAAGTGGGTATCGAACTCCCAGGATGTACTGTTTCTGGTTTTCGCTATACGTTTATGCAAATTAGGCTTTGTTCCTCAAACTGCAGATTGTAAAATTAGAAGCAAAATTCGGTGTCGTCGGATTTGGGTCGAGTCCTGCCTCTCTAGAAAAAAGGTCTGAGCCTAAGAATATAAGCGGTTTCTGGCAAGTGTTAAGAGAATTTGAAGCTTGCTGATTAAACAGCTGCCGATTGCTAAAACACCTTAGGTTATTGTTCAGTGCTAAACTGATTAGAAATCAAATTTAAGGTTTAGTTATTCTGTTTGTTGACAGATGGCAGCACTATGCATTCTGTGCTGTTGTGAAATCTTAATTATGGCATCATCAGTGAGTTGATGTTTGGTTTTCCTGAGAGTGTGGTATGGAGAATGTTGCTCCTGCTGCATTATTGTCTTTCTTTATTCTATTTAATTATCTGCACCCAGTTTAGGCAGGGGATATATTTTTATAATGTAATTTAAGGCTTTCATGTGATGAAAGCATACTAATTAGAGTGTTAATTTTAACTAGAGAAATTTGATTCTGAAACCAGAACTGTATGTTTCATTGTGTGTTAAGTTTTCGTGAATGTCAAGATTTGTTTTTGTGTTGTGAACTAAAAATAAGAAAATTTCAAGGATTTCTTTCTTCAAATTCTCTACATAAAGAAAATTGGAGGCACTTAGGCGTGATATGTGAGTACTTGCTTTGTTTTGAAATTGTTCTTTGATGCTAAAGCTTAATTTTTTCTACTGAAGTTGCATTTAGCAAGATATTATTTTAGAATATGAGAACAATTTAGTATCTTCTTTATTGAATTGATAAAATAAGAAAAAATAGTATTCTACAATATTATGTTTTGATAGTTCTTGAAAAAGAAAATTGTTCTCAAGATTATTATGATTTATTTACTTGTTGTTCTCAAGAACATTATGATTTATTTGCTTGAAATATTTGAATATTTAATTATTTTGGTGAATTATTATTTTACATTGAAGAATTTTGAAGATTTTTAATTTTATGCACATTTGAGAACAGAAAATTCTATTGTTTGTATGAAAGAATAATTATGAACATTTTATAGTAGTTCTGTTTTTGAATTTGATTTGTTCTGTTTTTGAATTTAATTCAGTTACTTCTGTTTTTGAACTTAATTTGATTAGTTTTGTTTTGAAGCAATTCTGATTACTTTGATTTTGAAGTAATTTTGATTAGTTTTGTTTTCAAGTTATCTGATTAATTTATTTTGGAAGTTATTCTTCTTATAAGTTATTGTATAAAATGGATGATTATGAAAAAAAATCTGCTCAAATTAAAATTGAGAGAGGTAGGGTGAAAGGCTCTGTAACTAGATTAGAGAATAGTTTTGATAATGTGAATACTAAGAATGAAATTTTGATTAGATTACAAAGATTAGATGATTTACTTAAAGAGTTCGTGAGATTAGATTCTTGTTTAAATGATGATGATTCTGAATTAGCAGAATTTGAAGACAGGTATTTTCAGTTAAAAACTAAATATCAAAACAAACTAGATTCTTTGAATCCCTCAGAAGTTGTCAATGTTGCAACACACAATTCTGTGCAAGGTTCTTCTGTTACTATTCCTAATCAATGTAATATTAGACTACCAAAATTGAATATTCCAGTATTTTCTGGAAAGTTTTCAGAATGGACAAATTTTAAGGATATGTTTGTTTCCACTGTCCATTCACAAGTAGGTTTAAGTAACATTCAGAAATTCCAGTATCTTAAAGGGTTACTTTCTGAAGAACCAGCTACATTAATTAAGCATATTCCCCTTTCTAATGAATCTTATCAAGAAGCTTGGGAAAAGTTGTTAAATCGATATGATAAAAAGAAACAAATTGTTAATTCTTTGGTTAAATTATTTTTAGCACAAAAATCAGTTCTGCATCCTAATAGCATAAATATAAGAAATTTGCTGAATACTAGTGATGAAGTTATTAGGGGTTTGAAAGCTGTTGGTGATGAAGCTACAAATAGAGACCCATGGTTAATATATTTGTTATTTCAAAAACTTGATCCGGAAAGTCGAAGACTTTGGTCCATTGAAAGTACAGAAAATGAATTTCCTACTTTGAAAGAATTTTTTGATTTCTTAAGTGTAAGATGTTCTTCTTTAGAGCTCATCTCTAACAATGAAAGTGATATGAAACATTCCAAAAGTTCAAATTTTGTTGGTTCCAAGTACAGTTCTAATGATAAGCAATCAAAGGTGTGCTTAAAGTGTCAGGGAATACATCCGCTCTATAAATGTGTTAAATTTAAATCCATGAATGTTGTTGCTCGAAAGAACTTTATTAAGCGTAATAACTGTTGTTTTTTATGTTTAAACTCTCATAAAGTTAAGGAATGTCCAAATTCTCATTTGAAATGCTTTAGATGTGAAAGTAAACATAATACACTCTTACATGAAGAGAATAAAAGTAATAATGCTTGCACTGCTAAGTTTGAAAATAAAGTTTTTCCAAATTCATCTGAGAATAAAAACCACCAGTCAAATAAAGAATTTGTACAGGAGTCAACATCTCACGAATTACAAATTAATTCTAGTGCTTCTTTCAATAATTCAAAATGTGTTTCTTTCCTACCTACTGCTAAAGTTCTCTTATATAATAATGAAAATAAACCTTACTCTTTTAGAGCTCTACTCGATTCTGGTTCGGAATGTTCTTTTGTTAGTGAAAATGTCATAAGAACTTTAGGGTTAAAAAGAAAGAATGACAGAATTCGATTAAATGGAATTGCTGGAGTATTGGCTGGACAAACTCGTGGTTCAGTAACTCTTACAGTTGGTTCAAAGCTTTCTAATGAGTCCTTAAAGGTTCAGGCATACATCCTGCCTAAAGTGACATCTCAATTACCTGCGGAATTACTTGACACAAAAAATATAGAGTATCTTAAAAATATTACGTTAGCAGATGAAGATTTCATGAAACCACAAGAATGTGATATTATTTTGGGATCTGACTGTTTCTTTACTATTTTAAGATATGGTAGAATTGTTAGTACCGAGAATGAGCCAATTGCCCAAAACACTATGTTTGGTTGGGTGGTAGCCGGAAAATTGGAACCTAAATGTAAATATTCTTCTAGTATTCAATCTCATTTTCTTAGTGTTGAAAACGAATCCAATGTTGATCTATTATTACAAAAATTTTGGCAAGCAGAAGAAATAGATGTTAATAAACCCCATTTGTCTGAGGAAGAAGAATTTTGTGAACAACATTTTTGTTCAACTTACAAGGTAACACCAGAAGGTAGATTTGAAGTTAAATTGCCAGTTTATAAAGATGTGATGTCATTAGGCGATTCTAAATCCTTGGCAGTGTCACGTTTGTTTGCTATGGAGAGAAAATTTCAATTTGATAAAAATTTTGAAAATGAGTATAGAAATTTTATGAAGCAATATAAAGACCTTGGTCATATGACACTATCGACAAAAACTCAAATCCTGCAAGCAACAAAGTATATTATCTTCCGCATCATTCTGTTATAAAAAGCGACTCTATTTCAAGAAAGTTACGTGTGGTGTTTGATGGTTCATGCAAACCTCCTAATGCTAATTCGTTAAATTCTGTTTTAGCTGTTGGACAAATTCCACAACCAAATCTTTTTACCATTTTGATAAGATTTAGAGCAAATCCTATTGCTTTTACCGCTGATATTCAGCAGATGTATAGACAAGTTTTGATTGCTCCAGAAGATCAAGATTTACAGCGTATTGTTTGGCGTGACTCAGCATACTCAGCTATAAAGGAATACAGGCTACGAACTATTACATATGGTACATCATCAGCTCCATTTTTAGCTACTCGTTGCCTATTTCAAATTGGAAAGGATATTGAAAAGAATGATCCTGTAACAGCTTCAATAATTAAAGATAGTTTCTATGTTGATGATTGTATGTCCGGTGCAATCTCAAGCGAAGAAGCTATTAAAATGGTTGAGAAACTTTCACTGGCTTTAGAAAATAGAGGTTTTCATTTACGGAAGTGGAGATCTAATTCTTCTGATGTAGTTGATGTAGTGAATCATTTATCTTCAAATTCTCTTGAGTCAACAAATTTAGAAATTCATCCTGATGACTGTTCCAAAGCCTTAGGACTTATTTGGGATTCTTCAAATGATGTTTTTGTCTTTAAAGTTAATTTACAATTTGATGATAACATAACTAAAAGAAAATTTCTTTCACAATCTGCCAAATTATTTGATCCATTAGGATTTTTGGCTCCATGTACTGTCTCTATAAAAATGTTTTACCAGCAATTGTGGTTGATGAAGTTAGACTGGGATACTGCTCTTCCTGAAAATTTCCAAGCAAATTGGAAGAAATTCCAAGAGGAATTTGAACAAGTTTGCTCTATTAGAATTCCCCGATGGATCCAAGTTTCCAGTAAAGAGCTCATTTTACATGGATTTAGCGATGCATCAGAATCAGCATATGCCGCCATCATATATGTGGTTCAACCTGGTGAAATGAAGTCAAAGGTGACCATTTTAGTTGCTAAAAGCAAGGTAGCACACCTTAAATCAGTTTCCATTCCAAGGCTGGAGCTCAATGGTGCTTTACTACTTTCCAGACTATATTCTACATTAGTGACTATTTTGAATACCTTCGTTATTAAGTTTTTTGCATGGACTGACTCGCAAGTAGTTCTATCATGGCTGTCATCTCATCCTAGGTGTTGGAAACCTTATGTGGCCAATAGAACCTCAGAAATTCTAGACTCTGTTCCATCTGACTGTTGGAGGTATGTTCCAGGCAAGGAAAATCCAGCTGACATTGCTTCTAGAGGTTTATCTCCTAAGGATCTTCCCGATTGTTCCCTTTGGTGGGAGGGCCCAAAGTGGCTTTCTTTAAGTCAAGAACATTGGCCTGAACAACCTCAAATAAAAACTAATTTAGACACTGTAAATAAAGAGAAAAAGAACTCTAAATTTTGTTTTCCAGTAACTGTGAATAATTCTTTGATTGATTTACTTTTTGAAAAATATTCTTCTTTTACTAAAATTGTTGATGTTTTAGCTTTTTGTATTAGGTTTGTGAAAAATTGCAAACAGAAAGTTGGCAAAATGAACACCAGTCCTTTGAGTAAAGGCAAATTTCTTCCTTTATCGACAAACGAAAGAAGACATTCAGGTAATTTGATTATTTCTTATATTCAGCAGCTATATTTCGCAGATGAAATTAGTTGTATTAGATCAAACAGACCAGTTTCTAAAAAAAGTTCTCTTTTTTCACTTTGTCCCTTTATTGATAGTGATGGTTTACTTAGGGTGGGAGGTAGGCTGAGAAATTCACCCCTCCAGTACAATGCAAAACATCCTGTCATTTTGCCAACTCAACATAAATTAAGTGTGCTAATTGTTAAATATTTTCATGTTATGCATTTTCATGCTGGGTTAAATTTGTTAATGGGTATCATTAGACAGAGTTATTGGATTGTATGTGCCAAGAAGATAATTAAAAATTGTATTCATAAATGTGTTACCTGCTGTAGATATAGAGCAGCTTCTTCCAAACAGTTAATGGGAGATCTTCCTCTTAACAGAGTCACTCCTAACAGGCCATTTTCTGCATGTGGAATCGATTATGCAGGGCCTATTAATATTTTGAAATATCGAGGTAGAGGAGCGAAAACTACTAAATGCTATATTGTTCTATTTGTTTGTTTTGCAACTAAAGCTCTACATTTAGAGTTGGTGAGTGATTTAACCTCCGAGGCATTTATTGCTTCATTAAACAGATTTTGCTCTCGAAGAGGAGCTCCTCAACATGTGTATAGTGATAATGCCACAACATTTGTACGTGCTAAAATGCAACTTTCAGATTTATATAAATTTATTTGTTCAATTGAAAGAAATGAAAAAATTTGTTATTTTTTGTCTCAAAGAAACATTGAGTGGCATATGATTCCTCCAGTGAGTCCGCATTTTGGTGGACTGTGGGAAGCCGCTGTTCGTTCTGTAAAATTTCATATCAAACGTGTAATTGGAAATACTAATTTAACTTTTGAAGAACTTTATACATTTTTAACTCAAATTGAAGCTATTTTGAATTCTAGACCATTAGTGGCAATTGATAGTGATAACAATTCAGATGGTATAAATATATTGACTCCATCTCATTTTTTAACTGGTGATGTCATAATTTCCCCAGCTGAACCTTTAAATGAGGAAAATTTGTCTTTACGATCTCGTTGGGATATTGTACAAAAATTGAAATTATGTTTTTGGAAAAGGTGGAGTATTGATTATTTGAGTACTCTGCAAAATAGAAAAAAATGGAGAGTAAATACTGAAAATTTTAAAGTAAATGATGTAGTAATTTTGAAAGAGGATAATGTTCCTCCTTCTGTTTGGCCATTAGGCAAAATTATTGAAATTCATCCAGGTAAGGATGGTATAGTCCGTGTAGTAACTGTTAAAACCACTAGGGGTATTTTTAAAAGACCTATTGTAAAACTTTGTTTACTTCCTTTGCATCAAGAATAGCTTCTTGATGGGTGGGAGTATGTTCAGTGCTAAACTGATTAGAAATCAAATTTAAGGTTTAGTTATTCTGTTTGTTGACAGATGGCAGCACTATGCATTCTGTGCTGTTGTGAAATCTTAATTATGGCATCATCAGTGAGTTGATGTTTGGTTTTCCTGAGAGTGTGGTATGGAGAATGTTGCTCCTGCTGCATTATTGTCTTTCTTTATTCTATTTAATTATCTGCACCCAGTTTAGGCAGGGGATATATTTTTATAATGTAATTTAAGGCTTTCATGTGATGAAAGCATACTAATTAGAGTGTTAATTTTAACTAGAGAAATTTGATTCTGAAACCAAAACTGTATGTTTCATTGTGTGTTAAGTTTTCGTGAATGTCAAGATTTGTTTTTGTGTTGTGAAATAAAAATAAGAAAATTTCAAGGATTTCTTTCTTCAAATTCTCTACAGTTATGGTTTGAGAAATAAAAGTTTGTCGGCCAGCACGGTTGTTAAGTTATTGCAATTAGAATGCACTGAATATTTCGGGTAACTTTTGATTTACGTCAGCTTTGAAACTTGACACTGATTTGGACTATCGGTGATCATTTTATCTGTGGCTTGCTGACGTTTAATTTGTAGTCGACGTGCCAATCTCTTATAAAAAGGCTCTAGTGTTTTGAAAGGAAACTTGATGTCAAACTTTTAATGTGTGTGCGCAACAGCGACATCTGTACTTTCTTGTACTCTAATTATTCGAAATGGGTTTCGAATTCTCGGGATCTGCTGTTTCTGCCTTTCAATGTACTTTTACGCAAATGAGGCTTTGTCACTGAAACTGAAGCTTATTTTTATAATGGGCCGATAGGCCCACTAAATGTTTATCGGGCCGACGGGCCATCCCTTTTTTTTCTTTGTCGGCCAGGAACGGTCCGTTAAAAATTGTCCTAATTTTGCCGTCTATGACCGGCGCGTTTGGAAGTTTGCCTTCATATTTCCGGGCCGGGTACGGGAGTAGCTCGTTCCCGTGAAGACCTCTAACGTGATGCCAGAACATTGATATTCTTATAATTAAAGAAAAAACTTGATTACACAAGAATCTGCTTGTTACCTCACAAAGAGTCATTAAAATAATAGTAACTAGTTTATCAAAATCATCAGGACCACTGACGTCTTAACAAGTAACATTCAGTCCATGCGCCTGTCTAGACTGGTGCTGCTATCTGTGCTAAAGTATAACAATAGCTATAGATTGAATATATAAGTTACAAACAATCTATTGTCTTGTGTAGCGTCCACAACTTGCACTGAATAATTTATTCACGAAACATTTTACCTTTTATAAACATTTTTACACATAAATTTTATTATGAAATTTTTATGTCTGAGTTACTCACAAAAATGAATAATAAATATTTAGGCGCTTGTTTTTCGGGTGCGAGGCTTTCCTAGGCGAGTCGCTGTGCGGCCGCACCTGCCGCACACCCCTAAGGACGGCTCTGATACTGACTGTGTACAAAATACCTGCGGCTATCCTCACAATAATTTCAAATACAGCAAATTTCACCATCACCTATGAACAAACTTACAGTATTAAATATGCATAAAACAGACCACTACACATATGTTCAACAGCAAAACTACTAAATCAAGAATTAAAGTTAATAGAGAAAATAAAAATAAAAGCAGAACGTACGAAGAAATGAAACCAAAAACTAATACGAAAAGCTACAGAAGGAATAGTTCTAATCCAGCCGTCACAGAAAAAAGCTATTATTTACAACCCCTCCCCCCATTATATTCCTAAACGGAATATCACTTAAATAAAAAGAGCAGTAAGTAAAATTTAAAAACATGCATCGATAACACCGAATCCATCCAGAATGATATTGAAAAATCCGATAAACTACGATGGGCTGGAATGTATAAAATCACTTGCAGAAATAACAAAAATGAAGAGCTATTTTATATAGGAATGACTAGTCGTAAAATTGAATAAAGATTAAAATAACATATCCGTGATTTAAAAAAATAACAACAGAAGAAACCCCTCATAATAAGTAATATAGAAATCCCATTAAAATCAATAGAGCATCGATTGAAAAATTTGCTAACTATATATTACAACTTTCACAATGTATTAATTAAACAGTGCATTGTTATTACTATATTAAAGAATGAAATGGAGAGAAAATTGTTTAGTGATATGACCCATGCGATAATTGACAATAGATGGCGCATATCTTATATGAACGAATAGAAAAAGAAAAGGAAAAAGGATAAAATATCGGCCAAAAAGATAAATTAATTTTTGTTGGAACAGAAGATGACTCGTTGAAGAGGTAAAAACGTTTTTTTTAAAAAAGGAGAGAAGTTTGAAGTGTTAACGACCAATGCGAACAGGATTTTTCATGAATTTTTAATGGTTTTAAAAGAACGGGTAATTTTAAAAAATAAACTTTAAAGATATTCTAAAAAACAATCATGAGCGTTAGCACAGATACATACATGAGAATTGTGTTTTAGAAATACAATGGGTTTTTATTAAACAACACAAAAGTATTGCTTTTACAAGTAAAATATTAAATTACATGTTTTTCTATAAAAGAACAATAAACGTATTTTTATGTTTTGAATTATACGTTTCTAATGAACTATTTTGTAACTGTTTAACAAGTATAGCACAGACATGCGTGGTATCCCTTTTTTAGTACAAGTAATGCCTGATAAAAATCGGGTATAAATGTAAACGTGTAATAATTTAAATAAATAAAATTTCTGGAACTAGCGCAGAAAATGAGTTTCTAATATAACCTTCAAATTTCACTTTTTTTTTTTTTTTTGAAAAACACATACAAACATACACACAGAAATGTAATTTGTTTAGAAATTGTTTAAGAAAAATAGTTTTCAATTATTATAATACAAAAAAGGAAGGTTAATGAAAGAAAAAAAAAAATATTTTTTTCGCAAAAAATTAACTGTAGCAAGAAATAAAAATAAATTACTTTATTCAAAAACAGGTTTTAAAAACTAACTGTTATCATCATTAAAAGATAAATTTTCTTTTCAAATGCAATTTACGGAACACATATCTCATTCTTTCAAGCATTCCACTTGTTAAATATCCTCATTTGTCTTTTTTTTGCATCAATATAATTTGCTTTTTTGTTTCCTTTTGTAAATAAAAATAAATTTAAATAATGCTTTTTAATCTTCTCTTTTCAAGATATCACTTTCATTTCAAGTCAATGCATGACAAAAGAAACCTTAATGTAGAGTAAAAAAAAAATCATTGTGCTTCAATTAAAAGATAATATATATATTTTTTCCCTTTTCTTTACTTTATAAATGATTTTAATATTTTTCGTTTTCAAATAATTAAAAAAACCTAATTTACCGAAATGTTTTTAATCTTAATATATAATTATTCTATTTACTTAAAAAAGTAATTATGAAAGAGAACAATTAGCTTTGTGGTTGCATTTGTATAAGTTAAAAATCAAACAAATTTCTTATGATAATTTTTACCTTTTGTCTGAAATATTGATAATAATCTTAATGAATGATGTTACATTTCATATTGTACTATGATTTTAAACAATTTAATACAAAGCACGAAATATCCTTCTTTTATTCGAATATTTCTTTTTTAATAATTTGGGTGTATAATTTTTTGGGTGTTGTGACACAGGTTCCATCGTTTCGGCAGCAGGTCTATGCCTTTGCTGTAGAATGATCGCGGTTGATTCTCTATGACGTTCTGCACAACTTCCTTTACTTCATCGTCCAAATGGAAATGTTTCCTTTTAAATCGTATTTCAAGTGGCCCAAAGACGTGGAAGTCATAGGGTGACAAATCTGAACTGTACGCCGGTTGTCCCAACAGTTCCCAACCGAATATGCTTGACGTCATTTCGGTTTGAAGGGAGCCATGTGCGCGGGCATTGTCATGGAGAAGAATCACTTATTGTGTGAGAAGGCCCGGACAATTTCTTTTGACTGTTTTCCGTAGTTTCGTCAGTACTTCAGTATTGTGTTGAATTGATAGTTTTCTCTTGCGACAGGAACTCAATAAATTAGAAACTGTGCTACTGGCCGATGTTCCGATTGGGACGCATCTATATGGTACGATTTTAGTTTCGATCAATTTTATCTATCGCGAAAAGTTAGTATGTCGTATGCGGTGCACACCTCCTACAACACTTTATAAGTGAATCATGAGAAAAAAGTTATGTAATAAAATAAATTGAACTGCAGTTAATAATGATATAGGTATTCTCTAATTCATGCAATTCAAGACACTGATAGTTCTACTTTCAGCTCTAATAATTATTGGCTCGCTAATTTTCAAAACGAAGTGATGTATTTGTATAAATAAACAGCAATTAGTTATCATACTATTCTGTGATGAAGGACTTGAGAAAGCCCAAAAGTACTAACAGTTTTTTTTTAAATAAAATGTATATTTTTAAGTTCTGACATCTCTTTTATTATTTTAGTCGCCTTTTAAGTAAACCGATGAACTTTGTAAACTTCACATTACATATTTTGTGTTGATGGGATATTATGATACAAAAACTAAAAACAAATTAACCAATTTTACTTGAAAGACCCATCAAAATTTCAGAAAAACAAATTTGTAACAAATATATATATATTTTATTTTTAAGGAATAAAATGTTGTCCCAATGTAATACATAGATCAATAACAATCATTTCAATTTAGACTTTGCAAAGTTGTGAATATTAAATAGAGAATCCTTGTTTAGTTGGTAAAAGACCATCTCAAATTAAATACAAAAACAAAATCCAATTTTTATATTGTATAAAATACGTGATTTATCACACGCTGGAAAGCTGGGTATCGTACTCGTAGCTTAAATGGTAAAGCACTTGGAGCACTATTCCAGGGGTTCCGAGTACGATTCCCGACTTGGACATTTTTCATATTGTTGGTTCTACGCTTCCTTAGCAAAGTGATAAATCATGTATTATATGTTCAGTAATTTCACAGCAGAAAATTAATTGAAAAAGTAATAATTAAAATTACATATGTGTTTACCAATGCTGGGTTTGTATCTGTCTCAAGTTTCACCGCAGGATTGTGTGATTATGAAGACAATTTCATCTTGTGCTACAGTCAGAGCCTTACCAACATATGTGGGAAATGCTAAGCTGGGCATCGTTCTCGTAGCTTAAATGGTAGAGCACTTGGAGCGCTAATTCAACGGTTCCGTGTTCGAATCCTGGCTTGGACATTTTTTACATTGTTGGTTCTACGTTTCGTTAGCATTGTGAAAAATCACGTATTATATACTCAATAATTTCGAATGTAATTCGCCCCACCAGTGGCCGAGAGGTTCTGCTCTCGAAGCTGGTAGACGGGAGGTGCTGGGTTCGATCCCAATCGCACCCGTGGGCCTAATCGTTCGGAGTTTTCGTGGTTTTCTTCGAGCCGTGGATCTTCCATGCGTTAATACGGATTAGGTTCCCTTAGAAAGACCCCCACGGAGGGCACTCCCGCCGGGCCTATATCCCTCGTGTAGATAATTGGCCGTCAAAAATCAACCCAACACGAATGTAATTCCACTGCTGAAAATTAATTGAAAAAAAAATTAAAATTACACATAAAAAAAAATGTTTTCAAATATTGCTTCATGCTATGATGTTTTTAAGTGGGCTTTATTTGTATGTCTCATAGAAAACGTTTCTCGCAGTTAATTTTATTTCGTCAATAAGTGCAAACATGAATTAATTGTTTTTTTCCAGACCCAGAAATTATAATTACAATGGAAAGTGCAGCAAATCTGACCCTAAACGAAAGTTATTTTAAATTTAACAATAAGATATATAAACAGCTGAGGGGTGTACCAATGGGGTCCCCCATTTCAAATGTGGTTACCAAAGGGAAAATGCGAGTAATGGAAAAAAGAATAATACAGGATCATAAAAATGAAATACGCCTTTGGGTAAGGTATGTGGATGATATATTTATCATAACAAACAGAACAGTAAACCTAAAAAACCGCTTAAACGAAATAAACAAATACGATAGCAATATACAATTTACAATAGAAGAAGAAAAGAACCGATCCCTACCATACCTTGACGTAAAAATAATATACGAAAATGCCCAGATAAAAACAACAATCTATAGAAAACCTACTGCAAACCTAGCGATAATGTCAAACAAAACAACTACACCAATAAACTATAAACGTGCAGCCCTAAATACATACATCTATAGAGCACTGTGTATATGTTCAACAGAAAAGTTATTAAAAGAATAATTAAAGATTATAGAGAACATAGGACTTAACGCTGGCCACCCAAGGAAAACAATCGAAAAACTAATCAGAAAAGCGAAAGAAAAAAGTAACTGGATCCAACCAGGACAAAATAAAAAAGATTATACACCCCTTCCCGACCATACATGAACGGGATAGCACTAAAAATAAAACGCGAAATAAGTAAACTTGGAAAGATAGTCCCAATCACACCCAACCCCTCCCTGTTTAAAACGATACGAAATGAAGCTGAAAGATACGAAGAATTACAGACGGCATGAGTATATAAAATTAAAGCCTCGGATACAGAAAATAAGGAAATTACATACATCGGGATGACCAAGCGAAAAATAAGCGAAAGATATAAGGAGCATATCCGCGACTTAAAATATAATATTCAAGCAACAGCTCTCTCAAGAACAAATTTAAAAAAAACCCATAATACCTCAATCAATTAAAATAGAAATAAAAAAGAAAAGTGCCCAGCTAAACTGATGGCATTGAGCTCACAGGCTATTCACACTAATTGTATATTATACACTTATTTTAAAGAATAATGCCCCTCAAAAAATAAGTGAAGGGGAATTAGCCCCCGTTTCCCCCTTTATACTTAACCAGTGAACCTCCAAATCTCATCAGGGAAGCCCCTTATCATAATAAACCGGTATACCAAATTTGGAGCAAATCGAATATTCCTGCAAAAAAACATTTATCTAAATTAAGGGGGTGGACTAGCCCCCCTTTATCTTTAACCAATGAATCGCCAAAACGAATCAGGGAAGCTCCTTAACATAATAAACTGGTATACCAAATTTGGAGCAAAGCGAATAATTCTGCATGAAAAACCCGTTTATATAAATTAAGGGGGTGGCCTAGCCCCCCTTCTCCCTTTATCTTTAACCATTAAATCCCCAAAACTAATCAAGGAAAATCCTTAACATAATAAACCGGTATACCAACTTCGGAGCAAATCGAAACATTCTGCATGAAAAACCCATTTATCTGAATTAAAAGAGGTGGACTCGCCCCCTTTCCCCCTTTATTCTTAACTAATGAACCCCCAAAACTAATCAGGGAAGTTCCTTAACATAATAAACCGGTATATCAAATTCGGAGCAAATCGAATCCTTCTGCATGAAAAACCCAATTATCTGAATTAAGGAGGTGGACTAGTCCCCCTTTTCCCCTTTATTCTTAACCAATGAACCCCCAAAACTAATCAGGGAAGTTCCTTAACATAATAAACCAGTATAACAAATTCGGAGCAAATCGAATCATTCTGCATGAAAAACCCATTTCTCTGAGTTAAAAGGGGTGCACGAACCCCGTTTTTCCCCCTTTATCCTTAACCAATGAACTCCCAAAACTAATCAGGGAAGTTCATTAACATAATAAACCGGTATACCAAATTCGGAGCAAATCGAATGATTCTGCATGAAAACCCCATTTATCTGAATTAAGGGGGTGGACTAACCCCCTTTCCCCCCTTTATCCTTAACCAATGTACCACCAAAACTAATCAGGGAAGTTCCTTAACATAATAAACCGGTATACCAACTTCGGAGCAAATCGAATCATTCTGCATGAAAAACCCATTTATCAAATTTAAGAGGGGCGGACTAACCTCCTCTTTCCCCCTTTACCCTTAACCAATGAACCCCCAAAACTAATCAGGGAAGTTCCTTAACATAATAAACCGGTATACCAAATTCGGAGCAAATCGAATCATTCTGCATGAAAAACACATTTATCTCAATTAAGAGGGGCGGGCTAACTTCCCTTTTCCCCCTTTACCCTTAACCAATGAACCCCCAAATCTAATCATGGAAGTTCCTTAACATAATAAACCGGTATACCAAATTCGGAGCAAATCGAATCATTCTGCATGAAAAACACATTTATCTGAATTAAGGGGGGTTGACTAACCCCGTTTTTCCCCCTTTATCCTTAACCAATGAACTCCCAAAACTGATCAGGGAAGTTCCTTAACATAATAAACCGGTATACCAAATTCGGAGCAAATCGAATCATTCTGCATGAAAAACACATTTATCTGAATTAAAGGGGGGGGGGGGGTGGACTAACCCCGTTTTTCCCACTTTATCCTTATCCAATGATCTCCCAAAACTGATCAGGGAAGTTCCTTAACATAATAAACCGGTATACCAAATTCGGAGCAAATCGAATCATTCTGCATGAAAAACCCATTTATCTGAATTAAGTGGGGGTGGACTAACCCCGTTTTTCCACCTTTATCCTTAACCAATGAACTCCCAAAACTAATCAGGGAAGTTCCTTAACATAATAAACCGGTATACCAAATTCGGAGCAAATCGAATGATTCTGCATGAAAAACCCATTTATCTGAATTAAGGGGGTGGACTAACCCCCCTTTTCCCCCTTTATCCTTAACCAATGAACCCCCAAAATTAATCAGGGATGTTCCTTAACATAATAAACCGGTATACCAAATTCGGAGCAAATCGAATGATTTTGCATGAAAACCCCATTTTTCTGAATTAAGGGGGGGGGGGTGGACTAACCCCATTTCCCCCCTTTATCCTTAACCAATGAACCCCCAAAACTAATCATGGATGTTCCTTAACATAATAAACCGGTATACCAATTTCGGAGCAAATCGAATGATTATGCATGAAAAACCCATTTTTCTGAATTAAGGGGGGGTGACTAACCCCGTTTTTCCCCCTTTATCCTTAACCAATGAACTCCCAAAACTAACCAGGGAAGCGCCTAATCACAATGAACCTAGGAAAAAATTTTGAAGAAAATCGGATGTTTCTATCAAGAGTTATCGCGTTACGTACATACATACGTACGTACGTACATACATACATACATACATACATACATACAGAACCGGCGGGCACATTAGCTCTCAGGCTTTGATAGCCTGTGAGCTAAAAATAGCTACGTATGATAACCCCCACAACACACTGATGAGAGCTATGAGATGAGGCTATAGAGATTAACCGTGACAGACAAAATGTATGCAACGATATAACACATGCAAATGTTGACTCATGTTGGCTAAAAATGCTGGAAAGAAGGGGAAAGGGAAAAGAGAGAAGAAGGAAAAAGAGGAAAGGGAGAGAGGTTAAAAGGTCAAAAGCGAAACTGCGAGCCGTCATTTGAAACTGATGAAGTCCTAGAAGGGACGAAAACGTTTTTTCAGAGGAGTGCCAAAGAGTATTGGACAATGCAGTATATATTGGTAAACAGCATAGTTTTAACGATATACTGGAATATGTGTTCTTTTTAAATAAAGAAATGTGTTTTTGTTTTTAAGAAAAGTAAAGAGAATGTAAATTATAAATTTCGATTTTAATATGTACAAAAAGAAAGATAAAAGATTTTTTTAAATGAAAATTAAGTGTCATGAGTCTTTATATATTAATGTTAAACAGATGTGGAAAAAATGTCTATACTAATGGCTACTATAATGCCTGAAATATGGGTATAAGAAAATTTAAAAGGAATTAATTGTTATTTGTTTTTCAATTTGAAATACATTTAGCAGTATTATTTTTTACAAATTCGTTTAATAACCGCCTTTAAAAATGCTCAATACACTTCTTTAATATTTGTTAATATACCGAATGTCAATAGTGAGTTTCGCTGAAGATATTTCGTTAAATATTTATGCATCTTGTTCATCAGTAAGAGAACGCCATAACCCAAAAAAACATTTAAACCAATAAAACAAATATAATTATGTTAGAAATGTATCACAGAACTTCAGATATTCTAAGTCTAAAGCGTTACTTTGAAATTGGATTATATATGGAAAGGAAATTTTCATGAATTGATAAATATGTTTTCCACGTTGTTTTGGAAATTTCCGACGAAACATAAAAGGTTCACATTAATCTTAGCCACAGGAAAAGTCGGTGCTGATTTCAAAATTATATGTCTATCGACGCGTATATATTAAACTTACATTTTGTGCATTGGTAGTATTCCATACGATTTTGAGCGGTTAAAAATTTTATATCTATGGAAATTTGCATTCCTACTATAGTAACTTTAGATATTTATATTTACTAAATCCAAATAAAATGTAAAGTTGATTAATTTGGAAACACGTACATCATAATCATATTTATTTATTTTTAAAGTATTTTTCTTTGTTACTTACATTATTGTTTTATTAAAAATATTTATACCGAATACTACTTAAAGCAAATGTCCTTTTAAACATGTTTTTGTTCAATCTTATTAAAAAATATATGTGCATTTAGAATATGTTTTAACTTGTGAAAAGTATATATTTACGCTATACATATATCACTGGATTTTGATTCTTGCAAGCTTAAAGTGGTACTCTGTGATTAGACTAGATTACAAGTGGCGATGTGCATGAATAGTTAAATATGCTTCACGTCATGCTTTACAAAATCTTAACGAAGCATAAAAGAATCTCACTGATATGATATCAGTAGATGCAATAGATGCAATGATTAAATGAAATTTTGTAGTGATATTCGAAATCTTCCAGATCTAAATATTAATACACCGAATTCTGCTTTACGAACATTGAATACGACTAATTATTAATAGTAATCTTTACATTATTTAATTTTAGAGATTAAGGATTAAATAATGTGAATGTCACAACAAATAAAATATTGACGTTCAATGTCCATAAATTGTTAAACTAACTGTTGTATAAAAACAGAATCAGGTGCACTCACTGAGTTACTTTTATTCGCTGATTACCGTAAGTAAGATTCAAAATACCTAAAGTTGCTTCTTTGAAAAAATTGTGATACTTGTTAGAAAATACTTTTAATAAAACGATAATTAAATGGATTTAGGCACAGCAAATCTTTAATCATCCAAAGTCCAGTTATTATAGTAGTTAAATATACAAATAGTCCAGTAAATAGGGAGTTGAATTCGGAATTAATTAGGGGAAAGCTAGAAATTGTTTTAATCCCTACTGTTTAGGTCTAGAACGAATATGCTATGTTTACTACTATGTATTTACTACTATACGTACTATGTGAGCGTTATGAAATATGTATCGATTTATAGTAAAGAAACACGTTTTTTTTTTTTTTTTTTTTTTTTTTTTTTTTTGTATACCATAACAATCTCTCAAAACAGCTAACTCTGTCAAAAACATTGTCAATACAAATGTTGTATAACTTAAAATTCTGAGTAAAATGAGTACTTACACTTAAACTTAATATTAGGTTATAACTAAAGTTTTCCGCGAAATCGCCATTACATAATACCAGTTGGAATTTATATAACTGTAATTTTATATATAAAGACCATTCCGCCAAACCTTCAAAAGTGTCATATGATACAACACTAGTACCTAAAGTTGTACACTTTATTAGGTGACATTCTATACCTGACTTTTTGTAACAGAACTGGAAGTCAGCGATGGTTCTAATCTAGTAGCGCGATAGTTCTATTTCATACACCTTGTATTTAATGATAACGATATTTTTTTACGAATTTCAGAACACAGTGTTATAAAACAAGCCTCTTTCTTTCAAATGCCAAAAATTTTTTGAGAAAATATGAGCAAACACGTCAACGCGAACTGTTTGCACAGACCGTATTAGCTGTGGCGGGAAACTTTTGTTACAACCTGATATTTTTGTTGAACATTAAGGTCAAAATTCTACTTTAAAATTTTAGACCCGTGCTCAGAGGGTTGAACACAGAATTAATTTGGAGAAAACTGAAAATTGAGTAATCCCTTCAGTTTAGATCTCAAATGAACGTACTATGTTTTCTTCCTCGTACGTGGGTGAATGTTAGAAAATATGTACGTATTTATTTTCAAAAAACACGTTTTTTTTAATTAACTTAACAATATATCAAAACAGCTATACTATAAAAAACATTTTTAATTCAAATGTTGTGGAGCTTAAAATTATGAATAAAATGAGTACCTACACTTAATATTTTTGTTCAATATTAAGGCCGCAATTTTGAGATATTGTTAAGTTAACTTGATCTCTCCTGGCTTCAAGCTCTTGATCTGAAAAATATTGAAATAGAATTGCGACCTTAATGTTGAACAAAAATATTAATGATGACACTCATTTTATTCAGAATTTTAAGCTCTACAACATTTGTATTAAGAATGTTTTTTATAGAGTTAGCTATTTTGAAATATTTAAAAAAACGTGTTTTTCGAAAATAAGTGTTATATATACACTGCTCAAAACAATTAAAGGATATTTGAAGTTTTATATAAAATAAAGATATAAACGAAATTTTTTTGCCGAAAATAGAAGAAGAGAATCACAAATGCAAATTTTTCTGGTTTTCAAACTGTGGAGTATGCAAATTTTGAGTTCGACGTCAAAAACGTCGCTTCAGCGGCAGCGAATGAAATTTGACTTTCAACTGGATAAAAGAGAATGAAGACAAGGATTATCGGCATTCAGTGATTGCTTTGTTTCGATGAGTACGATGTCTCAGCGAAGTCATTTGACAGATTCAGAAGCTTTGAGAATTGTTGGTAGGTTAGAAGGGGGCCAAACTCAAGCCGAAGTAGCGCAAGCCATTGGAGTGTCACAAAGTGTCATTTCCAGGATCTGGAACCGTTTTTTGGAGAGTGGATGTGCAGGCCGAAGACCAGGGCAAGGTCGTAGACGGGCAACAACGCCAAATGAAGATCGGTATTTAGCGTTAACAGCTCGGAGACACCGAACCATGAACGCTACTCTTCTCCAACACCTTCGCTCGGCTACAGTCACCACGATTTCAACTCAGACTGTCCGAAACCGGCTCCATGCTGTAGGTCTGTATTGCTCGCCGACCAATGGTATGTGTTAGATTAACGTCAAGGCATCGTCGCGACCGCAGGGAGTGGGCAACCGAGCATGTCAACTGGAGGAGAAATGAATGGAGCAATATTCTGTTTTCTGACGAGTCCCGTTTTTCTGTGCATCCGGATAATAGGCGTATTTTCATCTGGAGGGACCGTGGCAGTAGGAATAATCCTGCGTTCGTGCACGAAAGTGTCAGATTTGGCGGTGGAGGAGTGTTGGTGTATGGTGGAATCTCCATTGACGGGCGCACTGACCTCTACATCATTCGAGATGGAGCTCTGACTGGTCGCCGATATAGGGATGAGATCCTCAGACCTATTGTAGTCCCTTACGCTGCAGCAATCGGAGATAACTTCATTTTAATGGACGATAACTGCAGGCCACATCGTGCAAACCTGGTGGATGATTTCCTTTTCGAGGAAGGAATCGTTCGACTGGAATGGCCAGCGTGTTCTCCAGACATGAATCCAATCGAGCACGTTTGGGACGCTCTAGGAAGACGAGTTTCTGGCCGCCAACAACCCCCACAAACTCTCCAAGAACTGGAAAGAGCTCTTCTGGAAGAGTGGGCAGAATACCCCAACTCGTCATTAATAGCCTCATTGAGTCCATGCCTCAAAGGGGTTCAACGTTGCTGGCCGCCCGTGGAAACCATACCCCCTACTGAAAATGATTTTCTTTGAAGAAAACACCTTTTCTTATTCTTTTTTTCTCATATGCACAAATTGTGTTTTTTTCCTTTAGTACACAAATGCGCAATAAAATGCATTTTTTTTCTGCCAAACATGTGTAATCTATTCTCATATAACCTACTATGTCTGTCGACCATGTATCAATCAGCTAAACAGTTTACCAGATACAAAATCCACCTAAAACTGCAATATCCTTTAATTGTTTTGAGCAGTGTATTATTTATATATATATTATTTATATATATATTATTTTTATATATATTATTTATATATATATTATTTATATATTTATTATATTTATTATTTTATAGTATTTTATAGTATGGGATTTTCGGTATTTTAACTTACACATTTACGATTTTCAAAAAAATTCTAACGTTATGGTTAAAAATGAAGGTCATTTTCAGATTCTGTGCTAAACAGTACCTAAAAATCAAGTATCAAGAGTTAAAAAACAGAACCATCTCCTCTATTTTATAGCATCCGATTTTTTGTTTTCTTTAAATTTGACAATTTATGATTTGCGAAATATCGGTTAAAAATGGTTAAAAATTAAGTTAATATTCAGGTTCAGTGCTAAAAAATACATAAAAGTTAAAAAAACTAACAATCTCAGTCTTGCATTATCTAATCTAAAACTTTTTTTTTAACTTCTTGGCGGTAATCTATCCAAAATCTTTTGTGTTATACTGTAAAATAAGTATAAATTGTAACCACCGAAACTCATTATAACATTAGATTGTTATCGGATTTGCGCCAGTATGTAAAATGTAATCTTGATGGGATATTTGAAAGTGAGTTAAAGTTCGCGTACAAATTTTGAACTGGAAAAACATACATACGATCGTTGAAGTAACATAAAAATTTATAAAAATAACATTTTTTTTGCAAAAAGAAATCATAAACGAAACAGTCCCAAATCCTGACAAAATAAAACATATGTTATTTTAGCCAATCTGAAACTTAATAAATGTTAACTTAACACACGAAATATGATCTTTGAATACTTTAAGCACTTGGTATGTGACCCCTCAAAGCCAAGCCAAACTCATTTGTTTTCAGAGCAGAAAAGAGGCATAAGTCATGCATTTTTAAAGTTTCATAACTCACTCAATTTTAGTGTTATATGAATGGGACTTTTTTTTTCTTACTTGTCAGTGTAATAGGAAATTTTGCTAAATATAAATTATAGGACCGGGGGACCTTATAAAAATTTAAATTTCGTAAATTTTAAGAAATGTTTTTATTGGCACAAATCGCTTTTAAAATATTTCTTTAACTGATTAAAAAAAAATTTGTAATTGGAACTATATGTCTATGAATATCGGTTTAGGAATTAGCCATTGGACACCGTTGAGACCGGACACCCTGTATAGTTTAATCCAATATTTACCTATATTTTTAATTTCATAATTGAGAAACGGATAATAATGGCTTATGTTTTCTAATTTTTTTCTCTAAAGATTTATAACGTACCTGACTCTTTTTCAGAAATATTTTTACTATGAAGGAATTGAACTAATCGCTAAGCATGTTACCAAATCACAATGATTGATTTTTGAAAATATTTCTCATATCTTAGGAATCTTTCAAGTAAATCTATCTATCTATCTATCTATATATATATTTGTGTGTGTGTGTGTGTGTTATCGCGGCTGCAGGAAAACATTAATTTGACGAAGTACATTTTATTTTGTTTTTATATCCTTCACAACTCATAAACCGAATTATTTGAAGATGTAGAAAGAAAATTCTACATCTTCAAATAATTCGGTATATTAAAAACTTTACTTTTTATGTATGTAAAAAAGTAATTTAATATGTATATCTGAATAAAATTCGTCCAAATTAACTTCTTATTTATTCTTTTAACATTCATTCTATTGAAAAAAACTTATCATTAAACTAAAGAGAAAGTTATTTACATTGAGATGCAGCAAAAACTATGATGTTAAAATAGTATTTTTAAAATTTTGTTATTGGACTGAGAATTTTAATCGTCTATATAAATATATGGATTTCTTTTTAACACTTTTCAACATAGTTGAAAAGTGTTTATGGATTCGTTTTTTTTGTCCGTCTGTCCGTCTGCCCACGCTCGAAGTCCCGTAAATGTGCTCCGGTTTTTCATGCAACTGATAAACCTTATCCACCAAAAGTTGCCAAAGCATGTTTGGTAGGTCACTAAAGCATGTTTGGTATTGTATATGAAATATGTGTGATTAATAGTTCATTTACATGCGGACACAAAACAATTCCATTACATATTGGTACATGGGGGGGGGGGGAATCGTTTGCAGAGAATTTTAATGAAATTAATTTATTTTAGATGTTTTGAAACTGATATAAATCACTGAATTTCACTACAAAATGATTGCGATAGAATAGGGAATTCATAGCATTTGTCGTTCATTTACAGGAACACGCAAAAGTAATCGGTATCAGAACTGTCTTTGAGTAACAATTGCCTGAAGTGCATTTTAAAATTCGGTATGTACTTTCAAATTTAACACAATTTTTGCATGTTACTCATTGCATATATATTCTATACCTCATATATAGTGCTGCACAAAGGAATTCACGTACCAGTCTCCTTATTAGCGGATATTCCCTGAGAAGCATTTTCAACTAAGGTATACGTATTTCTTAACTGAAATAAATTATGGTCTCCCCCCGGGATTGCACTTATACTCTAAAGCGAAAGCTGGGTTCCCGGGGCGGTCATCCCTGTCATTCCTGAAATAAATTATAGAATGGATGTAGTTAATAGATACAGATTTATGTATCATATACAGGGCTGCTCAAAAAATTCGGATAATTTTCCGGTTGTAAATGGGAACAGCTGAAACTTTGTTTTCAAATGTGTCATTTTAATATGGCTGAATTAGAAATAATATTTTAACTTATTAAACAGTGCAATTTTATTACATTTCTTTGAATGTGTAGGAAAATGATTCATAATCTGTGCTTGACACATGATTTTTTCTTTCTTCTTTTTATCAAAAATATGTGTTTTTCAGTCAGTTTTGCTTTTTTTTTATTTAGTAACTGAAATGAATCAAAATATTTCTTAATCACACACTATTACTGAATACACACAAAAGGGAGATAAAAGGGAATGTTCTAGATTTACAATGCATTTCGTACGTAAATAAAACTTTACATGGCTATTAAAAGAAATAAAAAAACCTTGTTGTTCATTGGAAATCGAAAATAGCAGTTGAAAGGTTAAATTCAACACAGTTATAAGAGTTCATTTTAAGCCCCTCTATTAACAGAAACGATATTATCGAGGCCGTACGATAACTCATCCCACAATGTTCTCGGCATGCTTTTTTGTTAGGCCTCGTCAAAGATCTGGTACTTCTTCCACTGCTACCAACTCACGTTGATGAAATTTGGACACCCATATCTGCAGCCATTCAAAGCGTCACACCGGACATGCCAAAAAAATTGTGGGACGAATTGTCGTATTGCGTCGATGTCGTTCGTGTTTCAGGAGAGGCTCACTTTGAACACTTACAATTCTGTTGAAATTTACTTTCAAGAGTTATTTTTTAAATATATAATGCGCAATTTATCACATTGCTAAAGAAGCTGACAACCTACAATGTGAAAGATGCCAAAGCCGGGAATCGAACCCGGAACCTTTGGAATAGCGCTCCAAGTGCTCTACGAGTTACGAGTCTACTAAGTTACGAGGATAATGCCTAGCTTAGTATTTCCCACAACGTTGGTAAGGCTGTAACTGCAGCACAAGCTGAAATAGTCTTCATGAGCACACAATCCTGCGCGAAACATGAGACACAAACAAACCCAGCGTCAGTGAACACATAGCCGACCGATACAACATATGGTGGATATGCTGAGCTTGGCACGGTTTTCGTAGCTGAAATGGTAGAGCACTTGGAGCGCTATTCCAAGGGTTCCAGGTTCGATACCCAGCGTCGACATTTTTCACATTGTTTGTTCTACGCTTCGTTAGCAATGTGATAAATGACATATTATATATTCAATAATTTCGAGCGTAATTTCACTGCTGAAAATTAATTAAAACTGCATAGTTATGTTTTATTTTCGATAAACAAGAAGGTTGTACTTTGTTTGTTTTCTTTAAATAGACCTGTAAAGTTGGGATATCCATTTATATACACCTTGTATTACATGCTTCGATACTTCAATACATTAAGGATTAAACTAAATAACAGAAATAAATGCTAACTGTGTAACTTAATAAAAAAATATATATATCTCCTTATTTTCAATATGCTTTTTGTTTAATTATGTATTTTACATGACTTTTATTTTCTTCTCTTCCAAGTGAATTGCACGGAAAAGAAATTGCATTGCTGTTTTCCATAATGAGTTGAATTTTCGCAAATTACACCTGCAGACCTATTCTTTGGGGGAAATTTCTACCAATTTTAACACTTTCCAAAGAAAGTTGAAAAGTGTTTATGAATTCGGTTTGTCTCACGTAAATATACTCGGGATTTCATGCAATTGAATATTGTTATTGGTGCTTATCACATGTTTGGTATTGCATATGAAGTGTTTAGCATTAATATTTAAATTTCAGGGCACTCAAAAGAATTACAATTACACTATGTTTTATGGGGAAAATCCGCTTGGAGAGTACTTTAATGACATTACGCTGTTTGAAATGTATCGAAACTCATATAAATACCCGATTTTCACAACAAGATTTTTACGATAGAATAGAGCATTCATAGCAATTGTCGTTCATTTACAGGACATAAAAGGCAATCGGTTATAGTATTGTCTCTGAGCAATAATTGCTGGAAATGCGTTTTAAATTTGGGTAATCGCTTTTAAATCTAATTAATTCTTTGCATTCTACTCGTTATATATAAATTCTATACCACGTATTCAGGGCTGCACAAAAAAATTCACGTTCCATTCTCCTTATTAGCGGCATTTTCAACTGAGTTATGTATTTCAAATGAAAATCAAATTTCAGAGTAATTACTTAAAAGGAGCAAAGGCCAACATAGTGAAAAAGATTCCAAGCCGGGACACGAACCCGGGCCATCAGTATAGCACACTGACGTTCTACCGACTAAACAACTTGGACCGATACCCAGCAAGAAAAATTTCTCACTATTATATGTTGGCAAGGCTACAAACGCAGCACAAGATGGAATACTTATCGTGAGCCTCCGACCTGGGGCAAACAGGGTAAATAATTAAATCCAGCATCGATAGAATCTATATTAATACATGGAAATTATTCCAGAGGGAAACATTCGCCTTGCATGCAATATTTCAAATGAAAATCAAATTTCAAAGTAATTGCTTAAAAGGCGCAAAGGCCAACATAGTGAAAAAGATTCCAAGCCGGGACACGAACCCGGACCATCAGTATAGCGCACTGACGTTCTACCGACTAAATCACTTGGAACGATACCCAGCAAGGAAATTTTCTCACAAATATATGTTGGCAAGGCTACAACCGCAGCACAAGATGGAATAATTATCGTGACCCTCCGACCTGAGGCAAACACAGTACATAATTAAAATTTACGGTACATAGGGTAAAAGCACCAATAGTCGGCCACTTAAGCGCTTTCTTTAAGTATATAGCTCAAAGCGTAATTTTAAAAAGCAATACAACATTTTTAACAGTGACACTTGTTAATGTATACTTTTCTTTTACTGTTTCAGCAATTGTTTTTAAAAAAAACTGATTATAGTTTTTATTTATAAAAAAGTTAAACTTAAAAGTAGCAAAGGTCTAGTAGTCGGCCACTCAATTCTAGTGCTCGGCCATCACTGGACCAGTAATCGGCCACTTAAATGCTTTGTTATTTTATTAACTTAAAGTATAACTTTTATAAACAGAACAACATATTAATGATAAAATGTGTTAACTTATTCTTTTCTTATAATGTTGCAGTAACAATTTAAAATATTATAATAGTGTTTAACGCTTTCCAACATAGTTTAAAAGTGTTTGTGAATTTGGATTGTCTTCAGTCTGTCCGAGTTCTAACACTCGCAAATGTACTCAAATCTCCTTGAAATTTTTTGTATGTTTTTGACGTTAACAATAGCACGATCGCTATTGAAAATAAAGTGTGTAGAATCTATAGTTCATCTACAGGGACAGTCAAAAATATCCCGATGGATTACGCTCAATGAGAAAATTGTTTGAAGTTTATTTTAATGACGTTGGCCATTTCAAATATGAAATTGATATGCATTTATGAAGTGCATTTAACTACGCATTCTAGACAATATGGAGTCCAAAGAACTTATTATTTATTTATAGGGCCCCGCAAAAGAATTCCTTTACATAATAGTGTCAGGGGATAAGCAGTTTGCAGCGTATTTTAGTTCTCTTGTACTACATCAAATAGAATGAAACTGATATACTACATTACTGAGGCTTACTACAAAATACTCGTTGTATAACATGATATGCATAGCATTTATCGTTCATTTACAGGGGAACACAAAAACTTCGAATACAGTACTGTATCTTTCTATTAGCGATAATTGCTCTAAGTGTGATTTTGTTTATGATATGCGTTTTTAAGTTTAATTAAATCATTGCTTAGAATGCGGTGTGTATAACTGATATAGATCATATACAAGGCTACACAAAAGAGTTTGTAAGCTTTGTGGAGTATCAGCGTGAATGGCTTAAAGGAGGCTTTTAATTGAGTTATGCTTTTTAAAGCTAAACTATATTTAGTATACTAAGAGATGTTTGTATAATATAAATAAAATTATATACAGGGCCACGTAAAGAACTGAATACATGACCATCCAGGGACAATAATGTGTGGAAGTATGATTTCAGTAGTTTTAGACACGTTTTAGCCTGAATTAAATTTTAGCTTCATATGTGCGGCATATAAAAATCTGTTGGTAATATACAGGGCTGTACAATATAATTCAAGTATGTTTCCATATAGTGGTAGAAATTGCAGAAGGTGAATTTTTAATCTGTTATGCATTTTCTTACTATACTAACAAGGGAACCACTTTTGGTGTTGCTCGCACCTAGCATCGAGACCTGGTGCGTTTTGTAGCCCTATACATAAAAGTTAGAGAGCTGAAAAAATTTCTCTGTTAAAATAATATTTTATGTACTTTTTTATACTTTTTATTTTTTATTATTACATATTTATTTGTTTATTTCACGCCAAAAGTGAGTTAAGTCGCCAAATATGGCGCTACAATTTTTCCGCCCGCTTTATCCAAAGAGAAAATTTACAGAAACATATTACTAGAATTATATCAGATTGCGACTTCTTTTTTATAATTGATAGCATAAGAAACAAATATTAGGTTTTTTTTTTCTATGCAGACGATAAATATGTAAGTAATAAATAAAATTCTATAAAAGCTTTGAATATCATTGAAAAGTATTTTTTAGTGAAATACAAAATAAGCAAACTATTTTCTTATTGAAAACAACAAATGAAATAAAGTTTCGAATGTTTAAAATGAATTGTTGCTGTATTAAATTGTCCTTCGGTAAAAGTAATCATAAAGTAAATTAATATTTTTACACAATTTAGAAAAATTACTGTGGCGAAATAGGCCTGACATTGCAATTCCTAGCTATTACAAATTCATCTATGACATTTGGATAGGGTTGCCGGAAAGCTCTACATTTGAAAATAAACGCCAACTGTTTCCCCGCCAAAAATATGAATATACAGTTGCAATACATTAATAAGTTATTCACAGATAAATCTGTTTATTTAAAACCTGTATTTTTCATATAATCCATAACTTTAAGTTATTTACCTTATTATCAAGTTTTACTTTATTTTCCATATGCAGCAGTACTTTATTTTGTATAAATCCTTTATATATTTAAAAACATTTTCATTTTGTTAATGTTTTCTTATTTATATTAAAAAAGGCCACATCATTTTAAATTGTTTTTAAAATATATATATTATTTTATAGTTCTATATTAAAAAAAACCATTACATTGAACTTCACTTAGTATTCCCTTTTACTATCCATTTATATACTTTGTATTTCGTCCGTTCACAAATATTTCATAAATTTACAGTTCAATTCATTCCAAATTGTGGATATAGTTTTAAGTCTATAAAATCTCTCCAATTTTCCATAATAAAAAATTTCAATTCTTCTAAGTATCTTTTTATAAAAGTTCGTTCCTTTACAAGTTATTTTTAACACATTATCCTATTTTCCATTCTTGTCAATTTAAAAGTTTCAATTTTATTTAATCCTTAAAAACATAAAAAGTTCTAAAATTCACATATAACTTACTATATTATTTTCCAACATTCATAGTTCTTTCGTCTTATCCTAATGTTTTTCTAGTTAACTAAATTCATCATAAGTTCAGATGTATACTATTATGCTTGCTGCATTATATAAAGGGAAATAACGTTTTCACCCTTCACCAGTACCCATACAGTTGCAATTTTTCAAAATCAAATTCGTGGATTTTTGAAGGAATTTTCAAACTTTTTTCAATATTTTATACTCATTATTAACTAATTTTTTATTTTTAAATGCTTTTCTTTTAAAAAAAAAAATCAAGGTTAATAGTTCGATAAGTGGTCTCGAAAACTGCATTTTCAGAAAGTTTTGCAGCTGTATAAACAAGAAATATTATTTTAACAGAAAATTTTTATCGATTCTCAAACTTCATAATATAGGGCTTTAAAATGTACCATGTCTCAATGCTAGGTGCGAGCAACACCAAAACTGGTTCCCTTGTAAGTTTTATCATACTATGTATAGAATAATATACAAATCTTTAGATAGCATACAGGTCTGCACAAAAGAATTGAACTACTATTCCGGTTCGGGACCGTAATCTGGTTTTCAAAAGTATTATTCCTTTTCTAAAATGTTTTCTTTTTTGCAGTATTGAACAGATAAATTTCATTAAAGAATTCTACAAGTCATGGGAAGTACTTTTGTAATCTATTCTTGATGCATAATTTTTCATTCTTGTTTCTTATTGAAAGTAAAGTTAAAAGACCAAATTATCTATATATTCTATATATTTTATAGTATTCAGCCTTTCATATTTTGTGTTTAGCTATCGTAGACTCGGTAACGGGAAAAGGAAAAAATATTACGTCATCTTGTTTCAAAATGAAATTATGATGTAGAACAAGATTGTTAACAGAACATAAATGACTGATCTGTCGATGCATCATATCTTGGCATAATATTAGTAGCAAGGATCCCCAAATCGTCATTTTAGCATAACTACCATGTCATCGAGTTTCGAGATGAAATGTTAATTTATTGCATATCTCGTCTAGTACAATGCAAATATTTCAGTTTGTCTTGGGATTTCGTGGTTAGATATGAGCAGAACGCGGCGCCAATTCTTCATTTTCGTGGTACAATCTCCTCATCGAGTTTTGAAATGTAATTTTAATAAGTTGCATATCTCGAATAGTACATTACAAATATTACAGTCTGCCTCGTAATATCTTTTAACGATATAAGCAGAATGAGGCGCCAATCCTTATTTTGGCGGTACTATCTGGTCATCAAATTTCGAAATGAAATTTTAATATCTCTCTTTCGATTAATACGATTTAAGTATTTCAGTCTGTCCGTGGTATCTGAGCACTATAGAAGCATAACGGGTCGTCAACTCATTATTTTGGCGGTACTATTTCGTTTTTAATTTTCAGAATAAAATGTTAATGATTAAAGCTACAGGTTAGTATAATACAAATCCTTCAGTCAATTTCGTGATATCTTGATAAGATATGAGAAAAACGGGGCGCCTATTCTTTCCTTTTAGTTGTACTATCGCGTCATCGAATTTCGGAATGAAATTTTAATATGTTGCATATTTAGATTAGTACAGTAAAAATATTACTATCTGCTTCGTGATAGTTTGAAACGATCCCATCCGAATAGAGCATCAATTCGTCATTCTGGCGGTACTAACGGATCGAGTTTTGATGTAAAATTTTAACATGTCAGAGACATTGATTATTGATAATCTGTGTAATGTATATTTTATAGTGACAGTTCCGTTGAAAATGAACAATGTTATCTTCATTTTTATAAATTTAAGTTCTATAGAAGCAGCAGATGGGATTTAAAAACACAATAGTTAGTTTCTATTTAATATTATCACTGACTATTAAGTTAATCAACCAGATAATAAATTTTATTTTATATTATTGAAAAGTTGTCACGATCCGTGGCTTTATGGTTATTGAAATATTGCAAGTGATATTTGTGTGCATATTATAATTAGGAAGAAGTTATATTTACGCAGAAAGTTTAAATATTATTAATTAAAACGCAATTTGTTGAAATTTCATTTTAATAACCCGTTAGATGACTGTGAGAAACATTTCACCCCTTTTAATTTCGATTATCTTATAACCTACTTTGTGAGAGCATTTATGTCTTAAAAGTAAAACCCATGTAAATTTTCAAGTTTCTAGCAATAGCCCTCACAATTCCCAAATAAATCATCGTTTTAAGTATGCTTTCCGCACATTTCACATTTTAAATTTTCCATATTGAATTAACCTCTTCTGTGCGAGTAAGTAACAACTATGTCGACTTTCACTCCAAAATATAAATTATCTGCTTTTACTTCTATCCTTAACAAGCATACCTTTTTTTTATTAATTTATCTTTTAAAATTTCAAATTTATCATAACTATTATGCGCAAACATGCAAACATTTACGTTTTATAAATAACTGCCATTCAACATTTCAAGTCTTTATCCTTAACATTTTGATGTTAATCATAATTTTCAACGTTTTTAGAATCTCTTCTACTCATTTCAGCCTTTTATATTTCGCTTTTTTTAGAAACCATTTTCAGTCGGCATTAAAAATTATCTCTTTAAAAAACTCCTTGTCAAGTTTTATATATGTAACACTCTTAGTATTACAGAAAAGGTATATTTTATAACGTGTTTTGCTTCTGCAGAGACTGCCACCATTATTTTTTAACTTTTACTTTTAAAAGTGACTCCGCATTTCCAAAGATTTCCTCCTACAAATAAACAAACAAAAGTTTCTTCTTTATAAAATTAGTACATCAGAAGGGTTCACGCTGGTCGATTTTCGCAAACGAAATATATCGGTGAATTTAACCTAATTAAATTTAAATACAAGGTTAAATTCACAGTTTACAAGTTTCAGTAAATAACAGTAGAACGATATAATGCAATATACTAATGCATCTTTAAAACATTATCTAATTAACAATGAAAATCTCATCAAAATCATCTAGTGTTTTTTAAATGCTAATACTTCATAATCGAGTTCACCTGATTATAGAACTTTCCCCCGTGATGATATAACTAAGCAACGTAGAATGATATACAATAAACTAAGAAAAGTGACATATCTCGCAAAAAATCATTTTGCGTTTTATTTTACTAATATGTCCGTCGTAGGTGAGACAGTGTACATTAAAAATTTCGTAAGTGCGATGCGAAAAATCACATTATTACACTATCTGTCCATTTATGACCATAGAAGAGAGGTGGATTGTGCAGAGAGGTAAAATTAGGCAACCCTCCAAGCCTTATCCTATGTCTTCATTCTTAGAAGTTTTATGCATTTATGCACTTTTTTATTCCTGCATGCAGAGCTAGTGCTATAATTTCATGTTAAAGTAAAATCATGCAAATCTTTTACCTATTTCTTTTGCCTCACCTGTGAAATTTACTTTTGTCGAGATGTGTCACTTTTCTTAGGGGTGACCGATATATTTGTTAGGAAATACTTTGCTTATTACATACATTTGTAGTGTATTTCATGTACTTTCAAAATGTTGTGGGAGATTTTGGATGTATTCGCGAGGTAGTTTGTAGTTTAAAATATACTGCGCAAAATGCATATCGGGGTAATAACGCCATCCATTGGTGTTATTACCCGGGTTGATTCTTTTCAGTGGTGGAAATACATTTTTTAGTTTATTTGGTTGATTTTATACACGAGAGGCCATTATTGTCATTGTTGAAAACTAAAAAAGATAAACAGAAATTTGTACGTGCTAAATGCTTCTAATTTTTTCGTGTCAGAAAAATAAAAATCATATAATTATTACTGCATCCTGATATCGCAATTAATGGTAAGTAAAAGCAATTTGTCAAATTCTAAAGGTGTAGAGTTTGTATCTTTAGATGTGGACAATTTACATGCCATTATTCCATCTTATTTTATAGTTTGCATGGTGTTATTACCCACCAAGTGGGTAACAATGCCTAGTAACATTGGTCGAGAAGTCACGCCACTACATTTTATGAATAGATATCTACTAAAATAGTCTTTCTTGTATACATAATCAATAAATTGCTGTATCAAATCCTATATTTGTTTGAGGAAAAAAATCGAAAACTAAGCAGTAAAAATTGGTAGAACGTTAACGTGGCGTTATTACCCCAGGACACCTTATATTTCGTGTGCATATAATAAAATGCAAGTAAAAGGTTGTATAAATCTCAAATTGCAAAAATCAAATTACAAAAAAAAAAAAATCAAATTATTAAAAATAGACTCAAAAAAGTGAAATGGCCTTTTAGACAGTAGTCAACCGTGGTGGCCGATTACTGAACATGTAAGTAAATATAATACCCAATAATCGGCCATATTAAAATTAACTAATACAAACACACTTATTTAATTTTGATACTGAAAAACATTAGTTTATTAAACTTTTTAATAGTACAGTCTTATAATTTTAGAAAATAATAAAAAAATAAATTAATACTACTCTTTTAAAAATTTTGTCATAGATTAATAAAAAAATTGCAAAAACGGTTATTTGACCGCAACCAAATAAAAAATGGCTAATTACTAATGCAATAAAAATACCCACAATTATTTGCTGATGGCTTATGACGTATAAAGAATGGCTACATATAGGGGGTTTGTAATATTTCATTTGAAACCAAAAATCAGTTATTCATAATGTATTTTATCTCAAAGTGGCCGACTACTGCGGGGTGGCCGACTACTGGTGCATTTAGCCTATTTCCTAATTGAACTAAAATTTTGCATGCATGTAGTTAGCAGACACAAATCCATAGTCACTAAAATCACAGACAAAGCAGAATCTGTTAAAAAATTGGCAAAAACGCTGGACGGATTCAGACACAGGCCGATATACGAAGGAATTCTTGCCATTGGTTGACCACAAGTATTTCGTAAACAACAGATACTTACACATATTTTTAACAAATCACGGCCCCTTTCAGGAACACTTATACAAAATTAACAAAAGAGACTCCCCACTATGCATTTGTGGCTTGCCGTCAACATCGTTACACTATGTATTATACTGTACATTAACATCGCATTATCATCTCAAAAAACACACACGTATGAAATTAGCAAGTTGGTGGCGGGATGTAAAAGAGAAACCACAACTACTCAACAAGATCATACAATGCATGAGGTTTATAGAAACAAACGAGTACATCTTTTCAAATCCCGAGCCATTCTAGTCTGACTCCATCACTAGGGTGTAGCATGGAGGGAGAAAATGGTTATTAGCGGGTGCCAGAAACTTCTATCACTGTTGAATTTTTATCTTGTGCATCTCTCCAAACTCTTGTATGCGCAAATTGTAAATAGTAGGTGTGTTGTAATGTGTTTCTAATTGTGATGTTCAATATTGTGTGTTTAATGTACTGTGAAATCCCTGTAAATCCATGAAAAATGTAAATAATTATGCAATCACATTCAAATGATCCTCATGTAATCACTACATACAGTCATGTAAATAGTAGGTGTTTGATATTGTGTTGTAATGTGTTTCTAATTGTCATGTTAAATATTGTGTGTTAAATGTACTGTGACGTATATATATCCAAGAAAATTGTAAACAATTATGCAATCACATTAGGTGAAATGATCCTCATATAATCACTACATACAGTCATATATCTCGATGTGAAATCTTCGGTTCGCCCAGAAAAATTGGGTAACCAATTGTGCTTGTAATTGTAAATCTCACAGTAACCGAAATAAATCTCAGCAGCTTGATCAGGGACACGACGCTCCCTCTCAGACTCTGGTTGAGAGTCGGGAGGAGTGGATGTGGTCTACCCCTCGGGATTGCACTAACACTCTAAAGCGAAAGCTGGGTTCCCGAGGTGGTCATCGCTGTCATCGCTGTCATATAGAGGGCTACCCAAAGAATTTGGTTACTTTTCTGATTGTAGATGGGAACATCTGAAGTTGGGTTTTAAAATGTGTCATGCGTTTCCACATGCTTGAATTAGACACACTTTTAGCAATATTTTAACTTATAAAAGTGTGAAGTTTTGTTACATTATTAGGAATGTGTTGGAAAGTGGTTGATATTCTATGCTTGGCGCATGATTCTTTTCTTCCTTGTTTAGAACTACTTTAATTTAAAAAAAAATATATAGAATCTAATGCAAATAAAATTTTATTTTTATATTACACAAAATATAATAAAACGAATATTTTCTAAATGTGTATATATAAAGATAACATCTTACAGATACGCTCTTGTTTGTATAAAAACAGATATAAATATTTTGAAAATCTGTAAATGTCTCATATTTTATGTACTTATATTCTTACTAAAAACAACTTTTATTAATTTTAGTTTAAGCAAATTATAATGGGTATGTACAACTGAGGTTATCTATCAACACAGGTCCATTATGAAATGAGTTTGGCGCTTCTTCAGAAAATAACGTCATTTATAAAAAATGCAATACTTATACTTTATTTACACAATAGATGTAACTCGATTAAAATGAATGTAAACAAGAATAGTACATTTCTTTTAATTTACAACAAATAATCTTCTTACAAATTTCCAGGCTGATTATTTATTGCATTTTTGAATGTATTTATGAAAAACCCGAAAAACTAATATCAGTATTTTTACAAAAAATCAACACAGTTCTTATGACATTTTAAAAAATAATATTAGTTATAACATAAGTTATTTTAAGTTATTTTGTATTTGAAAATGTAAGAGGTTATTTTCAGTTAGTTCATTTTAGAAAATTTTACAAAGTTTTTACTGAGCAGTTTCCAATACACAATAAAAATTCAGGAAAATATGCAATTTGTCAGATACGGAAAAAAAAATCACTCAAATATGTAATCTCGTATATATTTATGGAACACATGAGCTACTGAAAAAATCTAAAGAATTTCCAGGAACCAGCATTTATATTAGAGTAACGTTAATAAATCATTTCTACATAACGTGTGTTTAAAAAGAAACATAATTAAATGTTTTCTAAAAAGTTCAGAATAATAAAGCGGATTACAATAGTTGGATATTAACCGAGATATCTTAAAGTATAAATATAATTAAACACAGATAACAAGATAGTATTAGAAATTACGTTTAAATTAGAAATATCATGCAAAAATATTTTTTACAAATTTTTAAGAATTTTTGTAAATAGTATCATTATGTGCTAATCTGTTACATGTAGAGTTATATGAACAACTGAAGTAATTGACTTAGTGTTTCTAAATTTAACGCATATTTTATCCCTGAAAGCTATTTAAGATTCCTTTATTGATACCATAAAACACTCGCTGGGATATTAAAGCGTCGATTAGTTTCTAAGCTTTGATATTACACGTAGCAGTATCCAACTTCCTATTTGTTCCTCGCATGCGATAACCAGGAACACTTAATCGCTAATTAGATGGTTTAGAAGGAGCATTTAAAAGCTTAATTTATACACAAGACATGCAGATACGATTTCAGAGTATTGCCTGAGTTCTGATAATTAAAGTTTTTGTAAGTCGTTTGTCTTTAACATTTCTTTACTGCACATTCTTAGGATATTTATTAAAAATGGAAGAATGTATTAATGTTTAAATAATATATTATTATGCATAATCAGAACTTTTAACATTTGTTAGAACATCAAAATGTAATTTTAAATTAATTACACACAAAACATATTGCTATAAAACATTTACTTATTGCATTTATTAAAATAAATATAATTATTACCGAAATATCATATTCAATAAAACTGAATACTAATTTAACAAGGAATGTTTAAATAGACACATCTCAACAAATACAGCATCTGAAAATGAAAAGTATCTATGACAGTGGTTTCTCTATCCGTCAGAACTTGGTATAACAATGGTTAATTCAATCAAATTGTAATGAAACTAAAGTATCTTATTGACGTTGCATGATTGCTTCAATTATACAATGATCCATAATGAGAAGTCATTTACCGTGTACTAATGATGTTACACTATTTCAAACATGATGGAATTGATGTACATTAATCAGGTGCACCGAAATAAATATTCTATAGATTACTGAATTCATAGAAATTATCTTTTATTTTAAATGATTATATCTTTTCAAGACATGAGTGATACCTACTGAAAGTGCATTTGCAACTCAGGTATACATTTTTAAACTAAACTAATTTTTAGAGTATTATAGTATCTCACATATATAGATCACATATATGTCTATAACAAAGAATTCGTGCATATTTCCGGCTTTAGATATCAATTTCTGAAAATGAATTTAATTGAATTAGGGGAGACAAGGGAGGGTTGACCATAGTGGAGGCTTGACCCACCCATCAGTTTTCATTTTTAAAAGAATTTCAGAGTTTTATTAATAGGTGTCAACCAAAACTACTAGAATGATCAAGCAACAGCCTTTATTTCATACAGATAATCGAAATAGGTGTGCAAAAATTCAATTGTGACGCGTTTTCAACCTAAAAGTTGTGCTTTTTAGAAATATTTTGTAAGCTTTATTCAGATAAAATATATCGTAGAAATTTAAGTAAGTAGATTTTAAGTAATGCAGCGATATCGAGCTTTCATTCCAGGCATAAAGATTGTACAGTAAGTTAGGCTTAACACAACAATGTGCTATTCTTTAGAAAAGGGCTATGTGGTGTGGCTTGACGCAGACAATATGAGGGATGATTGACCAGATGTTCAAGGCTCCCTTGATTAAGCGGTTTAAGAAATATTTTTATTATACACTGTGCAAAGGTTAATGGTTAGACATAAAAATAATGTAAATATATTCTGTAAATCTACAGAAAATGGAAAAGAAAAAGTTTAAAACTGATTAAAGAAAGATGTGAAAAATTGCTTAGAATCCGCTGCAAGAAAAACTTCAATGAAATATACATGGGGAAGTTGATAGGAACTTTTTTCATTTAAATATTACTTAAAATAGGTAAATAGAAACAGTGGAATAGATTAGAAAGGACAAGAAATTATGAAAGGTTTAAAATATGTTAATGATAAGTTACATGCTCATGCGGATGCAAAATAACGTAGCATAGATAAAAAAACTTTAGGATGGTATGTAGACAAATTTCACTTGGATGAATACAGTGAGGTGAAGCCAAACTATGTGACAACTAGAGTTGTCAGGTCGAGTGTCAGAAAAAGTAGGGTAATGAGACAAAAAAAAGCGGGACAGTGGCTCCTGAATCCGGACATAATAATACAGGAAACCTTATGAAAACGGAAACCGTCTCTAACGAAATCCTGTTAAAATTTCATTTTCCCTGCTGTACAATTACATCTGCTCAGACAAAATCCTGTTTAAAACAATATTTTTTCTCCTCTCACTTGCGATTGCGTCTAAACAGGTTTGTTTAAGCGTCATATTTTCGAAAATATTTTTTTTAAATAATAATTAAAGCATGTAGCATGAAATTATTTTGCTTTTTTTAAACTGATTTTATTTCTCTTCACAAATATTTCAAGATAAAACAAAGTGGGTCAAGCCTTCCATATTATGGGTCAAACCTCCCATATGTGGGGATCCTTTACCCATTATTTTCTCACGATTAAAATCTATCATTTTTCAAATGTCTTATATATTACACTTATGTAGCAATTTTATTTTTATAACTGATTGTATAACGAATAAAATTATATATAAAGCTTTATTCTACGTTCCATATTTAAAAAATAAAAAATAATTTTGTAAAAAGTGGGTCAACCCTCCCTTGTCTGCCCTATATGTTTTTATAATTATTTTAGTTATTTCATTCTGTTGTATGAAGCATTGGAATTTTTTAACATTATTCAGCTAATCAAACAGACAGCAGTCGGTTTGTGTACAAGTGGCTCAATTGAAGTGATCAACACAAATTGATTAAAACGGAATACTGTTATTTTTCGTAAAGCTTAATCCTACGCGCTTTTACGCATGCGTCAACTCTGCTTTCATTTTATCAATACATTGAAGAGCTTAATTTGATTAACTGCGTTTGGTTGAGTGCCCATCCTAGCGACAACGTACAAGTAAACGACGACTTTGAACTTCGGAAAATACCCATCTCAGCGTAACACCCATTTGGACAGTAGAATCGTCCCTGAGTGCTAGGCACGGCTTTCGAAAACAAAAAGTATTTGTTCTTAACGACAATATTTGGACACATTTGGTGTGGGTCACCATGGATAACATACAGTAACTTAGGACACACTGAGCTATCCACTATAATCCTTAGATCTAGAGCAGTGATTTCCACGTGGGGAGAATGCCCCACCGGGGTGCAATTTGACTTTTTAGGGGGCGGGGGGGCATTTTCTAAATTTATTATTCACCCATTCACTGTCAGATGTTTGGGGCGAAAACAATGTTGGAGACTAAAAATAAGAGTAATACATGCAAAATTTAAAAAAAATAATAGTAATTAAAAAATGTATTTTTGTGGAAATTGAATCAATCAAAATTACGGAATATAATAAAAGCTGATTAATTTTATGAATGAATTTTAATGAAATCACACCCTCTTTTTTATATACATGTTAAAAAAAATAAAATTTTTGTGGTTTTTAATATATTTTTTAATTGTTCGCAATTTTTTGATTTTTTTTTTTTTTTTATGGAATGAGCCTTGTATTTTTGTTCTATTTCCTATACGTCACACGAAGAAATTTTTACACGAGAAACTGGTTAAGAGTCTGAATCTAAGGTTCTAAATATGACTATCTTCGACATATTTTACTGGAAATTTTTTTAAATATCTAAATATGATACTATCAACATTATAAAATGTATAAATTTTAAATAGAATTACGAAAAGAAATGGAGTATCGATGACTCTGATGCAGGCCTCCTACACAGTAAAAAAATTTACAACATGACATACACAGTTAAAATTTTTAAATCAGATAATGTATGGCAGTTGCTTAACGGTAATGTGGTAGGAAAACAGAGAAGTTTGTTTTTATGGGGAATAATGGCTACTTAAAATTAATAAAGAATGCATTTATAGAGTTATATTAAGAACACATTTGTGACAAAAAATTCACCTCTATCATAAGTTTAAAATAATTTAAATAAATAATTATTTAGTAATTAAGAGAAATTTATAAACTACATAAACTATGCGAAACTTATAAGATGAAGATATCCATACAGAAAACCAAGACGATGACTTTCAGAGGAAAAGAGCCCATAAGAACTAAAATTGTCTTGGATAATAAGATAATAGAAGAAGTCTCAGACTCCAAGTACTTGGGATATGATATTACATATAACAAAAATAAAGACTTGGAAAGTAAATTGCATAAATTCCAACATATTTGCTGATCATTGACCAGAATTCTTAAAAATAAAACACGTACAGTAACTGAGCTAAATTTTTATAAAGTAATGACAACGCCAGCACTACTGTATGGTTCGGAGACATGGACTATTATTACCAAAGAACGATTCAGATTACAGGCTTCAGAAATGAAGTTTTTAAGATCTGCAAAGGGATGCACAAGAATGGACAGGCTTACTAATGATTCCATAGGCTTAGACTTAAAAATATACAACATCAACCACAAAATAGTAGATTATCAGAATAAATGGAAGAATCACGTAGAGCGTATGAGTAATGACCGATTGCCCAAAAAGCTTCTGAATTACAGACCCAGGGGTTACTGTGACCGAGATCAATGTCTGTTGATCAATGGAGTCGGAACAGGCTGATTTAGCCTAACTCATGCTGAAGAAGAAGATGATGATGATGAATAGTTATTGTTAAGGCTGTGTTAGGTTTTCTAAATTTGAATACGGTTCACTTTTGAAATAATAAGAGGTATATGTTACAGAGTTTGGGGGGGGGGGGGAATAGTGATTTTTAGATCCTTCGTTGGGGCGTGAGCAATAAAAGGTTGGGAAACACAGATCTAGCGTGACCATGTTACGACCTCTTCAGTTTGCATGGGCAACGAACTTCGTAGGCAATCCCTCACAAAGGACGCAACAGACTTGCGGAAGGCACTCACAAGAAATTGCAAAGCTGATAGAACGCTGGTAGTAGTTACCGTATGTCGATGAAGATTATTCTGAGAACTAAGAGTGCGTGGTATTTGCTGCATAATTATAATGTTTCTGATGATCAAAAACAGAAAGAGCATTTTTGGTTATCTTGCAACGATTATTAACGAAATACCATTTACAATTCACTACATAAGAGTAGATGATATTGGTCAATTCAATGTGTTTTAGTTTATTGCTATCTTGTAACAGCAATCTATACTATTAGTACATATTAATTATCTTAAATTAAGTAAATTAAAATATTTCGCATTGTTATCTGATAATGCATGTAAACTCATGATAAAAATTTAATTTGAATAAATTTAATTTTACTAGATTAAAATAAGAATTTTATTTTACTTCAAGAGCATAGTATAAAAAATAAGGATTATATGTAAAATAATATTTCGTTAACAGAGTTCACACGGTTTATGCACCGTGGATACTTAGTTCACTGCTTAACTACAATTTTTTTAAATACTTGAATTATTGAATAAACTCATTCAGATACGGTGTTCCGTATCAAACTGATATACTCCGCAAAAGTAATTCAATTATATGGGATAGAATAAAAGTCATTTAAACTATTTTGTACAAGTGAGAATTTAATAAACTCTGTTAAACATTTCCATATACAAAACTGTCTAATTATACAAAAGTTTCAATAGAAAGACAATTGCATAATAATAATTTAACTCAATTCTGACATATTATTGCCCATATTAAAGTCAGAATAGAGTTAATTTACGGTTATCTAACCGTTTTCTATAAAACATTCAACTGACTGAAAAAAATTAACAGTTTACGATTTAAATGTCTTTGTATTAACTATTTGGAGTAATTCAACATCTTGCAATAACAGAAAGAGTTTTCTAATAAAACCTGGGTTGTTAAAACTAGAATTTTTAATTTCACTTTATGATAATAATTATTTAAATGGTCCATTGTGCTATTCTGTTAAAATTCCGCAGCAAAATGTGCAGTCTTTCAACCTTTTTATAGGATCTTTCTTCACTGTTTGCATCAAACTATCTAGTCGATCGACTGTTTTTATAGATAACAGTTAATAAACGCAATATTAATGGATTCAGACTATGCTATGTTTTAAAATACGTTGCTTTCATTATATAGTCAAGCTACCGTTATTTGCGTAAATGTTAGAATAAGTGTACAGTTTGCTGCATATTTGGAACATTGTTGATCAGAATAGCAATAAATTACGGTTACGTAATTGTTTCGGCATAATGCCGATAAAGAAAGGGTAGAAGCCTGGTTATTGTTCAAATTATGAAACATAATTATAAAACCGATTGATTTATTCTGACAGAAAATCTAATTTGTTTACATTCCTGGCTCTCAATGAGTATTTATGAGTAATATAATGATTTGAAGGTCATTTATTATAGATTTCTTACCTTTATAATAATTTGGAATCTTTATGTTGATTTATTAGTAATTCTATGACTATGGCATTTCTTGATAAAAAATTTATGAGTTTTGTATTGATTTTGGTATCATTTAAATAGATTTATTAGGTTTATAATCAGTTGATGTCATTTAAATTAATATTATAGCTATTTATAAAAATTTATAGCTAATTTAATGTTGTTTACGTTATTGGAATTAAAGTAATTGTAGATGTTTTATAACCAGCATATTGTAATATTTATAGCTAATTTAATGTTGTTTACGATATTGGAATTAAAGTAATTGCAGATGTTTTATAACCAGCATATTGTAATATTTATAGCTCATTTAATGTTGTTTACGATATTCGAATTAAAGTAATTGCAGATGTTTTATAACCAGCATATTTTAATTTTTATTTTGAGGGTTTTTTTTTTTTTTTTTTTTTTTTTTTTTATAATATGTATCTTTTTGGAAAGGTCAATCCTGACTCTGCAACCAGACAGAGACCAGAATGGCTCTGTTGGATTTTGTGATTTACTCGAAATTTGGATAATAATTGCAATCAGTGATATTTGCCCCCCCCCCCCCCCCAAAAAAAAAAAAAATAATAATAATTGAATGAATGCATAGTTTGATGCAGATGTATATCATAAGAATGTTTATTTTCAAATCTTAAACCTTTTTTATTGATCCTTTTATGATGGGAGCGGGGGTACAAGTCTTTATATATATATTTTTTTCTATTACTAGGGGGCTCGGCCCCCTACGAGCTACGCTCGCCAACCCCCGTAGACACCGCAGGCTCTAAATGCACGTTAATTTGATCGGCTTTAAAAAGATTTCGAAAGATTGAATTATAATTTAAAAAACAGTGGCGATCTCCCTATAAACGAATTTCTATTCATTTCTCTTTGATTGGGGAATTTTAACGCCAAATCCGCTGCGGTACTACGTGATTATCCCGTCGACCAATTTCGCCAAATTATATAAATCGCCAAACCACTCGCCAAATTATACAAATTGACATAATTTTTATTTTAAATAAAGAAAGAACAAATAAATTCGTACAGCATTAATAAAAATACAAATAAAACGTCGAAATAAAAATAACTTGATGACGTAGTCACGTGTAACAACATTTCAAAATAAGCTAATATAAAAGGAATTAAGTAAACAGAGTCTTTGTCTCCTGGTATTTTTTAACAAAGCGAAAAGAAAGTTCTTTTAAATGAGACATTTTAAATTAATCGTTTTTAATCTGACGTAATTTTTACCAAGCTATTCTTTCTCTTTTAAATAATCGCGTGAAAGTACTTTTGTTAGCAATGAAATATTATTTGCGCTTTCCTAACAAAAATAGTTGAAAATATCCTCTCAAAATATTAAATAAATGTCTAGCGCAATTTCTAAATTTAAACTTTTTTGCAATATTATTTTGTGTTCATGTTATGTAATAACTATAATGTGACGTAAAAATGACGTAATTTCTCCTAAGACTTAATGTTTATCAAACATTTCTGTATAAAACCACTGATTTTCATATTTTTGTATGCATTATTTTTATCAATATTAACGAAGAAAGACCTCCGGTCACAAAAAATTCAAAACCGGCGGCGGCGGCGGCGGCGGTGACAGCGGTAGTTACTTTTTTTTAGAATAGAGAGATAATTATTTTTGTATGTATATTAAGGGAACAAGAGAACTTCAAATTATTTATATAAATATATATTTTTAATTTCACTTAAAATATTATTCAAGGGTACACTATATGCATTACGGCATATATTCATCACACAAGAAATTAAAAAAAAAAAGAAACTTTTTTAGAGAAAAATAAGGAATTTTCTTCCAAACTTTAAGCGTTATGATGAACTTTTCAAAATGCCCCATGCGCATTTCATATCAAATAAAATCCCTATTATTTTTTACTAGGGGATCGTACCCGGGTTTCCCTGGTTAAAGAATATAGGTGAAAACATTTTTTTAATTGAACTAGGGGGCTCGGCCCCCTACGAGCTACGCTCGCCAACCCCCGTCCAGACACCGCAGACTGTAAATGCACGCTAATTTGATCGGCTTTAAAAAGATTTCGAGAGACTGAATTATAATTTAAAAAACAGTGGCGATCTTCATATAAACGAATTTCTATTCATTTCTCTTTGATTGGGGAATTTTAACGCCAAATCCGCTGCGGTACTACTTGATTATCCTATCTACCAATTTCGCCAAATTATATAAATCGCCAAACCACTCGCCAAATTATACAAATTGATATAATTTTTATTTTAAATAACGAAAGAACAAATAAATTCGTACAACATTAATAAAAACACAAATAAAACGTCGAAATAAAAATAACTTGATGACGTATACACGAGTAACAACATTTCAAAATAAGCTAATATAAAAGGAATTAAGTAAAGAGAGTCTTTTTCTCCTGGTATTTTTTAACAAAGCGAAAAGAAAGTTCTTTTAAATGAGACATTTTAAATTAATTCTCAAAATATCAAATAAATGTCTAGCGCAATTTCTAAATTTAAACTTTTTTGCAATATTATTTTGTGTTCATTTTATGTAATAACTATAATGTGACGTAAATATGACGTAATTTCTCCTAAGACTTCTAACGCATGTTAATGAATTTATTATTTTACAATATCCTTTCCCTTTTAAAATTCACGTGTATACTTTTTATGACGTAATTTTTAATAAGTTCCTGCTTTTTATACGTAATTATTTAATTCTAATTTGAAAGTTTTTTTCCTGTTTATAATAGTCACGTGTAAATAAATTTTTAATTTGAAGCAAACATTATTGCTTGCGCTTTTTATACAGTTGGCAACAGTTTAAATTAGTACAATTTTCTGAAATCTGTAAAAAATATCTCTAGAAATTCTGAAAATTTGAATTTAAAATAGAAATAAAACCTGAAAAAATGAGTCAAAATAAAAAAATTAATGCAATCTGCACTCCGGCAAATTCTAACGCATAAAATGATTTAAAAATGATTACACTGCCATGTACAGTTTTTGCTGCTATAAAACTTTTTTAGTGGAACGATTTTGTCCAAATTTAGCATTAAATAACTCTTAAAATAATTCTTCGATTTGAAAACTGTCTGCATCAGCGTGTTTATCAAACATTTCTGTATAAAACCACCGATTTTCATATTTTTGTATGCATTATTTTTGTTAATATTAACGAAGAAAGGCCTCCGGTCACACAAAAATCAAAACCGGCGGCGGCGGTGACAGCGGTAGTTACTTTTTTTTAGAATAGAGAGAAACTAATATTTTTTTTTATATGCAATACATTTTTTAGATTAACCACTTACATTAAAAAAGCATCTTTCATATGGAAAATACGAATTAAACAATCAAATAAATTTTTGAATTTATTAAGAGCGATATTTTCTTATTAGCCGCATGCTAAGAGTTATTTGCCAAGATTTTACTACTTATGGCATCCTTTTATATTCTGATAATTTCAGAGCTTATACATGTCTGGTAAATTTGTGTTTTATTTATATTATTTTATTTATTTATTCATAGGGAAGTTTTTTTAATGGATATTAGCTGTAAGAAAATGATGAACTCTTTATTTTGTTTTAATGGCAAACGGATTAATCTTTCGTAATCGAGCTCCGCGCGATATAGATAAATTTAAAAATATTTCATACTTTAAAATTGTTTTTAAAATCAAAGACAATCAGTAAACTGCGATGAAAAACAAATTCCATTTGAAAAAAAAAATCCTATTTGGTGATCTAAAAATTTAAATTGTACGATTACAAATATGTTAGATTTGTGTTTTTTTTTTTTTTTTTTTTTTTTTTTTTTTTAATATTATTCTTTTATTTGTTTATAAAAGAAGTATTAATTTCGTTATTTTGTGTTTCACAAATATGTTAGATTGGTGGGGGGTTTTTTTATATTATTCTTTTACTTGTTTATAAAGGAAGTATTAATTTCGTTATTCAAAAATAGTCATAAAGAAATGCTGAAAAATGTTTGTTGATTTATGTGCAAAATGTTTATTATTATTATGTATTGAAACCGGCACGTGCTAAGATAAACTTTAAAAAAATCATGCTTAAAAATTGATTTAGAAAATATAGTACATCAGTCATCGAATACAGTTTTAAATAAATTGCATTTGACAGAAATTCTTTTTTTCCCTATGCGACGAAAATTGAAAATGTACAATGGTCAGAAGATTAAAAAATTGCAGTAGTGAAAATTTCAAGACCGAAATTTGATCATGAAGTGTTGTCATTCGCAAAATGACGTCAGCGTTACGCACAGATACTTTTGTTCTTTATAACATAGACATTTAATCAGTAAAATATAATAAAGATCAGTTATTAGGATGTGGTTATCAACTAAGGCTCTTATGCTTGGATTTCCGGAATGAAAACAGCAATTTTCACCTTCTCAAAATTTGCATACGCACTTCTCATATCCATATTCATCATTTTTTAAAAATTTGTATTTTGTTTGATCATTTAAAAATAATTTTAACTCAAAACTTGAAGTCACGATTGTCAGCAACATCTTTTATGTGAACATGCGCACTCTTTACTTGAGATTCTAATCTCAATTCCGGAGGGTAAAAATTTCCGTAATATATGTTTTTAGACGCATTTGTGTTAAAATGTTTAGTTTTATCTAAGAAAATGATCGTTTTCTTTTAAATATGGTCAAAAACTTCAGGAACACGATGTTATTTTAAACCGCGTATTATTTGTTTGCTTACCTAACTTGGTTATGCAAATCCATCCAGGCGAGAATAATCAATTTTTGTAATATAAATCGTTATTATTTGCATGTCACCTCTCATTTATAAAGACACTCTTTTTTTGTAAAACATTGCGTTTTATCAGTGTGTGATTTCTATTACATTATTTTCAAAAGTGAAGCATTTTCACCTGGGAAGAATTTCAAAGCAGCTGGGCTGTGAAAATGAATCACTTCTACAAAACATAATTCAGGTTGTGTTAAAATATCAAATATAAAAAATATTAAAATATAAAAAATAAGTTTTATATAAGAAAATGATCGTTTTCTTTTAAATATGACTTCATTGTCACTTAAATAAGCATTTCGCCTAGGGTCTGAAACTTAGTATCAGTACGCATGCAGAAGGAAAAACAATATAGAAAATTTATGAGGAAAAATTGCGTGTTTTCAAAAGCAGTATGCCATTTTCCGTTATTATGCCCCTAATATAATATTCTGCTCCTAATGGGATTTTGCGACACTAAACCCTATACAACAATTTTTATCAACAATTTTGATTTTTTATCAGAAAATAGCATGAATAAAGTTAAAAATACCTCGTTATTTCTCTCTTGTCTGCAATAATGAAAGCTGTCTAATTTTCATCATTTTCAAGAAATTTCATAAAATGTTTTTAAAATTAAAATATAAAATTGGGGATATTTAAAAAGAAAAAAAAACATATAGTTCGATCACATCTACAAAGGAAGAGCTTTCAGTTAAAAAATATATATATTAGTAAAATTGGTCAGCAGAAAGATCAGGGCAGACGACTAAAAAACACATTTGTGTTTTAAATATATAGATTATATATAATTAGGAAAAACTAAATTAAGCAAATTATGTTATTTTGATAAAATTATAGTAGAATGTCCTAAAGAATAGCATTAAAATTTTACTATTCGAGAGAGTCTTCGACAAAAACTTCAGGAGCACAATATTATTTTAAACCGCGTATTATTTGTTTGCTTGTCTGACATGGCAAAGCAAATCCATCCAGGCGAGAATCATCAATTTCTGTAATATAAATCGCTACTATTTGCATGTCACCTCTCTTTTATAAAGACACTCTTTTTTGTAAAACATTGCGTTTTATCAGTGTGTGATTTCGATTACATTATTTTCAAAAGTGAAGAATTTTCACCTGTGAAGAATTTAAAAGCAGCTGGGCTGTGAAAATGACGCACTTCTACAAAACGTAATTCAGGTTTAAGAATTAAAATACACGCTTTTTTATAAAATGACGTCATTTGCATCCTCTAAAACAATCCACTTTTACAATCCAGTCTTAAACTTCGTCTATAGAAAAGTATGCATATGACGTCATTATCACGGAATAACAAACAATATTCTTGACAGAGCCCATATTTTAATTTCAACTTTTTTTTCACGTTTTATGAGAAAATGGCAACAGAAAGATACAGTATCTGCTATTTTTGACTATTTTCCATTTACTTTCAATGATTTTCAGTAGAAATGAGGTACTTTTGTTGCCAGAATAAGAAAAATGGTATTAAAAACTACAAAAAAAATTAATATCTCAAAATAAATTGAGATATAGCTTTCAAACGAATTGCATTTAAAAGAGCATTTTTTTTCTTATACGACGGTGTAAAAATTTAAAATGTGCGATGTTTAGAAGTTTAAAAATTTGCAGTAGAGAAAATTGCAAAACCAAAGTTTTATTTCAAATTTCAAAGTGTTGCCATTCGCAAAATGACGTATGCGTTACGCACAGATATGTTTGTCCTTTATAATATAGATAGCTGTTTGCCATTATATATGGTCATAAAAAATGTTCATATTTTTTTTAACTACGAGGGTGAGTTGGAAAATAAGGTTCCTCTGGCAACTGCGGACAGAGATGTGCATGAAAAACAAAAAATGTAATGAAACATTAAAGATAAGACGTAACTTTATTTTTCTACTTAAATGCCAAGTGAGTTGTGACATTTGTCATACCCTTTATACTTTCCATAAAGCCCTCCAGGAAAAACAGGGCTCTGCATTCAAAAGAAGCGATGAATGGTTTGTTTGACTTCAGCATTGTTTACAAAGAAGTAGTCAATCATTGCTTTCGTCTGTAGTGGCCGTGCACGTCCGTTCAGGTCTTGCTGGCGCCCCTCACGGAATTGGCGGCACCATCTCCGCACCATTTGTTTGGACATCACACCTGACCAATAGACTCCCACGTGGCGGTTATGGATTTCTGCTCCCGATACTCCACGTGCCCATTCATGGCGGACAACCGCTCTCACTTCCTCCTGTGACCACGATTTCACAAGGCCCTTTCTGTCCATAACTACCGGGAACAGAATGATGCAAAGCCCTGATTTTTTCAAGGAGCGCTTTTTGAAGCTTATAAAAGGGTATGACAAATGTCTCAACTCATTTGACACTTATGTAGAAAAATAAAGTTACGTCTTATCTTTAATTTTTCATTAAATTTTTTGTCTTACATACACACCTCTGCCCACAGTTGCCAGGGGAAACTTATTTTCCGACTCACCCTCGTATATATACTAGGAAAAGTTAAAAGTAGTTAATTTCAGAAATATGATGCAAAGATGCTGAAAACTTCATGAGATATAGAAAATATTCTTTTTTTGGACCGTTACATTCAAATATATAAAATTATATGCACAGTTTTATTTGTATATATAAATTAAACTTGTATAGAAAAATATTCGGAATTTTAATTGATATGGAAAGCACAAAGGGTATTAAAAAAAAAAAATTCTTAACGCTTAAAATGTTCAAGAAAATTCCTTATATTTCTCCGGTGTTTTTTTTTGAATGTGTGATAAATGTATACCATAACGCATATAGGCTCTTGAATAGTATTTAAAGGGAAATCAAAATCAAAATAAATGAAATGTGTTTGAAGGTCCCTTGTGTAATTAAAAAGTTAATATACATTTACATTTACACATTTACTTTTATTAAAAGTACTTTATTTAAAGAAAATTGCACATTTACCTTTAAATGTATTACCTATGAAGAACGTAACGGAAAGACAAAACTAAAAGTTTCATATAAAATTCGGCGACGTTTATACTTTCTAATAGGTTTGGAAAAACAGCAGATGGTTCAGACATCGAAAACAACTGTATAAGTTTTATATAAAACTTATGATGTACTCTACCGTCAGAGAAATATTTTACTGTTGTCAACCACTGCTGCTAAATATTTTATTCATACCATAGGCAATCGTTTAAAAATTCGAAATAAATAAATAAATGTATTATTTTTCGAAGTATTTTTGTCTTTTCTTAACGCATTCTCTTTAAAAGATCAGTAAATCAAGTCACATATTTGGTATTTTACGTGATGGAAAATATTTAATTTAAACCTTAAAATATTTTCAAAATCATAATAAATTTAGAATGATCATTAGTTATAGATATTACTTTATTTTTAAGTATATTTCCATCACTTACTAGATATTACTTCATGAATAAGTTTCTTAACATCTAACCATAATATATACGAATAAGTATAAAAGTATTACATATATATATATGTTATATTTTTCCCCCTTTATGAATAATTTTTAACTTCTAACTTTATGAATATGAATATGTATATAAGTATTATATATATATGCATAATTTTAATGCAATAATAATTTTAAAAAAAACATTATTTTATAAGCATTCAATGTTGATCTTGAAAAGTATGCCTAATTTCATGGCTATAATGCATGATTTGTCTCAGAAAAACCGTTATAAAACACTAGTTTTGCGTAGACACCGTATTCGATTATGAAAAAATTACCATTTTTTACGCAAAATAGAAAGCATGAGCTAATCAATGTTTTAAAATAACTTAAAATTTTCCCCCTGTTTATTTTTTTAGATATGGCAACAACATCGAAAAGAGCATTATATGAACTTGATTTGTAATGAGTTTTATAAACTGTTTTTTCAACTTATAATCGTAATTTAATTAAAAAGCAGCTATAAAATGATTAAAGTGCATTTATTAAAAATGTATTAGATACTTTATTTATTTTTATGTTCTACATTTTAATTTTCAAAATATTTGGTTGTTGCAGTTTCATATCCAATAGGCTATTTTTTGTGAGCATGATTTGTCGCAGAATTACATCCATTGTTGTCGTAACGCAAACACAATTGTAACCTTAATGATCATTTATCTATTTATTACAAATGGCAGTAAACGAAAAAGTCTTAACATTAATGTCTTAATTTACACTGTAAAAAAATATGGTAACGTTCCATGTAAAATCCAGGAACGTTTCGCCTTTTCTCAGGTTTTCAGAATAATTTAGCTCTTTCCTGTGAAATTCTGGTTTTCTTATCTGAAACGTTCCTGAACCAAAAGTTGGAAACAGCAAAACGCTGCGGCCGCCATTTATTATTTTTTTGCTATAATCCGTTGCTCGCGCGCGAGTGTCGAAAAAGAATTCCTTAAATGAATGTAAAAAAATCAATATGGAATGCAAATAAATCAATAGACGACATAATCCTTTACGTCTATATTGTCAAGACAATTCAGATGAAAATACAATACCTCCGTGACATCGCTAAGAGATTATATCTCGTACTTGTCTGTGGAATGTTTAAGGAGCAGACCGTGTAAAAAAAATACAACTATTATTTGGATCTCCATTAACCAGGGGACCGTCAAAATGATTCTCACCGATTTTGATTAATTTAAAGTATGTTTTAGAGTTCTTATCTCTAATTATTCTTGTGAAAGGATTTCTTCAAATGGGACTTAGATTTTCAGAAATTAGATGCCGAGGTTTAGCATACGTTTCAAATACCCATTAGTTTGCAGCTCTCAACGTGTTTTTCGTGGTGTGGACGCAGAAAGCTCGCACGCCACCCGTACGGCCCGAGTTCGATGCTACCTCTGGACTTTTTTTTTTCTTTTTTAATTAATTTTATATTTTAACACTTTATTACAATTTGATTTAAATTTGATATATATTTGACACTTTGAATTGCTGCAAATTTGAATTTTTTTTTTTCGGAAAAAATATACAATTACGTTTAGGTTTTTTTTTTTTCATGAAAATTTATATGTATTATATCTAACTTGTAAACTAACATAATTACTAACGAAAATCCAAAATATTTTATGTCTAGATTTTTTTTTCTAATTATTATTTACATTTATATATTTTTATATTTTAAGCAAAGTTCAGAAACAATATATCATATATATATTTACTTTATTGAATTTTAACTGAAAATTTATTTTTTCGTGTAAATTATAAATAATAATTTTGATGTCAATTTCAAAATATTTTTTCATTCTAACAAATAATGATAATAAAGCGAAAATTGTCAACTGGAAATGTAAAAATCGTCTGCGGATCCCGCATGCTGTGAAATGTCAGTAATGTTTTGCTGTCAACAGAAATATTCCTGGTATTTCGCAGGAAACTTACTGGCATTTCTGTAGAAAGTTTTTAACATATACAGTAAAGTTCCAGTCATTTTCAAGAAATGTTTCATGGAAATAATGGGCAACTCAGCTGCCCTTTTTTCCCAGGAACGTTGCGGAATTTTTTTTACAGTGTATAACTAAGTCCTAAAAATATTAAAATGTTCTACTCCCATCGTAAACATACCTGCGAACATAATTTGTATGATTATCTGACATCAGGAAATGGGTGAAACAATAGGTTGCAAAATTTCATCTTTACAAATTTCTGTACAAAAACCAAGTTTGTTAAAAAAATGTAAAAAAAAAAAAAAAAAAAAAAAAGTATAAAAATGAAATATTATACAGCACTTTCTTTCTCTGTTATCATACCGCAGGTACTAATTGTCACTGTTTATATGTTTATTCCTGCATATCAAAATCCACTGTATTTCAGTTGATTCTGTTGATTTTTAAAATATTGCTTGAAATATATTCATAGCAGATGTACATTTCTACAATATTGTTTGTTTATAGTAATTCATTTATTATTGCAAAATCATTTATTTATCTACATAATAAATTTTTTTAAAAGATTTTCCAAGTGGTTTAGAAGATTCTTTCAGATTAGACATTTTGATAATTATCATAACGTAAAATTATTTTTGCAAGGCAGAAAAGTTGGATGTCTATAACATTTCTATAATAATGTTTGTTTTTCTAATAATAATTCATTTATTATTGCAAAAAATCATTTGTTTACCTACATAATACACATATATATTTTTTAAGATTCTCCAAGTGGTTTCGAAGATTCTTTCAGATTAGAAATTCTGATCATTTTCATAAAGTAAAATTATTTTCTCAAGGCAGAAAAATTGGTTATCTATAATTTAATTTTCTTTTTACATGAATGTGATAGGTAATTTATTTTATTCGTATGCTTGTTAAAGAAACAGAGTGCAGTTTAAACGGAAGTAGAATATTACGTTATCACAAGAAAGTTCAATTACATTAACGGAATCCTGGTTTTCGTCATGGCTTACAGGAAATATATGAACGAATTGCGAATCTTAGTACGATTTATTTTGCGTAGACAGATACATTTTTAAACAATGAACGTTTTTTTTACAAATAGATATATTACGATTTCCTTACATTTTAGATATTTTTTATAAGAATAATAGACATACATTTTGTAAGAAAGGAGTATTTGGCTATTTATTTACATATGCAATAGTCATATTTTTAAATACATTTAACATTTCCAATAATTTTATCTTTTACCACATATGGGTTATTTGGCTTTTTTTTTCTATTACACAGATTTTTAATTCATCGAATACTTAAACTAGTTTCATCGACTTATTTATTTACGTTGTGATATGATATTATCAATTAAATGAACGCTATTACCATTTAGAATTAATAGTAAAAGATATCCTTTTAATGCTTATTACTTAAACTTAATTAATTAAACGTTACTTTTAATCGTTATTCAATGCAGAATCATGCAATTTTAATGAATAATCACATTTGTTAAATGTAAATTTTATAAATAGATATGAATTTTATTTACAAACGTCATGTTAAATTATGTAACACAAAAAAAAAGTCTCAAAATATCATATTAAGTACTTTTGGAAGATTCGTTTTATCTGAAATTATCACTTAAATATTTATTATCTAAAGGTATGGACACTGAACTATCATATATTCTAGTACTGCGTAAAAACTTCCATATAATGTGATTTTATTTGATTTTTAAGGCAGAAAATTAAAATCATACATATTCTTTAATTAACAAATATGTCCAATTTTTTTTCAATATGTTAACAATTAATTGTATACAACAGTATTATATTTCTTTGATTATATCTCTTATCATCTGAATAATAGAAGTGATCAACTTAGATCTGATAAATTTAATGCAGTACTTAATCTTGAAAGCTGCTTAAGATTACTTAATTGAAACCATAAAACACCTATTGAGACATTAAAGCGTAGATTAAGGACTGAACATCAAAATTACGCATTACAATGTCAGGCTTCAAGACATATTTGTTACATTTATGTTGCAACGGTGAACACTTTCGAACTAATTAGACTGTTTATAAACAGTTTGTAAGGATGTATTTCATAGGCCAGAGTCACAATTAGGAATTCCAAGAGTTGTCGAAGGAAGATGTGTTGAAAGATAATCAAAGTCCTCTTTTGAGGTTGTTTGTGGTTTTATCTATTCTACGTCTTTGTATAAATCTTCAATATCTATCAGATATGCCAAGAATATATTTTTACTGCTAAAGAACATATGAAATTTGCACATTGTAAAAGTTGAATATAAATTTAATGTTTCATTAAATGATTTTAAATTATCCTGTTTGTGCTTTAAAAATTATTTAATCTTATTAATTTAGAAATGTTGTATGGAATGTTAGCAAACTATTCGTAAAGCTAAATGCATGACCTATGCAAATAATATCTTTTGCAACTATTAATGGTGCAAATTTGTGTTCTCTAGATAAAAATAAAAATACAATATGTAGATATTTATCATATGTACATAAATAAGACAATACAAATCAATTCAATACCCGATACATGCATATTAAATTTACACAATTCTCTAAGATTCAAAAATAAGTCCATTACTTGTTACACTAAAAAAAAAACTCTTAAAGTTTTTTTCTTTCGAATTTGAGTGTTTTGAAAAATCCAATAAAAAAATCAGTCTCATTGTTTGAAATTTATTATCATTGTATATTGACTAAAGTGGCGTTACAAAACATACTGACTTAACGGATGCATTTTGCTTAATATTCAGAAAATGTTGAAACTCTTAAGTCCAAACCATTTCTAAGCATTTTATTGTCATTTATATTATGTGTTGTATTAGTAGAAATAACAATATTATTAATAGTATTTAAGTATTATAAATTTTATTATTATAATTATAAGTAGTATTTTAAATTTAGATTATTATAATATGATAAATAAGAAGAAGAGGTAAATTTATATTATAATTGAAACTAAAGTATAGAGTGTCCATAAAAACATTCTCAATTTCAATGGCATATTATACCAGTTTAATTGAGACTATTTACAACAAATCATGCATCAAATTGGATGTAAACTAGCCTAGTTTTTCTTACAGATGTTCAATATATGCTCCTTTAGTTATACGGTACGCATCTAACCTAAAGTCCATTTCTTCCCACTTATCGGGAAAAAGTCTCTTCAGTTCTGTGTCTCAACTCTGGCAAATAATTAGGTATCGGCGGAACGTAGACGTGATCTTTTATAAAGCCCCAAAGGAAAAAAATCGCATGGTTCTAATGGGCTTTAAATCATCTTCAGATCAGCAATAACGCTTTACTTTCAGAACTCGCCATTTTGAGTGTGTGGCACTAAGTTTGAGTTACTTTATATTTGTGATCTTGACAAATATAAAGTAACTCAAACGGAGTGCAACACAATCAAAAATTTTGATCTTGATTCATATTCAACTTACCGTAAATAATCGTTACCTTTTTCTTTTTTCCACTAATCACGGCCCTTTCCAGAAATATCTTTACGACATAGGTAAACGCAACCCCCCTCTTTGTGCATGTGATCTCCCTTCCACTTCACTTCACTACGTATTGGATTGTCCTCTAACAACATATTATCACGTTAAAGAACATAGAGCTATGGCGATTCCGGATTCGATTAATTATATTAGTGAAAGTCCTGTCCTCATGAACAGAATATCAGTACTGGTGAGATTTATAGAGAAAAATGAAGTCATTTTTAGAAATAGTTATCCATACCTCTCGGATACTTCTTCAGACGATGATTTATGATTTTATTTTGTTTTCTTCTTTTTTTCCATATATATTCATTAAATGTTATTATTATTATTAATTTTATTATTATTGGTATTATAGTTATTACAAGTAGTGTTTTTGTTATTAACATTTTGTATTTATTATATTTCGTCATGTTTTGGACCAGGCAGCTATATTGATAATCTTACTGTTTGTTTTTGTTTGTTTTTTTTTGGGGGGGGGGGTTACTATAGCATAAATATAAACATTGAACATTTCTTTTTAACTGCTGCCAAAAGGATGGATTATCAAATGATTTTCGGTCGTTGGTTAGAAAAGCACTCCATCTGGGTTACAGCTTGGAGCTATGGTTCGGATTTCTCTTCCCCCCCTTTCCCCTTTGTGATCTTGAACCAGCACTCTACAAGGCTTATAGTTGATACTATTGAAATTTATAACTGGGGCATTATTTTATGCATACTCTGTATAAAATATTGCGATATAATTTGAATATGAGATATTAAAACACATAATTGTTTATCACACTGTCACATTAACATTGCGATTACTTATCCTAAACGATATCTTCATAAAAAAGTTTTTAACATAATAGCGTGCAATATCGAGGATTGACTTTTTCCCCATTAACGCGTACTGTCTTTGACGTTAACTGATGTTATGTCAACTAAGCGGTTTCACAGTATTTAGAGCTGTAAGTGGTCGCATGGTGTAGCACTTACTCCTTTGCTATATCTAGATACCACGGTTTTAACTATAAGTTACTGTGGAGAAACAGGACATTAGAGGAGATATATTGCAAACATATTAAACAGTTTTATAAAATGCGGCTCATAAAAATGTATCGCAGACAATATTTTATAATATTGTGTTATTTAAAGTTTCGATTATATTTTTAAAAAAAACCTTCAATTAGACAAAACAATACTAAAAAAATCAACACCTTTTTGAGTGCGTGTGTTTTAGTCAGTATTTACTTCGAATTTATATTCCTTATCTCTTTAGACTTACTTTAGAAATTCATGAGTATATCTAACGCCAAAAATCTATTAATATTTTAAACAGTTTGATTTATTATATTTAACTAATATTTTTATGACGCGTTTTTTTTTCAAAAGTTTGTTTTTTATTTAAGACCACTCATAAAAATTTTATTTAGAAAATAAATACAACATTTCTGCAAAGTACTACTGTAAAAGTACTTGTAACAGTAAGCTTTAAAAAAAAATAAAGCACCTAAGTAATCTGAAAATGTAATGTCTGTTTTTAAGAAATAAATGTTAAGTTAAATATTTTAAAATAGTAAATATTTAGTTTTTTAACGTGCTCTCTTTGTTATTTTTTATTTAAAATAGTTTTTTATTAATTGTATTTTAGAAAATGCTCTTCTCAAATAATGACATAAATGATGCCCTCCTGGTTATCACTTTCCCCAAACGTATAACAAAACAAATTCCATTTGTTTAAGGAAACGTTTTGAGTTTTTAAAAAAGCAAAATTTATTCATTTTCATTAATTATTTCAATTACCAATGTTCTTTTACCATAATTTACAATAGAAACTGATCATTTAATTAATATTATTTTTTTTATTGTGAATTCAGCGATTTTTTTTTTTTTTTGAAATGTAATAAAGTATGATTTTGTTATTATATATTTTTTTCTTTATAATTAAGTGAATAAAATCTTGCAAAAGAAAAATATAATTAAAGAAAATTGTGTTTTAAAATTAATTTAATTTATTTCCCATACAATAAATTGTCTTATTAAATTACATTTTCCCCTTTTGATACATATTTAAAATTTAAAACAAATGTAAATGCTATCCGGGAAAAGGAATTTCATGTACGGTTGTATTCATTACATTAATATACTTGTTTTCTTATTATTACACTCCATTAGAATTTTATGTGATTTTCAATATGTACAGGGTGAAAATTATTTAACTATATGAAATTAAACCGTCATAACTTCTCAACGGTTTGCACGACGAAGTTCAAACTTCGTGGTTGGCCGCAGGGCGTGATGGGAATTAGTATGCGCATGCGCACGCAACTTATTGTTGTCGGCCATTTTGGTGCATTTGGGGCATTTGGGGCACTGAGAATCCGCATTTCGCAATGCAGAAGTCTATCCACCCCCAACCGGTACAGTGTGGTGTGCAATGTCCAGTCACGGAATAATTGGTTCGATATTCGTTGACGGCACGGTGACTACTGAACCATACGTGAATGTTTTGGAAAATGGTTTCATCCCCTTTTCCAAAGTGACTCTGATTTCCACAAGATGTGGTTCATGCAAGACGGAGCTCGACCTCATCGGACAAAGAAAGTTTTTGATGTCCTGGAGGAGCACTTTGGGGACCGCATTCTGGGTCTGGGCTACCCAGAGGCCACTGGAATGGGACTCGCCTGGCCGCCATATTCTCCGGATCTTAGCGCATGTGACTCATTTTTGTAAGGCTACATTAAAGACAATGTGTACAGAAATAACCCCAAAGACATTGCTGAGCTGAAAAATGTCATTCGGGAGGTCATCGACAGCATCGATGTTCCAACACTGTTCATGCAGAATTTTGCTATTCGTCTGCGCCACATCATAGCCAATGATGACAGCCATATCGAATATGTCATAACCTAAATCTGAATATCTGTAATGACGTTTACATGTTGAGTAAAATTTTTGCACTCAGTAGTTTTTGAATAATTTACGTTTTATTTCATATAGTTAAATAATTGTCACCGTGTAACAGCAGTGTCTCCAATATATTAAATTTGCCATTTTTAGTTCACATTGTACTAAGCAGTTGGGAAACTACAAACAACAGGCTGATGAAGTAATATATGAATACATTTACTTCTAATTGTTTTATAAATATGTCGTAAAATATTTTTACAAAACACTGCATTTAAGGAGATTGTGCATATCTGTTAATTATTTATTTTTTTTTTTTTTTTAAGAATGAATTATAGTTGTCATTAAAAACTCTTTAAATTATTTAAGTACATGTCCTTTAAAATGTATTATTAACCCGGGAGAACTCGCTGCACAAGATTTTCTCTCACAGTCGTACTTTTTTAAGACTCTTATTTAAATCATTTTTCATTTTAATTAAAATTTCAAAATGTTTTACAATTATTTTACCTATTTTGTGAATAAAAATACTAAGCCAACCAAAAAAAGTTGATATCATATGAATGTAAAGTAAAAGAAAATCAAATGGGCATTCTCACTAGCGAGTTCTCCCGGGTTAATCCGTAGAAAAATAGCATGATTACTAAAATACTACATTTAATAGCAGTATATATTTTTATGATGCGCATGCATAGAAAATAGTATTTTCACAAAAATGCTGTATTTAAGAATATTAGGCATTTTCATTTTGTGTTTCAGTATTAATTATAATTTTCATTAACAAACATGCATTTTTTAACAAATTTACAATTAGTACATGTTTTATTAATATGTAGAAAATAGACATGGGTAGAAATTATGCACATATGTAGAAAAATAGTACTTTTACAAAAATATTGCATCTTCAAATCGTTTTAATCTTTAGAGTCTATATTGTTGCGTATTTTATTCCTCACTAAATTAATTACAAATCCCGATATTTTCTTTTTCTTCTTCATCATCGCTTTCAACTCCAGAACATTAGAATTCATATTATTTAAAGAAAATCATTTAAGAAAGCCCTTGTCGTAAAAACCTATAATTTATTGAAATAGACATACTTTTAAATATTTTTCGATAGCATAGTAAAATAAAATTTTTATTAAAATACTATATTTGTAAAGCTCTTTAATCTCAAGTGTTGTTGCTTCCCTTTAATTTATTCTTAGCTGAAAAAATTTCAGATCTCTCAAATATTTATACAACGCTAGATTCATTTTAAAACAATTATTCTAATTGGTAAATAAATCATATGAGTTGTAATTTTCGAAAATAGAAAAAAACGTCCTGGCCAGGACTTGAACCAGGGAACTCTTGGCTTGAAGCTGCCAATACTCTACCAATTGAGCTGTTCCGTACGAATCTGGATGAACTAATTCACCCGTCTAACCTTATTGATCATAGCATCTGACCTGATATATGACTCACCTCAACTGAATAAATTGCAGTTAATGCAACTCCAGCAAACACTTGATAAGTAATTGCACTATATTAATTTTAATACAATTATTCTAATTTGTAAATAAATCATATATGTTGCAATGTTCCAACTGGGTGAAAAATATAGCTGCAGGATTCGAACAGGGATATCCTGGGAAAAGAGATTTTGTCAATCAGAAAGTATTCTTCACGAATTATAAAATATTTCTATAATAATTTCGGAGATATTCATTACATTAACCTTTCTAAATAAAAAAGAAAAATGCCCAGTTAAACTGATGGCATTGGGCGGACAGGCTATTCACACTTGTTGTATATTGTACTTTTATTTCAAAGTATAATGCCCTTCGAAAAATAAATAAAGGAGGGGATTAGCCCCCTCCGTTCCCCTCTTTATACTTATATAATGAGCCTCCAAATGTCATCAGGGAAGCGCCTTATCGAAATAAACTGGCATACCAAATTTAAAGCAAATTGGATAGCAAAACCCATTTATCTAAATTAAGGGGGTATTAGGCCCCCGTTCCCCTTTTATATTTAACCAATGAACTTCTAAATATAATCAGAGAAGCGTCTTATCAGAATAAACCGGTAAACCAAATTTTCAGCAAATCGGACAGAAAAACCCATTTATCTACATTAAGGGGTATTAACCCTCTTTCCCCCCTTTATACTTAAACAATGAGCCTTCAAATATAATCAGGGAAGCGCATTATCATAATTAACTGGTATACCAGATTAGAAGAAAATCTGATAATTCTGCATGCAAAACCCACTTATCTAAGTTAAGGGGGAATTGACCCACCCGCTTTCCCCCTTTATACTTAATCAATGAACCCCCAAAACTAATCAGGGAAGCGCGTTATCAGAATGAACCTAGAAACGAAATTTGAAGCAAATCGGATATTACTATCAAGAGTTATCGCGTTACGTACATACGTACGTACATACAAAACCGGCGGCGGGCACATTAGCTCTCAGGATTTGATAGCCTGTGGGCTGTGAAGAACCGTCAGAATGCACATAAACATTTTTTTCATACATGTTTGTAAAGATAAAATTTCAAATGAAAAATCCACTACAAAAGCCATAATAGGGTAAAAGCACCAATAGTCGGTCACTTAAGCGCTTTCTTTTAGTATATAGCTCAAAGCGGAATTTTAAAAAGCAATACAACATTTTTAACAGTAACACGTGTTAAAGTATATTTTTATTTCACTGTTTCAGCAATTGTTTTTTTTTAAACTGATTATAGCTTTTATGTATAAAAAGTTAAACTTAAAAGTAGCAAAGTCGCTTGTAGTCGGCAACTCAATTCTAGTGTTCGGCCATCACTGGACCAGTTGTCGGCCACTTAAATGCTTTGTTATTGTAAATAATTTAAAGAATAATTTTTATAAACAGGACAACATTTTAACAATAAAATGTGTTAATTTATACTTTTCTTATAATGTTTCAGTAATAATTTAAAATATTATAATAGTTTTTAACACTTTCCAACATAGGTTAAAGGTGTTTGTGAATTTGGTTTGTCTCCAGTCTGTCCGAGCTCTAACACTCGTAAATTTACTCGAATCTCCCTGAATGTTTTGTATGTTATTGATGTTAACAATAGCACTATCGGTATTGAAAATAAAGTGTGTAGAATTTATAGTCCATCTACAGGGACTATTCCGATTACGTTCAATGCGCAAAAATTGCTTCAGATTTATTTTAATGATGTTGGTCATTTCAAACATAATGCAATTGATATGCATTTATGAAGTGCACAAAACTCTTACATTCTGGACAATATTGGGTCCAAAGTACTTATTATTCATTTATAGGAACACGCAAAAGAATTCCTTTACATAAGAGTGTCAGGGGAAAAACGTTTTGAACCGTATTTTAGTTCTGTTACATTATTTCAAATATAATGAAACGGATATACATTACTGAGGATTACTACAATATAATTGTTGTATAACATGATAGGCATAGTATTTATCGTTCATTTACAGGGACGAACAAAAAATTCGGATACAGTACTGTATCTTTCGATTAACAATAATTCCTGGAAGTGTGATTTCGTTTATGACATGCGTTTTTAAATTTAATTAAATTTTTGCTTAGTATGCGGTCTTTATAAATGATATAGATCATATACAAGGCTACACAAAAGAGTTTGTAAGCCTTGCGGAGTATCAGCGTGAATGGCTTAAAGGATGCTTTTAATTGAGTTATGCTCTTTTAAGCTGAATATATTTAGTATAGTAAGAGATATTTGAATAATCATATACAGGGCCACGCAAAGAACTGAATATATGACCATACAGGGATAATAATGTGTGGAAGTGTTATTTCAGTAGTTTTAACCACGTTTTAGCCTGAATTAAATTTTAGCTTAATATGTGCGGCATATAAAAATCTGTTGGTAATATATTGAACTGTACAAAATAATTCAAGTATGTTTCCGTATAGTGATAGAAATTGCTGAGGGTGAATTTTCAACCTGTTATGCATTTTATTACTCTACTAAGTTTTATCATACTTTGTATAGACTACTATACGCATTTTAAGATTAAATACAGGACTGCACAAAAGAATTGGACTACATTTCCGGTTAAGGACCGTAATCTGGTTTTCAAAAGTCTTATGCCTTTTCTAAAATGTTGACTTTTTTTACAGTATTAAGCAGCTAAATTTCGATAAAGAATTCTATAAAGAAATTTCGATAAAGAAAGGGAGTGCTTTTCTAATCTATTCTTGATGCATGGTTTTTCTTTTGTTTCTTATAGAAAGTAAAATTAAAAGTACCAAATTATCTAGTAGCCGGCCTTTCAAAGTTTGTGTTTAGCCATCATAGACTAAATGGCGGGCAGAGAAAAAATTATTACGTCATCTTATTTCAAAATGTAATTAAGATGTAGGACAATATTATTAAGAGGCCTCAGGACTCTTAAAGCTTCAAAATTTTCGAAATTTAATTTTTTTAGATGTTAAACCCTTATCTTTTCTGAACATTTTGATATAATTGTTTCCTTGAAATTCCCATTAAAACAGAAGTTGTGGCTTTTAGAATTATACCCGCTCAATAGCTGAAGCGTTGTTTCAGAAACTGTGAAGTCATGTTTCTCCAAAAGACGTTGTTTGGGCATAACGCGCACGATATCTCAAAAATTTCTGAATATTTTTTCATCAAATTTTTAAAACATATGTTGCATGTTAGTGTGTATAGTTTGAACCAAACATTTTCTTTTTATGGTTCAAAGAACTATATTTTTTAGGTGATTATACAGTTGAAATTTCCAAAATTTTGTATTAGCTAAATACAACTTTGTATTAAAAATGTAAAAATGCTTTAAATACAAATTTATTTACGTTCAGGGTAATTATTATAATCTCGAGTATAATTAGGCCCCAGCATTTTCATTCTAGGTGCAATATTTATTTTGTAATCCTGCGCGTAAGCTGTTATAACAATTTTTTGCTCGTCAAATGTCTGACACTTTGGAGCCCCCTATAAATGCTAATTCTGCATCTTGTCATTTTTTAAATACATGAAATGAAAGAACATACTTATATCTTTCATCCCAATTAAAATTGTGTTTTAAAATCATATACATTTTAAAATATTAAATGTTGAAAATGCTCTTTTTTTTTCTTTTTTTTTCCAATTTTAAGAGTCCTGAGACTCCTTAACAGAACATAAATGACTTATCTCTCGATGCATATCTCGGTATGATATTAGCAGCAGGGAGCACCAAATCGTCATTTTAGCGTTTCTATCATGTCATAGAGTTTCGGGATGAAATTTTAATATGTTGCATATCTCGACTAGTACAATGCAAGTATTTCAGTTTGTCTTGGGATTTCGTGGTTAGATATAAGCAGAACGCAGTGCCAATTCTTCATTTTGGCAGTACTATCTCGCCATCGAGTTTCGAAATGTTATTTTAAAAAGTTGCGTATCTCGAATAGTATATAACAAATATTACAGTCTGCCTCATAATATCTTTGAACGATATGAACAGAATGAGGCGCCGATTTTTATTTTGGCGGTACTATCTGGTCATCAAGTTTCAAAATGAAATTTTAATATGTCTCTTTCGATTAATACGATTTAAGTATTTCAGTCTGTTCGTGGTATCTGAGTACTGTACAAGCATAACGGGTCGCCAACTCATTATTTTGGCGGTACTATTTTGTTTTCAATTTTAAGCATGAAATGTTAATGATTAAAGTTACAGATTAGTATAATACAAATACTTCAGTCTGTTTTGTGATATCTCGATAAGATATGAGCCAATTCTTCCTTTTATTTGTACTATTGCATCATCGAGTTTTGCAATGAAATTTTTATCTGTTGCATATTTAGATTAGTACAATAAAAATATTACTGTCTGCTTCGTGGTATCTTGGTACGATACGATCAGAATAGGGCGTCAATTCGTCATTCTCGCGGTACTAACAGATCGAGTTTCGATGTGAAATTTTAACCACAGACATCGATTATTCATATTTTGTGCAATTTATATTTTAAAATGCCAGTTCCGTTGAAAATGAACAATGTGACCTTCATTTTTTATTTATTTAAGTTCTATAGAAGCAGAAGATGAGATTTTAAAACCCAATTGTTAGCCTCTAGTTAATATCATTGCTGAGTATTAAGTTAATAAACCAGATAATAAGTTTTATTTTATATTATTAAAAAGCTATCTTGATCCGTGTCTTTGTGGTTATTGAAATGTGGCAAATGATATTTGTGTGCTTACTAACATTAGGGAGAAATTATATTTGTTTGCCTATTAAAATTTGGAAGAAGTTATATATCGGCAGAAAGCTTAAATGTTATTAGTTAAAACGCAATTTTTTGAAATTTCATCCTAATAACCCGTTAGATGATTTTGAGAAACATTTCACCCCTTTAAATTTCGAATATCTTAAACCCTATTTTCTGAGAGCATTTATGTCTTAAAAGTAAAACCCATGTAAAATTTCAAGTTTCTAGCAATAGCCATCGCAATTCCCAAATACATCATCATTTTAAGTATCCTTTCCGCACATTTCACGTTTCCATTTAAAAAAAAAAAAAAAAAAAAAAAAAAAAAACTTGTTTTGTGCGAGTAAGCAACAACTATGTCGAGTTTCAACTCAATATTTAAATTTACGTCTATCCCTAACAAATATAACGTTTTTTGATTAATTTATCTGTTTAAATTTCAAATTTATCATAACAGTTATGCGCACAAATTTACGTTTCATAGATACTGTCATTCAATATCTCAAGTCTTTTCTTTAACATTTTGATATTAATCATAACTTTAGAATCTTTTCTACTCATTTCAGCCTTTTACAATTAGCTTGTTTTTTAGAAACCGTTTTCAGTGGGCACTTATCTCTTTAAAAAACACCATGTCAAGTTTCAAATATCTAACACCCGCAGTATTACAAAAAAAAAGGATATTTTAGAACGTGTTTTACTTCAGCAGAAACTGTTACCATCATTTTTTCACTTTAACTTTTAAAATTGATGCGGTAGTTCTAAAGATTTCCTCCTACAAAAGAAAACAAACGTTTCTTCTTTATAACATTAGTATATTAGAAGGCTTCATGCTGGTCGATTTTCCCACCATTGCACTATTACACTGCAAATAGAGGCGTCTTAAATTCAGACACATATGTGACTGAAAAAGTATTTCAGACACTTAAGTGTCTGAATATGAAATTTCAGACATCATAGATGTCTAAATTTAAGACACGTAGGTGTCTTACTGTGATCATGGTATGGATGAACTAAATAAAGTGTCTTAAAAATGATAATACGTCTGAAATTAAGACATTTAGAAATCAGACACTTAAGTGTCTGAATGTAATACAATTGTATCATATGTATGATGACTGTATATACAATTGCAATATAAATGTAAGCAGAATTAGAAAACGCTTTCGAATGGTTGAAAGACGTTTAAAATTCCATGCATTAAATTTGGTATTACTTTATAAAACAAGCAACGTGATTAGACCATGGGGCGTTTGTCAAAATTGCAATACTAGTTCGTTTACTAAGTTTTGGAACTAAGTTATTTTTAGTGCAATAAAGTAATTAACGAATTGCCTTTCACAAAATATAAAGTTCTCCAAATAATTGTATTAAAATAACGTACCAGCTAGGCACCACCCCCTCCCCCCGACACACATGCTCACCTAATGGCTTAGCGTAGGTTTTTGTGCACCAGAAGCAATTTAAAATACTGCGACCCTACCTTAGTGGCTATTATAGTTTCATGCTATAATTTTTATGCAACAGTTGCTGCCCGCCTTAACTAGTTTCTATCGGGGTAATTCTCCTCTGCTTCCCATATGCTAAGTCAATGTCCCTTAATAAAAATCTTCTGCCATATTTACACATTACTGTTTTATAATTAGATAATAAAAAGTATGGTATAAAGAGTCGCTATATTAAAATAATCCCTGGATTTACTAAGTTTAATTTGAAATGTAGCAATTTATTACTAATTTATTAAAATTTGATAAGTTATTTGAAAGTTTGACGACAAAATATTTATTTTATGCCTTTGTCTGAAAGCGTCCTAACTGTAATAATTATATCTTATAATAGATAATTGTAACGCATTAAAAAATATACTAATGAAGAAAAAAAAATTGTATTCGTTATTCCTACATTATTTCATTTCCCGATGATAAAAATCAACTGAAATTCATTCTGCAAATCAGGACCGAGTTTGAGCTGCCAGTCTCTCAGCCAACGATTGCGTCATTAACGGAAATAATGGGCGCGGAAAAATATGCTGACAGGGTATTTCTATTGTGAAGATGTGTCTAATGTAAGATTGTTGGCCGATTAATATTTCAAGTGACGGTGATTTTAAACGACCATTAGCTTTGTGATAAGCTCCTGATTTCTTTAGTTAAATGCAGTTTTCTTTAGTTGTGCAGTGCTTGACAGAAATATTATTACAATATTGAAACACCATGTAATTTAATATTTCAAGTGACGGTGATTTTAAACGACCATTAGCTTTGTGATAAGCTCCTGATTTCTTTAGTTAAATGCAGTTTTCTTTAGTTGTGCAGTGCTTGACAGAAATATTATTACAATATTGAAACACCATGTATTTTTAATATTTCAAGTGACGGTGATTTTAAACGACCATTAGCTTTGTGATAAGCTCCTGATTTCTTTAGTTAAATGCAGTTTTCTTTAGTTGTGCAGTGCTTGACAGAAATATTATTACAATATTGAAACACCATGTATTTGGATGTACACAACGTATTACGTTCTTCTTAAAGAAAGAAATGTCTAGTTATTTTTGACTGTGTGTTCAGAAATGCATGCGGATTTTTAAATCTCGCATTCGTAATGATTTTTATTATGTAGCGCATTAAAAAAATATGTTGTATCACAATAGAAGCATGCAGTATCAAGAATATATTTAAAGTGCATATAACTTTTTTAAAAATAGTGTTTTATCGCTACTTCGTGAAATACTTTATTTCATGTTTGTAAAAATGGATTACACTGGTAAAAGGTAAGAAATAACCCTTTTGTACGATTATGTGAACTCTATTTCAAGCTGAAATTTTATAGGAAAATAGTGACTTTTATTAGATAATTAAACATATAATGCTATTTAAAATCTAAATTATTTTTATTTTAATAATTTGCATATTTGGTTCTTTTTTACATCCAATAAAATTAGTTTTGTTTTAAAAGGCTTGTGTGTTCATTTGTGTGTTTTCAATAAATGCATATCATTTTCAAAATAATGAATTTGTTTAATATTTCTTTAGACCTCTATTTTATAAATAAATATTTTGTAGTCCAGAAGTAATTTTCCCTGCTTGTTATTAAAAAAACAATGCATATATTTAGATATCAATGTTTCCTAAATAGCTTGATCAAATTGCAATTATCATTTAATCTATATAAACAAATGCCCATACATAAATAAAAAGAATCTAATTTCAAATGATATTTCATTATTAAGTTCTTTTTTTTCAACTTTCAATACTTTATATTATACTTAATTTTACATATTAATTTTCATTTTTTGCAACAATGACAAGAGTATCATTTCATTTCATTCTCTTACAGAGTATATTTTCGAAGTAAATGTTTCAATATTATCAAATTTAATCTTATATATGATTTATTCCAAGCTGTGCTAAAAAATTATTTTAAAAAATAAAGTTGAATAAAATCCTATTGAAAAATGTGCTGATATTTAATATTTTGGGAAGGTAATGAGGTTTGAAAATATAAATATTCTTATAATTATGTTTGATCTGCACATATATTTTTATATTATCATCATTTTTTTCCCTTTCAATTTTCAGTACATTTTGTATTTATGATATAATTTTACATATTACTTTTCATTTTTTGCAACAATGACAAGTTTATCATTTCATTTAATTCTCTTACAGAGTATATTTTCGAAGTAAATGTTTCAATATTATCAAATTTAAACTTATATATGATAAATGTTGTGATTGCTTTATATGATGGATGTAGAACATGAAAGGAAATCGTGAAAGCGCCAGAGTGAAGTTATTTGGAATATCTGAATAATTTATAAATATTTTTTAGTTTTTCCAATGGAAAATAAATCCTACCTCTATAGTATTCATTTTTTTTTTTAATAATTCTACCGAAAGTTTACTTAAAAGGTACAAAATCTGCTTTGATTTTCTGTGTTCCATCTCAACAACATATTTAATTTTCAAGCCGCAGAGTCATCTTGAAAATATACTTTAAACAAGGAATAGAAATCGTTGTAATTAATCAAAGCTGTGCTAAAAAATTATTTTAAAAAATCAAGTTGAATAAAATACTATTAACAAAAATGTGCTGATATTTAATATTTTGGGAAGGTAATGAGGTTTGAAAATATAAATATTCTTATAATTATGTTTGATCTGCAAATATAATTTTATATTATCATCATTTGTATTTATTTTTCTTTCCTTTCAATTTTCAGTACACTTTGTATTTATGATATAATTTTACATATTAATTTTCATTTTTTGCAACAATGACAAGAGTATTATTTCATTTAATTCTCTTACAGAGTATATTTTCGAAGTAAATTTTTCAATATTATCAAATTTAAACTTATATATGAAAAATGTTGTGATTGTTTGATCTGAATATTTTATAAATATTTTTTAGTTTTTCCAATGGAAAATAAATCCTACCTCTATAGTATTCATTTTTTTTTTTTTTTTTTTTTTTTTTTTTTTTTTTTTTTTTTTTTAATAATTCTACCGAAAGTTTACTTAAAAGGTACAAAATCTGCTTTGATTTTCTGTGTTCCATCTCAACAACATATTTAATTTTCAAGCCGCAGAGTCATCTTGAAAATATACTTTAAACAAGGAATAGAAATCGTTGTAATTAATCAAAGATGTGCTAAAAAATTATTTTAAAAAATAAAGTTGAATAAAATCATATTGAAAAATGTGCTGATATTTAATATTTTGGGAAGGTAATGAGGTTTGAAAATATAAATATTCTTATAATTATGTTTGATCTGCACATATATTTTTATATTATCATCATTTTTTTTTCCTTTCAATTTTCAGTACATGTTGTATTTATGATATAATTTTACATATTACTTTTCATTTTTTGCAACAATGACAAGAGTATCATTTCATTTAATTCTCTTACAGAGTATATTTTCGAAGTAAATGTTTCAATATTATCAAATTTAAACTTATATATGATAAATGTTGTGATTGCTTTATATGATGGATGTAGAACATGAAAGGAAATCGTGAAAGCGCCAGAGTGAAGTTATTTGGAATATCTGAATAATTTATAAATATTTTTTAGTTTTTCCAATGGAAAATAAATCCTACCTCTAAAGTATTCTTTTTTTTTTTTTTTTTTTTTTTTTTTTTTTTTTTTTTTTTTTTTTTAATAATTCTACCGAAAGTTTACTTAAAAGGTACAAAATCTGCTTTGATTTTCTGTGTTCCATCTCAACAACATATTTAATTTTCAAGCCGCAGAGTCATCTTGAAAATATACTTTAAACAAGGAATAGAAATTGTTGTAATTAATCAAAGCTGTGCTAAAAAATTATTTTAAAAAATCAAGTGGAGTAAAATCCTATTAACAAAAATGTGTTGATATTTAATATTTTGGGAAGGTAATGAGGTTTGAAAATATAAATATTCTTATAACTATGTTTGATCTGCAAATATAATTTTATATTATCATCATTTGTTTTTCTTTTTCTTTCCTTTAAATTTTCAGTACACTTTGTATTTATGATATAATTTTACATATTAATTTTCATTTTTTGCAACAATGACAAGAGTATTATTTCATTTAATTCTCTTACAGAGTATATTTTCGAAGTAAATTTTTCAATATTATCAAATTTAAACTTATATATGATTAATGTTGTGATTGCTTTATATGATGGATGTAGAACATAAAAAGAAATCGTGAAAGCACCAGAGTGAAGTTATTTGGAATATCTGAATATTTTATAAATATATTTTAGTTTTTCCAATGGAAAATAAATCTTACCTATATAGTATTCTTTTTTTTTTTAATAATTCTACTGAAAGCTTGCTTAAAAGGTACAAAATCTGCTTTGATTTTCTGTGTTCCATCTCAACAACATTCTTAATTTTCAAGCCGCAGAGTCATCTTGAAAATATACTTTAAACAAGGAATAGAAATCGTTGTAATTAATCCAAGCTATGATAAAAAACAGCTGTGCTGAAAAATTATTTTAAAAAATCAAGTTGAATAAAATTCTATTAAGAAAAATGTGCTGATATTTAATATTTTAGGAAGGTAATGAGGTTTGAAAATATAAATATTCTTATAATTATGTTTGATCTGAAACATATTTTTATATTATCATCGTTTGTTTTTTGTTTTTTCTTTCCTTTCAATTTTCAGTACTTTATATTTATGATATAATTTTACATATTAATTTTCATTTTTTGCAACAATGACAAGAGTATCATTTCATTTAATTCTCTTACAGAGTATATTTTCGAAGTAAATGTTTCAATATTATCAAATTTAAACTTACATATGATAAATGTTATGATTGCGTTATATGATGGTTATAGAACATTAAAAGAAATCGTGAAAGCACCAGAGTGAAATTATTTCCAATATCTGAATATTTTATAAATACTTTGAGTTTTTCCGATGAAAAATAAATCCTACCTATATAGTATTCATTTTTTTTCCATATCCTACTGAAAGCCTGCTTAAAAGATACAAAATCTGCTTTGATTTTCTGTGTTCCATCTCAACAACATATTTAATTTTCAAGCCACAAAGTCATCTTGAAAATATACTTTAAGCAAGGAATATAAATCGTTGTAATTAATCCAAGCTATGCTAAAAAACATCGTAATTATTCCAAGCTGTGCTAAAAAATTATTTTAAAAAATGAAGTTGAATAAAATCCTATTAAAAAAATGTGCTGATATTTAATATTTTGGTAAGGTAATGAGGTTTGAAAATATAAATATTCTTATAATTATGTTTGATCTGCACATATATTTTTATATTATCATCATTTGTTTTTTTAATTTCTAGCGAAGTAAGTTATTTTTAACGTCGTGTTAACAGGAATAAAATGTTTTTGACATCAATCTCAAGTTACTTTTTATGTATTTAATACGGGGAGAGGAAGAGAGACCCATAACAATAAAGAATGGCTTTTTTTTTTGGTGAGGTTGGGGGGGGGGGGTTCGGATTTTTAGGATTATTTTGTTTTGTATTTGATAATGTAGCAACTCAACGCACGTTATGTTAGTTGCATTTAAATTTAGTATGTTTTTATGACCAAAAATAAATAAAATAATAAATAAACTTGCATTGAGATGCTACAAGGTTAACCCTTAGTATCATCGTGTTGAACATCTGCAACATACCCAACAGCCAATGTTACTTACACAGTAAGCTTTAAAATACAATTTCATTTATTGTTCCTATTTCCCAATACAGCAGAATATAAATTAACCAGAGAATTTTAACAGACAGAGATAATGAGTTAATTTTTTATATCAAGGATTTTCTTTATCTTTTGAGCAGTTTCACATATTACTAAAATTAACTTCGTAAATTTCGTCAAATTAAAAAAAAACTTAAGACTATCGAAAATAGATTTGTACAGTGATATTTACTATATTATTTATCGCTTAAAAAGTGTCAAATAGGCATGCTGTCCATCCAGAATACTATAACTACTGTTCGCCTTAGCCGCCGATATGCGGTTATCAAATGTTTCTGTATTTATTTGTATGATAAATAGTATAATAATAAAAACGAAGAGACATAAAAAAAAGTAAGAGTTTCTTCCTCAATTTTTTTTTTCTTGGAATCTCATATACTTCCAATTTTGTGGAATCTAGTGTTAGATTTTATTTAACACAGATATGAAAATGCAAAAAAAATTAATTCACTGGAAATATCTAATTTAAATGGGAAGAAAATTGTTCAAAAAAACAAGGATGGGTTTCATTCCGAAAGGGGTGAATCATTTTTTATAAATTGGAATAATTTGTTACCATAAAGCAGAGCTGATTGCAGCGTGGACAAAGTGGGCTGTTTCTATGGGTCTTTTGCTTTACGGGCCCCAAAATTTGGTATTAAATTTCCATAAAGCTGATATTTTAAATTTGTTTTGACCTTATACATATTTTAATAAATATTTTGTACTTTTAGATCATTATTAGGTTAAAGAAAAGGATATATTTGTCCAAATACGTATTTGATGACATCGAATAGGCTTAATTTTTTTTTTTGTAACAGTATATGAAGGCGGTGGGGGGAGAAGGAATACCAAGTCTCTGGCCTAGAATTCATTTGAAGTTGTCTTTAAAAGCAATTAACATTTTTGACGCCATAGGGCATATATGATATCACGTAAACACATATTTAGGTGAATATACTGATTATAATCATCCCAAGGTCAAAACATATTTAAAATATCAGCTTTATGAAAATTTCATACCCAATTTGGGGTGCCCTAAAATCAGGGGGCACAGAAATATCCCAGTTTTCTCACGCTGCAATCAGCTTTGCTTTATGGTAACAAATGATTCCCATTTGTAAAAAATGATTCAGTGTGGTCAAACATGGCTGCGTATATGGTTTAGAAAGAAAAGTGGTCAAAGATGGCTTCATATTGGCAAAAAATAACGGGACAAAGATGGCCGTAATTAAGACATTTGAAATGTCTGAAATTCAGACGCAAGAAGTGTCTAAAATTTTTAAGACATTTTAAAACGTCTGAAAATCGAACACTGCTGTTTCAGACACTTAAGTGTCTGAAATTCAGACGCAAGAAGTGTCTGAAAATTTTCAGACATTTTAAAACGTCTGAAAATTGAACACTACGTTTCAGACACTTAAGTGTCTGAATTTCAGACATTTTAGTTTACATTGTATATGTTTAAATTTGTGAGACAAAATTTTCGAGGCTAAGAATCATTGAACAATCATTAAGTTGATCATTTACAGTAGGATTAGTAAATAACGGTAGAATGATATAATGCAATATACTAAAACATCTTTAAAACATTATCTAATTAACAATGAAAATCTCATCAAAATCGTCTAGTATTTTTTTTTTAAACTAGGGGGTTCTGCCCCCTACGAGCTACGCTCGTCAACCCCCGTTCAGACACCGCAGACTCTAAAAGCACGCTAATTTGATCGGCTTTAAAAAGATTTCGGAAGATTGAATTATAATTTGAATCTGAAAATTTTAATCTGACGTAATTTTCACCAAACTTTTCTTTCTCTTTTTAATATTCACGTAAAAATACTTTTGTTAGAAATGAAATATTGTGATCATCTTAAAATATCAAATAAAAGTCTCGCGGAATTTTTTACTTTAAACTGTTTTGCAATATTATATTTTGTTCATTTTACTTAATAAGTGTAATGTGACGTAAATGTGACGTAATATCTCCTATTTAAGACTTCTAACCCATGTTAAACCCATGAATTTATTATGTTACAATATTCGTTCTCTTTTAAAAGTCACGTGTAAATATAGTTTTTGTGACGTAATTTTCAATGAGTTCTTGCTTTTAATATTTTCTGTTTATAATAGTCACTTGTAAAATAAATTTTTCATTTGAAGCAAACATTATTGTTTGCGCTGTTTATACAGTTGGCTACACTTTAAATTAATACCATTTTCTAAAAAATATCTCTCGAAATGCTGAAAATTTGAATTTAAAATAGAAATAAAACCTCAAAAAATGAGTCAAATTAAAAAACTAAATGCAGTCTGCACACCGGGAAATTCTGACGCATAAAAAGATCTAAAAATGATTAAAATCCCATGTACAGTTTTTGCTCGTATAAAACTTTTTTAATGGAACGATTTTGTCTAAATTTAGCGTTAGATATCCCTTAAAATAATTCTTCGATTTCAAAACTGTCTGCATCAGCGTGTTTATCAAACATTTCTGTATAATACTACCGATTTTCATATTTTTGTATGCAATATTATGCTTAATAAGTTAAAAGTTTTATACTAAGAAAGACCTCCGGTCACAAAAAATTCAAAACCGGCGGCGGTGACAGCGTTAGTTACTTTTTTTTTTAGAATAGAGAGATGCTAATACTTCATAATCTAGTTCACCTGATTATAGGACTTTCCCCCGTGATGATATAACTTAGCAACGTAGGACGATATACAATAAACTAAAACCTTTCCTGAAAAAATTATCTAACTAACGATGCAAGTTCCATCGAAATCTATTCAGCAAAACTAAAGTTATAAGCGGCTGGAAAGAAATTCCCATTTGCATTTTATATGAGGTGTCCTGGGGTATAAAAGCCAAGTGCTAATATTGGGCGAAGTTATGAAGGAATCCGGAAAATGGCACTACAGCTTCTGCGCTGAAAGGTTGTGAGTCATCTGAATCTCAAACAACGGCTAAAAGTTAATTTGTTACATTTGTAGACCTTATCGCTGGAATAAGCTCGTAAGAATCAAAGCCAGATCTAAAATTTACTAGGTAAGTTCTGTAATATGAAGACTATATATTTGTTAGGGCATACTTTATTTATTACATAAATTTGTAGCGTATTTCATGTACAGTCGTGGAAAAAAAAAGTAAACACCCCCTACTAATTCCTCAACAAATTATCGCAGACGAAAGTTACTGATACCGTACGATTGGAAATAAAGTCTACTTTTAAATGGTGTGCATAAAATTTGCTTAGTGGGCCATATACATATTAAAACGAATCCAAACTTCATTTTTTTCAATAGCAGTACCCAAATTTAACGAGATATTTCAAATCTTTGGTTCAAAATATGCCTAGAAACCAAATTTCAAGTCATTCGAATGATAAGTTTTTGAATTATAGACATTCAAAATTTAGTACTTCTAATGTTAAATTACATTTTCATATTTTTATTTATATCTCCTGAAATTATACTCCTAATGCACTAATTTTTTGTGTAACAATAATACTAATATACCCAAACATAAATACGTTGAATTTGCTATTTTTATAATTTTATGATATGAATTATGAAATATGAAATTAATATTCGAAAAAATTATGAATTGTAACCTACAATTTTTTTTGATGGATTTAGATTTGTTAAGTCCTGCTTTATGGAAATCCAAAATTTCACATTTTTCTTCCAAGTAGTTTTCAAATTATGCTTAAAAAACGGCAAAATGATGGTTTAAGGGGCCGTCTATAATAGAAGTGGGTAAATTTTGGAAATTTATTCTGCTATCCTGTAACCAAACAGGTTTTTTCATTGACGCTTAAACGTTCCTTGATCAAGAAGGCGGCTCTCTCGGTTAACAATCGAGTTCGGAACTTCAATTTGGATACAGCCCTTAAAATACGCTTGTTTTAAAACAATTAATTTCTCGGAAACTTATGGCACGAATTAATAAAAATTTGTTTATAGGCTAATTGAAAGCTGTAGAGTTCATTTATGCTGTCAGAATTGCGTACTGCTATTGAAAAAAACAAAGTTATGGTTCGTTTTAATCTGTAGATGGACCCTTAAACAAATTTTACATACATCATTTAAAAGTAGACTTTATTACCAATCGTTCGGTACCAGTAACTTTCTTCTACGATAATTTGTTGAGAAGTTAGTAGGGGGTGATTATTTTTTTTTCCACGACTGTACATTGTGGGAGATTTTGGATTTATTCGCGAAGTAGCTTGTAGTTTAAAATATATTGCGCTAAATGCATACTGGGTTAATAACGCCATCCACTAGTGTTATTATACCAGATGATTCTTTTCCGTGGCAGAACTATATTTTTTATTTGATTTTTTTTTTATTTTATACACGAGACGCTATTATTGTCATTGTTGAAACTAAAAAAGATAAATAGAAATTTGTACGTCCTAAATGCTGCTAATTTTTTCATGTCAGAAGAATAAAATATCATATGACTACTACTGCATCCTGATATCGCCATTAGTCCATCTTATTTTACAGTTTTGTTTGCATGGCACCAGGTGGGTAATAACGCCAAATAGCATTGGTCAAGAAATCACGAAACTACATTTTATAAATGGACATCTGCTAAAATAGTCTTTCTTGTATACATAATCAATAAGTTGCTGTATCAATTCCTATATTTGTTTGGGGAAAAATCTGAAACTTAAGCCGTAAAAATTGGTAGAACCTTAACGTGGCGTTATTACCCCATGACACCTTATATATAGTGTGCATAAAATAAAATGTAAGTAAAAGGTATATAAATCTCAAATTGCGAAAATCAAATTATTAAAAATAGACTCAAAATAGTAAAATGGTCTTTTAGCCAGTAGTCAACAGAGGTGGCCGATTACTGAACATGTAAGAAAATATAATACCCAATAGTCGGCCACATTAAATATAATTAATATAAACACACTTATTTAATTTTTATACTGAAAAACATCAGTTTATTCAACTTTTTAATAGACTATCTTATAATTTTAGAAAAAAAAATTAGTTAATACTAGTCTTTTAAAAATTTTGTCATCGGTTAACAAAAAAAATAGCAAAAACGGTTATTTGACCGCAACCAAATAAAAAAATGGCTGATTACTAATGCAATAAAAATACCCACAATTCTTTGCTGGTGGCTTATGACGTATACAGGATGGCTACATATAGGGGGCTTGTTATATTTCATTTGAAACCAAATATAAGCTATTCATAACGCATTTTATCTCAAAGTGGCCGACTATTGGTGCTTTTACCCTATATAAACTTTTAAATTCTGTCAATTAAGAAGTATTTATCCCGATTTATAAAATATTTCAAAGGACTTTATTAATCTTGTTTTGTTCTATATCTAATCCAGGTGTATTTTATTGTATATATATATTTTTAGATATTTAACTTCCAAATAAAATATGAATAATTAGAATGATTCCCTTTTTTATGTATAAGTTAGACGGTGTTCCTACCAGGTGGCATTGCTACTTCTAATTAATCGCTTTACACTGGATTAAAAAATGATTTACAGCGATGCGAAGATTAAACATTGAGCAATAATAAGTAAGATTGAAATTTAATTTATAATTTAAGAAAATCTATATGTGAAATAGAATATTTGCAAATTTAAATGATTCAGGAAAAAAATTTGTTCAGGAAAAAAAAAAAAAAAAAAAAAAAAAAAAAATCAGAATTGTATTTCCCGAAAAACAAAAACCAATTTTAATTAAGCCATTTATAAAATATATTTTGCAATTAAAATTCAAAGGTACCTGCTTTGAAAATGGAGTTTTAACAATAGTTTATTAAGTGCGTAACTGGAGTTTGTGTTTTCGTATGTTGTTTTAACACTTTATGTACTGAACTAAGAATTCGTGAAAATTTTATCTTCTAAAGCATTTTTCGTGAATTGTTTAAACTAAATTAAAAGATTTATATAATCATTTAATAAATTTTAGAAGGATTGAAGTATTTAGAAGGTTTAATTAAATTTGAATGTATAGGGATTTTATGCAACATTTATAACTCCCCTCAAATCTTTTATTTTAAATTTTTTTCTTAGTATTTTGAAGAATTGGGAAATGTACAAACATATTGTTCTTACACTAGCAATATAGAAATATTTCGGAATTGAAACACCACCCCCCACCCCCCACCCCCAACGCAAGGAAAGTTGGAAAGATGCAAACGTAAAATAAATCATACTCTTAAAAATATTTTCGTTTTGTGTAATGAATAATGCTTTTGGAACAAGATAAAATAATGTATCAATAACTCATTCTAAACTGCAATACAACTAATCGATGTAATAAATGAATTTTATAACAAATTATTTTAATGGTACTTATAAGCACCGTCAGTAGATAAAGTGTTAATGAACACTTTTTGTAATGGTTAATTTATAGTTGCAATGATTCAAGGAAACATTTTAGTACGTCTACTAAACTGTAGTATTTGATTTTTTATCGATATTATAATATTTTTTTGTAAAATCTTTACTGAAACGAATAAAAAAAAAATAATTTTCACGGTTTTTTTTTCTATATTTCTTCTTTTATGTGAGAGGCCTATTTTCTAACTCAAACAAGTAAAAAAAAACCATGCTTTAAGCATAGATTATGAAACACTTTCCAACGCTTCCTGAATGCTTTAACAAAACATCGTTATTTAGAAAAATAAGGTATATAAGAAAACTAAGTAAACATTTTAGAAAACGCATGAAACATTTGAAAAACTGATTTCTGCAGTTACCTTCTATAGCCAAATATGTATTCCAATTCTTTTGAGCAGCCCTGTATTTGATCTGTAGATTGATATATATACTATATAATGGGAAAATTTAGTTTAGCAAGAAAACGCATAACAGGTTGAAATTTCTCTTTCAGCAATTTATACTAATAGATCAAAACATACTTGTATAAATTTGTACAGCCCTGTAGTTAACTTAGTACCCTTAATACACGTCACTATTTAGCTAAAGTTTAATTCAAAGTAAAGCACTTTTAAAACTACTGAAATCACATTTCCAGAAATTATCATTTATAGATGGCCATGTATCCAATTCTTTCTGTGACACTGTATATCCTTTTATCTATGTTCTACAAACATTTCTTAGTAAACCAAATGCAGTTTCGCGTAAAAATGCATAACTCATGTAAGAACCACCTTTAAGCAATTTGCAATCATACCCAGTAACCATTACGAATTATTTTGTGTAGCCCTGTATATGAATTACAACATTTATACGCATCATATACTATGCATAAATATAGTGAAACATAAAAGCACATAACATAATTAAAAATGCATTTCCAGCAATCATCACTACTGTACAGTACTTCGGGTACAATATAGTATCTGAAATCTCTTGTGTGTCCCTGTAAATGCTATGCACTTCGTATTATACATGAAATAAGTTACAGTAAACCTCAGCGACGTATATCAATTTTATTATACATGAAATAATTTAACATAATTAAAATACGTCGCAAACAATTCCCTCCACCCCCATATCGTTCTGTAACTGAATTATTTGGTGTGGCCCTGTAAATGAATAATAACTATTCTTTGAACCGTATATTATACAGAATGCATATTTTTGTACACTTGATAAATGCATATCAATTTTATTATATTTGAAAGCATGTAACATGATGAAAAACCATTTTAAACGATTTTTTTCCCATAGGCAGTAATGAAAACTTTTGACTGTTCCACTAAATGAACAAAACATGCTAGAAACTTTATTTAAAATAGGGATAGTGCTATGGTAGAGGTCACTAATATCCAAAAATTTCAGATCAGCCCGAGTATATTTACGAGAGTTAGAGCGCGGACAGACGGACAGACAAACCGAAGTCATAAACACTTTTCAGCTTTGTTGCAAAGTGTTAAAAATCTACACATCTCCTAGCTGTACCTGATTTTTTTTTGTCAAGTATGAATAAATTAAAATAAAATCTTCATGACCCCACTAGGTGTGCTTGAGCAGAGCATTAAAAGAACATTGCAAAAATGATAACCAATTTCAGAGGAATTTTTAAAATGATTTCTTTAAAGGAACGGTGGACATTTGGATTTTTTTTTTTTAATTTTCATAATAGAGATCGAAATTTTGTGCAAATATATATTTCTCCATAAGTATATAGAACACCTTAAAAGAAATTTCCAATCTCATTATAATTTTAAGATATTATAAAAAAATTTAATTTTATTATGTATTAAGTATTAATTTTTTAGATATTTCCTCGATTTTGGATTTTAATCACGTCAAATTCTATTACAAACAAATCCGTTTATCGATTTTTTAGTCTCTTAAATAGTTCCTGAATTTTATATCGATTTTCACTAAAATTTTGTCTTATAATAAGTTAAATATTAAATATAATTGTATTAATGAAGTCGAGTTTTCAAATGTATATACAGTTTCTTTTTAAGCAATATCAGGATTCTTCCTTATCAGTTTCATAAATTTTCATAAAAAATTAAGAATCAGAAAATACTGATATTTCATTATATTTCAAAAATTAAATATGCTGAAGCATCTGTATCGAGAAAATCAAATTTAAAGTATATTAAAAGGCTAAAAAAGAGTTTGTGAAGAAAATTAAAACACTTGTAACTTTCCGTAAAATAATCACATATGCATGCTGTTTTCCACGAAAGACGTAGTACAGATAATAATACGCCCAAAAAGAAATGACGACTTTGGGGTCGATTTTTTTTCTAAATAAAGGTTCACGGTCCTTTTTTTTAGCCCATTTAACTTTGGTAACATTATAATGTTAAAAATATACTTTCTAAGAAAATGATGAATGATTTTTTTTTTGTTCAATTCTGAAAGCCGGGATACATGTAATAAGTAGTTAAAGAGAGTTTTATTTTCAACTATTTTTTTACTTCTACAATCTCTTTTGAGACCACTTGCCTATAAAAAGATAAATAAAATAAAGCACAGTTATTTACGTTCAATTTTTTAGCAATTCTTATAAGCGAACTATATGCATATTTTCATAACAATTGAGGCTTCTTACAGATATGTTTTTCTATAAAAACAGTTTTGTAATATATATTCAGTTAAGAAAACAACATTCTATGCTAAAATATTTGTAATAATATAAAAGGTTGAATAAGTTGCATATTAATTCATTTACCACTATCATGTATTATTATGTATTCATTATCATGGATTATTGCATATTAATACATGATAATTCATAATTTGAATACATTTTCAACAAATATTTTCCATTTCAACGTGTTTCATTGAAATAGAATTTGATTACACAAGATATTGTATGCATATAAAATATCTTTTTCTGCCATATTATGAACACTAATTATATACTAATAACTCAAATGGTAGATCAAAATGCTTATTATTAATATAACGCCTAGTAAGATGCCTGGTAATGTAACATGTTGACATTACCTAATGTTCTATATAATAGAGGATTGATTGAAATTGGTCAGATTATACAGTAATTAATGGCTGATGGTTGCGTTATTTATATTATCATTTTATCATATTAATGTATTCATTGACATGTTATAATATCATCTTTTATATCATCATATGTGTATAATAATATATTAAATTATTATACACATATTATCTTTTCAGTGAAAAAATGTACTTATCAAAGATGTGTTATATTTTGTATTCAATATTATTCGTTTTTATAAATATTAGTAGTCATTCGTTATTTGAATTTCGCCAAAGATTAAATTTCTATTGTCATTTGTATGTTTTAAATGAGAGTTACCGAGTTACAGTACAACAAGAAGTGCATTAATTTTTAAAAAAATGTAGAAGTATGCTATATTTTATTCATATTTAAAAAAACCAGCATTTTAGTGCGTGATGAGACTTTTTAATGTATAGTGCTATTATTAAGTGTGAGGTGCCATTAATATGATTTTATTATATTAATTACCAGTATGTAAATTACGGTCGGTTTGACAGTTGACACCCGCTCTTAAATTCAGGATCATTTAGCATATCAAAAAAAAAAAAAAAATCTTTTGTGTAACGGAGATTTATTACGAAAAAAAATTTGTTAATTTAATGCATTTATATTTAGATGTTATTGACGTACGTATTTTTTTTTTTTTTTTTTGAATTTTATTGTTTTTTGATAGTAACACTGCGACAGTTTCGGTTAATTACAGTTTTACGCGAGAATATATTATATTCAAATGCAACATCTAATTTTATGTAATATGAGTACTATTTATTTATACATAACATTAGCTGTGTACTAATGAAATAAAGGATTTTATTATTAGCATGAATAAAACTTTTTTAAATTACTTACCTGGGTAACATTAATCGCTTTTCAAAAAATGTCTATGCATAGCAGCTAGTTTTATAGTACAGTTGCTCTAAGTTTCTAAATACAAATATAAATATATTTTTAACGAATTTAAAAACGACTAAATTATAAAAGCAGAATATTAAATAAATTACATTGATACTTTTTTCCTTTCCCCCCCAAACCCGTGTTACTTATTAAACAGTTTGACTGAATTTCAATTTGATATTTAAAATCGAATTATACACAATGGAATAACTATGCATTATAGTTTTTTTTTGTCTTTAGAAATAAGGAACTTAGGTTAAGAATGTGGATGATAATCAATGGCAGTAAGGAACATTAAATATTTTCCTATTATTTAGGCTTGCATTGAAATAATATAATAAAAAAAATTAATTATTATTACCATGGGAATAAATAATTGTTTTTTCTATAAAATTAATTTTATAATTTAAATATTAAAGGAATAGGCAACATTTGCTAAAGATAAAGATTTAAATTTAAAAATAAAAAAAAGAAATATGTTTATAATAGACAATCAATAAGTATAAAATGAATTAAAATAACATAAAATGTTTATAAAATAATTAGTAATTAAATAAATGTAAATTAGCAATTTTTTTCTTTAAGTAATTAAGTTAACTTTAAAGAATAATTTACGTTTCTTGATAACGTGGTATTTTTAAGAAATTAAATATTTACCTTCTTATCAATAAATGATTAAATGAAATATAAAATTAAATGCTGAGGAAATGCTCATATGATTTATTATTTTATAGCAGCAATGTTAGCAACAACATTATTAATAGCAATTTATATATTATATATCTATCGTATATATTCATAATTATAAATATTGCTTTAAAGAATGATTAGTTTAATAACATACTTTAAAACTTAAAACTTAAAAAATAATAATAATACCATTTTCATGTTTAATAAATTAAATGAACAATTACGTTTTAAAAAATGTAGTGATCTTTAATAAATATTTAGTACAACTATAATTCGTGTATCACAATCTATTATGCATTACGTTTTTTTAAATTTTTGTTAGAGCATTTACGATTGAATGTTAAACATAATTAATAATTATTTTCAAGTATAATGTCTTTTTTTTTAATATATTTCTTTAGAAATACATTTTAGACTTCAGAGAAATCTTTTGAGGGTAAATGTTTTGTCTAATTTTATCACCTTCCCATGCTAATTTATTGCCGTCCTAAAGTGCGACACCTCAAAAACGATATCGTTTACCTAAATGATGGTCTTTATAATTATGTATGTCATTAATATTCCTTCAGGAATAAAGTAATAAATCAGCGGATCTATGTCAAAATACAATAGTTGTTTATTTCTTTAACGGCATAAACTTGCGATATAAATTTGGTTCTTTTGTTATAATGATGCTAAGTAAATTTTCTTTTTAAAATCAATTAAAAATAAAAGTGATTAACAGAATTGTGAACAAATTTAATTAGTGTGTTAAAAGAATTCTTATATATTTAAATTTGTTTATTTATTTATATGTAAATGATTTACTAAATCTGTCAAATCTGAAATTTTTAAAATTTAATAGCAAATTTATAATGTAACGCATGTCTAAAATTTTCAGCGCTGTGAACCGATATATATGTTGGCTAAGCTGTCGATTTCAATGCAGTATAAGCATTATTTAAATCCACGTAATTCTAAAGATTTAATGCAGAGCTTGAAAACATTGAGTAATAATCATTTCTCTCGAGGATTATATTCACGCACGTAATTAAGTTTTTTTTTATATCATGTTTCAAAAAATATCTTTTTTTACATAAAAAAATGCAAAGAAAACAACATTACAAATTTGCTCTTTTGCTAGCCTGTCAGATTGTTACAATTACTTTTATATGTGTTTAAAATATATTGAGAACAGGGTAAGGTTCACTCAACATTTGATTTCTTCGGAGGCGATAAAATGAATAACAAGCTTGCTTGGGAACAAAAGACTGGGGTATCCGTCTCAGCTAGACTATCTGACCAGGACATATGATGTATAGCACCTCAGAAAAAGGGGCTGAACATTGTTGGCCATGACATTATTAGATTTTAGCACTGCAGGGCTTTTTGTGTTAAATACAAGCGCTTGAATTTTTAAAACAATAAATATGCCAGGTCGTCATATTTAAAGAGTTGGGGATTAATTTGCTATATTTAGAGAATTTTCTACCAGCTAAATTTTGAAAGTAGTTTTTTAAGGAAAATTTCGCAAAATAAAGCGTTTTTATAAAAATGATAAGAATTATGGGACTGTTATAATATAATATCGACCTGTCCTATGAAAAGATGTTGATTTAAAATGAGTTATTTTTGTTAATATATAGTAAAGTGAGGACAGACGCCGCGATCGGACAGATGAGGCAGAGATTGTATTGGCGACACTAGCACTCCCTAGGCCAAATTAAGAATTTCGTTGTGTGCCTAAGTGCTGTCTGTTGTGTTGTATGCGTTTCCACTGCTTAACTATTAGTATTCAAATATTTCTGCCAGCTTTTATGCTTCAAACATGCGTGGAAAGTTGCTAAAATTATTCTAATAAAGTTTTATTCCATATTTTAAGCCAAATAAACAGAGATTTCATTCCAAAACCAATTGCAACTGTAGAATAGATCATCGTAGAATACAGGCATGTGCTTGCCTTTCTCACGCGACGCTCACATGACACAAAATGGCGGCGCGGAATCTTACCCTCTACTATGGGACAGATGCCGCAAAAGTATATTTTTGTTTTTCGGTAAATAAATTCATCACTGCGATTTAAGTATAACTAACATTTAAATGAAGGTATATTAGCGCACTCTGCTACTTATAAAAATATTCTCAGCAACAATGCTGGTTCTCCATGTGTGAATCAGGAAAACATGGGCCCTTTACAAGTCTCACCATTTAAACTGTTAAACAAAATATCTCTTATCCCAATGGTCAAAAGGCCCATACAGCCAAGTAAGAGAAATCAAAAGGATGCAAATATTACAAGCAGAGAGTTTATAAACAATAAAAAAGAAGAATGAAATAAAAAGCAAAAGAAACTAGAAAGCGTCAAAGAACGACAGCTTGGTGGAAGTAAAATGTTTAAAACACGGAAAGGAAATGTCAACTTGAACACACCTTACTTGAGGAAGAAACCAAAATATTAGTCATCTTCCGATAATGGCGACATTGTTCTTTTATAGATTTTGATGGCAGTATGTATTGGATTGGAATTTGATGACTCAGAATGTACTGATTGTGTCTGTCTGAAACTTATCAAGAAACAAAGTCTAAAGCGGCAGGGGTTCAGTGCATCAAATTCAATCGATAGCTGCATGACAAAGGCTCACTTTATTTTTGCAACGGGAAGTGTGATGTGATTGTGGGCGAATGGAAGTACAAAATTAAAGAATGAGAGGAAAGGCCAAAAAAAATTAGACTAGGGCTTAAATAGAATATAACTAATGCTTACATTAAGAGCAAACTGCAATGTTCGCCTGGATGTAAACCAGTGATTTATATCTTTTTTGTAAGTAATTATGCTATCCATTCACGTAAATTCAAATGTTTTTCGTTTCATTTTCATTTTTTGTCATAAGTTTTATTTTTCGAGCTTACACTTTTACAATTTCGTTAAACTTTTCACAATTTAGTGATATATATAATTTATGTAAGTTTACTGTTATTTATTTTCATTTTAAGTAGTTTGAGGAAATAAAAATGTGATTTATTTGAAAAAAAAAAAACAACATAGCTTTCTTCTCCAAGCGGCATCTGTACCACACCCTATGCGGCATCTTACCCAGCACTTAAAAAATGATGTTAAAAAAGGACGTTTGTGAAAATAATTATGCCTGCTTTATTAAGAGGGCTGTAACTTGTTGGACATAGAAATTAGATTCTAAAGGGTTTGATCAATGATTTCTGGTACTTAGTTAGTTGTTTTTTGCTTTATTGTACATTTTACAAGAAGAAAAGAAAACATGCGGCATCTGTCCTCAATGTACTATAATAAAACATCTCTAACATTTAAAAGCAATCCATCGGTAAACTTTTAAACTATTCATTTTTATATCATAATATTAAAATATTTATTTGTTTAAAAGACGCTATAAAAACACATTAAAAGTAAATTAAAAACTCTTTATTTACATGTTTCAACTCATTTTCTGAGTCGTCGTCAGAATGTATAATAGAAAATTACAAATGCATAATGAAAAATGGAAAAAATCATCGCAAATAAACAAGTAATCAGGTAACGCGCCCTATATTTTCGCGATTGCTCGTGTTCTGTCTATGTCGCGATGCCGTAATGTATCCAACCATTCAACCCATAAATTCGGGATACGAAAGATAGTGTATCGTTACAAACACCTGAACCTCTTAAATAAATTTCAATGGACTCTCTTATGAATAATTGTAAATAAAAATTAGATCTGTAACCTTGTTTAGAGACATCATCCTTTCGTATCTCGAATTTATGGGTTGAATGGTTGAATAAATTATGGCATCGCGACATAGAGAGAACACGAGCAATCGCGAAAATAAAGGGCGCGTTACCTAATCACTTGTTTATCTTCGATGATTTTTTTCCATTTTGCATTATGCATTTGTAATTTTATATTATACATTCTGACGACGACTCAGAAAATCAGTTGAAACATGTAAATAAAGAGTTTTTAATTTACTTTTAATGTGTTTTTATAACGTCTTTTAAGCAAATAAATATTTTAATATTATGATATGATTATAAATGGAAGTAATTTAGACTTACTACTTGCACTTATTTACTTTTGTATTAATTTTTATTCATAACTCGTTTTGGCATATGCTAATAACTATAAATACCAAATCTTTTAAAACTATTCCAAATAGTTTAACTTTTAGTGCCTTTCAAACAAGTGTACTTTAATTATGGCTACCTTGTATTGATATTTTCTACAATTTTTTTAAGCTGTCATTCTTTCCTTAAAAAGTCAGGGTGAGATTGTTTATGAATACTAATGACCACTGTTGTAAAGTTTTTGTTTGATCGTCCGACACTGCTCTAACTTCCTTAAATATACTCGAATTGACATGTAATTTTCATATTTTAATAAGATTCAAAATAGAATCTCGCTATTGAAAATTAAATGTGTAGTATTTGTATGTCGTTTACGAAATATCACAAAAGAATTCAGTTACAATATAACCTATGGTAAAAAATCGTTTATGGTGTAGTTTATTTAAATTGCTTGTTTAGATACCTCATTTTTCAGTGTCTGAGAAAAAGACATAGCAAAATAATATTCTGATAATTTTGAAAAGTACTTTAAAATCTATGACTGATGCATAAATTTTTGCTGTTTTTTATATCATTTACGAGAAATTACTACAATGAACTATTTACGAAAAGGAAGCATTAATTTCTTCATAATTTTGAATATTTCTATAATATATTACGCTATCGTGCGTGGGTCAGAATTATTTAATTGTTTAATTAAATTATGAATGTTTGTTAAATTAAATTATGAATAAAAGTAACATGATACATAGTTTTGCATGCTTTCCCAAGCATAAATTTTAAGGGAGACCAACTGGTCGCCAAGGGTGGCTAGTATTTCTAAAATACACTTTGAATATGATATAACTGGTTCACGAAAGCAAAAAAAAAATAATAAAAAAAATAAATAAATAAATAAAATAAAAAATATATATTAATAATAATAAATAAATAAATAACAATGAGTTTTGCCCTAAAAGAAATACTGTTCATTATTATTAATATTCATACCCTTCTTCTGGACTAACCATTTTATTTTCAGTTCAAATAAGAATCCTATTACACTGGAAAAAAATCTGTAAAGTTACTAAAGTTTTTCTAGGAAACTGGGAATCCTAGAACTTTTTATGTAACGGCAGCAGTAAAAATTCTTGTAATAGTGTCTGTTAGAGGAATGTTTCTTGTTGCTGTTACATAAAAAGTTCTAGGAATCCCAGTTTCCTAGAAAAACTTTAGTAACTTTACAGAATTTTTTTTTACAGTGTAGATATGTTTTCCTGTTACAAGAAAATTGTATAATCACATATTCAAATTTTTCGTTTAAATCTGCAAGCATTTTTTTCAATAATTATCTAATACAATTATCTATTACAATAACTATGTCCAAACAGTATATACATATTTAATATTTAATATTTAAAACTAATCATATCAACTAAATATTTAAAAATTATAAAACAAATCTTAAAATTGCTATGCTGCGTTTAAATTTATACACTGTTGTAGAACTAAAATATAGTTAAAGATATTTGCAGAATTATTACAAAAAAAAACTAGATTCAATATTCATAGATTTAATTCATCAAATATCTGCAGAATTAAATAATAGTGTAAACTTCAAACGAAAGAAAACATGAAAGTAGGATCGCTAAAACTTCTTGTATCTAAAATTCAAATTCTAAACAGAACTTTGGTTTTCTATTATAACATTATGATTAATAGACATACTGAACAGTGGTAACAATATTTCCAAAAACGTGGATATATTTCTATACATCGTGATGACATCATAAGAAGAGCTGGATAAAGATTTCCAACATGCCCAATAATTACTGAACAACACGCATTATAATGAAATTAAAAAAAAAATATATATATATATGTAGAAAACTGATCAATAAATAGTCCGATGAGCAAATCCCAAACATTTCATCTTTCTCATACACTTTGATATTTCAAAAAGTTGTTGCACATGTTAATATGTAAGTCTTATTACTTCAATATTACACAAACTTTCCATATCCGGATCATCCGGATTCCATTCATTATTTTCGAGACACCGGAACTTAGTTCAGAATGTGCCTGTCACAAATTGTTAAACTGCTGTGCATAGTTTTTTGATCCAATAAAATATTTTTTACAGAGCCATTTTTAAAGATTTCAACATTAAATTAGCGCATAAAATTATTCAATATACATATTTTTTATATATTAAATTATATGAAAATTTAATTGAATTAATATATATATATATATATATATATATTAATTCAATTATATATATATATATATATATATATATATATATATATATATAACATATATATACATATTATATATATATATATATATATATATATATATGTTATTAAAAACTAAAAAACGTCAGAGAGTTTATCTAACATTTCTATTTAAAATGCCGTTCTTCATTTTTCTATTCACTGTTTTTCTCAATATTAGCCGATAAAGAGCCACAGTCATAATTCTTTCATACTTCAGAGATTTTTTGGTTATTTTTTTAGAGAGACTATAATTAAGAACATTTTCATTAACTGTTATTTTCTCTACTTTTTTTTATTTTTTTTTTCTGTTTTATTTTTGCCCGCAACAAAACAATCACATTTTACTGGAGGAGTTGGTTACTTTAATTTGCGCTTTACTGTTTTAGTTAAAGTATATATTTTAACTAAAAGTAATATATAAGTGCAATATATTTTTTATCATTGCTTTATTAAATTTTCATGAAATATTTTATATATTTATAATATTTTATAAAATCGCATAGAATGTTGTTAAAAATTACATGGAATTTTTCATATAAAAAATTAAAGAACAAAATAGACAGACAGAAGCATAAAAGATTTCAATTAGATAACAATAATTTATGTTAAAAAATTACCATTTGATATTTCTTTATTGATGAAGACAATATGTATCTATTTTGCATGGGAAAATGTAAAAATTGTCAGTCAATCAACATTTTCCTTATATAAAAGAGATCCTTTTAAGGAACATTGTATTGTCAAATTTAAGATACTAATTTATACATTTTCTAGGTAAATGTCTGATGAAAAATTTGATGGCAACAAATAATGCCATCTTATTAAGAAGAGGGTTTTGTTTTATTTCCTTAATGCTCAACTAAATACTATAAATATATCAATTCAATATATTTACTATATTAGACACAGATACATAAAATCTGAGGGGTGCTTTCTATTCAATATAAAAATAAAAAAATAGTTTAAGACGAATTCGTTTTCTTAAACGTAGACCTGAAATTAAGAGAAAAATTTACATGAAAGGGAAAAAAATCGAAATTGTACGCTAGAAGAGTTGAATTGAAATTACAAAACGTCGGAAAAATAAAAGCAAGATTCTTATTCCAAACGCCATACAAAAAATATACAATATTACTTATCGAATATTTATTTATGAGTTTTAAGTTTAAATATATATATATATATATATATATATATAAATGAAATTTACCTTGGCTTGAAAAGTTATGCTCAATAGTAGTTATTACAAAACATATGTTTAGTAAAGGAATTAACCTTTATGAGAAGAAAAAAATCCACCAAATTAATTCATAACGAACAAATATGCATGTGCATTAAATATGTAATGTTAAGTATCTTTTACGAAAGCAACATTAAAACAAGATATCACAAAATGTCAAATTACACTCTGCATAGATACACTGTTAAAACTTTGCAGCATTTTGTCCAGTCATTTGACCGTTTTTTGAAAAAACGGTTCCATAACCATAATTTAACTATATTCTGACCATAAAAGGGCCAATAATATGGTCAGAATAGTGTTAAATTACGGTTGTGTAACCGTTTTCAATAAAAACGGTCAAATAACTGGACAGAATGCTGCAAATTTTTAACAGTGTAGGTTTAGTTTTTTTTATTTGATTTTTTGTGTAAAATTTTGCACTTCTTCGAAGTCATTATGAATATATTTTCAGTATATTATTTAATTAAATAAGCGTTAGAAATTAATTCCTCAATTACTTTTTTAATTAGTTCCTCCAAATTAAAAGTAGCTTTTTATAAAACTTTTTTAAATGTTTTGATTGGAAATGTTTTAAAGACTCCTTTTTTAACGATAACATTATATTTTGATAAATCTAAACATGGTACATCTGAACAATCACAATAAATGTATTGTTTCCAAATTTAATTTGGCTTTTAATCCTTGAAAGGAATATAAGATTCCTTTATCTATATAATAAAACACTCTCTAAGGCATTACATAATCGAGCTTCGAAAGTACACATAGCGATGTTAAGTTTCAAAATCTATTTGTTATACGCGTGCTGGAAACAAGGAGTTTAAAAGCTAATTAGTCGGTTTATTAGCAACATTTAAAAGATTAATTAATACACAAGGGATATAGGTAGATATTCATATTATTGTTCAAGAATATATGCTTTAGATAGTAAAAGTTCGATTTTGATATTGTATTTAAGTTTTATTTACTGTACGCATTTTTTATAGTTAAAATATAGTTGGAATCTTTCAGTGTTTTACTGATTTTATGAATATTTAATAATATGATTTACAATCCATAAATTTGCACGAATTTCAATTCTTTTAAAGCAATAAAAAAAAAATATTTTTTTTTTTTTTGCCTGTCAAAAATCTTATACGGAAAATATCGAAGATAGTCTGTACAAAATAATCTTATATGATGTATTGTTATAACATAAATATCAAATATAATAAATAAAACATTCAGAAAAAATCAATCACAACGCCTAATCAGGGTTAGCAGCGTTCCTAAAATTTTCACACTTTTCTACCAAAATTTTAAAACGATAATATTTTTATAGAATTCTATTGTAGATATTAATGGAAACTGCTATGAATATTTTTTATTTAAAATACTGGTAGCAAACTGCGAAAATTTTAGTAACGATGCGAGCACTGGCCTTATGCTAGCTGACCCGAAGACAATCTTATAAAAAATATCACTTGTACAGATATTACTATTTACTGTTTCTAATTGATGCCTTACTTAAAATTAGCTAACGGGTTTGCCTACAGAAATTGTGACAAACATCCAAAAATTAATTACTAACACTTTATTTTGACATCATACTTAGAATACTTAGAATACTTTAAATTATTTTTTATTATATCTCCATAATATTTATTTGTTCAAAAGTATTACTTTCCACATCACATAGACATCTTCAATTATCCTCCTTTTAGTAATACGTTCTGAAAATTTCGAAGTGTTCAGAGTATTCTATTTCAAAACTGGAGATCTTTAAAGGAAAAACTATTTAACAACAGATTCATATATATTTTTTATTTTTTATTTTACTTATCCCATTTAAAATACTATGTAATGTACAATCGGCTAGAAAGAGTGAACGAAAAGAGTAACTCGGCCGCAAATTATCATATAAAAATTTGATGGATACCAAATAAAAAGTAATAATGTCTTCTAATTAATACAATAGCTAAATGTTGATTAGGATGTCATCTATATGTAGGAAATGTACAAAACTTAGACAAAACCGAATACAAATCCTAATTTGGCCTTATATTTAAACTCTTCGGTATATATTACATTTCAATACATAAAGGTAATCATTTGGTTAAAATTCTTAGCGCCATGAACTGATTACTAACCTGTAGATTTCACTGCAATAGAAACATTATTTAAATTAATAAAACTTGACAGATATAATGCAGTTTTAAAACACTGAGTAATGATTAACACGCTCAAGAGTTATATTCGTGTACGTTAGCGCTGTGAACTGCTATATCCATTCACTAAGTTGTAGGTTTTACGAGGTTGGTTCAATTATTATTGTCCCTAGTGTATATAAAATATTTATACCGCGGTGGTTGTTGTGGAATATCGAAGCCTAATATCTTAGATGCACATATGCTCAGTTTCAGAACCGTAGCTGCATTACTCACATAGTTTTGGAGTGAGGAGTGAAAGGGGGGAGTGGGGGTGAAAGGCTAATCTTTTAGCTTATGGGGCTAGAAATGTGACAGTGGATGAGACGTAACTACTGTCGTTTGGACTCGGGATCATAGTGATGTAGCCACATTTCATCCACTGTCACAAATGTAGCTTCATAAGCTCCAAACCAGCATTTCACCCCCCCCCCTCCTCCTTGAAAACTACACCAAAAATAGGTCTTTAAAACCTCACCCCTCCCTCAATAACTATGTTAATATAGCAACTACGGTTCTGAAACTAAGCATATCGGTATTTATTAGATTGGGGTTCAATATTCCACATCGACCATCGCAGTACAAATATTTTATATACATTGGGGACAATAATTATTGAACCTCCCACGTACTGCAATACAATTCAACAGATATAATGTAGTTTTAATACGTTGAGTAATGATTAATACGTCCCAGAATTATACTCTTGTGCGTAAGAACCGTGAACTGATATATCCGTCCCCTTAACTGTAGGTTTCACAGCAATAGAAGCGTTATTTAAATTATACAACAGATATGAGTTATATTCAAATATGTAAGCAATGTGAACTCATATATACCTCCACTAAGTTGTAGGTTTTACTGCAATAGAAGCGTTATTTAAATTAATACAATTCAACAGATTTAATGCAGTTTTAATACATGGAGTAATAATTAATACGCCCTAGAATTATTTTCATATGTGTAATCGCAGTGAACTGATATATCCCTCCACTAAGTTGCAGCTTTTACTGCAATAGAAGTGTTATTTAAATTAATACAATTCAAAAGATATAATGCAGTTTTAATACATTGAGTAATGATTAATATGCCCTAGAATTATATTCATATGGGTCAATATCTGAAAATTGGACAATTTGCGTCCACTGAATTTAATTAAAAAATATATAATTAAAATATCTGTATTACAAAAATGTTATGCTTGCAAAAAATAAGACCTATCTTAGATTTCATTGTCCAGTCGAACCTCGTTATCCCGACACTCTAATGACCAGAAAAAAGTGTCGTCATAAGCGGCGTGTCGCAGTAACCGGAATTGAAAAAAATATGTTTATAAAAAGCTATATTTTTAATTAATTTAAGACAATTTTAAATTCATAACTGTTCTTGCAGTTTCAAGCAATAAAACATTATTAAACAAAATAAACACCAAAAAAAAATTGAAAAGATTAAAAACCAGATTTATGATGACTTTTGTTTTATTGTTACATGAAACATTGATAAATTAAGGTTTACTTATACCTACATGTGCTTCCTACAATTATTTTTTCAATATTATACAGTGAATTGTAATCAATAGTCGTTGTTTCAGATATAGATGTTAGATAATTTCTGATCGTTTCAATGCAATGCCATGCTTCGGTTTTAGTCGGATGAAAAACGCCGTGTAACCACAAGAAAGCGTGACTGACCAGAACAAAAAGATCACGATTAGACTGATGCGTCTATCTGGAGCTTAAGTGGGTCATTCATTGTATGTGGGTTTATTTATTCAGACATAGGATTATAATTTCTCATTTATCTCAAAGGGTATTTTAGACACTTTTGGGGAAAGTTTGGCTAAGGAATTTCTTTGTAAGTCTTAATTTCCGTGCTTATAAGATGGATTATGAAAAATGGATAATTTTCCGAAGTTGAATCCGGAGTTGAAAATTATTCAACGACGTAAAATAAGGAGTTTATTTACATTAAAATAATATACAGAAAACCGGGACTTTGAAAATCTGACGTGATAAGCAGAGTGACGTGAAAACCGGGTATCGGGATAACGAGGTCCGACTGTATTTTAAAGTTACACTTACACATTCAATATTTAGTAGCATAACCCTTGTTTTTTATTGCAGCTTCACAGCGTCTTTTCATTGAGAGAACTAGTGTTTGGAGTTCATCCTTTTTTATAACATGATGCCAAGAATCAATTATAGCTGCAATAAGTTGCGTTTTATTAGATGGATACTTTTTTGCACAAGGCTTTTCAAACGTCGCCTCAAATTTTCTACAGAATTCAGATCAGAACATTATTCTATTTAGTTCCACTAGTATTCACCCTTCTGCAAAATTAATTCCAGCAAAATACCGCTTTTACAAATCAAAACATGCTACAATTTAGTTACTGACACTTTATTGGTTCTCAGTCAGTGTGATTGGCTAGGAAGCTTTTACTGCAGTACGCTTCAGCATTCATGACAAATTGGGCGTGCATTTTATACTAAAATAAGAGTAAAAATTTCTTTTTGTAATGCAGATATTTTAATTCTGCTTTTTGTATTGAATTCTACATTACATTTCTTGAATTTGATATATAAATATTTGTATTTAAGCGAATATTAATATATTCTATAAGCACACCAAGTTATAACGCATAAAAATTTCAAAAAAAAATGTCCAGAATTTCAGCCACCGCTGAATATATAAATATATTTATGACTTATATAGAAAAAAACTGTTTTATTGCATTTCATAACCAAAAGAATCTTTTGCCAAAATTGAAATTTTCATTTTCTCGTATCTATGATTTTGTCTCAAAATAGTTTTATATGATTTTTTTCAATATGAGGAAGTAGGTCTTGGATTTTTTATTTTTTTTTCTTTAGGGATAAATTTCATTAAGAGATCCAACTTTGTTTAAAAAACAAATCAAAGAATTGTTTTATTGATTTATTTAAAATACTGTACAAGTAGCTATATAAATTTTATTTTTCTCATACCATCATTCGATGTGTAGTTTTTGCTGTATTTATTTCAGCTCAGAAATCAGAAGTGTATAATTATGTAATGCGAAGTGTGTATTTTTGTAAATATAAGTAAGGAATAATCTACTAATATGAAGATAAAGGGAGGTACAACGTGAATAAATCAGAATATATTTAAATATTGTAGTGTATACTTTTTTTAGATTCACAGAAATAAAACATTTAAATACATTTTTGAACCATTTGTTTAATTTACAAACAAAAAAAAATTACAAAAATCAAACGACATTTTTAGTAAGTATCAAACTCCTTAAATAATTTTGCTGAATTTGTAAAATTGCTGAAATATTTGCAAAAATTATATTATTATAATAATATATAATTGTTTAAGAACTTCATTTACTGTCTTATAATTTTTTTCATTTTTATCTTATATTTAAAAATGTTTATACATAAAAAAATTAAATTTTTATACGTTTAATATCGTATGTTCAAACTACATACATTGACTGAGATAGATAATGTACGAATATTAAAATGCTTTTAAATTAAAGACTTTCCATAAAACATATAAACTTAAATTGATTTGTACTTTATTTAGACATGATTAAATTATATTTATAACTTTCTCTTGATATCTGTAAAATGGAATGAAATAAACATTTTTTTCTGTTCTTATATTTACAAATGGAACACACTATTTAATTATTAAAAAATATGTTTAGATCTAATTTTGTTTTTTAATAGTTAAAGTCAATCTTTTTCTCATATTTTATTGTTTTCCTATTTTATTGTTACTAATTCTGCACATAAAGTATAAAGTATTTAAATGTACGCAACAATACCATGAAGTCATATTAATTCAATGACATATAAATGTTTAAAAACATTGATCCCGTACTAACTGTAAATAAGTGTCTCATTTTCTTGGTATGATGATGTCATATAGAAAACTATTCCCTGAATTTTTGTTGTGTGTGGAAAAATGGGCAAATTTGTGTAAGCACAAATTTGGATCTCAAATATTTGATATAAAATCTTGCTTTCTCTTGTAACGTATCTAAATTTCACATTAACCTTCAAAATGGGTTGTAAGCGAAAATAATAAACTTAATGCATATTTCTTTAGCTGGGCAGACTAATATTATGCGTTTCCTGAACTTATTATCCTCCGTGGCTAATTTATCTTATAACCAACCACTGATAGTTAGCGATTGCCTTGATATTCCTACTTCTGCGTTTTTTTCCTAGAATGCCAGACTTAAAATAATAGACCGGAAGCTGGCAGCACAGACAATCACCTCATCGAGTTATCGGATGAAATTCTAGGATTAGTTAAATCTTGATTCGTATATTAAAGCGCAATCGGTCTGCCAAGTCATATCTTGGTGGAAAACACCTGCAAACCCGATTTTAGCGGCTGAATTGTAGGTTTATCATTGTGTTTTCCTGCACCAAAAGGTATGAAAACATGGAGGATTTGATTTTTCACCAAGATATGACTTGGCAGACCGAATGCGTTTTAATATGTCAATCAATATTTAACTAATCCTAGAATTTCATCCGTGAACTCGATGAGGTGATTGTCTGTCCTGTCGGCTCCCTGTCTATAACAGGTTAAAAGAAATGACGCATAGAGTAAACTAACACCTTCCAATAATAGTTTTTGCCTGTCTATTTATTAGCTGGTCTTTAATAGTCGAACACAACACAAGCTTCATAAATCTATCCGATTTATCATTTGCGAATAAATAACTACACTGTAAGAAAATACAACTACTTCTTCACCTAGGAAAACTATAACCACTTCAGACCAGAAGGTAAAATAACGCTGCGAACACGCATTTATTCAATTTTCACAAACAAAAAGACACTATAACATAATAGACGGGAACTTTTTTTTTAAAGTTCTTACTTTAGGGATCTGGTAATTTAGGTACATGAATTCGGATCTAAAAGTACTAATACCCTTAAGTGTCTCAGAACTCTTAAAATTGGAAAAAAAAGAAAAAAAAAAGAAAAATTTCAATATTTAATATCTTAAAATGTATTTGATTTTAAGACATGATTTTAGATTGGTATGAAAGATATAAGACCGTTCTGTCATTTCGTATATTAAAAAATTGCAAGATGCAGAATTAGCATTTACTGAGGGCTCTAAACTATTAGTTATTTGACGAGCAGAATATTGGCATAACAGATTACGTGCATGGTTACAAAAAAATATTTTTCAACTAGAATTAAGATCTCGGTCCCTACTTATTCTTCAGATTATAATAATTATCCTGAACCTAAATAAATTTGTATTTAAAGCATTTTTTATATTTTTAATACAAAGTTGTATTTAGCTAGTGCAACATTTTGAACATTTCAAAAGTATAATCACCTAAAAAATATTTTTTTTTTAATAATAAAAAGGAAATTTTAAGTTCAATTTATATGAACTATCATGAAACATATGTTTTGAAAATTTCATGAAAAAATATTCAGGTATTTTCTGATATATCGTGCGCGTTATGCCCAAAAACGTCATTTGGAGAAAAATGACTTCAAAGTTTCGGAAACGCCGCTTTATCTATTGAGCTGTATAAGTCTAAAAGTCATAACTTCTGCTCTAGTACGAATTTCATGGAAACAGTTTTATCAAAATGTTTAAGAAAGATAGGAGTTTAACATCTAAAAAAATCAAATTTGGAAAAATTTAAAGATTTAAGAGCCCTGAGACCCCTTAAATGATCAATTTAATTACAAACAACATAAATTACGCAGTACCAAAGTAAAGTCTTTTAATTAATTGAAAATCAAAATTTTGTATTGTGAAGTGTTTAAGTTAAGGGGTCTTGTACCTTTTAAACGTGTCGAAAATTATCGAAAAAATTCAAAGTTTGAATTAGTCTATCTTCAAAACTTTTTTGTGTATATAAATGAAAATTTGGATATTGCTTAAGTAGATTGCGCTTTGTAATATGCTACCATTAGAATTTTTTTAGCCTATTAAAGAATTTGCGTATTGTTGAAATCACTGTAGATCTTTTTTTCTTACTCCAGAATTCATTGCGCGCATGATATCTTGAGAGAGTGTGCATGGATTGTCATGAAATTTGGTAAAGAAACTAGACACATATGTGTGTTCAAAATGAACTACTTTTAAGCATTTACAATAGTAATATTTTTAGTTATGACTATTTTTATTCATTAAAATATAATTTTTTTATTTATTTTTTCCAAAAATATTTTTTATATAGTTAATGAAATAATTTTGGCCTAATAGTAGTTCATTTTAACACACATATATGTTTAGTATCTTTACCAGATAGCATGCTCAAAATATCAAACGCGCAATGACTTATGGAGTAAAAATAATGAGTTATTTTTATTTCAATAATACACAAATTCTGTAAAAGGCTAATAAATTTCTAATGGCAACATATTAAAAAGCATAATATGTTTAATCAATATCCAAATTTTCATGTTTATACATACAAAGGTTTTAAAGATAGACTAATTCAAACTTTGAATTTTTTCGTTAAATTTCCTCGCGTTTAAAAAGTATAAGACCCCTTAATTAATTATGAAAATTTCTTAATTTTTTGGACACACTGTAAGGAATGCATTTCGAAACTCACATGATAATAAGTTATTTTATGAGGAAATAAGCATCATTGCTGCCATTTATGTGTTTTCATTCAAAGCCGAAGCATTTAACTATATAAAAGTAAAGTAAAAATGTAAATAAATAGATAAATAAATAAATAAATAAATAAAATAGTGTAGTTTATGTCCTCCTCGGTTCGGAAGTTTCGCATGTGATACTTCACACCGAGGGAGATAACATAACTATAGACGAAATTATACAATTATACTATTATTATATAAATCATAATTATACATATTATGATTTACACCCGATTCCGAAATGCGTGCTTTATATTCGGAAACTCTTGAAACAAATACATTTTTGACATTAAAAGAAGCATTTACAACAAGTAAAAATTAATTTTAAAAAATCAAAAAACCCGACTGCATTAAAAGCGAACTAATTAATTATTTCTCAACAATGTGAAACTATTTTTTATATTACTTACATATTTTCTTATTTACTTGTATTGATGACTTTTAAATTGTGTTTAATTGCTACTTCCTATCTATAAACACTGTTCTGATGAGGCCTGTACATTTCTATGAAGGTTAGAGTTAAAATAAAGCTAGAGATCCTACCTATACATCTTCCAGGTTGTGTAATAAATAAACGGAGTTTCTGACTGTAAAATAGTCAATGATACATCGTCTTCATTTTGAAAGACGTAGCCAATGATATGCCTCTCAATAGGGTGCGTAAAATTGTTTTTGTCTCTACCGCCATTTTGTATTTTACGGCCGCCATTTTGAATTTATAATAACAAAACCTTGCCTATAACCATCGGAAGGTTAAGCCGAATCGATAGAGATCTCATTCATTAAACTCCATCCAACCATTGGGATGTTTAGAGGGTATAAAGAAATCCACATACCCATATACGCGTGAAACATACAACTCTTCTTGGCAGTCGGGTAAAAACAACGTTTCTTTTGCTTTCACTGATTTTGTTAGACATGTCCGAGTAATTTTTTATAGCGTATGCATTGATTTTCTAAACCAATTGCAGATTTTCCATTTCTGTCCCTTCTCAATATTCAATGCAGTGTTCAACAAGTATGCTATACAGACAAACATTATAAAGTAACAGTATAAATATTCACACACGATTATATTCTTTTGTAAACTATAAATTCGTTTACGGAGCTGAAAATATTTATTTGAGATTCGATTGCATAATAAAATTCGATATTCCGAATTGAAAAAAAATTCAGTTTAATTTAATGTAATTTCTTTGGATCGTTCCCAAAAATTAATGACATTAAAAATATTTTTTTTTTCAAATATCAAAACCATATCGGTTCTGGAGTGTCAAAATTTAAAAAAAAATATTTTCGTAAATGTGTGTAACTTGCAATATGTTATTGTATATTTTTGGGCGTGTCTACATTTTACTTTGGTAAAATAACAAAAAAATGTCTTTTTTCACAGAGTAAACAACCTGATCTTGATAAATCTGTTCTCGATAATAGTTATTTCTTACTTTAACAATTAATATGAATGTTCATATCTACGGGAATCTAGAAAAATGTATCATGAATCAATCCCGGTTCTTCAAAAAGTGCAAGGACACTTTTTAGGTGCAATCGTAATTATATAAATACGTAGCACATATAGTCGTCGTTCAGTCCGTCCGTCTGCCCGTCTGTCCAACTGTCCGTCCGTCCAAATTATAACAGAGCAAAAACTATTGAACCGAATGGCCTGAAATTTTAAATATATAATTGTTCTAATAATTTGTCGAGTCATTTCAAATTTTATGAAAATCGGATGTATAGTTTAATGACAGGGACAATCAAAAGATTACCGTTACATTACGGCCAATGGGAAAAAGTTATTTTGAGTGCATTTTAATGATGTTACAGCCTTTCGAACACGATGAAATGAACTTATTGAAGTGCACTAAAATATACATTCAGTACAATGTGCGGTGCCAAAAATATCAATAAAACTAGTTACAGTACGAACGCAAATAATTTGCAATGTGCAATTTCCAACTTATTAGGTGTCGGTTAGAGTTTCGGAAATTGTTGGATGAGACGGAAGCCTTCCATCAGATATGTTATTTTTCTGTTAGTATGATGTGCCAACGTTTGGATAATGCAAAGCTAAGAATTGTGTTTGAAAGTACGAGAAATAAAACGGTGCTCTACACTATAAATTTCAAGAGAACGAATTTTTTATGAAATATTATTTTTTGTGTCAGTTATTGCAATTATCGTTTAGTTAAATTAAGATTTTTTTTTTATGTGCATGCTCCTAAAAAGTAATTACGAAGTCAAAAAAAATGTAATCATTAAGGGTTTTCAGAAAAGTATCATGGCAAAACATAAAACTTCTTCTATAAAAATGTTTCAAAATTTACGCCTTATTTCTTAACCCTTTATTGCGCAGCTTTGCATATATGAAAGCAACAGTGTTTTGAATTTAATAGATTTTTTTTATCCGTATATACCTAATTCACACCAGGAAATTAAAATAGCAATATTTTCTTTAATTAATGACAGACATTTCGTATTTAAACAAAGCGAAATTAACCATTGAAACTATCTGGTGTAAAGTCAGACTCTTTGAACTAAGTAATTTCTAGAATGTATTCTATCATGGGAATTTAAGGGTTAAATGTTATGTTTTATAAAATAATTAATTATATAAAATAAGGTATTTGGAGACATAATTATTAAAATAATTACTAATTTGCAATATTTTAGCATAAAATAGCCACACGACAGTAGTTTTTACTTATATTGCAGATGTGCACCAGAAGAAAAGATTGACGTATTATATGAAAAATGTATCTCTGATTTTTTTTCATTATTTTTCCTGTGTAATAAACATTTCAGAAAATCATATATATATATTTTTTAAACAAAATAAAAAATCGCGCATTTAAGGGGTAAAGCAAATATCTAGATTCCTAACTTGGAACTCTCGATTATGAAGAAAAAAATAATATTAATTTTTAAATATACGTGATTAAAGAACAGCATTTTATCCAAAAATAAACTGATAAATGTGTAAAAGGCATTTCAAAAGTCTTTCATATCAAAGGAAAAAAGCCAAACAAAATAAGTTAACAGCTACTAGAAAACAGGAATTATTCTTTTACAGAATTTAGTGTCGTCCCCGAAGAAAAGAAAATATATGTATATATAAATAGTACAAAACATATTTCAGTTTTAAGAGTTACAGCACACGCTTTTATTTTATGTAAAATTACGTCATTCGCATCCGCTTAAGAAATCCACATTTACGATCCACTCTTAAACATCTATAGTAAAGTATGCATAGGACTTCACTATCGCGAAATAATACACAAATGCAGCAAAAAGATGCCGTCATTAAAGAAACTTAACAACAACAAAAAAGAGTCTGTCTAATGATTCATAGGCCTTCATTTGTTTGTAAAATTAATATTGATACTTAAAATTAAATATAGTTTATAATAGTTCCATACTTTAACAGAAATCCTTCGTTTATATCTTTTTCAAAATAGCACGCATTTTAATTAAATTTTCTTTCGGTTGATATGAAAAATTGGCAAAAAATTATATAATTAATATTTTACAACTATTTTAACTTTAATTTCTACAGAAATACAGTAAAAAAAAAAAAAAACTATTTCAAAAATAAATGGAGATGCAGTTTTCAAACAAATTGCATTTAAAAATACTTTTTTTTCCAATACGACGGTATAAAAATCGAAAATGTGCGATGCTTAGAAGTTAAGAAAATTGCCATAGAGTATTTAATCGTATTGCTTTGTTTTACGGCTTGCTTCTGTAAAGTAACGTTATTTTTTGTAGACGGAAAAAAATAAGCTGGGAGAAAGTAATAGCATACCGGACTGGGGGCTAATAAAGCCTCTGCTACCATTCCGTGTTTTTATGCTGAACAACAAAATACGAAGACCATTTCAGCCATGGAAAAGTACCAACAGACTAGAATAGTTTCAATCACCTCGTTGCCTAAAAATTCTTAAATGGAATTAAAGCTACCACGGTTCGGCATATGTAACGGTATTAATTTAACGGTGCAAAGAGAAATTGCTTGTGAACAGCAAACACCCTTCTTATGTTGTTCCGCAGCAAATAAACGATTGTTCATGATTTCCTGAATTCCAATTCTCCATCCACCAGCTGCGAGAGGTTCTGCTCTTGAAGTTGGTAGATGAGAGGTTCTGTGTTGAATCCCAATCGCACCCGTTGTCCTAATCGTTCGGAGTTTTCGTGGTTTTCTTCTAACCTTGGATTTCCATGCGTAAATACGGATAAGGTTCCCTTAAAAAGACCTCCACGGAGGGCATTTCCCCTAGGGCCCATATCCCTCGAGTAGATAATCGGCCGTCAAAAATATACCCAACCCAATTCTGCCATATGGCACCCTCGTAATTATTTTTATTTTAAAAAAATAAAGCAACATTTAAAATTACAAAACATGTGAAGGTATTCAAAATTTTTCTTTTTAAAAGTTATGCCACTGATTCTATTGTTATTTTAAGGCTGCGCTCTGTCTCAGAATTTAATTCTGGAATGTTTATTACTGAATCAATTAAAATGATTAGCTGCTGATATTAAAATATCTTCTTATCATAAGCTTCAAAATACATGAAATTTAAATATGTATATAACACACAAACATAACACCAATATAATAATATACATATATATATATATATATACCATACAGATTCTTTACAGATACTATATTTTATTATTAAAAATTTAAAAATATACACATTAAAAAAAGGAATGAAATTATATCAATAATCTATAAAACAGGGAATTAACAGTCATGTTTTAATTCACAGTAGAATTTAGTTATTGAATATTATTTTTCTTCCCTTAAAAAATAAATTTGAAAAACTAAATAAATCTTTATTTTTTAATACTTTCTAATGAAAATAAATGAACACTTAAAACTAGTTGTCAACTCTGAAAATATTACGTTCATAAAGAATGGGGTTCTAATTTATAAACGAAAAATCTAGTTTTAATAAAGGATGCCAATTATAAACAATTTCAGTAGTGTATTATTATAATTTTTTAAAGACAGATTGTTTTGGCAGTCTACATTTAAGTAAACATAATTTTTTTCAGGCACATTAACATCTTATAATTTATCATTTTCTTTGTTTTAATTAATAATATTTACTTTTTTATTGTTTTAGGAAATAGATAACATGCGTCGATGGAATACTTCAGTTTTCGCATCCTATTTATTCTTTTAGTTTTAATTCTTTCGAAAGTGAAAATTGTAATTAATTGAAAAAATAATTGCAAAAAATAGAAAACAGCTATTGTTCTAAATCAATTTTTTTCCAGTTTCCTTAAGGCCAAAAACAAAGAATGTTCTTTCTGATGTAAATGTAATATTTATTTAAAACTCGTCAAGTGTTGCAATAATTGAGAATACTTTTAAAATGCATATGCGTTTATCCAATCTATTACCTACACAAACAAAGGAAATTATGCTTGAGGAATTTAAAAATCTATGCACTTCTTTTCAGGATTTATTTATGATAATAAATTCCAAAATTAGGAGTAGAATATTCGTATTTTTTATTAAGCAAACATTTGCTACTTTTGTACATTTTTAATTTCTTTTACATTTATTATATTTTCCACAAACAATCTAATTTCCTTTAACTATTTTTTATGTAAGACTATTATTTAATTAAAATAAAATCTACAACGGAAACTTTTATTATTTAATATAATAAAAACAATATGTCTGTAAAAGTGATTAAATATAAATAATAACACACCGAAATTTGCAAAAAAAGATGAATTTCGATAATTTAGTTGTTTGACTATGTATTAAGATACTTTACTTATTATTTTAAGTATAATTTGATCATTTCCCAGTTTCATATTTTTGAAAAGACTACCTATAGTTTAACTGTAAATGGACTGGAAATTAAACTTCAGTTTCTAGAATTTCCCCTTATTAACACTTTCCAACAAAGTTGAAAAGTGTTTATGCATTCGGTTTGCCTGTCCGTCTGCCCGCCTGTCCACGCTCTAACTCATGTAAATATACTCGGATTTTCATGAGATTGATAAAGGTTATTTAAGGTCACCAAAGCATGTTTGGTATTATTTAAGAAGTATGTAGGATTAAACGTTCATTTACAGAGGCTCTCAAAAGTATTCCATTACATTATGATATATAGAGAAAAATCGTTTGCAGAATATTTTAATGACATTATGCTATTTCAAATGCATTGAAACTGATATAAATTACTGAATATCACTACGATCATGTTACAACAGGACATTCATAGTATTTTTTATTCCTTTACAGGGATACACAAAAGAAATCCGTTACAGTACATTACTGTCTTTGAGTAATAATTGCTGGAATATACGGTTTAAAATTCGGTATGCGCTTTTAAATTAAATTAATTTTTGGCATCTTACTCGTTATATATAAATTCTATACCTCAAATGCAGGGCAGCACAAAAGTATTCACGTACCGTTCTCCTTATTAGAGGAAGTTGCTGAAGGTAAATTTTCAACTGTAGTATATGTATCTCTTAAATGAACTAAATTTTCGCTTTCATGTAGTTAATAGATTCAAATAAATATATCATATACAGGGATACTGAAAAAATTCACATAATTTTCCGATTATGCATCGGAACAGCTGAAATTGAATTTTGAAATGTATTATGCGTTTCCATATGGTTGATTTAGACGCAATATTTTATTTTTTTTAAAACGGTGCAGTTTTGTTACATTATTCTGAGTGTGCTGGAAAGTGTTTAAAAATCTTCGCTTGAAGCATGTTTTTTTCTTACTTGTTCCCATCGAAAACGGACTGCTTGCCTAAAAACAGATTTAAATGACAGCGATGTTAAATTTATTTTCACATAATAAAATATATATCCATTTTAATATTATAAAGGAATTCAAGGATATTTCTAATTTAATTGAAACTTAAGGTTTTTCCATGCAGTAATATTGTATCAAAACGGAGATATTTCAAATAAGTTTAGATTTTAATGAAAGAAACAGCTTATTATACAGAAGATAGTTGCACTTTAAGAGAGAAAGAATAATGAATAATAATAATAATAATAATAATAATAATAATAATAATAATAATAATATGCAAAGAATAATAATTGAAATATCAATGGTTGGTTACACGAAATTAGCAATAATATAGATTTGAAAATATAGCATAAATACAGATTGGAATTTTTTTAACATAACTCTTTGAATATATTTGCCCTTAACATGTAAAGATATTAGTGAATAAATGTATGCCTTTTAAGAAGATAATTTTTCGTTTTGACATTTCTTGTAAAGAAAAAGAGATTTCTTTATTAATCTAGCAATATGTAATGTAACATTAAATGAAAATACACAACAGCCTTTTGCGAGTTACTTACGAATTCGAAAGAACTGTGTATGTTAAGAAACACCAGATACTAATATATATTTTTTAAATTTAATGAAGAATGTAATAAACATTCTTTTGATGCCACTTATTGCAATAAATGTTTACGTCTAGTTCTGTAGCATAAAGAACGGTTTATGTTTAGAAACACCAGATAATCATAGGTTTATAAAATTTATTGAAAATGTTATATAAACATTCTCCTAATGCCACTTATTGCAATAAATGTTTACGTCTAATTCTGTAGCTGAAAGAACCGTTTATGCTTAGAAACACCAAAGAATATGTTTTTAAAATTTTACATAAAATTTATATAATCATTCTTTTGATGCCACTTATTGCAATAAATGTTTACGTCTAGTTACGTAGCCGAAATAACTGTTTATGCTTAGAAACACTAGTTCTGTAGCCGAAAGAAACACCAGAGACTAATATGTTTTAAAATGTAATAAAAAATTTATTTAAACATTCTTTTGATGCCATTTTATTCAATAAATGTTTCCGACTAGTTCTGTAGCATTTTATTAATTTTTCTTCAATCAGAATATAGCTTTTTCGGACGCTCTCAACTCTGATGTAAAACAATTCCTGTTCAACAAGCATATGTAATTTTACAGCATTAATTTCATCTTTAACATTAAAATTACTATTATTTCATTACTCTTCGTTTTATAAATTCAGTGTAAATGCTCAGTCGAATGCCAATGTTTATTTAATTTAAGTTTGAGAAAACTGATTAATACATTATTAAAATTATTTGTAAATGTTTCTAAAAATCAGTGGCAACAAAATAAATTTTGTTTTAAAACTGATTCTTTAAATTTTTAAAATACATTAGTTTACGACGTCTCTGAAGATATTTTTAAGAATACGAAAATATTCTAAAGATGCCTTTAGGCATACGAAAATATTCTAAAGATATATTTAAGTATACGAAATTATTCTAAAGATAATTTTTGTGGAATCATAGGTAGCTCATAAGCAATATTCTATGTTTTCGTACGTACTTATATTATGTTTTTATAGATTACCATTCTAATTCTACATAATATAACAGAGAAAGTAAATAAATATTGTATAAAAATTCTATTAAAATATAAATACTTTAAAAATTGCACAATTACTTTTACCCATATCACTAAAGAAAATGTAGACAGAAATATTTGAATTAGTTTTAAATATCAACTGAAAAACAATTAAGAATCATAGTCTTAAAATAATTCCATTGCATTACATGGTGAAATATTTAGAAAGAAAATTAAATATAACACGGTGAAAAAATCTCTGTGATAGAATCTTAAAGGCATTTTCAGGAATCACGATTCGTATATAATTATAAAGAAAAAGCAAATAATAAGAATGAAAATACAGTTTTGAATTAGAGAAAACTGAAAAAAAAAATGTGTTATTTATTTAGTTTTTAAAAGATATATAAAACATAGTTCATAAAAGAATTTTTTTTTATTAGTTTCATCAAAGGAAAATAAGTAATATATCTATAGGATTTAATCAATTCGCATATCATTACATATGTTATACAGCATACATTTACGTATATACGCAATGAGGTGGAAATGGAAAAAAGTTCAATAGAAATACTTCAGTTTTGGACCTCCAAAAATATATGGGAAAATAACAGATGTTTCAGCGTACCAAGTATATGTTAAACCTCTTCTTTCTTATAAAATCACAGACTTACTCATGCATTTGTAAAACATTTTAAACTTAGCTGCCGACGGTGGCTTGTATTTTATTTATAGCTTAGGAATGGAATTCATATCTCTAACATATACTTCTAAGAGTCATTTATGTTTTATTAAGGTTTATGTTTATTAACCATTTGGAAAAATGGTTATTGTCCTCGTCAGGGAAGGAAATCAAAAGCCTATCTGAAGCTTTTTATTGGTTGAATCCGCATTTTATTCGTTTTCTGATGGGTCTATACAGTAATCTGTATTTCCCTTTACTTTCAACAGAGATGGATACTTCTGTTGCCACTATGACAAAAAAAGTAATAAAAATTAAAAAAATAATAATAACTCAGATACAAATTGAAATACAGCTTTCAAACAAATTGCATTTAAAAGTACATTTTTTTTTCTCCATACGTCGGTGTAAAAAGTAATATTGTGGGATGTTTAGAAGTTTAAGAATGAAATTTCATTTAAAATGGGTTGTCAGATTTCAAAAGCCTTTTTCCGAACGGTCAATGAAATGCTTGGATAATACGTAAGTTTCAGGTGGATACGTAAGTTTCAGGAATTCTTGCAATTTTTGCGTATAATATACTAATATAATAACGCTATCAATGCTTAACTCATGGTGTACGTAATGTATGATCAACTCCGTGCGATTTTCTATGTTTTAAATTTTAGTCTTTGAAAAAATCATTTTCCAAATGGTTGTTGTAATTTGTTAAATTGCTTTTTTTGTTATTTATGTTTTGTTAAATTTTCTAATTTTTTTTTCTCATTTATCTCATTTTATTAAGCAATATTTTGAATATCCTCCAAATCCCATAAAATTGCAGTTATCAGAACCTTGTTTGCTAGAGCTTTGCGTTATTGCAGTACTGAGGAACTTTTCAACATAGAAAACAAAAAATCTTAATTGATTTACAGCTAAATGGTTACCCATTAAGATTGTGCCTTCGAATTCTCAGAGAAATTCTCCTTGCAGACATGAATACCCCTCCACCTTTCCAGCGTACAAAATCAAATGTTTACGCAAGCATACCTTATTATAGCTACATTTCTGAAAAGATTTCGCATTATTTGAAATCAGTTGGTATTCATACATCTTTCATTCCCCAAAATCCTCTTAAGAATCTGTTATGTAATTTTAAACATAGATATTCCATCCTGCAGTTTAAAGACATCGTCTACGGAATTCAGTGTGAGCAGTGTGAAGCGGTTTATATTGGTGAATCTAGCAGGACACTTGAAATATGGCTTAAAGAGCATAAACAGGCATTTAGATGTAGACATTTGAATTCAAAGATCGTTCAGCATACTATTGCAACCGACCATTTTCCAGATTTTAATAAAGCTTTCGTGATCCGATCCGGCTGCAACAATTACGCAGGGAGAATGTTTTTAGAGGCCTGGCATAATAAAACCAAGGATTTAGCGATTAACGAAGCTGCATCTGTGCCGGCCGAGTATTCTATTTTATTTTAACTGTGACCTGAAATTGATGACTTTCTGTTGCGTTTTTCTTGTAACTGTTGATAGTATTGACTTAACGTTTATAATTGGCTGAGGAGGGATCGTGATGATCGGAAACGTCCCAATTTTAATATGTTTTTAGTGTTTTTATGTAATAATTTTAATTGTTTTATGTATTGTCTGTGATTTTAATGTAAATATTTTAAAGATGGAATTCAGACGTAATATTTTTGCTTATATAATTAATATTTTGAATAATTTGAACATTTGAAGATTTTCCAATTTACAGCCAAAACAATTAAAAAAATAAAATGTACATCATTATTTTTAATATCTTCTATTAAAATAAATAACCAGCTAAAACTAAGTTGTCAACTATCAAAATAGTGCATTTGTAATTTTAAAAAAAAGATTCTAACTAACAAACAAAAATAAACTAGATTCAATAAACAACGCAAATTATAAATGATTTCAGTCATGTATTATTTTAGTTATTTAAAGACAGATTGTTATGACAGACTACATTTAAATGAACATGTATTTTTTTCATGCACATTATAATTATCTTATAATTTATTTGTTTTCTTTATTCTGATAAATGATGTTTACTTTTTATTCTTTTAGGAAATGAAAAACATGCGTCAATGAAATATTTCAGTTTTCACATCCAATTTATTCATTTACATTTAATTCGTTGGAAAGTGAAAATTATATTAAATTGAAAAGAAATTGAGAAAAACACAAGAAAATAACCATTGTTAAGAAAACATATGTGTATATTCTCCATTTTTTTAAAAACAACAACAACAAAAAAAAGAATATTCTTTCTGATGTGAGTGTGATATTTATTTAAAACTCGTCAAATGTTGCATCAGTTGAGAATACTTTTTAAATGCATATGCGTTTATCCATTCATTTACACTAATAAGAAAATATGCTAGTTGCTGGAGCAATACTAAAATCTATGCAATTTTATTCGTGAATATTTAGGATAATAAATTACAAAATTAAGGATAGAGTATATCCTTTTTTAGTTTACAAGAAATGGCTGCTTCAGCAACACTTTAATTTCTTTTACATTTGTTCTGTTTTTCGCAAACAATCCAATTTACTTTGACTTTATGTATTACACAAAACTACCATTTAAGTAAATGAAAATTTAGAGCTTATACATAAATTATTCAATATGGTAAAAACAATTTGTTTGTAAAAGAAAATCAAAATAATTAAATAAGAACAAAAAGAAAAAAAAAACATGAATTTTGATAATTTAGTTGTTTCTCTGGTTATATATTTAGATAGTTTACATGTTATTTTAATTAAAATTTGACAATTTCTCAGATACGTGTGTTTTAAAATACTATATATAGTTTAACTGTAAATGGACTGATCCTTATGCTCCAGTTTCAAGTATTTGCCATTTTTCCTATCGAAAACAAACTAGTTATCCAAAAACAGAGTTAAATGACAACGATCTTAGATGTATAACCTAATAAAAAATATGTACTCACTTTAGAATTATTAAGTAATTTGATCGTTACTCAAATTCATATTTTTCAAGAGGCTATCTGTAGTTTATCTGTAAATGGACTGAACATTATGCTTGAGTTTCTAGAATTTACCATTTTCCCATCGAAACCAAACTGCTTATCTTAAAACAGACTTAAATGACAATGACCTTAAATTTATAATCACATAATCAAATATATACCCACCTTAGAAAAATTAAGAAATTGAAGAATATTACTAATTTAACTGAAACAGAAGGATTTTCCATGCAGTAATGTTCTATCAAAACTATAATATTTAAAATAAGTTTAAAGATTGTAATGAAGAAAACAGTGTGTTGTATAGAACACAGTTGAACTTTGAAGAAACGAATGCAAAGAATAATGTTTCAAATAGCAATGGATTGGCGAAATTAACCGCAATATAAATTTTTATAACATAAATACACATTGGAATTTCCTTAAAAGAATACTTTGAATATAATTACCCTTAAAATACAAAGATATTTTTGAATTAATGTGTGCTCTTTAAAAACATGATTTTTCTTTTTAGCATTTCTTGTAAAGTCAAAAGAGATATATCAATCTAGAGATATATAATCTAACAACAAATGAAAATACACAACAATCTTTTCCGATTTACTCATAACAACAAAAAAAAGAAACGATTATACTACGAAACTCTGGAAACTAACATATTAAAAAAAAAAAAAAAAAAAAAAAAAAAAAAAAAAAAGAAGAAGAAGAAGAAGAAGAAGTTATAAAAATATTCTTTTACTGCAAGTTATTTTAATGAAGATTTCCGAATAGTTTTATAGCAATTATTCGGACAATAACACCTATAATTCTGTTTTCTCAGCCCAGAATATAGGTTTTTCGAATGCTGTGAACTCTCATGATATACGATTTCTGTTCAACAAGAATATGGAATTTTACATAATCTATTTAAAATTAACATTAAATTTATTATTATTTTATTACCCTATCGTGTATAAACTGAGGTTTGCGAATGTAAATGTTTAATTGGAATTTATATCTTTCTGAAAAACATAATTTTTGTTTTTTAAAACTGATTAATACACTATAAAACTATTTGTAAATGTTTTTAAAAGTCGGTTGCAGCAAAATAAAGTTTTTTTAGACCTTTTTAGTACTTAAAATATATTAGTTTCTGATGTTTGTAAAGATATCTTTAGGAATACGAAATTATTCTAACGATAATACAGGATGTCCATAATTAAACGACCCAACTTTAAAGTTTTCTACAGACAAAATTATTGTTCATATAGTTTGTAAAAGAAATAATAAAGGAATGGGAATTTTTTTAAGCTAAAAAAATATAAATAAAAGAGTTTTTAATAAATAATTAATTTTTTAAGTCACCGCAATTTCTCCAGTTCTTTTTAAGTCACCATAAATTACGACAGTTTAGAAATTTTATTTATTAACTTAACCTAATTCTAAAGACAGTATTTCACGACATGTTCCTGGCGTTTCCCAGAATACACCGCAGTCAACTGTGGAACATGCTATTTCACGATTCCAAACACTATCTGTAAATGATGAAAGTTATGCGGAACATGTTTGGTTATAACAAAATTTGTTAAACTATCTTAAATCTATGCTAAATTTGTAATTAGTTAAAAAGCGAACACCTATTTTTTCTCTCAAATAAATTCCCACCCCTTTATTATACCTTTCACAAAATTTCACAACTTTATAAACAATATTTTTCTCTGTAGACAATTTTAAAGTAGGATAGTTTAATTATGGAAATATTATTTTCGAAATCATATGTAACTTAGAAGACGTTATTGTATGTTTTTGTACTTTCTTATGAGTTTTCATAGAATATGATTTTTTAAGTGTACATAAAATAACAGAGAAAATAAGTAATATAAAAAAATCAGGTTAAACTATAAATATTTTTGAAATTTCACTACTAACACATATCATTAAAATAAATGTGTTCAGAAATATTTTAATTAGTTTTCAATTTGACCTGAAAAGATGTTAAGAAATGTAGTCTAAAAATAATTTCATTACATTACATGGTGAAACATTTAGAAATAAATAAGAAAATAAAATGAAGAGAAAAATCTATTTTAATAGAATTTAAAAGACAGTTTAAGGAATCACGATTTGTATATAATTATAGAGCGAAAGACAAGAATATGAATGAAAACAAAATTTGGAATTAGAGAAAACTGAAACAAATATTATATTTAATTAGCTTTTTAAAGATATCATAAAAGATTTTTCTTTATATAAAAAAATAGTTTCATACTTTGATAGTTCTATGAGAATTAATCAATACGCAGTTAGATATAGCATACAGCATAAAACTTTCACATAAAGCGCAGGGAAAATGGAAATTGAAAAAGTTGTGAACCTCCGAAAATACATGGGAATATAACAGATATTTCAGCGTAACCAGCACATATCAATCCTCCTCATTCGTATAAAATCACAGTCTTACTCACGCATTTATAAACCATTTTAATTTTAGGTGCCGATGATACCCAATATTTTATTTATAGCTTAGGAATGGATTATATATCTGTAACATATATATGTAGGAGTCTTTTCTGTTTTAGAAGTACATTATTTGACAGAATACAAATGGGAATTTCTATTATATACATACAATTTTTCAGAAAGAACTGCATTTTTCGTTAACAAAACTGGGCGCCATTTAAATACATGTTCTTTTAAAAATTTATTTAATACATAGAAAACATTAAATTTTGTAAAAAAAAATATATAATTTGTGAAATAGGTTCTTCTTCTTATGTATAGTTAGAATTTATTCATGAGTTTCTCAACAGTTCGTAATTTTGTAGTAAAATACATTTCATTATTTCATTTTGCATTTTACTTTTCCATTTATGTACATATAAAGCATGCTCAAAAATAATTTATAAATAATTTCTTTATTCTCATTTAAATTTAAATTTTTGAAGTTGTGAATGTGTAGTGTTTGATTAAGAAAGCAGACTAATCTAGATTTAATTTTTTTAATTATGATGTAAAACATGCTACACTGCATATAAAATAAATAAAAATGATTCGTCAAACGTAGATTGTGAAACACAATAGTTACAATATACTGCAGCGAAAGTTTTCATTTTTATAAAGTAAAATAAATTACCTTAAATAATTTGAAAACAGATCACATATTTGAAATCCGAATTTTCGTAATTTACCGTACATACCTGGAAAGGTACCTGAATTTACAGATCACACATTTGAAATCCGAATTTTCGTAATTTACCGTACGTACTTGCAAAGGTTCTGGAATTCTATTATTCTGCACTATATATAATATGTAGATTTTTATGCCTACTACATAATGCGGGAAATTTATCTCAGATAGAAAATGCATATTATTGTTGAAAATTCACCTTGAACAATTTCTACCCATAGATGCAAATAATTTCTAAAATTTTTAACAATCCTGTATGCAGATATATAGCAACTTATGTACATAAAACATAATAAAATTAATTTTAATTTACTTAAAAAACTTATAGCACTACCGCAAAAGCTAGTTCCAGATTTTATTAGCATTAGATAGTAATATATCCAGTTCTTTGCATAAATAAATTTAATTATTATCTACAAACATATTTTAGTAGGCGGAATGTATTTCAGGTGGAAAATGCATTTCGGAATTACAAACATCCCTCCAGCAATTCACTCCCACAGAAATTAATTCTTTTCAATTATACTTACTTATAAGTTTTCATAGAATATGATTTTTTATGTGTACATAAAATGACAGAGAAAATAAGTAATATAAAAAAATCATGTTAAACTGTAAATATTTTTGACATTTCACTACTAACGCATATCATTAAAATAAATGTGTTCAGAAATATTTTAATTAGTGTTAAATTTGACCTAAAAAGCTGTTAAGAAATGTATTCTAAATATAATTTCATTACATTACATGGTAAAACATTTAGAGATAAATAAGAAAATAAAATCAAGATAGCAATTTCTGTAATAGAATTTAAAAGAAAGTTAAGGAATCACGATTTGTATGTAATTATAGAGCGAAAGATAAGAATAAGAATGAAAATACAGTTTTGAACTAGAGAAATCTGAAACAAATATTATATTTAATTAGCTTTTTAAAGATTTCATGAAGGATTTTTTTATATAAAAACAATAATTTCATCAAAAGTAAATACTTCGATAGTTCTATGAGATTTAATCAATGCGCAGTTAGATATAGCATACAGCATAAAAATTTCATATAAAACGCAGGGAAAATGGCAATTGAAAAAGTTGTGAACCTCCGAAAATACATGGGAATGTAACAGATGTTTCAGCGTACCAAGCACATATCAAACCTCTTCATTGGTATAAAATCACTGTCTTACTCACGCATTTAGAAAACATTTTAATCTTAGAAGCCAACGTTGCCTTATATTTTATTTATAGCTTAGGAATAGATTACATATCTCAAACATATATATGTAGGAGCCTTTCTGTTTTAGCAGTACATTATTTGGAAGAACACAAATGGGAATTTCTATAGTATACATAAAAAAGGCTGTTGTATACATAAAAGTACAGAATAAACCGCATTTTTCGTTAACAAAGCTGGACGACATTTAAATACATTTTCTTTTAAAAATTTATTTATTAAATAAATTTTTCTATTCTATTTCTAAATTTAATAGATAGTAAAAAATTAAATTTTGTATATATATATATATATAATTTGTGAATAGGTTTTTCTTCATATGGATTGTTAGAATTTATTCATGAGTTTGTCAACATTTCGTCATTTTGTAGTAAAGTACATTTCACAATTTCTTTTTTGCATTTTACTGTTCCATTTATGTATATATAAAGCATGCTCAAAAATAATTTATAAATAATTTCTTTATTCTCATGTAAATTTAAATTTTTGAAGTATTGAATGTGTAGTGTTTGATTAAGAAAGTAGACTAAACTAGATTTAATTTTTTTAATTATGATGTAAAACATGCTACACTGCATATAAAATAAATAAAAATGATTCGTCAAACGTAGATTGTGAAACACAATAGTTACAATATACTGCAGCAAAAGTTTGCATTTTTTAAAGTAAAATAAATTACCTTAATTAATTTGAAAACAAATCACACATTTGAAATCCGAATTTTCGTAATTTACCGTACATACCTGGAAAGGTACCTGAATTTACAGATCACACATTTGAAATCCGAATTTTCGTAATTTACCGTACATACCTGGAAAGGTACCTGAATTTACAGATCACACATTTGAAATCCGAATTTTCGTAATTTACCGTACGTACTTGCAAAGGTTCTGGAATTCTATTATACAGCACTATATATAATATGTAGATTTTTATGCCTGCTACATAATGCGGGAAATTTAGTTCAGATAGAAAATGCATATTATTGTTGAAAATTCACCTTGAACAATTTCTACCCATAGATGCAAATAATTTCTAAATTTTTTAACAATCCTGTATGCAGATATATAGCAACTTATGTACATAAAACGTAATAAAATTAATTTTAATTTAGTTAAAAAACTTATAGCACTACCGCAAAAGCTAGTTCCAGATTTTATTAGCATTAGATAGTAATATATCCAGTTCTTTGCATAAATAAATTTAATTATGATCTACAAACATATTTTAGTAGGCGGAATGTATTTCAGGTGGAAAATGCATTTCGGAATTACAAACATCCCTTCAGCAATTCACTCCCACAGAAATTAATTCTTTTCAATTATACTTACTTATAAGTTTTCATAGAATATGATTTTTTATGTGTACATAAAATGACAGAGAAAATAAGTAATATAAAAAAATCATGTTAAACTGTAAATATTTTTGACATTTCACTACTAACGCATATCATTAAAATAAATGTGTTCAGAAATATATTAATTAGTGTTAAATTTGACCTAAAAAGCTGTTAAGAAATGTATTCTAAATATAATTTCATTACATTACATGGTAAAACATTTAGAGATAAATAAGAAAATAAAATCAAGATAGCAATTTCTGTAATAGAATTTAAAAGAAAGTTAAGGAATCACGATTTGTATGTAATTATAGAGCGAAAGATAAGAATAAGAATGAAAATACAGTTTTGAACTAGAGAAATCTGAAACAAATATTATATTTAATTAGCTTTTTAAAGATTTCATGAAGGATTTTTTTATATAAAAAACAATAATTTCATCAAAAGTAAATACTTCGATAGTTCTATGAGATTTAATCAATGCGCAGTTAGATATAGCATACGGCATAAAAATTTCATATAAAGCGCAGGGAAAATGGCAATTGAAAAAGTTGTGAACCTCCGAAAATACATGGGAATGTAACAGATGTTTCAGCGTACCAAGCACATATCAAACCTCTTCATTGGTATAAAATCACTGTCTTACTCACGCATTTAGAAAACATTTTAATCTTAGATGCCAACGTTGCCTTATATTTTATTTATAGCTTAGGAATAGATTACATATCTCAAACATATATATGTAGGAGCCTTTTCTGTTTTAGCAGTACATTATTTGGAAGAACACAAATGGGAATTTCTATAGTATACATAAAAAAGGTTGTTGTATACATAAAAGTACAGAATAAACTGCATTTTTCGTTAACAAAGCTGGACGTCATTCAAATACATTTTCTTTTAAAAATTTATTTATTAAATAAATTTTTCTATTCTATTTCTAAATTCTATTTAATAGATAGTAAAAAATTAAATTTTGTATATATATATATATATATATATATATATATAATTTGTGAATAGGTTTTTCTTCATATGGATTGTTAGAATTTATTCATGAGTTTGTCAACATTTCGTCATTTTGTAGTAAAGTACATTTCACAATTTCTTTTTTGCATTTTACTGTTCCATTTATGTATATATAAAGCATGCTCAAAAATAATTTATAAATAATTTCTTTATTCTCATTTAAATTTAAATTTTTGAAGTATTGAATGTGTAGTTTTTGATTAAGAAAGTAGACTAAACTAGATTTAATTTTTTTAATTATGATGTAAAACATGCTACACTGCATATAAAATAAATAAAAATGATTCGTCAAACGTAGATTGTGAAACACAATAGTTACAATATACTGCAGCAAAATTTTGCATTTTTTAAAATAAAATAATTACCTTAATTAATTTGAAAACAGATCACACATTTGAAACCCTAATTTTCGTAATTTACCGTACATACCTGGAAAGGTACCTGAATTTACAGATCACACATTTGAAATCCGAATTTTCGTAATTTACCGTACGTACTTGCAAAAGTTCTGGAATTCTATTATTCAGCACTATATATAATATGTAGATTTTTATGCCTACTACATAAAGCGGGAAATTTAGTTGAGATAGAAAATGCATATTATTGTTGAAAATTCTCCTTGAACAATTTCTACCCATAGATGCAAATAATTTCTAAAATTTTTAACAACCCTGTATGTAGATATATAGCAACTTTGAATTATGTACATAAAACGTAATAAAATTAATTTTAATTTAGTTAAAAAACTTATAGCACTACCGCAAAAGCTATTCCAGATTTTATTAGCATTAGATAGTAATATATCCAGTTCTTTGCATAAATAAATTTAATTACGATCTACAAACATATTTTAGTAGGCGGAATGTATTTCAGGTGGAAAATGCATTTCGGAATTACAAACAACCCTTCATTAATTCACGCCCACAGAAATTAATGCTTTTCAATTATACTTACTTATAAGTTTTCATAGAATATGATTTTTTATGTGTACATAAAGACAGAGAAAATAAGTAACATAAAATTCATGTTAAACTGTAAATATTTTTGACATTTCACTACTAACGCCTATCATTAAAATAAATGTGTTCAGAAATATTTTAATTAGTGTTAAATTTGACCTAAAAAGCTGTTAAGAAATGTATTCTAAATGTAATTTCATTACATTACATGGTGAAACATTTAGAAATAAATAAGAAAATAAAATGAAGATAGCAATTTCTGTAATAGAATTTAAAAGACAGTTAAGGAATCACGATTTGTATGTAATTATAGAGCGAAACATAAGAATAAGAATGAAAATACAGTTTTATACTAGAGAAATCTGAAACAAATGTTATATTTAATTAGCTTTTTAAAGATTTCATAAAGGAATTTTTTATATAAAAAAAATAATTTCATCAAAAGTAAATACTTCGATAGTTCGATGAGATTTAATCAATGTGCAGTTGGATATAGCATACAGCATAAAATTTTCATATAAAGCGCAGGGAAAATGGTAATTGAAAAAGTTGTGAACCTCCAAAAATACATGGGAATGTAACAGATGTTTCAGCGTACCAAGCACATATCAAACCTCTTCATTGGTATAAAATCACTATCTTACTCACGCATTTAGAAAACATTTTAATCTTAGGTGCCAACGTTGCCTTATATTTTATTTATAGCTTAGGAATAGATTACATAACTCAAACATATATATGTAGGAGTCTTTTCTGTTTTAGAAGTACATTATTTGGCAGAACACAAATGGGAATTTCTACTGTATACATAAAAAGTGCTATTGTATACATAAAAAGTGCTATTGTATACATAAAAGTTCAGAATGAACTGTATTTTTCGTTAATAAAGCTGGACGTCAGTTAAATACATTTTCTTTTAAAAATTTATTTATTAAATAAATTTTTCTATTCTATTTCTAATTTATATTTAATAGATTGAGAAATTTCGTAATATATATATATATATATATATTACGAAGTTTCTCAACATTTCGTAATTTTGTAGTAAAATGCATTTCATAATTTCTTTTTGCATTTTACTGTTCCATTTATGTATATATAAAGCATGCTCAAAAATAATTTATAAATAATTTCTTTATTCTTATTTAAATTTAAATTTTTAAATAATTTCTAAATTTTTTAACAACCCTGTATGCAGATATATAACAACTTTGAATTATGTACATAAAACGTAATAAAATTAATTTTAATTCAGATAAAAAAAAAAACTTATAGCACTACTGGAAAAGCTATTCCAGCTTTTATTAGCATTAGATAGTAATATTTCCAATTCTTTGCATAAATAAATTTAATTATGATCTACAAACATATTTTAGTAGGCGAAATGTATTTCAGGTGGAAAATACATTTTGGAATTACAAATATCCTTTAAGCGATTCACGTCAACAGAAATGAATGCTTTTCAATTATTTTATGTTACCCTGTATTTTGATCTATGGAATTTATACATACGACTTAGTATACAAAAATTTAGTTAAACATAGAATCCTAAATCGAAAATTGAGCGTTTATTACAAAAGGCAAAACTGTAGCCGAATTCTTTTGATTTTCCCTATAAATAAAATATAAATGCTACACGGCCTACAATGGTTAGCATCTTTCAATGAATCTTAGTAAAGTGTATAAATTTCATCGTGTTTTAAATGATGTAGATTCATTGCAATACGCTGCAAACGATTTTTCCCCTTGCACCATTATGTAATTGAATTGTTTTGTGTGACACCGTAAATGAATGAAAAATACATTGCACGCCATGTTCCACAGAACACATTTTTTACAACACTTCCTCAAATATATCAGTTTCGTAATGTTTAACAAAGTGTAACATCATCAAATTACTCATTAACTGATTTCTTCCTCCAGCATCCCTCATAATGTAACTTAATTATGAGCCTCTGTAAACTAAATATTAAGGAAACATACTCATTTTCCAATAGGGAAAACGTTATCGTAAATATCAATAAGATATATCAATTACGTAGTAAGTATATTTACAAGACTTAGACCGCAGCGAAGGACGAAGCAATATGCAGAGAGACAGACGTACAAACCAAAGTCATAAACACTTTTAATTATGTTGGAAAGTGTAAGAAATCATATATTAATGTACATGTCAAAGTGATAATGCAATTTTAATGACGTAGTTTTGTCTACATTTTTTTTCTTGTAAAGTATATACTATATTAAAATCATGCCTATAATAAACCTGTATTAAAAATTTTCAGACGTGAATAATGAAAAATATATGCAAAAATAAGGTGGGACATGGCAGACATAGTCATCAATTTACAAACTATTTTAATTTCGAGAGCTACGTTAACTTACATTTTATTTAAAGCATAGGAATGCATTTCATATCTCTCATAGTTATTTCTCGCAGAGTTTTTTGTTTTAGAAGTCTATTTATTGTCCGTGCATAATGTGTATTTTATTTTTGTATATGAAAATATTTCACAGTGAACTACCTTTTCACAAACAACACTGGGCGTTATTTAAATCCATACTTAGAATTTTTTTTTAATATGTAGTTAAGTATCATTCCTTAAAAAATAAATTTTTAACTTTTGCATAAGTTCTACAGCTTATGAATGGCTTTATTTAATTTATGGTTTTATAAACTTTTAATAATATGTAGTAAAATATTTTCTACTTAATTTTACGTTTACTGTTGCGTCTATATATACAGGGTGCAATACGTTATCTATCGCCGACCTTTAATTTCTGAACCGTTGGTCGTAGACAAATAGTTCCAATTACAAAAACGTTTCAAATGAGGTAAATATTCATGTTGTGGTGTTATTTAAAGTAAAAAATCAATTTTGTAAAAATTACGAAATCTAACTTTTTATATGGTTCCCAAGTCCCTATAGTTATATTTAGTAAAAGTTTATACATATCATAACATGTATAACAGAAAAAAGTTTGACATCTGTAACAAAAATTGACACAGTTATTAAATTTCCAAGATTGAGATTTTTGCACATGATTATGTATTTCGTTAAGGGATCAGTTAAAAGATGAATTAAAGTAATTCGAGATCTAAATCAGGGTGCAATGTCCTTTTTAGGGAAAAACGACGTTTAGCCGGTATCGCCAAATCAGATTATCACCAAAGAGGGTTATTTCATCTAAAAATTTGAGCTGACATTTAGGGGTCGTATACAAAGTGAAGAATGAAATATGGGTCGAAAAACATTCAAACGTCAAAGTAGGTAGAGTTGACAACCGGAAAATAAAACATACTCACTAAGAACTAGATAAAGGATAGCGGAATGCAAACGACCAGCCGAGCCATAACGAGCAAGAAAATTGGGATTATGCATATTACAATCGTGCCGCAGCGCTGCACGTTCGGGATAAAACACGAGCCATCTAGCAGTGGACATGCTAGTCAGCGCTGAGATCATGGTGACAAGCTACGCATACCTGCAATATGCCGAAATGATACTTATTTATGGTAAATGTAAAACAAAATGCCAGAGAGGCTGCGAGTATTTATTTAGAAAGTTTCCCTGAGGACCTACATCCAACGCATGAAACTGTAACTAATACATTGCACCATCATAGGGAGACCGCTTTTATTTCACCACGACCCAGAACAAGTAGACGGGCAAGGTGTAATGTTCGAGTGACACCGGAGGAGGTGCTGTCATTCGCCCTTTTAATTCCACAACTGAGCACTGCGGAAATAAGCGAGACATGTGGTCAGCATGTCTGTCATTTGTTACATGCACATGATGTGCATCAATACCATCCGACACTGTTGCAAGCATTGATGCTGGATGACCACGCACAACGATTGTAATTTCTTGCTCAACACCTGAGAAAAAAATCCGTCGTTACTTTTTGACATTCTGTGGACATATGAGTCAATGTTTGCACAGGGTGGCATTATGAACGTGCAAGAATTGCATTACTGGTAACTGGAAAACCTCCACATCGCCCTTAAAGTACGACACGTGTGGTGCGGTATATGGGGAACCCAGATTGTTGGACCCATCATCCACGATGGGACCTTAACGGGCGATCGTTATCTGCATCTGCTACAAAACATGGTACGTGACTGGTATGAAGAGTTACCTCTCCGACATGCTGTCCGGGTGTGGTTTCAACATGTTGGGCCCTCTCCGCATAAAACATTAAATGTCCGGGCGTATCTGGCCACCGAATTCGGTCAACATATCCTTGAATATGGTGGCCCGGTAGAATGGCCACCGCATTCGCCGGACTTGATTCCGATGGACTTCTACCTCTGGGGTTACATCAAGGCTTAGGTCTATGTGACTGAGACCAATTCTCTGGTTTATCTGAAGCAGCGCATCATCCTTGATTGTCAAAGAGTCTGCTATGCCCTATCTTTCCAGGACTCAGTATTGTTACACATTCAATTGTGCATTGCCACCAATGGAGAAAACTTTGAACAGTATCTCCAATAGATTCTGGCGTTTGATCTATTCTTTTTTTTTATAACAGACCGTTTACTGATATTATAATAAATTGATATCTATTTTTCTGTTTAATTTCAATATTTTATTCTTCGCTTTGTATACGACTCCTAAATGTCAGCTCAAATTTTTAGATGAAATAACCCTCTTTGGTGATACTCCGATTTGGCGATACGGGTTAAAGGTCGTTTCGCTCTAAAAATGACATTGCACCCTGATTTTCACCCTGATCTCGAATTACTTTAATTAATCTTTTAACTGATCCCTCAATGAAAGACAAAATCATTTGCGAAAATCTCAAACTTTGAAATTCAATAACTGTGTCAATTTTTTTAGTACAGATGTCAAACTTTTTGTGTTATATCTGTTATTATAAGTGCAAATTTTACTAAATATAACTATAGGGACTTGGGGACCGTATAAAAAGTTAGGTATCATAATTTTTATAAAATTGATTTTTTACTTTATATAATGCCACAACATGAAAATTTACCTCATTTGAAACGTTTTTGTAATTGCAACTAAATGTCTACGACCAACGGTTGAGAAATTTAAGGTCGGCGATAGATAACTTATTGCACCCTGTATATAATTATATAAATATATTATTATATTATTAAATATATATTAATATATTATTAATTATAAAATTATATTATTAATTATATTATTAATATAATTATATGTACATGTGTATGTATATGAAATAAAGGTTTTATAGGAATTAGATTTAATTTAATATAATAATAATAAAAAAAAAAATCTAGATTGTTTTATTTCGCCGACCGACTGGTGTCTAGTGTTTTACTAAGCAATATATTGCATATGTGGACGTTTGAATGTTTTCTAATCTACATATTATGTTAATTTACACACATAAATACACGATATTTAAAACTTCATTACCTTTAGCATGCGTAAAATATATATAACATTTTCATTGTCAATTTGGTAATTTTAATTTATTTTTCTCTATTTCATTATTTAACATGTATTATAAAATAGGAGCAAACTTCCATTAAACAACCACCGACGTGAATGTCGCAAAAAGTGAAGAAAAATAACCAATGTTTTAGTGTAACAAACACATATCAACCTGCTTTGTACTTTTGATATGACATCTCAGACTTACTCACGCGTTAACAAAACACTTCAATCTCAAGAACCGCTGTTGCCTTATATTTTATTCATAGTTTAGGAATACATTTTATATCCAAAAACATATATGTGGGGCTCTTTTATGTTTTAGAAGACTATCAGTTTTCAAAAAATAAATGTCTATCTGTATTACTTTTATGAAAGCTATTCAAAAGAACATGTCCTATTGAAACCATTATTTTAATATATCACATTCAAATAAAAAAAATATCATTTTTACACCCACAAAATGAAGTGAAGAGATATAATTTCTCGATTAAATAATATAAGTTCATAATATACAAGCAACATTGCTAAATGCAGGTGCACTTTGATGTTATATAGTTAAGAAACACAACTGAAAACTTAAAAATTGTCAAAATGTGCAAAATTGCAAAGCTTTTGCATTATTAGTAACAAAATCAATCATAACTTAATTGAAGACATTTATCTCTAAGTTCCTTTAAAATAAATTTTAAAAGAACAATTTTTAAAATCTCTATTCATTAAAGATTTTCAGATCATAACAGATGTTTCAGCGTATTATATGAAAGGGTTCTTTCTATATGATATGAAAGTTACTAAGATTTGTTCAAGCATTTACAAAATATTTTCATCTCAAGGGCAGATGTCTGAAAATAAATGTGAATTCTCATTACTTATGCTTGAAGAATACAGACTGAATTGTCATTTAAATTAAAAATGCTACAAAATGTTTAAATAAATTTTACTTTTAAACACGTTATTAATATGATATAACGTAGTGTGTTCTGAAATTCTATTTTACGTTTTAGTGTAGGATATATTTCTATATACATTCATTGCATTATCTCAGATATTTTTATATCTGTAAGAGAGTATATATTTTGATAAAGGACAACAGGCATATTTTAATATGCACTATGAAAAATACTTTTTATACTGAATTTTTTTATTAGAAAAATATAAGTATTCTGAACAAGGAAAATTTAATATTTTAGGATAATGTAAAATAACTACATATTTTGTTTTGTGAAGCACTGCTATATACCACAGTGTATTTTCTCATGGAAAGATTGATCACTATTTTTATATGACATTAAATCTATACATGCATAGATATATATGATATGTGTATATCAAATGAGATACTATAATCATAAAAAGAAAGAGAAAATATAATGCAAAAATTAAACACAAAAAATTTAAAATGCAAACCTGGGAAAATATGAATAACTTATGGATCAATCGGAGGAGCTTCATAACAATAATTCACAATAAATATATGTTATTTCTTCAAATATTGTCTCATTAAGTGCAAACCTGACAATATCAAGGTCCTATCGACATACACAAAAACCAGTGATTGAGAGAAATTAATATAACCAAGGACACGTTGAACAAAAGGAGGTAATCAACTTAAAGCTATATAAAACAACCCAGAAAGTAAAATAAATGTCAAATATACAACCGCATACATATACCCCGTGTGTTCCGTGAGACAGCCTATGCGCCATGTTCGAGGAATAAAAAAAAACAATATGGATAAAAGAATATGTGCTGTCATCTAGAACTGTTATGAATAACTACATAACCTAACTGTTCGCCGAAGGAGAGTTACGCGTTTAAAAGTCGACACGTGAAGTTACATCATTAAAAATCAATATAGAAATCAAAAGAGAACAAAATAAGTCTAAGATTAAAATAGCATTAATAAAAGAAAAAAATATAATAATTCTTAGATGCTGATTACTAATAAATAATAATTAAAAATATAATAATTAGTATATATTGGTGGATCAGTTAAGCACTTATAAAATCTAAATTATATGCATTTTAAATGCAATAAAATCGTTTGATTCAATCAAAAATAATGTACACTGTTAAAAAAAAAAAAAATACAACCACTTTTCCTGTCGGAATCGGAAAAATAATTGCCCTTATCGTACCGGAAAAATAGTTGCCCTTATCGTACCGGAAAAATAGTTGCCCTTATCGTACCGGAAAAAGTTCCGACCCAGTTCCGAATAAAATCCGTAAAATACCGTTTTATTGACTATTTCCTTTTTTTTTACGGATTTTATTCCGAGCTGGGTCGGAAAATTTTCCGGTACGATACGGGCAACTATTTTTTCCGATTCCTACAGGAAAACTGGTCGGATTTTTTTTTTTTTTTTTTTACAGTGTAACTAAGTTAAGAACAATTTTAAAACAGCAAATTAAATTGTGTTTATTTGTTGAAAATAAAAATCTACATTCATTAATACATTCATTACATAAATTAATATGTAAACTATAAACAATAAAAAATAATGAACAGTTCTGTAACGTCCTGCTTTTTTGTATTTACTGTGTAATTGTGGCTTTTATCGGAAATAAATAAATAAATATTTAAAATCCTCCGACGAACATAACAAAATATAAGCAACACTGTGTTTCTAAAAATACGTCGTAGTAAGTTAAAAGTATACATTTAAAATTTACTTTTTAAGTTTGTATCTAAAATCATGTTTGCAGTTAATATTTGAAAAAGAGTAAATTCTCTTTCCTAAATCTATATTTCAAAATTACAAATATTTATCTTTCAGAAAGACCAGATGTAGGCACCTTTCTCTTTTTCCGGCTACATTGTTGTTCAATATTTTAATTTCCTTTTAAGTTCGATTTTTTAAATTCGAATAAAAAAAAGGCATAAAAAATATGAACACAATTCAAAATCTTGTCATAATAAGAAATACAAATTTATTTTCAATTATTTCTTATATGTATTAATTATATTTTAATAATACAAAAAACTACTACATGGCATAAATATTTCGATATTTCCTAATATGATGAATTACTATTTAATATATAAATATATTTAAAATATATCATCGATCACTAGACAAATGCTCAGAAAATTAAATTTGCGAATTACAAAAACGTATACGAAAGAATATTTTACTACTTTGTCCTAGAACTTGCTGTGCAGTATGAAACTTTCTAAATCGTTATAAGAAAGATAGAATCCGGCCTTCCAAACTATGCAATCACAGTAATTTCTTCCGTTTAAGTAAAATTATCAAATTTATAAGTACGTGACTTTATATAAAAGAATAAAAAACATGTGTTTTTGTTTCAAAGAATAAAAAAAACCTAATGAAACGCAACATTTCCTTTTAATTTCTCTAAAACTATATTCTTTCAAAAGAAAGAAATAAAGAACAGAAAACAAAGCGAAAAAGGACCTTTGAAAATTGTAAAATATGAAAACCCTAATTGTATTTAAAACAATGTACTTTTTTGCATAAATTTGGAATTATTTATAACAATTAAATTGAGATTTGCGAATGTAGCAATTTTGTCAATTTTAATGCAAGACCATTAGGTTACTTAATAAAAACGGAATTTAATTATAGTTTTATAATATTTATACAGATTAGCATCATAAATTAGTACCAGAAAAGAAATAGTCTTAAAGCTATTCATCGACCTAACTATAGCGACTAGAATACATAGTATGGAAATCGGCTATCTCTGTAATACTTAAAAAAATGCTAAAATATTGTATCCCTTAAATATGCAACGATGCTGCTGCAATATACAGATCGCAGTGACATTTGCAGGATATTTTCTACAACTGCAAGGTAATGCTAGTCTATAGAATGTAATACTAATAATACGAAAATATCCAGCAGATGTCGCTGCAATCGACACTTGGCATTTTAGCAGTAAAAAAAAAAAAAAAAAACTTTTATATATTCAGACACTGATGAGATAATGAATCCACTTCTCACTGTTGAATGACAATTAATATATTACAATCTTGACAGCTCCGAAGACTTCCTAATTACTTTAAACCGATTGATAATTGTCAAGTTACGGCGTAATTATTGTTTGCTTGTTATTTACAATTTAAGTGACAACTCTTATTTCTAAATTCAACCTTTTGTAATGCAGATTAAATGGATTTAAAAAACCTTTTCATTCATCCATTACTTAAAAATATCAGAAAAATGTTCTCTTAAAATTTCAGCAAGGAGTAACTTAGGATTTAAGCCTCGCAAATCATCTATTTCGTGTAATTTTTATAAAACGTTCTGAACAGTGTCTTTTACAAGTATATGAAGTTTGTAAAAAAGTTAATATAGGTATTTAAAAGATATATTAAAAAGTTTGCACATTAAAAATTGCTGTTTTTTAAATGAAATAATAAAGTAAAAAAAATTAGATTACACTACTTTTTTATCAGTCACCGATTATTATCGATTATAGACGTTTTGAGGAATATGCAGAGTGATACTTGACGAATTATTCTTGAAGTATTTTGATGAAAAGAACATTTTTTATTATTCATGGTTACTATCATATTATTCCATAAGAAAGAAGCGGTAAAAAATATTTAAAACTTGACATTTTTTAAACATTATTCATTACATTAGGTGTATTTAGATCAACGTTGGCCCAGTAACTACCAAGTTACTAGTACGCTGGTATAAAAATGCCATATTTAAAGACAAAAAAGGTCATCGTGGAAGAGGAAATGTTTTTTCGAAATTTTTAGTACAAACGAGTTTTAGGGAGATTGGTTCATTAAGCATACAATAGACGATGGATGGCAATGCAATTTTTACGTAAAAATTCCATCCAGTGTTATATGTTAAAAAACTTTGTACACATTCCAAAGGAAAGTTAAAATATACTTTTCAAACAACGAAATAGTTTTTTTCCGTAGCAGTTTCTCTAATTATTTTATTCATATTTTCATGAATTCTTCCTAAAAAAGAAAAAAGATAATTGTTTAGGAAACATTGGTTAACACAGTTTCATAAAATTTAATGAAAAAATTATAATTCAAATTGCGGTGCAGTTGATAACCTAAAGTAGCATGTTTTATGTTCGATACTTATTATTATTATTTTTGTTTTTTGCATGCAAAGAAAAATGTACGATTTTTTATAACAATATTTTAGTTACCAATTAAATAATTGAGATTAATACAGAATGTTACTCTTAGCAAAAACTTTTATTAAAGTTATTGTTGTTACTAAAATAGCCGCTATTAAATAGCTTAAGAAATTTATAGAATGCTTCATAATATGTTTTTCCTACTAGATTTTATACTTTTATTAGGAGCTTATCAGTTTAAAACAACTTTTCATTATCATAACTAATAAATATTTTTCTAAATCAGAAAATAAGTCTTTGACTACAACAAATTTTATAATTTGCTCTGGCGTACGAGTGATGCCATGTAAGAATGATATCAATTCTATGCTTTGAAACAAAATATAATATTGCACAAGTGATTGCAGAAATTTCTTTATTTCAAAAAATATATAATAATATTAACGCTATCTTGCCTTCTTTAGAGCTTTGATAAAAAATAAAAACTTATCACGATAGTAGGCATGAAATACTAAATTCAAGGAAATGAAATTTATTTATTTTTTATATATTCTCAAAAGTCGTTATCGTGACTTTGCTCTATGAATTATTTATGAATGGAAATTATGTCTTATTTTTTTCTATGCTTTGAAATTAAACATAATATTGCCTAAATTGTTGTACAGATTTATTTATTTCGAGAATGTATGGTTGTATTAACACAATTTTTGTTTTCTTTAGGTCTTTGAGAAAATATTTTAAAGGGTCTCAGGACTCTTAAAGCTTTAAACTTTTCGAAATTTTAATTTTTTTAGATGTTAAACTCCTATCTTTTCTGAACATTTTTATATAATTGTTTCCTTGAAATTCCTATTAGAACTGAAGTTATGGCTTTTACATTTATACACGTTCAATAACTGCAGCGTCGTTTCGGAAACTTCGAAGACATTTTTCTCCAAATGACGTTTTTGGGCATAACTCGCACGATATCTCAAAAACTTATGAATATTTTTTCATGAAATTTTCAAAACACATGTTTCATGTTAGTCTGTATAAACTAAACCTAAAATTTCCGTTTTATTGTTCAAAACAATATTTTTTTAGGTAATTATACTGTTGAAATTTTCTTAATTTTGCATTAGCTAAATGCAACTTTGTATTAAAAATATATAAAAGCTTTAAATACAAACTTATTTAGGTTCAGGGTAATTATTACAATCTAAAGTATAAGTAGGCATCAAAATTGTTATTCTACTTGCAACACTTATTTTGTAATCGTGCACGTAAGCTGTTATGCCGATTTTTTGCTCATCAAATGTCGAACACTTTGGAGCACCCTGTAAATGTTAATTCTGCATCATATAATTTTTTAAATACATGAAATGAAAGAACATACTTATATATTTTATTCCAATTAAAATTGTGTCTTAAATTCAAATACATTTTAATATATTAAATGTTGAAAATGGTCTTTTTTCTTTTTCATTTTTTCCAATTTTAAGAGTCCTGAGACCCCTTAATATGTTAATGAACGTGGAGTGCGAATTTCAATGCTCTGAAAGTTATATGTTCTCAAAAAAAGTTTTTCCCCAAAAAATATTTTTTCTTTTAAACATTGTTTATTTTTCTTTACATAAAAAATTATGTTAACTTTGGAAAAGAACAAATATTGCTCAAATAATTTGAAAAATTCCTTCATCCCAAAATGTGCAATTAAAATAGCGGAATCCCCCATTTCTTCAGGACTTTGTAAAAATATTTTAATACATCAGTAAGTATAAATTCTAAGCTAATTTCAATACTGTGATACGTTATTGATATTTTAGTAGTTTATTGATTTTGTATATGTTGTCAACAGCCTTTTGTCAAAAAGAAAAGTATTTTTTTTTATTATGCTTATAATATTAGTGCTGTTATACTATATTTCTATGATTTTCAACAAAATTAATGTGCCTAATGATTGCATCTTGCCTAAATAATTGCTTTATACAAAGAAGATACATTTACATTAACGTAATCTTGCTTTTTTAAGAGCTTTTATAAAACATTTTAGTATAACAGACGCCTGTAATCCTGTAACAGACGCTGTTACAGGAATTTTTGTTGTTGCTGTTACATAAAAAGTTCTAGGAATCCCAATTTCCTTTAAAAACTTTTGTAACTTTACAGATTTTTTTTACAGTGTAGTTATCCACTTGTGTAAGCCTATCTTAGTACGGTCGATTGAGAAGGGAATAGTATAATTTAGTGACATAAACTAGTAATTAGATAAAATATTGATGAGTAATTTAATGTTAGTCAGGATCTGCTATTTTCGTGCCTATAAATGCAAAATATCTGTTTTAATGTAAATATTTTGTAAATAAATTTTATTAATATAATTTGATAAATCCTAGTTATCAATTCCTATCCTTCTTACACTATGTTCGATATCATGTACCTATACCGGTGATTGCAGCATATCAATTAAGGAGTTTTTATTTGCATTTTTACCTGCGGCGCACAAAAACTTGAGTTATAGTTATCCCCGTATCGACAGTGAAAGCTTACAGTATAAAAAATAGTTGAACAGATATCAATGAAGATCTGTTACATGCTTGGCAAAACTGTTAAAACGTTATATGAGCAAACCGTGTCCATAAGATTTTTCATGATAACCCAGTTGACAGAAAATGGTAAATAAAAACAAAAATCTGTTCAAATCCTTCCTTGAAAACTCACACACACTGCAAAAAACATCTATAGTACTACAGATGTAAAGTTACATGCTTACTAAGCTTTTATCTTTAACTGTACAACAAAAGTTGCAACTCTACAAGACTAGTTTTTGTAAAACTACATAAATCTGTAACTTTACAATTGAATCTGCTAAAATTGCAGTAATCTTACTAAAGTTTTATCTGTAACCCATGTTGCAGTTAACTGAAAAGTTCTAGGCATCCCAGTTTCCTAAAAAATTCTTAGTAACCTTACAGATTTTTTTATTTTCGGCGCAAAAGTGTGCCTGTTACATGCATTTTTGTTGTTGCCGTTACATAAAATGTTCTAGGAATCCCAGTTTCCTAGAAAAACTTTAAATAACTTTAGAAATTTTTTTACATTGCAGTTTGGGATTTTGAACTCAAATGACTTCATTTTAAATCTGATTGAGATATGAAAATAATGTAAAGAAGTTGAGTTTAAAACTGAGTTTAAAATTGCACAGCTGCACTTATCTGATATTCCGACTAACATCTGACTCTGTACATAAACACCCTATTACATAAGAACTGCATTATGTGCCCTGCAATATAGGACTACTATAACATTTTATTCATTTTCGAAAAGCTAAGTATTTAAAAGTATTAAATGTACAAATACGAGCGATCTGTGAATAAGAGAGCAAGCTTACCAAGTTTTTTGAACACCTTACAAATGTCCTATGGGTGGCTCCTGGGTCACACGATACACGTCCAGGCGGTAGTTGAACTCGTTCCACACATTTTGTAGCGTCACCATGTCAATTTCGCCACTGCATAATTGGTCCGTTCCTGGAGTTCTTCAAATGTTTTTGGTAGTGGGGACACATAATCGAGGTTTTTAATGTGCCCCAAAAGGAAAATTTCACAAGGCGTTAAGTCAGGCGAGCTGGGAATGGGAGGTAAGAGAACAAAGTTACGTCATCCTCAACAGCACGCCCTATCCAGCGGTGAAAAGTACATCGTTCAGGTATCGACGAACTTGAAAGTTCCAGTGCACTGTAAAAAAAAATCTGTAAATTTACTAAAGTTTTTGAAGGAAACTGGGATTCCTAAAACTTTTTATGTAACGGCAACAACAAAAATTCCTGTAACAGGCGCACTTTTGCGCCAAAAATCAAAAAATCTGTAAGGTTACTAGAATTTTTTTACGAAACTGGGATGCCTAGAACTTTTCATGTAACTGCAACCCAGGTTACAGATAAAATTTTAGTAAGATTACTGTAATTTTAGCAGATTCATTTGTACAGTTACAGATTTCTGTAGCTTTACAAAAACTAGTTTTGTAGATTTGCACATTTTTTGTACAGTTACAGATGAAAGTTTAGTAAGCATGTAACTTTACATCTGTAGAACTATAGATTTTTTTTTACAGTGTGAGTGGGCACGTTCCACTGTTATAACAGACGGACATTTTGCAAATTCAAACACACAGAAACAAATTTTTGATTTACCTATGTTTTGGAATATGCTGAAAGATACTGAACACGGGTAACCATATGGTACACAAAATGTAAACTTGGTGACTTAGCGGTTAATTTCGTATATCACTCAGTATTACGTGTAATACTTTTGAATACGTAGCGTTTTGAAAACGAATGAATATTTTGTAGAAATCCTGTATAGCGTTTTCTTTCAGCAAATCTGGTCAAATGTATTAGCTTTTGTATTTGCGAAATATCAAAAGATGCAAATGGATCCAGCTCTAAATTTCGTTTCTAAGTATATACGGGCATTTGAGATTAGAGTGAGGAAAGATTTCCCAATCATGTGAGCGATACCTTTTTATTGCACATTGAAGTGTATCTAGGACCTTGTCTATATGCGCCAATGTTATGCCAAATGAGCTGCAGAGAGAATATAGGGCGAGATATGCAGTGATAATAAAAATCAAAGGATAAAGACATAAATAAAAAGTAACTGATACTTAACGAAAAATAAATAGAAAATTGTACAAAAGCATTAGTTAACATAAATTAAAATGTTTGGCAGGTGATTCTTCCCAAAATATTTAAATTAAAACCATATTTATGGAAATTAGAAAATGTTGCAAAAATTAAATCCCCTCTTGTGGAAATATTTTTCTCAATTTTGGTGTATGGTCACGTCGCGTCGGAGAGATATGCATACCTCACATCTTGATTTCATAGACTTTACCAAAGTGTTGATCAAGTCTTGTGGAATTGTACGATACTCTTCTAAGAGTGCACTTTTTTCAGCTCCTGGAGGGTCTGGCTAGGAATTTGGCTCGCTAAAAATTGACACTCTAAGGCATCCCACAGATGCTCGATCAGGTTCATGTCGTGTGAGTAAAGTGGACCATCCATTCGGAAACTCTGTGCCAACAACATCCCTAAACATACTAACTCTAGGTTCGAATACGTTCTCCATATATCTCCAAACAGTTACAGAACCTCCTTGCACGCAGCTACGCAGATACGCAGATCGATGTGGCCATTTGTTCGCCTCCCCTCTCCCCCCAAACCATTCAACAGTGGTCGCGGAAACAGGACATTTCACGGACAAGGGAAGGCAAGTTGCGAGTTCCTTCCTCTCTCCAGATCAAAACAGAGAATCAGTGTTCAGACTATATCTGGACTCGTCAAGAAAGAAGAATCAATAACACTGTCAGTCTTATTGGATCCATTGAACATAACGACGGCACCAGTTTAAACGGGCCCCTTTAGTAGCTGGAGTAAGTGGGACAAAAAGTATTATTTGTATCAGATACAGCCCACGCTCGTTAAGCCATCGAACAGCAGTAGAATGGCTAAATCGAGTTCCTGTGGCGTCCTGAAGTTCTGGAAGAAAATCGCTTGTAGTCGTTTCGCTGTTTATTCGAGCCGACAATGACAGAAAACTGTCTCCAGGTGAGTTGTTGCTATTGGTCGCCCTTGACCAGGCTGCCTATCAACGGATCCAGTGCTTAAAAAGCAGCTCCAAGCACTTGGTATGACATCTTGACGGATATTCAAATCTTGGGCGACCTCCATTTGTGTTTGACCTCTCTGGATTCGACCAATTATTCGCCACCTTTTCCCTTCCCTTAAAAAATGCCTTAGAGCCATAACTAATGAATTCTGATCACTCTCGGACATCACATTCACTTTAATCAACACTACAGACCAGAATTCCAACATGCGTCCACTGTACACCTCATTGTCACTCAGCGAATTCGCATATATCCCGCGCTAACGTTTGCACAGGAACGCAATTTTGTGTTTAATTGCATTTAATTAACATAAATAATTGCAGCATTGAGCATTGGTAGCAACATTACCTCAGTGAGCATATTTTTTTCTCATTATCCTTTAATTTTGATGACTAGTGTATATTTTTGTTGTTCTTAGGAAAATTTGTTTACACTTTGACAACATATAAAATGTAATATCAGTAATTCGTGTTAGTATCTCTTATTTTGCATGTACAAGTAAGTAATTGGTAGGTAAATAAGCGGTTTCATTTAATTGTATGTATGTATGGAATCTTTCAAGATATATATATATATATATTTTTTTTTGATAAGGCATATGAAAATTACTTCACATGGATTTTGTATAGAAATGTTTAGAGGGCAGTTTTTTTTTTTTTTTTTTTTTTTTTTTTTTAACCTTGAAATCATTTTCATTTTTTTTTTAAATATTCTTTTAACTATACACTATATTTTACAGATGGAATTTTTAATTAGTCTTTTAAATTTCGTATTTTTACGATTTTGCGTATTAAATGTAGTTCTCCTTTATAATCATTGTTGTTTTAATGATTTGTGGTACACGATTTAATCTTCTTCATTATTGCGACTACCATACTGACAATAAAATACTCAGCAAAAACTTTTCCCTTTTTTTTACATGTTTTTATTTTATAGAAATTAAATTTTTACATTATAAAACAGTAAAGACTCAAGATAATACCAGGCAAAGCCTTACTTGTTTTTCAATATAACAGCATCTTATTTAAGAATGTACACATACTTAGATTAAAAACGTATTTTTTAATGCGAATTTTATAATCTTTTACTTAGATTATAAAATTTTATTTGATTTGGCAAAGGTTTGAAATAGTATTTTGCATGTTAGATTAAATATGTGAAAACATCTCTAATATAATTCATCGAATTTATCTGGAAGTAAACATTAACTTCACATAACTGTCATCATAAGCCTTCACAATTATATGTACTAAGAATTATCATATGCCAGTTTGTCAAATGATAGAAAATTAATGCCAAGATATAATTCAAAAGGGATTGATAATGCATAGCATTTTGTCTTGACAATGCGAAATAGATTCTACATAAAGTATGTTTAAATCAATTGATTTTATTAATAAACATTATGTTACTGACATAATATACTACTACTATATGTGACAGAGCAATGAATTTATTACCAGGCTTAAAGTTTGCAGTAAATCATGAAATATGCTGACTGTATTTGTCCTAAAAATAAACCCTACTTTTCCTAATCTTCTAAATGAAATAAAAAATGTTGAGAGCGTGGTTAGATGAATATATTTCATTTATTATCCTGCTTAAAATTTTAATATTAAAAAGTGCTGTCATAATAACCTAACAAAGTGATACTAGATTTATATGTGAAAAAATATTTTTGATTTGTAACTTATGTATTTTGTCCAATTTTCCTTTTATAAAAATAAGAATTTATTTTTTCGAAAAAATGAAAAATTCTGTGAACACTATTTATATGGACCTGATGCCAATCAGAACTCAGTTTGGTCTAAAATATTTTTATCTAAGTTTGGTCTGAAATGGAAGAAAACATGACATTGCTAGACACTGTAGTTCTTTAAAATATTAACAGTTATTCCTAAAATTGTTATAGTTGTTCGCCAATTCTTGTGTTATTATGTCAAATAAAATATATATATATATATATATATATATATATATATATATATATATTCTGTGCCGTACTACTAACGTGTCTATCTTTCTCTAATTCCTTTAGGGGTGCAGTTTGTTGTTATACTGAGTGGGAATATTGCTATACGTATGATTTTCACTTCACCTCAGAATACATTTATGGCGCCTTGAGGTTCCCTGTGTGGGTACTAATACCACAAATAACATTTTGAAGCTTTTATTTAAAAAGGAAAGCAATGATGTATTATCCGATTGGCACACTATTTTTCTTTAAAAATGGTGAATAATTAAAGAGCTGCTTAATGTAAGTATAGCGATTAAGTGTTATATACCTGGGTTATGATTTTAGTTTGGCTACTAATCTCGCAGTTTAGCCAAGACATAAAAACACGACAATCAACAAACATACTTTTAAATTGTTATGAGATACTTTAAAATTGTTCAAACTCACCAAATCTACAAATAACAATAACAAACCTCAAAGGTTTAAGATCTCTAATTCTGATAAATTTTAATACATTTTTAAATAGATAAGTATTTCGTTAATCAAAAAATTGATTTATTCTAAGTTATAAAAATTTATGTATTACCAGTAATTTGAAACATGTATGCAAAATATATTTATTCAGAACATTAGTTAAAAGTTTTGATATTGTTAAATTATTCGAAATTTCGAAATGCGACAGACACCAACATTATATTACAGTGTGTGTACATAATTGTGTGTACACATTTTTCTAATGCTTTAAACGTAAATAATACAGTATATATATTTATTGATCGATTAGATCGATAATAATCGATAACATGATTTTTGCTGATGTCATGCTTCATGTTAGCTAAAAGTATCATCTTTTGTAGCAGACCAATTTTTTGCCCAATATTTCCCCAAAGTTTTGCGCAATATCCCATACGCTGAAACATCAAGTGACTGCATATGGATGTTAAGAAAATTTATTTAAAAAATATGTGTCAGTTTTTTTTTTTTTCAAGAAATGTAGTCGTAGTTTTCGAAGTATGGGGAAAGGCTTTGTCTTGGTATAGTTGTGCACTGTGAAAGTCACTTAAATACATAAATCATATTTTTTTAGTAAATATCAGGTTTAAAACAATCTCTTGAAAGTATTATCAATCTAGTTTATCCTTCCCCCCCCCCCCCACTCTTCATATTTTAAACTTCCTAATGAAAGAAAAACCCACAACAATTATAAAAGCTTTTTTTTTTTTTTTTTTTTAAATCCTGTGTACACTCGGAAGCAAGTTTGAATACCTGTTTTGGAGCATTTTCAAAATTAAATAGACTCCTTTAGTTACACTCAATTAAGTATGATTCGCCAAGGATAACAAAGTATTACAATTTATCTTCTTCTATGTGTTTTTCGTTCAGGATACTGCAAGATGACTTGCAGAGAAAAGACAAATATCAGCGAAATAATTTAAACATTATCGCTTTTAGCTTTTTAAAGTTTTCATAATAGTTTATTATTTTGTTTATTGCTGCGACATACATACTTAAAGTCTTTTCAGTTGCTTTTGCGGAGGCAGATTGATCGTTCTTACCACAGCTTATAGTTTAGAAAGATTTCATTTTAAGAATCCTATCGCCTATTCAGTTGAAGACTTCTTTCAGTGTATAAATACTGCTTGAACGATTTTAATATTGATTTTTTTTTTTTTTTTTTTTTTTTTTTTTTTTTTTTAACACTTACAAATATTTATACCATGCGCTTCGGACCGTTTTTAATTACGGAATAAAAATATTTCTCTTCGACAAGCTCTAAAGCGTATCCTTTAATACACAGCTTGTATTTCAGCGCGATATTAAAATTAAAATTTATCGAAAAAGTGATATTAATTTAAAATTGCTGAATTTTTTTCACTACACTGTAAAAAAAATCTGTGAAGTTACTAAAATTTTTCTAGGAAACTGGAATTCCTAGAACTTTTCATGTAACGTCAACAACAAAATTTCATGTAACAGACACACTTTTGCGCCGAAAATCAAAAAATCTGTAAGGTTACTAAGAATTTTTTTGGAAACTGGGATTCCGAGAACTTTTCATGTAACTGCAGCCAGGGTTACAAATAAAAGTTTAGTAAGATTACTGAAATTTTAGCAGATTCATTTGTAAAGTTACAGATTTTTGTAGCTTTACAAAAACTAGTTTTGTAGATTTGCAGCTTTTTTCGTACAGTTACAGGTGAAAGTTTAGTAAGCATGTATTTTTACATCTGTAGAACTACAGATTCTTTTTTACAGTGTAGAAATTTCGACTACATTTTATAATCCTTTATCGAAATCATTCTAAAAATGAGTAAACAATAAAAATGAGTAATGCCAAAAATGTTAAAACAACATCACCGATACGGACGAATACGTTTGTCCTGCATAATACATATATAGCATTAGTATTAGAAAGGAAAGCAATCTGCGAGCATTTAGAAAGAATTTCAGTTTTTAACTGGTGTGCCACAATAATTAACATAAGTTGTCGGAAATGTTTTTAGTTACGCTCTGTACGATTTTAAGAAATGACAGACGTTTTTATTATTTTTAAAATGAACATTATAAATTTACTTTTAGGTTTACTTTATAAAGAGGATGTTTGTCATAAAGATGTACTTGCCAAAGGTCTATTTCAGTGTTAGAATATAAGAATATACAGTCTTCATTAGAATATGCAAAGCACCTGCTCTTTTTATCTGGATTAAACGAGAAATGACTCGATATTGCAGAAAAGTAAAACAAAAATCCTGTTCAGTGCTAAATATATATATATATATATACATGTAAAAAATTGAAAAATTAAAAATAAGTTTTCAACACTTGTATTTATTATATATATTTTTTTTAATTTATAATAATATTTGTGCATTTTGTGAGACTATATTTAAGAAGTATTGTTTGCGTTAACAAAGGAATTTATAAAGCTATATTCATTTTGTATATATCCACATGTCAAAAATTAATCTTAATCACTATACTAATCACTAGGTTAAAGTAAGTCATGATATAAAAGTAAAGATGATAACCCATGCCTTTTTTAGAGAAATATTGTGAGATATAAAGTTCAAAGAATTTAGGCACTGAACATAAATCTATTTATGTAGAAAATAACATTTTAGTATAGCCTCGCTTTGTGTAATTGTTACTTTTTTCTCAAAATTAGTTCGTAATTAAAAATTTCTAAGCTACAAAAAAAAAAAAAAAAATACACAAGAATTGTTTATGAGGATATTATTTAGAATGGTTTCTATAACGCATAACCATGTTATTCTACCCAATGGTTCTGTTAGAGAAAAATAACTAAAAGGTTATTACAATGCAAAACGAAATCCCTATGAAATTGTCATCTAACATTCTTTTTTAATATTTGTGAGATTTTGGAAAACAGTTTTTCGCGAATTTAAAAAAAAAAAAAAAAAAAAAAAAAAAAAAAAAAAAAAAAAAAAAAAAAAAGCTATTTCTTTTTTTTATTTGCAAATATTTTCGACTTTAAAAATGATCAGAAATGTAGTTATTTTGTAGATACAATTAAACTAAGAAAAATTATATTTTATCTTGATATGATATATGTCTTTATTATTTTAATATAAATACATTTGAATGATCATAATATAAATCAGATTTATGTTTTAATTGACTAAAGCATTTTATGTAGAATATGCGCTGATGCCCAAAAATTAAGGGGAAGTGACCCGAACAAGTTAAACAGTTGTTAACTGGTTAACTGGTTAAACTGGTTAAACTGGTTAACTGGTTAACCAGTTAAACCATGTTAAACAGTTACAGAAAATCTACTGAAATTCTTAACCAATTACCATTGAATAGATAGAAGGTATTTCGAACACGTTTGACTTCATACTTTGCAGTCCAGATTTAGGCGCGAAGATAATTAGGGCCCAACAATAATTTTAGTAATAAAATAATATCTGAGATCAGCCATGTAACGAAAAATATTCCAAATGGTCTAACACTGCAGCAAATGACTCTTTAAATCCTTTCAACATTTGTGTGCATTTGTGCAAGCCTTCTAAAAGTAGCTGGATAATTAGGGATTTTCCACAATTTGTCAATCTGACTCACTGTTTCATTGGTATTCTTCTGAGTTTTCACGATATTTTACTGGACTTTTAATATAGTCATGTACTTAATATAGTCATCTACTTACTATAGTCATCCACTTATGTTGCCGTAAGTAGACGACTATCAAATTATGAAATAAAAACTTTGAAATCATTTGCGCATAAGTTATCTGCCGTTAAAACTTATGTCATACAAATTCCCATATCTCATCAAATATTCAATATGTTCATGTTTTAATTGCGTTATGGTACTTCCACTGTTCTTTGTCATGTTTTCAAAAAGTGGCGGTTGGTTGGTTGTTTTTATGACGGCTGATTATCTATACGTGGAATATAGGTCCGAGGGGAGTGTCCTGCGTGAGGGTCTTTCTAATGAAATCTAATCAGTATTTATGCAAGGATACCCAAGATTCGAAGAAAACCACGGAAAACTTCGAACCCAGCACTTCCCGTCTACCAGCCTTGAGGGCAAAACCTGTCGGCTACTGGTGGGGCTTCAAAAAGTGGTGTTAAATGTAGATGAAATCTCCGTACGCTACAAACAAAAAACATTTGAATTTTTCAAAAAAAAAATTAAGCCTCTTCACTAATATGCGCGATATGCTTACAAAAATACATGAAAAATTTGAACAGGATCCACATAGGGGAATTCCACATCAAATCAGGCAGTAAAATATCAATATGTAACCCACCATCACAGATTTTAATGAAACTGCGTGTGTTTGTTCTTACTATTAAGATATGATCACCAGTATTTTTTTTTTTTTTTGCTCCTTTGTGAAATAGTTTCTGAGAAAAAAATTGTCAAAATTTTGAAAAACTGCCGTCAGTTGGCATTCTTAACAGATCGATTTTCAAATGTAGCATGTCATACATATAATCATATTTCAATATCTACTCTACAAATCATCTTCAAATAATTTATGCATAATATTTAGGGTACACAGCTTATAAAAAAATAGATTGTTACGCTTATAACATTTTAAGTGTGTCTAAAAAAATATTTAAACATTGAAGTCGTGAATTTTTTATGAAAAATAATGCATTAACAAAAAAAGTATTATCAACAAAAGGCGGTATTTTTATTAAATTTATTTTTTGTGGGAGATATACTTAAAGGTGTTTTTTACCTGATTCTGAAATAAAAATAGTGGGATTTTGGGTGTTTTTGGTAGTACTTCCTATTTAAAAATATTTTGAGGTGCATTTCAAATCAAATCAAGCAGAGTCATTCCATGTCAGTTCCCCTAAGCCATTTAATCACTGTCACAAATTTCAATGAAATTGGGTTTGTTTATAGCTTATTTTAAGACGTAATCACCTTTGATTTTCTTCATCCTAAGTAAAATCTTTTTTAAGATAAAAAATATCAACATTTTGAAAAATTGTTTTAAATTTTTTTAATGACAGTTCGATATTCAAAGACTGCATTTAAAAAAAAAGTCCTTACAATATAAAATCACTAAATAGGTTTAAAATAATATATATGTGAGAAATAATATAGGCATATTATTATTTCTTGTTTTTTATCATGTTTAAACACTAAGAGTGTCTTTTATCTTGTGAATTTTTAAAATCACGAATTTTGTCAAAAATAATGTGTTAATCAAAAATTTATTATTAACCGAAGGCAGGGTGTTATTGCTTTTTTCAATTGTACGTAAAAATATCTTTTAAATGTTTATAAAATAAAAATAGTGAAAATATGAGAAAAAATTATCAAAGTTTTGGGAAAATGCCACGAGTTGCGATTAATGATTGTTCAATTTTCAAAGGCCCCATTTTATATATAAAATCATATTCCAATAACTAATAAAGAAATCTTCTTCGAATAATTTAAGCAAGGTAAATAAAGTATTTAGATTATGAAAAAAAAATATTGCTGTAACGTTAAAAAGTATTTAAATGTGTCTAAAAAATTGTATAATCTTTGAAATCAAAAATATTTTACAAAAAATAATGAAATTATTAAAAAATCTTTATCAATCAGAGGCGGAGGTTCTATGATGAATTTTTTAATTTTAAATTGTACATAATACTACATTATAACTGGATCTGAAACAAAAATAGTGTGATTTTTGGTTGGTTTTAGTGGTATTTAAATCATATTTAAAATTATCAATATTTTCAGATGTAAAATCTATCCAATGTATCATCCCTGGAAATATTTTATTTATACATTTATTTTATTTTTCAAATTATCTTTTATGTTCGTTTCTTAAGGGAAAAAAAATAACCAATATTGTTTTTAGTAAAACTTCTAGGGCGAAGAGCAATTATCCCTTTCCAAAAAAGAGAAAAATCACTAGCTCCTCACCGCCCAATAGAAATTTTCAAAATGACAGTCCTAATCTTTAAACTCATATTTGGCTGTTAATATTGAAAATTTAGCATTGAGCTGCTAATATTGAAAAAAAATACCAAATTTCACTCTTTTGAAGAAAATTTTGACGTATTGTGCTTTAAATATATGTAAAAAATGCATAATCCATTATATTTATATCTTTCAAATAACTATATCTAAAAAATTATTTAAAACTTAATGAGTTGCACTTTTGTAACTTTATTCAGTTTCTAATGATATGTACCGTAATTTCGGGTGTATAACCCGCAGATCAAACAATTTAGTTTGGACCCAGAAATTTTATTCAGTATTTGAAGACCAATATTTACTGTGATCTAAAAAGTAACATTTTATTTTTTAAAATTTCTGTGTCGAAACACGATTGTTTGATCCGCGGGCTATACACCGGAAATTACGGTAATTTGATTTATTTCATCACAATATTGCTGAAAGATGGATTTTCAACATATATATGTGTGTATATATATCCCTGTTCTCAAACAAATTATTTAAAAATTATTCATTTATGTTTAATAAATAAAGCATATATATATATATGTATTATACACTTATAGAAACTACATATAGTAAATTTTATGATATTATGTCAATAATGTCTAAAAGTAAAGAACTTATCTAATAGTATGTAACGAAAAATTTAACATCTGGTGTAATGACAACAAAATTTTATAATTGTTTTACTTAACTTGGATGAATAAAAAAAGCTTACATGTTTATATTTTATTGGAGTACAGGTGAAAATGTCACAAAGACATTCCTTCTCAATAACCACTGAGTATGTCACATTCACACTACAGATGATTTTTTTTCTTTTTGATCTTTCGGGTTTGATTTCAGATGGTAATGAATTAATTAGTTTTGTTAGAAGTGTCATTGCATTCAGCATATTAGGTTCACTATTTTTTTTAATAATTTGTTTTGATTGACTCGATGAACGACAAAACTTAAAGGGGCCATTTCATGAATTTTGTTGTTCATTATGTTGTTTAGTTATTATTATCGTCTTAAGATAATACGTTGATATTAAGATTTTTAAATGCAGTTTATTTATTATTTGAACAGTTGAAAGTATTTTTCAATAAGAGTGGGCTGTTGATTTTAAGTCGGCTATTGAGCAATGTAGTGTTGGTAAAGGACCTGGTACTATTTAATTTAATTTTTAATGCTGTAAATAATATTTGTTATTTTATTATTGTATGTATTATATTTAAGCAAGAGTAGTAATACATGATATCGTAGTCATTATAGTACATCTTAGCATGAAAAGCTTCAATATTTATCATTAAACATTCACATTTTATGAAAATTTTGTTAAAATTGCTCATATTTTCACTATTTTTATTTTATAACTATTGAAAAGATATTTTTACGTACAATTAAAAAAAGTAATAGCAGCCTGCCTTCGGTTAATAATAAATTTTTGATTAACACATTATTTTTCACAAAATTCTTGATTTTAAAAATTCACAAGATTAAACACACTCTTAGCATTTAAACATGACAAACAACAATAAATAATAATCTGCCTACATTATTTGTCACATATGCATTACTTGAAACTTATTTAGTGATTTTATATTGAAATGACTTTTTTTTAAACGCAGTCTTTGAATATCCAACTGTTATTAAAAAAATTTAAAACAATTTTTCAAAATGTTGATATTTTTTATCTTAAAAAATATTTTACTTAGGATCAAGAAAATTAAAGGTGATTACGTCTTAAAATAAGCTATAAACAAACCCAATTTCATTGAAATTTGTGACAGTGATTAAATGGCTTAGGGGAACTGACATGGGATGACTCTGCTTGATTTGATTTGAAATGCACCTCAAAATATTTTTAAATAGGAAATACTACCAAAAACACCCAAAATCCCACTATTTTTATTTCAGAATCAGGTAAAGTACACCTTTAAGTATATCTCCCACAAAAAATAAATTTAATAAAAATGCCGCCTTTTGTTGATAATGCTTTTTTTGTTAATGCATTATTTTTCATAAAAAATTCACGACTTCAAAGTTTAAATATTTTTTTAGACACACTTAAAATGTTATAAGCGTAAAAATATATTTTTTTTTGTAAGCTACGTACCCTAAATATTATGCATAAATTATTTGAAGATGATTTGTAGAGTAGATATTGAAACATGATTATATATATGACATGCTACATTTGAAAACCGAGCTGTCAAGAATGCCAACTGACGGCAGTTTTTCAAAATTTTGACAATTTTTTTCTCAGAAACTATTTGACCAAGGAGTAAAAAAAATACTGGGAATCATATCTTAATAAAAGGAACAAACACACGCAGTTTCATCAAAATCTGTGATGGTGGGTTACATGCCTGCCTGAACTGACATGGAATGACCCCATAGTCATCTGATTCAGTGACAAAACATTAAAAAAAATTCTGATATATGGGTGATCGCAAATATTATTATATTATATTCATTATTACACCTTAATTGTCCTCGTGACTAAATCTTCACTTAAAAATATTCATACATGCTTTTACACCCAAGAAGTTTCTTACAATTCCTCAAGAATTTTAGTATTTATTCCAGAAACCCTTTAAAATTGAGAGCGTCCAGACACTACCATTTAAATTTCGGAAATGAGTACATATCACTTACACGCATGTAACGTTAAATATTTGTATTTCAACATCATATACTTAAAACTTAAAAAGAACTTCAAAAGAAACAAAGTCAACTTAAAAAGAAAGGCTTTTCTTTATTAGAATTGCATAGAGTTAATATAATGGTATATATTTCTTCAAATATTTTTTATATGTGCCGATTCATCTAAAGCCTTTTTTAAACTAAACATTTGTTAAACCTGACATTATATTTATTAGAACATATATTCAATGTAACACATTTTCTTCAGAACATAAGAGGAATTAGTATAAACAATTACTAAAAACGTATCTGAACTACAAAAGTAATCAACATATGTTAATGTTATTTTAAATCTTTCGCATAATTTACTTAAAACCATAAAGCAAATTGAAATATTAAAGCGTAGACTCTGCAAAGAGCAATATAATTCACATCACAATGTCGAGCACCAAAACGTATTTGCTGTGCTGATGTTGCTAATAAGGACATTTTAGAACTAATTAAACGGTTTATAAACAGTATTTAGAAACTTGTTTTATAGATTAGAGACACAATTAGGAATTCAAAGTATTTTTGTAGAAATAGATGTCGACTGGCAATAAATGTACCCTTTTGATACTGTCAGCTGTATAATTTATTTTACGTTTTTAATAAATCTGGAAAATAATTGTTAACGATGTTATGAAAATAGTATTATTTGAATTATATATATACAAGGTAGCCATAATTAAACGCACTGTACTCTGAGTGCTCTGTAGCTCGATCTAATTGAGAGAATAACGCCAAATTTTGTAAGAAGATTAAACAAGACAGGGGACGAAGGATTCCGCGAAAAAAAATAGTTCCAAAAGTCACCGCTAGGGGAATATGTGGCGCTGTTTAACAGAACAGAGAATTTTAAAAAATGCAGAATCAATACTAAAATAAAAGAACCTTTTATAAAGCATATTGATATCAGGTTCAATGTATCCTGCGTTTTTGTGGACCACATATTGCATTCTGTGCACAGCATGCACAACAACAGAAAGTAACATGTCTTCAGGAATCCCCGTACACTCCGTGTTATGTTATCCTTCAATATAGCGAGGTCCTGGGCAACTCCATGGTAGATCTCGGACTTTAGGCAACCCCATAGCCAGAAGCCGGAGGGTGTAAAATCAGGAGACTGAAATGGCCATGGAGTTGGAAAGCAGCGGTTAATGACTCTTTCTGTTGTGAAATTATGTCGTAGCAACTGCTGTACTCGCAAAGCTATGTGTGGAAGGTCTCCATCTTGCATAAATGTAAGGGAAATGCTTTGGCAAATGTAAGGGAAGATTTTTGAATGCATTTGGAAATTTGTTATCCCAAATTCGGCAATTCTGACTCTTTACAGTTCCATTTAGGTAAAAGTGAGCCTCGTCTTCCCATACGATTTTCCATGGCCAAGCATCATCCAACTCCATTCTGGCAAGAAAAGTGAGAGCAAAAGTCAATCGTTTAGTTTTTGACGATATTTGTCTCCGGTAACAGAACACGTTACAGGTCATGTCGGAGTAATGTTCTCATAGAAGAATGGACCTATGATCATATCTGCTGTGAAACCACACCAAACAGTTATCTTTAGTGAATGCAAAATAATTTCTTTGAATGGTCTTGGTGACTTTTTATCCCAAATGCGGCAGTTCTGGATATTTATAGTGCCATTCAGGTAAAAGTTATCCCCATAAGATTTTCCAGGGCCAAGCATCATCCAACACCATTCTGACAAGAAAAGTGAGAGCAAAAGTCAATCGTTTATCATGGGCGGTATGACATAACTCTTGAACACGACTGATCCTGTGCGAATAGAAATGGATAATCATTTGTAGAACTTTCCATACCGTACTAACATGCATACCCCAATTCCGAGCTACCCCACGAGTGCTGGAAGTGGCAGCAATATTGTTTTGCACCGTGTAGATAATTGCCGTTGCAACTTCTTCGATTATATCCTTCGGTACGGGTTTTCGTCCTCTGCCTAATTGAACCTTCAGATAACCTATTTTTTCAAACTTCGCAGTCATTGCTTTTAAACTATTAATTGACAAAAGACCGTTACCTTTACGTATTTTTTTGTGTTTTCTAAAAGCACGAAGAGCAGCTGACGCGTTGCACTGGTTCAGGTAAAATAATTTCACAGGTAACGCACACTCGACTAAAGAAAGAGACGTTATTGCACATAACTTTCACCCAAATGATTTCTAAGAGTAACACATTGCATTTAAAAGTCCAACAAGATGGAGCTGTGCCAAAGGAAGTAACGTGAAAGTTGAATAAGGAACTTATTCTTTTGCTGCTGCTTTCTTTGTAACTCAGTAAGCGAAATTTCAAATAAAGTGCCTATATAAGTGTTTATATAATGTATAATCTTTTTAAAAAGCGTTGACATATGGAGCTTGAATTAAATCGATAAATGTGCTAAATAAAAGTTAATTTTATTTCAGTATTGATTCTGCATTTTTTAACTCTATTTGCTGTTACACAGCGCTGTATATTCCCCTAGCGGTGATTTTGGAACTAGTTTTTTTTTATTCGCGGAATCCTTCGTCTCCCGTCTTGTTTAAGCTTCTTACAAAATTTTGCGTTACTCTTTCAATTAGACCGCGCTACAGAAAACTCCGAGTACTATCAATTTAATTATTGCCACCTTGTATATATATATTAGGGTGTATCACGAAAATAAAATTTTTGAATTTCAAAATTTGAAGTTGATAAAAAGTTGTCTCTATGGTCATATATTTACCAAAAATATTTAGGTCGAGCGGAATGATTCTAAAGTTTAAAATTTTTCAGTCAAAACGGTGATTTTAAACTTTTTTCTTCCATTTCTTCCATATTCCATGTGTTTCAGTATTGATGATACTATGTCCTTCCCAGAATCGTTATCTACAGTTACATGACCAAAATATGCTTAACCTGGTTCTTCAATCAAAGATATGTGCTGTTCTTGTACGGTTTTCCGGGCAGATTGACCACGTACATATTCTTTGAATATAGTTTCATCTTTACGACCATCCATATATAGAGCAATTATTTCAGAGGTACGAGTTGAACTAATATTTTGATATGCATATATGCTTAATGCACATAGTACATGATATGCATATATGCTATGATATGCATAAACGCATATATGCTTACATGCATATATGCTATTATCAAAACAAGGCTCATATATGCATATATGCAAAAATTAACTGTTTGAGATAGATTCTATCAATAAAAAATGTATTGCATTTAAAATTCAGCATTTAGGTCTCCAGGAATTGGAAATAAATCATAATTTTTTTTCAAAACATTCATATTTTAAAAATGTCTACAAATAATTTCAATTATTGTATTTATAGTATAGATATTGCAGTACAGCTTTTAAAATAGCGAGAAAACCGTTATATATAATTCCGATACTGCATTTAGGTTTCACGGTCGTGTAACTGTAGCTTCCCTGTGACCCTGGAACATTTGCCACACAAACCCCTCATGTGAGGGACGTGATGTTTCTTCCCCCTCCCTCGCCCCCACTCATTACGCCCACGCTCCGCTCAGACTTTCTTTTATTTACTGTCTGTTTTTATCGTCTTGTATGTGCGGTGTGCTTTCATTTATAGTTTTCGAAATTGCAGTTTGTGAGTGGTCAGTGCGGTTTTGTTCTTTCAGCAATATGAGGGGAAAAACTCATTCTAAATCTACAAGGAAAGCTACTGACGAACCAATAGTCGGTCAACTTCTAGATATAAGTGCTAGTTTACCTACTAAATACTACCTTATACTAAATAATACCTACCTTAGTATTACCTACTAAAATTGACGTCCTATGATATTTTGAGTGGGTAAAAATTCAGCTGAAGTCTGAAGGATGTCATCAACCAGAGAAAAAAGGTAATTGCAATACGAGTGGCCCGTAAGCAAGAACAAATTTGGAAAAAGGCTTCCCTTCCTGTTTCATCTACAAACAACATTGTTTTTTATGATTTTAAAACTAAAGAAAGATATAAAAATGTAAGAAAATCATCAGAGTGTAAACCAAAAAATTCAAAGGGCTTTAAAATGTCAGTTGAAAAGTTCAGGTCTGACATTGTAAATAGCCTTTTTGATATTTATTCATGTAAATGTCATGATTTAGAGAAATGTTTATGTCCAGCTCTAAGAAAAGTTCCAAAATTAGAACATGAGTTCTTGAACGACCAGAGAAACCTGAGGGTTATGAGTATCGGGAGTCTTGATGCAGTAGAGAGTAAAAAACTTGAGAAACGTGGTGAAAGAAAGGAAAATGTCTTAAAATACAATTTAAACAGAAATCTCCAATCAACAAAGACCCCTGCAATCAACAAAGGCCCCTTAAGAAAGAAAGGCACTGTTAGTGACACTGACAGTGAAGCCATGCAACAGGATTCAAGTGATGAAAGTGTTCAGCTATTAAAAGTATTTCAATCAAAAATAAAAAAGAAAGTTCTTGCGTTTCAATAAAACAAGGCCTACCAGTAAATTTTCCATCATTTTCAAGAGCATGTGATCGCAGAGCCAATAGAGCAGGAGCTTAACTAGCAAGTGCTCTTTTGCAAGATTTATATGTTGTGACACCAGAAAATCAGGCAGCGGTAATTGATAAATCGAAGGTTTTTCGTGAGACAGTGAAGTACCATCAAAATATTAGTTAAACTCGTACCTCTGAAATAATTGCTCTATATTTTGATGGTCGTAAAGATGAAACTATAATCAAAGAGTATGTACGTGGTAAATCTGCCCGGAAAACCGTACAAGAACAGCACATATATTTGGTTGAAGAACCAGGCTAAGCATATCTTGGTCATGTAACTGTAGACAAGGATTCTGGGAAGGACATAGTATCATCAATTCTGAAACACATGGAATATAATTGCATTGATGACACAACTATTAAAGCTCATGGATGTGATGGTACGGCAACAAGTACTGGAGTCGCTAATGGTTCAATTGCATTGATTGAAAGAGCTTTAAAACACCCAGTACAAGTAGTGATTTGTTTACTTCATCTAAACGAATTACCTCTTAGGAAAGTTTTTGTTACCCTCGATGGTCCAACTTCTAGACCAAATTCTTTCAGTTGTGCTATAGGTAAAAGTTTAAGAAACTGCCAAGATTTACCAATTGTTGAATATATAAAAATAGGTAGTATTTTTCCAGAGGTTGATTGTAAAGATTTGAGCAACGATCAGAAATATCTATGGGATATATGTCACGCGGTACTGACAGGTGAATGCGACCAAGAGTTGGCAAGTAGAAACCCTGGAAACGTCTCCCATGCAAGGTGGCTGACAATGGCAAACAGAATCTTACGTTTATATATTGCATCAATTGATCCAACACCGCAATTGAAAAAATTAGTTGAGTTTGTTATGAAAGCTTAAGGCCCCTCATGGTTTACTATAAAATGTCATCCTAGAATTATTTATTCATCACAATACTTTTTTTTTAAATCGTACAGTGTATACAATACTTAGAAGATGAACCTAAGTCTATTGTTCAATCAACTCTACAGAGAAACGCATTTATGGTACATCCAGAACATCTCCTTCTCGGAATGCTCTTTGACTCTTGCAAGCATATTAGATCTATGGCAAGCAAAAGAATAGAAAAAGCTCGAAAAACAGAATTAAAAGCAAAAAGAATTTTCAAACCACCACAAATTAATTTTGAGGCAGAAGACTACATGATCTTATTGATTGGCAATCTAGAACAGTCACAGAACCACCTGTCCTAAATAACTTGAACAAACAAGAGATTGAGTTGATTGTTGATTCAGGAACTAGTGATAGAAATAAGTTTAAAATTCCTTCACACACATAGGCAATTGAAAGAATTGTAAAGGAGGTTACAGCAGCCTCTAAGCACGTTTGTGGCTTCAAAGAGCGAGATGAATTCATTAGGTCAAGATTGCTGGACAGAAAATACCTTCCAAAATTTGAAACGAAGCGTCACTTCACATCTGCAAAATCTGCATTTGTAACCACAGCAGTCCAGGAATAAACAACAAGTAAGATTTTTCTCCATAATAATAACTCACAAAGTTTATTTTTGGTTTACAATAGTAATAAACTTAAGTTAATATTTTTGTTTTATAAACATATTTTAATTTTTTGCATTATAAATTGTCTCTGACAACCAGCCTAACCAAAACTTTGGTTGCAGGTTGAAAAAGATGTTTACAATTGTGGTGCTCTCCCTAAAACCATCAAGATAACTTACCAAGATAAATAGATAAGAAAATCGAGATTTATTTTGAATAACTCATTTGAAATTCAATGTTTAACTATTGTATTTGTAACCTTTTCCATATAAATATTACACTTTCTAATGTTTTATGTATTGTTTGTTTTTTTGTTACTCTAAAATTGTTTTTAATGACATGAGCCTCCCCCCCCCCCACACACACAAAACACAAAATTGCTAATAATATTATTATTTAAAATTAAGATATGTTTAATTTGCATGATTGCTAGAAGTTTATCAATGTAAAAAGTACCTTGGGAAAATTTTAAAACATCAATAAAATGAAATGAAAATTTTGGATATTTAGTTAAATAATAAAGTTTTTCAGTAGATTCCGGGAGACTTGTATAGTTCATAACAGATATAAAAAAAATTTTAACGTCAATTGCCTTTTTAAACTTTACGTTTTTGTACTTGAAAAAGGAACACTTACTTTACATTCATATAAACAAAAACTAAAAAAAATATAAGTTATACACCAAAAAGTTTAAATTTTAGGATTATTCCGCCAGACCTAAATATTTTTCAATTTCAAAAGTTTTTTTTGTTAAATATGTGACCATAGAGACAACTTTTTATCAACTTGAAATTTTGAAAAAAAAAAAAAATCGCGATACACTCTAATATATATATATATATATATATACATATGTTGTGCACATTTCCCTAAATAATTATATTGTTTATTTATGCGGAATGTGAAAAATGTACTATGCGTTAACATTATAATTACTTCTTAAGTACATGTCGATTTCAAAATGAGTGAGTATATGATATATCAGCGTACTTTTATTTTGAACTGTTTTCGATATTTTTAAATAATCTTTAAATTTTATAACCCTTGAATAGTATAGTCTGTCTGCTAAATTCGAATAAAAGCATCAATAGTTATATAGTGATAATTGACATACTAATGAGATAGTGATGACATAAAAAAAATATTTTTATATATTTTATCTATCAGTATTACTTTTTAGATATCCATTACCACTTCATAGCATGAATAATAATTAACCATTTTCATAAAGTTATCCTCAGGGTAATTTGTAAAATGCATGTCTTAATTGCATATAATCTTATACCATTTCACTTCTATAAGTTTGCTTTTAAGATTTTTTTTTTATTTATTTATTTTTTACGAACATTACCTTAAAATCATTTATAATCATTTGCAATATTTTTTAATCTCCCTTATATGTATAAATTCCTAATGAAACGAATTTATGAAACGAATATATGAAACGAATTTATGAAACGGTTATATGAATCGACTGATTAAACAACTGCTTATTGTCAAGCGATTTCTCCTAAAATATGGAATACTTTGCGATGAAATTAACACCAAAAATCAGCATTGATCCGCAGATCTCAAAACTGGTATGAGAATTTTTAAATTCGAATTAGTTTTCGAAATAATAATTTTTTTTTAATTTTATATACATTTTTCTAATGATGGCAACTGAAAGTTTAATCAAGCAGATATTTTTTTTTTCTTTTTTTCAGAAAAGGTTGACATGGTAACCCGGCTATTGTTGTTTATTTGATAATGAATGTTTATTTACTTTTATTTCTTTTTATAAATTATATAAATTATTTTGTTCTATAATTATTAATTATTTTTTTTATATTTACTTTAGAAAATAATAGAAAATGATTAAAAAATACGGTACTACTTAGTTATTCCGTCGACCAATTTCGTCAAATTATATAAATTGCCAAAACACTCGCCAAATTATACAAATTGACATAATTTTTATTTTAAATAACAATAAAACAAATAAATTAGTACAACATTAATAAATATACAAATAAAAAGTCGAAATAAAAATCACTTGATGACGTAAACACGTGTAACTTGCTTAAGTAAAGTTAATGTGACATTTACGATTAACCATCATTGGCATTTAATCTTATAGATTGGCGATAGATTTTTGGTAGACGGGATAAAAGTTATACCAAAAATGCATATGTAACTAGTATTTGAAACAGGGCGGATCCAGAGAATCGTTTTTTTTTTTTTTTTTTTTTTTTTTTTTGGGGGGGGGGGGGCGATACCGAGTGACCTATAATTAAAGTAGTCATAATTTCTGTTGCTCAAATCCTTCCTCGCAGTTAATTATTAAATGAAAATGATATAATTAATGCGATTTGAAAATGTTACAGACTCTCGATTATCCGACATCCGATTAACCGAAACACTCGGTTATCCAACACTCTTATTACATAATCTCGCCTTCTCCTCAAAATATCGTTTATTGTTACTTATTAGGTCATAAAATTAAAAACGTTACAACAGAATTTATTTATTAAGAACAACGTTTATTAAGCCTGCGGTGATTCTGTTTTTTAACGTTTGATAATTGATTTTGATGTATTTTTTAGCACTGAATCCGAAAATGCCCTTCATTTTTAACCACCATGTCACGATTTTCGCAAATTGTAAATTTCAAAGTTAAAAAGTAAAAAATAGCGAAAATCTCTCAAAGCAATTTGCAAAGCCTTAACAAAAGAAGGTAAATGTATTAACCCTTCACTGCACGACGTACCATATTGGCACATACCTAAAAACCTTATAATTTTCATAATGTGCCTGTGAATTTGGCTAATATGATCTTGATCACTGTAACTGATCAAGAACAATCCAAAGCATGTAATAACACTTATTTTGTCCATGTCAAACGGCTGCATTATACAAAAAATTAGAATTTGTTCTTCGGAAACAAAAAAAAATTCAATCAAGTTATTAATGTAAGATTTACTTTCAATATTTTTACTGAATACTTAAAAATATTAATATAATAATTGTTGCAGAGTGTTAAACAGATAAAATTAATTAATTTAAGCTCATTTAGTTGCAAAATATCGCAATACAATATTTTAAAACCCTAAATGTGTACATATAGCAGACACCATAAAATATCAAATTTTAGCTGAAATTTTGAAATTTAATTTTTTTTTCTATTTTTTCCTATTATTAGACCGATATATAGATTTCAAATAAAAATTTTTGTAAAAATAAAAAAAAATCGTGCAGTAAAGGGTTAAATACATCTGCGACAACTTAGCCCAACAATCCCAGCCTTATCAACCGCCAAAATAAAAGAGGATACCGAGATAAACCCCATAGAGAAGATTAAAAGAAAAGCACGAAGCAGAGCATGAGCGAGTCAAAGAAACTTCCACGCATGGAATAAAATTATAAGGATTTTAAATACACAATATTTTACTTGTTTAACTGTAAAAATCCCTAGTATAAGCAAAAAAAAAAAAAAAAAAGAATAAATTATTATGAAACAAAGCTTCGTCTATTTTATAGTAGCAGATTTTCGCAATATTTCGACTTTTTAAAAAATTTAAAAATTTGCGATTTGTGAAAAATCCTGATGTGATGGTATGGTAAAAAATGAAGGTAATTTTTGAATTCAGCACTAAAAAATACATAAGAACCAATTATCGAAAGCTGAAAAACATAACCATCACATCCATTTTTTAATATCAGATTTCTGAAAAGTATAATCTCTGAAAAAGGATCCCCTTCAGAAATTTGAAGGGCACTTAACATCCTTGAAAGTCAAAATGTGTCATCTAAGTGGTGTGTATACCTCTTCACAGGCGCGGATGCAAGGAAGGGGGCGATCACCCCGATCGCCCCCCCCCCCTTGGATCAAAAAATGTAAATCCACCGATTATCGCGAATTTCGACAAATGGTCGCCGAAAAAAAAACAATTTCGTCAATCGTTCGCAGGTCAAAAAACGCGAATTTTGTCAAAATATCGCGCAAAAACGTGAATTTCGTCAAAGAAGTGCGGCAAAAACGTGAATTTTGCCAAAAAATCCGGCATTTCGTCAAAGGACGACGAAAAAAACGTGAATTTCGGCAAAGGATCACGAAAAAAAACGAGAATTTCGTCAAAGGATCGCAGAAAAAACGCAAATTTTGTCAAAGGATCGCAGAAAAAAAGCGAGAATTTCCTCAAAGGATCGCAGAAATAAACGCGAATTTCATCAAAGAGTCGCAGAAAAAACGCGAATTTCGTCAAAGGATCGCAGAAAGAAACGCTAATTTCGGCAATGGATAGCAGAAAAAACGCTAATTTCGCCAAACAATTGCGGAAAAAACCCTGATTTCGCGAAAGAATCGCTCAAAAACCACAAATTTCGTGAAATAATCACACAAAAAATGCGAATTTCGTCGACAGATCTCAGAAAAAATGTGAATTTCGTCAACAGATCTCAGAAAAATGCGAATTTCGTCAAAGAATCCCGAAAAAATACGCGAAATTCTGCAAAAGGCCGCGGAAAAAACGCACTCACAGGAGGAGATTCCCCTAGGCGCACGTCCACGGGGAGAGGGTGTGATCAATAGAGGCGGTCTCCCCCCCCCCAAGATATAAATCCAACACTTTTAACGGCAGTTTTTGCGGAACAGAAAGACAAGCAAACGAAAACCAAACACTTTTCTGGTGTCAATGGTAAACCTCACTGACGTTTCGGCAATTAGTGAACTAAATAGGATTATGTCCTGTCAAAAGGCATATATATGGCTCCATAATTTGTTACACTAATGGTTTGAGGTGGGGAACGATGCCACTTCATGTACCTTTTGTTGAATCTCTACAACAGAAATTGACAACGTTATGTGGATCCCTATAAAGTGTTGAAACATTTTCGTTCTTTCAAAGAAGCTGCAATTCTTATTTCTGTATAACGATATTTTTGAGGCGTGCTTTATTGTTTCAGAATGGGTTTCATAGAAATTTCCAAAGAAAGAAAGAAACAAAAAAAGGAAAGGTCCTTTGAAAAATTCAAGCATCTTAATGTTTTCTGAAGAAAACCACTAATGTGCAAAAAATGTACTGTTATTGCCACCCACATTGGTAAATTTCAAGGGGTATTTGATGAATGAAAAAAAAAGGATTATGTCCTAATCCTAGTCAGTTAAAAGCTAAAATGCGTATGGTGTGTTGATTTCTTAAAAGACAATTGGTAAATTTGTTCTTCTATTCTTTGGCCCAATCGAATCCCACCCCCGTGGATGCCTAGGGAAATCTCCTCCCGTTGCTAATTGTGCGTTTTTTCCGCGGCCCTTTGGCGAAATTCGCGTTTTTTCAGCGATTTTTTGGCGAAATTTGCGTATTTTTTTCGCGCTTCTTTGAAGAAATTCGCATTTTTTCAAAGATCTGCTGACGAAATTAGCGTTTTTGCGCGATTCTTTCGCGAAATTAGCGTTTTTTGCGCGATCCTTTGACGAAATTGATTTTTTTCGGCGACCATTTGTCGAAATTCACGACAGTCGGTGGATTTATATTTTTTTTGGGAAGGGGGGGGGCGATCGCGCGATCCCCCCCCCCCCCCGTGGATCCGCGCCTGATTTGAAAACGAGGTATTCGCGAAATTTTCGTAAAAAAGAAAAAAAATCGTGCCAAACCTGCTGTGCGTATATGACATCTGGCCAAATATTACCACTCGAAAAAAAAAAAAAATGCTAGCTGGAGAGTTGAAAAAAAAGCTGTTGACGAGATTTCCATCCAGCTAGCGAAACAGTACCAAGAATTCTTTGCAACCAAGGCAAATTTTATGTAGTTTCATTCGAATTATTATTATTATTATTTTTTTTTTAATCAAAATGGAAAACTTACGGTCCCATATTTGTGCGATTTTTTTTTCTGACGCCAATGTCATATACGGAACGGGAACTTAACTGGCGCCAAAGTATCGTTATTTTCATTCATATGGTAAGCCGGATGTTGTTGTTTATGCTGTTAATGCGTTCCCCAAATTGGCGTCGTTAAAAAATCGCGCCAATATGGGACGTATATGACATATGAGCCAAACTTTCATATGAACGGCGAATGGATCAGACCGTATTTGTTTATGGCAGTTGATGACTTGAACTATTATAATATAGATGAAATGATGACGATAGAATAATATTTGGCGTCTTATCACCTGTGCCTGGCTAACATTAAAGTACCAAAATGGCACCTAGAGTATAAAAAGCTAAGTGGTCCGCCTGGAACTGTTGATGATAGTCACATGACTTAGGCTATTGTTATAGAGATTGTTTTAAAATACCGAGAGACAAAGACTCTGTATACTTACTTTATTTTTTTTTAGCTTCTTTTCAAATGTTTAACTGATCATCTTTAATCAAAAACAAAAACAACCATTGGATGTCTTAACAGCAACTGATTCGCCCTTAAATTTTTGAAATCGAAGGGAATTGAATGGACACCCGTTTACAGGGAAATCTGCACAGCTTTTTTCAGTATAATCCAATCTTCCCTAATATTTTTATAACCCATCAGATTAGCGTGTTTTTAGATTCTGCGGTGTCTGAACGGGGGTTGGCAAGCGTAACTTGCAGGGGGCAGAGCCTCCTAGTATAACATATAAAATATAATTTAATATATTCTAATATACACAAGAATATACACGTTTACTTGTCTCAGAAAATAACCCATTTTACATAATGCATGCGAAGTACTTTAAATTAAATATATACGCACTTCAGAAAATATACATCCTCCTTATAAAAGAAATAAAAAAGTGTTAAATGGGAGTGTTTGTGCATTTATTTTATGTATAAAAAACATTTGTCTCTTTTCACTAAAATAATTTGAATTTCTTTTCATTTCTACCTGAAAATAATTCATTTTAAATAATTATATGAATGAAGCCTTTATACTTGTTATTCTAAATTTTCGCAGAGGATGTAACAAAAGATTAGTAATTTGAAAGAAAAATTCTTTTCCTTTTCAATAAGAGCGAAAGTTATTTTCTTAAATTATTTATTAAAATTGAAAATGCTCTTAACATTATTTTACATAAAAATGGAGCATTTATGCATTCTTAATTATTATTTAGAAATACATTTATTTAAGGGATTTACTTTCACATATGCAGAGTAGTATAATTAAATTATAATCTTGAGTGAATGCTTTTAAATTTTCTCTGGAAGTACTTTGAATCATAAAAAGTAAACTTAATAAAATTGAATTAAAAAAAAAAAATCAGTATATTTTACAATTATTAAAGTAAATATATACGAGCTTGAGTTGCATCAACTACAAATTGCATTCTTAAAAATCATCATTTTTTACAATTAGTAAAGTAAAAAACAAAACTAGAATTAAATCTCCGTGTGCAATGCAAATAAGATTTTATTAAGAACAGTTATCTTAATTTAAGAATTATGGTTCAGCTATAGTAACTCGATTTTACCCTATTATACGACAACACCTGTTATTTGGGTCGAGTTGTTTGCTGTTAATTGTTTTCGGTTAGAGTCGATTTCGATTCGGGATAACTTTAATTCCTGCAGGATCAGTTTTTATTCGGATTCGAAACTTTCACTTCATGATTTGTTTTACTCTTTATTTACTGACGGTATATATATGTACCATTAAAACAACTTGTTACACAATTCATTTAATGCATTGATTAGTTGTAATACAGATTAGAATGAGTTATAGATACATTACTTTATCTTTTTCCAAAAGCATTATTGGTTACACAAAACAAAAATATTTTTAAACGAATGATTTATTTTGCCTTTGCATCTTTTCAGCTTTCTTGGCTTGGGGGGCGGATTTTTCGATTCAGAAATATTTCTATATTTCTATTGTGAGAACATTATATTAGTACGTTTTCTATTTCTTCAAAATACTAAGGAAAATATTCAAAATAAAAGATTTGAGTGGTGTTATAAATATTGTACAAAATCCCTATAAATTCAAATTTAATTAATCCTTCAATCTTTCTAAAATCCTACTAAAAATTATTAAATGATTAAATAAATCTTCTAATGTAGTTTCCAAAATTCACGAAAAATGTTTTAGATGATAAAATTTTCATGAATCATAATTAATTACATAAAGGGTTAAATACAAAACTCTAATTTAAACAATGCGCACAATGCAAATAAGATTTTATTAAAAACATCTATCTTACTATAATGAATTCTGGTTCGGCTATAGTAACGTGATTTTACACGATACCAACACTACCTGTTTTTCGGATCGAGTTGTTTGCTGTTAATTGTTTTCATTGAGAATTCATTTCAAGTCAGAGTAACATTAATTGCTGCAGGATCAGGTACAGCTTTGATTCGGATTCAAAACTTTTGCTTCACGGTCGGTTTAACCCGATACTAAGCAAAAAATATATAATATTTTTGAATGAAAAACCATGTATTTGAACATTAATGAGTACTATATTCACTTTTCAACATAAAAGATAATTTCTTTTACGCGTTCCGGTTGAGTTGCGAATTTTGAAGTCCAATTTTAGAGTTCATGAAAAACCTTTAGAGTGAATCATTTTAAGAATAATTTTAAGGCAATTTTGTAAATTCTTAATTGATATCTAGATTCCTGAGAAAATTCAAATTTTCAGTCTTCAATAATTAAGGACTCAAACATACAGAGTGTTTTATAAACGTGAGTGATTAATTTTTTAAATATATCTGGGTCCTGCTAGCATACGTATCAACAAATATATTAAACATACATAGAATATATTTAATTATTGTTACGCAATACATAACAATTACGGTAAACATAATTAATAAAAAAAATATGAAACATTTTAAGAAATTATCAATAGTATGTTACTAGCATCACTTTATGAAGCCTAAAAATTTAAATTTAAATTTAAATTAATGATTGCATACTGGCCCTTTCATGGTAATTCAATGAGACCATGAAACTAACCGACAGGCCATGAAACTAACCGACATAAATTTCATATACATACCACCCACATCTTTATATAAAGTCATGCAAAGTTTTCATTTTCTTGACCATATAGTTCTTTTAAGAAATGAAAGGAGGCGGGGGTCAAAATTTTTAATCTTCAACAAAAGACACTTTTTATGGTCTGTATATTTAGATTGCTACAAAGAATTTGTTTCTCTATATCTAAAGTCTCTATGTAAGTAATCTATGTAAATTTCCAAACCGCGCAATATATATTTTTTAATCTTCACTATCTACTGCATTCCTAAACAGTGCGTAACAATACATTAAAACATCTTAATTAATTTTTGGTAAACATAATAGTGTTTATATTTCAAAATCAATAGCAAAGAAATGTACATATATAGCATATATTACTGATTAACTTATCTTAAGTTTTTGTTTTCGTTACATGTACTATATCGCGGCTTAAAATATTTTTCTTCCAGTTGCTAGTGAGTAGCTGGAACTAACTATCGCCATTAGAGAAAATGAAGTATGTGTTGGTTGCTCGCCACTTCCATTGGTTGCTCAAATACAGAGGTACATATTAAAGTGATCGTAAAAATATAATAACTCATAAACAATGGAATAGCTAGAGTCATTAAAAAAGTAAAATCTTTTAAGTACACTTAAGCCTAATTATACAATAAATGGTAAATTACAAGGCGCTGCTATATTTTTGTAGTCTCTAGTTATCTGTATCAGCAGAAATAAACAAGAAAATACCTAGAAATTCACAACTAAGCACACTTCAATTAACTAAATAAAAAGTCAGTGTGCTCTTTGCATAAATAAAATAGATTAATTTATTAAAAATGAAACGAAGACAGAATTTACATTTAATGATTAATTTATTTAGAACATGAAAATATATATGGAAACACAGAGTAAAAAACAAATAACATAAAATTTGAAAAAAAAATGAAAGTTTTTTTTTTTTTTTTTTTTTTTTTTTTTTTAGAAAAAGAATTATAATAAAAAAAAAATTTCTTAGAAAAAAACTAGAATTAAACTTCTGTTTTGGGGTTTGCAGACATTCTGACATTTTGCTTACACAGTATATTTTACTTAAATTATTAAAATACGACATGGGAAAGATAAAAATATATGCAATATCCATAACGAATTTATGTAAAGCAAAATATACACTCGAATTATTGAATCTGTAAAAGATCTTACATTTAATTAAATATGCTAATATTAACTTAGAGGATTCTTTTCTAAATTATACATAATTTTCTTGAAATACTTATTTTTCTGTTCCACTTAAAAGCTAACAATATGGCATTATCTGAATAGATATTTATAACTCTAGGTTTTCTTTTTTTTTACATTATTTAAAATATATATTAGTATTTCATCAAATTAAACTTATATTTATTTCAGCTATAAAACCGTTTGAAATTGCCTTTTCAATTCATGAATTTTTTGTGACTAATTAATAATTAAGTAAATTTCAAAAATGAAGCTTTAATAAAAAACAAATTTTTGAAAAAATATGCTAATGTGGTATTTCAATAATTATTTTCATTTGCTTTGATTAAAGAATATATAAATTAACCTTCAAGTAAATTCCTAAACATTTCTCAAATTCATTACACGCGCCGATTTATCCAGTACGTGGGCATATATTAAGTAACCGTAGTTTTATAAAATACAGATGTAAAACTCGCAAATAACTATGGAAAAATAACAGGTGTAAGAACGAATCAAACACATTTTATAACGCTTCATCCTTAAGGTATGAAATCTCATACAAACTCACGCATATACAAAATATTTTAATCTTCAGAGCCGCTGCTGCCTTATATTTTATTCATGGTTGAAGAATAATTTGAAAGCCTCGCAATGATATATCATACAGTCTTTTCTATTTTACGAGTCGAATCACTCCCAGAATGTAAATTTGCGATTGTCTCCCTTTTTTCTTTAACAGCATGGGAAGCTATTTAAAAGCATTTACTTTCAAATGTTTTGTTAACACGCATAAAATAAAGTTTTCTGAGAAAATATTTTTTCATAACTTATTATATAAATGCACACTTTATTATACTTCCGATCATCATTTATCAAGTAATGAAAAATGTAAATATCGGAAAGGCTAAGAGACCATAATTTGAATTTATCTTAAATATTTCCTTTTAATTACTAAGAGGAACAAGAATATTTCAAAATAAAATGCTAGTGAAAAATATATGAAATTTAAATTTACTTTTCATTTAAGATATAAACTAAATCATTTTTAAAAGTACAAAAATTATTCAATATTCAAATTATTGACTATAATGAAATTCATACACAAGAAACTTCAAAATCGTTTAGTGTTAATGAGTTTTGACATGTAGAATAACGGCAAAGACCATTGTTTTGCAAAATTTTCTATATTCTTAAAACTTTAAATATAATCCGATATTTCTTGAAAAAAATTGTAAAATGATTTGTGAATTACAGATTTGTCAAGTTTGCTGTCTAATTACACTGGGCATCAATGTTTCTGTCACCGAATTAAAATTAGTTTACTCTGGATCAGTTTATTGCTCTCAATTCCTTTTCATATAAGTGGTGCGGTTATTGAGAAATATGCATATTCAATTTTAGGCAAATTTAAGATTTTTTGTGCCATTTTAAGAAAAATTTTAGGTACAATAGATGTCAGCTTGAATATGCCTTTCTACCTAATGACTACTGGATTAGTTGCTTCAGGTAAATGCCGGAATATACATATTTATAACATTTATACATTTATCTGTCAGTTATTAATTATAATTTGCATGTTCTGCAATGGTGTAATATTTATATTACTTTCAGCTTTAAAGTAGCTCCCACAAAATTCACATTGCGTCTTTTTGGAATACCTTTTTATGCTAATTTATCATCTGCAATCCGTTTCATGATATCACTAATTTTTTGAGTTAAATTAATTTCTACTTTAGTATAGTATTTCCATAAATTTCATATAAACTACTTTTTAGATAAGTAGTGCAGTTATTGAGAAATTTGTATATTTAAGTTTACACAAATTTAAGATTTTTTTGTGCTATTTTATGCAAACTTTTAGTTACAATAAATGTCAGATTAAATTAACTTTTCTAGATAATGATTACTGGGGTAGTTGCTTCAGACAAATGTCGCAATATGCATTTTCATAACATTAGTACATTTATCTGACAGTTATAAAGTATAATTTGAATATTCTGCAATGGTGTAATGATTACATTACTTTCAACTTTAAGGTAGTTGCCACAGATTAACATAATGTGTTTCTAGACTAGATGTTTATGCTTAAATAACATCAGCAATTCGTGCCCTCATATCACTAGTTTTTTAGTAAAATTACTTCCTACTTTAGCATGGTATTGATACAAATTTTATACAAACAGTTTTTTATGGCTGCGTACCTCATTGTCAAAAGGGTGAACTGTCTCAGATTTCTGTCAGGGACAGAATGAACAATGGGTATAATCGTAAAACAATTGCAAAAACGCAGTAGAATCTATCCTAACAAACTGAAGTTCATCGCAAAGTAGCATAAAATGATTTTTTGGCGTTTTTCACCCTAAAATAAAGTTTTGCTTAAAAAAAAAAAAAAATAGAATGATAGTAGAAAACGAATATCATAATTGAAATCAGCGCAAAAATCTAGTTCAGAAACATATTACCGTACTCATGTTGCAGAAATATTTAGACGCCAAGAAGCAATATTAGAAAAACACGGAAAATAAGCAAATTACACACAATATTTTTCAGTCACATGTCAGTATCATATCAGAAACAAAATCTTTGTAAACTACATATTAATCATAACAGAAAACCAAAAAGTCAGTCTCATAACATTTTATGGCATAAATTTGCATAAAATTGTACAAAAATGTCAACATTTGTATAAACCAAAGCATGAAAATATCTCAAAAACTATATTTGCTGGAGAAAATCTAAAACAAGTTTCGGAATCAGCATAAAAAATTAAGAAATGTCTAATGTCGATTTTTTGAAACATCAAAAGTTCAATTTTGTTGACCAGTGTTACAAATAGAAATCTTTAAAATGCAATTATTGAACTGAAAATATAATTTTCGCACTAATAATCTGGACTACAAAAGCCTTTCAGAAATTCATAGCTTTTAATATCGGTATAACACTCATATATATATATACCGGGTGTTCCAAAAATGACTGATGGATTTTAAAATTCAATAACTTGCAAACGGTGACAGATATTAAAAACATTTTTGCAGGAGGGTTATGTAAAATGTCAGGAGTTTTATGCTGTGCTTCCCCGTTTTAGTCACAAATAGCAGCGATAGATGTCGCTGTGAGCAATAGGTGCTAAATCGAGGCTCGTGTTTTTGGCCTCTCTCCCATGTGAAAAAAGGAGATTAAAATGTTTGGAATGGATCCAGAAGTACCAAAATTCGGGTCAGGAATTAGCACCTACTTCTCGCAGCGCCATCTATTGTTTTAAATTCGAACTAAAATCAAGAATCACAGTAAAAAATGTCCTGAAATCATACATAGCCCTCCTGCATTTTTTTAAATATCTGTCACCGTTTCCAAGTTATTGAATTTTAAAATCCATCAGTCATTTTCGATATATATATATATACTGAAAATATGTTTTCTATATTATTCTGAGGATATTTTAATTGGTATAAAATGTTTGCTATAGATGTGCTTATTGCTTTAACATATAGAAGCATTAATGTAAATGCATCTGAATTAAATAATCAATTCTAAAATAATTGACATAATATACACAATATTAACAACATAAAAAACTTGGAATCGGTATTTAAAAACATTTTATATGATTTTTTTTTCTTTTTAAACAAAAAATTTCCCCAAAAACAAAATTCCGGAAATGCATGTTACAATCAGATCTAAGATACTGTGTAATAGAGAATAGTTTATACTGTTATAATTTTGATACATTCTTAAATCTTCAAATCGATTCGATATTTAGTGGAAAAATATTAAAATATTTATGAATTTTTATTTATTCGATTCTACTTGATACTAATTACAAGAAAGGAAGTTCAACAATACATTTATTTAACGTAAAAGATTTTTAATAATTATTAAAATACGTTTTAATAATTAGTAAAATCATATCAAGATTTCATAATGTCATTTTTTATGATACAAGTTAAAATATACTCTTAAGACAATTAGTATTAATGAAAGGGACTTGTCTTATTTGTTATTTTTATTACTCGTTGCTTTTATTTTTAGCTAGTATTTTTCGAATATACTTAATTAAAATTTTGAATTTTGAGGCAATCTTTTGTATTTTATTTACCGAAAAAGCTTTATTTTAAATAGTTGTTTTTTAAATTACGAAATATACTGTTTGTGAATAACTTTCAAAATATTTTTCATTTTTGAAGATTCCAAACAATATACAATAATAAAGCCATATATAACCTAAAATTTTATATAAAGTTATTTTATGAAATGTAATCGTTTCTATAACCAAACATTTTGTAATGTATAAATATTGACTGAACTTTTGATTAAATACAGATTTTCAGTTTGAGTAATATCCTGTTAAAATGGTATTGAGTTTCATTTTAGTAAGTATTGTGTTTTATTATACCTTAAAACACCTTAAATATTTCTGAAAGGAAATTATAAAATATTTAAATTAATGTAATTTGTCAATTACACCTTTTTGTTTCCTAATTACACAAAGCGAACTAAAACTCTTTTATTCCACGCAGAATACAATTAAGAATAGTATTATACTAATTAGTTGGATTATAAATAGTCTTCAGATATTGATTATTTTAAACAGAGGAATAAATATGCATAATTGCAAGTAATGTTGTTGGAGATTTTTCTTAACACCTATTTTAATTATTATTCATTTATAGTAATAATGGGATATTCACAATCGAGTAGATGGATATTTAAATATATATATAGCGGAAAATTTAGCGTTACATTGTTATTGTTCTAAAATGAATATTTTAAAAGAAAAAAGTATGTGTACTGAAAAATGTACACGAATAATATGTTAGTAATATTCCCATAAATTGAATTCATCTCATTATATTTTCAACAAAAAATGTGATTATTTAAATTGAAATTTACTTATTGAAGAAATAGTACAATTATTTATAAAATTATTTTCATAATAAAAAAAATCAATATTTCTCTATGAATATTCTCAATGAATATTCCACTTTTTTCGGTAATTTTTCTTACTATGGTTAACTTCTCCTAAAATAAATGATGAGATTCTTGAAAAAAAGCTGTATTCAGATACTGCGTACGTACAAATATAAAAGATATAATTTTTATATCACTTTTCATATTTGGAATTTTATTATCAATATTTAAAAAGCGAAAGTTGCTATTTTAAAAATTCAGGATAGTTAGGAATTATATACAAATGTCGAAGAACATATCACTCCAAACACCAAAAGGAGTTCATTTCTAACTCATTTAGCAGATGACCAATAAACGTAATTTTAATGTTGATGCAGGATTAATACACTGAACATAATAAAAAAATGCTATATAAATGGCCAAGGAACGATTAAAAAAATTCTTAAATTAACTGCAAATTATAATTCTTTAAAAAATTAAATATTGTTCACATCTATAATTTTCAAGCAATTTAAAATCAATCAGAAAATACATAAAACTTTTTTCAATGTTTAATATATAGAATATTTGAAAAGATATATTGTAATAAAAAATAAATATCAGAAGCATATAAAAGTAATTGAAATTTCAAGCATACTTAAAAAAATAGAAATGTATTAAACAAATCCGTCGTATTTTTCCGTTTTTATCACTCGTACTTTTGAACATTTTTCATTGTTCTGAAGCTATCCCCATTTTTGTTGTTTTTCATTTTAATTAAAAAATTTTTTCATGTATTGATTTTATTTGAAACACTTACAAAATAAAAAAAAATCCCTGCCGGCCTGGCGTACATGTGGAGGTAGATTTCAAAGTTAAGTATACTAATTTCACCAACAAAAACGTAAATCATGAGTAGAAATAAACCCACTTTAACAATTTTATCTGGTCGCTTTTGACGAGTTTCTATTTCATTTTTATATAATAGCTGGTTTTATCAGAATCATGTTAAGGTGGTATTAAAAAAAATACTTTTCCAAGCTCAACAACTAAAAATTTTCTGGCACATTTTTCAGATTCATTTTTAATAGAAAAAATATGAAACTTGCTGACGTGATTTTTAAAGAGATTTATAAGCGACCTGTGTTTTTATTTTTTGTTCAATTAATTAAAACTTGGTTTATAAACAATTATTGTCTCAGTATGACAATATTTTTCGTTTCCAACACAATCGCTTCGAGGAATTTGGTTCAAAATGTCCACTTTGACATCATTTTTTTTAAATATATTCTGCCTCTATCAAAAATTCGATCATTACGGTACATTATATAGTTTCTGATTAAGAGAATCTACCAATTGGATGCGTCTGAAAGCAAAAAATGAATTTAAAAATGAGTAAGAAAATAAGCAGTTTCGATTCGAATATACCCTTAATAAAATGATTTTTTTCTTCAACCGCTATGGATGTTTTATTTGTTTCTGAAGTAAGAATTGGTCCTGTCAAAAACTTGTCTATATAAATGGTGTAGGCAATATTAAGAAGATGTATGATAAATTCATGGGTATTTTATATCTTGTGAATTGACGGAGTTTTGAATTTTTTACTCCTTCAACCCCCCTTTTTGTTTTCGTTTTTAATTTTTTTTTCGGTACGAATTGGTCCTATCAAAAGCTTGTCAGTATGAAAGTTGTAGATAATATCAAGGAGATTTGTAATAAAATTAATTAGATTTGATATCTGGAGAATTGATGAAGTTATGAATTTCTTCCCCCCCAAAACCCTATTTTTGAGCCCCTTGAGCCCATTTTTAATTTTATCAAAAATATGTGATACATACATTTTTGGCCCTTTTTTTTGAAGTAATAAAAGCTTTAAACTAATTTGATATGTACAAAAATGAAGAAATTATGGGGGGTTTCCGGTTTTCATAAAACCCTCCCTATTTCCATCTCCTTGGTCCGATTTTCCCATTAACGAATTTGACGGAGATTTTATGCCCCTTGATTTTATGTATCAGTTTGGAAGAGATTTTTGCAGAATTGTGGAAGTTATCCTGTCCAGAAGAAACTGATATATATATATATATATATATATATATATATAATGCTTTCAAAAATTTTTTTAAAAACAAATAACCCAGTGCATCAGGCGCAACGCAGCTTCTTATATGCACTAAGTGAATATAGCTCTAAACATATATATATATATATATATATATATATATATATATATATATATATATGTGTGTGTGTATATATATAACCATTAATTAAATATAACCTACCACCGTCAAGTATTATGAATTAAAGCTGTAAGTATAAAATAATAATAATAATAATAATTTATTATAAGAATTATTATGGAAGAAAAAGAAAAAAGTGGACACCGACAAAAAATGGAAAAGCTTATATATTGAATTACGTTGTCAAGGGCACAGAATTCAATGATATAAGAAAAATGGTTGTTTTCTGTGAGAAAAATAAGCTAAAGCTAAAAATTATTTTCCCCTGTGCCCAAACAACCATTAAAATCAAGTGAATTGATTAAAAATGAAAGCAGAATAGAAACAAATAATATGAAATGGAAGAATCAATAAAACGTATTTAAATATTTATAGGATATAAAATATAAATAATAAACACCATACCGATTAATATTTCAGTATTTTACAAATAACCACGCGCACATGTCTACCAGAATATCATAAAGATTAAGGTGAATAAAACAGTTAAGAAATCACAGTAATTGATACCAAAGGATGCAGTTAATACATTTTGAAATAAAATTTGAAATACCTTGTTAAATACATTTAATATAATATAAAATAAATAGATAGTAATTACATTATTTAAAATGCACTATTAAATTAATTAATAACTGTTTAACAATATCGTCAAAATTTAGCTAAAAATACCCCCTGGTGTATTAAATTATAACTGAAATGGAGCTAGAAAAATTAAAATTTAGAGCTATCTTAAAGAGACAAATTTTGGTGCTGCCATCTAGTATTACTTTTATTAATCAACTCTCGCAAGATAAATATTTGTAAGCATTTGAATGTAAATAATTATTTAAATAGCAAAACCAAATATATCCTTATATATAGAGAATTATAAACCGAATATAAACCACACAATGTATTTAAAAAAACTATTGTTAATAAAATTTAAAAGCATACAAAATATTCTATTAGCTAACTTATTTAAACTAAACTAAGAATTTAAATAATTCTAGAACTTTGATAATATATACCATATAGCTATATGCTATAAAAAAATAAATTCAGAAATAATTAATATAAATAATTATTAAAAATAATATAAAAATTATTTTTTAAATCAATTATATATAAGATATTTATAAAAAGAACAGGAAATAAAAAACATGTGGAAGTATATAGAAGGTTAAATGATACTTAAATTCCATTTACTTAAAAAGCACAAATACAGAGTGTGGATTATTTTCATACATCCATAAAAATCCAAAAAGTATGAATGTGGGACATTCAAAAACATTAAACCGATAATAAATATTAAAAAGAATAGAGGAATAATAATAAAAATAATTACCCAATTTTAATACATACAGTATAACTATATATATATTAAACATACTTATATGTATATTAATCACTATAAAAATGGCATACTATTAGTAATTAATATGATATTGTCCTTAGTAAATTAAAATTTAATAACAAATAATTGTAAATTAGATTAATCAATAATTAAGCTAATTATAATATTAATGAAATTCTTCAATTACATATAAAATATCAAATCAGCATCCATATAAAATACGTATCAAAAATGTAGTAATAATACAAAAGCCCCCATTTTTTTAATTTTTTTTATTTTTTTTTATAATTAACCATTGCGTATTATCCAGACAACACCACCCTCCCCCGTACTCTAACATCTACCCACCCAACCAACCTATAATAATTTTTTTTATATTATTTTACAATTTTTAATTTTTTATAGATATTTTTTTTATTTTATAATTTTTTTGTAATTTTGTTTACGCATGTGTTAATTTGTTTTAAAAGATCATGTAAGAAAAGTACTAATTGTATATTAATGAATATATGAATTTTTTTGGAAAACCATGATTTAATGCATCATAAATTAGTTTTTTAATATTATTGTTAATTAGAGGAGAGGAACATAAACATTTTATTCTATATAAATGATTAAGTATTATATTTCGAAATACAGAATCATGTAGACAAGATTTAAAATTTGTAAATGCATTAACTGTGAATTTAAATTCTTTACGTTTGTCATATAAATCTGTGATTGTTTTGTTGCCTTTTATTGTAATTTTAAGATCTAAGAAGTTAATTGTATTGTTAGATAAAAGGTTTTCCGTTAATTCCAAATATATATATATATATATATATATACATACATATAGATAGATAGATAGATAAAATTTTTAATGAGGGTGTTTTTGGGTTCTAGAGGTCATGATCGGTGTAGATCTGCAAAAATTTCCAGAAATTCCAACATAGGGGAGAAAGTAATAGGTAGTATTTCATACGAAATCTACCTAACACCACTAACACACGTAAAAGTATTTTAACAGAATTGATAGAGAGTTTTGAAAGAAGACACTCCTTTAAAATTTATTTAAAAAGTCTTAATAAATAAATTCGAAAATTTAACTGGAAAATATAAAATATATTTTTAAGAAAATGACAAACGTTTTTGACATACAAAACATATTTAAAGTTTTGTGGTAGATTAAAAACTATAAAAATAAATAATCTTTACGCATTAATTAAAAGAAAAAAATGACTTTTCAATTTCCATCTATTTCAACTATTTCAAGTATTAATTTGCTTTATTCCCATTTAACAATTATTAAGGGGTCTCGGGACTCTTAAAGCTTTAAAATTTTCGAAATTTTAATTTTTTCAGATGTTAAACTCCTATCTTTTCTGAACATTTTGATATAATTGTTTCCTTGAAATTCCTATTAGAACTGAAGTTACGGCTTTTATATTTATACACGTTCAATAGCTGAAGTGTCGTTTCGGAAACTTTGAAGATGTTTTTCTTCAAATGACGTTTTTGGGCATAACGCGCAAGATATCTCAAAAACTTATGAATATTTTTTCATGAAATTTTCAAAACATATGTTTCATGTTAGTCTGTATAAACTGAACCTAAAATGTCCTTTTTATTGTTCAAAACAATATATTTTTTAGGTGATTATACTGTTGAAAATTTCTTAATTTTGCATTAGTTAAATACAACTTTGTATTAAAAATATAAAAAAAGCTTTAAATACAAATTTATTTAGGTTCAGGGTAATTATTACAATCTGAAGTATAAGTAGGTACGAAAATTTTCATTCTAGTTGTAACATTTATTTTGTAATCGTGCGCGTAAGCTGTTATGCCGATTTTTTGCTCGAAAAATGTCTAACAGTTTGAAGCCCCCTGTAAATGCTAATTCTGCATCTTATAATTTTTTAAATACCTGAAATGAAAGAACATACTTATATATTTTATTCCAATTAAAATTGTGTCCTAAAATCAAATACATTTTAGATATTAAATGTTGAAAGTGGTTTTTCTTTTTTCATTTTTTCCAATTTTAAGAGTCCTGAGACCCTTTAAGAATCTGATTCTCTTTTTACGATCTATGTAAACGACAATCGGTACTTTTATGTTACATGGACACACATCACGCAAAACAGCCTCGCATTTATTTTTCACATTTATAAATTACAAACAATGCTTTCATGTTAAAAAAAGTTTTTTTTTATTGTATTATTGTATTATTATTTTTTTACTTTTAAATTTTAAATGAAATAGCTGAAATACACGTGCATGTGTTTTAAATGTAATTTGAAAAATGCATATATTTTAATGGAAAAGAAGTAATTAAATATTTAAAAATGTTTGTCATATGACGGTGGCGGTAAGTTCACCACTGGTTGGGCGGTATATATACCCTTATTTATATTTTATTATTAAGATAGAGAAATATTATGATATTATCTTAAGATCATACTCATATTTAGTTTCAAAAGATCGTTATTCCTCATATACCGGTCATATGAAAATATATTTTTTTTTTTAATCTCTGTATTAACACTTTCACGCCGGCGCGGTGGGTCACACTCGACTGTCTCAGAGTTGTCAAGTCTCTGGCTTTTTACACACCACTCTTATTTTAGAGAAAATGTTGTTCCTTTAAATCGCCCAATTGTTCTAATTAAATAAAACAGCATTTTCTGTATTAAAATACTGGTAGCCACAAAGCCGGAGACTTAGCAGCTCTGAGACAGTCGAGTGTGACCCACCGCGCCGGCGTGAACGTGTTAAATGATAGTTAATTATTAAAACCATTTCAGTATTGTTGGATGGAATATCAAGCGATTATCGTATTTTAAAAAATATATATAACTCAAAAATTGGTTTTAGATAGCTGATTTCGGAGAAATTTGACCGCCAGATTGAATGTTGATGACACGTGTTATCTTTCTTAAGAATAAGAGTTTCAAATATTGCCCCATATTTGCAAGAAAAATAACCCAATTCAAGTTACAAGATAAGCATTTTTCTTTATATAAAGCCAGGTTTCAAGCGTATCGAAACATTCAAGCAGCTTGTGTAAACAACGATAAGTAAAGTGCAAAACACATGTGCTAATAACTTTACAGTAATTCGGGAAAATAATACCCAAAAACATGTTTTGTTTTTTTATTTCACAAACTGAGCAAATCGCACTTTAAGGCGAAAAAAATCAGGTAATCATTAATTCTGGTTCGGAATTAATGTATGACATTAGTTAAAATGTGTTTTATAATTTATTATTAGTAAAAAGTATTTAAACTATCCGTTTTAAAGTTTTTACTAAATTTACACCAATATTACACTATTTTACACTAAATTTACACTAATATTTTTGATAAGGAAATTCAATTTACAAATTGAATTGCAGAATAATCCATGATGTATTGACATAATGATTTGTATATCTTTCTGAGAAAAAATTAGTCAAAAATGTTTTCTTAAAAGCTGCGTAGAAATGTATGCATTCTGTAAATAGAGCTCTCCGAAAGTTTTTGCTGTTGCTAGTATATATATAAATTTATTTATATATATTGTTTTTCAAATTTTTATGTAGAAAATATCACACACCTTTATTTTTTTATTGAAATTGCTGAACTTTACTTTTTAAAAATTGCGTACACCCAACAGAGTGAAAAAATCCAAATAGCTATTTGGGCGACACCAAACCCAAGACTATTAAGTGCTACGCTTGGTTCCGTGCAAGTAAGTTAGTGGGAAAACATTTGCGGGTAATCTCAATGACTCCGGTTCGATTCCAGGTTTGGACACTAGGGTGGAGTGATAAAAAATGAAAATCGGAATTGAAATAATTTTTGATAGGTACTGATATTTTCAATAACTGTTTCGAGGTTATAATTAATCTCGAATAGTCTGTAAAGAAATGAGGGAAGGGATTCACACTTGTGCAACATTTTTTCGAATCGGTTCACTATAACTGTATGGTCCCCTGATGCATCCGCCTAGCACGAAATGATTTAATAAAACTTTAAATTTTTTGAACACTTTTAACAGATTTAAATGTTTATTTTCATTCTTAAACTTTAATTTTTGTGTATTTTTCACTGATAAAATATTTATATTGCACCCTTGCTTCTTGTGTGATGCATTCTATTATACCTGTACAAGAAATAAAAGGGAATTTACGGCAATTTTTTCGAAATTTCGAATGACCGGGTGCCTGAAAGATATTATGCGATTTAGAAATAAAATGTCTAGGCATATTACTATCTACCATTCGCAACTTTTCCGTGGTATGACATTTTTATTTTCCAACTTTAAGGTTATTTCAATTTATGAGTTGTACAAGCCATTTTTGGCGAATTTCGCAAAAATTGGGAGGGGGGGGGGACCCGAGCCACATGAAGATAATATTTTATTTTGAAAAACTGTGCAGGCATATTACTACGTACCATCCTAAACTTTTTCGCGGTATGGCATTTTTGTTTTTCAGCTTTATCTTTATTTTTATTTATAACTTATACAAGGCTGTTTGGAGGAGTTTGGCGAAAATTAGGGGGGGGGGGGGGTACCGGAAAATAAAAAATGATTTCGAAAAAACTGTGCAGTTTTATTACTGAGGACCATACACACCGTTTTCGCGGTATTACATTTTTATTTTCCGATTTTCGTTTTTTTCACTCTACCTTATTGGACTCTGTTTCTTTCCGTTGTTCTCACCAATTTCAATTTTAGTATGTACATTTCTAAGTTAGCGACATAAAATTATTTTGAGTTCCTCTAATAAGAATGCTGAGACACTGCTCCTTTAATGATTGTATCATGATATTTCTAATGGCTATGAACTATCATCTGTTAAATTACAGACACTCATCTCTGTACAAAATTAATACAATTAAAACTAAACGGTCATATTATACAGTGATCACAATTTGATTCTTATACGTAAACAGCGCAAACTATTCTGTTAATGATTCAATAATGATCCTTTATAATGGAATGTAGTATGATCTGTTAAAATGCAGAATCTCATCGGTGTACCCAATATGGGAAAGTTACTGATAAAGGTTGAGGCTACACAGGTTGATTGCAATTGAGGGCTAAGTGATTGATTTCCCAAATAGCACAATTTAGTGATATATCGTAGGTCATTTGTGGAAACCTTTGAGAAATGGTAGGGTAAAAATGACCATCTAATTCCAACCGAATGTGAGCAGAATTCTTAGCTGTTTTGGCTGGTTTATTGTAAATGATAACTCATTAAGAATTACATATTGGCGTAGAAACTTTATAATGAATGAAAATATTTTGTGTACACTGATATGAAATATAGTGATAAATTTAAAAAAAAGCTCGAATGTAAGAATCATGATTTAAAACAAGACGAAAACACAATAAGTTATCAAATAGTACAAACATGACCTTATTACACATTTTATACTACATATAAAATTATCTCCCTTAGCAAAAAATAAAATATATAATTAAATTCTTAGTAATGGCTCTATACTTAAAGATTTTTTATGAAAATGCCTTCACAAAACAAAATATACATGATTGATTTCATAAATATATTTTGATAAAAAATAATTTGTTGACAATAAAAAAAAAGTCTTTACAAAATCTATTTTTTAAACACAAATTTTCCTTTTTCTTTAAAATGAATAATAAATATAATTAGAATCTTATTAAAAGTACACGATTATTATATTTTATATATGGATAAGCATTTAGCTCCACATTGTAGCAGGTTTTAATAATACATAAGAATTTATCGTATGTCAGCATTTGAATCGGACATATACTTTTATTTAATGTTGTTACTTTTCTCGATATGTAATTTTATTTTATTTTTAAGATTAAACTATACTTATTCCCGCTTCAAAACATGAAAAACTTCAAAACAAAGACAAATGGAGAAAGAAAGCTCCAATAATATCGGATTATTAAATATTTTTAAGGAGTGTCAGGACACTTCAATCTTTACAATTTTCGAAATTTAAATTTTTTAGGTATTAAACTTTTCTGAACATTTTGATATAATTATTTCCTTGAAATTCCTATTAGAGCAGAAGTTATGACTTTCAGAATTATACCGGCTCAAAAGCTAAAGTGTCGTTTCCAAAAGTTTGAAGCCGTTTTCCTCCAAATGACATTTTTGGTCACGCGCACGGTATCTGAAAAACTTCTGAATATGTTTTCATGAAAGTTTCAAATAATATGTTTAATGTTAGCCTGCTTAAACTGAACCTTTTTTTTTTTTTTTTTTTTTTTTTTTTTAAGTAAAATTTTTTTAGGTGATTATATTGTTGAAATTTTCAAAATTTTGCATTTGCTAAATACAACTTTGTATTTATAATATAAAAATACTTTAAATACGAATTTTGTTTCATGGTTTTTATAATCTGAAGTATAAGTAGGCAAACAAATTTTCATTCATGTTCAAAAAATTATTTTGTAATCCAGCGTGTAATCTACACTGTAAAAAAAAATCTGTGAAGTTACTAAAGTTTTTCTAGGAAACTGGGATTCCTAAAACTTTTCATGTAACGGCAACAACAAAATTTCATGTAACAGACACACTTTTGCGCCGAAAATCAAAAAATCTGTAAGGTTACTAAGAATTTTTTTGGAAACTGGGATTCCGAGAACTTTTCATGTAACTGCAGCCAGGGTTACAAATAAAAGTTTAGTAAGATTACTGAAATTTTAGCAGATTCATTTGTAAAGTTACAGATTTTTGTAGCTTTACAAAAACTAGTTTTGTAGATTTGCAGCTTTTTTCGTACAGTTACAGGTGAAAGTTTAGTAAGCATGTAACTTTACATCTGTATAACTACAGATTTTTTTTACAGTGTAGTATGCCGATTTTCTACTCGTCAAATGTCTGGCAGCTTGGAGCACTCGGTAAATGCGAATTATGCATCATGCAATTTTTTATATACATGAAATGAAAGAACATACTTATATCTTTTATTTCAATTAAAATTTTGTCTTAAAATTAAATACATTTTAAGATATTAAACATTGAAAATAGTCTTTTCTTTTACTTTATTTTTCACTTTTAGCATTCCTGCGACACCTTAAAGTTTTATTCACTATATCCACTACTTACCGTAACACAAAAATAAAATACGTGAAATGTAGAATTATTTATTTTGTTTCAAATAAATTCCGTCGTTTATTTGTTGAATCATATATTCGTGCATTCTTGCGGCTTTCATCAAAATCCTGCCGCAAAAGTTTTCGAAAATCACATCAGTATAAGAGCATACTATTTGAAATCTCAATCCTATATTTTTGTAAGGCTAGAAAACAGGATTTGAAGATAATAGTAAGCATGTATTTTATATTTCAGTACATATGGTTTACTGAAATTATTTATTTTCCAGAATCTAAAATATAGAATTTGAATAATTTGATTATGCTCCGAAATTTCTCAAGGATAATTTCGCGGATGAAGGGGCTTTTATTTATTTATTTATTATTATTTTTTAAGAAAATAGATTCTATACCTGAACATTTTTTATTTGTATTTTACTGTCGAGAACAGGAAATTTCTTAAATATGGAGAGAACGATTCGTTAATTTGACATTAGAAATATATGTAAAACTAAATACTGAATGAAGCATCATGAATGGCTATTTATATTTATTTTTCATTATTGCTTTATTTTAAAATATGTTATATTTCCTAGAAATATTATACTTCGTTATTTTTCCAAAACTGAAATTTAGACTTGTTTATTAGATAATAATCTGTAACGGAAGAGTTATTACGGTACATGTTTTAAATATATCTATTTCAACTAAACTTTTGATTTTAAATGTGCCAATCAGGAAACTATTATACAAATATATTTGTAATTTTTACAGAGGGCAAAAACTTATCGATACACACTCGTATTTCGCAGTAACAATGTTCGCTTGTCTCATTTTCAAAAAGAATGGCTCAGTTAGCTGAATTTATGTGTTTCTTGTAGTTTTCAATTTAATCACGAAGAAACTCTACATGTATTTGTAAAAATAAATCTAGAAATAAAAGAATGAAAACTTTCTGTTAGCACACATGAATTAAAGCCTGGATTCATTAAAGTTACACACACATACATGTATATAATGTATAAAAAACGCTTTACTTCAGAATTTGAGCACAACTAAGAGAATAAACCAACAGAAGTGAAAAATTAGCCGAGGCAAGTAATCGAACCTGAAATCACAACGTGCCGTGCTGTTGCTTTAATCTCTAAGCTATCCTGGGCGATCTAGCTCGGAGTTTTCTCAATTTAAACCAAGTTATCTGCTGGCCGGTAACGGCCTTTTTTGCTGGCATTTATTGCTGGAAAAAAAATATACATATATTTAAAAAAATTAGCAAAAAATAAAATATATAATTAAATTCTTAGTAATGGCTCTATACTTAAAGATTTTTTATGAAAATGCCTTCACAAAACAAAATATACATGATTGATTTCATAAATATATTTTGATAAAAAATAATTTGTTGACAATAAAAAAAAAGTCTTTACAAAATCTATTTTTTAAACACAAATTTTCCTTTTTCTTTAAAATGAATAATAAATATAATTAGAATCTTATTAAAAGTACACGATTATTATATTTTATATATGGATAAGCATTTAGCTCCACATTGTAGCAGGTTTTAATAATACATAAGAATTTATCGTATGTCAGCATTTGAATCGGACATATACTTTTATTTAATGTTGTTACTTTTCTCGATATGTAATTTTATTTTATTTTTAAGATTAAACTATACTTATTCCCGCTTCAAAACATGAAAAACTTCAAAACAAAGACAAATGGAGAAAGAAAGCTCCAATAATATCGGATTATTAAATATTTTTAAGGAGTGTCAGGACACTTCAATCTTTACAATTTTCGAAATTTAAATTTTTTAGGTATTAAACTTTTCTGAACATTTTGATATAATTATTTCCTTGAAATTCCTATTAGAGCAGAAGTTATGACTTTCAGAATTATACCGGCTCAAAAGCTAAAGTGTCGTTTCCAAAAGTTTGAAGCCGTTTTCCTCCAAATGACATTTTTGGTCACGCGCACGGTATCTGAAAAACTTCTGAATATGTTTTCATGAAAGTTTCAAATAATATGTTTAATGTTAGCCTGCTTAAACTGAACCTTTTTTTTTTTTTTTTTTTTTTTTTAAGTAAAATTTTTTTAGGTGATTATATTGTTGAAATTTTCAAAATTTTGCATTTGCTAAATACAACTTTGTATTTATAATATAAAAATACTTTAAATACGAATTTTGTTTCATGGTTTTTATAATCTGAAGTATAAGTAGGCAAACAAATTTTCATTCATGTTCAAAAAATTATTTTGTAATCCAGCGTGTAATCTACACTGTAAAAAAAAATCTGTGAAGTTACTAAAGTTTTTCTAGGAAACTGGGATTCCTAAAACTTTTCATGTAACGGCAACAACAAAATTTCATGTAACAGACACACTTTTGCGCCGAAAATCAAAAAATCTGTAAGGTTACTAAGAATTTTTTTGGAAACTGGGATTCCGAGAACTTTTCATGTAACTGCAGCCAGGGTTACAAATAAAAGTTTAGTAAGATTACTGAAATTTTAGCAGATTCATTTGTAAAGTTACAGATTTTTGTAGCTTTACAAAAACTAGTTTTGTAGATTTGCAGCTTTTTTCGTACAGTTACAGGTGAAAGTTTAGTAAGCATGTAACTTTACATCTGTATAACTACAGATTTTTTTTACAGTGTAGTATGCCGATTTTCTACTCGTCAAATGTCTGGCAGCTTGGAGCACTCGGTAAATGCGAATTATGCATCATGCAATTTTTTATATACATGAAATGAAAGAACATACTTATATCTTTTATTTCAATTAAAATTTTGTCTTAAAATTAAATACATTTTAAGATATTAAACATTGAAAATAGTCTTTTCTTTTACTTTATTTTTCACTTTTAGCATTCCTGCGACACCTTAAAGTTTTATTCACTATATCCACTACTTACCGTAACACAAAAATAAAATACGTGAAATGTAGAATTATTTATTTTGTTTCAAATAAATTCCGTCGTTTATTTGTTGAATCATATATTCGTGCATTCTTGCGGCTTTCATCAAAATCCTGCCGCAAAAGTTTTCGAAAATCACATCAGTATAAGAGCATACTATTTGAAATCTCAATCCTATATTTTTGTAAGGCTAGAAAACAGGATTTGAAGATAATAGTAAGCATGTATTTTATATTTCAGTACATATGGTTTACTGAAATTATTTATTTTCCAGAATCTAAAATATAGAATTTGAATAATTTGATTATGCTCCGAAATTTCTCAAGGATAATTTCGCGGATGAAGGGGCTTTTATTTATTTATTTATTATTATTTTTTAAGAAAATAGATTCTATACCTGAACATTTTTTATTTGTATTTTACTGTCGAGAACAGGAAATTTCTTAAATATGGAGAGAACGATTCGTTAATTTGACATTAGAAATATATGTAAAACTAAATACTGAATGAAGCATCATGAATGGCTATTTATATTTATTTTTCATTATTGCTTTATTTTAAAATATGTTATATTTCCTAGAAATATTATACTTCGTTATTTTTCCAAAACTGAAATTTAGACTTGTTTATTAGATAATAATCTGTAACGGAAGAGTTATTACGGTACATGTTTTAAATATATCTATTTCAACTAAACTTTTGATTTTAAATGTGCCAATCAGGAAACTATTATACAAATATATTTGTAATTTTTACAGAGGGCAAAAACTTATCGATACACACTCGTATTTCGCAGTAACAATGTTCGCTTGTCTCATTTTCAAAAAGAATGGCTCAGTTAGCTGAATTTATGTGTTTCTTGTAGTTTTCAATTTAATCACGAAGAAACTCTACATGTATTTGTAAAAATAAATCTAGAAATAAAAGAATGAAAACTTTCTGTTAGCACACATGAATTAAAGCCTGGATTCATTAAAGTTACACACACATACATGTATATAATGTATAAAAAACGCTTTACTTCAGAATTTGAGCACAACTAAGAGAATAAACCAACAGAAGTGAAAAATTAGCCGAGGCAAGTAATCGAACCTGAAATCACAACGTGCCGTGCTGTTGCTTTAATCTCTAAGCTATCCTGGGCGATCTAGCTCGGAGTTTTCTCAATTTAAACCAAGTTATCTGCTGGCCGGTAACGGCCTTTTTTGCTGGCATTTATTGCTGGAAAAAAAATATACATATATTTTTTAAATAATCTAGAAATAAAAGAAAATTTACAAAATTTACGTAGAAAGGAAACTTTCTGTAAGCACACATCAGTTAACGCCTGAATAAATAAAAGTCACATACATATATCGTCGCTACCATGTCAAACTATCTTGTGTAAAAATGTATTTTTCTTATTTTGTGTCATTTTGTTGTATTATGCTTGATACGTACTAATAAAAATTGCCACGTCTCTAGCTTGCTTAGAAACTTAAATAATGTCTGTTTCAAAGTTTCCAATATGCACTTTTTTCAAAAATTTACAACGTCAAACTGTCCAATATGACATATTCAATCCTTTGCCGCAAATGTTTAAATATATTTCTTTTTCTAAGCATCCGTATGACGTAAAACTATCCAATATGAAAATAGTCTTTTTATCAGAAATACAAAAACTCTTTTACTTATGGATTGAAGTTTAACGCAATTGTTTTTACGTTTTTGATTTTTACTGTTATGTATATATATTTTTGATGTTTACTATAGCATATGTTTCCTATTGTTAATTGAATGTGAGAATTTTTAGTTCATTTATAGGGACACTAAAAAGAATCCCCTTACATTATACTCATTAAGGAAAAAGAGCAGTACTGCAGGGCCACGCAAAGAGCTGAAAACTTTGCCGGCTATGACTGGTAATTTCTGGAAGTGTGTTTATAACAATTTTTTGCCTGAATTAAATTTCACCATATTATGTAACATGTATAAAAATCTGTAGATACATACAGGGCTATACAAGAAGTTCGAGTATATTTCCGTTTAGTGGCAGAAACTGCTAAAGTTGGAAGTTGTAGATTGCATTACGCCGCGTTTCCTGATTAAACTGAATTGTACTAAATACTATTTTTAATTAAATTGTACTAAATACTATCTGGATTATATACAAATCTATAGATCATTTACAGGGATTCAAAACTGATTCGAGTACTGTTCTGTCTGTGGCCGGCAATTGTTTTATAGTGAATTCTTTTGTGCAACCCTGTATATGATGTATAGAATTTTTATATAACATGCAAAAAAAATAGTTAAATTTAAAAGCGCATACCGAAATTCAAAAACGCATTTCCAGCAATTATTGCTCAAAGACAGTAATGTAATCCACTTCTTTTTTGTGCCCTTTTTGCACAACCCTATATATTACCTACAGATTTTAATGCATACCACATAATATGCCAAAACATTGATGCAAACTAAAAGACGCTTAAAACTACTAAAATGAAATTTCCAGAAATTATTATCCATAAATTGTTCATGTTTCTAAATTTTTTGCGTGGCTCTGTGTATGATTTAACTTGTATTCCACAAACATCTCATATACAATAGTTCAACTATCATTCAGCTTTGAAATGCGTAACACAATTAAAAACTACGTTCAAGTTGTTCAGAATCTCGATTAGTAATGCTAACGAATTATTTTAGGTAGTCGTGTATACAGTCTATAGAATTTATACATACGACGTAGCATGCACACAGTTTTAAAACTTATATCAAAATATAAAAAAAACATTTCCAGCAATTATTGCTAATAGACAGCACTTTAAACGAAATATTTTTTATGTCACTGTAAATGAACGATAATTGTTGTACACGTCATATTCTAAAGTAGGCATGTTGCTGTGCACCTCAATAACCTGTATAAATTTCATTATGTTTGGAATAGCGTAACATAATGAAACTAAACCACAAACGTTTCTTTCTTCATTAAGCGTAATGTAACTGGATTCTTTTGAGTTTCCCTGTAAAGAACGTAAAAGTACTACACGCTCCGTTTTCAGTACCGTTCATGCAATAGGAAACGTCAAAAACGTAAATAATTTACATAGCAATCCGAGTATATTTACGAGAGTTAGAGCACGGTGATAGGACAGAAAGGTAAACCAAAAGCCAAAAAAACTTTTTAACGACCAAGAAAGTCTTGAAAAAAGTCCTTCCGGCCAGTGCCGGGAGGAAGAGGTAGCTTTCATATTCTTTATTTAAAAAAAAGAAAACTTATATTATTCAAACACACGAAGCTCAATTTAGTGGAAACCGAATATAGGAGATTCAATACTAATTTTTATCAATACTAAATCATTATGAATGAGAATTTGGTGAAATTAGTCAGCTTTATCCAATCTGCTTTTATTTAAAGTAACTTATATTTGGCTGCCAAATTCGGCGATTTCTTAAAGTGCCTGCCATTTTAAGACAACATGGTGGATGAGGCTAACCACAGAACTTGGTCGAGACCTTAGTAATTGCTGTGCACATGCTCACTCACATCGAAATAGGTTGATATATACGAGTGCTGTCGCAGGCAAAAAATCAGATTTTTCAAAATGTCGACCACATTAGAAATTGAAACTGCTATATCTGATCTATTTTTTAAGATAAAGACAAACAAAAGATGCTCCTGAATCCTTATATCAAGGTCAAATACTAAAGAAAGAAACCCTTTCAATTTTCAATTTTTTTGCACCTCACTTTAAATATATATATTTTTTAATTTAATGGCCGCCATTTTGAAACAAGATGGCTGATGAAGCTGGCCAGCGAACTTGGTCGAGATATTGATGTATACTATCCACATGCCTTCTTCCATCGAAATAGGCGAATACGTGTGTTATCGCGTGACAAATACAAGACCGTTTCAAAGTGTTAGCCATGCTAGAAAGTCAAAGTGCTATAATTCAACCATTTTTTAAGATATAAACAAAAGAACAAATTTTCAGAAACAAAAACTGCTCCAGAATCTTTGAATCAAGGCCAAACACATAAAAAAAAATCGTTTTAATTTTCCAATTTTTCAATACATCATTTTAAATTTTAAATTACATATTCTTTAAATGGCAACCCTTTTGCAACAAGATGGCGAATGAATCTGGCCAACGAACTCGGTCGAGACATTGGTATGTACTATGTACAGACCACGTTACATCCCAATCGGTTCATAAATACACCTGTTATCGCGTGACAAAAGTCAGGTCGTTTTAAAATGTCAGCCACAATAGAAATTCAAAATGCTATAACTCAGCCATTTTTTTAGATATAGACAAAACAAAACCTGTTCCGGAATCTTTGTATTAAGGTCAAACACATACGAAAAAAATCTTTATCATTTTCCAATTTCTTGGTAACTCATTTTAAATTTAAATTTTTTAAATTTTTTTAAATGGCTGCCATTTTGAAACAAGATGACGGATGAAGCTGGCCAACGAACTCGGTCGAGATATTTGTATGTACTATGTACACACCAAGGTACATCCAAATCGGTTCATAAATACTTCTGTTATCACGTGACTAAAATCAGGACGTTTCAAAATGTCAGCTACGCTAGAAATTCAAAATGCTATAACTCAGCCATTTTTTAAGATATAGACGAAACAAAAACTGCTCCCGAATATTTTTATCAAGGTCAAACACATAAGAAAAAAATATTTTTTCAATTTTCAATTTTTTGGTACCACATTTCAAATTTAAATTTTTCTTAAACATTTAAATCGCCGCCAGTTTTAAACAAGATGCCGGATGAGGCTGGCCAACGAAATCGGTCGAAACATTGGCATGTACTATGTTTGAACGAAGTTACATCCAAATCGGTTCATAAATACGCCTTTTATCGCGTGACAAAATTCAGGAAGTTTCAAAATGCCAGCCACTCTAGAAATTCAAAATGCTATAACTCAGCCATTTTTTAAGATATAGACAAAACAAAAACTGCTCCGAAGTCTTTGTATAAAGGTCAAATACATAAGAAAAAAATATTTTTCCATTTTCAATTTTTTGGTACCACATTTTAAATTTTAATTTTTTTTAAAAAAAATTAAATGGCCGCCATTTTGAAACAAAATGGTGGATGAAGTTGGCCAACGAACTCGGTCGAGACATTGGTATGTACTATGTACACACCAAATTACATCCAAATCGGTTCATAAATACGAGCGTTACAGTGTGACATATGTCAGATATATATATATATATATATATCAATTTTGAACGGAGGGTGGTTTCGGGGTCTGGGGGTCATGATCGATGAAAATATACCAAAATTTTTTGAAATCGCTTTCCTCCGAACGGCTGCAATAGGTAGCTTTTTGTAAGGAAAGCTACCTAAAAGGGAATTACCCTTCATCATTCCACACGTCCGGGCGAACATTTGCAATTATTTTATTAAAAGATCCTATTATGAATTTCTACTAAATTTTCTTGAAAGTCATTTGTTCCAACTTTTTTTAATGGGGGATTAAATAAATCACATTTCTATTCGAAAATATTGGTAGAAAGCGGACGATGAACTTGTTTGAATAAAATAGCGCGAAGATTACTATTTATAATTATGGGTATTAAGTGCTTGTTGCTCCTCGCTCTAATTTTTGGAGATATTTTTGTTTTCTTATATTATATATAATTATCAGAATGTTTAAAAATAAGCTTTTTTCTTTATTAATTTACAGTATATACGTATTAAAGTTATTAAAGAAACTAAAAGTTATTAAAATTATTAAAGAAGAGTTTTATATTGAGTATGTATATAAAAAAATACAAATTAAACTATTGAATATCACACATTTGCCACTATGAAACGACGAATCTGGGAAAAGCACAAAATTTTTACAAGTAAAACTATCCAATATGGCATGTTCGATACAGTGGTATGTCGATTCTGGGAAAAGCACCAAATTTTTACAAGCCAAACTACCCAATGGGGCATATTGGACAGTTTGAAGCTGAAAACGTACAAATAATCATACCATATCAAACTATCCAATTTGATTTTTTTTGGCGAGTAAAATTATCCAAATGATTTATCTCATTAAATAGGATATGAAACAGCCCCTGAAAGATATAATAATTGTTTACTGCTGTTTGGCACTGATTTTGAATCCACATTTAAAACTCTTTTTTACTCTCCTGGAAAGTGGCTATTTTAACATTGGATAGTTTGACATGGTACCGACGATACGTTCCGGCCAAAGCCCGAAGCTTGGCCAGTTCGCGAATTGGCTGCCCAATCCCTGAAATGGCCGGATGTCCTTGTCAAATATCCAAAATGTTAATCCATGGTTGTATATTAGGTACCTGATGGAAAGAATATGTCTTTCCAACAAACTTTAACCTTTTATCTATGAACTAAGATATGATTATCTACAAGGCAGCATATGAAAAGAAACATTCGTATGAATATAATATAACCTGAACTGGGTTAAGTGCATGTCTTGGTAAAGTATCGTACAGATAAAATTTACGATACTAATAAATCTACAAAAGTCATCGAAAATTACGATTTATAATTGTATAGGACAACACGAAGGGATAACAACGAAAATTTACAGCTAACCCTTGACCAGAAAGGACCACACAGATGGAATAAGTTAAACAAATATAATTGGGATCAGCAAAACTCAACCTATACGATTGCAACACATAAATTCAGTTTCGTCCAATGATATTCGCCTGTAAAGATGGGCGGTAACTCTCTATGCAAATTTTATAGGTATATGGTATAATTTTATGTTTGCATATGTAATGTAAACAGGACATTGTGATTTTTTGTTTTTCTGTGTATGTAAGAGACAGACTTCACTTGCAGATTTGTCCTCGATGCAGTTGGCAGCAAAAAAAAAAAAAAAAAATAAGATGTTGCTGGAGTCCTTATAATATATTAACACCTTGCCATCGTATAACATAAAAATATATATATAAAAGAAATTTAACCTAATTATGCCTTAAAAAAGGTTATCCTGTATAATTAAATAGTGCTTCAATCAATGGATTCTTTTATTTGTGATGATGATTGGGTTTCACCCGTCTACTGCAATGTTCCATGCTGCCCGGGGCAGTAATCTAGGTAGAGAAATTTATGATTATTTCCATTGTGAATCAGTTATAATAATTACATATAAAAAGTCACAGACTATGGTGATTTTCACGTGTTATAAAATTAATTAAATATATTAATTAATTAAAATAGGTAAAAATATATATAAAGATGTGCATCAGCATTACTATTAAAATTTATAACCCACAATATGTAAATAGCTTTTTTTTTATTGTAAATTTTCTCCTATAATAAAATGTAATCAAGATTGAATATGAGTAATATTTTCTTTGTTTTAATACTTAATTAATATTTTTCTTTTATAGATGTGGGATGTAAAATAAATAATCTATTTATCTATATGATTTACTAAAAAAATTATTATGTGAAAGAAATTACAGACTTAGAAGGTAAACGATCTCCGAAAAAAATGACACAGCGCATTGATTAATTATAATTATAATATTTAATATAATAAATGTTCTTTGGATTTCCCTGAAGGGAATTGTTAATTATATCGCTTACCTAGAGTCATTTGGTGCTATCACTATACGAATAGCAAGAATCATAAAAATTAATCTCCTCATATAAATTAATATTAATCAACCTCATTACCTGTGTTGCAATGTATTAAAGTTAAGGATACATTTTAGCAAGTATATATCATTCCAGCATAGGGGTGTGAGCTAGTTGTAATGGGGCCTCAGCCTTTTCCTAATTATATTAATTTAATTAATTTAATTTTAGGAGACCAAACCATAGGTTATTAATAAAAAAAATATTTTTACTTTTTTTACGTGTATCACCATAGTCGGTTTTAGTAGTACATATGAATTGGCAAACAGAAATTACTATACTACAAGAGAAAATATTATTGTGCTCATTATATAAAATTATTATATATATATATATGTATATGTAACTTACAACAGAATTCGAAAAACAAAATTTCTTTGTGTTTTCACTGAGTAATGAAAATATCTTATGTACATTGTCTACTTCAATAATAAGAGTAATTACATGTTGGATGAAAACAAATGAATAAATTAATATGATAAATACAATCACAGTACTTAATAAATAAATAACTTTGGTTATAATTATTAAATCACTGTGTATAAAATTTGAAAATTTAATGCAGTTAAGCGAAATTAACAGTTCGCTATTTTATAATACTGTACATTTTTTTTTAAAAACCCTTTTCACTATTTCGCAGTGTTGATGTGTATTACTATGTTTTAAAATTTTATTTACATGTATAAAATTGATACTAATAACTAGGCGTTATTTTTGATGGTATATTGTGTCGCTCTTGATAAAAAAAAATATTACTTAGTTTACATTATATTCTTATTTAATGAGTAATAATTGTAAACGTAAAAGTCATAGAGATAATACAAGGGTAAGTGGAGTTACAACTAGGAAACAATTAAAAGAACTGGCAAATACAAAGAAAGAAAGTAGTGTAGATTCAAATAATAATAAAAGTAGTAACAAGAATATAAATAATAAAAATTGTAATAAGAAAACTACTATTACGATTAACAATACACCCCAGAAAAACATATATATCATGGCCACTGACAAAATAACTGCTGAGAGTGTAATCGGTTTACTACCTAATTATGATGGAAAAAGAGAATCTAACATAAATTCCTTCTTATTACAATTTGATAATTTAATCAATCAAACCGAATTAAGCCCAATTTCTTAATTAACGATTCTAAAGGCAAGAATCGTTGGTCCCGCTAAAGAAAAATTAATGAGGGATGAAAAATTATTTTCGGAGAGTAATTTAGACAATTTCAAAAAGAAATTAAAAGAATTATTCGAGATTAAATGTAGTTTTAGTGAGGCACAAACAAAAATTTTTTCCCTTAAGCAGAAACCGGATCAAAATATGGCGGATTTTATATTAGAATTTAAAGCAGCAGCGGACTTATATATTAAAAAAAGTGGACAGGATATTGGGGATGATAATGACTCCAAATTTACGCAAATGGTAAAGTTGTCTAGATTTCTGGATGCAATTAGAAGCGATTTTAGCTTAGAAATTCGTAAGGATTCTCCGAAGGATTTTAACACTGCGTGTGAGATGGCATTAAAATTAGAGAGAGCTTTTGCACATGTCGATGTTAAAGATCTCAATAATATCGCTGCTAATAAGGACCCTGAATTAGTGAAGGAATTAGTAAAAATGAATATGGAAAGTGCGGAGAAAATTAAAACATTGACTAGTGAATTAAACAACATTAAAGTACATATGAATTCGAATGCAAATAATGTAACTAAATATTGCGAACATTGCAATTCTAAAACGCATTCCAATCAAAATTGCTGGTTCCAAGGTGACAAAGACCAAAATAAAAGTAATGCCGCTGAGAGAAACAAAACAACCCCTCATAATGAGCAGAATTCAGATAAGAAATTCGGAAGAGATAACAGTTACCAGTATCAGGGAAATTTCCCACAAAATTCTAAATATATGCATCAAAATTTCCATCCGAACCCTATGCATTATGCACCTCCTAACTACATGTATTACTCCCCACCTAAACTTTATGCCCCCGCACTACCCCAATTTAGCTAATTACAACTATGGTTATAATCAGGACCATTACAATTCATATAACCAGGGTAATGGGTATGGAGGATATGCAAGTGGAAATTATCAGAGAAACTACCATAGAAATAATAAAAATTCAGAAGAGGATAAAAACAATTCTCACAAAAACAAATATAAACAAAATAAAGATTATGAACAGAAACCTAAGGACAAACAGGGAAATTAATTGAGGGACTTACAGATTCAAATGAAAGGTACCCGCGTAAGTCTCTCATGGACGGGTCACACAATTCTTACAAATTGATTGCTAGCGTGAAAAGTAATAATATAGAAAGCCTTCCAATTATTAGTTTTGAAATAAAGGGTATTAAAATTACCGCTTTGGCAGACTGTGGGGCTGCGGTCAGCCTGGCCTCACCCTCCTTATTTGAGCAACTAAAGAATGCAGACGTTAAATATAAAAATTTATGTAATCAGGTAAAAATTCAAACACTCACTAATTCGACAATTGCTTTCAAACAATGTATCAAATTAACCTTCAAATTGGAAAATGTATTCGTGTCAGGTGCATTTTATATCACAAATTCAGATTTTGGCCGTGATTATAATATGCTACTCGGTTTTGATTTTCTCAAAACAAACAAAATTATTTTGGATTTTGAGGATAAAACCATGAAATTAAAAAATAAAAACATTACACTGAATTTTCTCAGAGACACATCTCAGGGGCAGATAAACAATTTAACTCCATCTCCCATTAGTACAAATGACAATCATGAACCACAGGAAATTAACATAGAAATTAACATAACAAAGAAATAAAAACAAAAAAAGAAAAATATTATTTCGGCTAAGATATCTCAAAACTCAGAGATATGTCCAGATGAGAGAGTAATTACTGAATTAATATGCCCAAATCAATTTATTATTAATGACACTATAATGTTAGAACCAATTAAACATAACATTAATATACATTATGACACATCAATTCATGAAATTGGCAAAGATAATAAAATTAACATAATTATCAGGAACGACTCGCAGCAGAAATTAAATTTAGTAGAAGGGATGAATATCGGAAGAATTTCCAAGCATTTTGAGATAAAGTCAGAAAATGACAATCGCAGTCAAGAATCAGATCCAATAGTACAAATTAACAACATTTCTTTAGAGGAAGTTCGTGAACGCAGAAAGGCGGAACTCAGTCCAGAGGATTTTAATTTACAACATCTGGATACTGATACACAAGCAAAATTACAAGAATTATTACTAAAGAATGCTTATGCATTCTCCAAAAATTATTACACTCTTGGAAAAACATCTTTAGTTGTACCCAGATTTAATTTAATTCACAATTATCCTATACAAGCAAAACCATATAAAACGGCACATAGTATAAAGGAGTATGCTAAGTCAGAAATTGATAAGCTTTTGAGAGCTAATATAATAAAGAAATGTCACTCTGATTACGCGTTTCCAGTTATTTTTGTAAAAAAAAAAGTTACACAGAAAGGCGAAAACGTAGGAGAAGTTAAGTATCGCCTCGATGCTGATTTTCGTTTGCTTAATGAAATTTTGCAAAACTATGCCTATCCGATACTTGAAATAAAACGTATTTTGCAGACAATAGGCGGCAAAAAGTACTACATTGTTAGGTAGCTTTCTTTACAAAAAAGCTACCTATTGCAGCCGTTCGGAGGAAAGCGATTTCAAAAAATTTTGGTATATTTTCATCGATCATGACCCCCAGACCCCGAAACCACCCTCCGTTCAAAATTGATATATATATATATATGTGACCTATGTCACACTGTAACTCCCGTAATTATGAACCGATTTCGATGTAATTCGGTGTGTACATAGTACATACCAATGTCTCGACCGAGTTCGTTGGCCAGCTTCATCCGCCGTTTTGTTTCAAAATGGCGGCCATTTAAAATTTTTAAAAAAATTTAAAACTTGAAATGTGGTACCAAAAAATTAAAAATGGGAAAATATTTTTTTTTTTATGAATTTGACCTTTATACAAAGATTCCGGAGCAGTTTTTGTTTCGTCTATATCTTAAAAAATGGCTGAGTTATAACATTTGAATTTCTAGCGTGGCTGACATATTGAAACGTCCTGAATTTTGTCACGCGATAAAAGGCGTATTTATGAACCGATTTGGATGTAATTAGTTGTGTACATAGTACATACCAATCTCTCGACCGAGTTCGTTGGCCAGCTTCATCCGCCATTGTGTTTCAAAATGGCCGCCATTTAAAATTATTTTAAAAATTTTAAATTTGAAATGTGGTACCAAAAAATTGAAAATGGAAAAATATTTTTTCTTATGTATTTGACCTTTATACAAAGATTTCGGAGCAGTTTTTGTTTCGTCTATATCTTAAAAAATGGCTGAGTTATAGCATTTTGAATTTCAACCGTGGCTGACATATTGAAACGTCCTGAATTTTGTCACGCGATAAAAGACGTATTTATGAACCGATTTGGATGTAATTATGTGTGTACATAGTACATACCAATCTCTCGACAGAGTTCGTTGGCCAGCTTCATCCGCCATTGTGTTTCAAAATGGCCGCCATTTAAAATTATTTTAAAAATTTTAAATTTGAAATGTGGTACCAAAAAAATTGAAAATGGAAAAATATTTTTTCTTATGTATTTGACCTTTATACAAAGATTTCGGAGCAGTTTTTGTTTCGTCTATATCTTAAAAAATGGCTGAGTTATAGCATTTTGAATTTCTAGCGTGGCTGACATTTTGAAACGTCCTGAATTTTGTCACGCGATAAAAGGCGTATTTATGAACCGATTTGGATGTAACTTCGTTTATACATAGTGCATACCAATGTCTCGACCGGGTTCGTTGGCCAGCTTCACCCGCCATCTTGTTTAAAAATGGCGGCCATTTAAATTTTTAAGAAAAATTTAAATTTGAAATGTGGTACCAAAAAGTGAAAATTGAAAAAATATTTTCTTCTTATGTGTTTGACCTTGATAAAAAGATTCGGGAGCAGTTTTTGTTTCGTCTATATCTTTTAGCTAGCTTTCTTTACAAAAAAGCTACCTATTGCAGCCGTTCGGAGGAAAGCGATTTCAAAAAATTTTGGTATATTTTCATCGATCATGACCCCCAGACCCCGAAACCACCCTCCGTTCAAAATTTATATATATATATATATATATATATGACCTATGTCACACTGTAACTCCCGTAATTATGAACCGATTTCGATGTAATTCGGTGTGTACATAGTACATACCAATGTCTCGACCGAGTTCGTTGGCCAGCTTCATCCGCCGTTGTGTTTCAAAATGGCGGCCATTTAAAATTTTTAAAAAAATTTAAAACTTGAAATGTGGTACCAAAAAATTAAAAATGGAAAAATATTTTTTTTTTATGTATTTGACCTTTACACAAAGATTCCGGAGCAGTTTTTGTTTCGTCTATATCTTAAAAAATGGCTGAGTTATAACATTTTGAATTTCTAGCGTGGCTGACATTTTGAAACGTCCTGAATTTTGTCACGCGATAAAAGGCGTATTTATGAACCGATTTGGATGTAATTAGGTGTGTACATAGTACATACCAATCTCTCGACCGAGTTCGTTGGCCAGCTTCATCCGCCATTGTGTTTCAAAATGGCCGCCATTTAAAATTATTTTAAAAATTTTAAATTTGAAATATGGTACCAAAAAATTGAAAATGGAAAAATATTTTTTCTTATGTATTTGACCTTTATACAAAGATTTCGGAGCAGTTTTTGTTTCGTCTATATCTTAAAAAATGGCTGAGTTATAGCATTTTGAATTTCTAGCGTGGCTGACATTTTGAAACGTCCTGAATTTTGTCACGCGATAAAAGGCGTATTTATGAACCGATTTGGATGTAACTTCGTTTATACATATTACATACGAATGTCTCGACCGGGTTCGTTGGCCAGCTTCACCCGCCATCTTGTTTAAACATGGCGGCCATTTAAATTTTTAAGAAAAATTTAAATTTGAAATGTGGTACCAAAAATTGAAAATTGAAAAAATATTTTCTTCTTATGTGTTTGACCTTGATAAAAAGATTCGGGAGCAGTTTTTGTTTCGTCTATATCTTAAGAAATGGCTGAGTTATAGCATTTTGAATTTCTAGCGTGGCTGACATTTTGAAACGTCCTGATTTTTCTCACGTAATAACAGGCGTATTTATGAACCGACTTGGATGTACCTTGGTGTGTACATAGTACATACAAATATCTCGACCGAGTTCGTTGGCCAGCTTCATCCGCCATCTTGTTTCAAAATGGCGGCCATTTAAAAAAATTAAAAAATAAAAAAAAATTAAATGAGATACCAAAAAATTGGAAAATGAAAAAGATTTTTTTTGTATGTGTTTGACCTTAATACAAAAATTCCGGAACAGTTTTTCTTTCGTCTATATCTTAAAAAAAATGGCTGAGTAATAGCATTTTGAATTTCTCTTATGGCTGACATTTTTAAACGACCTGATTTTTGTCACGCGATAACAGGCGTATTTATGAAACTATTTGGATGTAAATTGGTCTGTACATAGTACATACCAATGTCTCGACCGAGTTCGTTGGCCAGCTTCATTCGCCATCTTATTTCAAAAGGGTTGCCATTTAAAAAAAAATTAAATTTAAAATTCAAAATGAGGTATTAAAAAATTGGAAAATGAAAAAGATTTTTTTATGTGTTTGGCCTTGATTCAAAGATTCTGGAGCAGTTTTTGTTTCTGAAAATTTGTTCTTTTGTTGATATCTTAAAAAATGGTTGATTTATAGCACTTTGAATTTCTAGCATGGCTAACATTTTGAAACCATCTTGTATTTGTCGCGCGATAACAAACGTATTCGCCTATTTCGATGTAAGAAGGCATGTGGATAGTATACATCAACACCTCGACCAAGTTCGCTGGCCAGATTCATCAGCCATCTTGTTTCAAAATGGCGGCCATTAAATTAAAAAATATATATATATTTAAAGTAAGGTGCAAAAAAATTAGAAATTGAAAAAGGTTTCTTTCTTAAGTATTTGATCTTGATATAAGGATTCAGGAGCATTTTTTGTTTGTCTTTACCTTAAAAAATGGCTCAGATATAGCAGTTTCAATTTCTATTGTGGGTGACATTTTGAAAAATCTGATTTTTTGCATGCGACAGCACTCCTATATATTAACCGATTCCGATGTGAGTGAGCCTGTGCACAGCAATTACTAAGGTCTCGACCAAGTTCACTGCTTAGCCTCATCCACCATGTTGTCTTAAAATGACAGGCACTTTAAGAAATTGCCTTATTTGGCAGCCAAATATAAGTTACTTTAAAGAAAAGCAGCTTGGATAAAGCTGACTAATTTCGAGAAATTCTCATTCATTATATTGATAAAAATTAGTATTGAATCTCCTATATTCGGTTTCCACTAAATTGAGCTTCGTGTTTTTGCATGATATAAGTTGGCTTTTTTTAAATAAGGATTATGAAAGCTACCTCTTCCTCCCGGCACTGGCCGGAAGGACTTTTCTAGATTTACACTCGGCCTTCTATCAAATCGTTTTAAGAGAAGAAGATACAGACAAACTTGCTATTATTACAGAACATGGAAAATTTTCTTATTTAAGACTACCTTTCGGCACACGCCTCAGTACGGCCTATTTCGCAGAATTAATGGATATATTATTAGGACACTTTGATAAAAGCCAAGTGGCATACTTCGTCGATGATATATTACTGGCAAAAAACTCATTACAGGAAATGATAGAACTATTAGACAAGGTACTGAACATATTCATTGAAAACAATATTACAATTGAACCAACTAAAATGCAAATCTGCATGGAAGTTATCGAATTTTTAGGATTCACCCTTAATAAGGAAGGAATTTCACCTTCAAAAAGAAATATTGACAAAATTCAAAATTTAGCTAGACCTAAAAATAAGAAAGGAGTCAAATCACTCCTTGTTCTCTCCAATTATTTTAGATCACTTATTAAAGACTATTCTAAAATAGTAGACCCTTTAATTAATCTCACTAAAGATAAAGTAAAATTTAAATGGTCGGAAGCAGAAGAAAATGCATTCAAAGAAATTCAGGCTGCTATTATACAGAATCCTACTTTAAAAACCCCTGATTTTTCGAAAGATTTTATTCTAATCACAGATGCAGCTAAAACCGCAATTTCGGGCATATTGGGACAAGAGTATGATGGCGTTCTCCAACCAATTGAATTTTTTGGAAGAAAATTAAGAAATCCAGAGAAGAATTACCCTAGTTTTAAATTAGAATTACTCGCCATACACGAGGCAGTAATGTATTTTAAATACATATTAACAGGTAGGAAATTCATTATACGCACGGATTCCAAAGCCCTAACATATTATTTAAATTTAGAGAAACAGCCTGATATTTTAGCTAGATGGATCGACAATCTCGCACCGTTTAACTATGAAATAGAATTTATTCCGGGTGTTGCCAATCCAGCAGATTATTCCACTCGTAATTTAAATAATTTAACAGCTAGAAATGAACTACAAAATTCACTATTTGTCGTTAATAAAGATTTAGTTGACGGAAATATCAAAGAGCAGCAATTACAAGATGATAAATTAGAGAAAATTATCGGTAAAATTAAAAAAAACAAACAGAATAAAATTACTCGAAAGTTTGTTCTAAACCATAAAGATATATTAATTTTAAAACCTGGATCTGATGGCAAAGAATTACTTATCGCTCCACAGTCACTTAAAATTGAAATAATAAAAGATGCACATAAACCTCATTTCGGTTTTAAAAAAACTTATGATATTATAAAGAGTAGATTTCATTGGCACGGAATGTACCGTGATATAAAGAATCATTGTAATAAATGTATACCATGCAATACTACCAAACAGCACCAAACAATCAAGGTGCCTACACAAAAAATAGTAAAGGACCAAGAGGTCGGATCAGCAATTCACATCGATCTAATAGGGTTACTCCATATGTCTTTGAAAAAACATAAATACATCTTTATTATTGTGGACTCGACGTCAAGATTCTTAGAAGCTGTTCCTATTCGCAACTATGAATCCCAGACACTTTTGAACGTACTGAATGGATACTTTAGCCGTTATGGTTTATGCAAATCCGTAACTTTAGACAACGGCAAATATTTTCACTCTCAAGTGTTCAAAGAATACATGGATTCCTTAAATATACAAATAAAATTTAGCCGCGTCACTCACCCAGAAACGAATGGAATTTCTGAAGTTACGAATAAGATATTAAAAAACTCGATAACAGCTATGAGTAAAACTACATTAGAGTGGGATACTAGGCTGGACTATTTTAAATTACTTTATAATACTTCCCCTCACCGCGCAACAGGTGTCCCGCCATGTCTCCTATTCTTTGGGAGAGATATTAGAAACCCATTTTCCATCCACCTTCCCACACAAGATATTATTACAGCAACATATGTGCAAAATAGGGTACAACATTTGGAAGAAATAAAAAAAATTGCGCTACATAATCAAGAACGAATGTTAGCCGAGTATATTAATAACGACGAAATGCAGAAAGTAAAATTTTTAAAAATCGGGCAAGAGTGTTGCCTAAAATGTGTGGGTACACCGGGAGTATTTCAGCCTAAATGGAGAGGCCCTTTCGAAGTCGTAAGAAGGTTTCGGAATAATAATTACCTTTTAACAGAGCTCCAAAACCCGCACAAAGATCCGATTACAAGACATATTTCTCAATTATTCTCAACAACGAAAGTCGAGTCTAGAGTATGCCAAATGCATAACGGGTCGGAGCAGGAAGGTAATCAACGTACATAAAAGTCGTTGGACATATATATATATATATATATTTCATATATTACTGTATTTATGAAAATAATATGCGTTATTTGATTTATCGTTATACATAGCTTTTTTATTATTCAAGAATATTCGTTAAGTATCAATGAAACATTTCATGTACATTTGTGTTGTATATAGATATATACATTTTTTTTCAAGTGAATTTTGTGGTTTGCATTACATATGGAGAATTCTCAGAGCGGACATTACATACACATTATATGGGAAATTTAAGTGTAGGTGTGCTATATACCTGTATATATATATATAAATATATATATACAGCCTTGCACCTATCTTAATTGCAGATCATGCCAAAACAATTAAATATCTTTTTCTTGCTTCGGTAAAACAAATATAGTTAGCAGTTATAAATCGACACGATATATGATACGTCGAACAGGTCAATAAATAAATAAATAAACCATAAATAAAAAAAAGGAAGGGGAACTCACAACATTTTTTTTTCAATAACTTAATGTTACAAAAATAATTTACAAGATTTATAAATAATTAAGTATATTTGTAAGTCAACTGAAAGAATATTCGAATTGGTACGAAGTATTATATACAATGTTTATAAAAAAATATAATACATTGTGTAGAACAGCCGGTTTTTAAACCAATTTTTTTCCCCAACACACAGCGAAAATTTTGGGAGCTAGTGTGGTTTGTTTACGATGATGGTCAATGTTTTGAGGAGGAGCGCCATCTCGTGGCGCTAAAAGCGGAATTTTTCTCCTCTGTCCGTCGCTTTTAAGCAGAAGAGAGAGAGATTAGTTTTTCCCCTCGCACCCCCCGACCCGCGCGCCAGAGAGTGAGTTTGCTATGGCCAGTTACGAAGGTGCAAATTTGTGCACATCAGGTTTTGATCAGTAAAAAAAAAACATTGGTACAATTCTATGGCATGCAATAAATGAAATTTTGCTTACTTGTCTTCAATCAGAGGCAGGCTGGGGTGAGACGTCCTGAAGTTCAACTTCGTTTGGTTTATTTATTTTTTTTCCTTGTCGTATCATTCCTCAGAGGGTCAACTGCAAAGTATAACATATTATGAGTATCCTAATTTTCAAGCATTTTTATTATAAAATATTATAATTTTTTTTCTTACTTTCTTATTAATAGTAAAAATAAATTAGTTTAATTTTAATATTTATTAATTCCTTGTGATTTAGCGGCTAGTCTTTATAGCATGTTTCTGCCAATAGGGCTGATATAAATTACAGTTGAGGCAGGGAATATGCATTGTTAGTTATTATTATGAAATTTGCTATACATAAAAAATTTTTTCTTTAGTACAACAGTGTACATATTATAAAAATTATTCTTTTTTCTTATTTAACAGGGTGAACTTATCACTATTTTACTCTCACATAATTGAAGTCATGCAGTAAATTTAATAATAAAAACAAAATTAAGTTAAATAAATTAAAAAGTATTACTGTTACTCAGTCTATTAATTGAACTGTAAGGTCATATAAAATATTAATCATATAAATATTGTCATTTAAATTACCTTATACTTGATTTTACACGAAGATAATAATTATATTTTCTTTCTCATGTTCATTAATTAACAAAAACAAAATTAAAAGAGGATTCCGTTTTGATTGCTAATCTGAAAATTATTCAGGGCTTGGACAACACCCCTTTTATTCTAATTCGAATTAAGTAAACAGTTACCTTTTTCAAAATAAAAAAATAAATTTTTCACTTAACAATAAATAAATAAAATACTAAATATGGTAATAAATAAATGATGTATTGCTTTTAAAAATACACAGGTAACTAACGAGGAATATATCAATGTCTAAATAAATTAGACTATATTACCTAAGCCTTTCTTGTTTCTTTTCTGTAAAATAAAAATAATCAAATATATTTTTAGCCTTTAATTACATAAATTAAATGGGATTTCTCAATTAAAATTTTACACCTTTGGTTTCTGGTAATTTAGTACAAAATAAATCGTACCTGTTTATGAGGATTCCTTCTCTTGTAATGTTGATTTCCTTGTTGCTGGCGACAGGGTGGTGCACCGGTCTTCGTTATGGGGTTTGGACAATCATTATTAATAGGCACGGCATCCATTTTTCCGTAGCATTCTGTCTCCACCGCTAATTAAATTAAGATAAAATTAAGTACAAGGGTAGTCATTTAAGTATATTTTGTTATGGATATAACAAAAAGAATAAAATGTAATAATTAGGAATTTTGTAGATTAGATCCTCATTTCATTTTTTTGTGGTTCCGTTTACCCCCCACCCTCGTTTTTTGTTCGCATCGAGTTATTTTTGTTCAGACTCTACTTACTTCGTAGGTAGGTTTTCACAGGCTAGTGGGAATTAAAACATAAGGGTTAATAATATACCTCCTGTAGGCATAACACAGTTTAGTTTAAACACTGTTAAATTATGCAAATAAATAAATAAATAAATAATACATTTGTGATTAACATTTAACCCATAATCGTAAAAATACTAGTACCTGTGTATCACACAATGTGACTCTCAATACATAATGCATATACAAAACATATAAAATAATGAGATGTTTAGGTATAGCTTATGATAAATAATAATATTAATAGGAGCGCATAGATTGGCCAATCTTTCAAAAAAAAAAAAACATACCTAAAATATTACTTATATTTTATTCTTCACAACAACATTAAAACATAAATTATAAAAACATTCAATCATTGAGTGATATTGGATTATTTAGAGGGAGTTACATATAAATTTTTATAATGTTAGTCGTGCTTACGAGGTACACGTCAAGACACATTATACAGATTATATTTTAGGACTTTCTTACCTTCAAATTGTTGTTTCATACCTCGAGTAGTACTATATTATACAAACCTTAAGGGGTACCAGTAAAACTTACTCCTTCATTTCTGCTCTATCCATTGGAGCCAGCAGATCTGCGCCATTTAGATTGTATGCGAATTAGGCGGGATACTTGTCTTGCTGATGATGTTTTCTAAAAAAAAAAAAAAAAAAAAGATTATTAATGAATGTTGCAGTTATGAAAATGTACATTCAGGCCTAGACATTCTCGCATATTCCTAGTGTTGAGTCAAATATGGCACGATTTCAGTTTTTTTTTCTTTGCGCTCCCAAACCGGCAACGCTATTACGGTGGCGACTAGATACTGTGGGAAAATTCATGTAATCAGTTGACCCCCTCAGTCGGTCCCGCTCTTTTGCAGCACAGTCCATAAATTTTCATGGGGGAGACAAAGTGATTAGGACTGTAACGAGTTTTTTTTCTTTATCGACAAGTCGATCTTGCAACCAGTTTCTCCATAGCCGAGAGAGGAATGAAATGTCTCTTCCTTCTCTTGAAATGAATCGGATTTACGCTTAGGAGAAACGTGATTCATCTCTTTCTTTGAATCAAATTTCATTTGTTAAGTCAGATAATCAAATACGAGCATGTTTGTTTTAGTGGCAGTTAGCGATTCAGAAGCGATGTATATGTAAATATACACCACTTATTTAAAATAAAAAAAAAATAAAAATAATAATAAATAATAATAATAATAATAATAATAATAAAAACACATAAACTCTATCAGCGAAACAATAAATTAAAGAACCAGTAGATTTGGATGATATAAAAATTTTATATCGTATGTTCATGAGTTCATAATGTAATAATTGTATACAAATTTTGTCTCTCTGAGTATTTTATTATTATATATGAAATATAATGAATTGTCTTTTATGTGTAACGTTAGTTTAATGTGTAACAAACTGTTTGCCTATTCATATTTACATATCGTATGGTAGAAATCTGGCTTTTATTATCTTACTTATTACAAAATTGGTTGCTTTGATATACAATTGGCTAATTTAACATTAAATTGTTGAGTGCTAAATTGCAAACAATGGAATAATTAATAAATACCATGCAATCTACTACGACAGTTATGCCTCGACGACGTGATCCGTACACCAGAACTGTTGGCATATAAAAGGACTTGCTATGCACATCTTCAAGCCATCCAAACCACTATGATACTCAGTGAGTGTCAATGACTCTACATATACAACATAGGACAGGATGCACACAAAGTGCTGGACAATGACTTGATATTTTATATTCCAGCTGAAGGAGCAGGTTCAAGTAAAAAAAAAAAAAAAACACGTTTCACGCAATTTTTTTTTCCATATTGGAGGCGGAGATGATGGAAAGAATATGTCTTTCCAACAAACTTTAACCTTTTATCTATGAACTAAGATATGATTATCTACAAGGCAGCATATGTAAAGAAACATTCGTATGACTATAATAGAACCTGAACTAGGTTAAGTGCATGTCTTGGTAAAGTATCGTACAGATAAAATTTACGATACTAATAAATCTACAAAAGTCATCGAAAATTACGATTTATAATTGTATAGGACAACACGAAGGGATAACAACGAAAATTTACAGCTAACCCTTGACCAGAAAGGACCACACAGATGGAATAAGTTAAACAAATATAATTGGGATCAGCAAAACTCAACCTATACGATTGCAACACATAAATTCAGTTTCGTCCAATGATATTCGCCTGCAAAGATGGGCGGTAACTCTCTATGCAAATTTTATAGGTATATGGTATAATTTTATGTTTGCATATGTAATGTATACAGGACATTGTGATTTTTTGTTTTTCTGTGTATGTAAGAGACAGACTTCACTTGCAGATTTGTCCTCGATGCAGTTGGCAGCAAAAAAAAAAAAATAAGATGTTGCTGGAGTCCTTATAATATATTAACACCTTGCTTTTGCATCGTATAACATAAAAAAAAATATATATAAAAGAAATTTAACCTAATGAGGCCTTAAAAAAAGGTTATCCTGTATAATTAAATAGTGCTTCAATCAATGGATTCTTTTATTTGTGATGATGATTGGGTTTCACCCGTCTACTGCAATGTTCCATGCTGCCCGGGGCAGTAATCCAGGTAGAGAAATTTATGATTATTTCCATTGTGAATCAGTTATAATAATTACATATAAAAAAGTCACAGACTATGGTGATTTTCATGTGTTATAAAATTAATTAAATAGATTAATTAATTAAAATAGGTAAAAATATATAAAAAGATGTGCATCAGCATTACTATTAACATTTATAACCCACAATATGTAAATAGCTTTTTTTTATTGTAAATTTTCTCCTATAATAAAATGTAATCAAGATTGAATATGAGTAATCTTTTCTTTGTTTTAATACTTAATTAATATTTTTCTCTTATAGATGTGGGAATGTAAAATAAATAATCTATTTATCTATATGATTTACTAAAAAAATTATTATGTGAAAGAAATTACAGACTTAGAAGGTAAACGATCTCCGAAAAAAAATGACACAGCGCATTAATTATAATTTTAATATTTAATATAATAAATTTCTTTGGATTTCCCTGAAGAGAATTGTTAATTATATCGCTTACCTAGAGTCATTTGGTGCTATCACTATACGAATAGTAAGAATCATAAAAATTAATCTCCTCATATAAATTAATATTAATCAACCTCATTACCTGTGTTGCAATGTATTAAAGTTAAGGATACATTTTAGCAAGTATATATCATTCCAGCAGTACCACTGACGGGTACAAAAAAATGTGGACGGGAATATGCCACGTTTCGAGATGAATTTATGTTTTTGGTTATTTTAAATGAATATTGTGTTTAATTATTCTGTAATTTCTGTCTGTTCTAAAAGTAGTAACTAATGCTTCATTCTCCATAATTATATTTATTGCAACCTTTTTACATTCTCGCTTTATTTTGGAACGATTGCATATAAAATATATGAAAATTGACAGTTTTATAGATAAATATGTGATAACACGTTGCAGCAGACAGTTTTTAATTCGAAAAGATTTTTAAAGTTTCATTAATGTTGAAATCAATGAAAATAGTTCAGTCAAATAAGTTTTATACAATAAAAAAAACCATTTCTAGCAATTTCACCATCTTTTAAAAGCATATAATTCATTAGATTGTAGTATCCAGTGTCCAGTTATTTATTAAATTTCTCTAACCTTTTACTTTTTTTTTTCTTTTTTTTAAATTTTATTATCTTAATAGAAAATTAATTTATAGTTTTGAATTGTTGTTTTTATCGCATGTTATCATATAAAAATAAATAAATAAATAAATAAAATAGAATCCAAATCCAAATCATTTTTCTTCAAAATAAGCTCATTACTTTTTATTTTAACTTTAGCCACATTCCTCTAACCATTTCGCAATCTGGCAGACGGCCTTTAGCCATTTCGCGATCTGGCCGGCATAATCTAGCCGTTTCTCGAACTGTCCGACTAATTCCCGAATTGGCCAATCGATTTAAATAGAAGTTGGTCACTTCGGGAATTGGCCGATCAATTTACGTACTGGCGAATTTCTGTCTTTGGCCGTTACATAAGGTAATTCGGGGGAAGATGCCACATATAAGGATATTTTCCTTAGTAGAACCAAAATCGAAAGAATAAGATAAATAAAAAATATACCACGATGTTCTTTAATGGTTAATTGGTTATGTACACTTATTAAATGACTGAGAGATTTAATGTTAAATGACTGAGAATTGATGACTGAGAAATGACTGAGAAATTTAATGTTAAATAAACTCGTGTAATTGTGGCATGTTCCCCCATATATACGGGGAAGATGTCACCTGTTATGGGGGAAGATGCCACACCACAGAAAATAAGAAAAATAAGACTAATTTCGGTACATTACCTGTGGATTAACAATAACTATGGTCAAACAAACAAATCTGTAACAGGAATTTTTTTTTTTCAAGTTTACTTTGCCAAAACTAATAATGGCACAAGCCTGCACTACATTTCATTTAGTGCAAATGAGCACCATTGCAATATTTGTGCAACCATTTCTTGCATTTGATGCACTGAATCCGACCACACTTAAAACTTTTTTTTTTAGCGTAAAAGTATCCTTTACATACAGCAAAAAAATCATCATTATTATCCTCATCAAAACTATCACCACTGGTATCCAGAAGAATTTCTTCACTTGAAGAAAACGCGTTTACACGTCTCTTTTACTTCTTTTTTTTAGAGGTTTCCTTTTATTTATTTTGCCTTTTCCCAACCTTTTCTTTTGTCTTTTTCTGCATAGTTTTTTTTCTCTGATGCAGTTAAGACCTCTGCTGCTTGTTTCTTACGTCCAAATGGTTTAGGTTTTCAGACCTAAGGAATAGAACTGATTGCTTCTAGACAAGAAATCCCTTTTTCTGTGCTGGTGGAGGCAACTGCTTGTGACAATCCACCGCTACTAGATCTGCTGTTGGAAGTAACTGCTGGTGTAGGTCCACATGATGTGTTGATGGAATCAACTGCTGGTGTCGGCCTATTGTCACATGCGCGCTTATGGAAAAAACAGCTCTATCATTAATTGATCCCATCAGAGATATCAAATACATGTTCTGGGATTGCTTGTGGATTATGGTGATAAATCCCAGTAACTGAAAACCCAGAAGTTCCATTTCCTACTGTGTCTGCCTTGCTCCAAGCAGAAGAGCAATTCAGCAATTCAGAAGAGAGTAGAACTGATTTTATAGAACTGATGAACTTTATTTTAGCATTTAAAGACTATTAATACAATAATACCAACAAAAGTGAAAAATTAGCCGAGGCAGATAATCGAACCGGGGATAATAGTGTACAATGCTGTTCCCTTACCCACTAAACTATCTTCTCCGATCTATCTCGGAATTTTCTCTATGTAATCTATGTTGAATATTGGCCGGTGAAGGCCTTTGTTGCTGGCATTTTTTTCTGAGCGGTGACTTTCCCAAAAAAGGTTCAAAAATTATTCGGGAACATGAATCAAACTTGGGATGATGGAATGATAAGCTGTCCTCGAAGGTTCGATACCTGTACCCGGATAATTTTTCAGTAGTATGTTTATTGTATTAATTGTATTTAAAGTCAGAAATAAATCGTTCTGCGTAATTTATGTAAGCAGTTAATAAAACTCTTCATCTAGACACTTCTATAAATCGTTACATATCTCTATGAAAACCCGACGTATTTCGCATGTTTGTAGTGAATCGATATACTAGCGGTAGGACATATGGGCTGGAATCGCACTGTTCCATTTGAAAATCAGCATTTTCAGATAGATTAAAACTGTGTCAGCTAGATATGCTCAGGTATCTCAATGGACAGAAAGTTCGAGTGATAAACGAAAAGAACATTGCTAGACTTATGTCTTATCCACTTTTTTACACATTCTGGAAATTTTGAACTCGAACGATTTTGTTTTAATAATTTCGATTGAGGTAAAAACAAATACTTAAATAAAGTAGTCTGATATTTGAATTTCTGCACTTAACTGACTAACAGCTGAAGGTGTAAAAATGCAATATTGCATATGGTTCTACTAGGTATCATAATCGTTCTGCTATCTGGCGGTTACTTCCAGGGGTACTGGTCAACTGCTATTGATTTTCTGAAGAGTCAAATAGGTTTAGTTTCAATTGGAGTTTCTAAATTTAATAAGAGTAATCGAGTTTAGTAATGGAAGATTTCTGTTGCATATGAAGGATAGTCCATTTAGAATGGAGTTAAATATATATAGGCCAGAATTCGAGCCTGGGACCAGAGCTATTTGAGGGGCTCAGAACCATAGTAGACAAAGTGCATTTTGAAAAAAAAACGGTGATACTGCATTTAGAAGGAGCATAAAAGCTGTTTTATCCCCTCTCACAGTGAATCAAGACTGTATTGGCATACTTTGTCATATATTGCATCTGTTTACACGCTTGATTCACTGTGAGAGAGAATAAAACAAATTTTAAGCACATTCTAAATGAACTATCGTATTTTTTTCTTCAAAATGGACTTGGTCTACTATGGTTGTGTTGTGATCCGCTTATATGTACCAATGACGCCTAAGTGATCTACCAAGAGAATTTATGGCTTGACATATTATTACTCAATCCGAAAATTTACTTCACCTTTAATCATCTCCAAAATATGATTTCAGTAATTTGGTTAAATTCTAATGATTTGAAAATAAGTAAGTATTCTGTTTTGGGAATGTAGGCGCATGGATTTAAATGTCAGCATAGGCTGTAAGTTTGAAGGTAGTTTTTGGATAATGCATTTTTATAATGGTTTTTATAATATTTTAAATTAATTTTGTTAGAAAGTTTTAGAAGTCTGTTGTTTTAGTTTTTTTAAAGACATTTTTAAGTACTCGTACTTATATTGTCTTAATAATACACAATCCTATTTTTACTGATGAATTTATGATTAGATATTGTAATTGTTTTACGGTTTAGTGTGTTATAGTTTCCAGTTAAAATCTTTGCTTAACAATTTATATCAAACGATTAAAAAATTCTTTATAATTATTGACGTATTGGAAATTTATATATGCTTAAAAAATATATAACTCTTTTTTAGTACCCTTTATTTTGCATTTACGGAAATAATGAATTAAACATTCACATCCTAAAAGTATAAACATTAAAGATAATCGTAGTCAAAATCTTTTTAGTGTATATAAGCATCTTATTTAAGAGTGTACATATGCACTTGTTAAAAACGTTTCTTTTGAAATGCAAAGTGTCTTTATTAAGAATTAATATACTTTCTTAAAATCTTTCCTTAAAGTCTTTTCTTAAGAATATAAAACTTTATTTGATTATTCGCAGATTTGAAATACTATTCTGTATATTATAGTGAATATGAGAAAACATGACTAATATGATTTATCGAAATTATCTGGAAGTAAACATTTACTTCATATAACTGTCATCGAAATACGAAAGCTTTCTCAATTCTATGTACTAAGAATTATCATATGTCAGTTTGTCAAATGATAGAAATTCAAAAGGATTGATAATGCGTATCCTTTTGTGTTGACAATGCGAAATAAATTCTACATAAGGTATGTTTAAAGTAATTGATTTTACTAAAACACATTATGTTACTTGTGGCAGAACTATGAATATCTTTGCAGAACATTTAGGCCTTAATTTAATAGTAACTAAAGAAATATGATTATTGAATTTGACCTAAAAAAAACACTGCTTTTCGTAATCTACCAATTCAAATAAGCATGTTGATTATAAATTTCCATCTTTAACATATTAAATATTTTACAACGATTAAAATTTTAACATTGGACATATTATCATGTTAATCTAACAAAATGACATTAGATTTAACTATCGCTCACCCTCAGCAATCTATCACTCTCAGCGCGGGAAATCGTCAATTCTGTGGCACAGCGTCAAAATTAATCTGAAAATCAGAAAAATGCACGTTTGAAAGCAAACGAGTGGCATCTATGATAGAAATTTGAAACTAATTATAAGGGAATAAACCCTTGAAGATAACTTTTCAACCTGATAAAAAAAAGTCCAAATTGCACTCCTGTACAACAATTACTTGATTTTATATTAAATTTTAAAATGTGTCCAAGAACTATCGGACAACATCTATATATATATATATATATATATACAGTGGTGGCCAAAATTGTGGACATTGTTTGAAATTTTCATGTTTTGTACTTTTGTGTGCTTGAAGTATACAATAAATTGCACTTAAATAATAATGTTTATATATCAAATTCAAGGAAATTTAATGTAGAATTTAATTAAAAAAACATAATTAAAATATCTGAATTACAAGAAAAGTTACGCTTACAATAAATAATATTTATCTTAGATTTCATTGTATTTTAAACTTACACTTACACATTCAATATTTAGTAGGATAACCCTTGTTTTTTATTACAGCTTTAGAACATCTTTTCATTGCGAGAACTTTTGTTTGGAGTTCATCGTTTTGAATCAAATGCTGCCAGGAATCAATTATAGCTTCAATAAGTTGCATTTTATTAGATAGACGCTTTTTTGTACAAGGATTTTCAAACGTCGCCACAAATTTTCTGTAGGATTCATATCAGGATTGTTTCCTGGTCAGGGTAATAATTGTATGCTTTTATTTTTAAATCATTCTTTGCATATTTTTGCCGTATGGAGTTTTGCTGAATCCTGCTGAAAGATAAATGGTGCTTTTTGGGGGGAAGATATCCCTGATGGAAGGTATCAATTTTGTTCCAGGACAGTTTTGATGTTTTTTTTTCATTAAGAATGCTATCATTCCCTTGAATGCGGCCCACATGATTTGCAGACATACAGGCCCAAATCATGACATCTGTTGTGTTCTTTGTAGTTGCTTCAATGCAATCAGGATGCAGTTCTTCCTCTACTCTATGTCTCACTTATTTTTGCCCATCACTATCAAAGAACGATATTTTACTCTCGTCTCTCCAGATTACTTTCTTCCATGATTTTTCAGACCAATTAATGTGTTCTTTTTCCTACTGAACTCATTTCTGGCGTTGCTGAAGAATTAAAAATATTTTTTTCCTCTGATTTCTACCTTTCATCCCAAAACCTCCTAATCTCCTACTTATTGTTCTTGAACTAACTGAAATACCTATTGCACTCATTTCACATCTAATAGCATCTGATGAATTTCTTCTATCTTTAAGGCATTACCTTTTTATCTTTCTACCGTCAGTTTTTTCGGTCTGATGTTGCCTTATTTATCACTGATTTAGTTTCTTCATAATGTAAGCACAATTTTCCTACGCCAGATAAAGTAACTGATCCACCAACCTGTCTTGCAATTTCATCATAAGAGAGAAAACTTTCTATCACTATGACAATTTTGCTTCTTTTGTAGGTGTATAATCAGTTCTTGTTGTTGATGATATTGTTTTAAGTTATTTGCATTAAGAAAAAAAAATATTTAAAAAATATTCTATTTAGTTACACAAATATTCACCCTTCTTCAAATTTCATTCCAGCAAAATACCGCTTGTACAAATCAAAACATACTAAAGTTTGGTTTTTGACATTTGATTGGGTCTCAGAAGTAACTGTGATTGGCTAGGAAGCTTTTATTACAATACACTTCAGCATCCATGACTAATTGTGTTTGCATTTTAGACAAAAGTAAGTGTAACTATTTTTGTAATGCGGATATTATAATTCTGTTTCTTTACTAAATTCTACATTAAATTTCCTTGAATTTGATATGTAAACATTTAAATTTAAGTGAAAATTATTATATTCTATAAGCTCAAAAATGTATAAAACATGAAAATGTAAAAAATCCCACAATTTTGGCCACCACTGTATTTATATATATATATATATATATATATATATATATATATATATATATATATATATATATATATGAGGCATTATCACAATCTTTTAACTTTCATGTCCTGAATAATAATTTTTTATTTAATACACTCTTTTTGTGTGTTTTTTTTTTATTTCACATCCTTGGGAACATCCCAATGCATTATTGCACAAAATATTAGCGAGATAAATAAGTTTTGGACGATATTGGGGGTCAAAACACATGGAAAACTCATCTACCGTCCCGTGTCCCTGATGCTGAATTTGAAGTTTGGAGCTGTCTGGATAAAATTGTTTCAATAAAAATAATTCGATGTACTTTTTTTCTAACACTGGAACTATTGTTTTATATAAATATGTAGCTAAAAATTAACCTGCACACATTTTTAGGGTTGATATTATTTTTTGAACTCGGTCCCTGGGTTTTAGATTTTTTACCATCACTCTTCTAAAATGATACAGAAAATCACTTCAGATGCAGCGACGGAATTTTTTTTTCAAGTTTTGCTCATGCAGAAGTATGCTAGAGAAAGAATATCTAAAATTCTTTGACAGGAAATTTACTGCAGAATATAAATAAGCATTTAAATATCAAATTCAAGCACAGTGACTTTATTGGTAGTCTTACCGTCCGCAAGATTTAATCCTGCAATTTTCGAGGTAAATTAATTATTGTTTTTAATTTAATACAATGTAAATAACTGTTTCTAAAAATCAATGAACATTTTCGCTACCACCGAGGCTTAACATGATCTGCCTAAAATAGGTGGTAAGTTTCCTTGCTGTTCCATCCTTACCGTCATTTTTCCCCATTTTGTCCTTTTTTTCCCCGCTTTGTTCATTTTTTTTCCCATTTTGTCCTTTTTTTCCTATACCATCCCCTTTTTATTACATTGACGTCCCTTCTTTAACACCCCTTTAAGGCAATGTTACTCCAAAATTTGGCACTAAAAATACTACATTGCCATTATTTCTTATTTGAATGTCCTGTGGGTACTATGCAAATTCATTATAAGTAAAAAATTAGAAGAAAATAAAAAGTTATAGTGGTAAAATGGTAAGAAAAATTAAACTCGCAAGTTTAACTTAAACCTCAGTTAAATAATTTTTTTTCACTGCTGACCATTTTTTTCTTTATTTTGAATCATTATAGCATTCTTCTGTCAGATTAAAATGTTATTTTAGCAAGTTTATTTCCGCCAGATTTTTTTTCTCAAAAGTCAAAAGATTGTGAGAATGCCCCACATATATATATATATATATGTTGCCTTATATTTTATTCATCGCTTAAAAGTAAATTACATACCTCGCAGTGATATATCGTACAGCGCCTTCAACTCTCAGAGTTGATTCGCCTTCGTAATATAAAAGTGCATTTGTCTTAACATCTCCCTTTTTCATTAAACGCATCAAAAGTTATTTAACAACATTTACTTTACATTTTTATATTTTTAAGCATGAAATAACGGTTTTCTGAAAAAATATTTTAACATGTATTCTTACATAAATGCATAATTATTTATTTACATACTACCATCTGTTGTCAAATCTGAAAATATAAATTTCGGAAATTTTAAGAGACTATTCGAATTTTAGCTATACATTTCGTTTTCATTTAGAAGATGAGCAATAGCATATATGCTAGAGAATGTAGCTATTGCAAAATATGTAATTCAAATTTTCTTTTTAATTTAATATATAAATAAAAGCCTTTTTAACACGTTGAATGCCACGTCAGAGACCGTTGACTGACACTGATCTTGCAGTTTATGCCGCATCAGTCATCGGTGACTGAGACTTATAGATTCTGAACGGGAGTCTTATTTCGTAGCCTAAGATTAAAAAACTCAATTAATATAAAGATTTTTGAATAGCTATGATATTTTCTTTTTTCTTTTAATAAAATTTATATCTAAAAAGCTTCAAAATTATTTAGTTATAGTGAGTTTTAGTGAGTATTATGTGGTCCAAGATGAAATTTATAGAAAAGAAGCCAATGATAGTTTATAACTTAAATAAAGATTTATATAATTTTAATTAATTTTTCAATTGATTTTCAGTAGTGAAATAATGCTCGAAATTCTTGAATATTTAGTACGCCATTTATCATATTGCTAACTAAGTGTAGAACCAACAGAGTGAAAAATGAGTAAGCCTGGAATAGACGCCGGAACCCTTGGAATAGCGCTCCAAGTGTTCTGCCATTTAAACTACGAAGACGATACTCAACTTAACCTCTCTTACTCGCATATTTTGGTAAGACTGTAACTGCATCACAAGATTGAATTATTAATAAACACGATGCTGTGTTTATTTGTGAATCACGTTTCGTCGCAGAATTATGTGCTCATGAGGACTGTTCCATCTTGTGCTGAAGTTGCAGCCTTACAAACATATGTGAGTGAAAGATGCTAAGTTGGGTATAGTCTTGGTAGAAGGATAAATGGTATAATATAAATGAATAAAATAAAATGAATAAAATAAATGAATAAAATATAAATGAATAAATGGTAGAGCACTTGGAGTGCTATTCCAAGTGTTATGGGTTCGATTCCCGGCTTGTACGTTTTTCAGTCTGTTGGTTGTAGACTTGCTTAGCAATGTGATAAATCAAGTATTGAATATTCATTAAACAATTATTTTATTCAAACTTACGGAATTATTTTATCAAAATTTCACTGATAATTCATAAGAGGCATCATAATTCATAAGACACATCTCATAGTGAATGATAAATAAGATCATTCACTATGAGATGGGTCAGACTCAACGGCGACCGTAAGTTCATCATTATTGATCCATGATTCTGGGCTACCGCGTGGCTCCTTCGTGAGGTCAAAGTTACCTGTACATGCACACTATTAAGGTATCACTATTAAGGAACACTATTAAAAAATAGAGCAGTCAAATATGAAGCCAATGTAAGATAATAAGCTGCTAAAGTTGGCAATTTTAAAAACTACAAATTTCCTCTTGACGATCTAATACTCTAACGGCAAAGAGCGTTTTGTTTAAAATTTTCTGTAAACTTAAAATTTCAAACGCACTTTAATATTTTTAAAGAAAAATTGTAAAAATGTTTAGTGGATTATACAGGGTGAGCCAAAAGTTCGTTACAACTTTAAAAACTCATAAAATGGAAGAAATTATCATAAAGGAGTGCGGTTTGAAAGAAAGGGTTCACAAGGTAGTCGGGTGTTTTTTAGCAGAAAAAAAATAGTTAAAAAAGTACATATAGAGGGCGCTGATGACCCGAAGCCCAATGAACAGGACAACACTAGTGTCGTAAAATGTTCTGGAGGTCATGTTGAACATTTTTTAGTGGAAGAAGAAATGAATGGATTGAACAAATGAACATAATATCTGATGAACAAATGAATATAATATGTGATGAACAAATAAAGGTATTGGTGCCCAGATCATTTTGTTTCTTGTCGTCAGCGCCCTCAACATGTGATTTTTTAACATTTTTTTTTTTCTAAAAAAATATCTGACTTCTTTGTGAGCCTTATCCTGTAAACCGCACTCCTTTATCATAATTTCTTCCTTTTTTATGAATTTTTTAAAGTTGTAACGAACTTTCGGCTCACGCGGTATATTTGTAAAGGTGCATTTTGCTTTCTAATAGCACAGATAAATCTCTAAAACTCAACACAGAATAAACCATTACAGTAAAAATTTGGATTGCAAAATGGTTTCGGAAATCGCATTTTTTATGGAAATATTGAACTCATATTATTATCTAAATTATGTTTTCCACATTATTCTCACGATATTTTAAGTACTGTAAAATATTTTAGTAAATATGTTTGTTACGTTAATATTTAAGGCTTGAAATGTAATTCATCTGCATCAATTTATCAGTAATGAATAATTCAACAACATTAAGGTCTTAGAATCGGCATCTAGAACACTTTGCAACAATAATTCCTTTTGTGGATAAATACCGACCCCCCCCCCCCCCCAAAAAAAAAGAAACAAATTTACAGCGACATCTAAAATACTGTGTAATAGAAAGCGTTATATTATGCTATGTAAACAGAAATTGTAATATTATGCTGTGTAATAGAAAATTTTATATTTTTTTATATTAACAATTTTTCAAATGCCTTTCGATAACTACTTGAACAAATCCTAAAATATTTACGAATTTCTGTTTTTTTCCCTACTCTTTGCCTTCTCATTACAGAAAAAAAGCTGATAGAATACATCTATTTAACGTCGTTAATATTTTTATTCAAATGAGTCAAATCTTAACCAGTTTTCTGAAATTAATTTAATTAAATATAAACAAAAATATATATTTAAAACAATTAGGAATAATGAAAGTGGTTTTTGAAAATTGTTATTTTTTTATTACTGTTTGCTGTTGTTATTAGCTATGCTTTTTGTAGTACACTTAATTAAAATTTCAAATTTTGAAATAATGTTTCATATTTTATTTCCCGAAAACGATTAATTGTAAATAATTCTCTTTAAATTATAAAATATTCTTTTCTTAATTACTTTATTTTCAGTTATGAAGGATGGAAACAATACATGATAATAACAACATTCATAACTTATAACTTTTATATAAATGCCTTTCTTGAAATATAATTGTTTATATAATTAAACATTTTCCAATATTTCGATATATTCTGAGCTGTTAATAAAATATAAATTTAATAATGCATATTTTCTATTTATTTAATACATAATGAGAATGATAATGATTACCATTTTGCAAAGTAATAGATTTTCTTATATGTTAAAAGTCCTTAGCTATTTCTGAAGGGAAATGATAAATTATTTAAATAATCGCTGATTTGCCGATTACACAGTTTGTTTCCTAATTAGTCAAATACAAACTAAAACGCTTTTAGCTCATGCAGAATACAATTAAGTATACTGTTATATTAATTAGTCAGATCATAAAGAGTTTTCAGCAGTTTATTCATTCAACTATTTGAATAAATATGAATTTTCGCAAGCAATGGTGTTGGAAGATTTTACTTAACATCTATTTTATGCGTTTACAGTAATGATTTGGATTTTTGTAGTCGACTTAATTTTTCTAAAAAAATAACAGTACCGTTAAATTTAGTTTAATATTTTCTTTAAAATAAATAGTTATAAAACAGATACTTATAATAAATAATATTTGAAACATTTATATGAGTGCTAGCAGGCTTCGCCCGCTACGCTGGTCTGTTTCACCAAACGTATCTTAAATCAAATAAAATGTATCAGTGAATTTGACCTTGTGATTTAAAGCAATATGGACCATTAACTGAATGTCCTTCCGCAGTGAAGAATCGATATGAACGCCATTGGGCTATTATATTTTCTAATGTGCAGACAAAATTTCAGCTGTTAAGGTCTTTCTCTTTTAGTTTACCACTCACAGTAGGATTTGGTATAGAATGATAATACAATATACAATATTTCATTTTGTATTAGAGCATTCTAATTAAAATGAGCCAATATGGTGAGACTTTCGATCACATAAATTTCTTCATCTCCTTTTTAAAAATTATTTAAATAAAATGTATTTTACTATCTCTGTGCCAAATTGAAGCTATAAACAAATTTCTTTATTGTGTATTGCCAATGTCCATGTTATAAAGTATGTTATGTAGGAGGAGCTGGGACACATTGATGCAGTTTTTTTCTAAGAATTTTTGTGGTGTCTAGTTATTTTTCCAAGTGATGTGAGCAAAACTAGTGCAGTGTGTTAATAATATGCACAATCGTTGTTTTATGTAGTATTTCTGCATAATTAAAGAAAAAAAGAAAGAAAATCATTTGTATCAATGTGCCACATCCACGCGGTAGATTGATACACCTCATGGGACACTTTGATACATCAAGGGGAATATTGGTACGATTGGGAAAAGTGGGGAAATATAACAGCTACTGCATATTTTCCATAGAAAATGAGTTAGCAAACCATTTCATATTTATTTAAAGAAATTCAAACTATCCACAATTTATTTTTAAGGTAGGTTAAAGCGATCAGTATCAAAATTAAATGTATAAAGACCTGATGTTCTTGCTGTTCCTTGCCCGGTTACCGGCTGAGGAAACATTGTCACATGTGGCACTTCAACTCCACCATTATCTTCTTTCTCAGTTGGTGAAATTAGTATACTTAACTTCGAAATCTACCTTCGCCTGTAGGCCGGGGCGGCAGGGATTTTTTCATCCTGCAACCCCCACACTGTAAAAAAAAAAAAAAAAACGATATTTTTACAGTACAAAGTAATGTTCATCTCGCGAACAAACTCGATCACAGTGAATGTGCTGTTTCTTTCTTTGGTTTCCTGACTATATTAACATGGAAAATACAGTAGATGCGTAAAATTAACAGCACAATGTGCTGGCAGTTTGGACGCCAGCAGTTTGTGCTGAAAAAAAATGCGTCCAAATTGCCAGCAAATTGTGCTGTTAATTTTAAGCAACGACTGTATTTTCCATGTTAATATAGTCAGGAAACCAAAGAGAGATACAGCACATTCACTGTGATCGAGTTTGTTCTGGCAAATCTACAGTGGTTTTTTTACAGTGCAGGAGGTAGTGACACAAACATAAAATACATTCTATGTTAGAGCAAGGGCTGTCACCATCAATTTACAACCATTGATTTTCAAATCGATTTGAAACTTCTTAAAATTGCGTATAAATCGCAATTTAGAACGTTTTTTAGAACGCTTTTCGCGCATTTTCACCCCATTCAAATTTCGATTTTTTTAGGAAATGTTATTACAGATCATTGATATCTTATAATTTACTACCATTCCAAATGTCATAATTCTAGGCCCTTCATAATTCAAAAAAACCGCAATTTAGAACATTTTTTGCTCCTGCAAGCCCCAGGTGGTAGTGACACAAACATAAAATAGAGCCTATGTTAGAGCTGTCACCACCAATTTACAAACATTACTTTTCAAATCGATTTGATACTTCCTAAAATTGCGCAAAAATTGCCATTTAGAACGCTTTTCTGAACACACTTCGCGCATTATCACCCCTTTTAAATTTCGAATTTTTTAAAAAGTGTTCTTAGAAATTTTTTATAGCTAATAAGTAACTAATTAGATAGTACCCGTAAATATTTGACGGTAAATAACTTGAATGTTCCATTAGAAAAAATCCTTGAATTTTGAATTAGTTGCTTTTAAATTAATTATTGAAATCGTGACAAATTTTTATATTGCATCAGTGATTCCTATTTCTTGAAGGCGAGCTAGAGGGTGCTGTTAGTCTAACCTATTGAATGAAGTGAGAGATCTTTACGTTTATAATTTACAACCAATTATGCTTGTCTTTTATCAGAAATTTACCAAAAAATACTGGGCAGAGAATTTATTTTTACTTTCTATAGTGTCTTTTTTTTTTTTTTTTTTTGAAAAATAAGAATATCTATTTTTATTTTTATTTTTTTTAACTACACGACCTTTTTAAAAGCTGCCATGAATTTTATTTATATCAGTCTGATTCTCTAAAACCTAATTTTGAAACGTGATGCAACTAACGATTTATAATATATATTTTTTATTACTTGAATTTTATTTAATTTTTTCTTCATTTTTTAAATATTAAACCATAGATATCAATATAATTTATTTTCTAGTTCTTATATGAATATTTTCCTTTCTTTCCGTTGTATTTATTTATTTATTTTACGGAAAAGAATGTTAAACTTTTCCTTCTGACTCACACACCTATATATTCTTGATAATGGTCAGAAAATATATAAAAAAAGTTGTAGATCAGCTCAATTTATTTAATTGACAATTACATGCAAAATATTTTAGGTTAAATATTTTAAATATAAAAATATTTTTCAAAATATTTTTGAGTGTTAAATTTTATTTAATGATAAACCATTCAAATAATAATAAAATGGAAATCATGTAACTTCTCCTCTTAATAAAATATCGTTATCGAAATGACTTATCGCCAAAAATGGTACAGAAATTATTTTGCCGGACGTTGAGCTCGAACCCGAGTCGTCTACAAAAGTTCAGAGCTTTAAAGCGTTAGAGCCTTAGACCACTCTGCTGACCAGACCTGCTCTGCCTTTCCTCTAAATGGAAGACATAGTAAATTTAACTTCACGCATGCGCAAATGCGTGCCTTTTTTAGTCTGATTTAATATATATGATTTTCCAAATTTCATATTTCTAGGCCCTTCAATAACACAAAAATCGCATTTTTAGAAGTTTTTTGCTCGTGCACCCCTTTGCCGTTGAGGCACCGACATAAAACATAGCCTATCTTGGAGCAAGAGTTGTCACCATCATTTTGACAACATTTTTTAAATCTGTTTGGTATTTCTAGAGATTGCGTAGAAACCACCATTTAGAGCGTTTTTAGAACACATTTTGCGCATTTTCGCCCCTTTTAAATTTAAAATTTTTTAGGAAATGTTCTTCGAAATCCTTTATATCTAATAAGTAACTAATATTCCAAATTTCATATTTCTAGGCCCTTCAGTAACACAAAAATCGTATTTTTAGAATATGTTTTACTCCCACACTCCGTCTGGAGTAGTGGCATCAACTTAAGATATAGTCTATGTTCAAACTTGGACTAACACAATCATTTTGATATCATTACTTTGGAAATCGGGGCGGTAGTTCCGGCGATTACCTCCTACAAACAAACTTTTCTTCTTTATAATATTACTATAGACTAAGATATTTTGGCTTTTTTCTTTTAAATAGAAAAAAAATCCATATTTATTTTCCTGTTTAAATAGGTTTTATTATACTTTAATATTAATGCGTGCATATTTTCATTGCTCCATGTACTATAATCCGATTTTCTACGAAAACACCCAGCTGGTGCAAATGACGTACACTAAATTTCCGTGACGTATGTAGATAAATTGTGCTTTTTTAAAAGGTTTTTTAGTATAATTTTTAAAGTGTTTGGAACTCATTTTTTATAGTAGGTGCATTCATTAGGTTACCCTCATATGTACCTTCTGGTGTAATCAAAACGAAATCCGACGAATATTTTTTGTGTTATGCTTGACGAAAGTTTTTCATTAGGCATTCTTTTAGTAGGCCATGGCTTTAAAATCCTTCATAGCTGCATGTGCCAGAAAAGTCATATTGCGTTGTGTATTAGCATTCGCTTCGGTCAGATAATAAAGCGGTTTTGAATGTGTAATATGTATTTTTTTTTTAAGACAAATGTTTGAAAAGATATATGTTATAAATTAAATTTAAAAAATCAAAAAAATCCGACTACGTAAAAAGCGAACTAATTAATTATTTATCATCAATGTGGAACTATTTTTTATATAATATAGCAATTTTTTATATATATACTTGTATTAATGACTTTTAAGTTGTGTTTAATTGTTAGTTCCTATCTATAAATACTGTTTAGATGAGGCCTATAGATGAATGTCTATGAATGTTAGTGTTGCAGTAAAGCTAGAGATCCTACCTGCACAACTTCCAGGTTGTGTAATATTTAAATGGAGCTTCTGTTTGTAAAATAATCAATGAAACATCGTCTTCATTTTGAAAGTCCTATCCAATGATATGCCACTCAATAGGGTGTGTAAAACTTTTTTTCATCTCTACCTCAATTTTGCATTTCACGGCAGCCATTTTGAATTTATAAAAAACCCCTAGCCTGCAACCATCGGACGGTTAAGACGAATCGATAGAGACCTCATTCATTAAAATCCACCCGGCCTGCGGGATGTTTTGGGGGTATAATGAAATCCACATACACAGATACGCGTGAAACACATAACCCTTCTTTGCAGTCGGGTAAAAAGGAATGGGTATCAGAAGCATTTCAAAGCAATTGATATTTTAAGTATACCGTTATAAAAATAAACACATGAATTGTTAAAATAAATTCGTGTTTTTAATCAGATTTTATCTTCCACGTTTTTCAAAGCTTCGCATTCAGATACTGCATGCACACAAATATAAAATGGGATAATTTATCAAATGTATATTTACTTTAGGGATTTCATTTTGATTTTTTCTTTTTAATGAGATGTTCCACTTTTAAAATTAAGAAACCGTATAAATTGTATTTATAAACAATCTTGACCATCGCACCCCTTCGAAGCCAAAATTTTCGCAACAATAGAATTCCAAATCTATTAGGAGATAACCGATGGGAGATGGCAAATGAATAAATTTCACAAAAAGCGTAGAATTGGTGAATTGCATATAACTTGAAGGAAATGTTGTTCTTTAAGGGCTAAGGAATAACTTTAAAAAAATCTGAATTTAGCCTAAAATGCTAATTCTTTAAAAAATTAAAAATGAATCATATGTATAATTTTTCAAACAATATGCCAAAATCAGATAGAAAATATACAGAGTGTTTTAAAATGTACTAAATATAGAGATTTTTAAAGCATAAATGTTTGAAAAGATATGATATACAGTGGGACACCTATCAGAAGCATTTCTAAGGGATTGAAATTTTATCCCTTTATCGGGCTATTTACCACTTAGTTTTTATTGAAAATTGATCGATTCGCACCGGAATTTTTATTACAATATTTTAATGCACATGTAGAGGTTAACGGTTTTTATTTTCAAATCTATTTATTTGCAGATTCTTGTGGCAGTGAATCTTTTCAACATTTCAGCCATAGAATTGACTTGCCCGATAAAGGGCTAAGTTATCTTAAAACAAAAAAATGTAAAAAAAAAAAAAATTAATCCTTGCTTTTTGTCTCTTTTTATCATTCATTTATTTATTTATTTTTTACGTTATTCTTAACCTAATAATTTTTTTCTTAATTCTGTTTTGATTTCAGACACTTTCTATGGTATAATTTTATCTGATACATTCTTTAAACATAAATAATACAAGAACATATAAAAATAATTCAGATATTTTGATAGAGAGTTATGAAATGACATTGATTTTGCAGTTTATTTAAAAACTCTAATGAAGTAAATTATAAAATGTCCAAAATATGAAAAATATAGGAAAGGCCAAAAAGTTTTACCTCCCAAACCCTACTCAAATACTTGCTGTATAAAATTTTGCCTGTAAAAATAATAAAACTTTACGTATTAATTTAAAAACGTATTACGTATTATTTTAATTGACACTTAATTTTCAATTTTTTTTCTTTAAACATTTATTTCTTAAATGAAGCTCTTTCCATTTAGTATTAATTTAGAAACTAGAAACTGATTCTTTTACAAGTTCTGGGTAATCAAATGTCGTAATTTTATGTTAGCTTGTCGCAAATCTTTACAATGAATTTTTTTTCAATTGTCACAATCCAAATACAGGGTTCGTACGGGTACCGTTATTTTCAAGGCCAAATATCAGAATTTTTTTACAGAAAAATAAATCTAGTTTAAATGGACGAAATTTCACCTTATTTCAGGAGAGATTTTTCATAAAAAGAAATACTGGTACCGAAGAATTTCTTAGTCGAGAAATTCAAGCACCCGTACGAATCTTAAAATATAATATATTTGTAAAGCTAAATAGTATCTGCAATTCTATTAAAATCGAATTTTAATAAAAACGATATGTATTTGTTTTTCTCTTTCGTACCCAAATACAACGTCAATTTCAAACGTATCATCTACACAGTTGAGATAATGAAATGGTACTTTGTGGATAAAAAATTATTATGGAATAATACTCTATATTAGCGAAAATGCAGATACTATCTTCTGCAAATTAGATAAAATTGATTGAAAGATCAAATGACTCAGAAATTATCTGTATTTACTAGATTTAATGTCAATTTAAACACAACTCGCATTTATAAGGGAAATGTTATGTTTTCAAATCCGAGTAAAATGTCGTCATAAATTTTTTAACCCATTTAACCCATATGAACAATGTCGGACTACTTAGTTGCAGTGCAACTAATGTGAAATATGAATGTTAATTCATACTAGAAGCAAACGTTATTAGAATTTATACGGCACAAAAAAAAAAAAAAATAAATAAATAAATCCTAACAGCAATTACTTAAAAACATAATTATTCTTATTACTTATTTAATGGTTATATTTAATTTATTATGGCTTCGTATATATTAGCAAGACTCTGACATCCAGTACGGACGTTAAGCTGCACTTTACATAGGAGTCATCTGAGAGCCCACTCCTCATGATATGAACGTTAAACGGAGCACTTTGTAAAACAATTTCACATGGTCAATGCTAATAAAGGATAGTGTTTTTAAATTGTAGAAAAGTTTTGTTAAAATTAAATTAAATTTACATTTAAACACATTATGCTTAAATACTTTTCATACGCTAATTACTAAATGGATGGATGATTTCGTCGTCAAAATTAAGTGTAGCGTTTGTATAGAGTACTGTGTGCCATTTTCTTTAGCGATGTTGCGCCATTTTCTTTAGTGATTGCAGGCATCCGTAATGTGCGACGTCAGTACAATGCAAAATGGGGGTACAATGCAAAACGCTCAGATATTCCAGTATACATGCCGCATTATCTTTTGTACGGTATGATTAAGTGTTGTTAACTTTTCCTATTATTTGTGCAGATTAACCAAGTTAGGCATGTTATCAAGTTTACTAAAATCAAAGGAGAAAAACAGAGAAATAAAAATGAAGAAGGGCAAGAAATATGCCAGTCAAGATGATAATAATGAAAAAATGGATTACGCATAACGCAGACATTCTTTGCAAGGAATGTTTAGAAAACTACCCCAAAAATTAGGAAGTGTAATTGGTTCCTTTGCCCTTTTTCCATACTTTTTGTGTAGATTATGGTCTATTAACTCACTCGGGACCATGGGTGCATATAATCATCTTCAAAAAGAGCATAAAGAATTTGTTTCTGGCACCAGTAAAAAAGAAAAGTAATATTTGTGATCTTTAATTAGAGCATATTCATGATTTTTTAAGTAAAGGTGATTTCTTTTGAAAACTGGTGCCAATCGAATAAAATTTGTGTAAAAACCGCCGATCCCGAAAGGGTTAACAAATAAATTTTGTAAACACAATTTTACTTTTATTCTTTTCCCTCCCTAATACATTGATGTTACATTGTTGCTGAAATAACAATTAAAATTTAATGTAAGAAAATAAGTCGTTAAATTTAATAGTGAAAAACAGCATAGAATTATTAATTTGAATCCACTAACACGTTTCATTGTAATCATTTCATTTCATTTGGTTATTACATTGTTAATTATAGTCCAGATATGAATATTTTTATTTATAATTTCATTCTGTTCTTATTACAGTCGCGGCATAACTACCGAAAAAGTGCGGCGTCTCAGCTTGAATGTGCGGGTGACGCGCCGCAGTGTAATGTTATAGAATAAAATTGTTAAAAAACTTTAATTATTTGTTTTGAATTTTTTGTTCGCTGTACACGTGTTGTATATTTAACATTAAACAGCACAACATGGTCTTTTTTTTTATTTTATGTCCACCATGGGACTTTATACACAAATTAAAAAAAATATGCGGCATAAATCCCGGAATTACCCTATAAGGGTAACATTAAAAATATGAAAAGAAAATTATTTCCATTTATTCACAATTTAAAAATTGAATAATGCGACCTATAAAATTTTTATTGTTACAGTAGTTTTTACTGGGTAAGTTGTTCTAAGTCAAGCATATTTTTTATGGTTAATCGTGCGCAACAATAAACAATAACTAGAGAACAGGAATTCTGCTTTTTCAGAATTTAGTGTCGCCCCGGTGAACAAAAATACATGTATATAAATATAGATACAGTAGAGTCCCGATTATCCGAGTTAATCGAATTTATACCTTTGGAATGGATCATTTTCTTATGATGGACTGATGGCTGCTTTTTACGGCTGTTCTTACATCTTCACTTAACACTTCATTTATAATGGCTGTTTCATAATAATAGAAGTCATCAGTCCATCAGAAGAAAATAACTCGGTTAAAGCGGAAACTCGGTTAAGCGGGATTCGGATAATCGGGACTCTACTGTAGCTCAGTTTTAAAAATTAAAACACGCGATTTTATTTATATGAAATGACGTCATCCCAATCCGCTGATAAATTCATCATTCACGATCCTATCATAAACATCTACAATAAAGTATGGGTAGAACGTCACTATCACAGAATAATACACAAATGCAGTAAAAAGAAATTAATTCATTTATATTTTTTCAAAATAGCACGCATTTGAATTACTTTTTTTCAGTTTTTTTAAGAAAGTGGCAACAAAAATATATAATTGCTATTTTTCAACTAATTTCACTTCATTCCCTTCAACATTTTTCCCTTCCTCTCTACAGAAATGGAGTACTTGAGTTGCGAAAATTAAAGATGTGGTGCTAAAAACTATAAAAAAATTAATATCTCAAAACTAAATAGAGATGCAGTTTTCAAAAAAATTGCATTTAAAAGTACTTTTCTTTCTCAATACGAAGGTATAAAACTTGAAAATGTGCGATGCTTAGAAGTTTAAAAAATTGCAGTAGAGATTATTCCGTGCAATGATATATCTGGTCTGTTTTATGGCCGGCTTACACAACGTAACGTTATTTCTTGAAGACGACACATTAATAGGTGGGAGAAAGAAATAGCCTACCGGGGGTTAAAAAGTTCAAACTAAATAGTTAAACCTCTGACTATAGGATCCATAAAGGAATCCCACAGTGCCCGGCTCTGTTCTCCGAGATGCTATACAGCATATATCCCGGCCAGGTGGTTATTCTAACGCGACACTTTCGTTTTTTAGTTCCCAAGCAATTTTTGAACTCATTTTATTGACCCCGGCCGGATGAGATCTTGAGTGAATCTTGCCCAGGAGGGAGCCGAATTGGCAACCCGTAGCATGGCAAACAAGCATGCTGACTATTAAACTTCTGGGCTTATAAAAATTTTAAGATTATACTAAATTTGACATTTGGTAAAAAAAAAAAAAAAAAATCTTTAAAGAGAAATTATGTTCTCAAATCTTTTCCCAGTCCGTTGTTCTTTCTGGGAAATATCTCCAAGTGTCGCTTCTGGATTTTGACGAATGTGGCACACTTCAAAAGCTCTTAAAACTGGGACCAAGAAATGTATAGGAGCTGCACTCCCTAATCCAATATTTTGCGAGATATGAACCCATTTCTGTTTCAGAAGATTATTAATAAAGAGTGAAAAACATCATGATATACCTTCAAAAGGTTCAAAGGCAGGAATTGTATCTTATAATTAACCATGATAGTGTTTTCTCCGTGAAAGACACATTTTTTTTTGCACCAGATACAAATGATGAAGATCATTATTTTTCATATTCAACGCAAGTGGATTTAATAAGAGTGAAGTATACATGTTTTACTTCTAGGAAGACTGGATCCTTGTTTCACATTAAAGCCTTTTTAAGGGGTCAGTTACCCTTTAAAGTTTCCAAAAATAGATTATTTAAAAAATAGCTTATAATCAAATATGATTCTTTAGGAACATTTAAAAATAAACCCCATTCAAAAATTTATATTAGAAGAGAAGTTATGTCAAAAGCACTTTGAGCTTTTTCTATATCATTAACCCTCTCGCTGCGCATCCCGAGATATGCTCGGGCATACATTTTTCTGTCTAAATAATACTATTTGGTCATTCCCACCAGTTATTTTTTAGAGAAAACTTTGTCTGATTTAATCAGGTCATTTTCTTCGATTACGATAGTCAAAAATTTCTGCTTTAAGGAACCGGTGTTAAAAGAATAAAAATTCTATAAAAGACGCTCAAGGCGCAGAATTACTTACGCAGCGAGAGGGTTAAGGGTTGATTTCTTCTTAAATGTCAATTTTCTGAAAACGGCGATTTTGATTCTTGCGCGCACGATTTCTGAAAAACAGTTGCCTCGAATTTCATGATTTTTTTTCTGAATGTATTAAACGTACAGAGACAGAAAATGACCTATTATTATATTTATCAAGTGAGAAGTTTAGAATTCACGTCTACTTTTGCATTAAAAAACGCTCGAATTTCTGTAAAACAAAATTTTCTTCTCTTTATCTACATTTTTTTTTCATTGTAGGTCATTTTTAAAACATTATATCTATACTCACAAAAAAAAAAAAATCTTGAATAGTTTAGCCATTCAAATGTTAAAAATCATGCGCGTCTTGCATGCAGGAATAAATCTTTCGTAAAAATTGTATTAGCTACAAAACAAATTAAAAATCCATATATGTATAAACTTATTTTGAGAACCTTACTTTATAACAGAAGTCCTTCTTTATATGTGTTTTAAATTTTATCTTTAAATGTGAATTGGTTATGAAGTTATTGCAATTCATATAGAGGTCACTTTTTCATGCATTTTTTAGTCCAAAGGGTACCTGGGAAAAATGAACATACTTTGACTGAAGGTATTTTGTCGATTCCGATGAAAGAAATACTGGCTGGATAGCAAAACCTAATTTTTCGATGCTCAAATTTTCATCTATTTAACCATTTAATCACTCCAGTACCGGTATAGTATTCTCATTACCGCTCTATCATGAAACACTATTGTGAAAACCAAAATCAGGATTCATTATAAGTCAAAATTCCTGCCTTTGATAGCTTTAGAAGGAATCGCATGCTGTTTTTCACTTCTTTATTTTTCTTCTTCCGATACAGAAAAGAAAAAAAGCACATATCTCGTGAACTATTGGCTTCGGGAGTACTGTTTCTATACTTTTTTTTATTCACATCACAAGATCTTTCGAACGATATCACTATCGTCAAATTCCAGAAATGACACATGGGTATGTTACCTAGTCAGTTACTTAAAAAACAATTCTTAAGTATTTGGTGTACCGCTGGACGTATTGTTGTCAGGGATTTTGACGTTTGTCTCAGGTGTATAAACAAAATATTCTATAATACAAAATTTAGAAATTTTAAAATAATATATGTAATTTTACATAAAACATACATTTTTGAAAATGTTAACAAGAACAGAATATATTATAGATTTATCTATATGAAATTTCTCTTTTATACTTATATTTTAAAAGTTTTCTTGTCTGTTGTATAAATAACTTCTGTGTTATTAACTTCTGTATAACTAACTTCAGTGTAACTAACCTATGTGTTACTAACTTTTGTCTTTTCATATGTAATATTATTATTATTTTTTTTTTTACAAAGTAATTTTTCCCTGATAATGCTTATTAAAAATTAAAAAAGAAAACGTGTGTGTTCAATAACGGGCTTTTTTAATTTAACTTAAATCAGCTAAATTTAGCAGGGTACATGGTAAATTATCTTTGTACTTTCACCAATCGATAAATAGGGAGGTTATAAAATACGACGTTATGTTGCTTATGTATGCAAAAGTAACGCATACAGTTTTATAAAAAAAAAAAAAAAAAGTAAATATGAATTTCTGATTTCTGAATTTGAAATGAAATACTAAAGCGAATGTTTTGCGATGGAGGAACTTGACGTCGCCAGTTAGATAATCAGATATCAAGTTGCGTGAATCTTTATATTTTTCTATATGATACATTATAGACCTCGTGTAATGTACCTCAGTATGTGAATGATTTCAAGAAGAGAAATGCAGCTGAAATTACAAAAGTTAATCCATATTTGTGTAAGTCTGCTTAGAAGGTTTCGGACTATCGTTTGAATTATTACTAGTAAATCTTAGAAGAAATGCGTTTCTCACAAACAAATCTGCGTGTGTCGCTATTATGTATACATGCAGCATAACAGGGCTATCTCATTTAGTTCCGATTTTATTGAGTTTAAATTCTAAAGATCAATTGTGCCCCTGATGAGCTCCATCCAAGAAAATCGAGAGGAAGTTACAATCATCTCTATATATTTTATAGAGATATTATAATAAAAAAATAAATCTTTTATTTTTTATTTATTCTTAAATGATCGAAACATTTTTTATATATACTACAATGATTCATAAAATGTTTGAAACGTCTAATTTCTCAATTCAAATTTCTGTTTTCTACTTATACAAAATAATCTAAAGAACACATTCTTTTAATGTATATGACATATTTAATACTATTTAATCACAGCATAACGAGTTTTCAGAATTTTACACAAATAGTATTAATTAAATAGATCTTCCTTATACTTGTTTTTTATTGCTGTTTGTTTTTATTTTTATCTATGATTTCTCTAATACACATGATAAAAATTTTATTTTTAAAAGAGTCTTTGTATTTCATTCCTAAACAAATTTATTTAAAATTATTATTATTATTATTATTTTTTTTTTTTTTTTTTTTTTTTTTTTTTTTTTTTTTTTTTTTTTTTTACAAAATATATGCATTTTTATAACTTTATAAATATTTTCCATTTCTAATGAATACAAACAATGTACGATCTTTATAGCATACGCAACGTACGATTGTTATTTAAAGTTATTTAATGAAATGTAGTAACTTAGATAAATAAACATTTTGCAATATTTGGATATTCCCTTAAACTTTAATGAAACAAATGTACAAGAAAATGTATTTTCAATTTATTTTATATACAGTTAGAATAATAATGGCTTTCGCACAAGTATTACAATTTCTCATATCTAAAACGCCTTTTGACATTTCTGAAGAGATATCATGAAATATTTAAATGAATGCTAATTTGTCGATTCCATGACTTGTTTCTAATTACACAAAGTAAACTAAGACTCTTTTCTCAAGAATAATATAATTAAGTATAAAGTGTACTATTATACTAATTAGTGCGATTATAAAGAGTCTTCAGAAGTTTATTCATTTAAAAAGAGGTGTAAGCATGTATCCGCGTAAGCCGTTGTTAAGAAATTATTCTAAGATCTGTTTTGTGACTGCTTTCACAAAATAATATATATGCGATTGCTTTCCTAAAATAATATTTTGTGGAAAAGTAATTTGTTGAAAAAAAAGTGTTTATAAAATATATTGTTTTAACTAACACAAATTTTAATTTTTGCTAAAAAAAGAGAGTTATATAGAGAGATAAATTTTCTGGATATTTAAATTTATAAGATTATCGTCTTTAATATAAGGAAACCCATTTCACCCTTCTTCTGGCAGGTTTTAATATTTGATAAGATGGTTTAACAGGTTTTGAACCAGAAATTTATTTTATTTCATTAAATGTTGCTACTTTTTCAGGTGCATTTGGAACAATTTAAATACGTACACTGTAAAAAAAAATCTGTAAAGTTACTAAAATATTTCTCGGAAACTGGGATTCCAGGAACTTTTTATGTAACGGCAACAGCAAAAATTTCTGTAACAGCATCTGTTACAGGAATTTTTCTTGTTGCCGCTACATAAAAAGTTCCTGGAATCCCAGTTTCCTAGAAAAATTTTAGTAACTTTACAAATTTTTTTTTTACAGTGTAGAATCTATAGTTGTCGTCTGGTCAGTCCGTCTGTCCGCATACACTGTAAATATAAAATCCTTTAAAATACGAAAATTGCACTGGCAATCGAGACGTCACTACTATTTCCGTATTTTAACGGATTTTTTCCCGTAAATTTTGTAAGAAAAACGGAATTTTTTCTTGAATATAAGGAAAAATATTGTGTTAAAATACAGAAATAATACTGACAATCAAGACATCAGTATTATTTCCGAATTTTAACGGAATTTTTTCCTGTAAATTTTGTGAAAAAAACGGAATTTTTTCTAGAATTTACGGAAAAAGATTCCGTTAAAATAAGGAAATAGTACTGACGTCTCGATTGTCAGAACAATTTCCGTATTTTAAGGGATTTTTTTTACAGTGTATAACAGCAGAAAAACAACCCAACAGAATGGTTTGAATTTAATATAAATATTCATTGCAGTCTTTTCTCGTGTCATTTCAAATTTTATAAATACGGAATCAAAATTTAAAAAGATGTTAATAAATGCTTTCTTCATTCTATGAAATCCTATAATACGTAATTAAATGATTGATATCTCATGATATGTAATGATTCTAGGTTACCATGTTAATTACATCATATGTAAGATGGAGTCGTATTATTTCCGAATTACTGATTTTAATATTTTTAATCGTAATAAATTTTGCATTCATGCATTTTTGCATTCATGCATTTTTGCATAAGACTGCAACAGCTATTGCACCTGGATATGTATATTTTTCAAACTGTAGTTATAGTACAAACGCAACCCATTAGCCACGTTTGAAGCACAATTTCCTACTTCTTTTTACTTCTATTTGATTTTTTTTTAATTAAATTTAAACTTTTAGTTTTTGGTTCAAAACATGAATAATTTTCTGAAATAAAGTTCAAATAATACCACAATAATACAGGCGAAATTTATATTCATACATTTTCAATTGTTAACTCCCGTACTTAACATAATATACAAATAAAATAAATGAAATGTAAAATTGTTTGCTTTCATTCAAATAAATACTGTTGTCTATTCCTTAAATCATATATTTCTATATTCTTGAGGTTTACATCTTAATCCTTCTGCAAAAGTTTTCCAAAATCACATCAATATAAGAGAATAATATTAGAGATCTCAATCCTATATTTCTGTAGGACTTGGAAATAGGATTTGTACATGATAGAAAGCATGTATTTTATATTTCAGTACATCTGTTTTACTGAGCTCGTTTATTTTCTCAAATCGAAAATGTACAATTTGAATAATTCGATGATACTTATATTTTTCTCAAGGCATCTTCCTTGGATAAAGGGGAATTTACTTTTTTCATTTAATAAAATATTTTCTATAGCCAAACTTTTCCAATTCTTATTTTACTGCCGAGATAATATTTGACTTTTTAATTTGACATTAAATAGGTATACAAAAGTGATAAAAAAAGGAACCTTCATTAATTATTTCTTTTTATTATTCATAATTGCTTTATTTTTAATGATGTTTTAAAATAATATTTCACAGAAATATTTATACAAAGTAGTTTTCAAAAAATAAAATCTTGAAGTTCATGTTAAGAATGGTACTTTTCAAGTATAAGGGCCTTGTCAGTTTTTTAGAAGCTTGGCAGCAGAAAGTAAGGTTTGTCGCAAAATTATGTAAACAGGTATAAAAACGAACAAAATGATCTTTATTCTTGTTTGTATATATGTACTTATACATCTAAAAACATTTTATTTGTATATTATTATTAATGTTACTGTTTGTATATATAATTTACACATAAAAGTAGAAAAATGACTTGTTTATATTAAACAAATTGTATAAACAGTGAAAAAAAATGCTTGTGTATATGAGACTTAGAATACGTTGTTAGAAAATATGAATGAAATTTTTCTTTTTAGCCAAGCCTATTATCTCTACTCGCCAAGGCAACTATAAAGGAAACGTACCTTAAAAATAATTTTAGCGGCAAATGTTTTTAGGTATATATTTTTTAATTCAACAATAATTTCCATTTAAAACATATAAAATTAGTACTATTATGACACAGTTATATTTATAAATTTTACAGTATTCTTTTGTTTCATTTGAAAAAAATATATATATATACAAATTTATTGAAATATTATTTTTTTTCAAAAAGCATTTTAATAAAAACGTCAAGTTTCTGTTTTAGTTTTAGTAGAATTTTAACAGTTATATCTATAAAATAAATTGTGCACTTGGTTATGCTTAAAAGAAACGTCATAACTATAAAATATTTGCAACCTATATAATAACTATATAACTATATATAATAATTAATCTATATAATTAAATACATAATACACGTTTTGAAATTAATAGCAATGTCACTCCCTTTCAGATAATTGTGTTCATATTTTATATGTAGAAAATAAATTTTATTTAATATCTAGGCCTTTTTGTTTTTGTATAAATTGCTAAGCACATTTTTCTTGTATAAAATGTAAAATTAGTTGAACTTTAAATTTTGAAACATGTTATCATTTACCTTATAAATAAAGTCTAAACTCAATTTGCAAATGCATTTTTGACCAAAAACGCTGTTAGCTATTTAACCTTCTTTTATTACGTTTCTAAGCGAGTTTATTGCTATGCTTAAGAACTATAATATTATTTCCTCCAATTACAGTATTTACAGTTCGGTATTTCTTTATTTCCACTGTTTTAAAATAATAAACAGAAGTCTATATATTAAAATTTGAAAGATTTTTTGAATGATACAAATGTTAAATTATATATAAAGAAAAAAATGTCTTGATTTGCCTCCATTAACAATAACACCATAAAATATATTTTCCAAAAACTCCAAAATATACACAAACACACCTTAAATGCTTAAAACAAGTCAAAAATAAATAAAGACATTAAAATATTGACATGTTTCGATTGATTCACTCAAGCAGCATTAGACCACATAAGAAACTCTCATAACAAGGTACACAAAACACTGGAAAGCTATATCCGTCCCAATTAATGTGAAGATACTATCACTAAAAGCATTAAAATATTGGCATTTTAGGGCATTGTATCTTCACTTTATAATAGGGACTGATCTGCATTCCAGTGTTTTATGTACATTGTATTTGTATTTCTTATGTGTTCTGATGATGATTGAGTGAATCAATCGAAACATGTCAATATTTTAGAAATGTATTTTAGACATCATAGATATCGTTTGAGGATAAATGCTTTGTCTATTCTTATCACCTTCCTATGCTAATTTATAGCCATGCCAAAGCGTAACAGCTCAAAAACGACATTGTTTACTTAAATGATGGTCTTTAGAATTAGGTATGTCATTAATATTCTTTCAGGAATAAAGTAAAAAATCAACGGCTCTACGTCAAAGTACAATGATTGTTTATTTCTTGAACGGCGTAAACTTGCGAAATAAATTTAGCTCTTTTGTGCTAACAATGCAAAGGAAATTATATTTTAATCATTTAAATCATTTAAATTCAAAATGATTAACAAAACTGCGGAGAAATTTTATTTATGTGTGAAAACACAAATTAATTTATATATATACGCAAAAGAGTGATTAAATATAATAAATACGGATCTTTTTTATTTAATAGCAAATTTATAATTTAAAGCATCTCTAAAATTACTTTAATACGTAACACCATAAAATGTATATTCCAAAAACTTCAAAATATATACTAAAACACTTTTATGCATAACAGACGTCAAATATAATTTTAAAACATTAAAATGTTGACATGTTTGATTGATGAAATGTTGCATTGATTCCCTCAATCTTCATTAGAACACATAAAAATACAAATACAACGCACATAAAACACTGAAATGTGAGATCAGTCCGTACTATAATAATAAGAAATAATGTTCTCTATATTTTCAACAGTGCCTGCTACTTCACCTATAGTCCGCTTCTGAAAGGTAAAATAATAATAATAATAATAATAATAATAATAATAATAATAATAATAATAATAATTATTATTATTATTATTATTATTATTATTATAAATAAAAAGCAAAATATAAGCAAAATAAAAATAAATTAGCAGCAGTACTAGTATAATTTGACCCTATCCCGATTTCACAGATCTGAATGAAAGCATTGTTCTTAAAAGTTACATAATTATTGTAAAAACAAAAATGGCATAAACTTAAAAATAATTGTCTATTATATACAATTCTTCATATAAACATAATAAATCAAAGACGTTCATTAAAACATTATAAAGACAATCAATAGGTATATTGGTGAACAGATTTTCAAAGTCGAAAACCTGTGATTTTCAGAGGAGTGAAAGGCAATTTGTCCAAAAGTTCAATACTATTTTATTTTTCTATGAATATAAATATACAACACAATATAATAAATCTTTAATAGTCTTTAGATATATTGATGATATTTTGATTTTCAATTTTGACTTTATTAATGAATGTGGCATCATATATCCAAAATGTTTAAAGTTGAATAGGGCAAACGGTAATGATTACAATGCAGATTTTTAGGTATTGCTTTTAATATTTTAATAATAAATTAATTTTGGAATTGTATGATAAAAGAAATAGTATTCAATTTTTTACAAGAAGTATGCCACATTGGTATTCTAAGTCACCGTAAAATATAATAATTTCCATAAATATAATAATTAATCAATTAATTCAATAAAATTTGTATCAGTGAAAGTAATTTTTATAGATAAATTTTTACCTTTTTTACAATAATAATTATTCTATGAAATTTTTGAAATATTATTTAAAGATTGTTTTGAAAAATAAATGGCAGCATTGTGGATTGGCGGGGTAACCAATTTAGGGTAGCAAGCTTCCTGAATATTCTATAGTGTGGTCCCTAAAGTCTTGCAAAAAGAACGGGTTTAGACGGAAGTTTGAATAGATGGAGGCTTGCAGACTAGGATTTGAAAAGTTTTTTGAATTTGGATGCGGAAAGAGAATTAATGATTTTCTGTTATTGCCAGGTGAAGGACATTATGCAGGTATTTCTGTTTCATGCTTTTGTGTGTTTTTTCTCTTAAGTTTGGGTGTACATTTGTTGTTCTGCAGTCATACATCTTAAGAGAATTTAATTTGTTTATCTTTTAATAATATTTAAGTTGCAGTTTTAAATTAACCTTTTAAAAGACTTTTTTTTAAGCCTTTTTGTTTTGTAATTTAATTATGCTTTGTTCATACTACTTTTTTGTTTAAGTTTGGTTTATTTACCTTTTTAATTTTTTTAAATTTTATATCTAAAATGTCAATAATTTAATTTATTTCTGTTGTTTTCAGTGCAGGATGGACCTGTGCTTAAAACCTGCAAGTGTTTAACAGTGGGGGTAGAGTTAAGTATGTCTGTCCACTCACTAATGAAGAACAGTAGCGTTCTTACCTGCGTTTTTTACCTGTGTAATTTAAAATTGACGTTTTTCGGATTTTTCATAGTTAAATGTTATAAATATTGTTGATATGCACATTCTTTTCATAATTATAGTGTGTTTTCATTTTTATTTATTGATGATATATATATATATATATATATATGTGTGTGTGTGTGTGTGTGTGTGTGTGTGTGTGTGTTATGTAATTATATATACAGTAACAGACAAAAGTATCCGGCCAGTTAGTTTATTTTATTTGTTTGACAGAACGTTTCAGTTAAGAAGAAGCACAATTGCACCAAAAGTTAGGAATAAGCAAATTACCTCTGACCACATAATCCTTTTGATCGGATACTGAAAATACTTGATGCAAAGGGGAGGAATTCGAAATTCGCGTGTGCAAAAGTTTCCGGCCATTCGTCATCCTATAGTTTTTGCTATCAATAAAGTGTTTTTTAGACATGTTTGTAAATTAATCGACGTGAATAACGCAATTGAAATTCAAAAATGAAACGTTGAACAATTTGTTGTTCTAAAACAAATGATTTTTTTGTCGCTAAAGGGACAGCCGTCTCGTGAAATTGCGGCAAAGTTGTCGACCGGACAATTTTGCTGTGAACGATATTTAAAAATATATATAAAGATGGTCACGACCTTCAGAGTTTGCGACGGTCCGAGAAACCCCGAAAAATAACTATTCTTGTGGACAGAATTATCAGGAGAAAAGCAGTTGATGACCCGCCTAAAAATGCCGCTTTACTTCCCCGTGATTTAAGGTGCTAAAATATTGCTGAAATAAATCGGTCTACCGTGTCAAAACGCTTACGTGACGTAGGACTTCATGTAATAGTCGCTGTTAAAAAACCTTTCATAATTTAAAAAAATCAGGGGGCCCGACTGGCGTTTGCCAAGTAGTACAAAGACTGGTCAAGTGAAAACTGGAAAAAAGTACTATTTCCGAGGAATCGACGTTCAATATTTTTGGGACTACATTCAACTACCTAAAAACAAAATATAAGATGCGAGATATGTTATTCGTACAATGAGGCATGGTGGAGGACACGCTATGCTGTGGGGAGCATTTTCTGGAAAATGTGCCTGTCCGTTATTTAAAATCCGCGGTAAGATGAATAGTGCAATGCATAAGGATATCTTGCAAGATCATTTGCTGCCTTATTGGAGGAAATATTATGGCCGCAACTATTTGTTTCATCATGATAACGACCAAAAGCATTCATTCAAGCTCGTCAAGCAGTGGCTTTCGGATAAAAAATTCCGCTTTTGAAATGGCCAGCCCAATCACCCGATTTAAATCCAATAGAAAATCTTTGAAATTAACTTGAAAACGTGTGTGGAATTATAAATATTCCAATTCAGCAACCTTTTCACAAAAATTGCAAGAACCGTTGAAAAAACTTAACATTGACGATCTACAATCGTTCATTGAATCGATGCCACGTTTCTGCGCCGCAGTACTTATTGCTAAATGCATGAATACAAAATACTAGTTGTAAATGTTGTTGATCACTGTTATTTTCTGTTATAACACAATTTTTTTACAAACTTGCTTAGGTGGCCGGAAACTTTTGAGAACTTACGTTTTCTTTTGCAGTTAATTTTGTCAAAAAATGCATTAATATTTATTTTTTATCCCATAAATAAGTTCTTAACTGTTATGACAATAATATGTTTAAGTATCACTTTGAGATTCCTCTTCATATGGGTATACATACAAAATAACCAAAAATTTTATGCTGGCCGGAAAATTTTGACCGCCACTGTATGTGTAACATATATATAACTATATACATAATATTTTAAATAATACCAATATAACATTTATAATATAAGAATATATGTTTATAAAAATTTAAAAACCATCTTTTTCTGCCATCTTCAGAAATTTGGAAAGATGCTAAAAAGGATTTTTGGCGCCATTTTTTATTCCTTCGCCAAACGCCCGAACCAGAGCAGGATACGGAACTCTTCCCAATGTTAAAATTAAATAAATTTCTATATAACATAAAATATTTATTCTTTTGTTATTTTAATTATATTCCATTCACACTGAATTATTTTTTTCAACAAATCATTGGTTTTTCATGTAAGAAGAGACATTTAGTGCATACAAAATCTTATTTTACCCAAAGCTGATAACCATTTTTGAAAAATTTACCATAAAATAGGACACAAAACATATATAAAAAATTCAGATGTGTTTAAAAATATTCGAAAAATATTTTAATTGCCGAAACGTCAGTGAAGGCTTACTGTGTAGACCCGAAATGTTTTTGGTTTCTGTCTGTTTGTCAGTGTGTTTGTTAGTATGTCTGTCTGTTCAAAAAAACATCCGGTTAGCTTGAAATTAAGTGGGCATGTTGGTAACGGCTCCGGATTTAGTTGTATAGTTTTTGGTTAAATTTGGTTCATTCGTTACAAATATATGGAACATTTTATTTTGAGCCATAATGTATTTCTATGACAGTTCAGACGATTTTCAAATTTCTATTTGTTGAAAGAAAATGGGGCTTTTGATTAATGCATTTAAATGGTAAATTATGAATGCTGAAATAACCAAATAAGCATTTTAAATTATTTCTATTGTTTTTGGATTTTGTCAATATATTTGTCGGATTTTTTAAATTAGGTGTATGAATTTTTGTGGAGCTTTATACATGTTTTACAATAATATAAAACATTTTGTTCTATCATTTTACTTATTTCACGTGACACATATTTCCTTTTTTTCTTACTTTTGTCAGTTGCCAATAGCAACTGCACTTTATAGCCGATAAACAAAAATAATTTAAATAGTCCTGATTACGAAAAAATAACCAGAAAGTCCGGCTGAGGGATTATTTAAATTATCCCTCAGCTTTAGCAATTATCCCTCAGCAGATTAATTAAATAATCAGGATTATTTAAATTATTTTTGCTTATCGTTTATAAATTATTTTTGTTTTAAATTATTTTTGTCTCCACAAAAATTCATACAACTAATTTAAAAAATCCGAAAAATATACTGACAAAATCCAAAAAACACAGAGATAATTTAAAATGCTTATTTGGTTACTTCAGCATTCATAATATACCATTTAAATTGCATTAATCAAAAGCTCCATTTTCTTTCAACAAATGGAAATTTTAAAGTCGTCTGAACTGCCATAGAAAAACATCATGGCTCAAAATAAAATGATCCATATATTTCGAACGAATGAACCAAATTCAACCAAAAACTATACAGCTAAATCCGGGGACATTACCAACATGCCCACTTAATTTCAAGCTAACCGGATGTTTTTTGCGGCAGTTATCGCGGAACAGACAGACGGACCAACAAACAGACTAACAAACAAGTCAAACTAACAAAAGACTAACATACTTACTGTCATTAAAACTAGTAAATCTGCAGATCAGGAGCCTCAACGTCAGCTCTACAATTCATTGTGTTTAGCACCCTTTGAGTAATATTAATCTTTCTACAAAAAAAGATATTTAAAGTTTTGAAATTACATAAACATTTATAAAACGAAAAAATATTTCGAAGGTTTCTGTCATTAGAAGCGTTAAATTAAACCCCTTATTATGTAATGGTATTCTGAACATCTCATGAGCTACTTATACTGGTAATTTTTAGATAATAAAGTAGATTTCTTCAGGGGGGCAGAGCCCCCCTGAACCCCTTCGTAGTGTAATTTAATTTACATTTGTAATTATCAATTAATTGTGTTAATGTCCTTTAGTAAATTCTACCAATAGACGGAAACGTACATGAATTCTTTTCTACAGCCCTGTATATTACGTGAACATTTTTACGCGTCGTCTATAACATTTAAATTTAATGCAGACAAAAAACTCTCTTAAAACTGCTCATATCACATTTCCGGGTATTAGTATGCATAGTGTGCACCATATATCCAGTTTCTGCGGAGTCCTGTATATGGTTCTATTTAAATTCTGCAAACATTTGTTAGTATACTAAATGTAATTGGGCTGGGAAATACACAACTCAAGTAAAAAAAAAAACAAGTTGGAAATTGCTCGTCAAACGTGGCAAATGAGGTGCGTTCGTACTATAACTAGTTTTAAAATTATTTTTTGCACCCCATATTGTACTGAATGTATAATTTTTTGCACTTCATAACGTGCATAGTCTGATACATCATTAAAATGCACTTCCAATAATTTTTTCGGAACACTTTTGACTGTCCCTGTAATTAAACTATACATCTGAATTTCCTAAAATTTGAAATAGCTCAACAAAATTTTGCAACAATTATATCTTTAAAATTTCAGACCATTCGGAAGGCTGTAATATCATTAAAATGCACTTGCAATAATTTTTCCCATTGGCCGTAATGTAAAGAAAAACTTTTGGCTGTCCCTGTAATTAAACTATACGTCCGATTTTCCTAAAATTTGAAATGGCTCGACAAAATTTTGCAACAATTATATCTTTAAAATTTCAGATCATTCGGAAGGCTCTAATATCATTAAAATCCACTTGCAATAATTTTTCCCATTGGCGGTAATGTAAAGAAAAACTTTTGACTGTCCCTGTAATTAAACTATACATCCGATTTTCATAAAATTTGAAATGGCTCGACAAAATTTTGCAACAATCATATATTTGAAATTTCAGACTATTCGGTTGGGTAGTTTTTGCTCTGTTACATCCGGACAGACGGACGGACGGACGGACAGACGGACGGACTGAACGACGACTATAGGTGCTACGTATTTATATAATTACGAACGCACCTAAAAACACACTGAAGCAATTCGCGCTCATTTTCATTTATACTTACGAATTCATTTGTGCATCCCTGTACATGGTCTATACAATATTTAAGCACTATTTATTAAGCACAAATTTACTTAACGTTAAAACGCACACCATAATCGAAAATGCTCTTCAGCAATCATCCCTAATAGACCAGAACTGTATCCGAAATTTTTTATGTGACCCTATAAATGAACGATAAATACGATACAAATCATATTCAAGCTTCTTGTAGTCAACCACAGTAATGTAATTTAATTTCATAATGTTTGAATTAGTGCAACACAATTAACACACTGACGACAGGCAATTTAATTAAATCTGGGTTTAAAAAGAGTAGAAGCTCCTCCCTCTTCTGAAAGTGTCTCGGAAATTGGTTTCTGAGACATGTTTTTCATGTTTATGCAGCAGTAAATATCTTTCAATGTACGGATGTAATATATAATGTCTTACAATCTATAAAAAATATGGACAACACAATATAAATGTCTTTTCTGTAAGGTAGAAGTCACTCCCTTAGCCAATGATGTATTCTGAATAAAAACGAGAATTCTCGTTTCCCGTCGCTAATGTGTTAAAATAAGCTGTAAAGAGTTTTTTTACCCCGTAGACCACATTTTAATCGACCACTTTTGTGTGACCCTGAAAAAAACATATGCTTTGCACCCCATATACTACAAAAATGTTTCAAAAATACATATCAATTTTATTATTTTGTAACAGAGTAACATCATTAAAAAACGCCACAAAAGGATTTTCTTCAAAGATTGTAATATTATGAATACTTTTGAGTTCCCTGTACGCATGCTGTAAGTGCTACACATAACATATTTTATAGTAACCAGGTTCTAGTGCACCTTAATAAGGTATATACATTTCAGTACGTTTAAAATTGTGTAACATTATTAAAATACACCGCAGACGATTTTTCCCAAAGACTATAATGTAACGGAATAGTTTTGAGTGCCCCTGTAATTAAGCTATGAATGCTACACTCTTCATTTTTAATACCAAACATACTTTGGCAAACCTCAATAACGTATATCAATTACATGTAATCCCGACTATATTTACGCCAGTTAGAGCACGTAGAGAAACACGGCAGGCGACAGATAGAAAAACTGAAGTCATAAATACTTTTCATCCATGTTGGAAAGTGTTAAAAAGGATTTTTTTCACTTATAGCATGGTTAATCATTAGTTTAAACATCCTAATCCATGCGATAGCAATAACATATTAAAAGCCGACAGCCTTTTAATAGTACCTGCAACAAAATTAACGTAATTTACTAACTTCATTCATATTTGACGCAATGATAGGCTACGAATAACAGTCGCTAGGCAACGAAGAAAAGGAAAAAAAAAAAGAAATATGTATCATGTAAAACAAGAAAATTAACTTAAAAATTCTTTATATTATTGGAATACATGTATAAATGTCCTCAAAACATTATACACGTAAATAAAAAAATCTGATAGATATATTGATAAAACTTCAATATAATAGGAATAATTTAAAACCCTAATTTAGAATTTTAGTATCCATAATTTGACATTTAAATCCATTAATCAAACGTGCCATTTTCTTTCAACAAATGGAAATTTGAAAATCGTCTGACTTGCCGTAGAAAAGCATTATAAAGAAAAATAAAATCTTCCATATTTTTCGAACGAATGAACCAAATTTAACCAAAAACTATACAGCTACGTCCGGGTATCTCACGAATATGCCCAATTAATTTCAAGCTGATCGGGTGCTTTTTGCGGCAGTTATCGCGGAACAGACAGACAGACAGACGGACAGACAGACAGACAAACGGAAATCAAAACTTTTCGTGTCTCCACAGTAAGCCTTCACTGACGTTTCGGCAATAAAGTTTAATCACAGTAAGTAATTTTCTTGCGCAATTTTATAGCATCTATTTAGACTAGATATTACATCTATTATAGAATGATCATCAAAATATTTTTCGGAAACAAAAATTGTAAAAAATATTGCATCCCTAAATTAGATATTTATTAAACATAACAGTTGCAGTATAAATACTATAAAAATATATACAAAAAGTATATATAGAAATATTATGTATAAATATTGCTATTTGCATATCACGATAACATAAAATCCTTGTCAAACTGTTGCTTATCCTAAGAAAATCCTAACGAAATTCAAGATTCACTATAACCATTTACCTAATCAATAAGAAATTATTAATTTAAATATAATAAGTCTACGGGGGGTTCAGGGGGGCAGAGCCCCCCTAAGAAATGTATTTTTTTATCGAAAAAATTACCAGAATAAGAAATTAATCAGTATTTCAGAACATCATTGTCACACCGTGTTAAATTTAATGCTTCTCATTTTCGAAACCTTCCAAGAATTTTTTATGTTGCTAAATATTTATATTAAAAAATAAGTAAAATTCTGATTGTAAGATGCTGAATATTATCCGATGTGAGATTAAAAGGGAATCACTTTAAGATCTGACGTTGAGGTTCCTGATCTGCAGATTTACTAGTAAATATTTTAAACTAATTGAAATGAAAACCGTTTAAGGTTTAGTAATGTCGAAAGTGGACTTGGCCCGATTCAAGCATCAGTTGCATTGAAGTTTTTCTTGTCGTTTTAAATTTAAACAAGAACAAATGTGCATATTTTCTTATAACCCTCCGAGCGTCTTGCAAAAGGATAAAATTGTAATGTTGTTTTCTTTTCATTTTGTTTTAAATACTCAGGAAATATGATTCTTTGAACATTATAAAAAAAAAAAAAAAACTCAATTACAAATATGAATGTAATCCTTGAAAGTATTAATCATTCTTCAATGTATTTAAAATTCATTAAATCTATAGAATTATTTTATCTTAAATATTGCTTGTATTGCTGTGAAACCTGGAGCTTAGTGAACGGAATATTACGCCCCAAACACTTAGAGGGTTCTTTTAAAATAAATTTAAAAATAGAGGGAATTTAAGAATAAATAAAACTTTCTACAAGCACTTTATAAGACATTTCATTTACAGTATGTTTCGAATGTATCGATATATTATGAGTAGGATATATGCGCTGAAATCGTACTTCTCCTGAATTACAAAATCACTATTTCAAAACAACAATCTCATACTTTCACACACATTCGGAATACTCATAATTTGTAACATATAAATGTCAAGTCTAATCTACGGGAAAAGATGTCCCGTGGTTATTTTTCATTATTTTGTAATTTCTATAACATAAAATTGAAATGAACAGCAAACTTTAAATGAAAACTTAAAATATAATTTCCCTAAAATATGTATTTATTTTAAATAATTATCTATCAAACAGTAAAATGCAGATTTGCAAAGAACCTCTTTTCGTTCATAATAGCTTTGAAAATATGAATAAATGCGGTGTAAACGTGTTTTGTTTGAGGCAGTACATATTTTAGCCCCCGATAGCACTGATAAACAAAAATTGACTTTTTATTTTTTTCTTAAATTTAAAGATAATATTCCAATTTTATACACCCATGAGTAAATAAAAATGGCATTAGAAATTTTTATTTGGTTCCTATTATTTTTTAAACTAAGAATATGTATTTACGGGTTATTACGATATATCACAATTTAGGAGATCGTACAATAAGGTATAATACTAATACATAAATGTTCAATTTACCATCAGTATACTTGTACACTGTTTATACACATTTTCCATATATTTTAAACACATTTTACGCAGTTGAACACAATTTGAGTGTATTAATTTGAGTACATTAGTACCTATTTTTAAGTTTATGTTTATGTTCAGGACCTTCTCTTGATGAACCAACTGTAATCGGTAAGCATTGCTGCATTCCATTGCGATCGATAATGAGACTCCATAGCAGAAATTTGTTGGTGTATGCCATGCTCGTCACTAATTGCCCTCATATTATCTGGGGAAAAGTCAATGAGAGAGTGCAAGAAATGAAGCTTTAATGACATGTGGCAATTTACCTTTTTAAAATTGTTTATCATATTTTGAACTATACACTTGTAATTTGTAGCTTTGTTATTCCATAAGAAATTATGCACCACGTCCTTGAATGAAAGCCATCAAACATTAGATTCAGGTTTACCTTTATAAATATAGGGGTTGATTACATTTTGGTGTAAATCACCAAAGAGGTGAAGCTGTTATGCTTAATTTTTCATTATTTCCGAAATATCTCTATCTCAAGAACGAATGCATGAATTTTCATCAAACTTCAGATTCAGTTAGACATTGACAGAAATTGTTCCTGATAAGGTTTTGGAGTTAATCGTTCAATATGTGGCGCTGCTGTGCGCATTTTTTCCGATTTTCGCAATAGCTCTATCTCAAAAACTAATACACGGATTTTCATCAAACTAACCCAGGTAAAAAAGTCAGCAAGAAACCTTAAAAAAAATCTTCAAGGAAACTGAAGGTATTTGGAACTAAAATTACCTTCAGCTTACCTTTAGGTAAAAAACATGTATTTTCCCTTAACCTTCTGAGTTCCAAATACCTGCTGTTTTCCTTCAGGTAAAAAACCTGTTATTTCCCTTCACCGATTTTGGCAGAAATATCTGCAGTTTTCCTTTAGGTATAAAAGCTGTATCTTCTCTTTACATTATATCGTTGCACCTGCATTCGGACAGCCTTCTGTGCAAATTCGCATCAGATCAATACATAATAATGATTACATATCCGGTTCGACATTGATTTGATACATATTAATAAACTAAACATATTAATAAAACATATATACATATTAATAAAAAAAACTAAGGGGGGGAAGCACCGGAGGTGCGTAGCATGAATAAGTGGTAACAGGACTTTCGAACGATATGTCACATGATGTGTCAGCAAAATTTAGAAAACTGCCCCCCGGGGGGGGAGTAGGGGGCAGGGGCATTAGAGGTGCATAACATGAATAAGTGGTCAAAGGCCTTTTGAACGATATGTCACATGACGGGTGTTGGCAAAATGCCCCCGAGGGGGGGCAAAGTGGGGGGAGGGGCAATAGAGGTGCATAACATGAATAAGTGGTCACATGTCTTTCCAACAATATGTGACATGAGGGGTGTCAGCAAAATTTAGAAAAGTGCCCTCCCCGGGGGGGGCAAAGTGGGTGGAGGGTCATTAGAGGTGCATAACATGAATAAGTGGTCATGGGCCTTTTGAACGATATGTCACATCACCGATGTCAGTAAAATTTAGAAAAGTGCCCCCTGGTGGGGCAAAGTGGGGGGGAGGGGCATAACATGAATAAGTGGTCACAGACCTTTTGAACGATATGTCACATGAGAGGTGCCGGCAAAATTTAGAAAAGTCCCCCCCCCCGGGGGGGGGGTGCAAATTGGAAAGAGGGGCATTAGAGACGCATAGCATGAATGAGTGGTCACAGACCTTTCCAACGATATGTCACATGAGGGGTGTCAGCAAAATTTAGAAAAGTGCTCCCCCCGTGGGGCAAAGTGGGGGGAGTGACATTAGAGGTGCATAACATGAATAAGTGGTCACAGGACTTTCGAACGATATGTCACATGATGTGTCAGCAAAATTTAGAAAAGTGCCCCCCGGGGGGGGCAAAGTAGGGGGCAGGGGCATTAGAGGTGCATAACATGAATAAGTGGTCAAAGGCCTTTTGAACGATATGTCACATGACGGGATGTCAGTAAAATTTAGAAAAGTGCCCCCCCCGGGGGGGCAAAGTGGGGGGGAGGAGCATTAGAGGTGCATAACATGAATAAGGGGTCACAGACCTTTTGAACGATATGTCACATGACGGGTGTCGGCAAAATTTAGAAAAGTGCCACCGAGGGGGGGGGCAAAGTGGGGGGAGGGGCATTAGAGGTGCATAACATGAATAAGTGGTCATAGGCCTTTCCAACAATATGTGACATGAGGGGTGTCAGCAAAAGTTTGAAAAGTGCCCCCCCCCCCCGGTGGGGCAAAGTGGGGGGGAGGGGCATAACATGAATAAGTGGTCACAGACCTTTTGAACGATATGTCACATGAGAGGTGCCGGCAAAATTTAGAAAAGTGTCCCTCCCAGGGGGGAGCAAAGTGGCAGCATGGATATCGGATGTGTATAACATGAATAAGTGGTCACAGGCCGTTCCAACTGTATGTTACACGATAGGGACAGGTGTTGGTAAAAGTTAGAAAAGTGCCGCACTTTGGGCTTTAGTATTGTGCCCCCCCCGCCCCCCCCCCCTTTGAAATTTTTATATATTACAAATAATATTTATCGGAAACCTCCGATGAAAATGCTGCAATTTCAAAAAAAGTCCGAAAAGTAAGAGATAATGAAATCCCCCAAAGCAGAATATGCTTATAAATGCGACGTACATCGCAGAACACTGCAGAACATTTCAAATTTTCATTTTCAAGAAAATTCACCATTCAATGTAGGAAAAATCGCAGAAGTTGTCACTCATTGGTTAGAAAAAAAATCACCAAATTCTTTAATCGTTCATTTAAAAAGTAAAGATGAAAATAAGCAATCGCCAGTCGCCACTCAACGAGTAAATGTGAAAAACTGACGATTAAAAATATGGAAAGTACCAGCCAAACGCAAGATTTTCCAAAAGGAATTTCGTAAAAGAATTGGGAAAGAAAAAAATGTGAATTTTGTCAAAAGATCGCGAAAAAACACACATTTCGTCAGAGGATTACGAAAAAAAAAAAAAAATGTAAATTTCATGAAAGAATCACCAAAAAAGCGAATTGTATCAAAGAATCACAAAAAAGCGAGAATTTTGTCAAAAAATCACAATAAAAACAGCACATTTCGTCAAAGGATCGTGGAAAAACCCGAATTTAATCAAAGGATCGCAAAGAATCCGAAATTTCGTCAAAGGATTCTGGAATAAATGCAAATATGGTCAGTGGATTGCGGAAAAAAACACAAATATCGTCAATACATCACAGAAAAAAAAAAAAAACAATTTCGTCAAAGAATCGCAAAAAACCCACACATTTCATCAAACGATCTCTGAAAATCCAAAATTTCGTCAAAGAATCGCGAAAATACGCAAATATCATCAATAGAGCAAAGAAAAAACACAAATATCGTCAATGGATCATGGCAAAAACACAAAATTCGTCAATAGATCGTCAAAAAACACAAATTTAGTTAAAGGATCGCGGGGGGGGGGGGGGGGGAATGAGAATTTCGAAAAAAAAAAACCCGAGAATTTTGCCAAAGAATTGCGAAAACGAATGTGAATTTTGTCAAAAGATCGTGAAAAAAACGCACATTTTGTCAAAGGAACACCAAAGAAATGAAAACATTGCCAATAGATCCGGAAAAAACGTGAATTTCGTTAAAGTATCTGGAAAAAATGCATAATTAGTACCAGGAGGGATCCCCTACCAACCCTCCCTTTACATTTCAGAAAATTTGCTGCAAATTTCAGATTTTTTAAACCTATTTCTTTCAATTTTGAATCATACCTGCTACTCAGTGGATAAACATACCTAAAATATACCCATAAATTAAATATTCACTGACATAAATGTACTTACTGGCTACTAAAGAAATTATTCTCACTCGCTAGTAACTGGCTACTAAATAAAGTCAACCTACCGGCCAGTGGCTACTAAGCAAAATTCCTTATTTTCATCTTTATTAAAAAGATTGTGAAATTCATCAATGGGTCACGAGAAAAACTCGTACAGTTCATCAGTCATGGAGAACAAACCATGAAATTCTTCAGCCTGTTGTGGAAAAACATACAAAATTCGACGAACAGTTGCGATAAAAAATCCATGATTTTTGCTAATCAGTTGCAGGTAAAAAACTTCGTCAGTGCACCGCCAGAAAAAACCCACGATCTTCTCTAATCGGTCGCAAGAAAAAGTCTCAAAATTCACCTATGTTAAAAGAAAAAAATCCAGAAAATTGCAAATCGGTCGTGGCTAAAAAAAAAAATCGCGGAATTCGTCAGTAGATCGACGGAAGAAACTGCAAAATTCGTACATCAGTAGCGGAAAAAACTCTCTCCAATCGGCCTCAAGATATACTTACTGGTTCAAGAGAAATATAGCAAAATTTAAAAATCAGTCACCGGTAAAAAAAAAGCGAAATTCGTCAGTAGATCAGAGAAAAAATGGAATTTCGTCGATCAGCCATGCTAAAAAAACCCCTCGAGATTTGGCCAATCAGTTGAAAAAAAGACATAGTTTATCATTCGACTGTGAAAAAATATCACAATTTTCACTGATCTGTCACGAGTAGAATGCGAAATTCGTCGATCGGTAGCAGAAAAAAATATTATCGTTCGCAAAAAAGAGAGAAAAAATTTGCTGTCAGAAGTGGAGGGTATACAGAGGTAAATGTCGTATACCTTCTGGTTCTTTTTCAGTAACACTGCTTAACTTCCGTTTCTCAAAAAAGCTATTGTATATACACTCTAAGGTATACCAGAGTTTCCCGTAGACAGTGTCAGGCGGGTGCTGCACCCTGCCTGCCCTTAGGTTTACAAAACAGCAGCCCTCTTACCCCTGATGGAAAACATTAGCACCCTTGTTGCCCCCAGCTGAAAAAAGTGCCTTTACTCCTTTCTTTATTAAAAAATTTACTTGCATAGTAAAAATTGCCTCATTGCTGTCTTTAAAATAGCGTCCTGTCTATTAAATATTAAAAGTAATTTTAAAAATCAAAAGGATGCCTTTAAAAATTAAAAAAAGTGTCCTTAAAAATCCAAAACATGCCTTTCAGAATCCAAAAGTGCCCTTTTCCTACAAGAAGCACCCTGCCCTTTTTTAAACATGGGAGAAACTCTGAATATACCCTCTGTTTTTTTTTTTTCTACGTTTACATCGCTGCATACGAGTGCCCTTTTTTCTAGAAGTTTACTGCAGAAAAAACGGGTCAGTGCCCATCAGACACAGATTTTTTTAATAAAGGACACACTTGTACCTTGTAAAGAAACGGAAAAAAAAAAAACAATATTTGGAACTGGCTTGTTTAATGTTCCCATTTCTCAACAGAATTTTTTGATATTTTCCCACGACTGATTGAAATTTGTCAATTGTCCTCTCAAGCAACAGACGAATGTCACAATTTCTTTCTCCCGTAATCAAATGAAGAATTTTGCTAATTTTTAAACATTAAGTTTCATCATTAGGTCAGGGGGAAGCATCATAAACTTGTCAACTGGTCATACGAAAAAGAAAAAACCCCAAGAAATTTATCAGTCAGTAAAGGGTTAAAAAAAATCACAGTTCTTTGATTGTCATGGGGGGGGGGGGGGGGAATTATTTAATTCATCCATTGATCGCATGAAAAAAAAAATGTTTTGTTAGTAAGTTGTGGGGGGAAAATATGGAAATTTATCAACTTTTTATCAGAAAAAACGAGATCTGTTGATCAGCGTAGGTAAGGGAGGTGGGGGGGGGGGGGATTGGCAAAATTCATAAACCGACTGTTATGTATATATATATATTCAGTTCCGCTAGTTGCTCGCAAGAAAAAATGCAATATTTGCCAATCAGTACAAGTAAAATACCCCAAAATTCGTCAATTGGTTACAAGAAAAAATTGCAAAATTCTTCATTCAGTCATCAGGGGAAAAAAAAAAAATCTGAGAAATTCACCAGTAATCATTGGGCCCGGTAGCAGAAACTTCCTGACGGGTGACGTGCGCCGCAGATTTTCTTTTCCCTTTTGCAGATTTTTTTTTCCATTTGATCTTTTTCCAACTTTATATTATGTTTAGTTCTTTATTATTTATTACTAAAACTTAAGTTTATTATTAATAAAAATGAGTAAAATGCTTAAAAACATTAAAAGTAAATGATTAATTAAAGGTTCATTTGTAACATTTTACCTGCAGATTATTTTCAGTCCCTGAAAGATCTGTCACAGACACTTGGAGAATTTGCTGCTATTGGGTCATTGGGGGGAAAAAAAACAAAGAGAAATTCTTCAGTGTGTTGCTTTAAAATATTGTGAAATTTGTCAATCTGCTATGGAAAAAATAATGAAATGTAGCGGACAATCAATCGTGAGAAAAAAATCATGAGATTCTTCATTCGGTTGCAGAAAATTAGCGAAAAATCGCTAAATTAATCACATTAAGTGACAATTGAATATTATCGTTGAATAATAATTATTGAACATCAATGTAAACAAAAAAGAATGCATAATTATATAAATTCACCAGTCAGTTACAATGAAAAAATCACATTGTTCTTCAGTTGTAGCAGGGAAAAAATTGCTTAATTCACCCAGCGATCACATGAAAAAAAAAATAAGAAAAAGAAAAACCTCACAAGTTTACCAATTGGGTGCAAGAAAAAAATGCAACATTTAAATGCAAATTGGTAGAAATAAAATATTGCAAAATTCATCAGTTGGTTGCGGGAAAAAAATGCAAAAATTCTCCCTGCACTCATCTGAAAAAAAAATTGCTTTAAATTTGTCTTTAACTGTTTTTTCATGAAAAAATTACTTTATTTAAAATAATTATACACATGTAAAATTATTTTTGGTACTTTTTGGTTAGCCGGGCACCAGTGTTACATATACATATATATTGTAATATATAACACTAGCGCCCGGCTAATCGAAAAGTACCTTATTTTTTCCATATTTCATATTCTACATAATAAATTAATCTACAATATATAAAAATTCTTTTAATTATTTTGTACTTTTCGGTTAGCTGGGCGCCAGTGTTATATATACATATATATGTGTATAAATATGTACACATATATGCATTTATATATGCAATATATGTATGTATATATAACACTGGCAAACAGCTAACCGAAAAGTACCAATTATTTTTATGAGTCGAATATTGCAGCCAAAGATATTGAGCCCTGCTAAATGATTTGCAAGAGACATTACACCTTCACTGTGCATTATTAATCAAGCAGTTATGTTCCTAAAAAGATTATAGCTGCTCAATTTATAAAGGAAACTAAATCAGGTACTTACTAGTAAAATTTGTATTCCACTACATGGATCTATTAACTTGGGTCCTTTAAAGGACCCTTCACAAAATTTTATCACCTCAAAACAAGGAACCTTCATCAAACTTTTCACCTGCAAACAAGATCCTTCACAAAACTTTCCCACCTCCAAACTGAACTTTTTACAAGTTTAATTATTTAGGAGTAAAATCAGTCTTTCACTTTTAAACATAATGGAAATATATGAATATATTTTTCGCTATTATTTAAAAAAATAGTGAAATTTATCTTCAGTTGTACACGAAAATTTCTTATAAAAAGTTTTCCCCCATACCACAGCATTTCTAAATTAATGTGGCGATATTTTTTACCGAACATGATTCTTGTCGAATGCGTAGTGAATACAAAGTGCCGAATATCAATATTAATATTAAAAAGAAGTGTAATACAGCCCTCTTACGCTATATATATATATATATCAACTTAAAAATTAGTTAAAATTCGACTACTATACTGTTGAAAAACTCCCTGCAAAAAGAAAAAAATACAATAACAACATGACAACGTGACGATTAGTCCCGCTAATTTTCCGAATGGCGGTTAAAACGTAAACACACTGTCTCAGAGTTGAGTTGGGTACTTCCTTCTCATTCTCCCGTGACATGGAGTCAGAAATAGAGCTGCGTAATCAAAAATCAAATGTTCCACCGAAAATTTGAAATAAATAAATTGATACGAATTATACATTTTTCATTTGTTTTTGAAGAAGTAATTTTTATCAAAACTGGAAGTCACGCCTGATAGAGAATAAGGGCAAATTATGCATGCAATAACCCCACCTATATTTTTCAGCTTTAATCGTGGACGCCACCAAAATGAGGAGAGGGGGGGGGGTCCCTTCCCCTCCATTGATTTTGAAATTTAAGTGACTACAGTGAAACCTCCCTGTGTGACCACCTCCATTAACCAACCACCTCTCAGAACGACTATTTTTTTCATGGAACGAAATTTATTCCTATAGGCTGAATACTAATTTTACCTCCATTCAGAGACCATCCCAGTTGAACTCCCTCCATGAGCGACCAATTTGTTTGAAGAAAATGAAACAAATTCCATTTTCTCCTGGTCGCTTGAAGAGGGTTTTATTAGAAAAATAATTCCGGAGAGCGCATTATTCATCAAACTTCTAAACTAAATTTAGATTTGTTTTTTATTATTATTCCGGTAACTTTTAAGTGTTTAAACCCCTTTATGCCTTTTTTAGGCAATGAATTTAATTCTGATGACAAATTAAGAATGACGGTCAATAAACTCCCTTGCCCTATTCTGTCAGGAATCTCTCAAAGAAATAGATAATAATAGATACAAATTAATGAAATCTTCATTATTTATTGCTCCCCCCCCCAAAAAAAAGCATTTATTTACTGAACTTCGAAAGGACTTGGTTGGATAAGTTATAAAAGATAAAACCGTATTCATTTTTTTAAATTTGTAGTAATTAACTTATGTTTTGATACTTAATTTTTTATATTTTTTCTTAATGTGAAAGATAAATGTTAGTAACATTGTTATCTTTTTTCAACAATTAAAATCTAGATTTAAACATAACCTCCATTAAGAGACCACCTCTCGGAGTGACCAATTTTTATTGGAGCGGAACGTGGTCGCTTTAAGGAGGTTATTTACTGTAATTAGCTTTTGTTTTGATACTTAAATTTTTATATTTTTTCTTAATGTGAAAGATAAATGTTAGTAACATTGTTATCTTTTTTCAACAATTAAAATCTAGATTTAAACATAACCTCCATTAAGAGACCACCTGTCAGAGCGACCAATTTTTATTGGAACGGAACGTGGTCGCTTTAGGGAGGTTTTACTGGACATATTTTTTTATGTTTTCAAAAACAATATAAAATTTATTATTAACGAGTAACTAAATTAAAAGAGCCTCTTTTATTTTAGCAAATATATGTAGATAGTGTAATATAGTAGATGTAATATAGATTGTATGTGCAAAATTCTTAGTTCCTCTTTTTTAAAGAGCTGTTGTTGGTGTGTTTTATGACGGTCAATTACCTACACTTGGGATATGGCCCCAAAGGGGAGGGGAGGGGGTGCTCTGGCGTCTTTCTAAGAGAAAGTAAGGAAATCCAAGGTTCGAAGAAAACCACGGAAAACTCCGAACGATTAGGCCGACGGGCGTGATTGGAATCGAAACCAGCACCTCTCGTCTACTAGCTTTGAGAGCAGAACCTCTCGGCCACTGGTGGGGTGGTTTTAAAGAGGAACTATGACTGTCGCGCTTGGATGAAAGAGCGGCATGGTGGGAGGGGTGAGTGCCATTGTCCCTTCTGTATTTTGAAATTTAATTAACTAAAATTTCTTTTTTTTTTGACAGATTTAGAAAAACACAGTAAAATTTATTCTTTTAGGAAAATTTAAAATGAAAAACTAAATAAGACATTTACAGAAAGGGGGTGGGGGAAATTGGGGCCCCAGTCCATCGTTAGATACTAAAATTTAACTAAAATATATTTTTGTGCGTGCTTGAATACATTTTAAATATTAATGAAAGGGGTTTTGAAATAATTTGGAGATTTTTTTTAGGGGACAATTTTTGTTGATTGAAATTTTTGTATGCGTTAGAGTTTGAGGGAATATTTTTACTAGTGGGAATTTAAGAGAAATTTATGAAATATTTTAGGATAAAAAGGAGACTTTGAAATAATTTCGTGATTATTATTTTATTTATAGAGGGGGATATTCTGAGATTGAAATTTTTGAGCGTGTTAGAGTTGAGGTGATATTGTTCCTGGTTATAATTTTAGAAAAAATTGTGACAAATTTAAGGTCAAAAAGGGCTTCGAAATAACTTTGTGATTTGTTTTTCTTTTTAGGGGGAATTTTCTGAGATTAAAATTTTTGAGCGTGTTAGAGGTAATGTTACTTGTAATAATTTCAGAAGTTAAAAATTTTTTATTGTACGGATGGAAGACTTGTCATTGACTTAATGATTGGACTTAATGATTTCCATGTATTATCTAAAATATTAATTTAGAAATTTATTAAAATTATTAATGAGGAAACACAGGCATATCAAAATCTTAGATACCATAATGTGCAATAATAAAACTTTCAAGTAAAACCTTCATATTACCTGCATGAGAAACAGTTTTCATTTTCCCTGAAAATATCTCAAGCGATTTCACGAAAATTTTCTAAGTCATTGAAGATAATTTGGAGGTGATAACTTACAGAAATAAACCTGTATGAAATCTTTTAAAAAGCGGTATACTTCTCTTAAGAGAACCTTTAGTTTTCATTTTCCTTAAGATACCCGCTGAAACCTTCAAAATGGCTGCAACATCTCAAAAATTTTAAAGGTTTGTGTCTGATTTTTTTACCTGGGAAAGATTCAGTCAGACGTTCACACAAGTTGTTACTGATTATGTTTTAGTGCAAATCACCAAACAGGTGGTGCTCCTATGCTGCATTTTGCAGGATTTACACTATTTTAGCGATAGTCATATCTCAAGAACTAATGCACGGAATTTCATATCTTTCAAATCCTCATGATGTGCATAGATTGCCATTTAATGCTAGCACTCTGACTGTGAAATTTGTAGTATGCATATTACAATTTAATGTATATAATTAAAAAATGCATATTATAATTCATGAGATTATTTAATTTGTAGATGTATGACATAGAGAAAATTTTTGGGATTGGCACATCCGATTAGTATTTTTGTCTGCTGTATTTGATATTTTAAAATTTTCTATATTTCTACTGCCACACGTTGAAATCCCCCCCCTCCCTTTCTGGCCATTTGAATGTTTAAAATAAAAATTTACAAAAATAAAATCCTTTATAAAAAAATGCATATTATAATTTATTACTTTATTTAATTTACAGGCCCTTACATATTTTTTTCTTTTTTTGGTCCTTGAAAGTACTTAAAAGTATTTGATTTTTATTTAAAGAAAGATGTACGAACCCTGCACTGTTCTATCTATATATATATATCTATTTCTACTTTCTCCTTCCCCTGTAAAAATTATACAAGGTTAAAATAGACTTTCATATAAATTGGTGCTTATTATGCTGAGGTGAAAATTGCCCAACATGTGGCGCTTCTGTACTGCTTTTTTCACATGGACGAAGCGCATCTTATTGGCGCCTAGATGTATTATACGTAGCAGATATTTGTTCACCTTCAGGGTCATTCGACTGTAGAAACAGAGCACTTTAAAAGGCAATACAATAACATAATGAGGTATATTTAAACACAGATATCTCTGAAACGGAAACCAACTTCACATTTTTGTGAATATTTCGTAAATTCCCAAGGGTACTTAAATCTTTTAACATTTTTTGAGGAAAAATTTCCTGATTATCAGTGTAGTCTATTTCTTTGAATCAACAATTAAAGTTTCTTAACTAAAAAAAGGAAAAAAAGTTACACCTAGCTATAATCCACCCGTAAAACGAAGCAGGTATATCATAGTATGGCTAAACACTGATAGTCTACTACAGTAATCTTCTAAACATCCAAACTTCTTTTCTAAACTTATAAACATAGCATAATTTAAATTTCTGAACACCATAGGAATAAAGTACTTTTAAATGCAATTTGTTTGAAAACTGCATATCAATTTATTTTTGTGCTATTAAATTTTTGTTTATTTTTAATGCCATTTCTGTAATGGTAGCAGCTTTAGTACATAAAGTACTCAATTTCTGTAGAGAGTAAAGGAAAAATAATCACAGAGGAAAATAGCACATTTTTATTGACATTTTCTCATAGAAACTGAAAAAAAAAATAATTAAACTACGTGCTATGCTAAGAATATCGTCTGCTATAAAAATGTATTTTAAAGAATAATTGTATGACTTATTTTGACGCATTTACTTAATTTCTATCAAACAGCTGAAATAATGCAAATTTATTAATCCTTTTGTAGTATACATTTTTCGAATATTGAAAGATATAAATGAATGATTTCTGATAAAACATGAAGCTATTATAAACCATACTTAATTTTAAGTATCAATATTAATGTTTCAAGCAAATGAAGGCGTATGAATCATTAGATACACGATTTTTTTTGTCGTGGTTCTTGTTTAAAAATATCATTTTTTTCTGGGTTTGTGTATTATTCCTTTGTGTATTATGTATGCATATTTTTTTTACAGATGTTGTTTAAGACTGGATCGTAAATGATGCATTCTTCAGAGGATGCAAATGACTTCATTTAATATAAAATAAATGTGTGAATTTTAAGTCTTAAAATTGAAATATGTTTTACACTATATATATTTATTTTTTTTTTCTTCGGGGCGACTCTAAATTCTGAAAAACTAGAATTCCGAGTTCCTCCTTCTTTTGTGTATTTTCTTTCGCTCAAAAAATAATAAAAGTCGCTCAGAAAATAAAACTGAACTGGAAACAGCTTTGTAAACATGTTAAACATTTCAGTAATGAATACAATTTTTAGAAGAATAAAAAAAAATTAAATCGTTAATTTAAACATTATTTTTAATACGAGTATTATTGCAAACTAATAATAATAATATTCCCCATACAATGAAAAAGTTTCATAAAATATATTTTTCATACATAGAAAATCTGCGTTACGGTAGAAAAATTCCACTAAATAGTAGACATATATGCCATAACTACGGATCATTTTAAAAGGTCACCTTTTCTCATGCCGTAACAAAATAGATGGGTAAAGTTAAAGTTTCGAAATGAGGTTAGAGCAGAAAAATAAGCAATTTGGTTATCTTCCAAGATTCTGTCTAGGCATAATATCTATTTAAGGTTTATTCATTTAGATATATTTTTGTAAAGCTTTCTGCATCTAAAGACAATTTTTCCCTACAGTTTTGAAAAAGTATTATATGTATTTATTTTGGATGAAAATGCAACTACTTAACCCTTTTCGTCGCGGAGTAATTCTGTTTATAAACTAATGAAATAATGGACTGACATCAGAATTTATAAACGAATTTATTAGAAAATACGAACTTGTTTATTTTCACGTACATTATAAAAGGAAAATTTTGATTAAATATTCTTGGTGCCGTTTCTCAGTTTTGGAATTAAAATTAGGTATCCTTTTTTAAGGACACTGCCCTCGAAAAGACCATAAATCTGGTAATACACAAAGATTTCATTTTATTATTCCTTAAATGTAAAAAAATGGCATAATTTCGTATGTACATCTTTAACCTCTGTATCACCCTTTAGCAGTTCTACATAATACCCAAAAGTCAATGTTACTTACACAGTAAGCTTTAAAATGGGATTTTTTTATTGCTCCTATGTTCTACAGCAGTTAATAAACATTGATCATAGAATTTTCAATAGATGGCAATACGGGGTTAATTTTACTGACAAAGTTTTTTATTTCAACATTTCAGCCTTTTTTGGTCGATATTGCTAAAATTGGCTTCGTAAATTTTCTCAAATTAAAAAAAGCTGGCGAATTCGGAAAATAGATTTTTTAATGTGAATTTTATATACTTTATAATTTGGTATTAGAAAATGGACAATATTTATGAGAAGTAATTAATTATTTGTATATTATAGGCGTGAAAAATGTGCTTTTTCGTCAATATTTTTTTCAGCTTTATGTTTTTTTTTTTTTTTTTTTTTTTTTTACATGCTTAAAATGTTGTATTCTAACATCTGAGGAAATATAACTCAAAGATTAATGCTTTTTCGACAGATACCTTATGTCATTAATAATACATCTATTCAACGTTTTAAAACATAGTTGAAATTTGCTTAACAAAATAATATTTTGTTATAATGAATAATACAAATATCATATTATAATAATATACTTTTTCACAAAAATGGAAGATTAATCTTCCTTATTTTCCATAAAAATGTCTGTTTAAGATATATATATATCCGAAATCGTTTATCTGATAATCTGGATATACAATGAAAACATCCATTCCGGTGCAGTCAAAAGAGTAGTTGATTTCTTTTTTTTATTATTAACTTAAGATTTATCAGTCATATTTATCTTAAATTAAAGAAATTGGACTCAGTCCTTTATATATCGCTATTTTGGCGAAAAGAATGTATTTAAAAGTGAAGTTTTAAATTTAATTTAACAGATTTAATTGATTAGACAGAGGGCAATTGCATGAAAAATGAAAAATAAAAATCCTTAAAATCCTATATAATTCACCTATAGGCATTTTTCTATTTCCGACGCTAAGCCATATACCAACACAAACCAAATGCCATCGAAAAAAGTTGCGCAACCCTAAAATAAACCATAAAATCTACATATTTCATTACCGAAATTATTCAAGATTTTCTCAAAAACAATAGACTAAAAAATAGTAATTTTTCCATTTGAGGGAAAATGGGCAAAAAAAAAAAAAATCATCCTCACCGGGACTCGAACCCAGAACTTTTGGCTTTAACCGATGTTGCTCTATCATTTAAGCTATCTGGACGATACCTCACCCAATTCAATATTTGCAAATCATTGGCTTTAATTGCCAATGATGTACAATTTGATCTAGCTGCAGGAAACTCATGCCAAAACATTATTCGCTAATATAATAAGCGAATATTGTGTTGGTTTGTGTGCCGTCCAAATAGCTTAATGATTAGAGTATTGGCAATTATAGCCAATGATTCGGGGTTCGAGTACCGGTCTGGAAACAGTTTCGCTCAAATGAGAAAATTATTACTCATTTGAAATATTTGCCAAATAAATTATTGTATTTAAAATAATTAAAGAACAGTACACTATATCAGCTATGCTAATTAGTTCAGTATTTCATAAGTTATCGTGTTGGCAGATTTTGCCAGTTGTTTCATTTTCAGTAAATATATTAATGAACGTAACAAACTGTATAATTTATCAACGAATTCCTCTAAGACAGTAGCAAGATCAATAAACTGCCTAGTCGGCTCTATGTTGCTCAGTATTTGTTACAGTGAAAACGAAATAGTATTATAAAAATGTACTTTATTGAAGTAAAAAAATTAAATATGATTTGCTTTTCGAAGTCTTTGTATACAAAATGTTATATGAATATATCTATTTATATTTTAAATTCGGCCAGAAAATGTCTACATTTTTACTTTTAAATAGTGACAATCTTTACTTTTATTTACATTAAAAAGTACATAAAATGCAATGTTTTAAAGAAAAAGTGAATAATAACCTACTTCTATCGTAAATTACTATTTTGTTTTAAGTGATTTATTTTAAAGCACATTTTCAAAAGTATTATTAGTATTATAAATATAAAAGTGTTATTTAAATTATAAATTCTAAATCTTAAAGCTTCATATTCATAACAAAAAATTTTATTAAAACCGTGACCTTACTTGTTTGAGTTAAATAAATATTCATGAAATTAAACTTTATTCCTATAATAAGAAAAAAGGTAATTTGATAAACTTAAACATTATTATTAACATTTTATATTAATATTTCTTACATTATTTTTGATGTTTGAATTTGTGTAACCAATTACTAGTATTTTTCAATAGTGTTATCAATAAAAAATTATTGTCAATATGGGGTATTTAAAATTTGTCTCATAACTCGGAAATATTTGCAAATCAGTAATAATTTAAAAAGAATACATGATATACAATTTAGAATAGTAGAATGCTACTTACAGTTTTTAATGTTTATGTATTTAAATTTACTGATACAGCATATTCGTCCAGTTCATTAAAATACATTTGATAATTGAATCATTTTTTATTGATAAGAAAATAAAGTTTATGAAATGGCGAAACATTTTTTAGATGCAATATAAATGTGAAGCAAGTTTTCCTTTAATAAAATTTATAGATAGCTAAAACATTCACTTACATTCCGTTTAAGATATACCTAAACTAAGATTGGATATAAATTTTATCTTTAAAGAAATTGTTTGCGCATAAATCTTTAATTTGTTTTTAACACCTCTTTAAGAGAATTTATTGCTATGCCAATAAACAAAACCTCAAAAACGATATCGTTTATTACTATGTCGGTATTTAGAATTCGGAATTTCATTAATCTTATATATTGATAAAAGTAATAAATTAACGGAGATGCCTCATTTTTTAAATGTTTATTGTGTGAAATAAAATAAAATTTCTAGAACATTGCTTTTATAAACATGAAAACATATCTAATTTAAGGAATTGCAAATTTTAGGAATTTTGCCATGCAGATATTTTTCTAACAAAAATCTCAATTTAGCTGTGGTGAAGCGTTCTTGATGGAAAGCTCAATGTAGTGTAATTAATGAGTTTTTTTATGTTTCATTTTTTACATAATTTTTAAATAAACATAAAAAATATTAATACATATGGAAAATGTTGACTTATATATTTAGTGCACATTCGCAATTAAACTTTTGAAAATTATTGTTTGCATGTTTGAAAATCATAACACAAAGGCAATATTCTCGAGTTGAAATTATAACCTAAGTCTTGTAAACGTACAATGTGCAGTGCTGTGTTAAATTTGTGAAAATTAATTTTGATATTAATATTCGAGGATTGTTTAATGTTTTTGCCACAAAATAGTTTCATTTTTTAAAAATATATTTTTTAAAATCTCTAACACCTAATGTACAATACCAATTCCAATAAATGTAAAACGTTACAGATTTATGATTACGTTACATAGCATTTTTGTGAAAGATACAGTCATCATATCATTTATAATTAAAAAATTTTCATATTGTAAAATAGAAACGTAAAACATAAATAATATATAATTACATACGTTGCATTTTATTTATGAAATTTTATGTCGGAAGTACTATCATACTTCCTATCATATGCAATTTTAGGTAAATTAAAAATATATTTTTGCAATAATAATAACTGTGTCAAACTTATGTATCTGCAAATCAGTTTCGAAGTCCCTGATTAAAATTAGAAAACACTTTCATTTGATGAAAAATATTTATTTAGCTCATAGGGATATTAAAAATTCTACAAAATTAAATGTAGCTATTTCCAGATCCACAATGTCAGAATGACATTGATAGAAGTTTACTCTCTAATTATTGCCATTACAAAATAACTTTATTTTAAAAAAGGAAGTAACTGTAAAAATGTTTGATTTCTTCAAATCCAATTTCATACTCTAATGTGAAATGATTTTATTGTATCTTTGTGCAATGAGATTTCTCTTCATAAATCATAACTCATTTCTAAGACGAACACTGACATTTATTAAGACAAAAGACAAAACAAAGATACACTTAGTAGCACTTTTTACAATAGATATTTAGCTTAAAAAAACAATCTTCGGCTTTATTTACTTAACATCGTCGAATAGTTCCTAAGATTTTCATGCGTCATTTAAATCTTCTATTTTATATCGTCGAAATATTCTGCTCTTTTATAACAACAACTGCCGTCGAATTCTTTAAGCGTTCTATTAATTTTTTCTGCGTTTCCACTTCACGCAACTTCGTTACCTTTTTAATCACGAAGAAGAGGGGAGCGTCGGGAACATTCAGTCTGAATGTAGGTGTTACTTGTGAAATTTCCAACATGCGGACTTCCTGACATCTGGAGCTGCAGCAGCGACTAGTTCTAAAATAGAATCTGAAAAAGAAACAAAAACAAAAACCAGTAACTGTTCTAAGGAGAAAAATTAATCTGAACGTCAGAAAGATCACTCAGTCTATTTGAAGTGGCGTAACATGAAATGGAAATTTCTTTAAAAGCATTAACTTAAAAAATGTTCACAACACACAAGAAGGAAAGATTTAAACAAAAATGTTTTTTTTTTTTTTTTTGTTTTTGTTTCAGTTTCAAGTTTTGTTCAAGTTTCAGTTTTTGTCAGGCCAAGGTTTCATGTATTCAGCACACGAACTAGTAGTTATCGGTCCTTCGGAAGATGAGATTTTCGCTACGTCGTAGGTGTCGTTAGACTTCACTTTGGTTACTTTATACGGACCTAAGAATTTAGATTTCGACTTTAAACCTGGTCCTTGCTGGGTTCTCTTAATTGCTACGACGTCACCAAGGTTGTACTTCCGGGGTTTCCCAGCTAAAAATGAACTGTAGTTTTTTTACAGAAATGAGGTATTTTTCAAGTTTTTCTTCGGTCAACTGTAGTTTTTTTTGTAGTGCAATATCAACAGTAAAAACACTTCAGTTATTTTCCAGTTATTGACAAGTATTTTTTCAACCAAAAATTTAAAAAAATAGTAAGACTTTATGTCTACAGTAAAACGGCAGTGAATTTCAAGTGATTTTATAGCAATTAATTCACAAAAATTTTCGGTGATGTATCTGCAGTCTGACTGCAGTTTCTGAAGAACTTTACAGGTCTTAATTTTGTAAGTATGATTATTATAATAGTAACTACAGTATAACAGCAGTTACTGTAAGATTCTTTTGCAAGACACAATGCCGTATGATTGTGTGATATTTCCCGAATTTTCTAAAGTGTTTAAAATTGTTTTAATTTTGTGAGAGTTGCATGTTATGAAACACACTTTTTAAAAACTAATGATAATTAATACTTTTTCCAAGACTTTTAAGGACTTAATTGAAAGTCACATTCTTACCTAACGCAAAATTTTTAGTTCCTCTTTCATTTTAAGCTAAGATAAAAAAAATTAAATTTCACTATGATTTTCAAAATCAGAGAAAAAAAAAATTAGTTAAATTTCAAAATCGAGGGAGGGGCAGTGGCATCAACCCACCTGTGCCCCTGCCCACTACGGAAAATTCTTAGTTTTTTTTTTTTTTTTTAACTTACTCTAAACGAATAAATTGTGCTATTTTTTTTTTCAAAATCGGAGAAAAATATTTTAATTAAATTTCAAAAGCCAGGGGGGGGGGGAATGAGAAATTTCTCCATTTTTTTATTGTAAGTTACTCGAAAAGTATACATTTTACTATGTTTTTGAAATAGAAGAAAAGGAAATTTTAATTAATTAACTTTTGAAATCCAGGGAGGGGCAATAGTTTTCTCCTACCCCCTACCCTATCCCTAACTGAAAATTCTTAATTCATCTTTTATTCTAAGATAATTAAAAAAAAATTCAGTATGTTTTTCAAAAGCGAAGAAAATAGTTAACATTTAAATTCAAGGGAGGGGCAATCGCTCAGCTATGCCCCTTCCCCTAACAGGAAATTCTTAGTTTCTTTATTTTTAGTTAGTCGAAAAGAATAAATTTTACTACTTTTCAAAAGTGGAAAAAAATAAATTTTTATTAGTTATATTTTAAATCCAGGGAGGGGAGGGCAATGAACCTCTCAACCCCCCCCCTCCCTCCCTCTTAATGTAAAATTTCTAATTTTTCTATTCTAAGTTACTCGAAAAGTATAAACTTTACTATGTTTTTGAAAACAAAAGAAAAAGAATATTTAATTAATTAAATTTTTAAATTTAGGGAGGGGCAATAGCTCTTTTCTAACTTCGTTCCCCTAAGAGAAAATTCTTAGTTATTCTTTTATTTTAAGATAAGAGAAAAGATCAAATTTCACTATGTTTTTCAAAAATCAGAGAAAAAAATAGTTACAATTTAAAATCGAGGGAGGGGCAATGACTCACATATGCCCCCTTCCCCTAACAGAAAGTTCTTAGTTCCTTTATTTTAAGTTATTCGAAAAGAATAAATTTTACTATGTTTTTGTAAATTGGAGAAAAAAATTGCTAATTAAATTTCAAAATCCAGGGAGGGGCAATGAGTCTTACCCCCCCCCCCCCCACACACACACACACCACCACCACCACCACCCCTTAACTGAAAATTTCTTATTTATTTTCATTTTAAGTTACTCAAAATATTTACATAATGTTTTTGAAAACAGAAGAAAAGAAATTCTTATTAATTAAATTTTAAAATAAAGGGAGGGGCAATAGGTCTCCCTTGCTCACTGCCCCACTATCTTCATAACTAGTTTTTAGTTCCTCTTTTATTTTAAATTACTCGAAAAAAATTTACTATGTTTTTCAAAATCGAAGAAAAAGGAAATTTAATTAGATAAATTTCAAAATCGAGAGGGACAGTGGCCCAACCATTCTTTTATATGTCGCCCATGATTAGAAATTAGAAACACAGGTGGGTTTACTCATTGCATATTGCATAAATTGTCTTTCTTCCATATCGGACATACATATAACTTCCAGTTTTCCACTTTTACCTCATAAAAACAAAGAAGAACAACAAAAGAATAGTATAATTTTCTTCCTTTATTTTATTTAAATTTCTCATTTGGACATATGATTTATTTTTCAACCCCTTACAGCTGAATGGCTAACCCCATGGTTTCGTTGCAACTGCAGGAAAGCATTAAAGAAACACCTCAACTCACGGAAACGCCGGCTTGTTTATGAAAATCGGCGCGGAGTACCACGTTGATTTGCTCAAAGAAGATCATTTATTTTGCAGTTTGGCGAAAAATATCACCACTGTTTATTGAAATAAAGTGGCTGTATGTGTATTTTTACATTCTCAATCGAAAGAAATTAATTTCAGATCCACACGATTGAGTTAATTTGAATAAAGTGATAACGATTTATAAACCGTCGCAATTTTTGTACAATCATCGTTAGTATTTCAAATCCAGATGAGATTGTACTATTAACGGTTAATGCATGCGAAAAAAAAAATTAGGTCCATTTCATATTAACAGGATTAATTAAATTCAAATGTCATCCAAAACATTTGATAAAATTTTGTTTCTGACAATCCAGATAGTTCGATTTTACTTGATTTAGTGCACTTATCTATTTATAGTAATTAACAATGTTTTATTTCAGATTTACACTTGCTTCAATCAGTATGTTCTTTTAGATTAGGAGTTTAGAATTTTTAAATATCTTACCAAGATCTTACACAGATACTTATCTGTGCTTTGTATTAAAGTATGTTTTGATGTTCAGTTACACAAAAAATCAATACTGAACTTCAAATTATAACTTGATGCCTGTCTAGGATACCTACAATAAGTGCATAACATTTCACAGGTAAGTAACTTATTTTCTTTTTAGGAATGAAACAGTTTTATGTAATACAAAGCGGTTTGACACATTGTGTTAATAACATAACATAGAGTTAATAATAATTTTTATTTAATGAGTACGTACTCACTAATTATGTAAAATATTAAATTTTTTAATTGAAGCAATCTTTTTTTACTGTCATATGAATTGTGTTATTGTAAAAAGAAAATTTACACTTCTGAATGGTAATAGGGCCAAATTAGTTTTTTTCGTCAATTGTGACACTTCTCAGAATCAAATAATAAATGCAATATTTTGAAATATTATATTTCTATTCTACCCACTGTTAAAATTTAGTTTTTTCTTGATACTGATTTGTGAAACTCGTGGGATTTTTATCATATGGTCGATGAATGAATTTAGACTTTCAGAGCACTTTTTCAGATTTTCCCTGCAAGCGATCGAAGAATTATTTTTTTTTTCCACATGACAGAGTTTTCATATGCGTTTAAATTTTTTAAATGATTTTTTCATTTATTAAGAAGGATATTGAATGAGCTTAGTACACCGTCATGTTACAATACACACAAGCTAATGTTAAACCACTGAAAATATCCTTAATTATTTTAAATGTTTTTTGCATAGGAGGACATTGAATGAGCTTAGTACACTGTCATGTTACAATACTCACAAGCTAATGTTAAACAAATGACAATATCCTTAAATTTACGTTAACACTTTGGCTGCCGCCCACTTTTCAAAATCTGTTCCCAGGCAACGAATGCATGACTTAGAGATCTGCATGGGCAGACCCGTGGCCCCAGAGTTGATTTCAGGGGGTGGTCCGGGGGGGGGGTCATTCCTTCCAGAGCAATGAGAGCTCCCCCCCCCGGGCCACCCCCTTAAAATCAACTCTGGGGCGTGCAGATCTCTAAGTCACGCATTCGGTGCCTGGGAACAGATTTTGAAAAATGGGCGGCAGCCAAAGTGTTAAGGTGAATTTTTGATCAAAATCCGCAACTTAAGGATTTCTCTTTTTTGTCCAACAATCAACTGGCAAATTTCACAAATTTTTCTGATGACTTAATGACTATTTTCAGTTTTTTTCATGCAACTGATTGACAAATTTTGCAATATTATATTTCTACCCACTGGTAAAATTTATTTTTTTCTTGATACTGATTTGTGTGAGCTTAGTACACCGTCATGTTACAATACACACAAGCTAATGTTAAACCACTGAAAATATCCTTAATTATTTTAAATGTTTTTTTTTTGTTTGTTTTTTTTTGCATAGGAGGACATTGAATGAGCTTAGTACACTGTCATGTTACAATACTCACAAGCTAATGTTAAACAAATGACAATATCCTTAAATTTACGTTAACACTTTGGCTGCCGCCCATTTTTCAAAATCTGTTCACAGGCATCGAATGCGTGACTTAGAGATTTGCACGGGCAGACCCGTGGCCCCAGAGTTGATTTCAGGGGGTGGGGGAACATTCCTTCCAGAGCAATGAGAGCTCCCCCCCCCGGGCCACCCCCTGAAATCAACTCTGGGGCCACGGGACTGCCCGTGCAGATCTCTACCTCACGCATTCGGTGCCTGGGAACAGATTTTGAAAAATCGGCGGCAGCCAAAGTGTTAAGGTAAATTTTTGATCAAAATCCCCGACTAAAGAATTTCTCTTTTTTGTCCAACAATCAAGTGGCAAATTTCACCAAATTTTCTGACGACTTAATGACTATTTTCAGTTTTTTTTCATGCAACTGATTGACAAATTTTGCAATATTATATTTCTACCCACTGGTAAAATTTAGTTTTTTCTTGATACTGATTTGTGAAACTCGTGGGATTTTTATCATATGGTCGATGAATGAATTTAGACTTTCAGACCACTTTTTCAGATTTTCCCTGCAAGCGACAAGGCACAAGTGTGCTGTTTTTTAAACATTTCCGCCCAGTGTCCCTTTTTATCTAGAATCAACACTAGGATAGTGATGATTCTAGAAAAAAGGACTGCTGTGTGCGAATTTTTAAAAAAGGGCACTCGCAGAACAGAAGTGTAAAAATCTAGGCGCCAGCAGGCAGTTTCTCACCACTAAATTTTATTAGTTCTCTTCACTTAAATTCTTACAAAAAATTTAGGTGAAATATTAGACAAAAAATAACAAATAAAATTTAGTGGTGAGAGACTGCCCATTGGCACCTAAATTTTTTTCTTGCATTTGTGTACCTTGTTCACAAAAAATAATTTGAATTGGTTTTCTTAGACTCCTTTTTTATTAGTGGTGTACCGAGTAGTACTTTGGCCGAGTACCGAGTACTCGGCCACTGACTACTCGACCGAGTACCGAATACCGAGTAGTTGTGTAATAAGAAAAACTTACTTTTATTTGTATGTGTGAAACTAAATTTTAATCTTGAATTATTTTATGAGGGGTTTTTGCTTAACTATTTTTATATTTTGTACACATATTGTTAAATACTGAGTAAATAGTTTTATGAATTATTACATATATTATACATTGATATTCGAATAACTTTTTACTGATCAGTTTGAAATTCTTACAACTACTCGGTATTGGCCGAGTACTCGGCCAAAATTTCGCCGAGTACCGAGTACTCGGCAAATTGGCCGAGTATGCCGAATACTCAGTATTTACCGAGTACTCAGTACAGCTCTATTTTTTATCAATAAAATTTTGCACCTGTGACAGATTGAATTTTGCGATTTTTCCCCCATTTAATGTTATTATGCATTCCTTTTTTTAAATATTAATATTCAATAACTATTTTTCAATTATCAGTTAATGTGACATTTAGCAGTTTTTCAGCTGCAATCGGTCGACAAATTTCACATTTTTTCCTGCCACCAACTGAAGAATTTTGTGAGTTTTGTCTCGATTGATGAATTTCACGATTGATTTCTGCAACAGGTTGACAAGTTTCACAATATTTTAAAGCAGCCGACTGAAGAATTGTTCTGGTTTTTTTTTTCAATAATGGTTGTTGGTTGTGTTTATGATGGCTAGTAATCAGCACGAGGGATATAGGCCATAACGGGGGTGGGGGAGTGCCCTCCGTGGGTGGTCTTTCTAAGGGAACTTAACCCGTATTTATGCTTGGAAAACCAAGGTCCGAAGAAAACTGTAAAAGATTAGGCCGACGGGCGCTATTGGGATCGAACACAGCACCTCCCGTCCTACCAGCTTCGAGAGCAGAACCTCTCGGCCACTGGTGGGGCGTTTCAATAATGGACTGGGGAATTTCATAAATCTTTTCATTGAGTGAGTAATGATTTTTGCAATTTTTTTCACGCTACCAATTCTCGAGTTTTGCAATATTTTATTTCTACTGATCGGGGAAATGTGCGGGAGCTTCCTTGCGATCGATTTGCAAAACTCGTGCGATTTTTTTCATATTGTCGATGGATGAATTTCGCAGATTTTCACCACGTCCGATCGAAGAATTTCATTATTTCTCTTACTTTTTGAACTTTTTTAATATTTTCATCCTTTTAGATTGGATTTTTTTACAGAGCCCTACGATAAATGTCATTTATAATATACAAAAATTTCATAGAGAAGTGAGGGTGTATTCCAGGTGGTGCAACCCCCACTTTTCAAAATTTTGCCGACATCCCTCATGTAACTTGTTAGAAAGGCCCCATCACCACTTATTTATGTTATGCACATCCGGCTTTCCTCACCCGCTTTGCCCTCCCCCCCCTCCTCCAAGGGGGAACTTTTCTAAATTTTGCCAACATGCCTTGTAACATATTGTTGGAAAGGCCTGTGAGCACTTATTCATGTTGTGCACATCCGGTTTCCCCACCCCCCTAGGGGGCACTTTTCTAAATTTTGCAGTCACCCATCATGTGACATATTGTAGGAAAGGCCTAATACCACTTATTCATGTTATGCACATCTGGTTTCTCCCCCCCCACTTTGCTCCCCCCTGAGGGGGCACTTTTCTAAATTTTGCTGACACCCCTCGTGTGACCCATCGCTGGAAAGGCCAATGACTACTTATTAAGTTATGCACATTTGGCTTTCCTCCCCACACTTTGCCCCCTCCAAGGGGGGCACTTTTCTAAATTTTGCAGTCACCCATCATGTGACATATTGTTGGAAAGGCCTAATGCAACTTATTCATGTTATGCACATCCAGCTTCCCTCCCCCACTTGCCCCCCTCAAGGGGGGCACTTTTCTAAATTTTGCAGTCACCCATTATGTGACATATTGTTGGAAAGGTCTAATACCACTTATTCATGTTATGCACATCCGGCTTCCCTCACCCCACTTTGCCCCCACCCCAAGGGGGGCACATTTCTAAATTTTGAAGTCACCCATCATGTGACATATTGTTGGAAAGACCTAATACCACTTATTCATGTTATGCACACCTGGCTTCCCTCACCTGACTTTGCCCCCCCCCCAAGGGGGGCACTTTTCTAAATTTTGCAGTCACCCATCATGTGACATATTGTTGGAAAGGCCTAATGCCACTTATTCATGTTATGCACATCCAGCTTCCCTCCCCCACTTGGCCCCCTCAAGGGGGGCACTTTTCTAAATTTTGCAGTCACCCATTATGTGACATATTGTTGGAAAGGTCTAATACCACTTATTCATGTTATGCACATCCGGCTTCCCTCACCCCACTTTGCCCCCACCCCAAGGGGGGCACATTTCTAAATTTTGAAGTCACCCATCATGTGACATATTGTTGGAAAGGCCTAATACCACTTATTCATGTTATGCACATCTGGCTTCCCTCACCTGACTTTGCCCCCCCCCCAAGGGGGGCACTTTTCTAAATTCTGCAGTGACCCATCATGTGACATATTGTTGGAAAGGCCTAATGCCACTTATTCATGTTATGCACATCCAGCTTCCCTCCCCCACTTGCCCCCCTCAAGGGGGGCACTTTTCTAAATTTTGCAGTCACCCATTATGTGACAAATTGTTGGAAAGGTCTAATACCACTTATTCATGTTATGCACATCCGGCTTCCCTCACCCCACTTTGCCCCCCCCAAGGGGGGCACATTTCTAAATTTTGAAGTCACCCATCATGTGACATATTGTTGGAAAGGCCTAATACCACTTATTCATGTTATGCACATCTGGCTTCCCTCACCTGACTTTGCCCCCCCCCAAGGGGGGCACTTTTCTAAAGTTTGCAGTCACCCATCATGTGACATATTGTTAGAAAGGCCTAATACCACTCATTCATGTTATGCACATCTGGTTCTCCCCCCCACTTTGCTCCCCCCTGAGGGGGCACTTTTCTAAATTTTGCCGACACCCCTCGTGTGACCCATTGCTGGAAAGGCCAATGGCTACTTATTCAAGTTATGCACATTTGGCTTTCCTCCACACACTTCCCCCCCAAGGGGGGCACTTTTCTAAATTTTGCAGTCACCCATCATGTGACATATTGTTGGAAAGGCCTAATACCACTTATTCATGTTATGCACATCCAACTTCCCTCACCCCACTTTGCCCCCCCCCCAAGGGGGGCACTTTTCTAAATTTTGCAGTCACCCATCATGTAACATATTGTTGGAAAGGCCTAATACCATTTATTCATGTTATGCACATCCGTCTTCCCTCCCCCCCACTTTGCCCCCCTAACGGGGCACTTTTTCTAAATTTTGGAGTCACCCATCATGTGGCATTTTGTTGGAAAGGCCTAATACGACTTATTTATGTTATGCACATCCGGCATTTCTCCTCATATTTTTTAATAAATTTTTAAAAGGCTACAGTCAAACTGCAAAAAAATGTAGTTGGGAGACTGCGGTGATTTGGCACAAATCCCTGCAGTTCTTTTGAAGTCGACATAACTATAAATTTACTGCGGTGAGTGTGTAGTTATCAACTACACATTTACTGCGGTTAATTTATAGTTATGTCGACTTCAAAAACACTGCAGGGATTTGTGCCAAATCACCGCAGTCTTCCAACTACATTTTTTTTTAAAGTTTCACTGCAGTTCATTTTTAGCTGGGTTCTTACGTCGTAAATTATAGTGCTTGCGATTTTCTTGTTGAATTTCCAGAATATTTTTCTTGGCTTCTTTACTGATTTCTTTTATGTCTTTTATGAACTGTTCTTCGACTGCACTTTTTAAGAGGTCAATAATTTGTATATCTTCTTTCTGTTTCATTTTTGTACCAAATAATATTTCAAACGGTGTTTTTCCAATGTTTCTTTGGTAAGTTGAATTAATCATTTGTTGAACTTTAGAAACATGTTTCAACCATTTGGTCGATTTGTCTTTGAACATTTTAGAGATTACAGAAATTATGTTGGAATTAAGTCGCTCTACTTGACCATTGGCACACGGAAGGCCAGTTGTAACTGTCTTGTGCTTTATATTTTCATCTTGACAATAATCAACAAATTCTTTACTTGTGAAGGCAGGACCTTTATCGATAATGATGGCGGAAGGATTGCCAAAAGTATAACTTTGTTGTCGTAGTTTTGATGCAACTTCGGTAGCAGAAGTAGTTTCACGGGGATACAACCAGACGAATTTAGTAAATGCATCTATTAAAGACCAAATATGTTTGTAATTTTTGTTAGCCGTTTCAAGAGGGCCTAAATGATCAATGTGGTATGTTTGTAGAGGAGTACCTTCTTTAGGTAAGGATGTAATTCACCGTATTGTTTTCCACGTTTGCGATTATAGAAAAGGCATGTTACACAATTTGCTATAATTTTATCAATTTTATTTGACATATTAAGGATGAGAAATTCTTAAAGGGGTTCTTCACAACGTTTACGGCCAAATGCCCTTTGTCATGAGCGTGTTTAATGACATTTAGCTGCATTTCATCCGTCACAACTGCCAGATCGATACCTTTATGATTTTAATACAGAACGTTATTTTTTAGGAAATAGCTGTCATATAGCTTTCTTTTCAAAATTTCTTTGAAGGCATGTATATTCCCGTCAGTGTTCTGTGATTGTATGATTTTGGAAGTAAAACTGTCTTGAATGATCATACATATTGGATTTCTACTTAAAGCGTCGATATGGCGCATGCGTGTACCTTATCTGTGTTCTATTTTATAGTTATATTCAGCTAACATGAAAGCCCATCGAGCAATATTGGTGCAAAGATCTTTTTTATTCATAGTAAGGGCAAATGCATTACAATCTGAGACTATCTTGAAAGGAATGCCTAGAATGTAAACGCAAATTATTTAAAGGGCTTCTATGTCAGCTAAAACGTCTAATTCATAACTCGAGTATTCACATTCGGCATTTGTGTTTTTTATGCTCATAAAGCAGACAGGGTGAAATTGATTATCAATAGAAGACTTTTGAAGGAGGATTGCTCCGTAACTGTCAAAAGATGCATCACAGTGAACTTCTGTTTCATTACTAGGTTTATAACAGGACCTAAAGAAAGAATGTGTTTCAGATAATTAAATTCTTTTCGTTGCTGCCCACGAAAGTGACATTTAGTGTCCTTTCTAAGGAGATCTGTTAAAGGCTTAGCTATTAAAGAGTAATCTTGAATGAATTTACGAAAATATGAAGTTAGTCCGACAAATGAATGTTCATCTTTTATACTTTTATGTTCTGAGAAATTGAGGACAGCTTTAGTTTTTAAGGGAGATGGATGCAGTTGACCATTTTTTATGTGGTAACCCAAAAAATCAATTTATCTCTGTAAAATTGGCGTTTCTTAAGATTCAATTCTAAACCATATTCGGATGCGGTTGTAAGGACGCGTTGTAATTTCTGGAATCCTTCGACTTCGTTTTCAGCGAGTACTATAAAGTCATCCATATAGACAATAAGTACCTTTTCATTAATGAATTCTCGAAAAACGTTATAAATATATCTTTGAAAAACTAAGGGTGCATCGCTAAGGCCATAATTCATATAAAAGAATTCAAATCGACCCGAATGTGTGACGAAAGAAGTGTATTTTCTACTATTTTCTTCTACTTCGACATGCAAAAATGCATTTTTAAGGTCAAAAGTAGTAAATGCCTTTGCAGAATGCAACTCATCAATAATGTCATCAATTACTGCGAGGAGAAAACATTGTTTATGTGTTTTAGAATTTAACTTCCTATAGCCAAGAGACAATCTATATAATCCATCTTTCTTTTTTACTAGGACAATGGGTGATGAAAAATTACTAGTGCTTTCACGAATAATCCCCTTTTCGAGCCACTCAGAAATTTTTCTCTATTGGCGCCAAGCATCTGGAAGGACAAGTGACAGGTGTTTCGTATCCAGATGATTTTATAATTTAACAGCAGTTGTCTTTATTTTTCTGGGAGAATAATTTTAAATAAGTTCCGAAATTTTTTAATGTATCGTTTCATCGGTAATATGAGATAAATCAAGATCAATCTTAATCTTGGTTAGACGATCTCGTCTAACACATGAGCAACATTAATCAAAAAAGTATTGGACGTGTTGTCATTTTTCTCGATTTTTTGCATAGATATATTATTTCCAGAAATTAATAAAATAATTTGGTGTATAACATATGTACCAATAATAAGATCAAAAGATATGAAATAATCTAGGACTATATAAACATTAGTTGTATAATTAAAATCATCTATCATAATTTCCGTTGAGAAAAAACCAAGAGGTTTGATTATAGTATTTCCTAAAAAAGTTAATGTGATAGTTGAATGTTCAACGTTCGAGATTTTAGGGAGTTTGCGATAAATACTTTCCTTTAGCAAACATCTTTCACTGCCAGTATCTACCAATGATGTAACATTTACAGAAGAAATAATGACTTGTTTGTTCATGAAAGTGTTCGACATAAATGTGGAAACATTGGAGGGTTCTGACTTAACTCTAGGCCTCCTTGGTTGATCACATTGAGCCGATTTATCGCCAAAATTCGATCTATTGTATCATTGAGGGCCTTTGTCTTTATGTCCGCATTGGCTACTTTTATGATTTGACAAACCACAATTAAAGCAAAAAAGATCACGTTTTGGCCAAAAGGATTTCTCTTTCACTGGCATTTCAGGTTTAACTTTACGAAATTTAGTGTTCTCATAGTCATGTCGAATTTTGTCATACGTTTTGAGCTTTTGTTTGAATTCTACAATGGATTGGATTCCATATAACAATGATTTTTTAATAACAGAGTCGGGTATACCATTTATGATGTATTGCATTAATGCGGGATCGTCGATGTTACCGCGCGAGCATAATTGTTTCATAACAAGAAAATATTCTTCAAGTGATTCATTTTCTTGTAATTTTCGTTTATTTAATATATCATGTAACTTGGCAGAATTATAAGTGGTACTGAATTCTGAAATTAAGATTTCTCTAAGTTTGTGATATGAATTGATATGAAATTCTGTCTCTACTAACAACTGGGCTTTTCCTCGTAAGGACCTTTTACAAAATATGAATTCATGAATGTTAGATAAGTTAAACATACTAGTAACATCGTGAAAATTACTGAGCCAAACATTTATATCTTGAAAAGAACTCCGTCTAAAGGAGGTACAATACTTTCAACATCAGTAAAACTAATACATGATGGCGCAAAATTTTGAACTGGAAATTTCTTGTTATTATCAAAATTTGATGATTCCACGTCATTACTTGTTGAATTATTATTTAAAGGTAATTCGGGTTCCGAATCTGCATCGCTGTCATTCTGAACTTTAGCTTGTAGTAAGCTTAAATCTGTAAAATAGGTAACTAATTGCATTGTAAGATCAACTCAAGATCCTTCATTAGAAATACAAAAATAAGTTACAAACTGTAATTAAATCATTTAGAGAAAAATCCAATTGAATTTTTGTTATCTTATTTTTTAATTCGGAAATATCGGTTGTATAACCAAAACCAGAGGAGTCTCTTATTCTTTTTCTATTGGATCTGTCACCTTCTGCATCAAACAGAAATTGGTGCAAAAGTTTTATTTTGCTCGTTTTTTCATTTTTAATCGCAAGTTCCAGTTCAGTAATATCAACGAATTTCATCATGAAATAAAAAGATATATTACGTACAATGTACTCACCGCTAATAATAATATCCGGCTTGAATCTGCAAAACGGATAATTCTGACAAATGGATAATATTGGTGCGTTAACAGTCATTTCTGAACACCAATTTTTGAGATGAGATATCTATTAATAAATCATAACTCATTTCTTATACGAACACTGACATTTATTAAGTCGAAGACAAAACAAAAATACAGTTAGTACCACTTTTTACAATCGATATTTATCTTAAAAGCAACAATCTTCGACTTTATTTACATAATATCGTCGAATATTTCCTAAGATTTTCATACGTCATTTAAATCTTCTATTTATATCGTCGAAATATTCTGTTCTTTATAACAACAACCGCCGTCGAATTTATTTTGCGTTCTGTTTATTGTTTCTACATTTCCGCTTCACGTAGGTTTGTTACCTTTTTAATCTCGAAGCGGAGGGCAGAGTCGGGAACATAGTCTGAATGTAGGTGTTACTTGCGAAATTTCCCACATTTTTACTTTACTATTTTTACTTTACTCAGATCTATGCGTCTGAAAAATATTATAAAGCTGTTTTTGTACAATTTAAAAGTTTTCTAATTATTTGTGAAAAGACAAATTATTAAGCATAATTAAAATAACAACAGACAATTATGATAATAATAAGACAATTAGATAATTAAGAGACAATTTCGGCAACAAGCCGTAGACCGCAGTATATTGTATTGCATATCTTTTTAAATATTGTTTATAGCAAAGAATTTTGAACACTCTAAATCTGTAAAATTTAAATAAAAATTTACATACATTTTACATATTTGTTTTCATACTTATGCATGAATGGGTCTTTATATTTGAAAAATCTCTTGTATATAAATACTGTGCTGGCATATATTTTAAAAGAATTTAAAGGGAGAAAAATATTTGTTTGCATTATATAAGTTACTAACATTAAAAATTAAATTCCACTTTAACTCCAATTGTGTATCATATTTTTCAGTCATCACATATTTTTTTTAATGCGAATTGCGTTCCTGGGAATAGATCTTATCTCTAAGGGTCTGAAAACTTGTTTATGAACATCAACCATACATAGGTGGGTAGATTCCATTTTTAAATTAGATAATGTGTAACTTATGTCTAGGGCTAAAAAAATACAACTCTTAGTTGGAAGGAGAATTCTTTATAAATCACAGAATCAATAAATCATCCCCCTTGCTCAAAAAGGACAACTCGTTTTGCGTGACAAACGTCAGTGTCACGTTGCACATTTTCTCTTGATTGCGATTTTCTGTCTTCAAACTACAGAAAATCGATTTCGACTCTTTTACTAATGGACGATAATTATACATTTGGTGTGCGACAATCATTTTATTTTTCAGAAAACTGTGAATGTATCTACGATGAATTAAGTGGAAAAGCATCCTTGATGAAAAGTTGAATGTCTCTTATTAATGAGGTTTTTATAATTAATATTGTCGTTTTTTTTAATTATCGTAAAAAAATCCTATTAAAAGTATGACAAATGTTGAGTTTTATATTTAGTGCAGTCTTAATTAAACTTTAGCAAATTATTGCTTGCATGTTTGAAAAATTATATCCCAGAGGCAATATTTTCGAGTAGAACTTATAAAGTAAAGTTATGGATCACGTGTTTCAGAATAATCTTCGGTGATTACATACTGCATTTATATTCGATATATTTTAATGAGAAATGTACTATCACGTCTATTCATATGCAGTTAACGATCCCTTTTTACAGTATTCAGTTTCAAAGAGAAATAAAAATTATTTTTGATAATACATCTTTTCTTTCTAAGTTTATTTTTAAAACTATGCACACTAGCGTGCAAAAGTATTTGTTCGAACGTATAAATTAACAAAAAAGAACAAAGTATAGTAAAATAGTAACGAATTTGATATAGAACGACATTATACATGGTGTAATAACGAAATATAGGTGAGAATTTTAAATATTTAACATAAAAAATATAATTGAATTCATATTTAGCTTTTGTTGATATGGTCTCCTTTAGCGCGAATTACAAATTTGCATAATTTCGGCATTCGAGACACCAATTTTTACAGTATTTCGTACCTTATGTTTCTGCAAGTATCTTGTGAATATTCTCAAAGACTACGATTATTTCTTGGAGTCATCACATGTACTTTTCTGCCCATTTCGCCCGACAATTTTTGAATAGCATTGAGATCAAACGATTGCTGGGAGATATCATTATTTTGTGAGATTTTTTATTCTCTTTTTTCTTCAATTAAATCCAACGTAATTTAGACGTGCATTTTGGGTCGTTGTCTTGCTGAAAATTAAATCCCCTACCAATATTTCGAGTAGCAGACGGAATTCCATGATCTACTATATTACCGTAATACATTTTCTTAGCCATTGTTGATTTAACTAATACCAATTTAACATGCACCTTTCGTACTCGAAAACATCCCCAAATCATATCGTAAGTGCATTCATGTTTCGCTGTGTGATTAAAACAATTTTTGCCTACACACTTTCCGATCATTTTTTCAAAATATTGACTTCCGAACAATTCAGACATGGATTCAACAGTTTAAAAAACTTTTTCCATTCAATATTGATGTCCAATATTGTCCAATATTGATTTTCTTTAGCACATTAAAGACATTTTGTTTTATTTATATGTCGTATCAAAGGTTTTTATCAAGGTACGTAGCCATTCAGACGTACAGTACGCAGACGCCTCTAAACTGTATCAACGGATATTGGAGACACACTAATTTTACTCAACACTTCTTTAATTACAGATGCTGGAAGTATTCTATTTCGTTTACTCATGAAAATGATATGTTTTTCTTCCTATTTGATGAACATTTAGGTCATCGTAGACGTTTTCTAGTTGAATTTTTTCCTGTTTCTTTCAGTCAAGCTAATGTGCATGTTACTCTTTATTTTGGGATTCTTCAGTTTTTTTGCATTTCTCTCATGGGTATAACGCTCTCGAGAGAGAATTTTAATTTTCCCGCGTAATTCGGTTGTATGTTCACATTTCTCTTCATTTAAAAAAAGTTAGTTAACTGCAATTGATAATAATATTAATTAATCTCTGAGTACATTAAATATTAGAATTGCAAAGCATAAATTACAGTGGCAGTAAAAAGTTTCCGGTCAACATAAAATTTTCGATTCATTTGTAAGTATACCCATATGAAGCGGAATCTCAAAATGATACTTATGAGTTTTAATGACATAATAGTTAGGAACTTATTTATGTAATAACAAATAAATATCAATAAATTTAATTTACAAAATTAATTGCAAAGGAAAACGCTTGTTCTCAAAAGTTTTCTGTCATCTTGGAAAGTAAGGGGGAAAATGGTGTTATAATAGAAAATAACAGCTATCAACAACATTTACAATTAGTATTTTGTCTCCATACTTTAGCAATAAGTACTACGGCACAACGACGTCGTATGAATTCAATAAACGGTTGAATATAGTCTATGGTAAGTCTTTCCCACTCCTATTGCAATTTTTGGGAAAATTCGGCTGAATTAAAATATTTACAATTCCGCACACGTTTGCCAAGTTCGTTCCAAAGATTTTCGATTGGATTCAGATCGGGTGATTGGGTTGGCCATTTCAAAATCGGAATTTTTTTTGCGAAAGCCAATGCTTCATGAGCTTGCATGTATGCTTTGGGTCGTTATCTTGCTGAAACAAATAGTTACGACCACAATTTTTCCTCCAATAAGGCAGCAAATGATTTTGCAAGATATTCTTATACATTGCACCATTCATCTTGCCTGGGGTTTCAACTAAGTGATCGAAACCTTTCCAACAAATGCTCCTCTCAGCATAACGTGTCCTCCGCTATGCTTCATTGTGGGAATAACATATCTCGAATTAAATCTTTTGTTTTTAGGTCGTCCGATATAGTGTCTGCCATCGCTCCAAAAGAGGTTGAACTTGGATTCATCGGAAAATAGTACTTTTTTCCAGTTTTCACTTGACCAATCTTTGTGGTTCTTGGCAATCGCCAATCGGGCACTCTGATTGTTTTTTTTTTTTTTTTTTTTTTTTTTTTTTTTACTTATAAAAGGTTTTTTACACGAACTGTTCCCTAAAGGCCTACGTGACGTAAGCGTCTTGACATGGTAGATCGATTTATTTCAGCAATATTTTCACTACGTAAATCACGGAATATTCCCGCGGGAATTTTATCGGGTCACCAACTGCTTTTCTCCTGCTAATTCTGTCTACGCAGATAGTTGTTTTCTGGAGTCTCCCGGACCGTGGTAAGCCCTGAAGGCCATGGTAATCTGTATATATTTTTAAATATCGTTCACAGTAGTGTTTCCGATCGATAACAATGCCGCAATCTTACGAGAGGATTTGTCCTTTATTGGCAAAGAGATCACGTTTACGAACAATAATTGTTGAACTTTTCATTTTTGAATTTCATCTACATTACTCGCGTTGATTAATTCACAAAAACGGCGAAAAAGACACCTTACCGATAACAGAAAAAACAACTGAATGACGAATGGCTGGAAACGTTTGCGCAAGCGAATTTTGAATCCCTCCCCTTTGCATCAAGTGTCTCCAGTATCCAATCAAAATGGCCACGTGGTCAGAGGTCATTTGCATACTCCTAATTTTCGTAGCGATTGCAGTTCTTCTTTGCTGAAACGTTCTGTTAAACAAATAAAAAAACTAACTGGCCGGAAACTTTTGAGCGCCACTGTAATATAAAGTAATCATTATTGAATGAATCTATTTAACTAAATTTATCTATACGACTTCCAAACTTGGTATGCAAAAACAAAACAAGAAGATTTCTATACGTAAAAAATGTTGCGATATGCGGTTACTATAAGATCTGAGATGTTTCCAATAGACATAAGTACTTAAATGTACTAAATGGAATTTCTGTTTCCTGAACTTATTAATAAAAAACAAATTAAATTTGAGAAATAACTGAAATCAATATTTATATATATGGCTCAATGAAAATTGTTTCATTGAGTTTGACAAAAGATTTTTCCACACTAGCGTATTAAATTTTCTAATTTCAAAGTGTTATTACAGGCTCTTTCTATTCTTTAAGGTGTTATTATGCTATTAATTGACAAAAGTGTTTGTCGGAAAACAAAGATTTTGAAAATATATTTTAAATGCAGCAAATGCTCTAGAAACGGACTTTGAATTAAATCGAAAGTGATGGGGAAAATAATAAATTACAAAAGGGGTTGTAACTACTAATTATAAAATATAATGTTTTTAAGTAAAAAAAAAAAAAAAATCGGGTCACATGTAATTCAGACCAAGTCATTTTTTTTCCATTTATTTTAGCTCAGCAGAGAATCATTTTTTTCTTTAAATATTTACAGCATTAATCTAAAATTTTGCTAAAAATTCAAATCACATGTAAAATAAATGACCGTATAGGTTGTCATTTTCAAGTTTTAGAATTTTTCTTGCAGGATATATATTAAATATTTAAAATTCATTTTAATGTATTTTAACATTTAAAAAATTAATCTAAATAATTTTTCGGCTAGAAGCAGACGTTTCAACCGTGAACTGAGAAGAATTTATTAACCTTCAATCATTTTATACTCAGAAATGGTTAAAACGATTATGATTTCATTGTATCTAAATTCGATTTACATTACATATGTATTTTTTAAAAAATCGTCCGAGCCACTTTCAAAATAAAATTCTTACACTATGCTACTACTCAGTTTCCCTATAAAAAGTGGGATTCTACATATCAAAATATACTAAATTCCGAAATGTGTAAATGTCTGGTTTCGAGTTAAACAGAATAGATAAGACTGCTGTAAAGAAATCAGAGCGATATACCCATAGTAATACAGATTAAATAGCGTTTGTTTGCATTCCCATTGATCCCAAGTTATCTGTATATAAATGAGGTACGGCTTTTGGTGTTTTATGCTGATGCGTTACTCAAAAAATCGTCGTTCTCGGGATTACCGAGATACGAAATGAGGCAATGAATTCCGCTCTAATGTGGTTTTTAAATATCTAAAAGCCCTTATGTTTAGAATCAGGGCAGATTTAACATTGATGTGAGACCTTTTTAAAACAAATTGAAATGTGTCTACGATAGGTTTCGAATCTAGCACCTTGGCTATAAACGCAAATGTTCTGTAAAATTAGCTACCAAAACGATATGCTGCCAGATTTTTTTTTATCTGTATGGAAAAATTTTTATTTGTAAATTTCTTAAATTTGACCACAACCAAAGAATAATCTCTGTAATTTGGGTTGATTTCTAACGTTTTGCCTACATAAGTAAGAAATTTATAGGCAAATAGGTCCATTGATTTAATTGTCTACATCGGCTGAATCTTTCAAGATAGTATTTTATACGACATTTCAAAAGTGCTTTTTATATTATTTTAACATATACTTTTTATTTGGAAATTTTAGAGGAAATTATTTTTTATCATGAAGGCAATTTTAAGTGTTATTGTACTCGTTATAAGAATACACTATCTTTTGCAAGTGGATTTTTTATTAATTTTTTTTAATATATTTTTACGATTTCGCGTGTGTTATCCTCAATTCTAATAAATTTTATTTTAACGTTTTGTGGCACATGATTAAATCCCTTTTTATAATTATTGCCCTACTGATAATTTATAACTGCGGAAAATACTGCAAAATTCCGTATTATTCTTCTTTGTTTGACATGCTTTTATTTTCACAAGATATAAATTAAATTTTCGTACAATAAAACTGTAAACATTCATCATAATCCCCTGCAAAACCTCATAGGTTTTCCATTATATCAATATAACTTATTAAAGAAAATGCGTATATTAAAATTGTATTTTATTGGAATGCGAATTGTATTATTCTCCATTGAGATTTAATAATTTCAGACTCTTAAAATTGGAAAAAATGACAAAATAAGCACAACATTCAACATTTATTATTTTATAATGCATATGATTTAAAAACACATTTTTTATTGAGATTGAAAGATATAATTATTTTCTTTAAGTTCATGTATTTAAAAAATTGCAAGATACAGAATTAGTATTTATAGGATGATCCAAACTGTCAGATATTTTTCGAACAGAAAATTGATATAACATTTTACGTGCAGGATTACAAAAACAATTGTGCAACTAGAATTACATTTTTTGTGCCTAAGTATACTTCATGGTGTACTGATTACCCTGAATCTAAATAAATTTGTTTTTAAAGAATTTTTATTTTTATAATTCAAATTTGTATTTAGCTAATACAAAATTTTGAAAATTTCAACAGTATAATTACCTAAAAAAATATTTTTTGAACAATAAAAAGGAAATTTTAGGTTCAGTTTATATAGATAGCATGCAATTTATGTTTTAAAAATTTCATGAAAAAATATTTACAAGTTTTTCAGATACCCCGAGCGTTTTATTAAACAAAAACGACATTTTGACTTCAAAGTTTCGGAAATGCTGGTTTAGCTATTATGCGGCTATAATTCTAATAGCCATAACTTCTGTTTTAATAGGAATTTCAAGAAAACAATCATGCCAAAATTTTCAGAAAAAATAGAAATTTAACAGCAAAAAAAAAAAAAAATTAAAATATTGAAGCTTTAAGAGTGCTGAGACCTCATAAAAAATTGCTTCATTGTCTATAGATGTGAAATATTATTTCGATTATTAATGTGAATGACTAATAGGATTCATCTAAATTATCTGCAAGTAAACATTTACTTCATATAACTCAAATCGCAATAGGAAAGCTTTCACAATTGTGTGCGCAAAGGATTACCATATGTCAGTTTGTCAAATTATAGAAAATTAATGCCAAGGTATAAGTGAAAAGGAATTGATAATGAATATCAATTTGTGTTGACAATGCGAAATAAATTATACATAACGCATGTTTAAATTAATTGATTTTACCAAAACACATTATCTTTCTTGTGACAAAACTATGAATATCTTAAAAGGACATTAAAACCTTAAATTTCACCCTAATGAAAAAAAAATATGATTATAGAAATTTTCCTAAAATATAAACACTGCTTTTCGTAATCTACTAATTAAAATAATAATATTATTGATATTCTGTGATAAATATTTTTAATTTATATTCAAGCATAAAATAAAGAATAAATGAACATTAGAAATATTATCATGTTATTGTAACAAAATCACATTTTATTCCAATGGTTTGCATTCTAAACATATCACAAATCTAAATATCATGAAACATTCTTTCATAATTTTTTTCGACAAATTGAGAAATTATGTCAACTACTTCTACTTCCTATGTGTTCAACAGAACGCATTACCAGTCACTGTGAATATACTAGTCATCATATGCCTGACATTAAATTTTAGAATATTTTTTAAACTTCAAATGTTCTGTCAATTTAGAAACATAAATGCATACAGTACCAGTAATTTGTAATGATTTACAAGGTGTGGCAATTAATTTACAGGACTGCTGAAATTTTTGTTATATATATATATATATATATATATATACATATATATATATATATATACATTATAAAATTATCTAAAATATATTAAAGTACTTAAAAATGCATTAAAAATCAAATTAAAGTCCCACAATGATTTCGCCAAATTAACACGGCCAAAATCAGTGATTATTTAAATATTGTTATTTTTCTTTGCGCTTATATCGCAAGGAGAGACCATTGTAATTTAAGGATGGTATGGAAGATAAATTGCTAGGAAAAGCATCTCGTTGACTTTTTTGCCATGTAGGTCTTTGCTGAAGTTCAGACAGGTATCCCGGCTCCATAATTTCCAAAACTGCTGTAGGATGGACTATCTCACAGACCATCTATCAAGGTGACTCAAGAGACTGTTACATAGATCTTGTTCAGGTATGGCAGTTACGGAAGTTTCAACGAGAAAGTGACCTAGCGTTAAAACAATAAATTTTGTTGGGTCAGATGGTAAGGAACGCAGTGGCCTAGAGTTGGGACCAACTTCAAATTGTGTAACCAATGTTTGGAAATGAGGATAGGTTAACACAGTGTCACCAACGATTTTCATCCGATTCGATTTCATTCATTTTACAGCAGATTCCCACAGTCCAACAAAGTGTAGAGCAGAGGGCTGATTAAATATCAAAGTTATTTCGTCTGGCGACAAAAATTTATCAATTTCTTCATTTTGCTTGCACTGAAAAAGATTTTTGTTGATGTCTTTTTCCGAACCTTTGAAGTTTATTTCACAGTCACTAAAGCTCTCAAGAGGTTTCCCTCTTTTGCAGTAAATCCTTTTAATGCACTTAAGAAAGTCTTTCTTGAAACATGTTCTACGAATTCAATATGGACTGCTTTGATGAGGAAGCAGACAAATGCACAAATACATACGATTTAAATGATTTTAGTTTGCGTCGTGTGCGATATTTATTCATGAATTTTTCTGAAATATCTGCTCCAAACCGATAAATTGGAGGTGATTTTGTTGCTCTAATTGCTAGAAGATTAGCAGTTATTTGTTTTGTAGTTTGAGCTGTATATCTGAATTACGTAACACAAACGCTTACTATTTTCCGAATAACAGACATAACAGTAATGATCCAAAATTGCTGTCTAATTAAAGAAAGAAGTTCTTGAGCAGTATGTAAATTTTTTTCATGATAATGTTGAATTATAATTTTAGTCACGTGGTTCTTTGATGGTAATAAGGTTGGGGGCTTTTCATTCTCCGACAGCTATGCATTTTTTCAGTCTTCCTCCTACTCTTAATATTTTGTTATCATCTAAAATTGGACACAGAAAAATGAGACTGCTATTTGCAGGCGGCTATATTCCAGCTTTGAAACACTGAATTATTTTACTGAACTTCACTTGTTGAACTATTCAAATAATGCAACGACTAGAATTCCATTGTTTGATAAAAGGATGTATTTCTTTCTACATGTGTTAAATTTTAATCATTGCCATAGATTACTGTCGGAAAATGAAGCATTTGAAGTTACAGAAAAAAATAATAGCTCGAAAAGTTTTTTTGGAAGATTGTTAGACAAACTGTGTTAGAAAAGTAAAAAATTGTCTTTTCTACCAACAACAGATTACAGATATAAACAAACGAACATTTCAGAAATTGTGATTAATTTTACAAATGCAAACAATGTGTAGGGAGTCATTCATCTTTGAAAATCCATTGATACAAATTTAAACACTTTCGCTATTGAATTTTTTAACTCCGGCAGTATTAATATGCCTTTGACGTCATTTGCTTATGAACCAATGAAAATAGTTTTTGATTTAAAAGCCAAGTTTCAGAAACTCAAGTCTACGGTACTTTTCGGTCCTTTTATGTTATCCGGGAGCAAATCGAGCCAATAACAGGTTATTTCACCAATAGTAGTTATTTTTTGCGTGTATTATTTAGAAACAATGCTTTGAAGTTCAAATAAAATTCTATGGTATTTATTATTATTGTAATGCATTGTAAAGGAAATTGTGAAGGGACTATATTTTAATTGTTTGCAATACATGTATTTTGGATGTTTGTATTTTAAATAAATCTTATGCTTTTTAAATGAAATGGGTTAAAGGTTTATATTTTAAGTGAAATTAATGCAATATGAATGATGTAATTTGAATAATATTTGGCGATTTACAACATCACCAAGCTAACATAAAAGTACTCTATTTTCTGAGTATTAATGTAATAAATATAGTCTTTGTTAGTTTCAGGTTTGTATGTTTAAATTATTTTAGAAAAATTGATTTGATGAATAAGAAATCCATTTTCCTTTTTTTCCGTTATGCTAACTCAATTACTTCTAAACATTGCATAATTTTAAATTTTACACCGTTGACTAGGAAGAGTATACTTTCAAAGGTAAATTATTTAAAAACTTTCTTTCAATTGACTTTTTATGACTTTTAAACCATATAGTTCGATTACGGAATAATAATATATGAATAATTTTATCAATTATTTAACGTTTTAAGGGAAACCACAATTTCTACCTACCGTTCCAGGACGGGCGTTTACAATAGTTGGATATGAAGACTGTAAATTTCTGGAATAGATGTTAGTCTTTTCTCAAGATAAAGAAATCTTCTGTTCGCCATTTGGCGAGAATCTCCTAAAATATACCGATCCTGTTTCAACGGTAATGTGACGGAATAGCAACCTGATTTTTCTCTAAAATGAGATCTGAGAAGTTTTTCTTCAGCCGTTAAAGGTTGCACATTTTTTGTATTATCCAGAATGAATTTACTAATTCGTCAGTTTTTTTTTGTAATTAAATGATTTACATATACTGGATCAGTTGCCAGCGTTTCAGAATTTGTAGTACCCGAAATTATTCACCTAATACTCACATTCAAGGCAAATGGAAGGTTAGGTTCACGTTTGACAGTTTTTCACTCATTAAATGCATAAATATATTTACACCAAATAAAATGTCAATTTTTTGTGATTTGTAAAATAATGGATCAGCTAACATTAAATCACTGAAATTATCGCAAATGATTGAAGGCAAATACACATAGGGAATATTATCTGTCACTTTATCCATCACAAATGCTCATGTTGGTACTCAAATAACACTTTTGGAGTGAGGAGTGAATAATGAATCGACTTCCCAATTACTCACAATATTAAATATTCCCAAACATGGCACATAAATAGAACTATCTTTTACATTTAATCCTAATTTGTTTGCACATTCTCTTGAAATAAATTTCCTCTGACAGATCGCATAAACATCTGCATTTTACAAACTCTTGTTTATAATTTGAAACCTTTTATTAATGCGGTACACATCAAAATATTAATCTTTTGATTACTGCGTTTGACTCATAAGGACTGTAGACGAAACACATTAGACTGTAGTGGAAAAATTTTCACTTGCCGAGTCAACATTTCTACGTATAAATTCTTGTGCGTATCGAGACATTCTCTTTGAATAAGTCATATTCCTTGAATTATTTACCACGTGCTAACTACTACGATGTTTTATTATCAATGATTTATCTTATATTTATCTTATGGCTCTTATATTTATTGAGGAAATGCATATTAGATAGGCCATTGAAGCAATAATGGTTATGTTTTACGAAATCTATTCGTTGTTGAACAGATAAATTAAGAAATTTCGAGCACTTAGCTTAACTATGGTCTTCTTTTCAGTAAGCAAAACCCAAGGGAGCTACAACAGGTAGGTACATTACAACAAGATAGCTACATTACTCTTATTCGGAAATACAGATTTAGGTACCTTATTTACCACTAGCTCGCTATTTTGAGAAGCTCTTGCGTAATTCTTAAGAAATTTAATTAAAATCTTCAGTTTCGTAATTTCATTGCTTTTAAACTGACGTTTCCACTTCAATTTTGCAGAAGGATCCTATTTTTGAAAATTTAAATACGTCATTATCGTGTCATCAAATTTGTCAGTGGTCTGGTTCAGTACCTCTAATGAACAAATGACTTCATTAATGCTCTCAACTAGATTTAAAACAGCAATAGTCGATTCTGTTTGAATTGTTGGTAAACTTAGAAATCGTTTAATATGTACAAAAGTTTGTTCTCGCCTATTTGACTATCTTTCGTTTAATAGATTACATGCAATCTCAAAATTAAAATCCGAAATTTTAATAGACTGAATGACGCGATACGCTTCACCTTTGAATGAAGTTTTCTAATACTGCAATTTTTGAGCAGTAGATATATTTGTATTGATGTTTGCGCATGCATTTAAAGGATCCTTAAACGCTATCATTCTGTAATATTACCTCCAAAGGTAGGTTATGATAACCTAGGCAATTTAACATTGTCAAAAACGTTTTCTAAAATTACACAATCTGATTAATTTTCATTCTTATTTAACTCAGCAGTTTGGATTTTCAATACTTTTCACCTTTAAATTTACATAATGCAATTTAATCTGAGATTGCCTGCATTCTATCTATCTCACTTTCTAATTGTTTTGGTTCCGTAAACTTTCAATTTTCCTATTAAGTTCTTTTAGTTCATTTTCTTTCTATTTGAACAGTTCAATATTTTCTTCTCTTTCTGTCACATTAATCTCATTAACTGCCAGTACACTTTCTATTTTCTTAATGTAATTTGTAACACTTCACCGTCGAAAAGTTCTTTTTCCTTGAAAATTTACTAGTTCACTAATTTTTATTTAAATCAAACCCAAAACTTTTCTAAAATAAGTTAATACGAAATTTAGTTTAAATCTAAACTATATACTTTTATAATAATTCTGCAGTTTTAAACTGCAAATTCTTTTTACACATGAAATATAATGTTCAAAGTTAACTTACATCACAACCTCAGATAATATTTCGCCACAAACGACATCACGGCTGTTCAGCAAATGTTTGATTACACATTTTTATTTTTCACTAGACTTATACCAACAGTGTTTTTGCGTTTTTCACTACCGGCAGACACTGCTGGTTCTTACAATTAAGAACAACACAAAGAACTGTAGTTCGATTTATTTCACAATAAAGACAAGCGAGCATAGCTTATTAGAATGTAAATTTTTTTTTCACATTGCAATAAAAAAGATTCAAACTGAAAAATACACGGAGTTGCCAAATGCGGAAGGTAAGAAAAAGAAACTTCATGGATTCGGAGCACATGAAACCAAGGAACATGTAGCTTTAGATAGCTGCAGCCGGTACTTACATAAACGCACTTATACAACTCAAAATGCATTTTTACACAACTAGTTTATATCACAAAATTCTTCCAAAAATTCACACATTTTAAAGATATTGCACTCATATTTTTTCCAAAATATGTTTTCTATATTATTTTGGTGATAATTTAAGTAATGAAAAATATTTTAATAAATATGTCTGTTTGTTAAAAAAATTAAGGAGGACGATGTAATTTTGTACGCGTTAATTTAGCTGCTCTAAAATAATTCATATAATACATAATATTAATAACGGTATTAGTATTAGAATCGGCATCTAAAAATATTTTTTAAAGTTTAATTATTTTGCGAATAAACACATTTCTAACAGAATCAAATTTTTGAAAAGCATGTTTTAGTCAGATTTAAAATACTGTGTGGAAGAAAAGAGAACTGCTATAATTATTTATATTCCTAAATCTTCAAATGCTATTGGATATCGACTGGAACATATCCTAAAATATTTACAAATCTCTGTTATTTTGATTCTATGCTTTGCTATCTAATTAGACAGAGGAACCTGAAGAATACATTTATTTAACGTTGATATTTTTATTACTTTTTATTCAAATCATAACTACTTTTCTTAATAATGCCATATACTGGAACAAAAGTATAAATGTATGTTTGAAACAATTAGCATTAATAAAAGAGTTTTTTGCTTTTTTCTGTTTGTTTTTATTGTTAGCCCTCATACACTGATTGACCATGATTAAATTTTTATTAAAACTTCAACTCTTAATTAAATCTTCGAATTTTAAAACGATGCTTCATATTTCATTTTCCAAAAAAGCTTTATTTTGATTACTTGTTTTAAATTAAAAAAATTATTTCTTCTAAATTATTTTATAAATATTTACCAGCTCTAGATGAATACAAAGAATATCAGAAATTAACACCATATAAAACTTAGGATTGTTATGCAAAGTTATTTCGTGAAATGCAATCGTTTATATAATTGAATATTTTCTGTACATTTAATGAAATGCATAAACAAAGATATGCATTTTCAATTTTTTAATATACATTTAGATTGGTAATGAGCTTCATTTTGCTAAGTATTATAGTTAATTATTAACTTAAAATGCCCTTTGATATTTCTGTAGGGAAATCATACAGTATTTAAATAAATGCTAATTTGTGGATTACACAGCTTGTTTCATAATAACAAAAAGCAAAATGAAACGTTTTTACTGCACTCAGAATATTATTAGGTATACTATTACAGTAATTAGTTGGATTATAGAGAGTTTTTAGAAGTTTATTCATTTAAATATACGCATAAATATGTATAATTGTAGATAGATTTTTCATAACATCTATTTTCATTATATTTTGTTTATAGTAATAATTAAGATACTTTCAATCACGTTAATAGATATTTTAAAAAAAATTACTGTACTGGTAAATAAAGTTTGATATTTTCATAACTTTAAAGAAATATATTTGATTTTAAATATTTACATGAATAAAATACATTAGTATTTTTTTTTATAGATTCTCCAGGAATATTACACACCTGCTTAGACACTCTGTTTAAGCAATTAAAATAATTCAAAATAAAAATGTACTATATAAGTGGAAACACATAGATTAAAAAATTATAGTAAAGTTTACAATTTGTAAATTTGCACATTTAGAATATCAACGTGCCAGAAAAATTATTTAGAAATACGAAATACACGTTTTCGAAATTATAACATATTTTAAACGGCAATAAAATGGATTGCTGAATTTTTTTTTTCAAATAGGACTATCGCAGTTCTGAATAATGATTCAACACCTTTTTCTTTTAGAATTATTAATAAAATCCCATGCAGGTAATTTCAGAATCATCTATTAATACTCACAACCATCTGTTTTGGTAAACTGGTAGATGATTTTACGCAACCGACGCTTACTGTTATAACTAGATACTTTGTATAACACTATTACACTATTACACTATTAATATAACACTCTTGCCGTTTTAACTTGTAAATATTTGACGTTTTCTTATACTTTGTGTTGACAAAAAAGCCGCCTCTATTTATACAGATGACCAAGCGCGTTAATATATAAATATATCAGAGTAAATCGATTAATATGGCCTATCTTAATATATCAAGCAATAAAATAGTGAAGGTAAGTTTCTTCTCTGTACATCTCCGCTGCAACAATTCCTCATTCATATGTACGGCCTGTTATCCTCGTTGTTTTATCCTTGATGTAATTCATATTATAGTTTCACACTAAATTGTGAGTGACACTAAAGAATCGTTTTTAAATAATATGTAACATGAAGATGGCTTATTTATGCGGCGGATTTGTGCTTATTAAGATTATATTTAAACATTGAGTATTAAATTGAATATTTTATGATACAATTTACGCTGCATCCTTCGGCAGCGATTTAATTTTTACATGCTAATTATTTAACAGCAAATAGCATATTAATAAAAAAGTTCATTATTTTTTATTATTATTATTATTATTATTCCTTTACATTAATGACGTGATATCTCTTGCATTAATCACGTGGTATTTCTTGCATCATGCGTGGGAGAAAGAAACCGTATGGCTTGATATTTGATTAATTATTGTTCACTTCGGATAAATACAATTTAGCTGTTTCAATACTTTGATGATTATTGTTTGATTTACAGTTTACTTTTATATGGATAGGAATTCACAAATGTTTTTGTTCGTGTTAATTAATGTCTCAATTTTCTGTTTTTGTGATTTATTACTGATCTGAGGATGGTTATATTTCCATAAAATTGTACATCCACGCCTTTTAAAGTATGAGCTCTTAATGTTCTTCAACATTTTACGCTTAGGATAGCAGATTTCGAAGAATTGTTTATAAAAATATTTAAGAAAATATCATTTCAATGTCCAACGCACAATGCAGTGGGAAGTTCGATAAAGATAGTGTAAAAAACATATTTTATAATTAAGAGTAGGGGAAATGAAATTTGAATATAAATATGACCAGATCAGCAATAGACTTGAGCTACTCTGCTATCCAATTTTTTCTCCTTTTAATAAAATTGTTCGTTTAAATTTAAAAAATGTATCATGTCGCATACTTTAATTGAAGTCGCGGACACGCCTGTTACAACTTTATTTATGAAAACCTCAGAAACCAATATATTTTCAATACTTAGAAATCAAAAATAAAAATAAAGTTTATTTTTGTGCGACGGATTTTCGGAGACGTTTATGAGTAGTTAGTATATGTATTAATCAGTTCTTTCAAACCTAAATGTCGGTTTTTAGGATGGAAATCTTAAAAGCTGTTGCAATTTACATACTTTACGTGCCGTGGTGCACATTTCCGTTAAAAATGTATCTCTGAAAACCTAAGAAACCAATATATTTTCGATAGTTAAAGAATAATTTACTGAAATAATATATATTTTCCTTCCGGTGATTTTCGGATACGTATAATGATTATTTTCTATAGTGTATTAATCAGTATTTTCATACCGGATTATTGTTTTTTAGGATATCAATTTTAATTGAAATTTTTCAGCCTTCTTGAATTTATACATTGAACTTAAAAAAAAAAAAAAACTAATATTAGTTTTAATGTTAACGTCGTTAATTTCTCACGTTTGTAAAACATATTTTATTGATTATGACAATGTTTACTCGAGAATTGATAATAGTCTAACTCCTATATTCCTGTTTGAGAAAACGAATTAAAACACTATAAAAACTATATAAACAGAAAACAGCGTTTAAACCCTCATAGTATGCATGGTCATAGTGACGTCGTTGTGACGTCACTGTGAGTCACTGTGGTCACGTCACATCTGTGACCGAAATGTTACCACTCAGTGATGTCACATTGTGACTGAGATGTGAACTTCTTAGAAAACTTTAAAAAATTACAAAAATTCTTCAAAACATGTTGTTACTGTAAAATTTTATTTTTCTGGCAATAAAAAAGAATTGTTATGTCACTGCATGTAACGTAGGTCACGTCACACTCACAAAAAACCCCCCATATTGTAAGTCACAGTGTGGTAAAAATATGAACTTCAAAAATCTTTGAAAATGAAGAGAAATGTTTTAAAAAGGCCCGAGTTACAGCGGCATAAGGAATGAAAATATATTAGTGGATAGCAAATGGTAAATTCAGACACGAAAAGATGGTGGGGGGGGGGGGGCGCATATAAAGGAAAATGCACGGTACAAGTATCAACAAACTAGATTTCCATGCTATATTTTATCAATTTGATATCTAAGAGAGTGAAAGTATACTTTTTCCTGATTTCAATTTTATCTAGTATTGCAATTTAATATAATAATCCTTCTCTTATTCTTATTATTATAAAAGTGTTTCTCGTAAAAATGGTACGTGCTGGAGCAATTTGAATAACATATTTAGAATTAGGAATATTAAATATATACACTTTACATATTTAGTTTGCAGGAAGGAAAATTTTTAATTTATTTTTACCGACCACTGGTATTCGAAACACTTTTGTGGCTTCAAACTAAAAAAATTCTATTATAGTTAAGTCTGCAGCTTTTAATGAGCATGTAGAAAGAGTCTTCAGAGTTTAGTCATATATACATTTCTTGCTTTATAATTTGCATTCAAGTCATATTTTTTTCCTGTTAGTGTACCTATTTTAAGTAACTATTTTTTAAAAAATTCTACTTCTTTCAGACTTTTAAAATAGAATTAGCATTTTATGAATAAATAAAAAAAAAAAAAAAAAAAAAAAAAAAAAAAATACAAAATTTATGCAAAACTCATGATATAATTTATTATTCGTATTTCAAATTTGTATTTTAGAGATATGAGTCTAAAAAAAAGTTATTTTACGAATTGTTTTATTCTACAGGAAATTAACATGAAAATAATAACGATTGACAAAGAAAATTTTTTTATCCTCGATATTTATTTATATCTTATTATTTTTTAGGAAGATATTTCGTATTTATTATGTGTGAAACAATCTTTACTTAAAAAAAGGGAGGGAGGAGTTAAAACTGATAAAAAGAAAAGGTAAAATACATAGGAAAATTCTTCAAATACAAAAATTTAAATACAGACAGTCTCATAAAATGATTGCACATGTAAGTTCCAAATCTGTTTATATAAAAGCAAATAAACTAACACCTGCCCAAAATCGTCTGCCACGATACCGCAGGGTAAACAGAGAACTTTTTGTTCTAACAGATGCGGTAAGTTACTAGTCTAAAATGTAATCTTTTGCGTGTGCTTTTTTTAATGGAAGAAAAAGACGTCGCCATTTTCGGATACACACGGATATTAATAATTAATTTATGGACCTCAAAAAGTAAGTCTTATTTAATTTAAATTGTTTATTCCTGTTTTGTATATTTGGTGAGATGAGTTAAATAGTTTTATATTACACCTATAGAAAGAGACTGATCTGGATTTGTTTTTCAGATTAGAAATTAACATTATACTGAATGGGAAATGTCGTTTTACATACTATAGTAGCGAAACTTTTGAAAGACTTTTTTTCATTGCTAATAATATTTTAAATTATTATTTAAAATCCTAAATCTTCATATCAATGTTTTCAGATTTAACATTTGCCAAAATTATAAAATAATAGGAATTCCTTGTAACATATGGAGAGATTTTTGAGAAATTGCTAAATCTAATAATACATTTAATTCATCTATTGTACTTTGTTGTTGTTTAATAGTACAATTATAAATACTAATTATTTAGTGTTTTTCAAATTGGTATATTTATTTTTTAAATTGTATGTAAGCACGTTTTACTGTTCGTGATTTTAATCAAACATTTAATTGTAGACATTCAGAATCAGTTATTAAATTTTCTTTGATTGTAAACTCATGTTCTACGTTTTCGATACACGTTCGATACTTCGCATTAAAAAATAAAATATGACATTTAAGCATTGAAATAAAGTGTTTTTTATGCCTGATAACAAGTTTATAGATTAAACTGCTTTATTATACTTTTTAAATTTTTATATTTATAATATTTATAAAAAAATATTTATAATTTATGATATTTATAAAAGTTGATATTGTACTGTTCATTAGCGATAATTGCTGGAAATGCATTTTTAATTATAATATACGCTTTTATGATTCTCTATATTTATGCATAGTATATGGTGTATATAAAAGCTATATTTCATATACAGGTCTACACAAAAGTATACGTAAGAGTTAAGTTGTATGGGCACAAATTGCTTAAAGGTGTTTAGATGAGTTTAGATGAGTTATGGATTTAGAGTTATTAGATGAGTTATGGATTTTTATGTAGAACTGCATTTAATTTACTAAGAAATGTTTGTAGAATATGGATAAAAATGATACACATGGTCACGCAAGGAAATGGATATATGGCCGTCTATAAATTATAATTTCTGGAAATGTGATTTCAGCAGTTTTAAGAGTGTTTTAATTTGAATTAAATTTTAACTAAATAGTGGAGTGTAATAAAGATTCTAGGTAAACTACAGGGTTGTACAAAAGTATTCAAGTATGTTTTCATATATTAGCATAAATTACTGAATGAGAATTTCAACCTGTTATGCGTTTTCTTGCTAAACTAAATTTTCACATTATATACTAGTATGTATCAACCTACAGATTAAATACAGGGCTATTCAAAAGAATTGGAACACATATTTGGCTATGGACGGTAACTGCTGAAATCAGTTTTTCGGATGTTTTATGCGTTTTCTAAAATATTTACTTAGTTATCTTATTTACGTTATTTCTTTAAATTACGATGTCTAGTTAATGCATTCAGGAAGCGTTGGAAAGTGCTTTATAATCTATGCTTAACGCATGATTTTTCTTACTTGTTTTTTCTATTTCCCAGATCAGTCATTTCCTATAAATCATACCAAATCTATTTAGCTCATATTAACAAAATACAATATACACGGGAATAAAAAATTTAAATAAATATGGCTTATCTTATTCTTCTTTAAATAGGAAATATATTAATATCCGTTAGACTCCATGTTCGTATTTAATAAAATAATAACAAATCACAACACATAAAAACTGACACATTCTTAATATAAAGCTTGAACTCAAGATCAAGCTTAGAACTTAATAAAAAAGGATGACAGTTGATAAGCATTGTTTTTTTTTCAGTGTAAAAATTAAAAGTATTTTAGAAGAATAGGACTCCAAAATAGCCATACTTTGCTAAAAAGTACAGTAAAAAGATAATATTATATATTTCAAACAAAACTTTATTTTAAAATTCATCACAGTGTTTATAACAAGAATCATCACAGTATTAATGCTTGGAAATTTTTCCAGAGAGAAACATTCGCCTTGCAAACAGTATTTCAAATGGAAATCAAATTTCAAACTGATTGCTTAAAAGGCGCAAAAGCCAACATAGTGAAAAAAATTCCATAACGGTACTTGAATCCGGGCCATCAGTATAGCGCACTGACATTCTACCGACTAAACCACATGGAACGAGACCCAGCCTGGAAAATGTCTTACTATTACATGTTGGCAAGGCTACAAACTCAGCACAAGATGGAATATTTATCATGAGCCACCGACATGGGGCAAACACGAAACTTAATTAAATCCAGCAGCGATTCAAAATATATAAATACTTGGAAATTTTTCCAGAGAGAAACATTCGCCTTGCATATTTCAAATGAAAATCAAATTTCAAATTAAAATTGCATTTTAAGCAATTAATTTGAAATTAGATTTTCATTTGAAATATTGTATGCAAGGCGAATGGTTATCTATGGAAAATTTTTCAAGTATTTATATAGTTTGAATCGATGTTGGATTTAATTAAGTTTCGTGTTTACCTGATGTTAGCAGCTCACGATAAATATTCCATCTTGTGCTGCGTTTGTAGCCTTGCAAACATGTACTAGTAAGAAATATTCCAGGCTGGGTCTCGTTCCATGTGGTTTAGTCGGTAGAATGTCAGTGCGCCACACTGATGGCCCGGATTCGAGTCCCGGCTTGGAATCTTTTTCTCTATGTTGGCCTTTGCCCTTTTAAGCAATTAATTTGAAAATTGATTTTCATTTGAAATCATCACATTGTTTATGACAAGTTCGTCGCAAATGACACATATTTCACAAATTAGTCACAGTGTGACATCAAAGCATTGTCGCTGTCGTCACAGGTTCGTCACAAAGTTAATGCCAAAATAGTCACAAATGACACACTTTTCACAAATTTGTCACACCGTGACTTCACAGAGTGGTCAAAATGTGACGTCACAAACGACCTCTAAAACGACCATAACGACCTCGCATTCTAGTCACTATGACGTCACATCGACGTTACGTGACGTCACATCGACGGTCACAAAATCACAGTGTGACTTCACAACGACGTTGCCGTGACGTCCCCATGCCTTACGGGAAGCACCAAAACACTTCATTTCTTGTTCCAAACTAGTTTCGGTAGCCATAGCGTACAGTCATCAGTGCAAAATATCATTGCTGAGCAAAGAAAATTGCGGAAATATATGTAGGAGAAGCGGATTCAATGACACATTTCATTAGCCAATAAAATTACAGGAAATTTTAGGAAACAGCCAATGTAAGAGAAGTGGATTCAAAGAAGAAGTTTATTCGCAAATAGAATTAAGATAGAAAAGTTTAAGAAACAGATTATGTATGCTGATTCAAAGATAGAGTTTATGTGTCAATAGAATATAAGCAAAGTTTAGAAAAAAGCCAATCATATATAATAAATGTAATGTGAAAACATGCAAGAGGAATTTATGGACAAAAGGTTTTAATATAATTTTTCTAACAATCTGACATCGGAGGAATAGCAAAATTACAATTAACAATATTTTAAAGATTTTTATAAACATGGAATGCTTCAAGAAAATCAATTAATAAACTGGATCTTTGAATCCGCTTACATAGCCCGTTTCCTAAATTTTCCTATCCTGATTCCATAGGATAATAAACTTTATATTTAAATCTACTTGTTTTAAATTAGCTGTTTCCTAAAATATCCTTTAAGTTTATTATATAAAAAACTTTATCAATTCGCTTCTCCTATATATATTTCAAAAATTGTCTTTTCTGAGCAAACATATTTTGCACAGATGAGCTACGCTATGGCTAACGAAACTGCAAAAAGAAATAAAGTGCTTTGGTGCATTAAATGTTGTTTTGCATTTATATTGTACTGCGTGAAGAAATTTCCTGTTGTAATTGTAACGCTAAAAACTACTCGGAAACGTTTCCAAAAATCAATGGAACAAAATAAATTTTATTTCAAATGAAAATCAAATTTCAAATTATTTTTGCTTAAAAGGCGCAAAGACCAACTTAGTGAAAAATATTCCATGCCGGGAATCGAACCCGGGTCATCAGTATAGCGCACTGACGTTCTACCGCTAAACCACATGGAACGATACCCAGCCTGGAACTTCTCACTATTACAAGTTGGCAAGGCTACAAACGCAGCACAAGATGGAATATGTTTCTCTCTGGAAAAATTTCCAAATATTAAAATAAATTTTGTTTTTATAAATGGTTATTTCAATCTTGAAAACGCATAGGTTCATAATATTTCAAAAGATAAAGAGTACTTTTCTGAAGGATGGGATACAGATAATAGGTTATTGAACATTTTCCTTTGTAATTATATTATATATTTGTTTTAATTCAAAAACATTTGTATTTATTGCTCTGTATTCAAAATTGTTTTGCGACTGCTTTAGCAAAATAAAATATATGCGATTTCTTTTATATTTTGATATTAAATAATTTGTTGAAAACTTAATAAAATAATATCAAACTTAATAAAAAAATATATAAGTAAAATATGTTTTTTAACATATTAGATTTTACATTATTTTATATGTTTTAGTTTTTTTAGATGACAGCTCAAGCAGCAAATAATCCCTGGCCGAGCTTCGGCCGTATGTCCTAATATGGCTAAGTTTCGCCCTAACGATCTCGCTCGTTGACGTCGGCGGGAAAGGCTTTTTGTCTGCCCGGCAAAGCACATAAGGAGCATCGCATCCCGATTATTATTGAATCAGTTTCGTAATTTTTGCCTATTAGTTTTCGATCGTTTTGGTCACTGGGTAATCTTTCGCCGAGAACATTCCAATACCATATGATATTTTGCCGAGTAGTTAGTGATATCCAACAGAAAAAATTTTAGGTGCAAAAATAGTATTTAGAAATATGAAAGCTCGTTTAAATTGAAAGAATAAATATTACTCATTGGCATTATTTTTACAAATAAAATGTAAAAATATTACGCCGATTACATAACCAATTAAACAGTAAAAAAATTGTTTTTGTTTAAAGCTTAAAAATTGTTGTTAAAAGCATTTGCTATGAACATTATAATTGATTACAATTAAATTTTAAATTGAAATTAATTTTCTAGTGTAAGAAGCCAATAAAATTATTCTTTAAGGAAAAAATTACGTTCTTACGTATTACAAATACTATTGATGTATAAATATTTTTGCATCTTAGAAAGAAAAATTAATTGTAATTTAATTTCTAATTGTAATTATTTGTAATTTTTATGGTAACGTCTTTTAACAGTAATGTTTAGACTTTAAAAATTACTAAATTTCTTACATTTTAAATATATACAACCGCAATAGGTAAATATTTTTGCATTTTATAGTAGGAAATATTCAAAGTTAGCAAAATATGTTATTTAAATATATACTTTATTTATTACTTTTATTATTTAAATATATACTTAAATAAATACAAAATATATTACTTTTAAACATTTAACCTAATTATAAAATATTTGCATCTTACAATGAAAATCATCCCCACTTAACATTGTTGTCCAACTGTAAAAATCACATTCCTTAACACTTCTCATTATATTATGGTTATGTATAAAAAATACATTTTTTCAAAATCTAAATAATTATTTTAAAGAATACTTTGTTCAATGATTTTTTTTACTTCTAAAAATAGCATAAAATTAATTTCTTCACTATCTGAAGCAAACAAGATGACTTACTTCTCTGTAAGATAACTTAAATCATAACATTTAGAAAAAAAACCTCCAAAACTTTCCCAAACTCTTTTATGTGTCATTTAAATCAATCATCTATCATTTTAATACAGTTTAAGCGTTGTATTTTTTTTATTACAAAAATTCTATATAATTAATTTTTAAAGATATTCCATTATTTACTCAGAATCTTTAAATTCATAATTTAAAAAGTACATTTAGAGCAAATAGTTTGTAGTTTTTAATTTAAGATATTTTCTCATATTTATCCAAATTAAAAATAAACGGCAAGTTTTATTATCAACATTTAACAAATATATCAGTTTAATTTATTTGATTTATTTATCAGTTTAAGTTCTACATATCAAAGTATACTTTTAAGTATGTATGACTGTATGTAACTAAAAAAAAAAAAAAAAAAAAAAAAAAAAAAAAAAAAAAAAAGAGAAAAAAATAATTTTTTTAAAAAGTTGATAGATTTCGATTACAGTCTATTATCCAGTTATCGTGGAAAATCTGCAAACTTTTAACAGATTAATGTTTACTGATTTTTGCACAAGGAATTTATTCTCACCAAGAAACAATTCTTCCGAAATATTTTTGACTTCTATTCCCTTCGTTTTTTGGTTTAAAAGTGGGTCCTTGAAACATTGAAAGAGGGTTTTGAGGAGATAGTAGATAAAGATCTAGAATGATATTTGTGTGTTTATGTCACGTGATATATAATTAAAAGGGAGGGGTGGTAATGTTACCGCCGAGGCAAAACAATACGCTCCCAGTAAAAAGATTCAATTTTGGTCGTCTGTCAGTATCGGCAGATTTTCTATTTGCAATACGTGCCAAAATTTTATTGTTGTACAAAAATTGTACGAAAATTTTATTGTGCGACAGTTATCCTTAATATATGAAAACTCACTTATCACTCAGTGTAGCAGTTTTTAATATTTGATAAGAATTCATGGCTTAGCATGATGGCATTTAATTCTATTAAGCATTTTTACTTCTTACGAGGTGTCTGTATGATTTTATTTATTAAATGAAAATGTTTGTATTTTTTATTGTTTAAATTATAAAAATCCTCAAAGTAAAAAATAGTGAAATTAGACCCAAATTTATAGAAGAGTTTAATGTTATTACAGTTTCACCCTACACACCGTAACATAAAAAAGAAAATGCGAAATATAGAATTGTTTATTTTCTTTCATATAAATTCAGTAGTTTATTTACTGAATCATATGTTTCTGTATTCTTGCGGCTTACATCATAATCCTTCCGCAAAAGTTTTTGAAAATCACATCAGTATAACAGCATACTATTAGATATCTCAAGCCTATATTTTTATAGGGCTTAGAGATAGGATTTCAAGATGATACTAAGCATGTATTTTATATTTCAGTGCAACTGGTTTACTGAGTTTATTTCTTTTCCCATATCTAAAATATACAATTTGAATAATTCGATGATACTCACAATTTTCTCGAGGTTTCGTTATTGGATAAAGGGGATTTTTTCATTCACGAATATATCTTGTAAAGTTAACCTTTTCCAAAACAAAAAAGAATATATTTCATTAAATTCGCACTGATCAATCCATATATAAAAATTGCTTTTTGACCGTCTTCACAATGTAAACTATACATGATTTCTTTCATAAAAATATTTTATAAAAAATAATTTATTGAAAATAAATAGGGGAGACTAGGGAGGGTTGACCGACATTTTACAAAATGATTTTTTTTTTTAACTGAAAGTAGAATAAAGTTTTATATATAATTTTTTCCTTATGCAATCAGTTATCAAAATAAAATTGCTACATAAGTGTAACATATAAGAAATTTGAAAAATGATTGATTTTAATCATGAAAAAATAATGGGTCAAGGTTCCCCTCATATGGGAGGGATGACCCACTATATAGGAGGCTTGTCCCACATTGTTTTATATTGCACTTGAAGAGATATAAAATCAGTTTTAAAAAAGCAATATAACTTTATTCTACATGCTTTAATTATTATAAAAAAAAACATATTTTTTTAAATATCAGGGTTAATCAAACCTGTTAAGGCGCAATCGCTAATCAGAGAGAAAAATTTTGTTTTAAATAGGATTTTGCCTGAGCAGGTGTAATTGCACAGCAGGGAAAATGAAATTTTAACATTTAAGGCAGTATTCTGTTAGAGACAAATTCTTTTTTCATAGTGTTTCATGTAATTATGTCCGGATTTAGGAGGTGATGTCCCGGTTTTTTTATGAAGTTTCAGTGCACTAAATCGTTAATAACATTCCTCTTTTCGATCCGACCTTCTTCGTTTTAGGAGTGAATTCTTCTTTCAGTTACTGCCCCATTTCTACATTTCAGTTAAGACCCTGGCACCTTGTCAAGGGGCCCAGTACAGGGCCCCTTGAAGTTTTAGTGCACAAAATTGTTAATAACATGCCTCTTTTCTATCCGATTTTCTTCGTTTTTGAGGTGAATTCTAATTTCAGTTTTTGCCCCATTGCTACATTTCAGTCAAGACACTGCACCCTTAGAAGGGACCCGGTACAGGACCTTTGAAGTTTTAGTGCACTGAATTGTTAATAACATGCCTCTTTTTTATCCGATCTTCTTCGTTTTTGGGGTGAACCCTCCTTTCAGTTTCTACCCCATTTCTACATTTCAGACAAGGCCCTGGCACCGTTGCAAGCGGCCTAGTACAGGGCCCCTTGAACTTTTAGTGCACTAAATTTTTAATAATTTGCTTCCTTTATACCCGATCCTCATTTTTGGGATACTTTCTCCATTTAGTTATACTCCCGTATCTACATTCCAGTTAAGACCATGGTCTTAACTGGAATTATGGGTCTGGGATCATGGGAGAAATATGGGACCATGGTCTTAACTGAAAGAACCCCGGTCTAGGGTCCTGTAGGGCCCGGTCCAGGGCCCCTTAAATTTTTTGTGTGCCTTAATTTTCTGATGTTCGCAATGCGTAATTTTAAAGTTTAGTCTTAAACTCTTCTCCTTAGACCAAAAATCGCATATTTTTATTGGGGCCCTAGGGCCCATTTTTAAGCATTTCCACATTTTTTTGCAAATTTCTTTTAAATTCTTTTCTACTGGTTAATTCGTACCCTATGCTTAATCTCAACTAATTAAAGGTCTAAAACGCTAAGTACTAAAATGTTGTAACATGTTTTCATGTTAGGGCCTTTTCTCAACTATCAATTGGCCCCTTTTGGGACCCCTATTATAATTCCCTTAAAAAGTTCCTACAACTCCCTTCACTAGCTTTTTTTTTTCCCTAACAACATCTTAGGTTCTCCAGCTATTACATGAACGACAAAAAAAAAAAAAAAAAAAAAAAAAAAAAAAAAAAAAAAAATCTTTCAGGCTTCAACTACCACCAGTTTTGAATATTAATCGTCTTCATTGGGCCTTTGTTGAAGCTTCTTTAAAGACTATCCTATTCTATTGCAATTTTCTTTAACATAGTTTTAGCGTATTCCAGCTACTTTAATATCCCTAAAAATTTTTCTTATGCCCAACTGCATTCCAGTTAAGACCCTGGTCCCCAGGGCCCGGTCGTTCTTTATACCTCAGCTACCACCTTTGTCGAACATCAATCTCCTTTTTCAGCATTAACTTACGGCTACTCACTACAGCCGTAAATTAAAAATCGCATTACTTTAAAAGTAACTTTAGAGAAGGGATTTCATCCGTTTATTAAATATTGTGTTATTGCTAGCATTGATTCATGAAATTTACAAGGTGAGGAGGCTTCTTCCACCGTTTGGTGGCGCGTTATGTCCTCGGATTTAAGGGCCCAATTTCAACGGGATTTGCTTCCTTCAAGTTAGATTACAATTCAGCTACTTTCTGTATTATGAAATTTTATCTTAGACTTTAGTTACCAACATTTTCTAACATTAATCGCTTTTTTTTTTTTTTTTTTTTTTTTTTTTTTTCTGTGAGCTTGATTCTGTGAGATTGAGGTTTGGCTCACTCAACTTGGTTTTCGATTGTTTCCGGCACGTGCGGGCACTTCCGGTAAATGCTGCCATATGTAGTGGAGATCTAGATTACAGGTTCGTCCAGAAAGAAGTTTGATGGATCACATTAGACGCCGCGGAAGGCAATGGAGCCTCCGAAATTAGGTTCATTCAAACGAATTTCCAAAGATATAAAATCATACAAACTTAAGTTTTGTTTAAGGTTATTATTTACAAACCCCGGGCAACTCCGGGCGGGTATGCTAGTGTTTTTATAAAATATTATGTTGAAACAAACCTACATTTTAGTGTTTGGTAAAATTAACCGATATATTTTACTGCATTTAAACTGGTTGTTTAAAACTATATGATTATTATCCTTCATATATAAAATCCAATTTTAATCCGCCTTGTTCTAGTTGTTATATGTTATAAGAATTAGTGTATTAGCGTGATTTGAACGGGAAATTTACTTCTGTTAAATGTTATCGGTTCTTTCCAGCTATCTATTTGATTTTATATATTAAGTTTAAATTTTAGCCTTTTTTTAATACAAAACAGGAAAATATTAAACAAAAACAAATGGCTAAATAAGACCTCAACAGTTAAATATTATTACAGATTTATTTAATATTCCCCCTACTTACCATAACATAAAACAAGGGATCAATATTTCATATGAATTCATGGTTCAGGATGATTTGAAGCAGAATTTTATTTATATTAAGAGTTCTTACGAAGTGTGTAATTGGTTTTATTTATTAACTTTAAATTTTTCCTTATTTTTCTAGTTCAAAATATAAGAAAAACCTCAAATTACAAAGAAAGGTGAAAATAAGACCCACATTGATTAGGAGAGTTAAATATAATTGTAATTTTATCTTTTGTTCACCATACGTACAATAACATAAAAATAAAATATGTGAAATGTAAATTTGTTCATTTCCTTTTATATAATTTCAGAAGTTTATTTCTTGAATCATATATTTCTATATTCTTGCGACTTATAGATCACAATCCTGCCACAGAAGTTTTCGAAATTTCATTAGTATAAAAGATAAGAGAGATTTTAGCATGATTTGAACTAGAGATTTAATTGTGTTAAATATTTTTACTTGTTTCAATCTGTCGATTTAATTTTATATATTAAGTTTACATTTTTACCCTTTTTCTAATAAAAAACATGAACATTTTTAAAACAAGAACGAAGGACAAAATAAAGCCCCAATAGCAGTTGCGATTTAAATATCATTGTAGTTTTATTTACCTTTCACCCTACATACAATAATATAAAAATAGAATATGTGAAATGAAAAGTTACTTCCTTTTATATAAATTCAGTAGTTTATTTGTTGAATAATATATTTCTATATTCTTGCGACTTAAACATCATAATCCTGCCGCAGAAGTTTCCAAAAAATCACATCAATATAAGAGAATACTATTAGAGATGTCAAACCAATATTTCTGAAGGGCTTAAAGATGGGATTTGAATATGATAGTTAAGCGTGTATTTTATATTTCAGCGCATGATGAGTTCATTTACTTTCTTACATCTAAAATATACAATTTGAATACTTTGATGATACTCATAATTTTTTCATGGCCGCTTTATTCGATAAAGTGGTTGTTGCTCCCATGGAAAACGGGAAAAACCTGACGTATGTAAGTATCCTGGACGTGATACTTACATAAATACAGAATAAGTAATGCCAAATAAACTTATAAGTTGTTAAAATATAAATTATGCATTAAAAATAACCAATACCTGAGATTTTCAAAGTAGAATAGGTTTTTTTTTTTTTTTTTTTTTTTTTTTTTTTTTTTTTTTTTTTGAGCATTTAATAGCCGTGTTAAAAAGCAGTAATATGTAGAAAAGCTGTCAACAAACGTGCATGGAATGGCCCTATAGCCAATATTTTTCAAAAAAAAATGTATTTTATTAAATTCGTAGTGATCGATCTATATTAAAAAAAAAAAAATTGAGCGCCTTCAGAAAATAAAATATACATGATCGTTTTAATCAATTTATTTTGATAAAAGTAATTTGTTGAAAAATTTAAATATATGATTTTCTAAAATATAGTATTTAGATACCTAAATTTATCTTTTGCTAAAAATGACCGATATATTTCACTTCAATGTTACTGGGTATTTAAAATTATATGAGTCCCTTATATATGAAAACCCATTTAACCCGCCTTGTACCACATGGTTCGTGTTTTAGCATGATTTGAACTATAAATTTACTTTTATTAAATGTCGTTTTTATGAGCTGTCTATTTGATTTTATATGTCAAGTATAAATTTTTACTTTTTTAAAGCACAAAACATGAAAAATATTAAAACAAAAACAAGGAACCAAATAAGACCACAGTGGCATCAGGGGGTTAAATATTATTCCAGTTTTATTCAATATTTCCATTTTCTCCACAACATAAAAATAAAATATGTAAAATATGAAATTCGTTAGTTTATTTCATATAAATTCTGTGGTTTATTTGTTGAATAATATATTTCTGTATTATTTCGGCCTACAACGTAATCTATTTGCAAAAGTCTTTGCAAATCACATCAATATAAGAGCATCATACTATTAGAGATCTCAATCCTACATTTCTGAAGGGCTTAAAGATGGGGTTTAAAGATGATAGTAACCATGTACTTTATATTTCAGTGCAACTGCCTTACTGAGTTTATTTCTTTTCTCATATCTAAAATATACAATTTGAATAATTCGATACTCACAATGTTCTGAAGTCTTCTTTGCCGGATAACGGGGAATTATTCATTTAAGAAAATATCTTCTATAGCGAGCCTTCTTTAATACAAAAAAGAAGATATTTAATTAAATTCGTTGTGATCGATCTTTAATCAAATATAACTTTGACATCCTTCACAAAAATAATATACAGTATTGCTTTTAAAAGAAGGTAATAAAACAATTTTTTGAAAACTTGAAATATATGCTTTTAAAAAATATAATGTTTGATCAAACATGAATTTTAGATTTTGTTAAAACTTGCCGATATACTTAACTACAATTTTACTGGGTATTTTAAATTATACGAGTATAAACTTTCTTATATGATTACTACCGCTTTAAACATTGTAGATACTCTTTCAGCCTTGTTTTAATCTGTGATAAGAATTCATGTTGTAGCATGATTTGAACTGAAATTTACTTATTTTAAATGTTGTTCTTATGAGCTGTTTATTTAATTTTATATATTAAGTTAAAAAATTTTCGAATTAAAAAAAATATATACATAAACAAACAATGGCAAATAAGACACCAGTGGTATCTGAGGGTTAAATATTATTACAGTTTTATTCACTATTTCTTCTACCTATCATAACATCAAAATTAAATATTTATTTTAATATAAAGTAATATAATTATCAAAATAAAATATGTGACATGCAATATTGTTTATTTTATTTTATATAATTTCAGAAGTTTATTTGCTGAATCATATATGTATGTATTCTTGGGACTTATACATCATAATCCGGTCGCAAAAGTTTCCGAAAATCGCATCAATATAAACACATACTATAAGATATATCAATCCAATATTTCTGTAGTGATTGAAAATGGGATTTTAAGATGATACTAAGCATGTATTTTAAATATCAGTACAAATGGTATACTGAGTTCATTTGCATTCTGAAATTTAAAATATACAATTTCAATAATTCGATGATACTCAGAATTTACCTAAGGGTTTTCAATATTCTTAAAATTAGAAAAAATGAAAAAAAGATGATTTTCAAAATTTAATGTCATAAAATGTGTATGTTTTAAAACACAATTTTTATTGGGATGAAAGATATAAGTATGTTCTTTCATTTCATGTATTTTAAAAATGGCAAGATACAGAATGAGCATTTATAAGGAGCTCTAAACTGTCAGACATTTCACGTGCAGAAAATTTGTATAATAGCTTACCCGCAGGATTACAAAATAAATTTTGCAACTAGAAAGGACATTTTGGTACCTATTTATACTTAAGATTATAATAATTACCCTGAACCTAAATAAATTTGTATTTAAAGCATTTTTATATTTTTAATACAAGGTCGTGTTTAGCTAATACAAAATATTGAAAATTTCAACAGTATAATAACCTAAGAAAATATTTTTTTGGAACAATAAAAACGAAATGTTTGGTTCCATTTATACAGAATAACATGAAACATAAGATTTGAAAATTTCATAAAATAATATTTAGAAGCTTTTGAGATATTCTGCGCGTCATGCCCATTTTCATGTGCGAACGTCATTTGGAGAAAAAATGACTTCAAAGTTTCGTAAAAGTCGCATCATCTATTCCGCTGGTATAATTCTAAAAGCTTCAATTTCGGTCCTAATTGTTATTTCATAAAAACAATTAAATCAAAATTTTCAGAAAAAATAGGAGTATAACATCTAAAAAAGTTAAAATTTCGAAAATTCAAGAAACCTGAGACCCCTTAAAGATTTTTTCTTGGATTAAGTGGAATTTAGTTTTTTCATTTGCGAAAATATCTTCTATAACCAACATTATTCGATTTGTATTTTGTTGTCCAGAATAGAAACTTGAATTAATTGATATTATTCAATTTCTATTTTATTATCGAGAATAGAAACTTGAATTATTTGATTATTATTCGATTTGTACTTTTGTGTTGAAACTAGAAACTTCAATTATTTGAATTTTTATTTGAGCGTCGAAAGTTATGTAAAAGTAAAAAAAGTAGAAACAAACCTCCGTGAAGGATTATTTCTGTTTATTACTCACACCTGCTTTATTTCAAATGATGTTTTAAAAGAATAATTCCTAAAAGTATTTCTAAAGCATCGTTTTTAAAACTATTATTAACAGTATTATATTAAAAATAACATTTAACGGCAGATTTATTTAGATATATGTTTAAAATATAATTATAACTTCGATTTGAAATATATTAATCAGTAGTATTATGGTACAATTATATTCATAATTCATTACAGGTTTCTTTTTAATAAAAAAAGTATTACTAATTCATTAAAATGTTTTCTTAACAAAACACATAATAACAATAAAGCCCTTGTTAATTTTACTAGAATAGTTTTATCGAAAAATAGTTGTGTGCGTTTAAAATTAATTCTAAGCTGTGTGATAACTATAACGTGTTTACTAAGCGATATATATGTAATAATAAAAAATTTCGCCCTTTTACCTTAATTAAACTATTCCAAATTATATCTACATTTTTTACCTAGCTTTAATAATATCTTAAATATCTTTCATCTTTTTACCATGCTTTAAATGCGTATTATTTTATTATTCTAAAAACCTTAATTCCATTCGCAGATTACTTCTTACAAAACCCACTAAATTACTTTTTCATTTTATTCAGAAACTAAATTATTTCATTTCGAATGAATTTAATATCATTTATTCTTTTCGTTCGAGATCCCATAAGGCATTGCAAACATCTTGTTTTTGCAGTAAAACTGACGTGTCAATTATTAAGTTCCAGTAAAAACGTCACACTTCCCCACCCTCTGAGCCGGAGTTTCCAATCGCTGACATGGCTTCCCTTCGCTTCCCCCCTTCCATTCAATTGGATTGGCCTTCTTTTGGATCGTTAAACGTGCATATGTCTTTTTCGCAAGTATTTAACCTGTTGCATTGGCTGGGAGAGACAGATTTTTTACGATTATTGTTTTGCTTCAAAACCCGCTGTCGCCTGGAGAGCTTTGTTTCTAGTATTTTTGTCAAGTTTTTTCTAATATTTAACATCTAGTGGTCTGTAGTTACGATGTAGCAACGACCTGACTACGGTTAGCATCATTTCTAGTGGAGTTGGTGCATTTTATGATCACTTAATAAATAATTGATATTGGCTTCAGTTGTTATTTTCAGGAAAACTACCAAGGGACGTAGGCCTGATCTTCCACTCTGACCATGATTTCAGGACTGCAAAACTTTGATTTCTCGGTTGAGTTAGATAATGAGTGTATGGCTGCTGCCTAAGACAGATATGTTTATATCATACTAGTGAATTCATATCATATATATATTCCTAAATACGTAATAGAAGTTCCAAAAGGATTCGAATTTCAAATGCATTAATGTTAAAACAATTAGCCTTTACTGTTTACAGAAAGATCAATCCCTTTAGAATGAATTTTTTAATTAGGCTTTGTGCAGAAAAAAATTAATGTCTAAGTTCTTTTTATTTTGTATCAATTACTGAGCACACTATCCCTGTATAAAATGTAAACTCAGCTGAACTTGATTTTTTAAAACACTTCCTCGTATTCTTCATAATTAACATCTAAACTAAGTTTGCAAATGGATTTTTGACCTAAAACATCCTTTTATAATGTGGCGGTGATTTATAATAATAGATAGTACTATATTTTCTGTCAGGAGTTGTAGCATCCAGTATTTTTTGCATCTTTCAATCCCTATCTTTAAACTATCTTACCTTTAATCACTATTTTAACACCTTGTAACTAAAGAACACCATTTAGGAACATTTACTCAAGTTTTTAAATCTAATAAAAAATAAAACTTAGAACATAAAAAAAATATATTAACTATAACGTACTTTTCACACCTGTAATAAATAAAAAATTGCATACTTCTAATAAATATTGCCAATTTTCTAATACAAAATTGTAAAGTATTCGAAATTATCTTCTTGTAATACACGGAAGTTTCCAGCCTTTTAAATTTTATAAAATGTTCGAGGTTCATTTTAGCAATCACGATGCTAAATTTAGCAAACTGCTCAAATAATAAATGAAACTTTTGTATGAAAATACCTGCAATAACAGTAAAATGTCCCTTGAATAAAGTTTCATTCAAAAAAATAATGTAGAGTAAAATGACCATCTGGCATATAAAAAGCGAACAGGTCAGCCCGAAATTCTTTATGACAGTAACATGACTTATACTATTATAATATAGATTTAAATTGCATTCCGAAAGAAAGATGGAGACGCCTCCTAAATTTATTTGAATGATTCATATATATATATATATATATATATATATATATATATATATATATATATATATATATATAAATATATATAGATATATAGATATATATATATAAACAACTTGTTAAATTTAATCTAGGTTATCAGATTTCTTGACGATATTAGTTTTATACAGTAACATGGGATATTATTTTTATTTTATGTATTGTACATAAAACCTGATGTACATTGATTCTTAATTACTAAAAATCAGGATTCCTGAAGTACATTTACGGTTTAATGTTTAAGATATTACCTTAAACTTTTCTGATACATAAATGTACATTATTAATTGTACTTTCTCAAATGAAACAAAATATATTGGTATATAATCCAACTTAACATTAGGAAACTCTTATTTGAAGCCATTTTTGAATACTGTTTCATTAAACATGCCACCGTATTTTAACTCTAAAAATGGCAGATTGGAATTCAAACATATTATAACTATCCCCATCAACTGAATTCGAAAACATAGCGAAAATTCAAATTTAATTATAGCTATAGATTATATGTCATATAAAGAAATAAATTGAAACTGGTGTGAATCAATAAGAAATAAAAGATCTTCTTTAAACATCATCACAAACTTTTAAATGTGCTAGGCCTTTCGAAAGATCCGAGTCCTTCTTTATCACGCGCAAAGAGAACGTGCTTCTACTGTGAAAGCAGCAGCAAGACTGAAATGACAGATAAGGGAAGGGCAAAAGGCTGAAGAAACAGACAATAGGAAATTAGAAATCAACAGCCAATAAGTGTTCTTGTAAGCTGTTTCTTGTGTTTTGATTATATTCTTCTGTGATTGGATGTTTTCTTCTGATTTCCTATTATCTGTTGATTTCTAATTTCCTATTGGCTGTTTCTTCAGCGTCTTTCATTTCACGTATCTGCATAAATACATCAATGGAATATAGATCAATGCAATGGATCTCGTTTATAAAGACGAACAAAGAGGATAAGTGAAACATTAAATATAAATCATTCAAATTCGTTATAAAAAGTTTTTGTTGATAATTGATTAAAAGAAAATTTCAATTTGAAAAAATCCGTGGTATTTTAATGTAATTTACTTCTATTTTTAATGTGTGTTCAGGATGAGATACGTATAACATAAATTTATTTAAAATTAAAATCATATAGTTTATATCATATAATTAAATATATATAATATTAAGTATAGTATATAATATATAATATTAAATATATATCTCATACAAAGACACATCTTATCTTATACAACGATTTATCTCCTAAGGTAAAATATTTAAGGGAGCAGTTTACCTTTTCGACAAATATGTTTATTTTTAAAAATATGGTTCAATAGGTAAATTCACTGCATTTCAGTGTTCAACTGAAAATACATTTTGAAAAAAAAATAACAGCATAATTAATTAAAATTTTTAAAAAGTTAACATAAATTTGAATTTTTTGAAATCCCTACTACTTTTTAAATTTTGATATTTTTGCCTAATTTGTTTTTAGATGTTTGAATGTGTATTACACAAGACTGCGCATGGATTTTCAGATACATCTGATGTTACATTAATTATATTCTTTTCTCTTATATCTAGAGTAAAACGATGAAATCTAACGCATCTTTATGTACTTTCATTAAAAAAAAAAAAAAAAAAGGTTGAAGGCTAATTCCATGCGCTGATTTATAGCATATCGCCCACCCACAAGAAAAGTGACCGTATCTCAACAAAAGTAAATTTCACAGGAGAGGCAAAAGAAAATTTACATGATTTTGAGTGACATGAAATTACAGCACTTATCTCTGCATATAGTAGTAAAAACGTGCATAAATGTATAAAACCCCTAAGAATGAAGGCATAGGATGAGATGTGGAGGGTTGGATAAATATACCTCCCCACACAATCCACCCCTATTCTGTGTTTCCGAATGGACATATAGCGTAATAAAGTGATTTTTCGTATAACTACACTTATGAAACTTTTTGTGTAGCAAGACACGCCTGTAACAGAACTATTTGTGGAATAAAACGCAAAATGAATTTTTGCGAATTGTGTCACATTTCTTGCGGGTGAGCGATATTTAATAAAGAACATGTACAAAAAAATCTCTATATCAAAATCAAAGAAAGCCTTAACACTTTTAAAATATGAAAGTGAAGAAAATATGAATATGGAGAAAATGCTATTTGATGTTTAAATTTGTGTCGATAATTGAGCTAGGTGAATTAACAAAATTTACAATATTTCGTATTATAACTGCCGTACGGATAAAAATGAGGTGTCAAAATATTCACCATTAAACAGGCTTTCATTTAATATTTAAAAAAGAAATCGATTTTATGATCAGTTTTGAAGTAAACTGTCCCCTTAAAAAAAACCGATTAGTTTTTTTTTTTTTTTTTTTTTTTTTTTTTTAATCATTTGGAAATGGTTGTTGTTTTCGGTCGAGAATGGGGGGCCAAATGATGCTCGGATTTTATTTATTTATTTATTTTTAACGAAATTCAACTATGCTCTTTACTTTTAGAAGAATTTTTATTTGAATAGGTAATAGAAAGGCATAAAATCGTTAAAAATTAAAAAAGTTACAAAATGGGTAGGCGCAAATTATCAGATATGGAAAAATTCAAAGCCAAAGAGCGACTCCGAAATGAAAATCGTCTTGCAAAGCAAAAATCGAGGTCTTCAACTCATTATGTAGGCCATGAAAATCGGGGTCTTCAACTGATTATGTAGCTCAAGAAAATCGATTTCATCAACTGATTATGTAGCCTATGAAAATCGATTTCATCAACTGATTATGTAGCCTATGAAAATCGATTACGGAATAAAAGACGAACGTGAAAAATGAAACAATCTAATGTTTAATCGATTGATAGTAAAAGGCCATGTCTCGAGGGGCTCCAGTCCACTAGCTACGGCGTTTTTCAATCAGTCGATTCTAAGAAAATTCAAATGGTCGTTGTAATCTATTAAATTACAATTTTTTTTCATCAGGGAAAGAGATTCAAACAGAAATAAGCAGTGAATATTTTAATGTTAAAGAATCAAAACTTGCAATTAAAACTTCAGAGAACGATAATTCTTTTAAATTGAATATCCATAAAACTTTCCTAATTGCATTACTCATTTTTCGTACTGTATGCAATATATTATAACTAGTTAGCACTGTTCAGTTAAAAATAATAATAGAAAAACTGAAAATTCTCAATAAAATTAATAAAATATTTAATACGAATGTCAAACATATCATTACATTCGCCGTTGTGTTCATTATTAATAATTGATAATGAAACATTGTTTATGTTTTAAGAACTAAAATGTTTTACATTAAATGCATTTAAATACTAAAGTAAATCTTTATTATAGAAGATTTTTTATGTTGTCTGTTTTTTAATTTATTTTTCGTATATAACGGAATAAAAAACATCACAACTGCCAAAAGTATTTTTTTATTCGTTTACACAAACAAACAAACATTTGATGACAAAAAAAAAAAAAAAGAAAAAAAAAAAACATTGATTTCACCTCTCTATTTCTTTCATTTCTAACACCTCAATACTGCCCTAGAGATTATTGAAAATATTGCCAATGCAGAAATAGAATAACTATAAGTGAATCTTCGTTTTCTGCAGGGATCAAGAAAAAGGATTTGAACATTGCCTTAAGTTTATATTTTGAAAATCAATTCAATTCATTTTTCTTGGTTCATTTACGTAGACAAGACCGGAATAAATAAAAGAATGAGTTATTATTTAAGTGCTACGCCACAAACATTTTAAATGTAGGGGAGAATTTTTCCTTTATTTCCTTTATGTGCCCATTTTTACTTTAACATTACGTCTATTATGAGAAATTTTAATTTGCCTTAGGAGGGGACGCTGTTCTGTCGCCAAATACAGTCAAGTTTCTCGCCAACATGGCGATATATCGCCAAATTTGGCGACCAAAATGAGTCGCCAAAAGGGACGCCACCTTGGCGATATCTCTAATATTTCGCAAAATTCCCATAGACTTCCAATGTAAACCTATCTACTTACTGGGGGTTTATCTGGGTTTACTTGCTTGCAGAAAATCAACAAATTGATATATTTTAATAATTGAGATATTTTAAACAATTCTTTCTAAGTGAGCCCCTAATTAGGTTGTAGGGGTGAAATTTTGCATACTGATAGCTGAACACCTCACATCAAATGACAAACCATAAAATTTTGAAAAATTCATACATTTAACCCTTTGCGCTCCCACATGTGTATTTTAAACAATTCTTTCTAAGTGAGCCCTAATTAGGTTGGAGGCGTGAAATTTTGCATACTTATAGCTGAACACCTCACATCAAACGACAAATCATAAAATTTTGAAAAAGTCGTACATTTAATCCTTTGGTAGGCCTCCCCGCCTGGCCTGAAACTGAAACTGCCCTCCCACATGTGTATTTTAAACAATTCTTTCTAAGTAAGCCCTAATTATGTTGGAGGCGTGAAATTTTGCATACTTATAGCTGAAAACCTCACATGAAACGAGAAATTATAAAATTTTGAAAAAGTCGTACATTTAGCCCTTTGCGCTCCCCCATGTGTATTTTAAACAATTCTTTCAAAGTGAGACTTTAATTAGGTTGGAGGCGTGAAATTTTGAATACTTATAGCTGAACACCTCACACCAAACGATAAATCATAAAATTTTCAAAAAGTCGTACATTTAACCCTTTGGGCTTCCACATGTGAATTTTAAAAAAATCTTTCTAAATGAGCCCCTAATTAGGTTGGAGGCGTGAAAATTTGCATACTTATAGCTGAACACACATCAAATGAAAAAGAATAAAATTTTGCAAAAGTCGAACATTTAACCCTTTGGGCTCCCACATGTGTATTTTAAACAATTCTTTCTAAATGAGCCCCTAATTAGGTTGGAGGCGTGAAATTTTGCATACTTATAGCTGAAAACCATCATGCGACAAATCATAAAATTTTGAAAAAATCGTACATTTAACCCTTTGGGCTTCCACATGCGTATTTTAAGCAATTCTTTCTGACTGAGCCCCTTATTAAATTGCAGATTTGAAATTTTGCATACTTATAGCAGAACACCTGAGGCCAGGCGACAAATCATAAAATCTTGAAAAAGTCTTAAGCTTAACCCTTTGAGCTACCACATATGTATTTTAAGCAATTCTTTCTAATTGAGCCCCTAATTAAGTTGGAGACGACTTTTTGCATACGTACAGCTGAATACCTCAGACCACACGACAAATCATAAAATTTTCAAAAAGTCTTATATTATTTACTCCTCCGGACTCTAACTTGTGTATTTTAAGCAATTTTTCTAACCTCCACCCTTTTCACCCGGGAGCAGTTTTCCAACTTTTGCCGACACCCCTTTGACCATTCTTTCATATTATGCACCATAGCACATATTTTAGTTTCACGTTTTACCGCCAGGGACGCCTACTTATCTCGGGTGCTATGGGGTTAATCCCCTTGACTAATATATCTACGGATAGTATGTAAAACGGATTTCGTTCGGATAGAGGTTTGTGTAGAATAGAGTGCGCCCCTCGTTGCGAAATGTGAACTAACAGATTTTTCAAAAGGATAAAGTGTTTTGAAAGGAATATTAAACGAAAACCTCTGTGCTATCTGTGATCACACTTACCCACTTGTTATTTTCAAAATCATCAGAGAAAGGGATATTTAGTTAATTAAATTTGAAAATCCAGGGAGGGGCAATGTCCTTCCTCTGCACTGCCTCTTTGCCGGCACCCATGGATGAATGATACATAGTGTGGCATAATCACATAACTTTATTTTTCACTTTCAGTACAAAAAAGCAGGCCCAGCTATAGGATATTTAATTGGAAAATTTAATAGGAAAATTTAATATAGAAATTTAATAGGAATTGTTGTTTCAGAATCAATAAAAATTTTAAATCAATACATTTCGTTTCAAAACATGCATTCAATGTAGCAGTATTAAATTATAGATTTCTTAAAAAATAGTTTGTTGTAGGAAATTTAAATTAAAATTGAATGTTGCTTGGTGAATAAAATAGTCACATGTAAACACATTAAAAAGCATTAAGTAAAGTGTCTAAATATATTATAACTTTACAAAAAGTAATGATATCTAACAAAAACATAGCTGTGAAAAAAGGGAGCCAAGTTCTGTAAAGACAATGGCAAGAAAAGAAGTGATATCTAAGTGGGTGCCAAGTTCAAATAAAATTCATTCAAACTTACCTACTGAAGTATTATAGCATTTTTTAAATTGTTTAGAAATAAAAATTATTGATAGCATATTAATAATAAATCTATAACTTGGCAAGTTTTTGATAAATTTATGCCTATCAATTTCATGTCTTAATAAAATGGTGATGTTAATATTAATTTCAATCTCATTAGAAAAAAAAAATAATATAGTTATTATTATAAACAAATGACCCACGTAAAAGATTTGATAAACCAATAAATACACAGATACACTCCCGCTCGTCTTTGGTTATCACTCTAGCACCCACCCTCCAGAAACCTCAATGCAACCAGACTAATATGCCTGACAAGGTACAGATATGCTTACGCTTGTTCTTGGTCATCACTATACAGAATGCACCACTTTAACACTTTCAGGGGAAAAGAACTTTTATTCGTGGAATGCTGAAATGATTGAATCACACCAGAATTTAAAAACAAATTTATTTCAAAATGGGAAAACGCTTCTTTTCATGTATTTAATAAAATTAAACTTTTTAGTCCTGAATTCTGGTGTCAATGTGGCATTTTGCAGTTAAATTAGGTGGGATATATTCTATCCCACTGCCCTTCAAGGGGAAGGAGCTCACTCAAATTAAGGCTTCCAATCATGAAATAACAAGATTTGATATAATAATGTCACTATTAAAAATAAATGACTCTTAGGTAAAAACTTGCCAAGTTCTAGATTTATTATTAATATGCTATCAATAATTTTTATTTCTAAACAATTTAAAAAATGCTATAATACTTCAGTAGGTAAGTTTGAGTGAATTTTATTTGAACTTGTCACCCACTTAGATATCACTTCTTTTCTTGCCATTGTCTTTACAGAACTTGGCTCCTTTTTTCACAGCTATGTTTTTGTTAGATATATTTATAATGACGCATAATTCATACAAAGTGAATTACATTACTAAGAAAATACGTATGGTTTTTTAGCGTGTTACTCATTAACAACATTTTTTTCTGATATGAGGCCCAATGAATCCAATATTTATTTAACATAAGAATATACTCATTATAATGAATTATTACTTATCACATTATTTTTAATACATTATCATAGTAAACAACAATAGTTGGATGTGTCAATCCCAAAACTCTCTTCTCTCTGATACATCTTATTATTTCAAAATGTTACATTAATATTATTAGTTCAATACTATACCAAATTTTGCTTTCATGTTAAATTTCTGCTTCAGTCAATTAATCAGAGAAAAAAAAAGAGTTAATCTCTATCATGATGGTTATACAAATCAATAGTTTTCCGTTAAATCTGTTACACATCAGCTATTCACGAATAGCCAGCTTATCATGATGTGAAGTTCCCAACGCTTTTCGAGTCGACTGTGTACAATAGAACTACGAAAAATCAAGAAAACTATAGAACAAATGCTATTACACCGCCGCCTTATGTCGGAATTTTTCCAAAATAAGGGAGGACCTGCTTGCTATAACCGAAAACAAAAAAAACTGGTATGCTTTGGCCATCACAAAACTTTCTTCTACATAAATCACGTCAATTAAATCATTTAAATAGTACAAGAAATTACATCAATTTATCGCCAATTCATATCAAAATATATCTCAATATCAAATTTGATGAAAATTCGTGCATTAGTTCTTGATATAGAGCTATAACGGATATTCTGAAAAATGTAGCATAGCAGCGCCACCTGTTGAGCGATTTGCACCAAAACATAAACAGCACTAATTCATATCAAGGTATACCTGAATCTGAAGATTGTTGAAAATCCAAGCATTAGTTCTTGATATAGACCTTGAGATAGAGGAAACCGCAAAAAGTGCAGCGCCACCTGTTGAGCGATTTACACCAAAATGTACAAAACGCCAATTCATGTCAAGAACTAACTGAATCTGAAGTTTGCTGAAAATCCGTGCATTAGGTCTTGAGATAGAGCGGAAATTTATAACATAGCTGCGCCACCTTTTGGGTGATTTACACTAAGAACTAATCAGCACCTATCTATATTAGGGACTACTGGAATATAAATTTTTATTAAATTCCGTACATTAGTTCTTGAGATAGAGCGCCCACAAAATTTGTGTCACATACAGGCAGACAGACAGACTCACAGAACCACGGACTCACAGACTCGCAGACAGACATTTTGTAAAAACATGTTTTTCGGAATCTCTGACCCTTAAAACGTGTAAATCCGTCAAAAACCAGAATTCGAAATTTCTCATGAATCCAATAATTTCTTCTTGTAAAGATAGAATAAAGTAAAAAATAATTGTTCAATTCTATACATACCTTTCATACACTTTTCGAAGATACAATAATGAAAAAGGTACAAAAATCGTTATCTCAGCACTACCATTCGACGGAAAATTTCCAAAATAAGGGGGGACCTGCTTGCCATAGCCAAAAACAAAAAAAAATTTTTTCATTCTATGCATAACTTCATACACACTGTAAAAAAAAATTCCGCAACGTTCCTGGGAAAAAATGGGCAGCTGAGTTGCCCATTATTTCCAAGAAACATTTCTTGAAAATGACTGGAACTTTACTGTATATGTTAAAAACTTTCTACAGAAATGCCAGTAAGCTTCCTGTGAAATACCAGGAATACTGTTGACAGCAAAACATAAATGATATTTCACAGCATGCGGGATCCGCAGACGATTTTTACATTTCCAGTTGGCAATTTTCGCTTTATTATCATTATTTGTTAGAATGAAAAAAATATTTTGAAATTGACATCAAAATTATTATTTATAATTTACACGAAAAAATAAATTTTCAGTTAAAATTCAATAAAGTAAATATATATATGATATATTGTTTCTGAACTTTGCTTAAAGTATAAAAATATATAAATGTAAATAATAATTAGGAAAAAAAATCTAGACATAAAATATTTTGGATTTTCGTCAGTAATTATGTTAGTTTACAAGTTAGATAAAATACATATAAATTTTCATGAAAAAAAAAACCTAAACGTAATTGTATATTTTTTCCGAAAAAAAAATTCAAATTTGCAGCAATTCAAAGTGTCAAATATATAACAAATTTAAATCAAATTGTAATAAATTGTTAAAATATAAAATTAATTAAAAAAAGAAAAAAAAAGTCAAGAGGTAGCATCGAACTCGGGCCGTACGGGTGGCGTGCGAGCTTTCTGCGTCCACACCACGAAAGACACTTTGAGAGCTGCAAACTAATGGGTATTTGAAACGTATGCTAAACCTCGGCATCTAATTTCTGAAAATCTAAGGCCCATTTGAAGAAATCCTTTCACAAGAATAATTAGAGATAAGAACTCTAAAACATACTTTAAATTAATCAAAATCGGTGAGAATCATGTTTGATGGTCCCCTGGTTAATGGAGATCCAAATAATAGGTGTATTTTTTTACACGGTCTGCTCGTTAAACATTCCGCAGACAAGTACGAGAGATAATCTCTTAGCGATGTCACAAAGGTATTGTATTTTCATCTGAATTGTCTTGACAATAGAGACGTAAAGGATTATGTCGTCTATTGATTTATTTGCATTCCATATTGATTTTTTTACATTCATTTAAGGAATTCGTTTTCGACACTCGCGCGCGAGCAACGGATTATAGCAAAAAATTAATTAATGTCGGCCGCAGCGTTTTGTTGTTTCCAACTTTTGTTCAGGAACGTTTCAGATAAGAAAACCAGAATTCACAGGAAAGAGCTAAATTATTCTGAAAACCTGAGAAAAGGCGAAACGTTCCTGGATTTTACATGGAACGTTACCATTTTTTTTACAGTGCACTTTTTGATGGTACATTGGCGACATACGGGCAGACAGACATTTTCTATATACATTGTTTTGAGGTCTCTGACACCTAAAACGTGTAAATCTGTCGAAAAACGGAAGTCGAAAAATAATTTCGATTACAATACGTTCTTCTATTGCAGATGGAAGAAAGTTAAAATATTCATTTTGAAAATAAATAGAAAAAATTCCTTGAAATTATTGATTTACCATTCATAATGGCTTATTCACAGTTCGGTTTACAAAAAAGTTTTTTATACTTAACATGATTTTTAGAAAGTAAAACAGCATTGAAGAATGCTATGAGAAAAATATGCAAAATATGTACAAATTATTTGACTTTTTCTGTTTTCTAATAGAAAGAAACTACAGAATATATAATTACCAATTGAGTATTTTATATTTATGCTATATTTTTTCCATTAAAAATATACCAACGTATCCATTTTTTTTGCGCTGTGCCTGTTTTAAAATCATAAGGCGTATTATTTTGCGTATATTTTAAATCATTAGATGTATTGATTTACAAACATGAACACTAAGAAGAAGAAGATTCTACAGATATCAGTCTTATGTAGTTACGTATCTGAATAGATAATTTTTTGCTGAAAGAATGTTATTTAAGTATAGATGAAAAAAAAAAAAATTCAAAAAAGTTTTTTTGTCTTTCAAAATTTATTTTCCATTATTCATTTTGTGCTAAAAAAGAGGAGTGTAAATTCAAGGCATCTCGCTACTACTCAGTAATTTATCTTTTTGCATATGTCTTTTAATTGTATGTAGGCTATTCGAAAAGTTCAAACTAGTTGATTCAATATGTATGGGTTGTCTTCAAAACCAACCGTGTGAGCGTAATTTGAATTTTTTGCAAAATAATCAAATGGATATAAAGTTAAAATTTTAATGCTAAATTCTTCTCCTTTAGTATTTAAAATTTATAGTGAAAATACAAATAAATGTACCATACTGCTTACATACATAATAAAAAACATTTAAACCGCATAATATATAACATTTTAAATAAAGACTGTTAATATATTTTAAGTGATTTATATTATGCTGCACGCACATGTAAGCAGTAATGGCATATTTATTTGTATTTTTTCTATAAATTTTAATTAAAAAATTAAATGTTTTTTAAGCTAGTGATATATAATATTAATAGAAAGTTTTGCTCTGTCTACGTGTCTATCAGCGATGGTTAGTCAAATGTACCGCATGTACAAGGCTGAAAATTTGTATGAACTCAAAGCCTCTTCTGGTATAATTGAGGCTCAGAGTTTTATTTTTTTAATAATTAGCGGAGTTAGTAATTAAAATTTACGATCTGAGTTAACAGTGTTTGTAGTGATCGTCTGTCTCTAAAGACTAAAAAATTTCAATTTAACTGTAGCTGTTACACTATTTTTGTTAAAAGTTTTAATTTTATAAACCTATAAAATTGGCTCACATTCAGCTAATTCATAATTTTTAGACATTACATTGTTTTAAATATTTCAAAAACTTTGTTGAAGTGGAGATCGCCCTCAACGCACCAAACACATGTGTACAAAATTAACTATTGTATTATACATATTGTTTTGCGCATTTATATATTGTATTGAAATTTACAGTATCATGAACAGTAATATTTTGAATTTTGTCTCCAGGTCATATTTTGATATCACTCGGAATTGTCCACGGAGACGCATAAAATTATTCAGGGCCCTTCCTCCCTTTCTTTTATAAAATATTAAGATTTTTTTTTTGGGGGGGGGAGGGGGTGGGGGGGTAATGTGTGTTTCCTGTTGAGTTTTCAATAGTCAATCGAATAGTGTGGCGCCCGGAAAAAAGTTCTATCTTGGTGTGGTTTTAAAAAAGTACCGTAAAAATTCTCTCGAGAAATACAGCTATGAACAAGTCATACGGATTAATCTGAGGACGTGGATGTGCCTTTAATCATCATATGCCTGGGAATTAGAAAAGGTACTTAATATGCTTACTTTATTGTTCCTTTTTAATTAGAAATAGTACTGACGTAGTACTGAAATGGGGTGTATGCCCAATTGCGTTATTAGCGGGAAGATGCCGAATTAGAATAATAATAAAATATTTTATGAAGGATAGGAATGATGATTAATAGTATTCTTATCTGAGAAACCTGTTTTCTGATGATGTTTTACTTTTAGTTTTGTATATATATGTTTTTGTAAATAAATTATATGTGCTATTTTACTTATGAATATTTTCTTTCTTCATGAGTCCATTTGTGTTTCATTTATGATAATTTAATTTAGCAGTTAATCGAAGCCTTGTTAAATTTTACTTTAGATAACATTTTCTTGTACCTATCAGCTAGGCTGCCGCGTAAAATGAATTACAATGTAATGTCGGTGAGAATTATATCCACCGTATAGTAAGCTGAATGAGTGTATTATCCACAGCAGTGTTGCCAGATTGGGGACTTATTAAATTCAAATTATTTGACTGTCACCACTTTTTAAAATAGTATAATTCACCTCATTTTTCAGAATTTTTAATCTATTTTTAATATAGGTTTAGCAAAAAGTTTTGGGAAATTTTTAATCCAATAGCTACCAGAATTTGTATCGTATATATGAGTACTAGTGGTATATCTACAATAGGAGTTCAGGAATTCGATTATGGCCTCTTTCGATCAATGCAGCACTTTATCAAGGGCCGTTGATTTGAATCCTTTAATGAAGTTGAAGAAGCATGTCAAGAGTTTTTTTTATTCGAAGGAGCCGCCATGGTACTTCCAGCAAATTCGGAATCTGGCAGAACGATAGCATAAAATCGTGGACTATGATGGTCTCTACTTTGAGAATAGTCCTTGTTGCTTTTGTTGTTAATTTGCGCATAACAACACAACTTTCACAAATTTCCCAGAACTTTCTGCTCAACGTAGTAGGTCGAATATTTCTTAAAAAAAAAAAAAAAAAAAAAAAAAGGTGACAATTATCAACCTGGGGACAAAAAAGTTCCCAATCTGGCAACACTGATCCACAGTCTAGCTAGGGTATTGCAATAACCACAATAAACAGCTTTGTTTACTTCTTAGATAGTTCGGTTATAGGGTTATGAGGTGAGTTATGGACATTTTAAATGAGAACTTTTAGTGTTCATTTCTTTTATTTCCACTCCTAGAGTAGTTGGTTGGGTGGTTAGCTGACAGGTTACCACTATTTTCTAATATGCCTGTTTACCCCCCAACAAACATAGTTTTTCTCTCTTGTTGAAATTCTTATATCAATAAAATTTTAGAAATTTATTTTCTTGATACCATATTTTTAAGTATCGAAATCACAATTAACTTTTTTAAAAATAAAATAATTTTGTATTAGTTGTTTAGCAAGAAAATTAATTCAGAGTTTATTTAAACATACTGTAATAAAGGTAACAGAATTATTTTCTTCTGAGAGGTAAATTTTAGAATAAAATGTTTAGAGACCTAAATACCTTCAATTCAACCTAACCACACTATTAGATTTCCAAGAGGAATTTGTTATCGTTGAACTTTAAAATATCTTTTAATTGTGAAACATGAAGTGTGATACATAAATTTCAGAAATTTATTTTCTTAGTAATTTTACTCTATTTAAAAAAAAATAATAATAATAAAAGATTTTTTTTTTCATGTGAATTTTACGAAATATGTATCTATAGAAAAATACAAATAAGTTCAGGCCTATTTTGTTTTATTCTATATTACATAAAATACCATTAGAAAATGAAAGTGAATTTCTTACAGCTGTGTAAAAATTTTAAATACTTCATTAATGGTTACAATGTTTTTAAAAGTTTGAAAAGTTTTAATTCTTTCCTTTAAGCATTATTTTACTAATCTGAGTATTATTGTAAAAGAAATAATATAAAATAATTTCATAAAGTCAAAAATTTATTATAATACCTTTTTGATAAATAGTAAAGTTACCATGCTGAGAAAAAAAACTCTATTCAATAACAGATATTTATGCTATCAGTATGGGCCATTTAAAAGGTCACCTTCTCTTACATCTTAAAAAGATAGATTGCAGAAGTGCAAGTTTCGAAATGAGTTCAGAAAAATAAACAATTTGGTTATCTTCCAAGTTTCTGTTCTACGTACAATATCTATTTTACCTTTATTCCTTTAGATATTTTTATATAACGTTCTGCATCTTAAAAGAACTTTCTTTTTATGCAACATTTTTGAAAAATTATTCTGTTTGTGTTGGATGAAAAATGTAACTAACTAAGGACATTAATCTGAAAATACGCAAACATTTTCATTTTTTTCTTCCTTAAAATAATAAAACAAAATGCGGGGAAATGTATAATGCTTTTTTGACAAATACCAAATTTCGTGAAAAATACATCAATTAAAAAATTAAAAAATAGTTGAAATTTCCTAAATAAAAGAATCATTTGATAGAAAGAAAATTTTTATAAATCATATGATAGTAAATAATTTAACAAAATTAGATGTTTAGTCTATATTTTTGACATAAATGTTGCATTTCTGTAGTACAAATGTTTTGGTAAATTAATGTAATGAATTCGTCGAAAAACTTTTATATCTCAACAAATAAACTATAAAAACTACATATTTGATTAAAGAACTCAGTCGAGATCTTGGAAAGAACAATACACTGTGTAAACTAGGTTCAATTGTTTTTATTTTTTCGAACGTTCTAGTGTTGAAAAATTTTATATGATTTTTTTTCTTTTAGTAAGCCTGTAAATCAACTAAAAGAGCGACATACTTTATTAACGAATTCCTCTGGGATCAATACATTGCCCCAATTTGGTTCGATGTGATTCAGTATTTCGAATATTATCTTGTTAACAAATTTTTAATGTGTCTTTCCTGTGGATGTCCTGCAGACAAACCACAACAGGTAAATATTTGCTTAACAATCTCATACAAGATACTTGGAAGATCAAATACTCAATTTAAATTGTGTTAGAGGTGGATCAGTATTTCATAAATTATTATGATGACACAAATCAACCTTATATAGTGGCGGTCAAAAGTTTTCGGCTAGCATAAAATTTTCGGTTAATTTGTATGTATACCCATATGAATAGGAATCTCAAAGTGATACTTATGCATTTTATTGACATAATAGTTAGGAACGTATTTATGGAATAACAAATAAGTATCAATAAATTGAATTGACAAAATTAATTTCAAAGGAAAACGCATGTTCTCAAAAGTTTCCGGCAGTCTTGGAAAGGTTGGGAAGAAATGGTGTTATAATATAAAATAACAGCGATCAACAACATTTTCAATTAATTTTTTGTCGTCATATCTTTAGGAATAAGTACTGCGCGCAGTGACGTCGATTCAATGAACGGTTTAGGATAGTCTATGGTAAGTTTTTTCTAATTGTCTTGCAATTTTTAGAAAAAATCTACTTAATTCGAATATTAATAGTTCTTCCCACGTTTGCCAAGTTCGATCCAAAGATTTTCGATTGAACTCAGATCGGGTGATTGGGCTGGCCATTTCAAAAGTGGAATTTTTTTTGTGCGAAAGCGACTGCTTCACGAGCTTGCATGTATGATTTGGGTCTTTACTCGCTAAACAACTTGTTACGATTGCAGTTTTTGCTCTAATAAGGCAGCAAGTGATCTTGAAATATATTCTTATACATTGAACCATTCATCTTGCCGCGGATTTCAACTAACAGACCGACACTTTTTCCAACAAATACTTCCCACAGCATAACGTGTCATCAGCTCTGCTTCATTGTGGGAATAACATATCTCGAATCATACCTTTTGTTTGTAGGTCGTCTGACATAGAGTCTACCATCACTTCCAAAAAAGTTCGATTCATCAGAAAATGGCACTTTTTCCAGCTTTCAATTGACCAATCTTTGTGTTCCTTGGCAAACGTCAGTCGGGCCCTCTGATTTTTTTTTTACTTATGAAAGGTTTTTTTTACACGGACTCTTCCATTAAGTCCTACGTCACGTAAGCGTCTTGACAGGGTAGATTGACTTATTTCAGCAACATTTCACCAGATATGTAGCATTGAGGTGGGTATCAATTTTTCAAGTTCTGCTGCCAATGTTTATCTTTTTTATTACGATTTTAACTATGTTTTAAACACAAATAACAGTTTTACAGTTTTAAGATATATCGATGATTTAATTATCTTCGATTATAAACTTTTGATATCGGTTATCGATATCTGTCCTCCATGTTTAAATTTAAATAAAGCTCTCGGTGTTAGTTTGCATGTTAATTTTTTTGGATATAGATTTATTAATTACATATAATAATATATTAGTTAAGTTTTTTGATAAACGGGATTTTTTAATTTTGATAATCAATCCCACGCTGGTTTTCAAATTTAAGTAAAAGGGTTTTCATCAACATTATTTTGGGGCAAGTCTACAGATTTTATAGGATTTGTAGCAGTAAAGAATTTTTGAGTTAGCAGATTTTTAGATTTACTGCTAATCTTTTTTCCAATAATTTATTTCCATATCAGTTTATTTTTTAATTATGTAAATCAGCTTAATAAAGTTTTTGAAGTTGCAACAGCTAAGCGGCCAAACACCGTGATGGAAACCGAAGCGACAGCTTGAGTATATGAAGATTGCAGAGTCTTTTAGAACGTCTGCATTTTGATGAATATCAAATTGAATCTGAAGTAAACTGGAACTTAAATAAAGTTTAAAATAGTTAAGTAAATGTTTAAGTTAAATGTAATTTATGAAAAATGCACTTTTCTGTGACAATTCCATAAGCAAAACGTAATTTCTCAAAAAGCTCTTGAAATATCAGTATAAAAATCAAATTGCAAGTTATTTACTCTTCACTCATAAAAAATGTATATCTTAGATTTTAGTTTAATATTTTTACCACTGTTATACAAATTACATGTATACAGAAAATGCATATATTTGCGATAGAATTTACTGTTGAGTGTTTTGTGTATTGGGCTAAATTTCATAAAATTTTACAATAAACTCCTCAATTTACCTAAATGTAATAAATGTATGGGCTATATTTTCCTTTTCATCGTTGTTTAGAGTGAAAATCTTCCTAAACATAAATGTAAACTATTAATAACTTTTTCAAAAACCTTGCTCCGAATGCTGTCTGATAATTTAAAAATAAAAATTTGTGGACAATCCCTTATCATTCAGCGAGTTTTAGTGAGAAACTTAAAAACAGCTCACTCTAAAGCCGACATCTCTCTGAATTCTTACGATATTTGACTGATTTTTTTTTTTTTTTTTTTTTTTTTTTTTTTTTTTTTTTTTATAAATTGCTCCATAGAGCTGACTATTAAATTATGCAAAAAGTTCTTTTTCATCGCTCGCGCATGCGCAGATAAAAATTACTTTATACCACAGCCCATATTTCCTGAAATATTTAACATATTTATATTATAATTGCACAGTTTTGTTTCTACTATATTTTGTCAATTTTTCTGAAACTGGAGTTAAATTTGATTAAAAACCTTGCATGTTTTAATCAAAAAACATGCAAGAATTTTTTTAATTTGTGAAAAAAAACGCTATATCTCTAATAATATATGTGCAATTCTTACACAAATGAATACACATGCTGTACAATATCTGCTTATGTATATTCCGTAGGGATAGATAATTTTGTGCATTTTATTTTACAGGGAGATCCCAAGAATTATTTTTTTCTTTAATTTTTTGTTGGGCCCCTAATTGTCCTCCTTATCAAATCGACATTGATAAATAAAGAAATCGAACTAGTTCTCTTCAATCGTAAAATTCCAGAAGAATCTGACAAGTATATCTTTAAATATTCGACAAAATGTCTGAAATTGAAAGTTGCCGGTCATTAATGGACATATAGTCTATATATATATAAGTAACTATATTATAGCGGAACAGAAAAAATGATAATACAGTTTTATCATAAATAATTGCTTTATTTTAAATGTTTTATTTTCAAAAAAACATTTTGAAAATTCACATTTTTTTTTCTACTGTACTAATTTCAAATGCTAAAAAGTATAAATTAAAACTTTAAAACCAGTAAAAATACAGTTATTTCGAATGCTCACATATTTCGATATTTCGACTCTTCCCGAGTCATTTAAGAAAAAATAAATCTAAAATTGCAAGGTTTATGAAACGCCATCATTCAATTTTCCTCGTATTCTTTCATATTATGCACCTTAGTTTTTATTTTACTTGGATTCTTATATTTTTTTCACAACCTTTGGGTAGCTCTAGTCATAAGTTTGGTAAGTGAACCCTTAAATGCCTGATTTTTCAAAAATCATTGTAATAATGTTTTTCGGCTTTCATTTTCTAAATAAATCAAGAGAAAAATACTTAAAAAATCATATTTGGTTTTAAGTATGGTTTACGGCTAAAAAACAGTTTTTTACTATTCGTTATTATTCGTTTACTATTCGTTATTTAATATTATAAAATTCTATAATATTAAACACCCAAGAATTTTAGGAACTATCATAAGAAATAATTTTTACTTGCTCACTGCAAAACAAAATAGGGTATTTCACAAGCTTCCAAGCAAAACAAAAAGAACAAGTAGCAACAATTTAAAAAATAAATCTATCTTTATTCTTAAAAAGCACAAGTGTTGCCGTCTACATGTTGAAAATCGATTTAATAATATTTTCATAATATATTTTATTGGTAACATTTGGCATTATAGCTTCAATATTATTCTAATAGTATTTTAGAAGTTTAAATTGGGTATGTTGCCATAAAGCAACACCCGGCATTTAAGTGTTAAATGATGCTGCATCATTACCTATTGAATTTCTGCGCGTCATATTCTCTATGGCTTCCCTTATTACGGGTGGATAGTATAGACTGGAGAGAAAAATTATTTTACTGCAACTGAAATTTATTTGGGTGATTTCTTCTTGATAAAATCTTGCTAGGTCTGTTGATTTTCTAATCTATTTAATATCAGCTATATGCAACTTTTTCCTATACTTAAATTTCCTGCTAGTCATACGAATATAGTAATTCTTTGATCCGTCTGCTCTAATAAATATTACTTCATAAACTCATGAGTAATTCTTTAACTTAATTGGGTCCATTATGTTTATTTGTTTTGAAAATGACTAGAGTAAAGTCGAAACAAGTAAACAGTCGAAATAAACATATTTGTTACTGGTTTTAAAGTTTTAATTTACATCTTTTATCATTTGAAATTAGTATATTATTACAAGGTGTATATTTGCTATATAATTTTTTTTCATAAAATAATAAATTTTAGATCTTAAATTTACATATTTATAATAATAAATTTTAATAAATGGATGATCTATTTAGCAGAATTTGTGTAGTTGAATATTTATAAAACTAAATATTTCTCACATAAAAGATAAAAAAAAATAAATTTGTAAATTTAACATTTTTTATTAAAATTGTATGTTTTGCAATTGTATGTAAAATTAAAATTGCCTTTTTATTTTTAATTCTTTATTTTCTCTTACTAATTGTTGGTATTTTTAATGAACAATATCTAAAACCAATAGCTCTAAATATGGATGCATTTAAAATATGATTCATCACACTTAAACAATAAACAATGTAATGGATATTCATAGAATCATTTATAGAATATTTATAGAATTCACAATATATGCTTTAACATATCGGAAGGTTCTAATTTCTAATGCATTTATTAAGAATTACTAGTAAAACAGATTCGCTTATTGCAATACATTTGACTTTTTTTCTCTCATTTTAAGAGAAACGATTTTATTTAATGCTTAAACAATTTATTATATTTTAAAGAAATATGAATAATGTTTTTCTAAATTAAAATTTATAGCTGGATAAACAGTAAGTTTTAAGAAATTATCCTACATTCCATGTAAGATATACCTAAACTAAGTTTGGATATAAATTTTAGACTTCAATGAATTTGTCTGCGCATAAATCTTTAATCTTTTTTATCACCTCTTTAAGAGAATTTATTGCTCTGCTAATAAACAAAACCGCAAAAACGATATCGTTTACTCTAAAGTCGGTCTTTTGAATTCAGATTTCATTAATCTTATGTCTGGGTAAAAGTAATAAATTTACGGACGTAGATTATTTTTTTAATAATTTTACCATGAATAAATTTAGTGGAAAAGTTTTGTAGAATGTTGCTCCTATAAAAAACTGTAACTAATAAGCTAAATCCTTGATTTTAGGAATTTTACTGTGCTAATATTTTTATAATTTTTTAATACCCTAAATGTGGCATTGATGAATTAAGTAAAATCAAGTTTTTGATGAAAGTTTATTGTACTATAATTAATAAGTTTTTATATAATTTACTTACTGTTTTGTCATTGAAATTTTTCTTTTTGGGGTAAACGAAAAAAATCACATGACGGGAAAAAAATCACAATACGACGGATGTTCATTAGTGTTTTTAGCGCAATTTAGAAAATTATTGCTTGTAAGTTAGAAAGAAAAAAAGATTAACTCAGAGGCAATGTTTTCCTGTTAAACTTATAACGGCATATAGACTTGAAAGAAACTCCGTTGTTTTAAAATCTGGAATATTGCATTTGATATTAAGCATCGATAATTTTCAATCATTTTACTATAAAATAGTTTCATGGTTTCAAAGGCATTTGCATCTCTATCACATAATGTACCAACCATTTCTAATACATGAAATACAGAATCTCTACGATCAGATTTATGATGATATGAATTGGACTCTTTTTGTGGAAAATATATTTATGCTATTTTTATTTAAAATTAATTCTCTGTCTAAAATAGCAACAGAAAACGGAAAATAACATATAATAACGTATTTTTTATTTTATTTGTGTTTCATGTTACGCAAACAGTCATACTTCATATCACACGAACTTTATGTAAATTGTAAGATATCATTATGCAAAAAGGATACATTTTACAAAAATTATGTTTTTGCATATCTGTAAATATTGTTTGAGATTCCTGTTTAATATTAGAAAACACTACTATGATATGGGAATTTGTTTATTAGCCTATATCAAGGTTCCCACTCTTCAGGGAATTTTCCAGGAAAAATATCGATATTTATTCATAGAAAAATAAATCTAGATTAGACGCACGAAATTTCGCCTTATTTAAGGACAGATTTTCTATAAGAAAAAACCGGTACCGAAGAATTTTTTGGTTTGGAAATTCTCTGAAGCGTAGCAAACCTGTCACGGATGCAACAAAAGGAAATATATCTTCATCTTTTATATATAAAGGACAATTTCTTCAATTTGTGTAAAAATAATTAATTTTAAAAATGAAAACAAACTTTAAAATGTTAGATTTCTTTAAATACAATTTTATAATATGATTTTAAATGATTTTATTTTAATAACACGTGATTATAAAAATTAACTTTGCGACTTAAAGGCATTAATTCTTCATTGGGTGTAATTTAAAAAAAAAATTATGATGCATTTAATGGATTTCTAAATCGTAAAATGATGTTGATGTTTTGCACATGTCTTTAAAAATATTATGTATAAGTGAAACCAATTGATATATTTATGAGACGGTTACAACGGCCCTACACAATTGGTTGAAAAAAAACCTCTATATTGATATTGGATATATTTATAAAGAACATTTAATAGTTATGAATATCATAATCTGTATATCTGTAAAATGTAAATGAAAAACTACATACATTTTAAATACTTATTTTCATACTTTTTCATTTTCATGAGATAAATTAATAACATTCAAAATAAAATTTCAAATTAACGCTAGCTGTGCATTATGGATTTTTTCCACTTATTATATATACATTGTATGTAAAAATTGATATGATTTGAAAATGTCTTAAATGTACTTGGTGAAATTCGGCCTCACTTGGATGAAGGAATGATATTTTTATTACAGAAAAATAAATTTCTTCTGCTACACAAAAATAACAACTCATTTTGAATGAGGAACGTCGGTGTCACGTTGCACGATTTCTCTCACCTGCGATCTTTTGTCATCATCCTACAAAAAAAATCAATTCTGATTCTATTAATAAATTAAACGAGTTATTGATCGAGCCCTATCTTATTATTAACGGACGCAAATTACATATTTTAGTTGGGATATTGTTGTTTTGAAAGGGGGAATTCTTGTTTATCTTTATTTCATTATTTATTTTTTAAAAGGGCGGATCACGTTGAGCAGCCAGAAAATGACCATATTTAAAGCAGTACGAAAAACTCCGTAGTTCCTTAACAAATGAATGAAACGCATAACTTTCTTTTTACTTTCACACATTCTTATGGCTTGATAAAATATTCAAATACACATATATTTAGTAATTCAGAAATTACAGAATTCAGAAAAAATAATTCAGAATTCATTAATTCAGAAATCACAACGTCAAATGTGGCTTTTGAAAAACATGAATATTGAAATATGCATTTTGCGCGCACGATTTTACTAATTCTACTGCAGATATGGTCATTCTCACAATCTTTTGACTTTCGGGAATAAAAATCTGGTGAAATTAAACTTTCTAAAATAGCATTTTAATCTGATAGACGAATGCCTTAATGATTTAAAATAAAGAAAAAATGGTGAGCAGCGAAAATGTTTTTTTTTTAACTGAGGTTTATGTTAAACTTGCAACTTTAATTTTCCTTTATCACTAAAACTTTTATTTTCTTCTAAATTTTTACTTATAATGAATTTGCATAGTAACTACAGGACCTTAAAATAAGAAATAATAACAAAGTAGTATTTTTAGTACAGAATTTATGTATAACATTGTCTTAAAGGGGTGTTTAAGAAGAGACGGCAAGGTTAAAAAAGGGGAGACGGTATGGGAAAAAAGGGACGAAATGGGGAAAAAAGGATGGTAAGGATGGAATGGTAAGGAGAATTATCAAGTATTTTAGGCAAATCATGTTAAGACTAAGTGGTAGCCACTATGTTTGAAATTGATATTTAATTGCTGATTTAAATTCTGCCGTAAATTTCCTGTCAAAGAATTTTAGACATTCTTTCTCTAGCATACTTCTGCATGATAAGAAATTTGATAAAAATTCTGTGGCAGCATCTAAAGTGATCTTTTGTATAATTTTAGAAGAGGGACGGTAAGGAATTTAAAACCCAGGGACAGAGTTTAAAAAATAATATCAAACCTAAAAAAGTATGCAAGTTATTTTTAGCTACATATTTATATAAAACAATAGTTCCAGTTTCGCAAAAAATTATATCAAATTATTTTTTTATTGAAACAATTTTATACACACAGCTGTAAACTTAAAAATCAGCATCAGGGACACGCGACGTTATATCAGTTTTTCTGGTATTTGGAACCCCAACATCTTTCAAACTTATTTATCTCGTTAATATTGTTATGCAATCATGCAATGGGATGTTCCCCAGTATATGAAATAAAAAAAAAACCACAAGAACATGTACTAAAATAAAAATTATTATTCAGGGACATAAAAGTCAAAATATTGTGAGAATTCCCCATATATGTTTAACGTTTCATTTTCTGTTACTTATAATATTATATTTTAAAATAAACCTAAATTTGAAAGTATTCTTTAGCATAATAAATGGCTTTTCTAATCGTATTCACTAAATTTCACCAAAAAATGTATACTTATTTTTTCAATCCACAATTTTCTGAGACAAAAATGAGACTAAATTGAGGTTCAGCATAAACTAACACATAAACTAAGAATATACACAAGGTTCTATGATAATGAGTTTTTAAATGAGAGTGCACGGAATATCAAAAAATATATTTTTTAGAAAAACGGTTTCAACGTTGACTTTTAACATTACAGCAACTGCTTTTATGCAAGATATTTTTAGCCGTATCTTCTGTTCTAATCTGTATTTTTGTAAAATCCATTTTCCTGTGGATTTGTAACTTTTGAAGGTCTCCATTCTGAAATTTTTGAAAAGTCATTGGTTTTTTCAACCGCAGATCTGTCCCTATAGAAAATATATACCGTTTATTGGAATCGATAATATATCAAGAATTTTTAAATTTATTTTGTGAAAATCAGCCACACTTAGATGGAACGATTCTTTATTTTTTAATCACAGAATAAATATATTATTTCTCTTGCTCAAAAAATTCAAATCGTTCTGAGTGACAATCTACGTTGTCACGTTGCACAATTTCTCTCACCTGTGATTTTCTGTCATTAAACTACCAAAAGTCAATTTCTTCTTGTCTTATTTTTAAAGTTCCATACTTAAAAAATAGAAACATAACCATGATCAATCCTGTGTTTATCTGTCTGTCACAGTCAGTTTACTCATAAACTATGGTATGTGGCAAGTTCAAATAGGCTGAAGTAATAAAGGCTGCTGACCCACATATTTCTATATTATTAACCATTAACAATTATATTTAGGAAAATGTAAAGAGGCTACATGTGTTACTTGAAAAAAAATTGTATATCGTGTGAAAAGTTTCGTAACGCAGAACATAAAACTACATTTCTTTTAATTTTAGGTATTATATTTTCAGAGATATCTCTGAAAAATGTAATGCAAAAGTATGTTACTCCTTCTCTATTTCCGAATCTACTGAAAAAACATATGAAAAAAATTAGGAGTAAAAGTATTTAAACCTTGCCGAAATACGATAGGGTCACACACCTAGGGTAATACACTAGGTCACATAGTTTTTGAGAAAACTGCATTTTTCCAATAGACACAAATTTCGATTTGCGGACGTTCAGAGAAAGAGTTGAGGAACGATGGATGTAAAGACGTGAAAAAAAAGTAAACACCCCCTATTAACTCCACAGCGAATTATCATAGACGAAAGTTACTGGTACCGAACGATTGGAAATAAATTCTATTTTTAAATAACGTATATAAAATTTGCTTAGGGGGCCATCTACATATTAAAACGAATCCAAACTTCATTTTTTTTTCAATGGCAATACCCAATTTTATTAAGATATTTCAAATCTTTGGTTCAAACTATGCCTAGACACCAAATTTCAAGTCATTTGAATGATAAGATTTTTAATTATACGCATTCAAAATTTTGTGCTTCTAATGTTAAATTGCATTTTAATATTTTTATTTATAGCTTCTGAAATTATGATCCTAATGTTTTAATTTTTTGTGTAGCAATAATACTAATATACCCAAACATAAATACGTTGAATTTGCAATTTTTATAATTTTCTGATATGAATTATGAATAATGAAATTAATATGACAAAAAATATGAATTGCAACCTGCAATTTTTTGATGGATTCAGATTTATTAAGTCATGCTTTACGGAAATCCAAAATTTCACCATTTTCTTCGAAGTGGTTTTCAAATTACGCTTAAAAAACGGCAAAATGTTGGTTTAAGGGGCCGTCTATGATAGGAGTGACTAAATATTTTGAAATTTCTTATGCTATTTCGTAATCTAACCGGTTTAATTGACTGCTTAAGGTGCCTTGATCAAGAAGGGAGCTCTCTTGGTTAACAATCGAGTACCGAACTTCAATTTGGATACAGTCCTTAAAATACGCTCGTGTTAAAATAATTAATTTCTCGGAAACTTATGGTACGAATTGCATAAAAATTTGTTTTTAGACTAATTGAACGCTTTAGAGCTCATTTATGCTGTCCGAATTGTGTACTGTACTGCTATTGAAAAAAAAGAAAGTTATGGTTAGTTTTAACATGTACATGGCACCCTAAGCAAATTTTATATACATCATTTAAAAGTAGACTTTATTTACAATCATTCGGTACCAGTAATTTTCTTCTATTATAATTTGTTGAGAAGTTAGTAGGGGATGTTTACTTTTTTTTTCCCACGACTGTACTTATCGTTGAAGAATTATAAAATGATTGTTGATAATGATTTTCTCAAAAAATATTTCATAATTAGCCAAGTTGTTAACCCTTAAAGAAATGGATGGTTTGGACCTACCTAAAGACACGGGCGGTGTACTCTATGCACCATCGGCTTTTAAGGCCTAGATTGCAACTTTTAATTATATATATTTATGAGTCTATGAATGCCTACACTGTTAAAAATTTTGCAGCATTCCGGCAGGTCATTCGACCGTTTTTTGAAAAAACGGTTTCATAACCATAATTTAACTATATTCTGACCATAAAATGGCCAATAATATGGTCAGAATAGTGTTAAAATTACGGTTGTGTAACCGTTTTCGAAAAAAAAAGGTCAAATGACCTGCCAGAATGCTGTATATTTTTAACAGTGTAGTTACTAATTCATATATTTGCTATCATATATTTATTGTAATATTATATCATTACACGCACTTGGCCTGTTATTAGTTTAAAAGTTTTCTGTAAATATATATTCCGTTTCCGAGAACAGCTTTTATCTCAGGAAGAATTAAATCTAGTTTCTAAAAATCAGGCACTTTAACCCTTTATGTACTGAATTATGAATTCATGAAAATTTTATCTACTAAAGCATTTTTCGTGAATTTTTGAAACTACATTAAAAGATTTACATAATTATTTAACAAATTTTAGAAGAATTATAGAAGGATTGAAGGATTTAGGAGGATTAATTAAATTTGAATTTATAGGGATTTTGTGCAATATTTATAAACCCACTTAATCGTTTTGTTTTAAATATTTCTCTTAGTATTTTGTAGAATTAGGAAATATACAAATATAATTTTCTTACAATAGAAATTTAGAAATATTTCCGAATTGATAAATCCCCCCCCCCTCTCCCAATGCCGAGAAAGCTGAAAAGATGCAAAGGCAAAATATATCATTTAAAAAAATATATTTTTGTTTTGTGCAACCAATAATGCTTTTGGAACAAGATAAAGTAATAAATCTGTAACTCATTATAAACTGTATTACTACTAATTGATGTATTAAATGAATTTTATAATAAGTCATTTTAATGGTACTTATAAGTACTGTCAGTAGATAAAGGGCTAAGATATAAAGAATCCTTTTTTTTAAATTACAGAATCAATAAATCTTTTCTTAGTTAATAAAAGATTACTCGTTATGCATGACAACCTTCGGTGTAAAGTCGCACAATTTCCCTCGCATCTGATTTTCTGTCTTCAAACTACCAAAAGTTGATTTTTTCTATTATATTTATTTCATAAGCATTTTTAATTATATATTCCCTTTCTAGGAATAGATTTTATCTCTAGAACTCTTAAAACTAGCTTGTAAAAATCAGCCACATTTAGATGGAAAGATGCTTTTTTCATTAAAAATTACAGAGTGAATAAACTATTTCTCGGGCTCCAAAAAGATAACTCGCTTTGGTGTCAAGGTGAAATGTTTTCTCTCCTGTGATTTTCTGTCATCAAACTACCAAAAATCGATTTTTTAATAGGTATACCGCTTCTGAGAACAGAGTTTATCTCACGAAGACTTAAAATCCAGTTTGCGAAAATCAGCCCCATTTAAATGGAAGGATGCATTTTTTTCTTCGGAATCAATAAATCATTTGCTTAAAAAAAAAAAAAAAAATACTTGACGAACTTCGTTTCACGTTGCACAATTTAACTCACCTGCGATTTTCTGTCATCAAACTAAAGCTCAAGAAGACTAAATCTATTTTGTGAAAATCAGCCCCTCTTAGATAGAAGGATGTATTTTTTTTTTCAAGATCAATAAATCATTTCGCTTGTTTATATAAACAACCCGTTTTGTCTTAAGAACTTCGTTTGTCACGTACACATTTTTTCTGACCTGTGATTTTCTGTCATCAAACTACCAAATGTCGATTTGTTGTCTTAATTTTATTTTATACGATTTTGTTTAAATTAATATTCCGTTTCTGCGAATATTTTTTTTTCTCAAGAAGTCTTAGATATACTTTGAGAAAATCAGCCACACATAGATGGAAGGATTCCTTTTTTTTAATTACATAATCAATAAATCAATTATCATGCTGAAGAAAAGACAACTGGTTTTGTGGGACGAATTTCGGAGTCACGTTCAAATTTTCTCTCACCTGCGATTTTCTGTCATCGAACTACCGAAAATCGATTACAATTCTCTTATTAATGGAAGGAAGTTATACATTTAGGTTTAGACATTTTTGTTTTATTTTAATTTTATTATTTCATATTTAAAAAAAATCCTGTTTCTGATAATACTTTTTATTTCAAGAAGAGTTGAATCTAGATTGTGAAAATTAGCCACACTTAGATGAGAGATTGTTTTTATTATTATTATTATTATTATTATTACAGAATCAATGAAATATTTCTACTTCTCTAAAAGAGAACTGGTTTTGCCTGACAAACACTATTGTCAGGCTGCATATTTTCTCTAATCTGTCATTTTCTGTCATCAGACCGCCAAAAAGCGATTCCTTTTTTATTATTTATGGAAGCAACTGATATATTTGGATTGGTACATTCTTGTTTTATTTTTATTTTATTATTTATTACTTTTAAAAATAAAATATTCGGTTTCTGTGAATAGATTTTTTCTCGAGAAGTCTTAACTCTAGTTTGTGAAAATTAGCCACACTTAGATGGAAGGTTACTTATTTTTGAATTACAGAATAAATAAATTATTTATCTTGCTCAAAAAAGATAATTCGTTGTAAGTGACGAACTTTAGTGTCACGTTCACATTTTCTTTCGCCTGTGATTTTCTGTCATCGAACTACCGAAAATCGATTACAATTCTCTTATTAATGGAAGAAAGTTATACATTTAGGTTTAGACATTTTTTTTTAAATTTTATTATTTAATATTTAAAAAAAAATCCTGTTTCTGATAATACATTTTATTTCAAGAAGAGTTGAATCTAGATTGTGAAAATTAGCCACACTTAGATGGAGATATTTTTTTTTTATTATTATTACAGAATCAATGAAATATTTCTACTTCTCTAAAAGAGAACTGGTTTTGCCTGACAAACACTATTGTCAGGCTGCATATTTTCTCTAATCTGTAATTTTCTGTCATCAGACCACCAAAAAGCGATTCTATTTTTATTATTTATGGAAGCAACTGATACATTTGGATTGGTACATTCTTGTTTTATTTTTATTTTATTATTTATTACTTTTGAAAATTCGGTTTCTGTGAATATATTTTTTCTCGAGAAGTCTTAAATCTAGTTTGTGAAAATTAGCCACACTTAGATGGAAGGTTACTTATTTTTTGAATTACAGAATCAATAAATTATTTATCTTGCTCAAAAAAGATAATTCGTTGTAAGTGACGAACTTTGGTGTCACGTTCACATCTTCTTTCGCCTGTGATTTTCTGTCATTAAAGAACCGAAAATCGATACAACTAGTTAAATATACAACTAAATATACAACTAGTTTTGCCTGATGAACTTCATTGTCACGCTGACTATTTTCTCTAACCTGTGATTTTCTGTCATCGGATTATCACACTCCATCCCAAATCTATTATTAATCGAAGCAAGTAATACATATGGATTGAAACTTGTTATTTTAGTTTTATTTTTATTTTAATATTTATTATTCTTTAAATTAAAAATCACGTTTCTGGGAATATATTTCATCTCAAGATATCTCATATCTAGTTGGAGAAAATCAGGCACACTTAGATTGAAGGATACTTTTCTTTTGATTACAGAATCAATATGTTATTTCTCCTGTCAAAAAAGACAACCCGTTTTACCTGACGAACTTCGCTGTCATGTTGCACAATTTTTCTCACCTGTGATTTTCTGTCATCAAACTACCGAAAAATGACTTCTTTAAATTAATATTCCGTTTCTGGGAATACATTTTATCTCAAGAAGTCTTAAATCTAGTTTCGGAAAATCAACAAATATAGATTGAAGGATTCTTTTTTTTTAATTACAGAATCAATAAACTATTTCTCTGGTTCAAAAGAGACAACTGGTTGTGTTTGAAGAGCATCATTGCCACACTGTATATTTTTTCGAACCTGTGATTTTCTCTCATCAGACTACCAAAAATCGATCCTGATTCCGTTACTTATGGAAGCAAGTTATTGATTTGGATTGAAACACCCTTGTTTTATGTTTATTTTAGTACTTGTTTTATTTTTGTTTTATACGTTTTTATATAAATAAATATTCCGTTACTGGGAATAGATTTTATCTCAAAAAGTCTTAATTCTAGTCCGAGAAAATCAGCCATTCTTAGTTGGAAGACTCTTTTATAAATTATAGAATCAATAAATCATTTCCCTTGCTCAAAAAAGACAACTCCTTTTGCGTGACGAACTTCGGTGTCACGTTCACATTTTCCCTCACCTGTGATTTTCTGTCATCAAACTACCGGAAATCAATTCCGATTCTGTTATTAATGGAAGCAAATTATACATTTCGTTTCAGACATTCTCGTTTTATTCTTATATTACAATAATATGAAAGTAGCTGAGATGAATTAACCAGAATAATAATCTTCATGAGAAGTTGAATGTACTTTAATTAATGAGGATTTTTTGTCATATCTTTGTTCATGGATGTAAAAATGTCATATTATAATTATTACAGATGTTTATTGATATATTTAGAGCATGTTCGCAATTAAACTATTGCAATTTGTTGATTACATGTTTAAAAACCCAAAACAGAGAAGACATATTTTCGAGTTGAAATTATTACGTAGTTCTTTTAGACTGGCGAGGTTTTTCGTTGTTTTTAAGTTGTGGATATTATATTTGATATTAACATAGGGTAAGAATCACAGATAGATAGATAGAAATCACAGACACTGTCTTTCATTTGTAAAATATATTATTTAAGAAAATAATATGTGAAAGTTGAATCTAAAAAAATAATCATATTGACATATGTTTGTGTCGCTCACTACTTTGTCGAAAATTAAAATAACAGATAATATGTAGTTCATCCAGACAGCCTTCCAACTCCTTTGTCATCTCACAATACTCTGGCGCAAATTTTCTTCTCGCATAACTCGGTACATCGAGGCTAACGAAAAAGACAGGCTATCGCGGTCATCCCACTTGTGTTTTTCTATAGACAGCTAGTGTAAGTAAGTAAATAAGCACCCACCCTGGGAACCCGCTTTTGGCTTATGGTTAGGTGTAACCCCCAAGCCCAGGGCAGGGAAAAGTTTTACTACCTGCGGAAACAAGCCCAGAACACCAGTCTCCGGGAAAGAAGACTTCAGAACGACCCGCCCGACACGCCGAAGAGAGCACAAGAGGCAAGTGCCGTGTCCCCGGACCGCCTGTAAAAATTTATGATTATTTAAGAGGGCGATTCTTTACCAATCACAATTGGCTACCCTATTGTTTCAGGGCGAGCCTAGAAATATATTACGATTATGATTTATATGTTTTGGAATTTACGTACTATTTGAAAAAATTTTAAGTATTTACATTCATCTTTTCATTTGATAAGAAATATTTTTTTCCCCTTTTTTTCACCCTTTTAAACAAAAATATTTATACATATTTACAATATTTCTAGTGGTATTTAAGTTCTTAAAAATAAAACAATCTCAAAAACACCCTTCCATACACCACGTGGACCCATGACATGTCCACCACAGGCAATCAGAAGAGGTAATTATTGAATGTATTTATATTGAATAAAAGAATAATGGCTATTGAGAATATCGTAGTTAGCATAAAATTTTTTTAAGTTGTGCCGGGTCATTAATTATTTTTAGGATGTCCTGAAGGATTGTCGTTTCTGTTCTGTGAAATTTAAACTTCATGAATTTGCAGTTGCCGAAAATGTAATGAATGTATCTGCATAGGCGCATTCGAGTATCACGTGACTCCAGCCATCTGTGAAAATACATACTTTCAATGCACCGCGGTAGCCTGTCTTTTTAGTTAGCCTCGTCCGTACATAATATGACGCAGGTAATAATGTAATTTGCACGGGTCGACATCTCATTGGAGCGCAGGATGCTCTCTGACTAAGAGCAGTTAATCAAAGTGTAATCCACATTAATTAATTCGAATCTTGATTGAAAATTGAATTTATTAAATGTGCGATATACTTTAATGTGAAATGTTCCAACACTTGTGTTCATATTTATTTAAAAATCTATTTTTGCAATATTTTTTTCAAATATTAGACAAAATTCAAATTGATAATATTTCTTTTCATTCAAAGGTTTTTTTTTTTTTTTTTTTTTTTTATAAAAGTTATATTACATTTTACTAAACTCAAATGTATATTACATGTTAATGCTATTATTTATTTTGATATTAATTTATACATATGAGACAGACATCTTCAAAGTACCTTTAAATAACGCAGATGTTCTAGAAATGGATATAGTTTAAAACCTAAAATTTCGGCAAAAAAAAGTATATAAAAGGCGATGTACTTGCTAATACTGAAAAATGAATTCTAAAATTAATTTATTCCTAACTTGTTGTAATTCGGTTGAAGTCAGTTAAAAGATTTTTTCTTCTTTTATTCTAACTCAGCAGCAACTGTGTTTGTTTAAATAGATACTTTTGATATTGCACTGTAAAAAAAAAAATCTGTAAAGTTACTAAAGTTTTCCTAGGAAACTTGGATTCCCAGAACTTTTTATGTAACGGCAACAACAAAAATTCCTGTAACAGACGCACTTTTGCGCCGAAAATCAAAAAATCTGTAAGATTACTAAAACGTTTTTAGGAAACTGGGATGCCTAGAACTTTTCATGTAAGTGCAGCCAGGGCTACAGATAAAATTTTAGTAAGATTACTGTAATTTTAGCAGATTCATTTGTAAAGATACAGATTTCTGTAGCTTTACAAAAACTAGTTTTGTAGATTTGCAGATTTCTTTGTACAGTTACAGATGAAAGTTTAGTAAGCATGTAACTTTGCATCTGTAGAACTACAGATTTTTTTTTACAGTGTACCAGTCTTAAGCTGCATATAATTGAAAAAAAAAAACTAATCGTAGGCCATAATTTGACCAAATGATTTTTTTTATATATGTTACTATTAGCCTAAATTATTATTTAAATGCTAATTCGTGCAGTATGTAAAATATACTGACAACATAAGCATTCGAAATGATCTTTCTTGCTAGTATAGTTAATTTTCTTGACAAATTATTCACATAAGAATTTCACAATGTCTTGATTTGAGTTTTTAGTAAAATATTACAATTACAACGACAATTGCACAGTCTAAATTAATACATCAGAATTGAGAAGAGATGTTTTATTCTGTCGATTACTCGAATAAGTATTTTCATTGAATTATCTTTATATAAGAAGTTCTGACTATATTATAATTAAATAATACAAACACAGTTTTTAGAATGTATGCTATTACTTAAAATATCAAATGTATAAATACACAGTCTTACATGAGAAAATGTAGTTGATGAGATAAAAATTATATGTCAGTTACCAATAACACGAAAATGCATTCCCTAATTACAAAGCTGTATAAATTTCGTAATTCGTCTGTAATTATGAGAAGTATTTTCCGAGTTTGTAATTTTTTCAAGAAAAGCGCCCCCTATACGTATCCACTAGAAATTTAACATTTCGACTTTATAGTTAATTATTTGCAAATATTTCGTACATGGTTTTTTTTTCAAGTTTTAACAATTAATTGCACCAAATATTAATCTTTTTTCAGTTGAATTTCATTTATTCTTAAAAACCACAATCGGATTTTCACGAAAACTGAAATAGAGATATTATTTTTCTTCTTTTGTGAATAAGCATTTTGTTTATTGGAAACGACAACTTGAATTTAACCTCTAGACCCTAATGTATCAAATATATTTTTTAACTAATTTTTACAAGCATTTATTTAAGGGGTATCAGATCTCTTACAGCTGAAAACATTTCGCTATTTTATTTTTTTTAGATGCTAAATTCCTATCTTTTCTGAACATTTTGATATAATAGTTGCTTTCCAAATTCTTATTTTAACAGAAGTTATGGCTTTTAGAATTATACCTGCACAATAGCTGAAGCGGCTTTAATGAAATTTCGAAGTCATTTTTCTTCAAATGACATTTTTGTTCATAATGCGCAGGATATCTCAAAAACTTCTGAATATTTTTTCATGAAATTTTCAAAACATATATTTCTTGTTAGTCTGTATAAACTACATGTGTCTGTACAGGTTAGTCTGCGCAAACATAAAATTTCATTTTTATTGTTCGAAGAAATGTGTTTTTTAGATGATTATACTGTTGAACATTTCAAAATTTTGTATTAGCTAAATACAACTTTTTATTAAAATTATAAAAATGATTTAAATATAAATTTATTTAGGTTCAGGTTAATTACTATAGTGTAAAGTAAAAGTAGGGACGAAAATTTTCATTCTAGTTACAAAATTTATTTTGTAATCTTGCGCGTAAGCTGTTATACCAATGTTCTGCTCCACAAATATCTGACGGTTTGGAGCCCCCTATAAATACTAATTCTGCATCTTGCCATTTTTTAAATACATGAAATGAAAGAATATACCTATACGTTTCATCCCAATAAAAATTGTGTTTTTAAAGCATATGTATTTTAAGATATTTTATGGTGGAAATGGTCTTTTTTTTTCATTTTTTCCAATATTAAGAGTCCTGAGACACCTTAAAAAATGCACAGGACGGTTGCATTACAAATAGATAAAAACGCACTACCTTAATTTCAGCAATAAGAAGGTTGGCCCAAACTGTTTCGAGAAGTTTCTTCCAAATTCGTTATATTTTTGGTCTACTAGTGGTGAATACATTGACTCCCAAGTGAAAACAAGTTAAAAATTGCACGTCAAACGTGGCAAATGAGGTGCGTTTGTACTGTAACTAGTTTTATAAATATTTTTTGCATCGCATATTGCACTAAATTTACATTTTAGTGCAATTCGTAAGTGCATATCAATTTCGTTCTGTTCGAAAGGCACTAACATCATTAAAATGCAATTGAAATTTTTTTTCCCATTGGCCGTAATGTAACGGAAAACTTTTGACTGTCCCTGTAATTAAAGTATACATCCTATTTTCGTAAAATTGGATATGACTCGACAAAATTTTGCAATAATTATATATTTAAAATTTCAGACCATTCGGTTGGGTAGTTTTTGCTCTCTTATATGCGGACTGATAGACAGACGGACAGATGGGCAAACAGACTGATCGAAGGATGACTATAGGTGCATAAGTATTTATATAATTACGCAACGCACTTAAAAAAGCCTTAATTTCAATAATGAAATGGTTACCTCAAAATGACATTTTTGTGTTCACAAAAGTTCAAAAAGTTTTTGGTCTACTAGTGGTGAATACCCAAATAAAAAGAACTGTCTAAATTACCACAAGATGACATTACGTTGCATAATTTTAGAAGAAAATGCTGATTTGAGTTTCATTTTTGCTGAAGTGTCAGTTACTGGTTAAGAGTCAGTAGCTGGAATTTTCACATTGCGTAACAAAGATTAAGCTGGGATGGGACATTTTGACAAAATTATTTTTTACAAATTATGTTTAGCTAGTAAAAAATTGAAATTTTCAGAATAACGTCTTGAAATATTTTAACATATTTAAAAATATAATGATAATAATTAAAATTTTAAGTTAATAAACCAATTCAATTAATAATAAAATCATCCCATCCCTCCCTGATGTGAGGGAGGAATGGGACATGTTTCTAAAATAAAAATTCCTATTGAATTTTCAGAAATGTGGTGAAAAAAGGACAAAGACTGTGTGACATTTACATTCCCAATGTTTATTGTAACTCACAACATTTATTTTATGTTGTACCGTCATGAGACAGGAATTCAGGATGGTCTAGCTACAAAAAGCATTTATTCACAGCACGGCACAGCTATACAAAAATATTCAGAAAGTAAAAATTAAGAAGTTGGATTTTCACGAACTCGAGCTTAAGTAAGCCCTGTCCGCAGTATTGTTCGTACCGCGCGTGGGTTACAGCTTAGAGTACTCCGTACTCTGTCCGGAGAGAGTTTTGTCTCCGCAACCTGCCCTGAGCTACCTGGACAAGCCTACACCGGAAGCGTAGAAAAATTAGGTCTTCACCTTTCGGAGTTTCAGCCGAGAGTTTCTTAAATTGCCCCAGGTATTTGTGTATATGTCAAGTACTTTGATAACCGGTGGCACTTGAAAATGCTTGAGGAGTGTTTCAAGTACCCAGCAAACACAGAGCTATCGGTAAGCAATCGGCCGACAGCCGCTTGCCACTACCGGCGTATTGGCAAGATACCGGTTGCCGCTACCGGTTCCGTATCTTTTTTGATAAGCCGCGCGAATGCGGCCCGATTCATTAGGCACGCAGCCGGTCCGGTATTGGCAGAAAACTATGCCGACAGCACGCCGATAGCTATCCATATGAATGCCGGCAGCAGCCCGACACCAGCATAAATTAAAAAATATATGTTTTGATGGCGCCATCTACAAGCCTTTGTGGAATGTATATTTGAAAGGAGCGTGTTTCGGTGTTGTCAGAGGCGGGGTTTGATCCAACGTACCCAGGGACAGCAAGTAGACACCTTAACCACTTAGCTACTGAGACTTAATCAGGTAGGATTCTATGAGGTAATAAAGGGAAGTCATATCGATAAGTAATGGTTGTCGTTGAAGGTAAGTGGTAGATGTGGAAATTAGAATTTCGAAGTGTTTTAATTTTATTTATTTATTTATTTATTTGTAATTGTCTTACGCGCGTGTATTTAAAAGTTAATTCAATATTTAAATGAAAGAAATAAATATCTTAGCGAATTCGTTAAAGCAAACTAATTTAACAATAAATTTAAAAATAATTAAGATATAGATATATTTAAGAATAATTAAGAATATATATAAATTTAAGAATAATTAACTGTTAAAAAAATTTTAGCGGTTTTGTTCAGTTAATGAAATTTTCTTTTTAGGAACTATAATGTAATTACATGCGTTGCGTTAATTTATAAAATATATATTTTTAACCTGGAGAAATTTATTTTAATAAATAAAATGTTGGTAATTAATAACTTTTAATTAGAATAAGTATTCATTTTATGTCGTTTTAAGGATTTAAGGTAGAACAAATATATTATAAGTATGTTGCAATATTAATTTGTTACTTATCAATAGTTTTAATTAAAAAATAAAGTAAAAATATTAATTTACATATTTTTTTTTCTTTTCAAAGATAACATTAAATGGGGGATATTTCTGAATCTTTCTTATAAATTTAAGAATGCTTATTAAATAAAATAAGTGAATTTCAGAGGTTTTTCTCTTAATACAATTTTCTCTTAAGGAATTATAATGTAATAAATTTGTGTTAATTCAAGAAATATATATTTAAAACATAGAAAAACTAATTTTAATAAATAAATAAGTTAGTAATTAATTACTTTTAATTAGAATAAGAGTTTTTTTTTTTATTTGGTGATATTGATGTAAAATATATTTTTAGTGATTATGTAGCAATAATGATTCTTTTACTTATCATCATTTTTTAATCATCAAATAAAATAAAAATATTAATTTATCTTTTTATCTTTTTTTTTTTTTTTTTTGGTAAATAATTTTTTAGAAGTGGGAGATTTCTGAATCTTTCTTTTAAATTTTAATGCTAAAAAGTTGGATAGTTTTTATTTTTATTTTTTATAGCATGTAAAATAATTTAAAACACTTTTTTAATAATTTGATTTTTAAATAAAATAAGAAACATAGCTATTGCTTTTAAAATGAATATAATAGTTAGAAAATAAGTTCAATTAATTTATGAAGTTTTTTTTCTACGATTAATAATGAATAATAATTTTAAGGAGCGATTTTCAAAAATCTCTTTTGATGATTCAAATAATTGTAAGTCCTTTTTAAAATGAATTCAATAACAACTTTTTTAAAATAAATAAATATAGGCTGTTTTTGACTTTTTTTTTGTTTATCACTGTTAGAATTTTATATGAAATACATGAAATGTACATATCTTATCAAAACTCAAACTCAAACCAAATTAAGAAAAAAGAAAAAAAAAATGTCGGCTAAGACTAAACATTCCGAACAGTGTTGTCACTGGGCTACTTTTTTTTAATTCAGATTTCTTGATTGCCACCACTTTTTTGAAACCGTAAAATTACCTTTGTTTTCGCCTTAATTAATATGTCATTAAACAAGGCTTATTTTACCATTTCAATAAAGTGGTGCCAACCAGGAATATGAATTTTAAAAAAGTAGCCCATCTGGCAACACTCATTCCGAATTCGGACCGATGTTGGCAAATCTAATTAGGCCACTATCAGAAATCACATATCGGTCCTACGTCACTAGCCGGTGTAAGTCGCTTGCCGATATATAACCATAAGGGGACCGATTACGGTAACCGGTAGTCGAAAAAGCAGATTATTAAGTTTAAGTTGCCGACATGCTGCCGACACTTCACCGAAACCACTGTGCCCATGTCGACACTTAACCCACAGTGCCGGCTGCGGCCCGATCGTGTGCCGAAAGGTATGTGTTTGCTGGGTATTGTAAGTGTTCTTTTACCCAGAATGTCTAAAGCTAAGATCTTGGCTTGAAAATATGGTTTTCATCCTGCCAGTTGAAGAGATTTGAAGTGGAATATATTGCAGTTTAATTGGGTTCTTACAGATTTTATGATACACAAAATGTATCGGTCTTGTAGCAAAGAGGGATATTTAGATGCCACGTCTGCCTGTATTGACTTAGTGCTATTGAATAGAACGAGGACTTTATAGTCCTCCCCTCTTAGGAAGAATTTTTCTTACATGAAAAATTCATATAACCAGTGTTAAGTCAACACTCAAAAAGAACTTAATTAATCTGCATTTGTTGGCAAACAGCATTAACCCAACTTAAATTCAATTTAAAATTTAAATTAAAAAAAACCCTAAATGGAGGACAACACAAGTACCCATAAGGAACGTTCACAATATAGAATAAAATAGACGCACATTCTACAATTATATTTCAATATAAACAACTTGAAACTTCTTATGGAAAGAATTTATGCAAATTCAAAACATTTCAGTTAGTATATTGTAGTATATACAGCTATGATAATATATGATATAATATACATAATGAAAAATATATAACAAACAGCTAGTATATTATATAATGTGAACTTTCTTCTAAACGAAATATTAATAAACGATTTTTGAATCATTTAAAAATTTATTTCGCAAAAGAAATTTGTTTGCGCTTTAAATTTTTAAGTAAATATAAAAGGTTTGTTTAAAAATATCCAATACAGAATAAAAAATTAAAAAAAAAAACTTACATAATTTTTTTCACTGTTTTTATTATTCATAGTACGTCACTGCAGTATACATATCTGTAATAATTTATTACATTTTCCTAATAATAAAATACATGTTTACTTTAGATACAGTTCAGTAAATCGTGTAATTGCGGAAAAGTTAAATGATCTACTTAGGTAAAAATTCTTTTGGAGATAATTGGGGATTAATTTATAAAAAGCAGAAATTATGTAAAAATTGTAGATTTCCTTATCCAATATTTATTAATATTTAAACTTTCGAAGAAAAAAAATATTGAAGAGAGAATTTGTTTAAATTTGCCTATTTCTATTTTTGATAAGCCAGAATTTTTATAACTAAAACAATTTTGCATATAACCATATAAATCACTGGCTCATAGATACATGCATATTAATCTGTACAATAAATTAAATTAGGTGTTAAAAATTATCATATTAAAGAAACATAAAGAGGCGAAAAAAACACAAATTAAATAAATTGTATTTGGATTGTAATAAAGCGATTTCATTAAATTTTTGAAATATTTAAAACTTTCATTGCATAATAAAAACTTAGACTTACTCTGTCAAATTTAGTGATTAAAAACAGTTAAAATACTCACCTGAAGCTCCAAATATTGGAATGGGATTTCAACATCTTATTTATGCAGCTACTACGACTCCAAAATTTTATTCAACAATGTACAAATTTTTAACAGAAGCACAGACAAAGGTTTGAATGCATATATGCCAAAAGGAAATCAAAATATGTCATGCAGAATGAGGGAGTATTCAGTTTCTGATGTAAACATAAAAAATCAGCAATGTCTTACTGAAACTACTGATTTTTAAAATTTTCGGAACAAAAGTTAAAATTTTACTTTTCTTTTATAATTTTGTATCACGGTTTTACTATGATTTAAATCAATTTTCCTATATATTGCATTTAAAAAAAATGCTCTGAATGTAGGCAGTTTTCTAAGTAAAATTACCTCTTAAAGATGACTATGTTTAAGCGCAAATGTATATTGCGATGTCAAGTCACATTAAATAATCTTTGAAAATAATTTTAAAAAATATTTTGTATCAATTCCGTCTTTAAATAAATACCTTGAAATATTTGCATTAATGCATATTTTTTTTATTACAGAAAATCTCGATTGAGATTTTGATTGATATACATTTCATAAAAGTAAGATTTTCATAACATCGATTTAGTCACATAACTTTGCGTAAAATAAGAGTAGTGTAAAAGTTTAATATTCTAATCACTAATAGAAATATAAAAAATTCTGAAATAATAATTTAGGAAATTATGGAAAGAAATTGGGGAGAAACCAGTATGAAATTTGGAAAGCAATTAATTCACTATTACTTACAATAAAATGTTAGTTTTATATTAGTGTTGAATTAAGAAGATAAAAAAAGAAATTATTAAAGAAATAATAAGAAAGTTTCCATTCTTCAATTTTGTTAATTTTCATAGAAATTATGCATACTTAAAACATAAAAAAAAACAAATAAAATATCTTCACTTGTAATTTCATCTTGCAAATACATGAAATTTATCATATTTAAAACTTTTCATGGATATTTCAAAGGACAGTTATTTTAAATAAAATATAAAAAACAAATGAGGAAGAGGTTTTCAAAACTGACCTTATCCAAAATTAAAAAAAAAAATCGTGTTTTCGCTACCAATCCCTTTCATTGGTTAATCTGCAGTTACAAAACATAGCAATTTGCAAAAAAGTATTTTTATCCGGTATTTCTGCAATTGTTGCTTGGTTTCCAATGACAACCAGTGGACACATTTAGAGATTTTTCGCGATTTTCCAAAATTTGATTTTTTGAATATACGAATTTTGAAACTCACGTCCTAAAATACATTGCTTTAATTTTTTTTCTATTTATTAGATTAATTTTAGTTTTTTTCGAAAAATACTTTTTTTTTGTACAGGAAACATTTAAAAGAGCAAAATATGTCATATTGGTATCCTGTTTTCTGAAGTAAACAACATTTAATATTTTGCAATTGTTTAAACAGGCACGTGCGAATGAGGGAGCGAAGGAAGCAGTCGCTCCGGGCGCGAAGATTGAGGCTGCTCCAAATTTATACTACTAACCTCTTTTTTTCTAATTGTTAAAAGAAATGATTTATATGCATACATATCGAGAATTTGTTTTTCAAAGTGAAAGCACTTACATTTTTTTTTCTTTTCAAAGTTGACGCGTCGTCTCTTAACCTGAAAATCAATTTCTGACAGAGGACGTCTTCCTTTTTAAAACATTTTCTTGTCTTTGTCTTAGTCTTTTATGTTAACCCTTCTGTGTCTGAAATTTTCTTTCTATGCTTGTGACAAAAATACACTCTCAAAATAACATGTGATTTCCTTCTTGGAATCCAAAAGGTTTGCAATCTGTTACACTGTAATGTTAGATACATTTTTTCTGACCATTTTCTAAGATTCCCTTTGCCCTAATGTAAGAGCAATTTTCTTTCATGGTATTGAGTTGTTTGGAATTTATGAATTAAAATTAAATCTTTTAAAGTTCAAAATAAACGCAAAATATGAATTCAGTGGACTTTAGTTCTGTTTTTACACTTTGTGAATTTTGCGACACCTGTCACAAAGAAAAGGCAGGGTGTAGGACGCCAAATTGAAGCATTGCCCGATAGGGGAGGGGGGGGGGGCACAAATTAAAACTTTGCCCCGGGCGCAGTTTTCCCTTCTTACGCTCCTGCGTTTTGAAATGAATGTTTAAATTAAGTTTTAAAAATCAATGCATATAAAGTCCAAAAAACTTTTAGATATTTTGAAGTAAACCTAATGATCTCGCATTGCCAATGTAGATTTGTAGAAGATAAGCAATTTTTGTTTAACACATTTTTCTTCAAAAATTTGGTTTATTGAACCACAGACTAAATTTGTTGTCTACAGGAAACGTTTTTACCTCAAATTCAGTTGAATAACAAGATCGACTTGATAAATTTCGGTTAGAAACGCCTCCTACATCAAAGTGGATTGAAATAAATGCACAAGATCCAATTTGGTACTGAATGCGGCTTCCATTTAATTAGTAAAAGTTAATAAAAATGCAGTATTAAAAGTATGCATGTTTTAAATAGTTATTTTCAAATGAGATATTTTAATGAAAAATAATTTAAATTGCGATATATATTCAATATTTAATAGATATATAAAATCTGCATAAAACTATCTGGACAAAATTATTTTTAAATACAATCAACTTAATATGTAATATAAGGAAAACAAATACATTGTTAATGTGATATGTTAATTTTACCTTTCAGAATATTCCTTGTATAAATTCACTCAATTTAGACTATCTCTATGCAGTTGATATAAACATTACTTCCCTAAAAGATAGAATTTCAAGTAACTACTTCATAAAGTTTTCTCCATATGTAATTTTAACAATTTAATTTAAAATAGCTTTATGTTGTTTCAATGCGCCCTACATCTATAATTCTCGTTACTTTTACTTCACGAAATGCTGCACTAATACACATTCTCCGTTGCGACATAAAAATGGTTACAGACGTATGGGGATTTTTTTAGCACTGGTACTGTCCCTTGAATTTTAATACCAGTATATTCTAAAAGCATCCCTCACCTTCTTTAATTATAGTGAAATAAAAGGAAATAATCTGTTTTGAAAATACTGGCATTGAAATTCAAACGACAGCGCAATAGCTGAAAAAAATTACTTACGACAGAGATCGTTTTTGTATCAGCGCATAAGCGAAGTATTCAGACGGTCGAATGTGAAAAATGTCATACATGATGTTCTAACGGTACAAGTTCCATTACAAAATATTGAATAAATCATACATAGTAGTAATACAAACTTACACATAGCTAAACAATCGTATGTAATACTAAAATAATTACTTTTTCAGCTTTCATGGCATCAGTATGGATTTTTATAAATTAGCCTAGAAAGTCCAATACTTTGTTTTTTAAATTATTATTTTTATACTTTATATTTATAAAGTACTTTAATGGAGAAATCATTTTTTCTTTTACTGCTTCAAGTTCTAATTATAATTATGCCACTTGTTTAGCTTTACTTTCCGATTAGCTTACTTACAAACTAAGTAGACTATGAAAGTATTTCACTTATTTGAAAATGCTTGGTTTAGTTTAAGATTGTGTGCTTTGCTTCAGAAGTTTTCCGATAATGCATATGGAAGAATTTTTATCTGAAAAAAAAAAAAAAACAACGCTTAATTAATATACAGAAAAATTTACGCACACAGCAATATATTTCAAAAATACATTAATTTTGATAGTAACGCTTTAATAAATATAGAACAATTTCAAACAAATGTAATTTATTTCAAATGAAAATCAAATTTCAGATTAATTGCTTAAAAGGCGCAAAGGTCAACATAGTGAAAAATATTCCACGCGGGGACTCGATTCCGGGCCATCAATATAGCGCACTGACATTCTACCGTCTAAACCACATGGAACGGTACCCAGCCTGGAACTTCTCACTGTTACATGTTGGCAAGGCTACAAACGCAGCACAAGATGGAATATTTTCCGTGAGCCACCGACATGGGGCAAACATGAAACTTAATTAAATCCAGCATCGTTTGAAACTATATTAATACGTAGGAAATTTCACCTTGCATACAATATTTCAAATGAAAATCAAATTTAAAATTAATTGATTAAAAGGCGCAGAGGCTAACATAGTGAAAAATAGTCCACGACGGGACTCGAACCCGGGCCATCAGTAGAACGCACTGACATTCTACCGACTAAACCACATGGAAAGGTACCCAGACTGGAACTTCTCACTATTACATGTTGGCAAGGCTGCAAACACAGCACAAGATGGAATATTTTCCGTGAGCCACCGACATGGGGCAAACACGAAACTTAATTAAATCCAACATCATTAAGTAATTTAGTTAAAAAATCAGTTTTTTTGCGCGAAAGTACTTTTAATTTTTAGTCCAAACACTTAGCTTAAATACAATTTCGTAAAAGGAGACATTCTGGTATATTTTAGACGTTCATTTGAAGCACAATTTTACTTCTTTGATATATGTTTAATATTAATATCATTCGCAATGAGCATAGAATACTTTCTTTTGGGGTGCTCTTATTTTTTTTTTTTTTTATCATTGCATATTTATAAAAAAAAAATAATGCAGATATCCTTTTAAGATTTCTGATAGTGCAGATTCTTGTGCATCTAATTATGGCTCGCTTGAGGCCAGTAACGTATTAAAAATGGTAGACTTTAGACTTTTTATATGGAAGTTTCTTTCTTTTAATTAGCAGAATGTGATTGACATGAGAAAAAGTAAATGATATAGATAACATTTATTTTACTGTAAGCATATTTATATTGCAGAAATTTTGTTTAAATAATAAAAATAATAACATAAAGGTAGTTCTGTTGACGTTCGAAAAAAAAAAATACTTTCTCAAAAAAATCGAATGTTTTATTTTCTTAAACTATATACTGAATAACTGTGTAACATAGCAACAAATAGAATTTAAATTATAAATTGAAATCTTTGAAATAACGAAAAAAACTTAACACAAAACGTAACACATTATATCAGTTGCATTAAAAAATTTATAATGCAATACAAAGCAATGTTAAAAAAATACAGAGATAAATAATACAAAAATGCAATACAGAGCCGTACATCAAAATTTCGTAATTAGATACCTTGGAAATAAAAACTTTCCTTTTTATTACAGAAACAAAATTTATATTCCCAGTGTTCATAAATTAGAACGTGACAAGATTAGATGTCACGTTTCACAATTCCCCGACCTATGATTTTCTGTCATCAACAATCAGTGAGTCTATTTTAATTTTATTATTAAGGAAGGAAAATGAAACACGTCGACTACTATGGCAATCCTTCATTCTTCAAAAAATACACATGATAAAGCCTTTATCATGCATACAAGGACATTTTTCATGAAAGAATAAAATAGAAATAGTAAAAAAAAATGAAAACCAATTTCAAGGGATTTTTCGCGATATTGTTGCATTGATTTTTATTGCTAGAAGTTGACTAACTTTTTGACAGTCATCTAATACAACTATGTTGACAATTTTTATTGTTATTTGCTTCCATTTTAAATATCATTTTTGGCATTTTGATCAAATGAAACAATCATGCATTGAAATTCCTCACTTGTCTCTGCATACAAAAAGAAATATATGATGAAGATCTAAAACACAAAGCAGAGAACAAACAGACAACACTTTGAAATTTTGTTTTCAGGTTTCCTTTTTATTTAATATGCTGAAATATTTTCATTACTGCTGAAATATTTCTTATCCAAAAATTCCAAAAAAGTTTTAATTTTGTTTAGAAAACAAGCAAAATCCGATCTTTCATTACTTTTTCTCTTCTACGCACCTAAACCTGCAAACTGCTATGAAAGTTACCGAACATATTGCCATCATTGATAAACAACATAAAACTAATGGAGTACTCATTTCATTTGCATATTTTATAGATTCTAACTGATTAAATATTTGCCTATTTCGATTTTATTTTTCGAATTTTTCTTTAATAAACTTTATGAGACCATGATTGAATTTATGCTTCATTCTAAACAAATAATACTAAGCGACATACACGGAACAATGTTTTACACATGTGCTTATACTATTTACATGCTTTCCTTACACTTAATTTTTCAAGTCATATGTTCATTTAAATATAGTATTCTTATCAAATATTATATGTAATTCATAAGTACCAAATTCAGTTTTCTAACTCATTCTTCTTTTTAACGAAGAAAGAAATAACAAAAATATAAAATCAAAGATGACCTGTGACAGTTACAAAATAATAAATTTCTATATTATCTATTTGCAATTATATTCATTATTGTAAAATAATATTTTAACTTTTATTTTTTCAATAACCTTTAATATTTAAACGCATTTATTAGAAAGTTACAGGAAATCTTATAAAGTGTTCGACATTTTTCTTTTCTAAAGTAGATTTAATTTATCAAAAATGAGGAAACTATTTTGCTTTGTTAGCAGATTTTTGTCCTTTTGTAGATTTCAACACATCGCAAACGTTATTTTTTTCATTTTCCGAAAAAAATGTTTCTCCTGCTTTAGATACTGTCATATAGAGAAATATATCAAAGGAAATAAAGATAGAAAACATATTATGCTTTAGAAAGTGATTTGGGAGCTAACCAAATGGTTTGTTTTAGTCTTTTAAACTCATTGAAAATTTTGACTTTATCCATCTATTTCATTCCGACCTTAAAGAAGGTGACCTTTTTATAGGTTCCCAATTATGACATATCTGTCCAGGATTTGTTTTTAAAAGCGGAAATATAAATAACACATTTATTCTTATTCTTTAAGATATTATAACTTTTATTGTTTGGAACTTAATGTTTCAAATAAATAACAAATAAATATATTTAGATTTAATATCTATTAATATTTAATTTTTTAAATTATTTCCCATTTGAAAATATACAGCGATATGAATTTTGTAAACTGTATATTTGTAACTATTTCTTAATTCTGTTTTAAATAGAATTAACAAACATTTACTTATTATTTACTGCTAGAAATATTAATAAATTAATCTTGGAACAAAAAATGACAAGTATTATTAGTAAGGTAAGCTTTATTTATTTATTTATTTATTTATTTTTTGTTACTGAAAACGTGTCGTTGTAAGCAATCAAACCTATTAGACTCTAATACATAAATTTCTACGTACGAGTACTTGTATGAAAAAAGCAGGCGCTATATAAAGCTACATGTAATATCCTACAAAATCTCCAATGGTCACAAATTATCAATATGTTGCTAAATTACATTGTACGGCTTTCTCTTTTTAAATTGGTTGTGCTATTTTTGAAAAGTTTTAATTGAAACAATACACGAGCATATTAATACGTGACCTGCTTCTCAAAGTGAACTTTCCTGAAAACAATCATTTTTAAAATAAATATGAAAATCAGTAAACTTGAAAGTAAAACTCCGTTATGTCTATTCTAACGCGTCATGCTTCTAAATACCGGTTCAGTAAGGCAAGAAATAGTCTTTAGAAATTGACCCTTTTTTTTCGATAATATATTCTTGTCACAAATAGGTCCTATTCTTACGACAAGTTGGAAACAAATTAATTTGATAATATATACAATATATGAGTATATATATTGTATTTTATAATTATATAATTCATGAAAACTCGACCGGAATCTTTCATTCCTAGACTTTTAAATATTTCAACATCATATTAATCCTGAAGACGACTGCAGTAGCAGTTCGAAACTTGAACATTAAGCTTTACCAATAAGTTTATTTGTAGAAGTTTATATAAAAGTTTTTGTTTATACCATTTTTACACCATTGAGCAAGCGAATGCGTTTTAAATGCATACATCTCATTTATTATATTTTATGGTGGAATTGTCCTATAGATGTTAACATAATTTTCTTCATGCAGAACGTATAAGGGGAAAGACAAATGTCTCTAAATCTAAGAAAAATATAATACAACCACGAACAAAATTATACAAACCGAATTCCGGTTTATTCATGATACAAGAAAACAGTTTTTTTTTTTTTTTTTTTTTTTTTTTTTTTTTTTTTTTTTTTTTAATCTTTGGAAACCTCAAAAACCAACATATTTTCTAGATTTAACAGACCAAAAAAAAAAAAAAAAATATGGAGTACCTAAACGAATTGGGCGCTTAGTAAGTTATGATCAACGTATTGTTAAAAGTGCTTTAATTCTCGTGTATATGTCGAATAATAAATATAATAAAATGCAAATATCGAGACTATTGGGAGCAAATGTACATTTTATAACATAATGTCAAAAAAATGTCAATAACGTCAAAAGCAACAGTTTACGAAGTGTATTTAGTGTCTTGTAAATTTTGATAAATTTAGGCCAAAAACGGATGAAAACTTATGTAAATGAAGATCTTCCAAGTTGGTGAAAAACACGGATGTGGTCATATCGAAATATCGATGACTGTAGATACATAGTAGAATTATAAAAAGTTAATGATTATACAAGAATGTAACAAAATTGCAAGTTGCGTGAAATCACATAGATCAGATCCATGTAATCGATAACTGATCAGATCCCGGAGCAGTGATCAAGGACATGATCACTGACTTGCTCGAATGTGAGCATATCAATGATCATATCAGCTCACATCCAAGCATATCAGTGATCAGATATGCTGAATCACTGATGATCGATCAGATCTTCGATCAGATATGCTCGAAATATCTGAGAGTCAGATATTTCGAATCCCGAACTTCGATCGAAAAATTCAGAGGGCTCATCGTATACATCAATAGCATGGAAATTTGCCATAAAACATGGTGTTGGAAATCACTTATTTCACAATACAGGGAGATTTCTCCTAACTGAACGCTGGTTGGCGGTCATAATTTTGAGAAAATAGAAACATTGCAGTGAAAAGCAACGAAATGTACCTTGTTTTGCGTGAAATTTGATAACATCCTTAAAAGATCTGGAAAAAACATGTTGACCAAGCAATCGATGATACTATATGAACTTTTAATCACAGTCTAAAATGTACGGCGTCAGGTGCATACTCCTGGCGAATATAATGCAAACTTCTGCCACTTTTGTTTGGTGTTATCACAATTACAACAAAGGTGAGAACGTCTCTTAAATGTTTTATTATAAATATACTTAAGTTTTCTGAAAGTTATTATCGTCAGCCCAAATTGAGTTAGTATGAAACACCTTGTATTTTTGATTCAATATGTGGTTTGAGACTCCGTATTGTATGGCAATTTTCATACTCTTGATGTTTATTATCACCCCTCTGAATTTGTCAGTCGAATTTTTCCTGTATGAAAACCTCAATAAGAGATACGTAAGTGACATGCAGTACAGTACGCGTTAAGGAATTGATGGCCAGATAAAAAATTTTCTATCGTATTGTGGGAGTTGCTACAGCTTGAAATTATCTATCAGTATTTTCTCTTTTAAGTATCCCATTTTACTATGAGTATTCCGTGAGGAAGAATATTTTCACTTTCGGGGAAACAATTCGTTCTTCTACAATTTTCTTGGATCAATGTGTGTTAATCAAACGAAAGCATGTGTTTACAAATTTTATCACCATACATCTTTTATAACATTGAATATGGGGGAGAATTCTGCGAAATACTTACATATTTTTCATATGCTGTATATTATTCATATGCTATATAGCTTGTTTTTATTCAAGTAAGTAAGTAAAAGCAAATGTGAAATAGTAAAATGGTTAATTTAAAATAATTTTATGCAATTGTTTTGTACGTAGAATAGTTGTCGTACGAACTTTCTTTTTGGGGTTTTTTACATTCTGTACAGTACGCGTTAAGTAATTGATGGCCAGACAAAAATATATCTATCGTAATGTAGGAGCTGCTACGGCTTACAATTATCTATCAGTTTTTTCTCTTTTAAGTGTCTTATTTTCCTATGAGTATTCCTTGAGGAAGAATATTTTTCCTTTCGGTGGCCCCGCCAGCGGCCAAGAGGTGCTGCTCTCGAAGATGGTAGACGGGAGGTTCTGGGTTCGAAACCAATCGTGCTCGTCGGCCTAATCGTTCGGTGTTTTCGTGGTTTTCTTCGAACCATGGATTTCCATGCATCAGTTCCCTTAGAAAAACCTCCACAAAGGGGAATCCCCCCTGGGCCTATATCCCTCGAGTAGATAATTGGCCGTCAAAAATCAACCCAACCGTTTCGGTGAAACAATTCGTTCTTCTACAACTTTATTCGACCAATGTGCGTTAATCAAACGAAAAGATGTGTTTTCATTTTTTTTTTTTTAACCACACTGCTTTTACAATGTAAATGGGTGAGAATTCTGCGAAATAATTACTTTTTCTTCATATGCAGTATATTATTCATATGCTATATAGCTTGTTTTTATTCAGATAAGTAAGTAAAATCAAATGTGAAATAGTAAAATGGTTAATTTTAAATAATGTTTTGTAATTGATTTGGACGTAGAATATTTGTCCTACAAATTTCGTTTTTGGGTTTTTTTTTAACATTCTGATGGGTAATTTATATAATTTAGAAAATATTTTCTTTAAAAAAGCAGTTAATGAAAAGTGAAAAAAATTATAATAAAATAATTATATGTCAAAAATATTGTTGCTGCAGGAAAAAAAAAAAAAAAAGAAAAAGAAAAAGAAAAAAAAAACATTCGTTTATAGAAAAAAAAAAAAAAAAAAAAACTTTACGAAATTTCAGTTTCTATGAAATTTTTCAATAGCTATTTGAATGATATTCATTATTTTAAAATAATATTTTAACTATTATTCTTTTTCGTTAACCTTGAATGTTTAAACGCTTTTATCCGTATTAGAAAATTATAAGGAATCTTATCAAGTTTTCAACATTTTTTTTTTTTTTTTCGAAAGTAATTTTACATTATTAGAAATGAGAAAAATGTTTTTGTATATTAGCAGATATTTGTTCTGTGTTAGGCTTCAGCATATAGTAAACATTATTTTTTAATTTTTAGAAATAAAAAATATTACACTTTTGAAAATAACTTAGGAGCTAACCAAATGGTTTATTTTAGTATTTTAAACTCTTTTGAAATTTTTGACTTTATCCATCTATTTTATTCCGACCTCTAAAAAAGTGACCGTTTTATAGTTCCTCAAGTATGATATATTTGTCCACTATCCGTTTTTAAAAGCGGAAATATAAATACGACATTTATTTTTACTGTGTAAGATATTGCAAGTTTTATTATTTGTAACATAATATTTAAAATTAATATATTTATAAAATGTATTGTACAAACATTAAAAAGTTCACTGTTTTACTTAAAAGGTGACTAAAATAATAAATGAGATGTTGCAAGATGAAAATATTCATTTTATTTAAAACTTAGTACTTAAGGAGGTACGGTACACATTTTCAAAAAAATATATATATTGAGTTAAAATTCCGAAATTTTTTGGGATGGTTAACCATATCATTTGTAAATAAAATCACACGATGAAATTTCTCCTATTTTTTTTTTAATTTAAATTTAAATTTTATTAAAAAAGTGGGTAGATTAAAATTGTTATAACTCGAAAGAAATTAGAATAATAGTTAGTCGAATTTCATTTTTTTTTTTTTTTTTTTTTTGCATTTAAATAAACAGAAATATATAAGTTTTAATTTAGATCCAACTTTAAAATAAATATTAATTTAAATAATATTTAAAAATATTTAACATAAAAATTTGAAAAAAAAAATGACCTAACTTTTTTTTTTTATTACATTTTCAAAATTAAATATATATTTTTTTAATTTTCGGAATCAAAATTAAAGTGAAACAATTGAAAAAACATGTTCCACGTTTGAAGCATTTACCTTTAACGGTTCTTGACTTATAACAATTTAAGTACAAAAAATGGTGAAAAATCCCATAATGAAGAAAAACGCATTTCCTCAAAAAGTCGTTTTCATGGCAACCATTGCTTGAAAGCTAGATTTTGAAAACAAACCAAAACGAAAAAAAGGAATATTTCCTCTTCCAATTAAGATAGAAACATGATTTAAACTTCATTTTAAGCAGAAAAAAAATGAGAAATTTTTAATGTAATAAAAAAATTTAAGAAAATTTTAGGACTTTTGTGTCCCGAACCGCTTAAAGCTATTAAAAAGCAAAAA